>CM060707.1:51072641-52531808 GCA_030686995.1 Artemisia argyi
TTGGGCCGAATAGAGAGGCTGGGATTGGTATAGCAGTTGAGCCGGTCCATAAGGATGGTTATTCATAGTATAGGCAACAGGAGATGTATTGGTAGTATAAGCGACAGGAGGAGTTGTTTGGCTAGGCGTAGAGGTAAACCCCAACTTAGCCAACAATTGTCGCAAGGTATCTATATCCGACATAGGAGATGATGAACCGGAAGTACGAGCGAGTAAAGTAGACTTACCATGAACTCCATTGTGAAGATACCGACATACCTCACCAAAACGACAATTACCTTTAGCAAAAAGAAAACAAGGTTTGTTCACTTTTTCCAAAGGATTAGACGAACGCCGAGCATTATTATTTGCCAATAGAACCATAGGAGAAGCAGATGTAGCAGCCACAAGCGGGTCTTGAACCTTAGATTTCATACGCATCTCTTGCGTGGTCAATAAAGAACGAACCGTCTTGAGATCAGGAAAGGGTTCCCTACTAGTAATAACTGTAGAAATGACATCATACGTGTTTGGCAAGCCTTCAAGTGCAAACGTAACAATATCGTCATTGCTAAGAGGAGAACCAAGACCACTTAACACGGAAGCAATTGACTCAATTTTCTGAAAGTATGCATCAATTGTTAAGTCCCCAAGCTTCAAATTCCGTAGCTCCGCCTTCAAAGCCATAGCTCTTGGGCGTTTATTGTCTTGAAAAATCGTTGCAAGAGACACCCACGCCTCTTTGGCTGTTTGGGGATTAAGAACAACCAACCGCTTTTGAAGATTCACTGCAAGTGTGGAAAAGATCCAAGACCGAATAATGAAATCAACCTTTAGCCATTCCGGATCCCTAGTTGGTGGTGAAAAAGGTGGAGCAGAGGAGGATTCGGGTGGATCAACAAGATGGTCCAAGATGCCATAGCCATGACAAAGGTGAGAAAAACAATACATCCATTGGGAGTAATTCATCTCATCAACATCAAGTTTGATGGGAACAAAAGTGGTTAGGTGATTCATAGCCATAAGTTTATCCGATAAAGTGAGGACGGGTGCGGGGGGAGGTGTATCATTAGTCATGGTGAAATAATAGGTGAGTTTAGGGTTTGGTTTAGTCGTACAGTAGGTTGTGTTGAAGGGTTTTTATAGTTGTAAATGAACAAACAGTAAATTGAAATAGTAGAAGGTGAGTAATTAATTTGCAAAAGATGCTCCAAGACCTTAAACAAATCGACCTTTGATCATGCAAAAGACGACAAACAGTAGCCTACCAATTGACCAATATCAATAGCTCAATAGTACGAATATAATAGAATTCACTTAATCTTCTCCAATTGGCAAACAGTACCAATGGATCCCAGTTATATTTATTCTTCTCCACTTACTACACTTAATGCGAATATAATAAACAAATAGGCAACTCTTGATCCACAAACAAATTTAATGAAAGTAGGAGGTTACCTTTTGTAGGGTTTACTGAAACAAAGGTCAACAGTTGTGATGGTTTATGGTTTTTTTCTTTTTTTTATGCAACGAACAAAACAAACAGGCAAATCAAACACACTAGCAGGTCGACAACACACACAGTCGACAAATAGATTAAACACACCAGCAGGTCGACAAAAGAAAGAAAAAAACGATAGGTAAGGGTTAAACGTGCGGAAGGTGTGGATCGATTAGGTTTGATACCATGTAGAATAATAGAACCGTATGTATTCTCAACAATAAGTTCGGTACATGTGAATGAATAAATAAGATACAATATGGGCCAACGGGCCTAAATACCCAATACTAATCGTCTAACAGTGAAATCTAAGTAAACATATTTTCTCTTATTATTGTTTTCACCACATTTACTTTAAATTCATTTTATTTTATTTTGATTGCATCTTTAATTATTTGGGTTAGTTGACTAGCAACTAATTCCGCCCACTCCTTCAAAACCCGAGATTTTACTTGCTTTTCATAAAATATAAAAATACAAAAAGAATCATCCCTCATCTCTAGACCTAGTTTAATTTAGTTTTAACCCTAGCGAACACTATTCTTTGAGTTGAACGATCAATCCCCCGGTACTTGCCACTATACTATACTACAACGGTCAGGTACACTGCCTGGTGGGGATTGCAAGCTTCTCAAGATCCCTTGAGAAGTAAAACCTTTTGCGATGGCGCAATTCCACGCATTATTACATCTCAACAACCACTGTGTGTGATTACAGAGAGAGAAATCAAGGACCAAAGAAATGACTAGGCGATTGCATTTCTACATGGATCTAGCACCGATATAATGTAAAGACACATGTTTAACATGCAACTAACACCAAAAGGTTTAAGTGGCCAATTGAAATGATAGTGGAAAACAGGTGTACAACATACAATGAACCTGAAACTAAGTGGTAGCTTAGTGGAGAAGCCACCAACAAACCCACTATCATTGTTTTAATCCCTTTAAGCTGACGACTCGACGTGTGAATAGTACGTGGTTGAGTCACGACTCCACAGTACATCCAATCCGCCCCACTACCTCAAGCCGACCTCCAACTCGGCGGATTCGGAACAGTGCCGGCTCCCGACTTCACTTCAATGAATGTTATATAGTATAATATATGGGATTCCATTTATGTTAGTGACCTCGACCTGCAAGCTGTTGGTCACTAATAAAAGGAAGATGGTTACTTTAATTCAACTCCAATGCTTTGAAGCTGTAATACTCACTACTATACGGAAAAAGTGAAAAAAAGCCTAGCAGTCAAATCAAATTGTAAATATTAAGCCATATTATTGACCAATAACTTTTTTTTTCAAATTTGGATTGTCGTATTTCAAAAAGATAAGAGAGAACTTTTAAAAATATCGTTGTATAACGGTCAAGAAATCAAATCCATGTATTTCTGATTCTAGCTGTTTTATAATTTTATAAAAAAAATAAACAAATCTGACCGTTGTGTAACGGGCATAAAAACAAAATCACTTTATGTAATCTCTTTATTTCAAAGAGATAAGAGAGAACTTTAAAAAATATCGTTGTATAACGGTCAACAAATCAAATCCATATATGTGTGATTCTAGCCGTTTTATAATTTTATAAAAAAATAACAAATCTGGCCGTTGTGTAACGGTCATAAAAACAAAATCTCTTTATATAATGTCTTTATGTGATTGATAGATGCATCTCTTATTGTCTTACTTTTTCCAATGTGGGTCTTTTTTTCCCTATGGTTGATGAATATTTTATTTCGAGCTTTACTATTTTACTTCAAGTTAAATATAGAAGCATAAATTTAGCAACGGTAAATGTCATTCACTTTTGGCTCAGAAAGTCTCTAAAGAAATCGGTAAGTAAATTTTGTGTTTACCAAGTTACTGCCATTATTTGCCTATTTATCGGTCTATCGGTCAAAGCTTGATGACATATATTTGTAATGTCAGTTGCTTGTTATATGCAAAAAAACAGGTCCAATTTCGGAGCCAAGCACATTATCTCCACTTACCAGTGAAGGTAACCATGGATGGAATACCAGTGGGACGGAGAGTGGATCTTCAGGATCACGACTCGTATGAATCATTAACACAAAAATTGGATGATATGTTCCGTGATTTCGGTGAGTTGGCTTTCTATTGTAACGTAAGTTTTCTCATTTAATTGTTTCCTTTCATAATACAACTGTTGTTGCCAAAAATTTATCTCTAGGGTTGAACACGGAAGGAGTGGGACCGTCCTATCTATTGAGCGGAAAGACTGAGTATGTGCTCGCATTTAAAGATGATGAAGGAGACTTGATGTTTGCTGGAGACGTCCCATGGCCGTATGTTTCATAAATTTCTGCACATGTTCTATAGAGATGGGAGGGTAACGGGTCATTTTTATTACGGGTTGGGTTGACTTATAACCACTTCTTGTCATTAATGTATAAGTCTGATTAGAAAAATCAATATTACAACATTAATATGCTAAATCTTTGTTTAAAGTGAGTTAGGAGGTTTTGTACATTTGAAATAAACTTTGGAAAACATTCAGGGCGTGTTCGACCCGTTATCAACCCATTCAACGTCATCAACCTTTGTTATTTTCAAAAGTCAATCTCAATTTAGTATATATCTCAGGTCTTAAAATCCTTTATGGTTTTAAATTTTGTTTTAGGATGTTTCGAAGTTCAGTGAAGAAGATTCGGATAATGAAAAATTCGGAAGCTTACAGTCTTGGTTATCATGAGCGCACCGTTGAGGCAGCAGCTTTTGAAGAATGTAAAACGACCGACAACATTTAATGTTAGATTTGCTTCATTTAGTTTGCGGATGGGCGGACTCAACCAAGCTTTTCTGGTTCAATGCGTCAGGCTTATCCCATTTCCGGAAAAGTGTCTACTTACATTTAAATCATCGGTTTAAGCGTACTTTCGTTGTAATTATCGGATATTTTCTGTTTTCTATGTCTAGATCTCTAGAACTTCCATCCTTAAATCTGTAAATGGCCCTTATGGCCGTATCCATGTAATAACCATTGCTGGCAAATCTTTACTAATAAACATCTCATTTTAGTTATACTTTGTCTCTTACGGGTCAAACGGATAAAATTAATAAGTTATGGAGTACTTTGTCTCGTACGGGTCAAACGGATAAAATTAGTTACACCAACAGTTAGGACAGTGAGAACACTTTCTCGCTTTGGAACTAAATTATGAACTCTTATAACAATAAGAATGAGTGTTGTGTTTACATTATTTTCAGTAAGAATTAACATACTTCTACACATAATTAATTTACTCAAAAAGTTACACAAAGTGAATAATCTCTACACATAATTAACAGAAAATTGCTATTGGTCTTGTGTTTCTGACCCATTTGAAGTTGTTCTACAAAAGGTCGTTTACAGGCGATGTGCTAAACACAGGTCTGTCTTTATCATCAGTTGAGTGATTAGATCCGCCATTGTTGGTGTTACTACCACTCTTTCTACGAGGTCTTGCTTCCTCAAGCATACTTATCACATCTCTCATGGACGGTCGATCCTTGGGAAGCTTTGCAGTACAAATTAGGGCTATTCTGAGTACTAACAACATCTCTTCTTCTACATGTTTGCAGTTTCCTACATTCTCATCTACTACTTCTCTTAATGGTTTTTTATCCCGTATTTTCCTCCTGACCCATTCGACAATATCGACTGAATCCCCAAATTCTGGCTCTATTGGTTTTTTCCCCGTAATCAGTTCCATTAGAACTACCCCGTAGCTGTATATGTCACTCTTCTCATCGACCTTTAATGTGTACCCATATTCTGCAATAAATAAAAAACAACTCGTTAGTTAACCCGATAAGGAAAACAGAAGATGTGAAAAGACGCTATAAAACTCACCAGGGGCAATGTAACCGTAAGATCCAGCAACCATCGAAACTGTCTCATTTTTCTTCACCATCATCTTTGCCAACCCAAAATCTGCAATCCGGGCCTCCAGATTCCCGTCGAGCAAAATGTTATTTGGCTTCACATCACGGTGGATCACGGGAGGGTGACAATCGTGATGCAGATAAGCCAGCCCTTGAGCAACACCAACTGCAATATTATATCTCGTAACCCAATCCACCAGTAACCGTGCTTGACCATGTAACGCTTCACCTAGACTTCCATTTGTCATGTACTCGTAGACAATCATCGCATTCGTGTCGTTGTGAAGATATCCAAGTAATCTTACAATGTTCCGGTGTCGAAGTTTCCCTAGTACATTAACCTCCCCAACAAAATCCCCTGCACTGCTGCCTAACTCAATGTCGTTCTTCGTGCTCCATAGCTTTTTAACAGCTACCACGGTGTTGTTTCGTTCGATCTCAGCTTTGTAAACGACACCCGTGGCTCCCATTCCTATCACATTCGACTCCTTAACACAATTCAATATATCATTACTATTAAAGTTCAGTTTCTGAAATGCCATTAGTCTCCAAGGCCACTCGCCTTTGCCCATCTCGAACCTTTCCTCAAAACAGCCCCCATTCGTGTACCATTTCCCGTATAAAGTCTTACCCGCAAATAATGCAACTAAAACAGCCAAGACCACAGACATTCCTATAACCCATCCCGCGATCACGTGTTTCGTGTGAAACCCCTTGTGATGTGAATCTGAACTCATATCACCAGTGCATGGAGCTAGCACATTACCGCACAAGCCCGTGTTTCCCACGAGATCACTCGGGTTTATAGTCCTAAGCATCCCATTTTCGGGGACAGGACCTTGCAGTCTGTTGTATGATACATTTAATGACTCCAATGCAGGGGAATTCCCGAAGTTTTCGGGGATTCCTCCTGTTAAGGAGTTGTTGGACAGATCAAGAACCGCGAGTGTCCCCATCATGGAAATCGGAACAGGGATCTCTCCTGTTAGTTCGTTGTTTCGGAGGTTTAAGTATACTAACTTCTGGCACGAGGCGATACTCGATGGAATAGTACCGGTGAAATGGTTTGAAGAAAGATCGAGCATTGAAAGAGAAGGGAAGTCTTGGAACTGACTCGGGATTTTCCCGATTAAGTTGTTTTCGGAAACTAAAAAGTTTTGGAGGTTTGGTATCGAGAGGATTGAGGAAGGAAGTGATGACTGAAGTTGGTTTTGGGATAAATCTATGAATGAAAGGGAAGTCGATAATGAGATATCATTCGGGATTTGACCTGTGAGATTGTTGTTTGCTAACTCTAGCCTTTGAAGCTTGTCGAGGCTACCAAACCCAACGGGAATTACCCCCGAAAGGAAATTGTTTTGCATGCGAACTCGTACTAATGAGTTACATGTAGCTAAACCGATTGGAATCGGGCCTGAAAACTCGTTATTGAATAGAATTAGTTTTGTGAGATTACCTTGGTGGCAAATGCTTTCTGGAATGGGTCCTGTGAAGAAATTGGACGATAAATCGACCCATTCAAGAGGGGAATTTAGGCCAAGATCTTTCGGGAGAGACCCAGAAAACGAATTGTTCCACAGCTCGAGAACACCAAGCTGAGATAAGTTACTAATCCCTGACGGAACAGAACCCGTTAGCTTGTTTGACATCACATTGAAGAGCTGTAAGCTCTTCAATTCCGATATCTCAGCTGGAAGCTCTCCTGATAACATGTTATCGGAGAAATCCAGCTGAGTCAAGGAAGTCAACTTCCCAATCTTGCGAGGAATCTTTCCTACCAAATTGTTTTTGTACAAATATATCGCTTCCAACGCCTTTAAATTCCCAATCTCCCGGGGTATGGAACCCCCAAGGTTCCCGTACGCCAAATCAAGATACTTCAAATTCGTCAAATTCCCGAACTCTGCAGGAATACCACCTGTAAACTCATTGTACCCAATAACTACACTTTCCAAAGACGAAAGCTCACCAATCTCTTTCGGAATAGGCCCCGTTAAGTTATTCCCCGAAAGCCCAAGAAACGTCAACTTTTTCAAATTCCTAAAGGAAACCGGAATTGAACCTATGAAGTAATTCCCTCTAAAATCCAACGTCTCGAGCACCGTATTATTCCCAAGATCCTCAGGAATATCACCCGAAAAATTATTACTAGACGCGTTAAGTAAAGTCAACCCAAGCGCCATTCCTAAACCTCTAGGAAACGCATCAACAAAGTAATTTTGACTCACATCCAACGTTTCAAGCAACGTAAGATTAGAAAACGACTTAGGTAACGAAGACGTGAACCCATTACAACATATATTTATTATAGTAAGACTAGACAAACGTTGTATGTCATCAGATACACGACCACTTATGTTCCTTTTCGAAAGATCAAGCTTTTCGACTTTTCCAACTGAATTACACACAATGCCAGTCCAGTTACAATGTGCATTGTGTTCTTGACTAATCTTCCAATCTTTAAGCTGGTCTAGAGGGTCAACAAGATGTTCTTTTATCGATAACAAGATCGACGCTTCGTTGTTGACTTCTGTCACCTTTGCAGACACCAAAAATAACAACACAAACAAGAACAAGACCAAAAAATAAGGTTTTGACATGATGATGATGATGATCTTTAGTTTTTGTTTTAGTTTCTTGAAATTTTGTTTGTTTTTCTAAGGTTTGTTGTATTTGTGTTGAATTTTGATCATTTTTGGATCTTAGAAGATGAATGGAAGTGAAGTGGTGATAGTATATACTATTTGTAAGTAGTACTAGTAGTAGTTAAGCTGATAACATGGGGATGATTTATTTTATTTGTTTTTTTTATATATAAAATATTAATCTTTAAGAAAGAAATAGATGAGGAAGTTGAGATCTTGGAGGTAATGGGACAGTCTGGGAAATTTTTGGATGTATTTAATAATAATCCGACATGAACATGGGAAAGAATGTGTTTTCTTCCTAAACTCATTTGTCAACTTAAATATAAATGATATATACGTACCTAAATATAAATGATATATACGTACATATATATATATATATATATACAAAATTGTCTAACGAGTCGAATATCAAAGGGATCGGGATAGCTATTTGATGAGTCGAGTATCATGTTAATATGAGTACTATACGTTTTAATATGAAGTCACGATGATTGATCTGTGATAAGTATCATGTCAAAATGAAGAAAAAGTAAGATTATATGATATTGATCCATAATTGACGAGTCGAGTTTCATATCATTTTAAGTAAGTTTTTATATTTGATCAAAAAGATTGGTGTCTGATAGTGTCAATGCAAAGTGAGAAAGTTTACGATTAGATGAGAAAGTTTACTATGGTGTTTTCCTTTTAAGGGTGTCCGAATTCTCGGAGGCTGCCTTGTTCATAGTGTTAGTATTTGAGCATCAAAGAGCACATTAGAATTGTCTTTTTCACCGAAATCCAACTATTTATTGTTCACCATATAACAATTTTAAAGAAAATTGCATGTTTATTTATATAATATTAACATATGAGGTTAATTTGGGGGCTCTCGAAATTTGAGAGCCCTGGGCGGTCGCACACCTCGCCCACCCTCAGGGACCGCATTGCTTTTGAGTTCATGTCAAATGGGTCGGTTTTGAATTGAACTCTCAACCTATATATTGATTATTTCAGCCTGCACGTCTATACATAAAAACTATATCCATGGTTCTCAGGTTCTGCTCTTTGTGGTATGTTTACAATAAAATGTCTATTTGCAATTCCATTTTGGTGAGGTATGAGAGTCAGAAAGGATCTACAAAAGGGCACATTTGTTTAATTGCTAATGTCCCACTGGTTTCCTCAATAGTCACCACTTTGTGACATGTTTACAATAAAATGTGGCTATTTGCAATTGCATTTTGGTGAGGTACTAAGGTCTACAAAAGGGCATATTTGTTTAATTGCTAATGTCCCATTGGTTACCACAATAGTCACTGAGTATATCACCAAGGGCGGACCAAGGAGGTTCTCATGAACCACATAGATTTTCTCCGCGTAGTGCAATTTTGTCTATCAAACAACTTGATTTTTCCGAAATGAACCTAGAAGCCAAAATATTGTGGTTCATTTATCGTTTAGTTAGTCCATTGTTTATCGTAATTTCTTTTTTGTGAACCTGGTCAATTCTAGTCTTGGGTCCGTCACTGTATATCACTATCAATAATTAGTAACTTAACAAACATATATACGCGTATTTTTCCCTTCATTGTATGAGATAGATAACAATATAACACAATTTATCGGCAACTATTGAGGTGTTTAACACACTCTTCGTTAGATTGACTCTTTTTATACAATTAGAATCTTATTCTTATTCAAAAGAGGAATTTAGTATTTATTCTCATGCTTTTAAATGATGGTGAGTTGTGGGTCTATACGGAGTTGCTTATGAGTGAAGGCAGATTGTACAACACAATCTAAGCTTAAAAGCGAACTTAAGAAAAGATGAATCCTTAAAAACTTTATTTGATTTTTAAAAAATACATAAACAAAACATTCTCACTAGCTAGTTTCTTTAGTTTCAATCACAAGTTATGACAAAGATTCATGATTTATGAGTCAAAAACACTCAATAACCAAACCCCACACATTATCATTATTACATACGAGTATAATACATGTAAGATACACTCATGGTAGTATTAGTATTATAATTGCCTTGAATTTGGTATACTAGCACTAATCTACATGTATATTTTTGTTATACAACCTAAAGCAACAATAATGGCTCAATCTCTTTATTTTTCTTGTTAAAATGATATTCTTAAACTCTTCATGTCATGTCATTCTAATAATGAGAACTATTTTGTTATTTATACGAATACTTTTAAACCAAGATTTTATATAACCCAACAAATATGGTTTTAGAATGAATTTTTATGCAGACTTTATGGATTGTTGAAGAAAAGGGCTATGCAAAGAGTGATGGGCATATGATGCATAACTGATGGTTGCAAATACATGAAGATGCACAATTTCACATGCTAACATGTGATTACTCAATATTTAAGTAATAAAATTAGAGAGAGTGGTGTGTCACTTTGTGGCATCAAAAGGGTATGCCCATGTGAAAAAGCCATCTTTCACCACCTCCCTTCATCCTATTATTAGAGAGAGAACACTGTATTTGTTTAACCCAAATTTCATTTATCGTGCATATTGGAAAATAGTCACTAACATATGATTAAACCATTGATATAAAATTAGAGGCAAAATTACTTGCATATCATTTTTGTGACCACCAAATGTAGAATTTAAACTATCATGAGCATGTATCCATTGATCATGTCATGCGCGGCAACGTGTGTGCGTATGTATGTACGCAACGCACCAATGATCAACACGGTTTTGTGGGTGATTTGGAGGTATCGGAATAACAAGATCTTTGGGTTAGTGAAGATGAACAGGAGTAACATGTTTGATGACATAGTTTCTACTGTTTTTTATTAGTGTTCTAGTAGAAGCAAAGTCTTCTCAAAAAATTGGACGTTGTGGTTGCAAAACCCAATGTTACATACATTGTAATTGTTTTTCTAGCTCCTTGCTAGCTTTTTATAAAAATTGCCGTTCAAAAAAAAATTTACGAAAGTAGTACGGATCATATAAAATGCAAGTTTGTAGAACATAATCTCTATTATTGCCAATAATTTGCTTATGCAACCATGAGCATCAATTTAAAACAATTAGGTAGACCACTAAATGGATAGTGGAAATATTATATTTAAGGAAATAGATATGGTATTTAATTTGTTAAGGATTTTTGAAGATTGATTAGTAGAAGAAGATGCACTCACATGGGTATCACAACTCACAATTAACTTCTTACCCATGACCTTAGATTTGTATAATTGTAGAGAGAGAGTGCGAGGGCAGTGACTAGTGAGGCACATGCTTACATTCGGGGATAGGCAATTAGGCATAGCTCAATATTCGCTAAATATGCACATATACATAGATGTATGTATGTATGATATACATACATGTCAATCAAACGAACTATACTACTCGTAAGGTAGTTAATCATAAGGTTTAGACCGTTTAGGGCTCATCGCGTGTGTTTCTTTTGTGCCTTCATCAAGGTTGCAAAAATCGCGAATCGGTAGCCGGGCGGTCGATCACCTTGTAGCTTGTAATCGGTCTAGGTGGAATTAATCGGTGATTAATCGGATTTGCATTTCTGGCAAATTTTGGGTATTTCCGACAAGTTTTATGTATTTTCAGCGGGTTTTAGGTATTTTCGGTAATGTTTTATCTAAAAAACAATTTGTAATAGATTTAAACGGTTACTATAAGTGATCAAAATAAGTTCATGGTGAGTTTTGTGTACTTCCGACAAGATTTGCATGTTTCCGGCAAGTTTGATCGCCGTTGACCACGGTTGACCTATTTGTTTGACCCAGTTACATAACTTGGCAAGATTGGTGGCCCTGTAGCGCCTAGGCGACAATTAATCGGCCTAGTAGACATTTTTTGCAACACTGGCCTACATAATGCAAGAACTAACACGTTTGAGTTAAGGCGAAGCTAACAATATAAAACTTGCAAACCGATACTTGAAAACTGTCAATCTACTTAACCAAATTGTACACTTATTTCATTTGTGACATCAAGGTTACACATACACGCGTTGGTTATAGATTAGAATAAGAATTTGGACATTCATAGTGTTTTGATTTCGGGTATACATTTTTGTAAATATTGAGTTGTTAAACGTTTTACTCGAGCACTTACATCACTTTTATTGGAAAATTTGGTTCTCACTTTAGAATGGCTTTGAGTTTTCCTAATGATCCTACTCAAGTTAAAGGGTGAGCAAAAAAAACCCGAGTAAAAAAGGGTTAATGGCATATAATAGCAACGTACTTTTCTATTTGTTCCATTATCAGATACGAATCCAAAAAAATACAACAAAACCTGTCCAACTTTCAAATTGTGTTTCATTATCATACGTTTTGTTTGCACCGTTAGTCCTTTTGACTAACGACCATTTGTAATTAACTCAAAAGTATGTTTTTCTTACGTTTTTTTGCAGTTTCATATACGTTTCTACCTGTTTTTATACCTTTTCGCCTGTTTCTTTACGTTTTTATTTGCACCGTTAGTCTTTTTGACTAACGATCGTTTGTACTTAACTCAAAAATATGTCTAAAATGAACAAAAACGCTTGAAAACATATAAAAATGTATAAAAACGTAAGAAAAAAATATGTTTTAGTTAATTACAAACGGTCGTTAGTCAAAAGGACTAACGGTGCAAACAAACAAAAACGTATGAAAACATAAGAAAACGAGCGAAAATGTATAAAAACGTATGAAAACGCTTGAAAACATATAAAAACGTATGGAAACGTAAGAAAACGTGTTTTTTAGTTAATTACAAACGATCGTTAGTCAAAACGTATGATAATGAAACAAATGGGAAAGTATGTGTTGCTATTACATGCCGAAAGGACTAACGGAGCAAAGAGTTGGATGGTGATTATGGTAATTTTTTGGGTTCGTATCTGATAATGGAATAAATGGGAAAGTGCGTTGCTAATACATGTCATTAACCCAATAAAAAAAACCAATTTAACCGAACCGGTGATACTTTTGCTAACACTTTATCGGGCAATAATAATTGTTAAGGCCCAACTACACAGTAAGCCCACCAGAGCGGGTTAGCTCGCTCCAAATAGCATCGGTTAATGGCCCAAACAAATCACACTACTTCGTATACTTTTAGGAAGTAAAGAGTCGAGTTAAGCTCGAGTCTTACATAGGAAGCTCGAATCCGTTCCAGTGAAACCGAATCTGTCATTCGTACAAGAATTTGCTCGATTACTCAAACTTGTCGTGTCCTCGATTTGGCCAGTACAATAAACGTACATACATGAAAAAGAATGTAAGTGAATGTACTTCATTTATGTTTGTGATGGTTCCTTGTGTTTTATCAACGTTTATTTGCTTGATAATGAAATCTTTGTTCGTTTACGTTCCAAGCTCTTTTATTTGATGAACATACATTTATTGTTTTTTATTGAACATAAGCGAATAAACCTAGTTTATCTTTGTTCAATTCATTTAAAGGATTAAAGCCCGAAAATTGTCAGCACATTCTTTAACTAACATATTATTATACATGACGTTTAGATATACAAAAACTTAAGGGCAATTAGTCAATTACATATATACCGGTGAAATTTAAGCAAGGAAACTCGAACAAATGTCCACGCAGTATAACAGATAAAGTTCTGCTCAGGTTGTTTGTAACGGTGCGTTTTTCACTTAAATGTACGCACATAACATTAGGTAACTACATAGCCGTATTCGAAGGTGTGCGAGCTGTGCTATCGCAAAGGGCCTCAAAATATATACCTCTCAAAATATATACCTCTGTATATAGTTGTCGCATGAAAATTCATTTTTAACCTTAAAATGTTGACGATATATAAAATTTGGTTCTAAATATTTGTTAAACTTTACTTCAAGTTGGTGACATTACAATATATTTCTAATTGTCATGTTTACTTATCATATAAGCGGTTTGGCACAGGGCCTCCGTTGGCCTAGCTACGGCACTGGGTTACTGACGAAGCTTAAAGTAAGTTGGTTAAAAAAATAAAAAATAATAATAAAAAAAATTAAAATAAATAAACGATTACCCATGCATAGATTTATAATAGCATTAAATTATGATTGCAGATTTTTGTATATATATGTTGGTGTAGAGTAAGTAACAGTAAAAAATAAATAAATAAATAATAATAATAATAATAATAATAATAATAATAATAATAATAATAATAATAAATAAATAAATAAAAGTTGTTTAAATTGCATTAACAGGGCTGAGTAATGGGTCAAACAGACCCGACCCGACCCGAAAATCAATCAAGGGAAAAATGTGAACCGAGAACCGTACCGAGTAAAATCTATCGAAACTGAATCGAATAAAGTCGGTTCGATTCAAGATCGTTTAGCTAGTTTGAACCGGATAATTGTGTTTTGACCTTAACCGAACCGAGTAAAACGGAAATAATTTTACAAAACCGAAAACATAACCGAATAAGGTCAGTTCGGTTTGGTTAGACTCGGTTCGACTAAGTTTGTCTGATTGAGTCGATTTTTGGTTGATTTTGCTCGACCCTAATAGTTAAAACCCTAGTAATTAAGTATTTAAATATTTAATAGATTAAACTGAATTTTATAAATAAAGCTATTTTACTTTAAAAACATTACTACTTGTTTTTTAAAATAAATCTGTTTTATACATAAGTATATTACTAGTAACATACAATTCTTGATGCATTAGTTACATACAACGGAAGATATGACATATATAATTTGGTGTGGAAAGAAGTGATGTTCTTATCCCTCCAAGTGAATGGCTAACATTTGAACACACAAACACCAACAGTTGCAATTGCACAATAAAAATACCATCATTTGGTCCTTTGTGGTATCTACTACTGCTGCTACAACAATGGCGACTTTTCAAACTATGGCCGCATTTTCTTCGCCTGTCTCTCATTCTTGTCATAATAAACCTCGTTTTCTTCAAGGTACTTACTACATTTGAATATCTCTTAACTGCTCGTAATCAATCCTTAGTTTTTGAGTTGGTACTTATATGTTTGTATCTATGTTTTGGTTAGTGTTTTTGAAAATGATTAGTAAAGTATTAGGCATTGCATGGTGAAACTGATGAGTATATATCTTGGAGTAAACACAGTATGTGATTATAGTGTTTTTGAATGACATATAAAGTACGTAATATGTTTCTAGCTAGGGAGTGTTTGGCACTGCTTGTGTGATTATACCTGTGTTTCTGTATAGTTTATATTTGCGTATTCCATAGTATTTGTTTCAGAAAGCATTAAGAACATTAATTGATAACCAACCCGATAATTAGTAAAAGCAGCAATGGTTGGTTCTTGTTACCTGATGATTTAGATATCATGTTATATCTTTACGCCAGCAGAGCCGTATATGAGGGTGTGCGAGGTGTGCAGTCGCACCCAAATTATAAGGGCCTCAAAATTTTTAAATAATATGTATATATAATCTATAAAAGTGAATACAAGTATTTGATTCAAGAAGTTGCATTGGAAAATGCTAGCAAGAGCACTTTTAAAAGACGGGGTTTTTGCATATATATCCTTCAAAAAATGCATAATTGCATATATATCCAAAGCATGCATAAAAACCATTGTACTATTTGCATAAAAAACTTGTAAAAATGATATGTATGCAATTATTCATTTTGGGAGGGATATATATGCAATTCTGCCGTAAAACATTTGTTTCTCCTTTTATCTCTTTACAAAAAAATTTACCTTCTATTTTAGGCCTCACTTTTGTTATTAAACTTAATTCTGCACGGGGCCTCCGTAAACTTAGAGACGGCACTTTCTTGTCCTTATATAAGGGTGAGCAATCCCGACCCGAGCCCGACAACCGACCGAATTCCGACACCGACCGATCGTCCCGAAACCGAACCGATCGTAATCGGATCGGTAGTCAGTTTGGATTTGCAGCATAATCAGTAGTCGGGTCGGGACGGGCCGGGCCAAAATCCAAGAAAGAAGAAGCAATACCGATCTCCCGACCGAAAACCGAAACCGACCGAACCGACCGACACTAACCGACTACTAGTCGGGTCGGGACTCGGTTATGGTTTGAGGACGTTGTCGGGATCGGGATGTGTCGGGCTCGGGTCGGGACGCAACCAAATTATCAATGACTTATTATCACAACGACAAATAGCAAAAGCACATCCAAACGCTATCTTCTCTGTTATAATCCAACTTTTATTATTCCATATCAAATAATCACGTTCAATGTATTGCCTAACCCTGATGATATACCATTTGCTTCTTTGTGTGATGTCTTTCTAATACTTCTTGATCATGATGTCGTTTAATCGACTATTTACACGTTTTCAACCATCATACTACTTTTGTATATATTATAAAAAAAATCTTGATAGAAATTATGATTATAGTACTTGTATGTTAATGGTAGACAGGTTTCTTTTCTACAAGAAAATTTATCATTCTCTAATCCAATTTGGCCACATTCAGAGCATTTTTGTGATTCCCAAGTGTGATATCTGATTAGGACAGTTAGAAAGAAAGTAGTTGTGGAACTTGTTTTTAGTATTTGATGCATATTCGCTTGCTTGTGCACAGGGAAGACATCAGCAGCTATTTGTCACAGTTCATGTTCTTCATTCAATGGTCAAGCATTGACCACAACGATTTTTAAGCAAACTCCTCAAAGGCTAAGTACCTCTCGAACATTTACACTTACCATACAAATGGTTAAGCCATCAATTCAGTTCATACCAGGCAGAGATGAACAAACAATACCAGACGTGAAGCTAACCAAATCAAGAGACGGGACTAATGGTCAGGCCATTTTCAGGTTTGACCAACCGTCTGTTTTCGACTCATCAGGTGAAGTTGGAGACATTACTGGATTTTTCATGATTGATGAAGAAGGAACACTTCAGTCAGTTGACGTCAGTGCAAAATTTGTCAACGGGAGACCAGCAGGAATAGAAGCCAAATATGTGATGCGGACCCCACGAGACTGGGACAGGTTCATGAGGTTTATGGAGCGTTATGCTAATGTCAACGGCTTGCAATTCGTCAAAAGTTAAAAAGGCAACGTATATTTTTCGTTCACTATTATTGTGTTTTTCTTTACTGCAATTAGGTCATCCGAAAATGTGACATTTGAGATATCATTTAGTGGCATAGGTAGACCTAATATGAGTACTATCTACTGACCCTTTACATTTCCATTCATAAAGTTTCGATTTTTTGATAAAATGAAAGAATCTGATTTGTTTGGGTTCACGGAATTTTGAATATATTGCTATTTGTGTCATTTCTGAGAGCATGAATGACATGAAATGATACATTCTTTATGTTGAATCACTGAGTCTTTATCAAATGATAAAGAATCCAACAATACTTTAAAATAAATATGATCCTAGGTGTTATGCTTCTTGTTAGATGACATTGTGACTAGAATTGGACTTCTAATCTTGATTCGGTTATCCTTCTTGTTCACCCAAGTCAGCTCCCCTTGACCGAACTTTACTCTTTTAGACCCTGTTGGTATCTTTGAAATGAACCAAACTCGGTAGCTCAAACTCTGGTTTGAACGTGTAAATGTCAGCTTCGTCGGTCTCACGCGTACTTTAACTCCTTCTGGCGGGACCACTTTAACTGTGTAAACTGAGTTAGGTTCTCCCACGTTTGTCACACGCCTTTTTATCATCTTAGTATTCATTCCCGATTTAAAAATCACGGAAATTGAAGGGTAGTTCAGACTAAAACCCCTGTTCTTTTTCATGATATCTTGACAACTCACGTTCCTGTGAGTAATAGTAAAAATCTCTGATTTTGTATACTTGATGGTACATAAATGAACGATATATTCATTTGGAGTAATGTCGTATATCAGTCCAGGTTCTATGGCTCGTTCAGGATTCACGTGTCCTGAACCCATAGCAAGAATCCCAGCAGGCTTGTCAGCATCCATTATAGGCTTCCCATACCGGTCTGTTACATATGCTGATGTCATAAGTGCTGATTTAATAGCAGCCGGGCTCCAGTTCGGATGTCCGGACCGTATCAAAGCTGCAAGCCCACCAACGTGAGGGCATGACATAGACGTCCCAGACATTACCGTGAAGTTGACTCTTCTAGAATCTTCTGGTAAAGCTGAAGGACCCAAGTTCTGTGGCCATGCTGCTACAATGTTAACTCCTGGTGCAATGATATCCGGTTTTGGTATCACGGGGTCATAAAAATTTGGTCCCCGTGATGAAAACTGAGCTACAGAAGGTGCTCTTGATCTCCCGATTACTGTTCCACCAAATATAATACGAGCAGTAGGTCTTCTTGTAGAGTTAATATAACTCTTTAATTGAACTGATTCTGAAAAACCGATCAATGTTGCTGGTAGGACATGTGCATCGATCGAGTCTTCTTCCATGTTTATCTCCGTGTTCGCTAGGATCATGGCGGCCCCACCAGAATCCTTGACCACTTGACCTTTTTCCGCTCTCCCATTAATCCCTCGGTCACAAACCACCATTTTTCCTTCTACTTTATCTCGTGGAAGAGAATCCTTGAAGCAATAATTGCTTCCCCTATCTCCTCCCGCTAAGTAAACGACTTCGACCCGTTTTTCAGAATCCAGGTGTAAATTCCCAGGGTACATTGATTCACCATATATCATCTTTCCATTGCCTGTACGAACTACAGCTGGGAACCTTCGGTCAAGTGTGCTAGCACCAACGGTTAGAACCCATGGAGCCACATTGGCAACTGAGTTTGCAATCGGCCCATTATTCCCAGCAGCACATATAACGGATATCTTATGCTCCATAGCACGAAAACTACCAATGGCAATGCTGTCATCATACAGCGGAATTGGAAACCCGCCAAGTGATAGTGACAGGACATCAACCCCGTCTCTGATTGCTACATCCATTGCAGCCAAAATATCCGAACTGTAGCATCCACTATACCAACACACTTTGTAAATCGCAATATGGGCTCCTGGTGCCATACCTCTTGCCTCACCTGCTCCATTCCCGAGCACACTCGCCATCGGGACTGTGGACCCTGCTGCAGTCGATGCTGTATGGGTCCCATGTCCATGTGAATCCCGTGGCGATAAGTACTCAGAGAATTCACTTTCAGAAGGAGTCGACGAAGCCACACGGTGCCCTTTGCTAAAATACCGTGCACCAATAATCTTCCTATTGCAATTCAAAGTACTAAAATCTTCACCTTGTTGGCAAATGCCTTTCCATTTCTTAGGAACAGGAGGCATTCCGTGGTCATCAAAACTCGGGCTCTCGGGCCACACCCCAGTGTCAAGCACTCCAATAATCGACCCTCGACCAAACCCGGACTTAACCCATGCACCATCTTCATTCGTCGGGCTCAACCCTAAGAACTTATAAGAATAAGTGGTGTGAACTTTATGCACCCGGTCCGGTCTTACAGCCACAACATGCTGCATTTTACGTACCAACTCCAACTCATGCTCCGAAAGCTGAGCTGCAAAACCCTCCATGGCAGACTCATAAGAGTAAAGCAAACGAGAAGACGGGTCATCCACAGTTTTCTCAAGAAACGAAAGATGCCAATGATGCTTGGACGAGAAAACAGATGCTGACATTGCTTCGGGATGGAGTTGAACAATGTATGTTTTAAGAGGTTGATGAGGTGAAGCAAGTGTAGAAAAGAAGCACATGAGTAAAATAGTACTAAAAAGGAAGGTTTTGGAAGCCATGGTTGGTTATGAAGAAAAAGGTGCATTTTGGGTGGTATTTATGGGAAGTGAAGAAAATTCAAATGTCTGAGAGAAAAATGGATAAAACTCGTGAAAATTAAGAGCTCTTGTTCACGAGTATCTTTTGTTGCATAGAGAATGATGATTGTGAGTGTGGGGGTGTTTGGCTCCTCAGGGAGCTTGGTTTTCACGAGATGTTTTTTGTTTGGGTTTACTACAGTACTATGAACAAATATTTCAGTAAATATTATTATGCTAATTTAACATTTTTTTATTTTTATTTTTTATTTATGGGTTTTGTTTATTTGGTTTTTGCATAAATGTTTTTTTTTTTTTTTTTTTTTTTTTTTTTTTTTTTTTTTTTTTCAGGTTTCATTTTATTAAAAATGTGACATGTCCAGTTTGGTTTTCTAGAAATCAATTACCATCTTTACACTTAACTATGATTTCTGACTTGAACTCACCGCCAAATAGATTTAAACCGAATAAAGGCCTCTTTTTCGGGGATGTTGGCGTGGATAGTGATCACTTGTATGGTCTTAGCATTCACATATAGATATTCAATGCTAGGTTCTATTAATCGAAAACAAACATGTCAATAAAGATTGATAAGATTGTTGTGTATCTTGAAGTAAAGGTCTTAAGTTCGATCGTGTTCGGTACAATCAAGTCCATTTAATAAAAGACCTAAGCTACTTTTATCTCAACTCGGTTGATCAAGTACACGAGGTAATGGTCACTTCTCACTTGTAGTTGTCCATACATGGTGTGTACATAGTACATTCCCTCTAAATCTCTAAGTACAGCCATTTGTCTCGTAACATGACTTTTGGTAATGCAATAAATTGTTGGGTGTTTGTTGTTTGTTATGTCGACTTTAATTATAAGAACATGCAATACCGTGTTTTTTATAAAAGGAGATACGGATAGCTAGTTTTAAGTTTATGGATGTTTTGTTTGGGAATATTTGTGAGTGACATTTTGTACACTCATTTATGGCCAAAGGGCTCCATCATTTATTATAGTTGCATATCAACTGCATTTATTGCCGACCAGGCTCCAAAAGTTCTCTCCAACAGAAATTTGTTTGTAGCAATCACCAAATTCTCTACCATCTTAGTATATAAGAAGAAGATTAATGTGTACGTGGTTTTACGAGTCTTTACTGTGAATCGTTTGTATTAACATTATATAAGAACATGAGTTTAGTTTGGTCACGAATTTGTAGCGACGGACTTGTACTCGGTTTCGTCCACCAAAAATACCATGATTACCTTACTAATGGACTTTTGACCTAGCGGTATCCATGAGAATGTAAATTTTGGACTCGGTTTCGTCCACCAAAAATACCACGATTACCTTACTAATGGACTTTTGACCTAGCAGTATACGTGAGAGTGTAAATGCTTTACAACCAAATAGTCATCCGCAAGTTAGCATACTGCCCAATTGGATTTTCACTGGTACGTGAACCACTAACAACTAACAAGCCGTTCAAAAAAATAAATAAATAATAGTCATCCGCATGGACATATTTATGTGTAGTGTGTTAGGAAGACTTTCTAACGTTTGAATACTCGGACCTATGGATCTTGATGCCAGGTACCATTTGCATAACACAATCATGTATACAGAAAATTATCGAATAATCATCTCACGAACAAGAAGCTTTGTGTTAAGATTTTGGTACTGTTATCAACATTTGTTGTTGACTATAGTAGTTAGTGATGTTAATCGCATCAGGTTGGTTGAGTTCGGGTTAATTCGGGTCAGAACATAGTCGGGTCGAGTCTGAAAATAACATATCCGAACCCGACCCTATTTGAATTCGGGTTAGTCGGTTTCGGGTCCATTCGGATTCCAGTCAGCACGTATATAAGTAAAATGTTTATAAAATTACCAATTTATACTAGTTTAGATAGATAATTTATAAAAAAAAAATATATATATATATATATATATAGAAAAATCCTTGTTCGGGTCAAACAGGTCGACCCGAATCCAAGTTAACCAAAAATATTTAGAATTAGGGTTATTGGGATTGACCGGAATAAGATTATATACCCGAGTAACCCGAATAGTAGGATTCCAGTCGAGCCGTGCTGGGTCAGACTTTTTAACACCCCTAATAGTAGTAGTCTATATATGAGAGTTTAACTTGATTTGGGTGATGTGCAATACTGCAATGGCATGTAATAATAGAGACTTTGAGCTATAAATTTAATAATTTATGGGCTAAAGGTCTAAAATTTAGTGAACTTGTCCAATACGTGTATCTAAGGGTGTTTATCGGTTCGGTTATCGGTTAATCGGTTTATTCGGTTCGGGTTGTTCGGTTAAAAAAAATTTTGGGTCATAACCAAAAACCGAACCGAACCGAAAATATCTATAACCAAACCGAACCGAGAACCGAACCGAAGTTCGGTTCGGTTATGGGTCAAAACCGAAAACCGAATTTTTTACTTAAATTACACTATTTATATATTTTTTTTAATTTAATTATATATATTTTTGGCAAAAAAAATATTTCAAGCATAAAAAAATGTTTTTTTTATATTAGTATAAAATTTTAATGGATATTTTTTATATTTAAAATAATATAAATATATAAAAAATATATATATTTATATAAATTCGGTTTTCGGTTCGGTTTTCGGTTCAGATAGCTAAACCATATCCAAACCGAAAACCGAATTTTTAATTCGGTTCGGTTCGGTTATATGTTCAGTTCGGTTTTATTTCGGTTCGGTTTGGTTCGGTTTTCGGTTTATTCGGTTAATTAACCGAACCGTGAACACCCCTATGTGTATCGTAACAAGTTTGGGCTGGCTCTTGGACATTAGGCTTACCGATGTTTAAAAGTTGGATCATTTGTGGGTCCAGATTATGTACTGGGCTAACGGTTTATCAAAGATAAATGGACTTCTAGTCTTCTAGTGCTCTATAAATTTAAAAATAGTATAATGAAAATCGTTGTCTGTTAATAACCATACTCCCCGTTATAAAGGTAAATATGTACAAGACATTGTCGAGGCTATAGCGAACCACCCATGATAGTGTTCATCCCATTTGAAGAACCTGACCATTTGTTGCTTACAAAACTTTGAACAGTTTAAGCTATACTATAAAATAAAATTATTTTCTCAGAAAAAAATAAGTTGCACTACAAATGGTTTGACATATACATTCTCCCATCCTTTCAATACGATTTTAAATGGTTTTTACTTTTTAGAATCATCATACCCAATGAACCTTAATTGATTAAACCCATATGCTGAACACAGAGCTCAAATAATAATGACAGCTAGATGATTATATTCTTGTTTGCATTTACGCTTGTTTCATCCATTTTGACTAATTATTTTCATAGATGTTAAAATTGACAATCACTCTCACAATCATACTATAGGACTTGTTAATTCTATTTTAAACAGCAAAAATGATATATATAATGAACAACCTTGACTATTACAACCGGTCCACAAAGTCAACTGTTTTCTATTCATACTAAATTCTGTATCTAACAAATGGCAAAGGTGAAAAAAGTGGTGCTACACACGTTTACAGCCTGGAACTGAGATAGCCCAGAAAACTTTCTTTCCTAGTGGCACCACACCATAGTCAAAAACCTCAATCTTCACAAACTGACAGATCTAGCATGGGTGCACTGCCATGAACCACAAGAAGACCGTAGACCGTAACAATTTTTGTTTCATCTACATATAAGACGAATTGGGTTACATTTACTTATCAAAGGTTGAAGTTATAATAAAGAGTAGCTTAAACGAAAGCACGTCACACGGGTCCATTAGTTAAAACCCACCCAAAGTCTATTTCATAATGTGTAAAACCTGTTTGATTAGATAGTTATTGAAGTAATATAAACTTATGTAATCATATTTCACACAAATAATTTATAAGAAAATCTAAAATTTAGGAGAAAGAGAGATTCAGGTCAACCCATTTTCCTGTTTACAACCCCACTTATTTCATTCGTGCGGTATGTACTTGTAGGCAAAAGCCTTGATTTTGGTTTCAGTTAAGCCTTCCACAGTCTGGAAGACAACTTCTGACTACGGTCTAAATGAAAGTAAGCGATGTTTATAAAGCGACCGTAGCTAAGATAAGACAACAGAGCTAAAAAAAACAGTATAAATGTGATCTTTTCGCTTGCGCATTCTTGGTTTTTTGGTGCTACTAAAATGAGAAACAAGAGTTCATGTAATAGCAGGTGTATAACGATATCATTACAAAGAATCAACAATCTGACAATATAAAGAACTATGTATTAGTGGCAAAATTATAATCTATCCGCTTCCTGCTTCAACTGAATGGGCAGACCACAAACTAGATCGTAACCTCTAACATCATGTATAAATAACATTTAAATTATAAGCAATATACCTCCATTACATCTTCATCACGAGTGGTCTCTTTGCTCGTTTTTCCAAGAATTCTCTGCTGCCTTCGCTGCAGAACCATCTGAGTCACTGTTTCCATCATTCGGTTTTGGTTTAGAGAAAAAGGGATCCCATTCATGGACCCCAACATACTCACCTTCGTCTAATAAAGCATACTTCCAACTTAATTCCTCAATGAAATCGTCATTCGTACGCCCCTCAATGATGTCTTTTCTCATTCTCGTCACCTTGTTTATAATCGCTTGAACGGATACATCAAAAGCATCTTTATGGGAGTCTAGTTTTGAACGAGGGTCTGCATAAATTAGCCCCGGGATAAGATTTATAACCTGTTCCCTCATCTTCTTGACCTGATCTTGTGGGATTTGACTGAGTCGCTCCTCCAAACTGATATTCTTCTTCCGAAGGTCGTCCTCTGGGATGAAAACGGAATACTTCGAGTAATTCTTTGGTAAATGCCACACGTACTGTGTATATGCAGACCCGGGGTGAAAGAAAACCGGGATACAACCAGCCAACATTGAATCAAAAGCCGATCTTCTTGTATACGAATCACCTTGAGGCTGTAAACAAAAGACCGAACTCTGAAACATCTGCATTATACTACTAGGGGAATGACACTTGCTCTCGCCAAGATCACATTCTAACAACTTTCCAACAGGAGAACTCTTGCACTGATCAATAATCTGACCCCTAATCGACTTAGGATTATCGGGACGTGGGGCCCCCGCAAAACAAAACAGCCATTTCCTATCTAAACCCATCATCCGATCCTGCCACGCAAACACTTCAGCGTCTTTTGACGGATGAAAATAAGTAGGATACGGAATAGCAAAATCATTAGCATTCCACGGACTAGACTCCACGACAAGCATCGACATATTCTTAGCAGCTGGTAAAAACAAAAGCTTATTCCCCCAATCATTTTCATCTTCACTCAACCTCCTAAAATCCCACGTAATCCTACCGGCAACAAGAAAATGATCCTTACCCCCCATTATCCCCCACTCCGGCCTCTTCTGCAACCAATCAACAAGATCAATCGACGCAGCATCTCTCATCGAAATATTATACCCCCATAAATACCTCGCAATATCAAACCCCGCATAAAACGGCACAAATATCGCCGCCGCAAGCGACGAATCTTTCGTCAAACACTCATACTGCTTCATCCTATTACTAAAAATCACATCCACCGCAAACTGATTCGTCGCATACCACCCATGATCCGAGAAAACCCCTTCATCATTCTCCAACGGCGGCCCAAGCCCGGCATTCGTCGTAAACTTACACATATTAGTCCACTTACTTAAACTCCTACATTGCTTAAGCATATCCTCATTAAACCTAGACGGCAAATCATGCACATACACATATCTCCCTCCACACGGATCACTCACATTCTCCACCGTCCTTAACGCCTTCATAAACAAATACTCCTCCTTCTCCTTCTCCTTCTCGTTCTCAGGCTTACGTTCCTTCACTTGATCCACAACCGAATCCGTATCAACCCTATCATTTTCTACGGGTTTTCTCGGTTGATCTACAACCGAATCTATACTATCAGTACTAACAGCATTATATAGACTATGACTAACTAGTTCAGTTTTGTTTTGGGGTTGAGCTATAACTAGAGGAGTATCTGTAGGGCGAGTAGGGACGGGTTCAGGAGTTATAGGATCGGGCGGAAGCGAGTAAGATCTACCGCCAATAACGACGAAATGAAAGTACAATAAAAAGCCCCAAAAGAAGAGACAAAGTAAACCTAGTACACAAACACGAGATTGTTGGGATTTGTTTGTTCCTTTTTCCATATGATCTGTTGAACTACTCACCGGCAAACGGCGTCTCATCAGATATTATTATATTTATAAATCAGATATAATACATAGCATTATAAACAGAAACAATTAATAATACTAGGATTAATAATAATGAGTGAAAAGTTAGAATTAAAGAGGTGAAGAAAGTGATGATATACTTACTGGAGGAGGAAAGTGTGTAGGTGGTGATGATTGAATTAATGAAGGAATTTGCGTTTTTGGGTTTTATACTGTGTTTTCTTGGGGGTGGACTTGTGTACTCAAGTCCTACGAGAACAGGTGCGGCGTATGTTAGCCTGATTTGGCGTATGTTAGCAATGGGGTTTTAGAAAAAGGAAAATGAAACTAAAACCTAAATTTACAATGTGTTCTCAACTAAAGGGGTTGAAAGGAAAATCAAGGAAAATCATGTACTCAGGTTTTTTTAAAGAGTGAAAGTGAAAAAAAAGAGTAAAAGTGGATAGATTTTGCATTTAAAACTTTTACTCACTTTTTGAGGTGCAAGATAATTTTATTTCCTTTAGGCTAGTAGCAGTGAGACGGATTAAATCGGTCGAATGATTGTGTCGACCAATATTGAAATCGGTCGAGCCCACGGTGGGCTTGGAAGCAAATATCGGTCAAGGTGCACAAATTCTACCAATTGGTCTAAATCTTGACGGAGTTTTTATTACCTCTTAACTTTTCTTTTTCTTACATAAAATAAAATACAAACAACACAAAATATTACCCACATTTTGCTTCAAATTCAAATTAAAGGCTACAATACGAGCGGATGGATTCAAAATTCAAATTCAAATTTAAAGTCAAAAATTACCCTATATATACCCACACTCTTTTGCTTCTCATGCACACAACTTACACACATATATCTTTCCCAACAATTCCTCAGTCCACAATAATGTCTCTCAAAGACTTCTCTCAACAATTCTCAAGTCCACAACAAGTGCCAGAAGATATCTTTCCATCAGAAGATGAAGTTTATCACACTCCATCAAAAGATATCTTTCTGGTGTTCCAACCGAAAAATCAACCGGTGAACACTCCACCGGTTGTCGAACACCAAAACAATCCGTTTGGAATCACTGAGGATGAACTCCGACTACTTGAGTAGATAAGGAAGTCAGGAGGGAAAAAAAGAAATAGAACTACCTCTTGTGTAATCAGTCCTAGGAGAACAGATGTGGCGTATGTTAGCCTGATTTGGCGTATGTTAGCAATGGGGTTTTAGAAAGGAAAAAAAAAAAGTAATTAAAACTAGAAAATTTGAATATACTACCTCTGTTCAAAATTATTATCCATTTTATTTTAGAATGTCTTAATAGAGTTATTCATTTTTAATTTTAACTAATTAAAAGAAAATTTAATTGGTGAGAATGATATATGAAAAGTGTAATTATCTCACTTTATTAAATTATGTGTTTGTTTGTCTATTAAGAATAACTTGGAGATGAAGAAAGTAATTTTAACATGTGTTTTTTTTTAACCATGATTTCTGATCTTTTGACCGATTAATTCACTGATTTTGAACCTACAAGCCACACAAACTCAAACTGGGCTTTTAACATGTGTTATTCACTATTTTTCTCTTTTTAATTTCATTCATTCATTAAGTTTATCACTTGTATTGATTATAGAATTAAGAGAATATGTAAGAATAAAAATTAGAAAGATTTAGCATTATCCTTTCTCAAAATATAAGTTTTCAATAAATAATGTATAATGATGTTTAAGCTTGTTTTAGATAAATGTATAAATATGCAAGTTTTAGCGGGAGTATATATGTAATTAATTCTTATGATGTGTTCTCTAATTTTATTTTATGAGAGAAAGTGAAAGAAATAGAGTGAAACATAAAATTTATGTGTTTTTGAGTTTTTTTATGAAGTGGTTACAAGTAAAAAGGAAATGGATTAGTGGTGTTTTTTACTCACACCTTTTACCTCACATTTCATATTTGGGATGAAAGTAAAATAGACAAAATATTAAGTACTAAAAAGATCAAATTGTCCTTGCATATTTGTTTATTTTCTATTTTTGTGAAGGCATGATTGTAAATATATGACATTCTTTCATTTTCTTTCTTCCCATTACATTTGTATCGGAGAACACAAATAATTCTCTATCTTTCCTTCATCTCCACTCTCTTTCTTTTCTTCACTTTCTTTTTCCGTACATTTCACTCCTAGTTTAACTCAAGAAAAGAGCGCGAGTTAGCATGATGCATTGTGTGTTATAGATAAGTTAGCATGATGCATAGTGTGCTATAAATAAGTTTTATATGAAAAAACAAAAAACATTCTCAACTTAAGGTACTAAAAAAAAAAAAAAAAAAAAAAAAAAAAGGTCTAATATAATATGCGATAACTTGATTGATTCTAAATGAAAGTAAACATTTAGTTTAGAATAGAGCTTTTACATTAGAGCACTTACAATCGTAACGCACGAGGTGTGTTATTTGAGTTTTAACGTGGGTTAATTGTACGTTATTGATGCACTTGCTCGCGTTAATCGTGTATTAACACACCGGGTTAATCCACTAACCCAGCGTTAAGGTGATTCTCTTTAAAAAAAAAAAAAAAAAAAAAAAAAAAAAAAAAAAAAAAAACTTTTTTTTTGTCACTTTTGACCCCTCTAAAATTTATAACATTTGGAATATAATATAATGAAAATTGCAAAACACCCCCTTAGTTGAATACATCCACAATTCACACACAGATCATAAAATTCAAATTCAAGATACGCACATTACAACAATACGAAAAAGAAATACACAAGATACGGAAAAGAAATACACATGATACAGAAAAGAAATAAACACGATACGGAAATTGTTAACATAAAACACCACTACTCATCGTCTCTGTCTCATGCCAACGTGTTCATTATTGCTCACACAATTCACACATGATTCTCTCACAAATCATTCATAATTCACAAATAATTCTCTCAAACAATGTCTCGCAAAGACTTCTCCCAACAATTCCCGACTCACCGTGACTTCTCCCAGCAATTCCCAAGTCACCATGACTTTTTCCAGCAATTCTCAAGCTCCAGCATGATACCGAATGAACCGGTGAATACTCCACCGGAAGACATCTTCCCGGTATTCACACCGGATAATGAACCGGTGCCCAACAACAACCCGATCAACCGGTGGCAAACCAACCCATTTGGAGAGGGTTGACTGATGAAGAACTGTTTCAGCAGGATATGCAAGAATTGTTACGCGTTCAAGCAGAGGAAGAACGTGAAGCAAGGGAGCGTGAGGAGTACTTAAGAGCTAAACAAGCTCGGAGAGACCGTCGTTGTGAATGGAGAATAGAAAATGGAATAGACCGTGTGCCAACGAGTGAGGACGATTCGAGTGCTTCGAGTCACGAGGGCTATGTGTCGGATGATTCGTTTTATTGATTCGTAGTTTTATGTATAATTATCGTAGGTTTATGTTTAATTATCGTATTTTATGTTTCATGTTTGCTGTAGTTTGTTGTAGTTTGTTTAATGTATGTTTAAATTTAAGTATTAATATAAGTTGTGTTTTATTAGTTATTAAATGAAATATTAGTTTTAGTTGAGGGTTGAATTTGAAAATAGTTGAGTTAAAGCTGAGTTATTGTTGTGTGTGTTTTTCTGAGTTAAAGTTAATATGTTAAAGCTGACGTGGCAGTGCGTTAAACTTTAACCTGCGTTATTGATTAAACTGCTCTTAGAGACAACATTTTTCTTTTCTAAAAATAATTTGAACATACTCAAAGGTTTTGAAGCAAGTACTTATGTTGATCATCTTTACATTAAATAAAGATGTTGATACAAAAAGACTACCATTGAAGAATGGAAGTTATTTGTACATCATTTTTTTTTTTTTTTTTTTGTCATCTATCATTAAATTATGCATAGCAGTGTTTTACTGTATATATCACCGGTGTGATTTAGTGATATATAACAAAAAAAATGATATACAAATCGTCTCATTAAAGAAATGGTTTTGTTAAATAATGCTAATTAGACAACTTTTAATATAAATATATATATATAAAATATAAAAGAATGAACTTTATTAAATAAAAAATTACATATATTTAAGTTAATTTTATGTTTATTTATTATGCATTAAATGTATAATTAGTTTAAATATAAAAAAAATAGATTGTTTAATTTGTCTTAAGCATTGTTCAATTGACAGTGTTTTGCCAAAAAAATTATAATAACTTACTCGTAATTACATAAACTTTTTTGGTAACGTGATTTATCGGAGACGATTTAATAGTTTAAGTTTGGTCGAGCAGGCAAAAACTATGGGAGTAATTGCGTATGTTAGCTTGTCGGCGTATGTTAGTGTGATTGGTGTAAGTTAGCATAGGGTTGTCGCATGTGTGTTTCTACCTAGATGGTGTCGGTTACGTACAACCATATGACGGTGGACAACGTATGATGTCACAAGAGGGCTGCTTAATATTTTCACCAAAATTAATGTGGATTACAATAACTACTACATTTGGATATTAATTACTACTAGTACTTTTTAAGGAAATCTATTTATGTAACAAAAAGACATTATTAGTGATAAGAAATGATGTGTCGGCGGTCGACCTATACATTAAAAAAGGAATGACTTCAAATTTTCCGTAGCAATATTTGTTAACATTTGATTGAAAAGGTCATAAAATTGATTACAATGCTTTGATAATAATAGTAACCGATAATAACGCGTAAACAAATGTTTTCTCTAATTCAAGTAATTACATGAAAAAGACGATTTTTGGACTAAGATGCGCATTGCCCTGATATGTATTTACTATTTAGTGATATTTGAGCCTAATAACTTCTTAAAATACATCTCCATTAAATTTGTTGTGATTATGCTATTAACTAGTCATCTTTTTTTTTTTTTTTTTTTTTTTTTTTTTTTTTTTTTTTTTTTTTTAACTAAATCATAATTTTGATTTATAGTTGTAATCCATTATATGACTTTGAATTTTTTAACCAAAGTAATCATACTAGAAAACATTACCCAATCCTATTTGTCACTTAATACAAACTCTTGATTACTATATATAGTTATTCCCTATAAATAATACGGTAGATAAGAATTAAAATTCATCAATTTTTTTTAAATGAATTTTTTATTTTTTTTAATTAAATGAGAAAGGATTGTCTGAAATCCATTTCTAAAATGTGATCATAATGCATTATCAAATCACGAACGTAAATAAGTATGCCAGTTTATATATAGATGATATATATGAAATGTGATTAAGCGAAAGCAATAGATATATTTAATATGAACTAAGAGTATAAGTAAGGACCAATAGTTAATGGATAATTGGACAGTATATATATGTGATGATTATGTGATTAGTAGAACGAAAATAGAAATATTTGATATAAAAATACAACATTAATTTTTCATGCATCTCGATAGATACATCATAAAAAGTATATGCTTTAATTATGATTATTAATTTATGCAAATATTATTGGTTGAAGTGAAAATAAAAGCAATTGCACATGCACCTCATTGAAATGTAGACCCCGATGACCTATGTCTACGTTCAACCACGAACATTGTTTTATGTTCAACTGTTTTTGTTTCGACAATTCATAAATTAAGTCACTTGTATTTAGTGTCAAAACCAGTTTTGTTTTGAGTGACATTTGGTTTGCATGAAGGAATCATTATCAATTTGTGCTTGGAAATGGAGAGTAATATCACTTAGAAAGATACATATGATTTCTAACTTATGGTATAAAGCTCATATCGTCAAAACAAACATGTTCGAACGCTATTAGAGCAATACAATCAAACCAAAGGTGTCCAAGCGACATGCCACCCTAATGATTTACGCATTTTGTGTCTTTAATGAGACGAAACTCAAAACAATCAACACTTAAATCGGTGGCTCGGCCTTTGTGAGCGGGTATTTTTATCTTGTCTCAGTTTTCTGTAATTGACAAGAGTTTTTTCATCCTTTCTATATGCCTCGCTGTTAAAGTCTCTGGTGGAGTATAGAATATATTATTTTGTTTATTTCTAGATTATAATTATATTCTTCACTTTCTAGTGCCTTACTAAAAGCTCTTATTTTTAAATATAATCTTACTATGGTTCTTGAAATGATTAAGAGTTTCCCTCGTGGTACATCTTGTGGTCGTGATGGTTTACGTGCCCAACACCTTTTGGATTGTTTAAGTGGTGCCACAGTGGCTATTTCTGATGAGTTAGTCGCTTCTATCACCCATGTGGTGAATCTTTTTCTTGATGGTAGATGCCCCAGGGCGTTGGGTGAGTATATTGCTAGTGCTCCTCTCACTCCGTTGGTTAAGCCGGGAGGTGGTATTCGTCCTATTGCTGTGGGGACTATTTGGAGGCGTTTAGTTTCCAAGGTTAGTGCTACTATGATTGGCCATTCTTTGGATGGTTATTTAAATGATCTACAGTTTGGTGTTGGGATATCTGGAGGATGAGAGGCTATTCTTCATGCCGTGAATCGATTGATTGAAGATCGTGGAGATGATGTGGGCCTTTCGATGTTGTTGGTAGATTTCAAAAACGCCTTCAACTTGGTGGATCGTGAGGTTATGCTACATGAGGTTCGCCTTCATTGTCCTTCTATTTTTCGTTGGGTGGAATTTTGTTACTCCAGCCCAGCTAGATTATATTATGGGGAACACACTTTATGGTCACATCAAGGTGTGCAACAAGGTGACCCACTTGGACCTTTACTTTTTTCTTTAGTGTTGCATCCTTTGGTATGCAAGATTAGAGACTCCTTTAGCCTTTCCCTTCAAGCTTGGTATTTGGATGATGGCGCTATTATTGGAGATACTTTGGTTGTAGGGAAAGTTTTAGAGCTAATCATGGTGGATGGACCTCGTTGTGGTTTGCACCTCAATGTTGATAAAACTGAGGTTTTTTGGCCTAATGAAGATCCCAGAAGCAGGCTTGTGGGTGTTTTCCCACCCGACCTTTATACGGTGTTAAATTACTGGGTGGGCCCTTTAGTGTGGACTTTGATTTTAGTAGTGAGCTTGTTATGAAAAGGGTTGCCAAAACCATTGAGCTTATGGGTGCTGTTACTAAGATTAATGATCCTCAGTGTGAGTTGTTGCTCCTTTGCTTGTGTTGGTATTTCTAAATTATATTTTGCTATGCGCACTTACTCTCCCCGGGTCTTTGAGCATGCTCAGATTTCATTTGATGTGGCTCTTCGTTCTAATTTAGAGCATATTGTCATTGCTTCTGGACCTGGTTTTGGTGATTGGCAATGGAGGCTTGCTACCTTACCATTTGCATTCGAAGGGCTTGGTGTTTACTCTGCAGTGACGTCGTGAACTATGCATTTCTTGCATCTAGACTTCAATCTGGTAGCTTACAGACTAAGTTGCTTCGACATTCTAGTATCGAAATTTCTGGGCCTTCCTTGGATGACGCCTTGTGTGCTTTTAATGTGAAAATGGATATTGACCTTTAGAGTAATCCATGTGAGATCGTTGCCCCCAAACTCATGAAGAAACTGGCAGATATATATTTCACACGTGTTACCCAAACAGCCAAATCTACATTTTCTTTATATGCTCGACAGATGGCGTTATGGAAATCGCAAATGGAGGATTACACTTCAGATTGGCTTAGGGTGGTTCCGATATCGGGGTTGGGACAGACTATGAATGCTAGGACCTACAGGTGTGTGTTATGTTATCGGCTAGGTTTTCCCCTATTCTCTGTTCAGATGCCTTGCTCAACTTGTTCTAGGGTCTTTACTGGGGATATTTATGGGGACCATGCTGTATCTTGCACTGGTATTATTGGTATTAAACATCGGCATAATGTGGTGCGAGATGTTCTTGTTGACATATGTTCTCGGTCGGGGATTTCGGCTCGTAAAGATGTTGATATTGGGCTTTGTGGAGAAAGGGACAAACCCTTACGTCCTGCTGATATGTTGCTCTACTCGTGGGATTGAGGGCTTGACGTATGTGTTGATTTGACTGGGTCATCGCCCTTGACGCAAATAGGTATGGTTGATTTTGTGCCGGGTCGTGTGGTGATTGAGGCTGCACAACACAAACGCGTCAAGTATGAGGCTAAGTGCGCGAATATTGGATATGAGTTCCTCCCCTTCTCTTTCTCTTCTTTTGGGGAACTTGAGAAGGATGCAGTGACCTTACTGAAGCGAATCCGAAAGTTCTCGATGACCCAAGACATTGGAGCACGTGCTGCTGCTCATATTTTTGTAGGATTAGCTTTTCTATAGCTAAAGGAGTGAGAGCCCAGTTAGTTTCTCGACTTCCCACTAACTTCTTGTAAAATCCTATTAGTTTCTAATAAAATGTTGGTTTATAATATAAATAAATAAATAAATAAATAATAATAATAATAATAATAATAATAATAATAATAATAATAATAATAATAATAATAATAATAACACTTTTTCTTCTATATTTTTATTTCGAAAATGGTTCATAATGTATATTTTGAAAAAAAACATTTTCATGTGCTCACTTGTACCTTATAATACTTTTAATTGATGCTTTCAGCTTTTTATTTATTACTACGTATATGTATACACACTTAAAAATAAAGTATTACTCCGTATTTGTTTAGTACAAAGCATATATAAACTGAAACTAACACAAAAAACAATTATAGATACATTCTCTTTGCATTTTTATTTTGTTACATTATAATTGGGGATCTATCTTATAGAATCTTGTAACAAGAAGAAGAGTTGAATACATTTCTAAAATTGGGCGTAAACTATGGTCAAGTGACTTACTAATACATGCCTTGAAAACCAAAACATAATACATTATATCATGACGATTAAAGTATTACATTGGTAGATTATAACATACTTGTTTTTCTTAGATGTGTGAAGAATAATTTATGTTAAAAATGAGTGCCAAATGCAATGGACCATTACGTGCAGGCATTAAATAAACTTGCACAATATATTAACTTCAAAGTGGACCACATTGCGACGTGTTTGCAAGAGACACGTTGAAACATACCATATTCTATGCATAAATAGATTGATGTTTCAGTTCGGCAACAACTTTAAACAAAAGAAAACGAAAGAAGACATTCAAGGTACAATACAACAACGATACTTAATTATGTCGGAGCAAAGTATATAGGACATAAGATACAAATTTAATCATTCGATATAATACAGTAAGTAATAACAACTTTAAAAAAATTCTGTAATAAGTAATAATAATTACAACAAGAGTAATGAAAAGAGTGTTTATAACAATTAACAAAGCACTAAACACATGCAAGCCAATGGTAGTGAGCATGCCTTTCAAAAAATAAAAAACACTTTTATATTTGTAGGGTTCAACAATCGGATGCACGACACTTCAACCTAATAACATAAGCAAAGGATAGACAAACGGCACATAAGACTAATCATATGACATTAACAATAAAAAAGTGTTTTTACACATCTATCATTGCTGAGAAAATAATCTGCAACTAGAGGTAAAAACAAGGCGTCTTAAAACAAGAAGTGAATTGTTTGTTTTAAAACAGGGTGGACACTCAATCTTGATATACACATGTTTCAGGTGCATCAACAAAATCATAAATGAGTATGACCCGGGTTGGCAAAATGTCAAGAAAATAATGCAAGTAACTAGATCAAAATTTGACTTGTCAAAGGATTTATCATAATGTAATCACATTCTATAATCCACGAAATAAAACGTAGCTCAATCATATTACATTCAAATTAAATGTGTCACAAGAACAATTTTAGTTAACGAGACCCACAACACGAAATAACCATTATTTTTCATAGAGTGGGGTGATTAGCAAGTTTAACAAGAATTCCGAAGGTTAAGATTCTAAATTCAAATTTTAACGATATATTAGACCAGCAAATCACTTGTAAATGGTCATAGTGAAATCAAATCCAGATCACAACCCAGCCAATTCAAAGTTCTGATTAGATGAACTTTTAAGGAAGGAAGCAAACATTTAGGATGTCGGTAATCAGTCCATAACAAACATGTGGGTTATTCTCGAAACTTGGAAGCCAAAACAAAATCATTGCTTCCCTCTAAATATAACAAGAGGATGATACAACATTCAGAATTATACAAATCATGCAATGGTTTCAAGAAACAAGACTTCAAATCTTTTTATTCATCTCTAGTGTGTCTCGGGGAAAACAAATGCACCTGGAAACCTGATTTTAAAAACGTCAAAGTTAGTTCCAAATACTTGATTTGCCATATACTTCCCTCTGCCCCCCATAAGAACTGCGACACAATCCATATAGGACATCCCATTTTATTTATCTTTATGAACTTTTGGTTACATATAGGCGGCAATTTCTAATTTACCTGAAGTTATGTCAATTTAGGTTTTATTTCATCTTCAATGAGTCGAACCTTTACAATTTTAGAAACGGAAAAAAGATTGAACAAGCCAAATAAGTGAGGGTCAAGAATCAGCCAATGGGTTTTCAGATTCTTACCTACTAAATTTGTTTTCCACAAAATAGATAAATTTAATTAATTGTATGGTTTTTGTTATCACATCCAATACAATAATTGTTCATAACATCTCAAATAGTACAGAAGTTGTTCATGGGTAGCCCAAGCTGACTTGTCTAGACTCGTATTGAAAAACTTGTATGTAGCACGAGTCTAAACAAGTCAGCGTGGGTAACCCAACCTGGCCACTTTGCCACCCCACTAATTATATGTAGTCACAGGGCATTGATAGACTGATTTTTGTCCACTAATCCATGTCAGGCCGAACATTTATCCTAATCCATGTGGTCAAATATTTATCCTAATCCATGTGGTCAAATATTTATCCATGTCAGGTCAAACATCGCAGTTTTTATGAGAGCCAGGAAGTATGAAACGTCATGTCATAGAAAGTTCACATACAACGAAATTACATACCTCTGTTAGAGCTACCAGTTTGACCATGCACCAAGTTTAACTGAGTTAAAAATTCAAGAAACTTAAGGATCGTAATCTGGATTCGCTCTTTCACTGACTGTAGAACCATAATTTGGCCCACCCTTGCGATACTGGATAAGAAACTCGATAGGGTATCCCTTCACCTTATGTGGCACGATGCCAAGATCGTTGAACGTTAAAGCTTCAAAAACAGGCAGGTACTAATCAGGTCACTATAAAATACATAATATAGGTGGCAACTTCAACCCATTTTACTTATTAATTGGTCTATTCAGGTTGTGCTTAATCTCAAACAGGTCAAATTAATATGTGGCTAAAGGAGGAAATAGGTCAAATGATTTGAACATTGTTGTAATAATGTTTTGGTATCATCATTAACCCATTACTAATTTATTTTGGTTTTTAAACAGACAAAAAAGTGTTGTCGGGTCAAACCCGAACTCATTGTCTTTACCCATACCTTCAAAGACCTATTTGACCCATGACCCAACCCTCCCAAATTGCCTAGCTTGCCATCTCTGCATAAGGGAATCAACAAAACGAAAGCCACAAATTTAGGTTCTCCATGTATGAAAGACTAACCATCTTCTGAGACAAGCTTATCCGAAGAATAAGCAGTAATCATATCCAGATTGAAAATACTTGGCGAGGGTAACGGGAAAGGAACTTTATTTAGAAACATTTCTCGTGGTGATGAGATTGCCTGCGCTTAATGGACAACAAAACAAAATGGAACGGAATTAGCAACTAAGTTAACAATTTTAAATCTGAAACTGCTCAAATCTATACACCCAAAATGAACTAATAAGCAGATTCACAATTACATACCTAAACTTTTTAAACAAGATGGCAACTGTAATTAAGATACCTTAGCAATTGGAAGAGGAACATTAACATAATGAGGCCATTCTCGAATCACTTCATACATAATTTCAGCCTGGAAAAGGACGATAAAAGAATTTTTTATTCAAATAAAAGGAAGTTGCTTTGAGTAGGACAGGTAAAACAAGGGTGGCAACAAAATATGGAAATGATAAAGAGCTCAGATTCACCAATTCACGCTGAGTATAGATATCTGGACCACCAAGTTCATACAATTTTCCCATGCTGCTACCATCATCTTTCAAGGCTGCAACAACTGCTGAAGCAACATCAGCGACATACACAGGCTGAATCCTGTAAACACCAAAATATATACCCTTGGTAAGAAAACAATATAACAACACTCATATCTATAAGTTAATGGAAGTCAAATTAAGTCATACTTGGTGGATCCACCACTAACAAGTGGAAGGAAGTTATATTTCCTCGCAAACTGAGCCCATGGATTCAAGATCCGATCTTCTGTGCCGAGCATCACTGCAGGTCTCAATATTGTGGCCTGAAGACGAGCAAGTCATTAGTTTCAGATGATTTAAATTATAACCTCTAGTTTCAGCATGCAATAAATGTCTAAATATAAATGACCTCAGCTATGCATCACATAAACTTTGCTAGAATTGTAAAAAAGAACGCCATAAAAAAGATTGGGAATCAAATATGTGAACCATGTCAAGATAATCATCTATTTATTACATAAATGAAATATATGAATCACCTCAGGCAATTCATTCAAGATGGATTCCTCTGCAGCAGCTTTAGCTTGGAGCAGTCTGGATGGAGATGATTTAGAGGCTCCTAAGCAAGAAAGTTGGATAAATCTCATGATTCCACCATGCTCTTTGGAAATCTACATATGACATGCAAACTATATTAGGCGACAACATACCCATATCAGAGCAATCCAACGGACTAGAGACCAAGCGCACAACAAGAACAGTGTCAAAATTATACCTTGGCAAGTTGTGCAGCCATATGATGGTTTACTTCCTCGAGACTATAGTTTCTAGTTCCATATTCCCTTCCTAAAAAAAACACGATTACCAAGTCAAAGAAGTGTTCCCAAAATTTATGTAGAAAATCCAGTGAAAAGAAGATATAATATAATAAATGTACCTATGAGATTGATCACAACATTTGCCTTGGCCATAACTGCCTTAATTGAGTTTTCATCTCTTGGATTGTATTTCATTGGAACAATCTGTGTAGGTTCAAAAAAAGAATGTCACGTGTAAGCAAGCCATGGCAAATTCTAGCACCAAACATAGACAAATTTTAAGAATAATATGTTTTAAGTTACCTGCCCCAAATCACCCATCAGTTTAAGATGACGGGGTGAATCCTCAGAACCTCTAAAAGGTACCAGCACTTGTGAACCCATTTTAGCTGCAGATAAAAAAATCAATATCAGCATGCATCAGAAAACATAATTTCATCATAGTAGCTTCAGCTTACAACTTTCCCCTTCACTCGATAAGAACTTACAGTTAAATTATTAGCAAGATAGTTCTATCAAAAAAACTAGATCGCTAGAGCATGCTCTGCAAAACTACTTACACTATAGAAGTTTAAAAGATGTATAAATCAACAAAAATGTTCCTAAAACTTCCTGAAAAGGTAAATTGAAGTTCAGGATCACACTAACCAAGCTCTTGCACCAGGTAACGGCCGAGGAAACCAGTAGCTCCAAATACTGTAGCTACAATGCCACTGCAAATCGAGAAAATACCAAATTAGTTAACTACATTAACATGATCACTGCAATGGAGAACACTATAGTCATTGACTGGCTTCACCTTCTATAATCCCTCAGGGTAAGTAACTAACAAACCAACCAAATGAAATGAAGCCAATGTTTTAGATTGACCTAGACTACAATAAACGTTTAGAGATAAAATATGCATTCTACATTAGACATCGTAGCTATGTTAGTCCTCACGAGTCACGACTTAATATAAGCCTTCTAATTACGGTGTATCTCTATGTATCACTTTAACAGAAGCTTTTCCAATTTCTTTGCCAGTTTTAGAGTTTATGTGTCTTGTTCACAATTTTATGAATTATGTCAAAACGCAGAGTTCCATATGTTAAACAGTTAGATTTAAACGGAAACAATAATTTGACACCAAAGTATATCAGACTTATAACAAAGACAAAATTTTCTCGTATCGCTTCAATAGTGAAGGAGAAGTACTTGACTTGAATCTTATATGTATTTATGTTTTTACTTTAATTCACCTATGGATTCATATCGCTATTACTTCAGCAATTAACTTCCATAATAAACTTAAGCATTCCTAACTTTCACATTATTTAAATTACCCTGCGTTCTACATACAAACTACAATTTCATACTAAGTATTGAACCAATTTTACACGAATACCAAACCTAATCAACCTACTAAACCAAATCCACCACTGAAAAAGTGAACATATACAAATTTCCAAACTCCACTATATTCAAAACAACGTACAATAAACTTATAACCTAACAAGCAAATGGCATTAACACTAACTACATAGCAAGCAACCACCACCACCAAATCGCCTAGTAGTAAGGCACCTCATTTCCTCCCAAGATGTCTAGGGTTCAAACCTCACTAGGTACTAGGTATATATATGGGAATGGCCAGTTATGGAAATACCCAGGTTAGGAGTGTGCATCTTAGTCAAAGACTCCCCTTCCCAGGTAACCTCTTAACAAGAAAAACCTCATCCTTTTACTTACTCCCTCCGTCCCAAAATGTCCCCAGACAAGAAAAACACACTTTACGAAAAATGCAATTATCACACTATGCAACCAATCAAGCTTCATCTTCACCATTTATAAGCTTTTTGATTAGTTGATATTAGAAGTGAACAATAATTTTGGGACAGAAGGAGTACATAGCAAGCATTTCAAAAAATACATCATCATCATCCACATTACATAGGCAACTAACTTCTTTTTTCTTTCGTAACCATAATTTCCGACCTTTTCGCCAACTAATCCACTGAGTTCGAAGTTTGAACCCACCGCCACACATACTCAAAGCACCTAAAACCCTCCCTTTTGAGATTGGCGTGGCCACTTCTCCGTTTTTTGCAACCTCTCACATTTTATGATAATAGTCACAAACACTTTCGCCACTATCGGCAACTAACTTACATTTCACATTTTGACAAATCACTACAGCTTCCACATCAATCAAAACTAGCATACCAAATCTCTACATAGACAACAATAACACACAACAAATTTATATCATATACCTAACAGATGATCTTCCACCAGTCCCCTTACGAACCAAATGCCCCACGCCTTTTGCCGGAAGCGTCGAAGCGTATCGCCTATCGTAACCATACCCACCGTAATCTGCATTTCACCAATTTCAATCAATCTGATGAATCAAAACCCTAGAAATGAATCAAATGATTATAAAAGCTTACAGTGATCGGAGATTGGGTAAATCGATCTAATCGCCGGTCCGTAAGCTGACGAATCACGAGCTAATCGCCGTGAAATGGACTGCATCCTGCTAACGTGCGCCTGTTTTTGATTTGGGGGTTTGTTGTTACTATCTGGCTATCTGCCCTAATGTTTTTTGGGATATAAGATAGTTTTGACTTGCTTTAAGTCAAACCTTATATACTTTGTTTCGAGTAAGTGAAGGTGTGTTTGGCGCAGCAGATTATGAAAGATTATAAAGCGATTATGTTTATTTTTATAAAAAATAATGTATTTAAAAAATAATTTTTGTTTAGCAGACAGAACTTATAAGAGATTATATAAAAAAATAATCTTTCATAATATCTGAAAATCAAAAGTTACTTCATGTAGCTTATAAAGATAATATCTTTTTATAATTTTTTTGAGCATCAGCATCAGCAACAGCATCATCTACTTTTGCCATACCCATAGCCGGCTTATAGCTTATTAGCTTTTGTACTTATGTTTTATAAGCTCATTTTTTATGGTTTATTTTGAAACTTTCTAGTTCATATAAGTTTATTTTCCGGCTTATTAATGATATTATAGAAGTTGGATTGTTTCAAAATATGCCACAAATAATAAGCTTAAGCTCAAAACCAAATAACCCATAAGCCGAAACAAACACCCTCTATCTTAAAGCACATTCGTCATAATATATGACACTGCATTGCACAAATGATGATGTATATACAAAACAAATGGTGTCGATATTAGCTCGTTTTATTTATATTTGGAAATGATATATATGACCAGACCTGGCAAATTAGACCTAAACAGGTTTGTTGGTTTTATAGGGTCATCTTGTTTACCAAATGGGTTAACATAAACATAAATGTTAACAAATCATAGGTCTACTTGGGTTACTTACGAAATTGTTGAAGAGGTATCTTGAGCCAAGCGGGTTTGTTAAATTAATATCAACATAAAAGTTACCACTTTTGTGTATAAACTTAACTAAGGGGGTGTTTGTTTAAGCTTATATGTAGGCGTATGAGCTTATTGGATTTCGACTTATATTTCATAAGCCCCAATTGTCTGTCTTATTTTAAGATTTATGGGCTTATATGACTTTATCAAATCATAATAAAGTTATTTAAACCCACAAGTCTCAAAATAAGCTGAAAATTTCGGGTTTATGAAATATAAGTCGAAAAACAAATAAGCTCATAAACCACATATAAGCTAAACCAAACACCCTTTTAAACTCATTTGAGTCTGAAATGCCAAGTCAAATATTCTAGACCTTGTTCTTAATCGTCCTCCTAACGATATGTGTTATAAATTGATTGGATGTGATATAGTGAACGAACTTAATTTTGCTGTAAATTCTTGACATGCATTTTTGGTAGATTTTTTTAAGGCTATAGTGTAACTTTTTGTATTTTCTCCATGTGTTTTTAAATACTAGTCGGATACCCGCGCACAGATGCGGCGAAAAATATAGTAATATGGGTAGTAAATGAATTGCTAGCCCAACTCCCCCGCAATTCCCTGCCCGCTTAGTGAATTCGTTTCACAACACTCCGAACGTATATGTGTTTGTTTGGGTTTTCCGTAGCTTTCTCGTGACATCTTTATTACCGTATATAGAAAGATCCTCGCAATCTCTTTCCCGTCAAACACTCACCCAAAAGTATATGATTTTAACGAATCAAGATTGTATTGATTGAAATAAAGGTTAAAGTTGTAAAATTTTGAATAAAAAACCCACTAAAAATCTACAAAACTAAAAACTTATAAAAATATATCAAAATGGATGTTGAATTAAAGAGCACAAAATTTCAGAAAATATGGTGAAATTAGATAACAAAAAAAATAAATAGATAAAAAGATATTTCAATTTGAAAATAAATGTGAATTTTAAGTTGAGAAGTGACACATGTCACCTCATGGTTGGATTTCCTTATCTTAATTTTTGGTTAGGAGTTAAGCTTGGTTTATCCATGCATTATATAGAAGTATAGATTAGTTAGATATCCGCGCATAGCGGCGTCGATAAATATAATTATATTATAAATATAGTGAATAAATTATAACTTAACTCTTCCCGCAATTCTTTACCTACTTATTGAATTCGTTACACAATACTCTGAATGTCTATGCGTTCGTTGTATGTATATGTTTGGGTTTCTCGTAGCTTTCCCGCAACGCCATATTGACATCATCATTGTCGCATGTACAAAGACCCTCACACTCTTCTACACGTGCGCAGAAACCCTCACTTTCTCTTAATCGTCAAACACTCCCTCAATAAGTATTTAATTTTGACAAATTAAGTTTGTATCGATTCAAATTAAGGTTAAGGTTGTAAAAAAATTAAATAAAATAAAATAAACCTATTAAAAATGCAAAAAACTAAAAGTTCATGAAAGTATATCAAAATTGATATTGAATTAAAGAGCAAAAGGTTTTTAAAAAATGGTGAAATTAGATTATAAAAAAATAATTTATTAAGAAGATATTTCAATTTGAAAAATAAAATTGAATTTTAATTGAAAACCACATATGTCATTTTAGGATGTGGTTCTCTACCATTTGTAAATAATAAGATGGACGGTCAAGATCGCATATCCTTATCTTAATTTTATCAGGACACACATTTTAAATGCTTTATATAATTGTATAGAAGAAGTTTCATGCTTAATGTTTGAGGATAAAAAAAGCAAGTCGTTTCGACCGTTGCCAATAAACTTTCCAGCCTCACATGATAATGATAATGGAAAACTGAAGCTTTTTTTGCATCAGTGGATGAAGAATTGATAACATAAGAATTTTTGGATGAACATGTTTCAAAAGAAAGATACTTTCAAGAAATGCCGAACACAAATGTGTTAAATGATGAAAACCCCATAGGTTATGATATTTATTGAGGCACAATATATAGAAATAACCCTAGAAACTCTAAACCTCTTGGGCTTATTTATTCTAATACTCCCTCGCAATTTGAACAACAACATCGCTAAAGTTTGAATTAAAGAAAATAATTTAATTATTAAAATATGAAGCTAAACATTAATATGCTAAGTTTAGACATCTATTTAGGTTTTTTATTTTCATAAGGATTTTTCTAAATGGTTATCTTTAAAAGTGTTTAGGACATGTTTAAACTTTAGCACTCTAACAATATCTTGTAACAAAACATATTTTTACTGGTTTTGTTGAATATAGCTCTAGTTACAATGTTCAAATGTTGGAATACGGTATGATACGTATAACCACTAATCAATGTTTTTTATTTTTATTTTTTTTTTCTTTATTTAATCTTATTTTATTTATTTATTTATTTTGGTAATGTTTTGTACTTTTAATATATCCTACTACTAACTAAAGCATCTAGATCATCAAAATATCATTTTCGTTTCTACGATTAACTTTGTCATATGTTAAAAATCATACTATTATGATGTTTTTGTAAAAGTTTCTTAAGAGTATAGTAGATATGGTTTTGCATGCCAAGCAAGGGCGGAGACAAGGAGAGGTAACAAGGGTCACATATGCCCCCTAGCGGAAAAAAATTGTAGTGTGAATTTTTTAAAATATCTGGATTTTTTAACTTTGTCGTATGTGGGAACATGTGTCACTCCCATATTACTTTATATACTTTTTATAATTTTGAGACTTTTCACACGATCCCGCGCTTGCTAGCATTGAGCTTAATTACGCGCTTGCTAGCATTGAGCTTAATTACGTCAATTAATAATTAAACATTGACTCAATAGATTTGGGCCAATGCTCATAACGCCCATGAGGGGTTTGATGGGAATACTAGGATTTTATTCTAAACAAAGTTTCATGTTATCCCCATTTTAGCCCCTGAGGTTATTGAGCAATTGCAAAGTTAGTCCTTAACGGCCGTTATCTAACAACCGTTACTTAAATTTGTAATGAAAAAGTAACTTCAGGGGCTTTTTCTGTGCAAATAACAAGCAGAGACAGTCCCTAAAGTTAAATTTTTTTCACCGTTAGTCCTTGAGGACTAACTTTGCAACAGAACGCCACGTTAAGGGACTAAAAATGAAAAAATGTTTGGAACAGTGCACCACAGTGGATGCTGCAGTGCAGCATAGTGGTGAATAGTGCTTGTATTGTAGCTAACGAAATTACGCTTTTTGTCCCTCAGTTAGCTGTAAATCGCACCGTTACTCCCTTATTAGTGATCTTTTGCAAATTTAGTCCTTACAAAAAAAAAAAAAAAAAAAAAAAAAAAAAAAAAAAAAAAAAAAAATCGACCATTTTATTTTGAGCTTAGATTAAACACAACATTCCCACAGCAACGCGCGGGTGCCCCCGCTCGTTCTAAACTATACTATAACCCAAAAAACGACTCCAATCTACAGTACCAACGGAGTAATTAGTCACTAATTGGGCCTTCTATTGGTGGGAGTTTCCATGTGATGTACGGAGAACCTGCAATTTGTACCGATCCTTAAACAATGGTTAGTGGCTAACAATTTCCCCCCATCAGCCACGTTAACCTGCAATTTGTGGCTGGGATTTTTTTTCCCAACATCTACCGTCAATACGGTGCTTTTCCACCTTATTTCAAAACCCTCTCTATTACTACGTATAAAAATATACGCACCCCAAAAACACATACAGTACTAATTTCGCTTCACAAAAAAAAAATAAATAAATAAAATAAAAAAACAATTAAAAAAAATACACACAATTGAAGAATTGATCAAATTAACCCTAAATCTCATCTACTCTTTCTTAAAACCTCTTAGCCGGCACAAATCAGGTATGTTAACATTCCATTGCAAATAGTTAGTTATATAATTTTTTTTTTTTTTTTTTTTTTTTTTTTTTTTTTTTTTTTTTTTAAATCGAAGGTTACAATCGTTGTAATTTTACTCCGGCTAAACCTCAACAACCACTAATGTTTGCCATCGACTTTTTACTTGCATACGTACATGTGTGAGTTAATTTCATAATTCATCTTATATTAGTGATTTGTTTTTTTTTATTTAGATACTAAAGTTGTAGGCGATGGTTCGAACCATGAAGAAGTATTGATGAGTGTGTAAATACTCATCATTTTTAGTCAAATCTGAACTGCAAAACGTTTAAAAACACTAAAAAAAACACACCAAAATACGGAAAATATCCCAAAGATCGTGTTTTATATATTTCTGATGCAAAACGAGTGAAAACAAACGAAAAACGAACAAAATTTGCATAATTGGCAGTTTCAGTCCCCCAACTTTCAAAATTTGACAAAACTAGTCCGTGAGCATTTATGTTAAAGAAAAGTCAATCCAAACTCTTTAAAAGTCAAATGACATCACAAATGATCTTTGGGTGAAAAGTTTTCAAAAATTTACAAGTTTGGTCCCTTAACTTTGAGTTTTGGCAATTTTGGTCCCTGGCATTTTAAAATGGAAAAATTATAAATCATGGTCCTTGGGAATTAATGACTTGGCAATTTTAACCCTTTGTGATAGTTTGAAAAGTTGGCAGAAAAGGCCCCTAAAAATTTAGTTATTACAGATTTGGTCCTTAGTGGAAATAATATCATACGGATCCAATTTGTTACTCCAAATACAACACAACCTGGGCCCAAGACAATTCTAAAACCAACACCCAAGCCCACACAACACCCTGTAGCCCAAAACCCTTTTGATATTAAAAACCCTTGACCAGTCAACCCCCCATCTCCTTCTCCAAATAATACCCGTGAACCCACTTCCCGCCATAGCTAGCCATCACCATCCCACCCATCACCATCCTCGTTTGTCTTCAAACACCAACTCCAATCCCACTACAAACCTCTTATACTCACAATTGTGTACCTACCTCTGCCAAGCTGGAAATCCACAACTTACAATTGGGCGCCAAAATTGATTTAAGGGGTGTGATGATGTCTGAGCATTTCAATAGTTGGGATTGATTCAAGAAAGCACAAGGGACGAATTTACATTGCTATCTCTCACAGAACAAGCACAACAGAGGATGAAGACCAAACTTGTACCTACCACTTAGTATTAGTATAAATAGATGCTCATTGTAGCCCTTAGAGGCATCCCTTTCTTGTATCTTTTCAGTTTTCTTAAGCTCAGTTAACTTTTGTAATTGCAAATTTTAAGTTTAATTAAAAGTTTCTTTCAAGTTTATTCCAATTCACATTTTTATTCAAAATCTTAAATTTCTTGTTATTACTTTCTAGTGTTACTTACGTTATCTCAGATTGTAGTTTAAGGTTGTTAAAGCTATTTTAAATTGAAGAAAGCAGAACTCAGAAAAGAAAAGAAAGAAAGAAAAATTCAGAAAAAGAAAATAAAAAAAATATATATATAAAAAAAAGAATGAAGAAGAAGAAAGCAGTAGCAGGAATGAAAGTGGACATTGGGTTAGAGTTCCATGGGGAACACTAGGTTGTGTTTGGGTCCCTTGTTCTCAATTACTAATTGCTTTGGATGTCAAGTAAGGGAATTTATCAAGTTGCTCATATTGGGTTAAGTTTAAATTGTTGTTATTAACTGTTCAAATCTGTTTAATTATGCTAATTTTAGCTTAGTATAAGTTGATTAGCCTAGTTGCATTGTTAATTTGTTACTTTCCCTTGAAATTCCATAAAATCTGTCAGAATTAGGGGTGTTTAGAACAAGCTAGGGGACTGTGCTGTAGTTATTGCTAAAGTTTAAGTTTTGCTTGTGCATCATACTTAGGCCTACATAAGTCCAATTTGACCAATTCTTTGGGTATCTTCTCACTAAAGTCAGAATTGTATGGCAATCCCTTCACAGCTTAACTGTAGGGATCTTTGGTGCCAAGACCTTTGAATTCAGTTCAACACCAGTTTAGGTTGTTATATTTCACCTCTTGTAGGCTTAGTATAACATCATCAATCAATTAGGGGCCTTGGAAACTCACTATAGTCAACTTAGGGGAATAATTCAAAAAGTCAAAATGGTGTGAGGGTTAGAAAGTCAAATTTTTGGTGATTTTTAGTGATTTGTGTGTTTGGATTAAAGCTTTGAAATTTTCATAACTTGGAGTTTACCAGCTTAGCTACATGAATCAGTATTTAGATTAATTTTTAGATTTTTTTTAGAACTTATGCAAGTGCTTAAAGTGGACTCTTTGGCTTGACACTGCCCTGCACCCACAAGACCCAGTTCTGACCCACTTTGTGTTGCCCATATATTGGTCCATATTTAACCTTAGTGCTTGATTCTTGGTGATTTAGAAAGCCCTTAGTACTGAGTTGTCGATTGCATCATTTGTTTGCACTTAATTATTTGTTAGCTCATTTGGTTTAAGCCCTCTTTTGGCCCATTTTTCTGTGACTGCTGCTGCTATATGAACTCAGTCCAACTGAGCTTGTGAGATTTGTTGGTTTATGTTTGATTCCTGGTATTTTGAGTATTGTTATTGTGTTGTTTACATGATTTTGATGTTGAGTGTGTTAACTTGTTCCTTGGTGATGCTCATGTGTTTGTTCGGCTTATTGCTTATCTCAAAAAGCTCATTGAAACTTAGAATTTGACACTGTGGTGATTTTAAGCTGAGACGGGCTTATTAAAAACCTTTTAGCAAAATCCTTTTCACATAAGTTAGTTAATTTTGGTTGGTATTTAGTTTTGTAAAAGAAAAGTTAAAAAAAAAATAAAAAAAAAATAAAAAATAAAAAATAAAAAAATTTGGGCAAATTGCAAAAAGTTGGGGTTCGAACCCAGGACCCCTAGCATAACCACGACACAACACAAATCCCCCTCCCAACAACTCTGGAGCACCAGTTCTGTTGGGATATCATTTACTTGTTTATTTATAGCTTAAACTCTTTTGCTTATTAAAACTGCTTAAGCAATTAACAGCTTATTGGCACTAGCTTTTTCCATTCTAGCATTTTTCATTAGTTTATATTAGAAATAAATAATTTTCAAAACAGGTTTCAGATTTTTAGACTTTGTGGTTTATTTATTATAATTTATTTAGTGTTAATTAGTTTTTAAGTCGTAATAAATAGAATTTTTGTCGAAAAATTAATTTTCTTTTTTCTAAAATTTTCTTTTGTCTTTTAGAACGTTAGAAAATTAGTTGGAAACCCGTAGGAACTTTGTAGCTCGAAATTCGTGTTTTATTTTTCGCACTCGCGTTATTTGTAAATAACTTTTGCGTTTTTAAATTAGTTTACGTTTTAGGATTCACGATACCTAATTATGATTCCCGTAGTGTTTTAGGATTCCCCTAGTTTGATAATTGCCTTTTGTTTACCCTTAGGTTAATTTATTTTAACTCTCGTTCGTTAATTTTCCAATTTCGTTAATTTAACGTATCGTAAAACCAAATAATCTTTCCAAACATACAAGATTTTAATCCCAATCTCATTCGAAGCTTTCCATTCACACCTCGTTGGGGTACGACCCGGGAAATCACTTCCCGGTCTCACAATTTAAATATCACTTTCACAAGTTTTGCGAGATAATCTTTTTCCTAAAAGGTTTACTCATATTACTTCACGTCTATTTGTCTCACGATAAATTAGACCTCACGTTTGTTGATATATTGATAAATTGTTTTTGCACACACCAAAACACAACGAATCAAGTATCAATACCAAGAAGGTTATAAAGTAGATGATGATGTTAGTTGATATGTGGGAATCGCACCAGGCTTTACCTCTCAAGGGATCTTGAGAAGCTTACAACCCCCACCAGGCAGTGTACCTGATCGTTGTAGTATAGTATAGTGACAAGTACCGAGGGATTGATCGTTCAGCTAGGAATAGTGTCGCTAGGATTAGAAAACCTAAATACTAGTTCTATAGATGAGGGATGATTATTTTTGTATTTTTTATATTTTTTTAGAAAGCAAGTAAAAATCCCGGGTTTTAAGGATTTGGGCGGAATTAGTTGCTAGTCAACTAACCCAATACTAAAGATGCAATCAAAATAAAATACTAAAAATGAAAATAAACTAAATTAACTAAGGTTGTGAGCAATAAGTGGAGAAATTGTGTTTACTTAGATTTCACTACTCCCTAGATATCTTTTACACGTTAATTACTTGTTATAGTTGCGTGGATGACGGATTGTATTCCTTAATACCATTCATGGGGTGGCGCACTTAATTCCCCAATCCTATGAGTGCCTACTTCACTCCTATGTCGAGCCGACTAAGAAGCTCCTAACATGGGATCATTAGAATTTACACATGCATTAAATACAACCAATAAAATCTAGTGCACGTCAGTTCATGTTTCCTAAGACGTTCAAGCATGTTACCATTTGGAGATCTGCCAGTTTTCTTAAGCCTAACATCGAAATCATTCATCCAATACAACCATAAACAAGTAATCAACACATAATCAACATCTAGGTTTCATTAGATCTAAGCAAACACAAGATAGATCTAGCCTAGCATGATGGAATTAAGACAAGAACAAGATATAGACAACCAACACATAGACATATTGATAGAATTAAAAGAATACTTATCTCAATTACACATGAAAGGGTCCAAGGGTTGAAAACCCTTGAAAAACCTGTAAAATTCGTAATAGGTTCGGCCCTAGGGTTTCTCCAAAACTTCTCTTTTTAATGAATGAAAATTAGAAAACTATATATAGGAAATTGAGGCTGACGACATCAAGACCAAATAGGTGACGCCGTCATCTCGCCGCCAAAATACTTCTCGGACTGCCTTAATCTTCATCTGACGTCGTCATGTGTTATGGTCTTCCAGGCCGTCACGTCTTTTATTCTTGACGCTCTACTTGTGACGCCTTCACGTTTGTACTGGACCGTCATGCAATTTACTCTTGACGCCGTCAGGATGTTGCTCTTGACGCCGTCACCCACTGTTCTCAGCAAGGAAAATTAAGACTTTGGCGTTTTCTTCACTTTTATGCTCCAAAAACGTCCGAATTGCTTCCTTTTCCAGATTTCTCTCCCAAAGTACCTAAAATCACAAAAGGAACGATTTAGGGCAATATTTGATCAAATAAATTCAATTTCGGGCTTAAATGACCCCCTAAAAGTGGTTCATTTTTCGCCTCATCATTAGTTTGTGTAGTTTGATGCAGGAAGGCTAAGATTAAATTACGCCGTTCATCCGTGTGGTTTGGTCATAATAACATCCCAAGTCTCTCGACTTCCATTTTTACATGGTTGGTCCTTATAGTGAAGCTTTGTAACATCATTTTCCTTATCACTAACAGTCGCGGGACTTGCGATGTTATTAAGGCCAAACCATAGGGACTTATAAGAGATTGTGAACCTGTAAGTTTTTAACAATTAAATTTTTGTAACGATACAATATGAATTGTAAAACAATTATTATAAATAAAAGCCTACATTTATCAGGATCCTTATGAGCAGTAATGTGGTTGCACTGTACATCTACAGTGACTTTGTGAGGAGGTAAACATAGAAATGTACAGTGAGTTGAATAAAATATTATCACCCTTTCTGTATCTCTCTCGCTCTTTCCTGAATCTTCTTCTTCCTCACAAAACACATTTCCACATGCACAAACACATAGAAACACACACAAACACAACAGTGCTCCCCTTGGTATAAAACTCACGTTCTCTTTCTTTTACATTATCCACCCAAAAAAAACTAACGGTTCATCTATGTCTACTAAATCCGACCAAAAAAATTATCGATTGATCTATCTCTTCAAAGAAAGTTAATGATCAGGACACAAGATTTCGTTTGACTTGATCTGCGAGGAAGGATCTTCAAATCCCAGAAACATAACGAGGGTAAAATTAGAGTTTTTCTTTTAAAAAACTAAACCCCATATCAAAAAAATCATAGATGCAAAGAGGTGCCTTTTTTTTACATAACCAAAAAAACCCTTTAATTTCTTGGTTTAATTTTGCTTTTTCATATGTTAATTTTGTTGTTTCAGATTTTTGGAAGAAAAAAATTATGGCTTCTGATTATGAAAGAGGTGAAGGCAAGGAGCTTGATCTTTCTTCTTCTGAAGTTGTGACCAAATACAAATCAGTTGTTGAAATTGTTAACAGTTTATTTATTTTATTTTATTTTATTATTATTATTATTATTATTTTTTGTATCATATTTTTTTGTTTGATTAGAAATGAAAAAATATTCCACTTAAAAGACATAAACACAAAGAAGCGGAACCAATAAGCCCGAAATTAAGATGAAGCATAAGCCCAAAATAACCAGAAACATATAAGCCCAAAAATAAGCCGAAACAATACTTAGTGTTGATGCGATAGATAATTGGATTTATTTGTTCTATTGGATCTTTGTATGTTAGAATAAGCTAGGGTTGATGTTTTTGGATTTCATACCTTGCTATTATTAATTTATCTCAAAATGCATTCTAGACGGTGTGGCGCCAAAAGCAAAAAATGAATCAGCAGTGGTCTAGGCAGTTAGAGCAGCCGAAGATGCAAAAGTCGCGGTATGCACCTTCCTGCATTGGGTTTCGTCACTTTTAGATATGCCTTGATTAAACCTTTTGACTTTGAGTTTAATTTTTTTAGGCTGCCCATGAAAGACAATCAGTAGAATATTAAGGTGTGGCGCCAACCGTATAAATGAGCTAGCAACGATCTAAGCAGTTTTGAACGGTAAGCACTTGACCTTGAACCGGGTTTTTGTCACTTTTAAATTTGCTTTGGATAAACATTTTGACTTGGACTTTAAATTTTCGTGCTTTTGGTAATGAATAGGCTACTTCTAACCCACCTAAAGCGTTGGGTTTACAGCAGTTGTTTGTAGCTTTTTTTTTGCCATGATATGCAATTAAAAGTTCCCTAAATGCAACATAACTCTTCTGTTTAAGCCAATTTTTTAGGCACTTTATGATATTTGATGTTTATATATGGTTGAAACATATACCATCAGGTTTAATGTTTGAAAAGGTTTTCAAGTTGCCTGCTGATATAATGTATAAATATAGTTCCAAAGACAATTTTTTTTGTTTGTTTTTGTTTTGCATAATGTGCATTTAATATAGATGAAAAAAAAATTACGATTGTATAGATGTCCTAACACCTTTACCATTGGCCGGCAGGAGTTGAAGCTGGGAAGAAAGCAGCAAACGAGGTCTTACCTCTACATAAGCGAGTTTTGTCATTCTCCATGAGCCCATGTATGCACAAATGTCTAAAATACGCTTCAATGGTGACAAATGTAGCCTTTTAGCATTTTCGATACAAGTCTGAAAGACTTACATTGGCTCATTGAATCAAAGTTTGAATATTGTGAATGATGATCGATAACAATCACTTCTATTGTGAGTGAAACTGGCCAGTATTAAATTTGGTGGAACAAATTAGCAAGAATTTGGCCTTTTTAATTGAATTATGGTTAATTTCTGTTTTATTGAAATGGGTATTTATTGGATTTTGTTTTTGTGATCGTAAGTGTTTGATGAAAGTCTTGAATGGAGCTTCTTATAAATAAGGTGTTGGGGTTGCATATTAAGTGTTTGAATTATTTAATAGTTGAAAAACAAATCCGGTGCCATCCATTCATTAGCGCCAGAGAGTCGTTTGGCCAACTTTTATTTTTTCGGTTGCATTGTGGATTAAAAATGACAGGGGGTTTGAGACCAAAACATATGTTATTTTTTCATTTGCCATGTCTAAATCGAAACCCTACCTGCATACACTAACTTTATTGCCCTAAAACATTACAGATATTGTTGTAGTGGTAAGCTTAGGTTGTATGTTGTATTCAAATCATGTGTATGATTAATGTTGTGCTGATATAATATTTGTCCTTAATTACCATTATTATAAACTTAAGCTCCAAAATGTTGTGCTAATACTCTTTTTTTATGCAACAGCTAACATGACGCATAACTGTATCTCCGAATTGGAACCCAGAGACAAGAAAAAGATTATGAAAGCAAGAGTATATAGAAAATGGATTAGCTGAAACCCACCCAAACTCGTAGCAACAGGCTACTACTGCATACTGATAGACAAAGAGGTACGTTGTAGGGCAACACCTAACCTGATACAATCTGTTAAACGACATCTTATAAAATGTTGACACACGCAGGGCAACACAATTCAAGCGAACATGGATGTGAATGACATCGGCTACATTCGACAGCTTCTACAAACCGGATCAACATATCGGATTTAAAACTTTATTTATACACCATCAATTAACTGGCAGCAAAGAATTAACAATGAAACAAGTCTGAGATTCGGCAAAATCACAAACTTTGAAAGTATACCCTCAATCGGATTCGATAGCTCCACTAGATCCAACATCCAAAAGAAGCACCACGTGCTGACAGGTAATTTAGTCATACCCGTTTTACTTTTTATTCTTCGCAACCCCCCCCCCCCCCCCTCACATCGTCTAAACACTTTGTATACCCATGTATAATTACAAAACATGTTTACACTTGATCTTGACACATGACTGACATAAAAAAATATTACTAACAAATATAGGTTGTCCATTTCACATGTGAGCGAACCATATCCCGCATCCATACAATAAGGGACTGGTTCTATGTTTCGTGCACAACCTGTAGAAAAGAGATTCGCTGTGACAATGGCGAACCAGAATGTGAGGATCATGGGCCACATCCTGAACCAAATTACAGGTAACCCCTTAAGAATACTCCCATCACATTGGCCAAAATGGTTGAATAATGACACTACGAAAAAAAATACACGGGTACAACTTTAAATCTTCCATAACAGATAATTTAACGACTACGTTTGTTTTTTTTCCTGATAATAGATTCAAGCAATATGCTTTAGGTTATTTCAGGTTCGCAGTTGTCACATAATGTATATTTATTTTACTATTGGAAATAGTCAATTTTAAGAATCAGCTAAAAAATGGTTTTAATAACTGATTCATTTTAGTTTGAATTTTGCCATTTTTAATGACACATGAGTACTGGAAGTTGGTTTACATTTATTGTTCTGAATAATATTATCATTCATACAGGCATCATCTCCATTCTCCAAACATGGTTTTATTGATTCTAAGGTGACCACCAGTGGCGATGATATTCTGTTGGGGGACCGATTACACGGTAAGGTGGTTAAACCTTCGTTCTTTGTGTATGAGATATGTTTGTGTGAATATGATTAAGTATGCGGAATCTACTTAACCACACTTAGAAGATTTATGTTTATTGTTATGGAAATGGAATAGTTAACACCAAACGATTCAATATTATTCTAAAATAATACGAGTGATCTTTAGCTTATCACTAGGGTTACAAAGACCTTGAATCTTATGTTTTTTTCTTTTGTATTGTCTGTATATGAGAGTTGTATATGGCATTGTCTCTGATATTATCTCTCGTTTTTTTTTCACACATCTAAGATTTTCCTTTTATAGTCTAAGGAAAAATCTTTTACAAATTACATGACTCAACAAATAACTAGCTTATGACTAATCACTATTCTAGCTTAGTCATACAAGATACATCATGTATCTAAGATAAACAACTCACTTGGAGTGTTCAATTTGATAACTAGAACTAAAATATTATCTTTTTATGCAAGTGTTGAATAAGTCGGTCTTATCTACACAGCTGTTTGTTATGAGTCATAGCTGCACAGTCATAGCAGCAGCAGAATCAAACAGCAGTATTCAGCAGCAGAATCATCAGCAGCAGAATAAAGCAGCAGCAGAATCAAGCAGTAGTATGATTCAGCAGCAGAATTAAGCAGCAGTATGATTCAGCAGCAGTAGGATTCAGCAGCAGAATCACCTTCAGTGGAAACTCGCTTTGATTCTTCTGATATTTAATTCCTAACAATCCTCCCCTAAACATGTGAATCACATTCAAACATGTTTTTCTGAATTAAATGAGGACTTTGTGAAGATCTTTCAAACACTTCATTGTCAGATTTGGTTGATCTGAACTTTCTTCTCTTCTGAGTGAATGAACTTATCTTTCTCTGGAACTTATCTGCTTTCTGATCTTTCAACAAGTGATGAACAAACGTAGTGAACTGAAATTGAATCTTTTCAACTTTTTGACCTAGATAGAACTTTCTCCTTTGAAATACTTCATCCTTTCTGAATACAACATTTAAGAATGTTCTTGTCATTTTCAACCTCTATGTCATCATCTTGTCTTTTCTTTTGGTTAATCTTCCTTAAACTGGGCTTGTATTTCCTCCCCTGAGATTCAAATATCATCTTATATTGATATCCTCCCCTTGTTTGAAAGATTTTCTCACAATCATAACATCATCATCTGATTTAGCATTGTTCCATGTTTTCAGACAATTTGTACATGAAGCCATCAATTCCTTAAGAGTTTAAGATTCTGTCCTCATCACTTCTAGGTGTGTTAACTCCTATGAGAGGTGATTCAATGGACATTTTTGACTTATGGTCCATCATTTGATGGTTTTTAAAGTCATCTTTTGAAAATCCTTTTAAGAAACTTTTGCCTTAGCAGTATGTATATGATTTTATTATAAAAAAAATCATACTGCTTACAACCATTTTGAAAGGATTAAGTGTGTAACAGACACTTAATCAAAATTTCGGTTTAAAGCAACCTCTGGTTGTGTGAGAACCAATGTTTTCAGTTATAAATAACCGCCTGTGTATAGATAAACCTATTCAAAAGGCTTTCTTTACAGGGTTTCCAGCTCGTGGCATTTGTTACCTCTAACACAAGTGTTAGATTCACTTTTGCTCGCTGTTCTTTTTATCAGATATCCGTAGATTAGTCACATTATACTTGAGAGTATAAAATGATAGAAAGTGAGTTGTATCAGTGATTAACTGATCAACTAATTTATCAATTCAAAGTGAAATATCATAATCAGATTCCAAGAAAGAAGTTTTAAGGATTTTTGAAGTCCCAAACTTTTTCTATCATGAACCTATTATATCAGTGGAAATGATCAGCTTTTAGCAGCAATGATCAGCAGATTTCACTTGAAATAACCTTTCAGCTCAAACATTCATACCTGAAATTGTTAGTCTAAAACCAAAAGAACAAAGTACAAAGTACTTGTCTTGAATTAGAATAATCATAAAACTAACTGTATGAATAACTTCAAATATTGTTAATAGTAGACTTAGATAACAAAGTTAGATGCATTAACAAAAATCTATATACAAAAACACATTATATTGAAAAATTTAAAGATTAAGCATTCCAATACTTGCTACCAAGTACTGAAATCTACCAACATCAAAAGCTTTGGTAAGAAGATCTGCAAAGTTTTGATCTGAAGCAATTTTCATTACTTGAATTAACTTTTTCTCATTGCAATCTCTTATAAAATGATGTCTTATTTCAATGTGTTTTGTTTTAGAATGTTGCACTGGATTTTTAATAATGCAAATTGTACTACTATTATCAATATGTATAATGGTATGTAAGAAATTGTACCCATAATCAAGAAGTTGGTTTTGAAGCCATAGAACTTGACCACAGCAACTTGCAGCAGCTACATATTCAAGTTCAGTTGTTGAATTTGCCACAATTGTTTGCTTCTTACACTGCCATGAGATAAGTCTGCATCCAAGGAATTGACATCCTCCGGTTGTTGACTTTCTGTCCAAGCTAGCACCAGCATAGTCACTGTCTGAGAATGCTATCAAATCAAAAGGTGATTCTCTAGAATACCAACCTTGGTTGACCTTTGAGATATCTAAAAATTCTTTTGACTGCTGTTAAATGAGAAACCTTTGGAGTTACTTGAAATCTTGCACAAGCACAAACAGAGAACATGATATCAGGTCTGGATGATGTAAGATACATCAAAGAACCTATCATAGATCTGTATGTATGTACATCCACATTTTCTCCATCTGCATCTTTAAGAAGTGGCTTCTCAGGATCCATTGGTGTGCTTGCTATTTTTGAATCAGCAAATTGAAATTTTCTAAGAATCTCTGCAACATATTTGTCTTGACAAATAAATATGCCTTCAGAAGATTGCTTAACTTGCAGACCCAAAAAGAATGTAAGTTCTCCCATAGAACTCATCTGAAACTTATCTTTCATAAGTTTTTCAAAGTCTAAACACATCTCCTTCCTTGTAGATCCAAAGATAATGTCATCCACATACACCTGTACTAATAGAAGATCTTTCTTGTGTTGTTTGATGAAAAGTGTCTGATCAATCTTTCCTCTTTGAAATCCATTCTCTAATAAATAGGAAGCTAGTGTTGCATACCAAGCTCTTGGTGCCTGATGTAGGCCATATAGAGCTTTAACTACCTTGTACACTTTGTCTGGATGGTCAGGGTCAGTGAAGCCTGGAGGTTGTGTAACATACACCTCTTCTTCAATTGAACCATATAAAAATGCACTCTTGACATCCATTTGGTAAACTGTGAAGTTCATAAATGAAGCATAAGCTAAGAAAAGCCTAATTGCCTCAATTCGAGCTACTGGAGCATAAACCTCATCATAGTCTATCCCTTCTTCTTGTGTGTACCCTTGTGCTACTAATCTAGCCTTATTCTTAATCACTATGCCTCTTTCATCCCTTTTATTTCTAAAAACCCATCTAGTGCCAATTACCCTTACACCATAAGGTAAATCAACTAGCACCCAAACCTTTTGAATCTTGAACTGAAGAAGCTCCTCTTGCATAGCCTCTAACCAGCTTGAATTCTCTAGGGCTTTATGAATATTCTTTGGTTCATCTTGTGAGAGAAAACATACAAACAAACAAGAGTTTGAAAACTCATGCTGCTTTGAAGCATAAAGGGCATCAAGAATCCCTTTTTGATCTGAAGACATCAGTTGTTGTCTTGTTTTCACACCAGATTGTACATCTCCAATCACATTTTCTAGGGAGTGGACTTTGTGAATTCGTGTTTGTGGAGTGGAAGGAACTTGATAATCAGATGGAATATTGCACAAATCCACCTCATCTTCTGAAAAGTCTGATTTTGTTTCTTCTGAAGGACTATCAGCAGAGATAATTTGCTTATCAGCAGGAATTGTTTGATCATCAGCGGGAACATTTTGCTCATCAGCAGGAACATTTTGCTGTTCTTCTGTTCTTCCTTCTCTGATTTTATCTTCAACATCTTCTTTAGCTTTGCCAGAAGAAGATTCTCCATTGGTTGAAGTTGATTCCACATTGGTATTTGACCATATTGGCATCATCACATAATCTTGATGTGTCTTTTTGTCTAACCTTGCCTCATCTGTTGCTTGTGAACCTGAAAAATCATTAGTTTCTGCAACAACAGGCACATAATTCATTGAATGGGTTAGAGTTTCAAGATCAAATAGCCATTTTGGTCTTTGACCTTCTACATTAGACTTATTCTCTAAGAACTCTATATGTAGACTCTCTTCTACTCTCTTAGTTCTTATGTTGTATACTCTAAAAGCTTTGCTATTGAGAGAATATCCAACAAAGAAACCTTCATCTGCTTTACCATCAAATTTTCTCAAATGGTCTAAGGTATTCAGAATTGTCACATGACATCCAAAAGGTCTAAGAAATCCTATTGCAGGAGTTCTACCTCTAAAAAGTTCATATGATGTCTTATTGTGAGGCTGTACTATTAAAACTCTGTTCTGAACATAACAAGCAGTGTTGACTGCTTCAGCCCAAAAAGTTATAGGCAACTTTGAATCAGCTAACATAGTTCTAGCAGCTTCTATTAGTGTTCTATTCTTTCTTTCAGCTACTCCATTCTGTTGAGGAGTTCTAGCAACACTAAATTCTCTTTTAATACCTTTTTCTTTGCAGAAATCATCCATAACTCTATTTTTAAATTCTGTCCCATTATCACATCTAATGACTTTTACTCTTTTGCTTACTAGGTTTTCTATCTCTGTAATGAAGGTCTTAAGGATGCTAGAAGTCTCATCCTTAGTTCCTAAAAAGAATACCCATGTAAATCTACTATAGTCATCAGTAACAACTAGACAAAATCTCTTATGCATTATACTACTTATTGAAACAGGTCCAAATAAGTCCATATGAAGCATAAACAATGATTGACTGATAGAGTTAAAAATCTTGGGCTTACAAGTGACTTTGTGTTGTTTGCCTTTAAGACAAGCAATGCATGTTTGATCATTTTCAAAATGTTTTTGAGGTAAACCTCTTACCAAACCATTCTTAACAATCTTATTTATGGTTTTGAAGTTAATATGACCAAGTCTCCTATGCCATAACATAGATTCATCTAATGTGGCTTTTGCAACAAGGCAAGTTAAAGCATCTTTAGAAACAATGTTATTCAAATCAACACTGTACATATTGCCCTTCCTAGGAATTTTAAGAAGCACTTGACTTTCATCAGGCATCTTAAAATCAGGAGAAAGTACAAGACATTCAGTCTCAGTAAAAAGAACATTATTCTTTCTATCACACATCTGTGAGACACTAAAGAGATTATACTTAAGCTCTTGCACATAAAACACATCTTCAAAATCTAATTTACTGGTTTTGATAGTACCTTTACCAGTAATCTTTCCACCAATTCCTCCTCCAAAGGTAACATATCCACCATCAATTGATTGAAAGTTGGAAAGATAAGACATGTTGCCTGTCATGTGCCTTGAACACCCACTATCTGAATATCCTTGATCTTCATGATCTGTTGGTGAATGTTCCTGCACAAAATAAAAGAATTAGTTTTCCTTGGGGATCCAAGCCAACACTGACTTGGATCTGCCTCTTGCATCAATGAAATGTAATCTCTTGAGGACTGTTGATGCAACATTGGATTTAAGAATCCAACATGCTGAGGCCTTAACAGCATTTGCCCTGTTACCCTTAGCAGCAGTATGCTTAGCAGAAGAAACTGCTAGCTTTGGTCTCCAAACTTGTTTTTGGACCACTGCTTTTGTTTGAATGGGCCTTTGAACAATATTATATGCATGTTTGAAAGTTGTTTTTGCACCTTTAATTGTTGATTTTGGGTAAACAGTCATATATGGTTTTTCAGCAGAAACCATTTTCCTTTCAGCAGGAACAGTTTTTGTGACTGTTTTGGGTTTTGATCTTTTAGAATTAGAGTGAAAATGAGATTTAGGTGTTTGCCTTTTGTAGTTCACTCTATTACTTTCATACCCAGATACCCATTTGTTACAGAAAGCTGCAAGATGGTCAAAACTACCACAGATGAAACAAGCTTTATTGTGAAAAGCAAAGTCATCACCTAATTGGTAAGACTTGAGGTTATTCCAATTTCTTTGGTTACCTCTGGGCTTGTTTGTGGTTCTATATTGTTCACAATATCTAACTGGTTGCCTAACATATTTTTCATTGGTCTTAGGCCTATCAGTATTGTGTTTGACTATCTTAGGAACTTTTGTTCTTGCTTTCTTAACTACTTCAGGTTTAGACATAACCTGTTTATTTACAAAGGACACCTTGTCCTGAAAAAGTAATGTTTTACATGAACATTTACTTTCTTTCTTAGGCTCATCAGCTACTATGTTAGAGTTTGGTTGAACTCCATATTGTAACTTAGGTAGCTGAAATTCAGGCAATCCTGAATGTTCTAGGTCGATCCCTGGGGGTTTTGGGATACCTCTATAAGGGGGTGGGGCTGCATTATATCCTAATCCTGACTTAACTTTATTATTCACTTGACTGTCTATTATTTTGTTTACATTTTTAGAAGCATGTTCAAGCTTCTCTTTAGTCAATTGAATGTTTTCTTTCTCAATCTTAACCCTATCCAATGCTTCTTTTAATGCCTCAATGATTTGATCTTTAAATTGATTATCATTTTCAAGTAAAGTTTTAGCATCAGTAAAGGTAAGTTCATTCCTTTTATAGTGTAGGATTTGCCTCTCTGCAGATTCTAAACCACTTTTATAATTGAAACAATCTAGATCAGATTTGGCGTGTCGAACCTTTTGGTCATCATATTGTTTAATTAAGATTTTTAAGTCTTTAAGAGCAGTACAAGTATTTGAATAGGTTTTATGATCATGTACCTCAGGTGCAGTAAATGCCATAAGAGCCATCTGTGAAGAACCCATTTCTTCATCATCCATGAAGCTCCAATCAAAACCTAATCCATCAATTGCTACCATAGCTTTTGGTTCAGACATCTCCCCTGTATTGGATTTTCTTCCAACATCTCTATTTCTGCTATCTTGCTGTCTTGGCCTTCTACATTCTCTTGAGAAGTGTCCCATCTTGTGACAGTTGTAGCATTCTATCTTTGACTTGTCATAACCAGCAGGATCATTGCTACTGATTGTGATCTTCTTCCCCGTCCTTTGATAGAATTTCTTAGCTCTCATGCTAAGAAGAGAAATTTGCCATTTTAGATCCATTTCCTCCAGATCATCATCATTGATCTCTTGAAGGTCTTCATGAGTTAACATGGATCCATTATGTTTGCTTGTGAAGAAAGCACAACATGTTTTCTCATCCAAAATTGCAAAAGTACTGCTTGATGAACTTGCAGCACTTGCAACATCATGAACTTTTTCATTAGTAACTGGAACTGAATTACTAGGAGATGACATAAATGCCATGTTCCCAGTGCTTGAACTAGTACCTCCAGTTTTCTTCAAATCTTGCTCAACAATCTTAAAGTTGCTATACAGATCCATAAGATCCATGGTGTCAATGTCTGACTTGTTCTTCCAGACAACAACATGCATAGCCCATTCTTCAGGTAAGCTTCTCAGAAATTTTGAGTTTAAATCTTCTTGAGGTATTTCAACTCCAAGAATAGCAAGTTGACTCACAATATTCTGTAGCCTGTTGAACATATGGTCTAAAGATTCATGGTTGGTTGATGTGAAATTTTCAAACTGTTGCTTAAGAAGAGTCTTCTGGGTCTTCTTGGTGGCTTCATTCCCACCATACCTTGCAATAATGGCCTCAAATAACGATTTTGCATCTTTGAATTTGCTGAAGTTTATAAGTTGATCATTTGGAATGGTCATCATCAGCATACTTCTGGCCTTTAAGTCATTCTTCTTCTTAATTCTGTCTTCTGCAGTTTGTGGCTTGGTTTGCAGCTTATCAACTTCCTTACCATCAACTGTTGATGTAGTGGTTGTAGGCTTGTAAGAATCTCCATCTTCAATAATTTCCCACAGTGCATAATCTTGCACTTGAAAATATTGTTCTATTCTTAACCTCCACATCTCAAACTCATTCTGTTTGAGCATTGGTAACTTAGCAGCAACATTTGTTTGAATAGACTCAACATCCATTTCTAACTTCTTCTTCTAAAACAAAAATATCAACCTGTAGTCTCTGATACCACTTGTTGGGGGACCGATTACACGGTAAGGTGGTTAAACCTTCGTTCTTTGTGTATGAGATATGTTTGTGTGAATATGATTAAGTATGCGGAATCTACTTAACCACACTTAGAAGATTTATGTTTATTGTTATGGAAATGGAATAGTTAACACCAAACGATTCAATATTATTCTAAAATAATACGAGTGATCTTTAGCTTATCACTAGGGTTACAAAGACCTTGAATCTTATGTTTTTTTCTTTCTATTGTCTGTATATGAGAGTTGTATATGGCATTGTCTCTGATATTATCTCTCGTTTTTTTTTCACACATCTAAGATTTTCCTTTTATAGTCTAAGGAAAAATCTTTTACAAATTACATGACTCAACAAATAACTAGCTTATGACTAATCACTATTCTAGCTTAGTCATACAAGATACATCATGTATCTAAGATAAACAACTCACTTGGAGTGTTCAATTTGATGACTAGAACTAAAATATTATCTTTTTATGCAAGTGTTGAATAAGTCGGTCTTATCTACACAGCTGTTTGTTATGAGTCATAGCTGCACAGTCATAGCAGCAGCAGAATCAAGCAGCAGTATTCAGCAGCAGAATAAAGCAGCAGCAGAATCAAGCAGTAGTATGATTCAGCAGTAGAATTAAGCAGCAGTATGATTCAGCAGCAGAATTAAGCAGCAGTAGGATTCAGCAGCAGAATCACCTTCAGTGGAAACTCGCTTTGATTCTTCTGATATTTAATTCCTAACATATTCTGACGCACAGACAAGGTATGCTATGACTATAAGTGGCTGCTTCATGTTGTGAGACGGTGTCTTATGTTATTGTTGTCTACATCTTCTATTATTTTATATGATTTCATATAAGGAAGCTGACTTTTTTTATATTTACAGAAAAAATTTGTCAAATGAAGGCAATAGTTTATTTGACCCAATTCGTCTACTTTAAAGGTACATGTTCTATTATTTTTTCTTATATGGCAATCCCATAATAGTGCTATATGATGATATTTTTGTAACATTACTCACTGAAATAAGAACGGACAAATAGCATAGCTAAATATTTAGAGCCTCATACATTATTTTGTTAAAATACATTTTTATAGCATTTATGTGATCATATTTAATACTAGGAGAAATAGACTAATGCAAACTTGAACATGGGCTAGAAGATCGATGACTCGATGAGTATGAATGGAAAGATGTAACTATGTTAAAGACGCCGTTGTTAGAGACTAGAGCAAAATTGTTGTTAAGAGATGGATATTTTTATTATGGTCAAGAGGTTTGCAGAACATTTATTAGTATAAGGACAATGATGCTTGGGTATAACCATGCTTATGGTTAAATTTATTTTCAAGATGTATTTTCATTGTCTACAACTCTTACATATTTAGAATTGAGCCTGTGTAAATACTAATATCCAAATTTTGGATCATATAAAATCCATTCAAAGTGTAACAATGTATGCATAATGTAACAAAGTTTCCTCCCTAACTACTGTTATACACTTATGCATTAAAATTTTCAGCTAAGTAAAAACATCCCGCAGCAACGCTGAAGCCTAAGTCAGATTAAGTTTTTGTCATAATTTTGCAGGCTGCATGGAGTTTACAACGAGGACCTGTTGAAGCCTCTCATTGGAAGGCTCAAATTGCATTTATACCATACAATGTATGTTGGTGTATTGAAGAATATGCAAGAATTGAGCAAAAGTCAAAGTTTCAATGATAAAAAAAGTCAGAACTACAGATATGGATCATGTGCAGGATTTTCACAATATTTTTTTTTTATGCTTGTTGCTGCACTTTTACCAAATCAATAGATTCCCTTATCCCATCAGTTGGGACTTGAGGGTGATGAGCTTCAACTATAAAAAAGTGGTCTACTCGGTTTGGCTAAGCGTGTGAACCGAATAAAACCGCTTTTCAGTAAGCTAAAAAAAACTAATATCTCCGATACTTACAGTATTGTCGTGTGTAAATAACCCGTAGCAACGCGCGGGATATCCATCTAGTTCCTATACATATCTAAAAAAAACATGATGGACATGCACCGATTGTGTTATCTATGCAACCATTCATCGGATCCATCGTGAACACGGTTTGTGTTACATTGCTTGCAAAGAATGCAGTAGGAAGGTGGACCCGGTGGTGTCTAATTGTCCTACGTCAAGAACTTCTAGGAATCGTAAGCCGGCTTATACATGTGAAGTGCACGGAACTATTTACCAAGTTGTGAAACGGTATATTTTTTGCACACATATTTTGCCATGAATTTTATTTACAAATTAATTCATTTACACTAATAAACCATTTTATTTGTTCTTGCAGCTTCAAATGCATCATCATGATTAATTTTTTTTGAACTTACATCATCATGGTTATTGATGACTCAGGTTATGCACCTTTGGTTGTCTTTGACACTAATATCAGTAAGTTGTGTGGCAAATTAATTTGAGAAATAATTGAGAAGCACCCTGGTGATGAAATCGATACTTACTACCCCAAAGAAGAGCTGGAAGTGATGGTTGGCAAAAAGTACCTTTTTAAGCTTTTATTTTTACAAGTTTAATGTTAGAAAAAAATGTTTACACGTATCGTTGTCAAGTTGTTTATGAGGAAAAGGTTCTTATTGACTACTAGTACTTCAAGAAATGATTATTCGGTGACCAAGTGTATATATATATATATATATATATATATATATATATATATATATATAAATTTTACTAACACAACCAAACTATGCATATATAAACAAAGTGAAGCTTAACAATTGATAATTATATCATTTTCAAGATTCACATGATGAGTTTGCAACTCAGGAAAGAGTGTTGTGTTAACCAGAATGTCCAACCAAAGCCCTCTAATCAAACTAATACTAGATACACCAGAAAAGGAACCTCAAGATTCTGGAAGTGCATGGCAATGATAAGCGAAGGGTAATAATCAATATGGATGACTAAGAAGAGAAAGAGGATAATGAATCAAGCAACCAAAAAAGCAGTTGGTCAAAGTCAAAGTCGAGAAGGATGATTAGCAACAACCTTATCTCCATGTTTTAAAATTAGGGTTCTAAAAGGCGCGTCATAACGGCGCTAAGATACGAAGCGTGACCTCAATTTTACGCAATAAACCAATGCGTCAGCTCTAGACGTGACGTGAGATGAGACATGAAAAGGCACGTTAAAACGCGAAATGTGGCACCTTTTTTGAAAATAGGGCAAATAATTAAAAAATGTATAATACTTGCCATCATTTGCTCTTGTTAGTAGCGATTTACTTTTGTGAGTACTTTTCTTTCAAATTCATCCTTTTTAGGGTACTATGTGACATTTTTGCGCATTCGGAAAAATAAAATTTCTATTAGCTAAGAGGGGCAAAAATGTCCAAAAATTTTGCAAAATACCCAAAAAGGGATGAATTTGAAATAAAAGTGCCCACAAAAGCAAAAAAATTTGTTCGCTGCCCACAAAAGCAAATGGTGGAAAGTTTGATACTTTTTTAATCATTTGCCCGTGAAAGTAACTCCGATGAATTTTTTTTTTAATAAAATGAAGAAGATTAAATGAAATGATAGTTTCTTGACTCAATTTTTTTATGTATAGCACTTTTATAAACTCGATATATATGAAATATGATATAATATATAAATTGATAAATGTTTTCGTATTTCGCGTCGATTTATGTCACGCCTTAGAAAACTTTTTTTTTGAACTTGAATACAAGGACTGTCATCAAAGTTTGAGGTTACTAGTAATTAACAAATGCTAGAAAGATATTATATTTTAGACCCGGTGAAAAGTCATGGGTTTTTTACTCAAATTAACACAATAAAACTTAATAAACGTTGAAGCTTTAAATTTTAATTTCCATAATATGATCTTTTTTACGAGCTGTATTACGAAATACAGTGCCATCAGTGTAAACCGACCAATAACGAAAGTTTTCGTTAAAACAGATGATTAATTTACAAAAATGACATTACACACTTAATTAACAAATAACCGAATTATCAAATTATGTTCGTAAATATGTCAAATGCTGGAATAAAACTTCATAAACATCAGTAATCAAAACCCCCCTTTTCAATTCTAAAAAAACCAAATCTAACAGATTAACCATCAAAAAATCATACCTTTTGATCAGTGGCATTCATATCGATAGTTTTGTATAATGGTTTGGTATGGGATGGCGATGGAAATTGGTGCGTGAACGGTGTGGTGGTTTGAGGGTGGGTTTATTTAGGGTGTGTTTGGTTTGTAGATGGGGTTAGAATCGGATTTGAATTTGAGAATGGTTTCATAGAAATTGAAAAGAAAGAAAATAAATAATTAATTAAAAGTATATATAATTTAAAATTTGATATTGAATTTAAAAGTGTTATTTGAAAAAAAATAAAAAAGAGATATGCATAAATTAATATAAGGTTAGTGACTATTTGTGGCTGAAAGTATCCCAAAAGTTGTCAGAATAGTACTACCATTCCTTCAAAACCTCTAAAAATGCAGTGAAATGAATATTTTAACCAAATCCATTACTTTATTCCACAAATATGAAACCAAACTAAAGATTCAAAGTTTCATTCCATTCCTTAATGGCAAAAGGTGGATAACAAACGGGCCCTTAGGGTTTATGTGAATGGGTGTGTGTTTTTTATTTCTTATTTTTAACATTGACTACAAAACTTTTATATATAACACCCATGGTTTTGTATGTTTTTTTTCTTTGCAAAATTGACACATGTATTTTCAAAGAGACACTAACCCTGATTTATGGAATAGCTTACTCACACATGGTATTGCTTCACTTGTGCCCATGTTGATCGAAGCACATAAATTCCGATGGATTTATGATGATTTCCATTGATGAACGAGGAGTCGGAGCGAACTGTAATGTTACACATGGCGCGGAGTATTATAAATAGTTGGGGCCAAATCTCAAGGCTTAATATTTTTTACATGTACACATTATATATCTTACCATATCTATACTACTATATAATGTATTTGGGACTATTCTATAATTAGAAAGGCTTAAAAATTCAGACTTTTACTTACTAATTATGGAAACAACCACCCCTAACAATCACCCCCAATAATTTATAACTACTTTAACAACCACCCCCCAACAATTTATAACCACTTCAACAACCACCCCAACAACCACTTTCCACCACCCCACCTCCCTCCTCTTCACCCCAACAATCCGCCCCGCATCGCGCGGGCACCTTTCTAATCACATATAATAGATGTATCAAATTTAAATTATAATCATAATTAACCAACAATAGAAACTAGAATGATATTTGTCAAAAAATGAAGAATTTCTTTTAGGAAAAAACTCGCTAAATAGTAACCTCATACTTCACTGCTATTCATGAAATGATGTGATGGCTTTACGTGGATGAATCATTCAAATAGTGAGAATGGGTAACATTGCAGGAGATGGGGTAGTAGGTATAGTCCCATCAAATTATTTTAAAATGCATTTTCATTTTTAAATTATGTTTGTCATATAAATATAATATAATATTTAAAAAGTTTCAATAAGACTAGAGATCAAGAGTGTGAGTTTGGAAAGGTGAATGTCCAATTCACCATGTGATCCCTTGTCCCTGTATCAAAGTCACGCACGAGTTGTTGATATCGAGAGAGACTAAGGTGAAAAGGTCACCAAGTTGCATGTGGTGTGATGTGGGATCTCTTGTTTTGTTTTATTGTTTTTTATTTAGTTTGAGAGTGTATGCATGTGCTTTGCTTTAACTTGGTTTTGTAGCATATCAGCATATCTCGATTCCCCGGTGCCCTCATTAAGGGGGAGCACTTAGCTAGGGGGAGCTTGTATTCCGTTTATCTCTTCAGCGATTCCCTTTCAAGGATGCTCGTGTCTTCTCTCAACATCCACGACACACCTTTTTGATTCTACAAAAAGGGCGAGAAATAACAGGAAAACTCATTAAAAATTTATGAACGCATAACTTTACCTAAAATGAGTTTGTATTTTGTAATCATCAAAAGGGGAGATTGTTAATAAAAATATTGTCAAAAATGTTATTCGCATTAGTCGGTCTTCTCGTGTTTTAATAATCACAAAATATAAATACATGTTATGTAAAGTTACGGTATATAAGTTTTTAATCGAGGAAACTTGTAACACCCCCAAATTTAAGTTTGTAGCAGCGGATAAGTATTTTGGGTGTTACGGGGAGGATCGAAGTTATAATCTCATAAAACGGCTTAAAAGAAACGTTTTGAAAGTTATTTGTCATTCAAATAATATTTTTGATAAAAGATAAACCATTTGATTTAAAATCTTTTTAAAAGATATAAAGGCTTGAAAGAATGACATATTTGATTTTTACACCATTTTAATTTATCTGAGTAATAAATGCCCACTCCGTGTCTTGTCCTGCTCCGTTAAATTACCTGAGATACACATGCTTAAAAGTGTCAACACAAAGGTTGGTGAGTTCATAGAGTTTTATGGAAAACCATTTATTTTGATAGATTTCAGGAATATTTGGTAATGATAAATACAAACAGTGATGGAACAAGTATTGAGTAATGTTGATTATAATCACAGATAAATCATATAGATATTCAATCAAATTCAAATAAAGGATCAATAATCTTAACATGAGTTGGAAACTCATGATGCTAATTTAATGAGATATATAATTCAAGTATGGTCAAATTCCTATACAGCTGTATCTAAATATATGTTGAAAACATACATTTTCTTATGGATATTGACCAAGCCTTATGACACGCAAAACTTAACAAAAGAGGTGATTTATCAAGTCAATGATAAATTTTGCCCTCTTATAATAGGTGATTTGCCAATTCCTATTTGTATTCAAATATAGTGTATCACGACTAATACGACTAACCATATGCATATGGCATTCCGTCAAGTATTAGTGGGACAGGAGGTCAATCCATAACATGTTTCGAAGCTGTTCACTATATTCACGCTCACATAACAGCGATTAATGGCTCATGATTGAGGGACTTTATGGCAATAAGGTAACTTAGGCAATATCAAGGTAATAATGGAATCATTCAGAATAGTATAGTACAGTCAAGTATCATATCACAGTAATCACTTTGGAAACATTATCATCTGAGTATCAGTATTTCAGTTAAGTATTTCGCCAGTAACATATGCATATCACATGCCACAATAATCAAATTGGAAACAGTATTATCTGAGTATCAGTATTTCAGTTAAGTATTTCGCCAGTAACATATATATATCACATACCACAATAATCAAATTGAAAACATTATCATTGGAGTATCAGTATTTCAGTTAAGTATTTCGCTAGTAACATATATATATATATATATATATATATATATATATATATATATATATATATATATATATATATATATATATATATATATATATATATATATATATATATATATATATATATATATATATATATATATATATATCACATCCTAATTCATGTACTTCATCAGATAATTATTAATAAGGAAATTGATTTGAATCATGTAATTTATTCATATACTTATAAAGTTATCAAAGTATATGTAAGCATGTATCTCCCCCAATGAGTTACAAACAAGTATTGGAAATAGGGCTATGACTCACCTTGATTGATACGGGGATGGTGAAAAGTAAAGTAGGATGAGATTTATGAGAATGATTATGGAAACGTCTTTGATACGGAACCTGATAAATAAATTTATCTGAGAATTTGACCAAATACTATTTGGTAAATACGAACGAATAACGAATAATAATTATTCGTTATGACGAATAGATGATGTGCAGTGTAATTCTTATGCTATGCATGATATGACAAAATACATTATTTAAATTATCCATCGAAGTTTTACCTTTTTAACCATAAGTAATAATATTAATTTTTGAAATATCGTTATATATATTATTAACGTTACGTTAAATAATATATATAAATAAAAATAAAAGTTTAAATGCATATGAAATAAATTTACAAAAATAGAAAATAAATAAGAATGTTAAATAGAATATGTTTAGTCCTTGTCCTTTTTCCAATTTTATCATTTTTACTCTAATGACGTTAGCGTTACACCGTTAGTCCTTTTTTTATATATAATTTATAATTACAGTCCACTACTTGTCCAAAATAACTTATTGGTCCTGGAATATGATAATATATCAATTTATATCCTATAGATTCTGTTTTTATAGTTTCAGTCCTTACTTTTAACATTTTGACAGTTTTAGTCCTCCTAAGTGTCGTCGCGTTACATTTTTAGTCCAAATGTACAAAAATTATAAGAAAAATTTTATAAAAATTTCCAAAGCATATTAAATTAATAACAAGCTTATTTTAACTGCTTATTTGGTTAAAAGCTTATTTTTTATCTTATGGGCCTTTAACGAATCTATACATAGGCCCGTTAATAAATTTAGAGGCGAGGGCATGGAAATTGTTTTGGGCCTGGACTTGGGCTATTTTTATGATTCTAAAAATGTTTTATATGGGCCCAGTGGGCTTCTGGATCGTTATCTCTTGTTGGGCTTTGAATAAGCCCAAACCGAAAATATTTAGTTTTAAAATATAAATGAAATTTTGAAAACCTTGTAATTGTCGAGATCAAATTGGCTAAATTTTAGTATCAAGACGTGAGTATTTTTACAAGTTACCTATATGAAAGTGGTAGTTTTCTAGGTGGTCTATTGAGTCGTATAAAAATATTGGGTGCTTGTTAAGTAATATTTCAATGTATACATGCGTTTCTTGGGCTACATGGATCGTTTCTATATATGTTAAAAAGACTTAGAAATATTTAGATACTAAAATCCGATTTTTGTAAACTTCAAAAGTAGGTTTGTTTGTTGCATGTGAAGTAAATTTAACGTGAAATATTAGTGTGTCGTGACTCCTAGGCCTTCCAAGATAGAGGCTAGTCACGTTTGTGTTGCTACAAATTTATATGTACGTAAATATATACATGAACTATATACGATCAAAAAAAATATATACTTGATGCATGGAACTTAATTTACGTGTGAAATGAATTGATAAGAGCTTGAAACAACTTACTACACCACTAGGGTGGTGGAGAAACGAGTAGGAACGAAGGAAACACAAGATATAATCAAATTCGACTATAACCCAAGTAATATACGAATATATTAAACTCGATTACCCTTTCTTGTGTCCAAACGATATTGAAATCACTTCTGGCCTTCAAGAGATAGTTTTTATGAAAAAACAAAGTTGTGAAAGTGTATGACAATGAGAGAAACGGATGCATGCATGTAGAGTATATATGGTGACTTATTTTGTAATATGATTCCTCCCAAACTAACCAACTTTATTTCTCAACCACTTGTGAATGGTTGATACTAAAAGCCAGACAGCCCGGGAGGAAAAGCAATTATGAACGAGGAGTATAGAATGTTCCTAGGTCGTTATGTCCCAACGAGGTGTGAATTCTGTAATACAACGAATGTGTGTTCTGGTGAAGTTATATATATATACAGGAATCTGACTGACTAACACTAGGAATGTGAATAGTAAATAGCTCTTGTCACAGCTATTTCAATAAAAACGTGCAATCAGAAACCCTAAAATATAAAAGGATTTACAAACGTACGTTTAAGTTCAAATAAACGTAAACGTACAAAACAAAACAACAAATATAACTACAGTAGGTATTTGCATGCCTTAGGGGCTTAAATGCAAATTAAATAACTTAAAATATTTACTTTATAATTACAAACGTATTTTAAAAGTTAAGAAAACCTAAAAACCTAAACGCGTACGTTTACGTTTAAATAAACGTCTACGTACCAAAATAAAACTGAAAACTGATCAATACAAACCCCACAAATGTGAAGTTTATATTTTTATGATCCTAATAATAAAAGAAAATTAATTATGAAATAAAATGATTTTTACAAGCACTTATGTAATTACTATTAATTAAAAACTATTATTTATTAATTAACTAATTACCTAAAAATAAGAAAAATCTAAAAAATGCTTAGAAAAATAAAATTAAAACTTAGAAAAGTTTAAAATACTATAAAATGAATTTTAAAACTGAAAATATATTTATTACACAATTTATGTATTTATTATTAATTATTTACTATTTAATATTTACTAAATATAAAGAAAACCTAAAATAAACCTTATAAAATGAAATAAAAATTTAGATAAGTCTAAATTAATATAAAAGAATTTCTGAAACAAAAATTATATTTAATATACAATTATTCTATTTATTATAATTTATTTACTATTATTTATTTACTAATACTATTATTAATTATAATAAATACTGTATGAATAGTAAAAAATGTGAAAAATTTACAGAAAGTCTATTTACTGATGAGGAAGGTAGGAAAAATAAAATGGGGTCAACAGCTAATTCCAATAAGCTGGAATAAGCTAAACAGTCCATATAAGCTTATTATACTCAAACCATGTTAAGTATATTGTTTGTGAAGATATGAACGGAACTGGTGCCCCAGAGCATATGGAAGGGGTGTGTGTTATAAGCATGTATACTAGCCAAAGGTCTCAGGTTCGACTCCCACACACACCCATTTTTTTCATTTTATTTTATTTTTGATTTTTCTTTTTGCAAAACTATTAAACAAGCTAAAATATGAAACTTTAATGAAGACCTCTTTTTCAAAACTTGGAAATAAGCTGTGTGAGAGCTTATTTCCACCACAGAAGGCTTATAAGCATTTAAGCTTCTAAATAGAAGCTATCACTTAGCTTTAAAGTTGTTTTTGGCTTTTTCTTTTTATAGAACTATATATATATATATACAGATTATACATATTTAAGGAAATATAAGCTTTACAAACAAAGAAACAAGCAAATGCCAAGCTTATGGCTTAATCTGTGAAGCTTTTTGGCTCACAGATGGATTTCAAGCTTGCCATAAGCTTGGAATAAGCTCATTAAATAAAATCAATTAAAAATATATGTATATACAAGTATAATGGACAAGTATGAAAACTATAAACCTAGAAATAAGCATATTATGGGCTTATGACTTATCAGTTAAGCTGATCAAGCTCACAGTCAAGTATAAGCTTGGAATAAGCTTATGAAAAGCTCTACAGTGTAAAATAAAAGTAAAAATATGTTTGTATATGTATTATAGACAGATATGAACAAGCTGGCTCATTGAAATTGACAAATAAGCTTGAAACAAGCAAATAAGCTCATAAGTCCAAATAAGCTCTGGATTTAGCAAGTATGTTTGGTGGGCTTTCCAAAAAGTCCAAGCTCAACTAGTGGGGTCCACTAGTGAGCTTATGGAGGGCTTATGAAGTAACCCTGAGTAAACTGATTGCTCAGCATACTCAGGAAAGTGGACAAACAAAAAGCTTGTTGTAGCCCTATGAAATGAGCTACAACATGGAAATTAAGCATTGGGATTTTGAGATTGGTTGATGAGCTTCTAAAAGAAGCAAACAACACAAGCTAAATCCACAGGAATAGCTTTTTGTGAGCTTATGAAAAAGCTAGTGAACACTAGGTTACCCAGTGTTCAATGAAAATGGACAAGGTAAAAGCTTATAAGCAGGCCTATTAAATAAGCTTGAATATGAGATTTGAGTTTTCAAACCTTGAGACTGGTAGATAAGCTTTCCAAAAAGCTAAAAATCACAACTTACAACTCACTAATGAGTTTTATAAAAGCCTATGAATAAGCCCTTATTATTCTGATTGCTCAGTGTAAGTTGTGATTTTTGAACAAAATGTAAGCTAAGTTTAGCTTATCACATAAGCTGTAAAGCTTAGGATAAGACTAAATCCAGAAAGTATGGTACCTAGGCTTCCTAAAAAGCTAAGATACACAATCTTTTGTCCATTATTAAGCTTTTTACAAGATTATGAAGTTGCTATAAGTATACTGATTATTCAGCATACTTAGTTAAAAGTTGAGATTTTAAATGAACAAATTAAGCATTTAAGATAAGCACCAAATGGGCTTTTAAGCATTTGCATAATTAGATTACATGTAAAACATCTCAAAACAACAAATAACTAAACTAATCATGCACTTATAAACAATTTATGAGCTATTTAGAAATGGTCATAAACCTGTGCACAGGGCACCTTTTGGAAAAACAAGCTCAGAAATAAGCATAATTAAGCAGTTAAAAAGCTAAACCAAAAATTAACAAAAATAATACAGACAAATAAGCAACAAAACTATAATACCTAAAAAGCATAAGTCCTAAAACTCAATAATAAGCTCATAATTAAATTGTCAATTTTATTCAAAAACTGCATATCATGAAATTTGACTTTTTGCTATAAACTATTTTGTTGACTTAAATGAATTTATAACCTAATTTACAGACTAATTATGTTATATTAAGATACAATAACATGAAATTAAGCAATATAAACAACTTAAACACAAAATAGATGGATTTGGACATGTTAATCATCACAGTGATCAAATAAGTGATCAAAGATGGTAATTTTGACTTTTAAATGAATACTCAATAGACTAATGGTTTATCAGACCATTAGGAACTCAAAGTATCATGTAGCTACCAAAAATAACAACATGAGCTCATCTTAACACCCTGTAATCAGCAATGCCAAACACACCTTAAACTTAATGATATTTGGATTTTCAAAGCATATCAATGAATAAGTCCATAAAATTGAATCCAAACATCATATTAACAAGTATTAAGAACAAATGAACATAAAAAAAAAAAAAAAAAAAAACAATTGTAACAACAAAACACAAGAATTACTCATATACCATTTTGACAGTTAAAAATGAGATATCAAGCAACTTTGAAATTTAAAACATACACAGACAATTTTAAACTTTAAAAAACATTAAACAACAACAAGTAAACATAAAAACATTAAAATCAAAGCATATAAGAAACTAAAACAGTAAATTGCAAAATTGATAAAAAGGCTTACCAAATGGAAGTTGATGAGAACTGAGGAACAAGGGATCAAGAACACTTCCTATAGCTCCCAAATGAGCTTCAAAACCATAATCATTCCACAACTCCATTGCTCCAAGCAGAATTCACCATGAACACATATTTTTTTTATTTTTTCATTGTTTTTCTTGATTTTTTTTATTGATTTTTGAAATTTAAAGACTAAGCTGAATTAATGTATCTAAAAGCTTTTAAGCTTTTGTCAGGAGCCTATATGAGCTGTTTGAGTCCATTAGAACAACTATAATCAACAAGAATTTAAATGGCTTTGAAATTTAAATGACAATAAAGTAAAGACTTGAAATTTAAAGAAAGAAACAATTAAACTATAAATAATGGTATATTAAACTTGTTTAAGGATTAATACATCATTTGAAAGCTGTAAATGACATTAATTTAAGAAAGCAATAAACTAAATTACACTACGTGACTAAGGCTATTCCAAAGTAACTAATCCTCTTGCCTCTTGCTCCTTTTATAGCATCTCTGAGTTCCTCACAAGTCTCTGGTCAAATCCCCACAACAATCTTGACCATTGGTTGTCTTTAACTCATCCTAGCCGTTTAAACAAGTTTTGGCGCCAAAACTGTTATAGGTTGCTTGTAGCCATTTTATGCACAATTAATGTTCTTGGATGGTTATGTGAGGTGGAGGAGGCAAGTAGGGTGAGCTAGGGGTGGTGGTGTAATGTAGTGACAGGTTTGCAGGGTATAGGGGTGTAGCAGAGATGGTGGGTGTAGTACGTGGCCTCTCCTAGGGCAAACCTAGGAGGTGGGTTTTAATGTGGGAGTGACAGAGAGGGGTGAGGTGGTAAAGGGATGGTGGATGGTGTAGCAGAGGTGAGGTGGAAAGGAGGTTGGGGATGATGGTCAATGGGTCAACGAGGTCAACAATTTGACCCCGTTTTATTATTTAAAGAGATGTGTGGGCTGGGTGTGTGTTTGGGCTTGGTGTAAGTGTGGGCTTGGGGGTTTTGTTTATTATTTGGATTTGGATTTTAAGGATTTTTGGTTTTAATTAAGGGTCCGGTTTGGTTGTAGAGTAATAAACCCAAGGACTAAACTTGTAATTTGCTGAAACTTTAGGGACTGATCATGCCACATTTCCAAAGTATCATAAGGGGCCATTCCTGCCATATAACATTAGTAAAAGGGTAATAATTGTATTTTTCAATTTTTAAAACCTCCAGGGACCATTTATGTAATTTCACCAAAGTTTGAGGGTTGAAATTGTAATTTCCCAAAAGTTATCAAAAAGTTCCAAATTGTAATTCATGAATAGTACAAGGGTGTATTTTGATAAATTCCATTATTTAAATACCCAGGGACTAATTTTGCCAATTTTGATACTTGAGGGGTAAAAGTTGCCAATATGTGTAAACTTTTATCCAGGGATCATTTGTGAACATGTTTGACTTTCCAAGGACTAAAGTTGACTTTTTACTCATTTTAAACCTTCAGGAACTAGTTTTGACAATTTTTGAAAGTTGAGGGACTAAAACTGCCAATTATGCAAACTTTGTTCGTTTTTTATCTATTTTTGGTTATTTTGCATGTGAAACATATAAAACACACTTCTAAGATATTTTAAGTATTATGATGCATATTTGAGTGTTTTTGGATATTTTGGCAGCTCAGATTAGTATAAAATAATGAGTATTTAGACACTCATCATAATACGTATGGTGTGAAATCATCCAAGGAAACCATAACACTATTCTTGTCAGTGAAGATAGAATTCTTGGTTGATATATAACATATTATAATCATTTGAGAGTGCATGAAACAAGGGGTATGTCTTGATGATTCATGAAGATGTCGACCATATATATATATTATGTACACAATTTGAGAAATCGTGTACCACATGAATATAGCTGATCATTAACGACATTTAAACATGAAATCATCTTAGAAATATTATTTGGAACTCATAGAAACAAACTAGAGTCGAAATGGTTAAGAAATGAATTAGTTACAAATCGATTCGCTTGAATATTTGTCAATCACTTCGCCTTCTAAAAACATATCAAAAGTCATCCTATGAACATGGCACTTGACACATTAATAGTTGGATAGGTGATGAACGAGATGGTGCAAAAATATATATGAGTCATGTGTAGAAATCGAGAAAACGAGGGTCGTTTTGGAGGGTGTCTAGTCGATTATATGAAATCATAAAACAAGAATTTGGGCTTTGGCCTTGGGCCTGATGAACAGTGCACGAGGTATTGGGCTGGAAAAATTAATTAAGGGCCCGTTTGGTTTGTATTAGTTATTAATTAGGATTAGTAAATTTTTAATATTTTGTTAAACGTGTCGAGAACTTGTTTTGTCGTTTGATGAATTTTGCAATATCGTAATAGTGACCATTTAATATAATAAGAAAATTTAAAATTTCCCCGTAAAAATGGTGATTAAAATAATGACAGAGATTGATATATAATTAATAGTTATTAATTATAAAGATTTTTGCGAGATTTTACAGTACCCACATGTAATTCTGAATTTTGTCCCGAAATTCAAATTTAACGTGTTTACTTGAGTAAAGAATTTTTGAACAGAGGGTTGTCGAGAGATTTTTATTCCTAAAATTAAGGAAACGTGATTCAGTTAGATTTACCTGTACTAGACAAGACAAGGTAACTGACGTATTTAAGGGTTGTGAATATTGAAAATAGTGGTCATGAATAGTGAAATAACGGCTAGTGCATAGTGTCCAACGGTCGGGAATAGTGCGCAACGGCTATATTCTAGCCTATAAATACCACTTCCAAATTTCCACTTCTTCCATCAACCATTTTCCTCTCATTTGCCATCTCAATATGCCGCACCTCATCACCATCTTAGCGATTGTGTATGTCGTCCTTGCCGCTATCTACTTAGCGTATGTTCCAGATGAAGACTTTGGATTCTTGGTCGCGATCTTGATGTTTGTCGTACCCCTCACTATCCTAGCCATTACCGTAGACAAGATCTGGGGTAAAAATCTTGAGCTAGGGTTGTTTTAAATTAAGTTCTTGTTGTGTTTCTATGTATTTGTAACGAATAAGGAATAAAACTCGTTTTGTTTTTATGTTTAGGAATTTGTCCCATTATTGTTTTTAATGGTTTGTTTATATTTATCTTTCAACATAATTAAGGTGATTCATCCTGTGGTGGCTCTTGCTATTGTTTTGTTGGTGGGAGTTTTTGTTGTCATAGTGGATCAACCTATTGAAGATTCCATGGTTTATATTGTAATAATTGTAACGGTAGCACTTCCGATGCTAATCATTTGTTTATGTATTAATTTTTATGGATTTTAATAAAATTTTCGCTATTGGAGTTTTCTTATCAGTCTTTGTGAATTATTTGTGTTCTCTTGTTTGTACTTTTGTTGGTTTCTTATCATAATGGTGATAAGATAAGATAGGTATTTATTGTGGTTTGTTCAATGTATTATTTATGAACAGTTTATTTTAGCTCTATATTTTGCTTTTGAATGAAGATTGTTATTTAAAAATTTGAAAATATCACTGTTCCCTTCATAACATAATTCTTCTTAAATTAGACATAGTTGATCAGGCTATGTATAATTGAGGACCAAATGATGTGATGTTTGGCTCAATCATATATTTCTATAAATTGTTTTAGATGGTGTTCAACGTGTTGTTTTTATAATATAACACGTAATTTCCTTTACAAATAAAGTATAAAATTTTAGGGTTCATACCATGAATCAGAAATTTATGGAGTGAATATAATATATTGTCATTGGGTAAATGGGACAGAAATTGAAATTAACGTAGATTATCATTATTATGGAAATACTACAAGGTAGATTTTTCGATAAGGTAGAAAGATTGTTGTTATCCTTAAGTTACATCCATCGTAACTTAAAATGAAATACAGGAAAGAAATACAACTTAGGAAATTCTTAAACTAGATTTTATTTATCTACAACAGGAATTTATTCATCTGTTTAAATCTAGTTGCCATTCCTTTGATAATATCAAGGTCTTTAAAGATTCTTCATTTTCTTGTAAAAGTCTTGTCTTTCCAATTAACATTGTAGTTTGGACATCGGCTCATGTAATGCCCTTTTCCACCACATCCGTGGCATACTACTGTTGTTGGTTGTCCTTTCCTGTCCTTAGTCTTACAGCTAATTGCCTGGTGACCTGTTTTCTGCATTTCGTGCACTTAACCCTGCAGATTCCGGTGTGATGCTGGTTGTATTTTTGACACCAGGGTTGACTTCCACGATAACCACTTCCAGTAATAGGTGTGATGAGGCAATTTCTATTAGCTTTCTGGTTGTTTTCCAGCTGACTTTGATAGTTCATACGGTCTTCTAGATGTTTACGATAACGGTCTTGAGCATTGATGATGTTGCAGTAGATGGGGTTGATGGTTCCTATTTCGGGGAGTTTTTGCTTTTGATTATTTCCATTAGGTATAACCCCGTGCCTAATTCCTTGATTATGGTTGATGGTAGGGTTGATTATTCCTTCTTGAATCTTTAAGTGAGGTGGCCTATACTTCATGAAACTTGCAGGGTGATGCTTACCAAGTATACCCGTCTCTCTTCTCGGATAAACTACGGTAGTCCCTTCTAATACCACCGACACTATGTCTTTTACCAATTTCTGGATAGCTCCAGGAGTCATGGTGATTTCTGATGATGATTGATATGCATTGTTCATGTTGTCCATTTTCTGAAATCATAAATGAAACTCAACATTAGAATCCATATAATATCAGAATAATTCAAATAATGAAGTTAATTATTTCATTGATGATAGACTGAATTGACTCCCTACTGTAATCTAATTTCAAGATATGTCTGTGTTGTATCATATATTAATGATCGACTCTTGATATGGGATTACTAAGGAACAAACCGACTTGTCTATTAAAGCTGAAATTTAATAATCTTTTCTCCATTCTTTAAATTCCCTTTAAAAAATTGATATTTTGACGATTCTTAAGATTTTGGGTTAATTATGCTAAGTTTAAAAAATCTTAACAATTTGTAAGAAATCTTACGATAGATTTGAATAACATTACAGAGGTAAACAGAATATTAATAACTTGACTGATTGTTTTTGCAAGATAAACGATACAAGATCTTTTATTAATACTCCATTGATCTGCGTAGAATCATTTGGTTATCAAAGAAAATAACAAATGATGAGATTTTTGCATGAAGATATGAGGATTCATTACATGCATGATTGATATGAAAGAAAAGATTGATTCATAACATAGAGATATAACAGAAAGGATGTTATTATGGTTTGATTACAAGTTCTGAAGTTTCAGATTTATTGAACATTACATGAAATACTAACCAAAACTATTTGGTTTAGTAGGTACAACAAGGATACTTGTAAAATTAAGATTAGTTACGCCTCTGACGTAAATATCTAACTTCTTTCTCAAGTTCAAGTTGTGCAGCTTCCATGTTTGAGAAACGTTCTTGACACATGTTCATTTGATTTGCCAACATAGTCTCTAATGCGGCAATCTTTTGACCCTGGTTTCTAGCTGCATCTCTGGCCATCCATAGGGTTTTTTCAATATCTTCAATTCTTACATGTGTATGACCGTGTTCTCTTCTTGCACAACGGACCCTGGAGTCCAAGCTTCCAAGTTCCTGGTTGGTGTTGTCCTTTATCTCATTAATCTTTATTCCTAACTCACACATTGTTCGTCTCTCAGCATCCGCCCTTTTGAACAATGCGTCAAGGTTACGGTCGTACCATTCAAATTGAGTTGGTCGTAACCCTTTTAGCTGTTCAGTGTGAGCATCCAATATGCTGGCTTGTCGATAAATAAGATTCCATATTGTATCAGGAGTGCTTATATTGTAGTCGGGTGAGTTAGGTGAGGATAAATTATTTGGAAAATCTGGTATTGAGGAATCTGAAGTATAAGGTAACGGAGAATTTGGCTCAACATTCTTCCACGGCATCCTTGGGCTTGAACTTTGTCCAACTTCAAATGTTGCCTGGCCACCAATCAAATCTTCATATGATTCGGTAGCTCTTATGAGTTTTTGACGTAAAGGTGAACGAATAGGTGACGATGGAGGTGATCTCTGAGTGAGTTCTATATTAGGTTGGGGTTGTGATATTTGTACGTAAGGATCTTCGGTATTCGGAGAATTTTGATTTATAGATGAGGTATTAGTATTATGGAGAGTAGTTTTGATATTCACGGGAGTTTCTGAAGACATGTTACTGTAGTAGCCAAGAATATTATTTTATGAGTATTTTGTATGTTAAAGATGTAACAGTAGAGATGAAATAATTATTGTGTAAGAGTAATTTCTAAACATGTAAGATAATCTCAACAGATAAAGTATTGAGCACGGCAGTCTGCAGACATGGAGGGCATAAAATGGTATGGTGTAAAATCATTTATTTTGAAAGTGTAGTTATAGTTTAATGTTTGAAAATATTTAATTCTCTATAACTCTGTCTCTGATGCCAATCTGTAACACCCCCAAATTTAAGTTTGTAGCAGCGGATAAGTATTTTGGGTGTTACGGGGAGGATCAAAGTTATAATCTCATAAAACGGCTTAAAAGAAGCGTTTTGAAAGTTATTTGTCATTCAAATAATATTTTTGATAAAAGATAAACCATTTGATTTAAAATCTTTTTAAAAGATATAAAGGCTTGAAAGAATGACATATTTGATTTTTACACCATTTTAATTTATCAGAGTAATAAATGCCCACTCCGTGTCTTGTCCTGCTCCGTTAAATTACCTGAGATACACATGCTTAAAAGTGTCAACACAAAGGTTGGTGAGTTCATAGAGTTTTATGGAAAACCATTTATTTTGATAGATTTCAGGAATATTTGGTAATGATAAATACAAACAGTGATGGAACAAGTATTGAGTAATGTTGATTATAATCACAGATAAATCATATAGATATTCAATCAAATTCAAATAAAGGATCAATAATCTTAACATGAGTTGGAAACTCATGATGCTAATTTAATGAGATATATAATTCAAGTATGGTCAAATTCCTATACAGCTGTATCTAAATATATGTTGAAAACATACATTTTCTTATGGATATTGACCAAGCCTTATGACACGCAAAACTTAACAAAAGAGGTGATTTATCAAGTCAATGATAAATTTTGCCATCTTATAATATGTGATTTGCCAATTCCTATTTGTATTCAAATATAGTGTATCACGACTAATACGACTAACCATATACATATGGCATTCCGTCAAGTATTAGTGGGACAGGAGGTCAATCCTTAACGGGTTTCGAAGCTGTTCACTATATTCGCGCTCACATAACAGTGATTAATGGCTCATGATTGAGGGACTTTATGGCGATAAGGTAACTTAGGCAATATCAAGGTAATAATGGAATCATTCAGAATAGTATAGTATAGTCAAGTATCATATCACAGTAATCACTTTGGAAACATTATCATCTGAGTATCAGTATTTCAGTTAAGTATTTCGCCAGTAACATATACATATCACATGCCACAATAATCAAATTCGAAACAGTATTATCTGAGTATCAGTATTTCAGCTAAGTATTTCGCCAGTAACATATATATATATCACATACCACAATAATCAAATTGGAAACATTATCATCGGAGTATCAGTATTTTAGTTAAGTATTTCGCCAGTAACATATATATATATATATATATATATATATATATATATATATATATATATATATATATATATATATATATATATATATATTATATATATATATATATATATATATATATATATATCACATCTTAATTCATGTACTTCATCAGATAATTAATAAGGAAATTGATTTGAATCATGTAATTTATTCATATACTTATAAATTTATCAAAGTATATGTAAGCATGTATCTCCCCCAATGAGTTAAAAACAAGTATTGGAAATGGGGCTATGACTCACCTTGATTGATACGGGGATGGTGAAAAGTAAAGTAGGATGAGATTTATGAGAATGATTATGGAAACGTCTTTGATACGGAACTTGATAAATAAATTTATCTGAGAATTTGACCAAATACTATTTGGTAAATACGAACGAATAACGAATAATAATTATTCGTTATGACGAATAGATGATGTGCAGTGTAATTCTTATGCTATGCATGATATGACAAAATACATTATTTAAATTATCCATCAAAGTTTTACCTTTTTAACCATAAGTAATAATATTAATTTTTGAAATATCGTTATATATATTATTAACGGTACGTTAAATAATATATATAAATAAAAATGAAAGTTTAAATGCATATGAAATAAATTTACAAAAATAGAAAATAAATAAGAATGTTAAATAGAATATGTTTAGTCCTTGTCCTTTTTCCAATTTTACCATTTTTACTCTAATGACGTTAGCGTTACACCGTTAGTCCTTTTTTTATATATAATTTATAATTACAGTCCACTACTTGTCCAAAATAACTTATTGGTCCTGGAATATGATAATATATCAATTTATATCCTATAGATTCTGTTTTTACAGTTTCAGTCCTTACTTTTAACAGTTTGACAGTTTTAGTCCTCCTAAGTGTCGTCGCGTTACATTTTTAGTCCAAATGTGCAAAAATTATAAGAAAAATTTTATAAAAATTTCCGAAGCATATTAAATTAATAACAAGCTTATTTTAACTGCTTATTTGGTTAAAAGCTTATTTTTTATCTTATGGGCCTTTAACGAATCAATACATAGGCCCGTTAATAAATTTAGAGGCGAGGGCATGAAATTGTTTTGGGCCTGTACTTTGGCTATTTTTATGATTCTAAAAATGTTTCATATGGGCCCAGTGGGCTTATGGATCGTTATCTCTTGTTGGGCTTTGAATAAGCCCAAACCGAAAATATTTAGTTTTAAAATATAAATGAAATTTTGAAAACCTTGTAGTTGTCGAGATCAAATTGGCTAAATTTTAGTGTCAAGACGTGAGTATTTTTACAAGTTACCTATATGAAAGTGGTAGTTTTCTAGGTGGTCTATTGAGTCGTATAAAAATATTGGGTGCTTGTTAAGTAATATTTCAATGTATACGTGCGTTTCTTGGCCTCATGGATCGTTTCTATATATGTTAAAAAGACAGAAATATTTAGATACTAAAATCCGATTTTTGTAAACTTCAAAAGTAGGTTCGTTTGATGCATGTGAAGTAAATTTAACGTGAAATATTAGTGTGTCGTGACTCCTAGGCCTTCCAAGATAGAGGCTAGTCACGTTTGTGTTGCTACAAATTTATATGTACGTAAATATATACATGAACTATATACGATCAAAAAAAATATATACTTGATGCATGGAACTTAATTTACGTGTGAAATGAATTGACAAGAGCTTAAAACAACTTACTACACCTCTAGGGTGGTGGAGAAACGAGTAGGAACGAAGGAAACAGAAGATATAATCAAATTCGACTATAACCCAAGTAATATACGAATATATTAAACTCGATTACCCTTTCTTGCGTCCAAACGATATTGAAATCACTTCTGGCCTTCAAGAGATAGTTTTTATGAAGAAAGAAAGTTGTGAAAGTGTATGACAATGAGAGAAACGGATGCATGCATGTAGAGTATATATGGTGACTTATTTTGTAATACGTATGGTGTGAAATCATCCAAGGAAACCATAAACACTATTCTTGTCAGTGAAGATAGAATTCTTGGTTGATATATAACATATTATAATCATTTGAGAGTGCATGAAACAAGGGGTATGTCTTGATGATTCATAAAGATGTCGACCATATATATATTATGTACACAATTTGAGAAATCGTGTACCACATGAATATAGCTGATCATTAACGACATTTAAACATGAAATCATCTTAGAAATATTATTTGGAACTCATAGAAACAAACTAGAGTCGAAATGGTTAAGAAATGAATTAGTTACAAATCGATTCGCTTGAATATTTGTCAATCACTTCGCCTTCTAAAAACATATCAAAAGTCGTCCTATGAACATGGCACTTGACACATTAATAGTTGGTTAGGTGATGAACGAGATGGTGCAAAAATATATATGAGTCGTGTGTAGAAATCGAGAAAACGAGGGTCGTTTTGGAGGGTGTCTAGTCGATTATATGAAATCATAAAACAAGAATTTGGGCTTTGGCCTTGGGCCTGATGAACAGTGCACGAGGTATTGGGCTGGAAAAATTAATTAAGGGCCCGTTTGGTTTGTATTAGTTATTAATTAGGATTAGTAAATTTTTAATATTTTGTTAAACGTGTCGAGAACTTGTTTTGTCGTTTGATGAATTTTGCAATATCGTAATCGTGACCATTTAATATAATAAGAAAATTTAAAATTTCCCCGTAAAAATGGTGATTAAAATAATGACAGAGATTGATATATAATTAATCGTTATTAATTATAAAGATTTTTGCGAGATTTTACAAAACTCGTTTCTTCTACGTAGTTGCTACAACATCATTTCAGGTGTGAACAAACTTTATACCGTCATTAGTTAAGTGATCAAAGAATTTTATTTTCTCCTAAAATTGCATTTTTAAGTTTGACAAAACATTTTCACAAAAGTATTTCTGTGTTTTTAAAAAAATGTTTTATTAAAAAAATAAATTCAAATTCAAACCTTATAACAGTTAGTTTTCCCTCCAAATCAATTCAGCCTGCACCAGATAAGTTTTCACCACATCAGGACAAAATGGTAGCGTTTTGTTGGGACGGTCCCTTAAATAGGCCGGCGGTCCCTTAGTGATAAAGGATCATCTGGTATTTATGGCAGCGTCTGTCTCCTATAAATACTGAACTGTTACACTTCAGAAAACAAGGATTTTCACACACAAAACTTTCTGGTATTTGTTCATTTATCTTTGATCACTATAACATGTCGGTATATGTTTATAAGTGATTTCCTCTTCCGTCAAGTGCAAGAGAAGAAGTACTTTATTAAGAAGTACTTTCTGGTATTTGTTCATTTATCTTTGATCACAAACACCATTGACAAGGATGTACCCTGATGATTTATTATGAAGTACTTTATTGCTATGTTACCTATGTACTCGTATCATTAGGATTTGTTAGCTCTTGATTGCTGTTATTCGTGAATGCTTGCTTAAACTTGCCTTTACTTTGCATGTTTGTTTAGAACTATTCTCTTACGTTTCAGTTCTACTATTATTCAGAATGAGTGAAGTTATATGTAGGTTGTAGAAATGAGAAACTGGGCAAAACTATGTGAACCCACTGCCGGCGATCCTTTATCGACCCAGCGGTCCTCCAGTGATAAGGGACCGTCAATGGTTTAACGGACCGTCCCTATGGGATCACGGATTTTTGCACTATTTTCTTCTTTCCTGCAATCCTAAACCTATTGCATGATTATCACCACCTTACCTTGTTTAGATAAACATTTTTGGGTGCTTAAAATCTCCTAATGCATGCTTTGCCCAAACCATAACCATGCTTGATTATTTAAACCTTCCTCTTTACCCTCAACCTCATCACAATCACCTTTCACTTCAACTTCATCACCTACAATGGCCTCATCCTCCACTTCCTTGGCAACAACAAACAAAGAACTCATAACACAACCATCAAACAAAAGGCCTAAGCTCAAAATCATTCGACCTCAAACTAATTTCATTGATCTCACACTCTATGACACCACTCCATCTCCTAAGTCACCACCATCATCACCTCAAGCACCAAGTGCACCACTCAAAATACCATCCACCAATGGAACATATCACTCTTCATCAAAGACATCCTCTAGCTCAAAGATAACCACATCACCTTTCTCATCATTCTTCAAAAACTTGTCACCCTTGCTCACCCAATCTAGCTCGAGTGCTTTCACTCCATTTATGATTAATCAACCATCATCTCCCACTCGCTCTATCTCATCACCAAGAAACCAACATCCTCCTCCAACAAACTCATCAACTCATACTATCACATCACCAAATGGGCCATTGGAAAACACTCTTACAACACCACCATCTTCTCTAACCCTTGGTAATCATTTACCTTACTACTATGTTAACAACCACACTGTGGGGTGTGCTTGTTGTTACCACAACTTTCATCTCATCTCTACTCTTCGAGATGAACTACACATCATGTTTGGTCACATTGAGTTTCTACTTACTCAACAAAATGTGCAACCAACTCCCCTTGCTTCAATGCCACCATTGGCACCACCTTCGGCTCCACCTTCATCCTCACCATCATCCGCTCCACCCTCCGACTAGATATTCTCAAAAGTCTAGTCATGAATAATCAAGTGGAAGTTGTGTTTTGGACTAAACATGCAATGGGAGATAACTTGTTGTATTAGTTAATGATTAATGTTGTTGTTTTTATTATGGGTTTGTCATGGAATTTTTATGGTAGTCATTGCATGCTTCTCATGCATGAAATGAATGAATTATTATGCTTTGAATTATGATAATTTGTTGTGATATTGGTCAAGGTTAAACATGAAAATGGACTAAAATTATATAACCTTAAAAATGGGAAGTTACTGTAGGACCTTAGATATATCAACTTTAATAACAATATAGCATGTAAATGAAGTAAAGATGGTGACTTGATATGATATATGTGTGGCGTAAATATTGAAAGAGAATGATAAGATGAAGAGAACTTTTATTAATAAAACACACACAATACACACACAAGCACACACCTCAAATGAGCCTTTGAGGTGTTTAAATAGTTAGATACAAGAGATGCCTTAAAAGGCTTTCTATGGGCTTGGGCTTGGACTTGGTTACATGATAAGATAACAAGGCTTATATAACATTGCACATAACATATTAGTTTGCCAAGTCCAAAGCCCAATGACTAAACTATTACTAGTCTTAACAAACGACACAAAGTTATACAATGAGAATGACCATCACTTATATATATATATATATATATATATATATATATATATATATATATATATATATATATATATATATATATTTAATGCTAACAATCTCCCCCTAAGGGGTGGTCATTCGAATGATGCTCCACGTGATTAGGTCTTTCGTGTTCTTTGTCTTGAACTTTGTGTGTCGTTGTAGAATAGTCTTTAGTCTTTGTTCCTTCATGCTTTGTGATCTTTGATAACTGATTTTTCATCGTTCTTTGTTCTTTTGTGATGTGGAGTCATCTGCCTTTCGTCACTTCTGCGTCTGTGGTGGTTGTTTGCCATTCCAACATGCTCATACATCTTTGGACTTTGATATTCATATGCACGTATTTCCCTTTCTTTCACTTTGATCTTTAGTCTTTATACTTTGTAGATTCTTCTTTTTGGCGTAGAATCTTTCTTTGAACTTTGTGTTGTATAGATCTTTGAGGGAGCTTTCTTTAACTTCCAGATGTATGTATGAGCATGTGGAATCTGTCGCCATGGAGATGAAGTGTCCTTGCATATAAACAGTTAGCAATAAAACATCCGGTACTTACAGATAAGAATTAGAGATCGTCAACAGCATAGTGTGAAGACTCCTTCTAACCCTTACCAAGGCCGTTCCTATGTCAGATACTCCCGAGGGAACTTACAAGACCTACTTAGTAGCTCAATGACTGGGATCACTCCACGACTGTAGACCGTTTGAAACCACCGCGAACACTAAGCGTAATCCATAAAGAATTACCGAAGTGACCTGCTGTCAGGGCTGCTTGATGTTGACCCCGGCAGGAATTTCTATTCAATCATTGAGAATCACAAGAGTGAATCCTCTCATAAATGTTCTGGCACATTGCTAAGATCTGCGTAGGATTCTAAAGTTTACATCTGGCGTCCTTAATGATGAACAACCAGTGTAGAAATATTTTGTGTTCCTATGAGATCTTTTGATGAATCTCGGGGCTCTAGACTCGATAAGTGCACATTTGGTTTCCTATGCGGAGATTAGGGAGAGGTCTCCTGCTTCAATATCAACCATCTCTAAGAGACAGGTCGATAGATTACACCGGTTCCCCGTAAGAATGAAACAGGTACCTTTTAAGAGATACCCGAGTGGCTAGAAGGTTTAGTGCAGTGCGTCACTGGGTCCATGACGTCTTTGTCTTCAATACCGGTGTCACCTTAGTAACAACCAGTAGCATACGAATTGAACCCGGTGTCTGCCCTAAGGTTGAACATTTGGAGGGCTATTTCTTTTCACCCTTTTTCATAACTTTTCTTTTTAATTCTTCAACCCCTTCTTTCTCCTTTCTCATTTTCTACTTTATTTCAATCATACCTAAGGACTTCTAATTCTATTCTATTGGAATTGTCCTTGGGTAGATCCCTCCGGCTCTGGCGGATCATAGGACGGTTTTACCTAACCTTAGTCACCTTATAACTCCATGACTATCCTATCATTGCCATGAAACCATTTATTGAAAATCTCTCAAAGTGTTTATAATAATAAAACACATTGTTGTTACTACTTTGAGAGTTTTGCATTTCATTTGAAGGACTCCCCCTTCACATGTGCTCATGAATATTTAAGAAATTTGCACATGCGAGAGGAGTTTGCACTTTTTGAATTGATCCACTTTCAGTGAACATGACCGATTCGAGACACGCTTACATCACTAGTTAGACTAGCTTGAAATTATTACCCGTCCTGGTCAAGTCCAAAGGAAGTTTCTCGATACGGTACATTCTACTCAGACAAGTCCTATTCGAGACACGCTTACATCACTAGTTAGACTAGCTTGAAATTATTACCCGTCCTGGTCAAGTCTTTTCGATTACTGACATTTTAAGCTTCGTCAATTCATTGGTATTATCTGAGTCGAGCTCTTTTGAGATTAAGCCACAATCTTTACACATTTTAATCATGTATTCTCCCCCTCAAAAATAGCATATCGTGATATTTTTGATATCAATAGATTAAGAAAAAGCTTTTTGGAGAGAAAGACAGATTCATTTTGCATGAATTTGGAACAATTTTATTTTTGTACTCCCCCTTAATGATAGCATATTTTAAAATCAATTAAGGGTTTAGAGGGAGTTATCTTGAGCACTCATTTTGAGATTTTGAGAAATCTTTTGAACAATCTTGAAAAAGTGCTCAAGAATTCTGTTTGAAAACGAGTTTATGCTTGAAATCTTTTTCGTTTGTTTAGACTCGAACTTATTGAAAAAGATTTCATCATTGAACGTACGAGTCCTTGATTTGAAAATAATCAGAAGTCATCATTCGGGTCCGGGTTTCGTACTGAAGTATACGAAAGCCATTGTGAAGAAACTTTTGAGAAACGACATGTTTTAGAAAAACATTTAAAAGAACTCCCGCTCAAGCATCTGTACATGTTCGTATCATTGTTGAATGACATTTCTAGAAATGTACAGAATATTGATTTATACGAGAGACATGTCGTGAGAAGAATATTTTTGTATTTTTTTGATTTTATATTGTTTTTGTGTTTTTTTTGAAAATTTTATATTTTTGTATTTTGTTTTTGTTGGTTTTTCAAATTTTGTATTTTGTTTTTTCAAAGGTATTTACAGCGAAGCGATTTTGAAAACATTTTTCAAGAAGATTCGAGAAGACGTTCTAGCTCCTCAGGAGTTAGGCTTCGCATGCCAATTCGTCGAACTAAATAGTCAAACCGTTCTTTTGGAAGGGCTTTAGTAAATAGATCGGCGAGTTGGTAATCAGTCTTAACGAAAAATAATTCAACAGTACCCTCTTCCACGTGTTCTTCGATGAAATGGTAGCGGACTTTGATATGCTTCGTCTTAGAGTGATGTATGGGATTGCATGAGATGGCTTTGGCACTTTTTGAGTCATAATACATAGGTATTCTGTCAAAAGTAAAGCCATAATCTGTGAGTTGTGTCCGCATCCAAAGAACTTGGGCACAACACGCAGATAGAGACACATACTCGGCTTCGGCGGTTGATAGCGCAGTACAGTCCTGTTTCTTTGACGACCAGCTTACTAGCTTTTCACCCAAAAATTGTGCTCCACCTGATGTACTCTTTGCTGTAACTTGATCACCAGCATGGTCTGCATCTGAAAATGATGTTAGATTAAACCCCGAATCCTTCGGATACCAAAGTCCCATGTTAATGGTGCTTCGTAGGTACCGAAAGATCCGTTTAACCTCTTTGAGGTGAAGTTCGGTAGGCTTTGCCTGAAACCGTGCTAACAAACAAACAGCAAATTGAATATCGGGTCGGCTAGCAGTTAGGTACATGAGAGAACCGATCATGCTCCGATATTTCTTCGGATCAATGGGTTTCCCAAACAAATCAGCACCTATTTTTGGTGAAGTGACCATTGGTGTACCAACAGAATCACAATTTTCCATTCCATGTTTTTTCAAAATCTCTATTGTATATTTAGCTTGATTGATAAAAATACCACGAGGGGATTGATGTATTTGTAAACCAAGAAAGAATTTTAGTTCCCCCATCATGGACATTTGAAATTTGCTTTTCATGAGATTTTCAAAATGTTTTGAATGGTTAGGATTGGTTGATCCAAAAATAATGTCGTCCACGTAAATTTGAACGATCAAAATGTCATCTTTGAATTTTTTGATAAACAAGGTGTCATCAACCGTTCCTTTTGTGAAATTGTTTTTGAGCAAGAAAGATGATAGTTCGTCATACCACGCTCTTGGAGCTTGTTTTAAACCATAAATTGCTTTCTTAAGCTTGTAGACGTAGTCTGGATGATCTTTGTCGATGAATCCCTCTGGCTGACTCACATACACTTCTTCTTTATGAGTTCCATTTAAGAAAGCAGTCTTAATATCCATCTAATAGACTGTGATGTTTTTGTGAGCGGCATAGGCTAAGAAAATCCGGACTGCTTCAAGTCTAGCTACAGGCGCGAATGATTCCTCGAAATCTATCCCTTCTTCTTGTGGATAACCTTTAGCCACGAGACGAGCTTTGTTGCGAATAACAGTCATTTCCTCATCCAGTTTGTTCTTCCACAACCACTTGAGATCAAGAACACGTATATCAAGTGGTCGTTCAACAAGTTCCCAGCTGTCATGTAAATCGTATTGAAGAATTTCATCCTGCATTGCTTCTATCCAAGGGTATTCTGCCATTGCTTCCCGAATGTTCTTTGGTTCTTTGAGGCTGATTGAGCAAATGTAAATGCACAATTCGAGATCGGTGGCAAGTTGTCTCCTTGTCTGAACTGGCTTTGAAGGTTCACCAATAACATGTTCTATTGGATGGTCTTTTGTCCATTGAAATGTAGAAGGGTACCTTGGGTAAAGCAAATGTGTGTTAGATGGTTCTTGTAACCTTGAAGAAGATTCAGCAGAGTCTGTTGCAAACGGGTTTTCAAATACTTCTTCTTCTTCTTCTAACATAACATCGTTTGAATTATTTGTTGGTTCTTCTTGAAAATTACTATTTTGGTTTTGCTCATCAACTCTTGGAGTTGCTTGAGTAGATGTAGATGATGTTGAGGTAGTTGGTGCTTCAGCTTCGATTGTTGTAGATGCATCTTGTGGTGGTGGTGGTGGTTGATGGTTTTGAGCGGGTGCAGCGGAATGTTGTTGAGATGCATTTGTCGAAGTTCCATCATAATATTCATCAAACAATAACTCAAAGAACTTTTCCAGTTCTTGTTCTGAAGGTTTATCCGTGTTTGTTGACTGAGCTCCTTGAGGCACGAGTCCTGAACTGATGTGTCCAGAAGTCTGCGGGTTTGGTCCGGGTCCTAATCCGTTTTGATTAGAAGCCATCGGATTAAGCGTGGGTTCTAGAGCGAGTCTCTCAGAAGCCATTTGTGAAATCTCGTCAAACTTCACATTCATCGTCTCCATTATCCTTTTCGTTCTTCTATTATACACCCTGAATGCCCTCGAGTTTTCTGAATATCCAATGAAGATTCCAATATCACCCTTAGCTTTTAACTTCCCTAGATCTTCTCTGTCATTCGTCGGATAGCACAAAGCGCCAAACACGTGAAGGTAAGAGATGTCAGGTTTACGGTTGTTCACTAGCTCATATGGGGTTTTATTGAATCTCGGGTGGACTAGGGATCGGTTTTGAGTAAAACAAGCAGTGGCTACAGCATCAGCCCATAAGAATAGTGGTGCACTAGAAAAAATCAGCATTGTGCGAGCAGCTTCCACAAGAGTTCGGTTTCTTCTTTCAACTACCCCATTCTGCTGTGGAGTTCTAACAACTGATGTTTGATGTGTAATTCCAACATCTTCGAGGTAAGTTCTTAACTCCTGATTTGTGAATTATGTGCCATTATCTGTTCTTATAATCCTTACTGGAGCTTGAAGTAGAACTTGAATACGCTTCAGAAAGGTGATGATGATGCCTGGTGCTTCGTCTTTTGATCTCAAAAACTTTACCCAAGTATATCTTGAATAATCATCAACAATAACAAGAATATACTTCTTCCCATTAATGCTTTCAACTCTCATTGGGCCACATAAGTCCATGTGCAACATATGTAACCTTGCTTCCGAACTAGGTACGGTTTTGGGTTTATATGATGCTCTTTTACTTTTTCCTTGTTCGCATGATGGACATAGGTGTTCCTTGGTGTATTTGAACTTAGGAAGTCCGGTGACGATGTTGTCTTTGGCTAACTTATTGATCGTGTCGAAATTGAGATGGGATAATCTTTTATGCCACAGCCAGGACTTAGTTTCGGTTGCCCTTGTCATAAGACAAATTGGTGATGTAGAAGCCATTTGGTTGATGTCGATAGCATACAAGTTTGTACCACGATTACCAGTTAAGAGATCATCACCAATCAAATTTCTTATAAAAAACCGTGTTTCTTCTGAATGCAACTTCTAAATCTGCATCACAAAACTGCCCAACTGAAAACAAGTTGTGTCCCAACCCTTCGACGTAGTAAACTCGAGTGATTAAAAAATTCCCAAACCGAAGATCTCCATAACCTTGAATAGCTGCTACATGATCATTTCCAAAGCGTACAGTTCCCATGAATTTCCAGACGAAATTGATCAGCAGCTTTAAATTTCCGGTCATGTGCTTGGAGCAACCCGAGTCGACGATCCAAAGACATATTTCGATAACCTGCCAAGAACAGAAGAGTTTGTATTTGGAAACCATTTTGAATTTGGTTCCATTGGGTTAGGAGTAAAATCTAAATCACACTCATAGACAGTGGCTACTTGTTTAGATTGAGCTATTTCTAATTTGCCGTCCTGAAGAGTGAACTCTCTACTCGTCGGAATCCACATACAATACTTAAGGTAGTTCCTAGGCATACGACTAATAGTGGTAGACCTAAAGCGTGCAACTAATCTTTCTATAGATCTAGATCTGGCACTAGTTCCCTTTGGAACATACTTCTGTTTAGGCGTAACATTCACATTCTTAGAAACACATTCATCATGAACATCATTAATTAAACATTTCTTGCATATTAAACAAACAGAGTCATTACATGCATTAGAACCAGTACTTTCGACATTACATTTAGATGAATCATGTTTCTTATTACAAAGCGATAAATTCCTAGGGTGTTCTTCTACTTCTTCACCTTTATTCTTGCTACTACTCGTAGAGGCAGACGAGACTCTATTGTTCCTTGTATTGCTCCTAGGCTTTAGTCTGCTGCTCCTAGAGGTGCTTTCTAATCCTGTAGAAGGTAAGGCACACGCATTAGGATTTATATTGTTGTCCTTTTTAGCATCACTAGACTCTTTAGAATTTTCCTTTTTGCACACATTTGTCTTAGATGTGGAGGCAGACACATTAGTGGGACTAATCCTAAAAAGGCCAGGTGCTATCACTTTTGGTGTTTCGACAACCGCTTTTCCTTTATCAACAATCTTAACATTTTCACATTGCTTGGGCAAGGGTGTTGGAGTGACTGGTTTTGTCAAATCATTTTTCTCATCGACTTTTGGAGCAAACCGTGAAATTGACATTTTTGGTTTTTGAATCGTGTTTGAGACTTTTGGTTTCTCCGAAGTCAATGGTTTTGCAAACTTAGTTTCCTCACCCTTTCCTTTTTTACTTTCAAGCTGAGCCCTCAAAAGATCATTTTGCTCTTTCATGTTCTTTAAGTCACGCTCATACGACAATTTGTCATACTTGCATTCTTCCTTTTTTCGATCAAGTTGTTTAAAATATGACACATTTTCTTTTTCAAGCTTTATAAGAGCATTTTCATATTTTGAAACAATTGCGGAGGTCTCAGCTCTTAGTCGTTCATCATCTTGAACAGAATACGTTTGTAAAATGATGGACATAATGTCAGTGGTCATAACAGCTTCAAAGAGAGAATCATTTAGGTTTTCCAAAACATTCATGTTTTCACGAGTATCATTAGCTTCGTTTACCAGGGATTTGTGGTCCTTGACAAAGTCGGCCGTTTCTTTTAAGAAAGCTTGTTCAAAATGGATTACCCTCGCACTGATGTTATTCAGTGGGATAGTAATTTCGTTTTCAAAAACTTTTTTCTGCTCAATATGAAAACTGGAATGCCAGTTGTTAATACTGATTGTAGTTTTAGAATTAACAATATTTTGAAGTTCTTGAATTCTCTTTTTAACGTCATCCATAATGTCTCTAGCCTCACTTGTATTAAAAGTGTTGTTAGAAGACATTTGTTCTATTTTTGAAAGAGATTTGGAAGCAATTACTTTCTTAGAAAACATTTTTGAGAATGGTCGTTTTATGGAAAACACAGATGGTTCTTTTTGTGGAACAAAAGTAATTCCCAAAAGTTTGTTCAATTTGTTGTAATCAATGGGTTTCAAATCCTTTTGTTTCATTTTATTTATGCTCTCTTCGACATGTTCTATCGTTTGCACAGAATCCCGAACGACGGGAGGATCATGTTTAGTGTAAATTACATTACCATTACAAAAAACATTTTGTTCTTGCTGAGCTTTCTTGAGGTTATTGGGGGTGTTGTTACCAAGAGCCACTTTATGTTTCGTATGGTAAATCAGATTAGTTTGATTTGAAATCATTTTCATTGTTTGACTTGACTGACCCGACTTAACCACTAAGTCTTCTAAATGTGCAATCATGTGTTCTGACTCCACGATTTCGGCCAAAAGTTTGTCTTCTTTCTTTGCAAATTACTTTTTCAGCTCGTCCCTTTCTTTTTCAAGATTGGTATAAGCTGATTTTTGTTTAGAAAGTTGGTTTTGTAAATCAGAAATTTCCGCATTTAAAGATTTTATCTTTTTGAAAGAATTAACATCAAGTGTATCAAACTTGAGTTGCAATTGTTTTTCCCTTGAAACGGAATTTTGATAACCAATTTCTAATTCAGACAATCTTTTGTTATGAAATTCAAAAGCTTTAACGTTTTCTTTGTAACTCTCAAACTCAGCGGTCAATTTAACATTCGCGGCCTTAACATCGCGATTGACCTTTTTCACATTCTCAATTTCAATACGACAATTATTCAATAATGATTCAAACAAAGCACGTGTTTCCTCATCATTCTCAGCATGCTTTGAAACGAAGCCTCCATTATGATTCACATCTGGAGTTGCTAAAGAAGTATTGCTACTACTTGGCGTGTCTAGATATGTATCATAATTGTATGCTTGCTTCTCAGAATGCTGTTCCTCATGAGGAGACATATCAAATATATCATTATTGTTACATGTGTTGAAATTTGATACCTCAGATGGTGCATTGGTGTCATAAACAGGAAGTGTGTCAGAATCCGTGTCATACTTAGCTTCCTGAAGATTTGCCATAAATATGCAGTTCGCATCGATATCCTCTCTATCTTCCATGTCATCCATAAGAGCCATAAAATCATTCTCCTCTGCGTTCAACTGAAACCCTGCCTGAACCTTTTGTGCCAACATCACTGCTTTCTGCAAGTACTCTAGATCTTTTTTGTTCGGCTTAGTAGGACAGTTCCTTGCCATATGACCTACACCCTGACAGTTGAAACACTTAACCGGATTACCCTGATTCACATTTCCCAAATTCCCAACTACTGGAGCTGCAACATTTCTATTCTGATTACCCATTGCCTGATTACCAACATTCTGACCCATCTGATTTCCAACAAACGGACCCAACTGATTCCCTGCATACTGACCATACTGATTTCCTGCATTCTGATTCCCTGCATTCAGCATATTCTGATTCCCCATGTTAATTCCAGTAGCATATCCTTGCTGATTCCCATAAACTCCAACCATTTGGCCTCCGTTGCCCATATTGAAACTCGGCTGAGCAATCTGCTTGTTGCGAGTGTTCGATGAAATCCTTTGGTTGTTGTTTTTTGGTGTAGATTAACGTCCTTGGAATGCCTTTGACAGAAAAGCAAACGCTTGGGTCAATGCTGCAGTAGCTTCATCATTTTTAGTGAATTCTGGTTCTTGGAATTGTTGGTATTGCTGTTGTGGAATAACATGTTGTTGTTGCTGTGGGTAGAACTGTTGTTGGTAGACCGGTGTTGGTTGTTGAATGTATGATGGTTGCATGTACTTGTGAGTGGAAGATGATGATGATTGTTGTGTGTTCACTGGTAGCGGTGTTGGTGTAGTAGCAATTAATGCGAGAGGATCATGATTCTTTGCCAATCTTTCTTTCCTTACTTCATTAGCCTCAGCTTGGTTTTGTTTCAGAAAATCATAGAGTTGATCATAATTCACCTTATGTAAATCCTTTGTTTGATTGACAATTGTAACATAACGACCCCATTCTTCTGGAAGGTTATTGATGAATTTGATGTTTGTTGCAATTGTTCGAGGTGTCAACTTGTTTCTGATTAACTCATTCATCAAAGTGTAAAACCTTGTGTAGTAGGATTCAATCTGTTCACCTTTAGTGGATGTAAAGTTCTCCCATTCAGTAAGAAGTTTGTTCTCAACGTCTTGTTGTCCAATCTCTGTTCCATGACATATCCTTCTAACACGTTCCCACATAGCTTAAGCAGTTTCACAACTGTCGACCGCAGCAAAGATCTCCCGTGGTAATCCAAGTTGGATTAAATGCATTGCCATATCATCTGCGGCGATCTGCTTCTTGTCTTCCTCTGTGTAATCTGCTTCTGTTTGTTCACGCACGAATGGTTGAGTAGGAGGTGTTGTATTTGGATTACCTTCAATTTGAACTTGTCTTGGCTTGAATGGACCATTTGTAATGGAGTTGATCATTAATTTACCATCAGGCTTTGTTTTGATGTAACGAAGAATGCGACTTGTCCATGGGAGATATCCACCTTTTTCAAGCATTGGAGGTCGGTTTTCCGCACCGGCTACATGAATATCTTGCTGAGATGTCATTGATGAAGTGTAGATTGATAAATTTGATTCTTGGATCGATTCAACGAAGTAGGAGTTGTGTTTAGTGTAAGTTGATGCAAGTTTTTATGGTGAAAAATTTGATCTGAAACCTTAAAACCTCAATAACTTCCGTTCGGAGTGGATTTGGGCCTCGAAGCTTAGCTTGAATCATCTTTAGATTATTCAACGTGTCCTTCTTCTTGGTCTCACGGTCGTTTTGACAGCTGATTCGTCAAAAACGGAGTTACGGTTCAAAAGTTATGGCCGTTTGAAGTTTGGTTGTCAAAAGTCAAAAACTTACGCGTAAAGCATGATTTTACGCGTAAACCTTGAATAATCTTACGCGTAAGATGTTATGCGTAACCTTTAAGTTATGCGTAAGATCTAAAGTTATGCGTAAACAATATTGTTTATGCGTAGACTTTGATTTTACGCGTAAACTTAAAGTTTATGCGTAAGAATGTTACGCGTAAGGTTTTTCAACCAAACAGATCTCTCAAACTTATCCAAGCTTGAAAGATATCCCAAGTCGAAGTATTCCACAAACTTATCCAAGTCAGGGAAGTACTGAGTACAACTTCTGCGTAGGATCTTATGCGTAGAATCCAATCTTATGCGTAGGAACAGACTTAAGCGTAGGATTTTAAGCGTAGGATCTCAATCTTATGCGTAAGAAAGTGAACTTATGCGTAAGAAGAGGTTTTTGACTAAACTTAAGCGTAGGAAAGGGGTTTTGACTTAATCTTATGCATAAACAGTATTGTAGACAGCTAAGAAATCGTACTATTCACCCAAGTTACGCGTAAGATGACCAGAAACGTGAAAAATCCGATTTTTTCAACCAAAACCACTTTTTCCACTTGTTTCTATTGATCAAATCTTTCCCAAAACACTTAGAATCACTAAAACTTCAATAAAAACAACAACTTTAACACTAAAACCACGTAAAAATCAAAACTTTTTGAAGAAAAAGTGCATAAATGAATGAAAAATGCAACTTCTTAACAAAAAACTTGATAAACACACTCCTAAATCATTGTTAGGCGATTGATACCACTTGTAGGACCTTAGATATATCAACTTTAATAACAATATATCATGTAAATGAAGTAAAGATGGTGAATTGATATGATATATGTGTGGCGTAAATATTGAAAGAGAATGATAAGATGAAGAGAACTTTTATTAATAAAACACACACAATACACACACAAGCACACACCTCAAATGAGCCTTTGAGGTGTTTAAATAGTTAGATACAAGAGATGCCTTAAAAGGCTTTCTATGGGCTTGGGCTTGGACTTGGTTACATGATAAGATAACAAGGCTTATATAACATTGCACATAAAATATTAGTTTGCCAAGTCCAAAGCCCAATGACTAAACTATTACTAGTCATAACAAATGACACAAAGTTATACAATGAGAATGACCATCACTTATATATATATATATATATATATATATATATATATATATATATATATATATATATATATATATATATATATATATATATATATATATATATATATTTTAATGCTAACAGTTACACTAATCACAACATATCTGCCAACCAAGACGCCTACTGCCAGCGGTCCTTTAAATGGATTGGCGGTCCCCAATCAATAAGGGACCGTCCTCAGTAGTGCTCACATTCAGATTTTACCCTTTGTTTTTCTATCTGATTCATGCACTATATAATTGTAGCACATCACCATTGCTCGATATCCCGGTGCCCTCATTAAGGGGGTGCACTTAGCTAGGGGGAGCTTGTATTCTGTTGATCTCTTCAACGATTCCCTTTCAAGGATGCTCGTGTCTTCTCTCAACATCCACGACACAACTTTTTGATTCTACAAAAAGGGGGAGAAGTAACGGGAAAACTCATTAAAAATTTATCAATGCATAATTTTACCTAAAATGAGTTTATATTTTGTAATCATCAAAAAGGGAGAGATTGTTAATACAAATAATGTCAAAAACGTTATTCGCATTATTCGGTCTTCTTGTGTTTTGATAATCACAAAATATAAAGACATGTTATGTAAAGTTATGGTTTATAAGTTTTTAATTGAGGAAACTCGTTTCTTCTACATAGCTGCTACAACATCACTTCAGGTATGAACAAACTTTATACCGACATTAGTTAAGTGATCAAATAGTTTTATTTTCTCCTAAACTTACATTTTTAAGTTTGACAAAACATTTTTACAAAAGTATTTTTGTGTTTTTAAAGAAATGTTTTGTTAAGAAAATTAATTCAAATTCAAACCTTATAACAGCTAGTTTTCCCCCTAAATCAGCTCAGCCTGCACCAGATAAGTTTTCACCACGTCAGGACAAAATGGTAGCGTTTTGTCGGGATAGTCCCTTAAATAGGCCGGCGGTCCCTTAGTGATAACAGACCGACTGGTATTTACGGGACCGTTTGTCTCCCTCCTGTCGCCTATACATACTGAACTGTTACACTTCAGAAAATAAGGATTTTCACACACAAAACTTTCTGGTCTTTGATCATTTTATCTTTGATCACTATAACATGTCATTATATGTTTATAAGTGATTTCCTCTTCCGTTAAGTGCAAGAGAAGAACTTTCGACATAGATGAAGACTCGAGATGTTATATGTGTCCACACACAAACATAACAAGTGTTACGGTGATAGGTTCTGTAAATAATATCATTGTTTTCCGACTTGTGTGTGAGTCAAGGATGGGGATATTTGTGTGAACTTGGATGGTGATGTAGATCCAAGAGGTATTGTAACTAGATTAGTTCATGTATTTGATATGATGAGAGTGGTGTCCAAGTGTGTAGGTTAGGACTTAGTCGAATCATTGTGTAAAGACTTGGATCGGGTGATGATCCAAGTTAGTCTTGTGTGAAGGCTTGGTTCGGGTGAAGAACCAAGTATGTCATTTATGTGAAGGCTTGGATCGGGTGAAGATTCAAGTTGGACAAGAGTACTTGTTCGTGTGGCCACGTGGGCCTTGGAGTAGATTGGTTCTAGCTACGATTAGAACTCGACATTATGCTTAGTTTCGTTAAGCCTTGTATAAGCATGTGTATGGATTGCTCCGCCTGAAGGAGTGTGTTGATATAGTGATTGATAACTCTCGAGTGTGGTACTGGGGGAGTGGAGTAGGACGGAGAGTGAGCTTCGTACCGAACCACTATAAATCGCCGCGTATATTGGTTGTGTTCTTTCCTTACTCTTTACTTTACTTATTTTATTTGTGTATGCTAGTAACCAAGTTGATATTACATGACTAGTAGAATTCAACAAGTTTGTAAATGTAAATTAACCGGACCTAAAACGGCTAAACGGTTTAGAAAATTAAAAAGAAGCGGTGAAACTATTCAACCCCCTTCTAGTTTCTACATTTTGTTCGGTATTTCTAACTAATGAAAACTTTAGTAACTCACAATATAAACATTACTTAAGAACTAATGTTACCGAGTCTTGGGTTGTGCTAAACGCAACCTAAGATCTTAACTAGTATGAAGGTATAAAGCTTGAAAACTCTTGAAAAGTATTTGTATAATGATGCTAACATGACTTTTGATATAAAGTTTTTATTCTTCCGTCATTTAAATATCTCTAAGAAAAAAACTTTGTAGAAACTATAAAAATTTAAAAAAGTGTTAACAGTAGATGTATTTGACTTACAGGCTACAGCTGTAACTAACCACCTATATTTATTTGTTTACTCCCAAATAAAATTTACTCTTGTACCTAACTTACCACCCTTCATTCACACGTCTTCTCATCTACCTAGAGTAATTGATTCATCTTTAATTTTTCACCTACCCAATTATACTTTCAACTATCTCTTGCAATAAATTGCACAACGACCCCATTATAAATGCACTTGCTCCGCTATATAAAAGTTCATGATAAATAAATCTAGCTAGGCAAAAACTCTTCTTCTTCATAGTTGGAGTGTTTGAATATACAATTTTCCAACTCATGAATTTTAGCCAGGAAAGAAAGGCGTGGCATGTGCCATGGCGATTATGTTGTCATGCCTTCGTTGTTGAAATAGGCGTTCTTGGAAAATTATGGTAAACTTTTATTTCTTTGTTATATATATATATATATATATATATATATATATATATATATATATATATATATATATATATATATATATATATATATATATATATATAGGGGGCCATACATATGAGAAATCTAAATTTTGTGAGAAATAATCCTAGCCACTCATTTTATCATTCTTTATCTTTGATCTAATGGCTAATATTATTCAACTAACTTATTGAAATTTTTCAAAAAAATTCCAAAAAAAATTTCGAAAAATTTTTTGAAAAATTTTCGAATTTTTTTTGAAATATTTTCAAAAAAAATTCAAAAAATTTTCGAATTTTTTTTTGAAAATTTTCAAAAAAATTTCAAAAACTTTTTTGAAAAATTTTCATAAAATTTTCGAAATTTTTTTTTTGAAATTTTTTATCACATGTGACGAAATTTTTTTTCCACATGTGACGAAAAAAGAAGGTTTCCACATGTCAAGTACTTATAGTCAAAAAGCTTGACCCTCCATAAGGGCAGCTTTGTTTGCCTCAAGATTCAACCTTGCAAAGTCTATATTTTATTCGGTTTTAATAATATTTTCAATTTTATCTTATTGATTTTTATGCATGTATTTCTTAAGTTACGGTTTGGGTTTTGGGGTTTATTAATTGTATAAATTTATTACTAGACGATTACCTATGCATAGCAACATTTGCGTAATATGTGCTAAACTATTTTTAACCTTTTTTTTTTTTTTTTTTTTTTTTTTTTTTTAAGCTTTGAAAGTTATCAAGGGTAGAATAGGTATAGAACAAATTTAAGAGATTAAGAGATTATGATTTTTTTCCATGCTTTATAATTAGCTAAAATATGGAGTTGAATAGCTTTTTATATATTTGATTCTTATTATCTCTTGGTGCCAGGGCGTTATATGTCGATATCTAGGCGATTGTGTGCGCGACACAATATGATATTTTAGAGTTGAAGAAGGAGATTAAAGAGGGTAAAAGAGCTACAGGTGATTTGTATGTTGCGTTCTATGAGCATGCTGCGAGGTTGAAGTCGGCAGAGCAGACAGAGACAGAGATTCAAGAGCGTTTGGTATAGTTGGAGAAGAGGATGACAGAGGTTGAGAAGATGGTGGAGAAGTTGGATATGAAGACTGTTTTCATCGATATTGATAGCCATCATTACCACAGTAGCATTCATGAGCTGAGGGATGAGCTACATGCCTTGCAGTGGCAGGCGTACTATGATAGGATGGCGCGTTTCCGTTTTGATGACAGTATTAATATTTTGGCTATGTATAGGAGAGATCGTCAGTAAAAGTGCAGTAATCATTTCATTTATGGTAGTTTAGTGTCATGATAGTGGTTTACCTTTGTACTTACTAAACTGAATAGTTTCAGTTAGTAGATTTTATCAGAAACTAGTAACCATTTTGCATATCTTGTAAGACTTATGGCAGTATTAAATCTATGATGTATTTTGGTGATGTACTATTATTGATGTTGAATGCGTGCTATATTATGATGTTATCATGGTGTTGTTTATCTTGTGATGTGATTCTGTTACGTTAATCAAATACTTACAGTGTTGTACATTTGTATTGATCGATAGAATTATGCCGCCTAAGAAGATGACCCCAGCTGCGATTCAGGTAACTCTTGCATAAAGTTATCTATTAGATTTATTTGGGGCTTATGTCTTGGGTGCTAATAATTAGGGATTTGAATTTAGATATGGTTTTGAAGCCGCCTTATGATTTGAAGTTTAAGTTTTGTGTATGTCGTTGTTGAATATTTTTTAGGATGATAAATGCAAGTGAAAGATGACAGATTTTTTCTTTCAAATTTGATATAAATTCTCAATATATAGTTGAGTCGTGGAGATGGCCTAATGGGCTAGGGAGGGTGGTGCCCCTTAGACTTGCTACTTGTATGTTATTTTCATACTCTTGTTTCTATAGTATTGCTTGAGTAGAGTATTGAATTGATTCTGATACGTAAATTAATTTTATCAGTTGACTTTGGTGACTAAAAAAGGTGCCCCCAGGGTTGGTCCCGACCTCATACTGTCACCTAGTGATTAAGTTACTTGGGTAAACTATGCACTTCACTTCTAATTGTTTATAATTTCATATTATTACTTAAGATTTGACTGCTAGAAAATTGGGTTTTCATGGAATAGAAGAATTACTGCCATTTATTTGTGTGATTGATACTGTATTTGTGTCTGTGCAGACCAAAACTAAACAACTAGCGGGGAAATGCATGGTTGTGGAAGTAGTATCTGCGATGGGAATAGGGAAGATTGTCGCTGTCAAAGAGATAATCAAACAAAAACTCAATCGACATTGTCTTCAATTCTCCATTTTTGAAGAATGGAGCACAACACAATTATCTTCAACCATGACTCAAGATTATTTTTTGGATTAGTGTTTCAAATCCTTCGTATATTATTGAGGTCCAAACATATAATATATTCTATACCTTTAGTATTGTTTTTGTCTGAAAAAGTGAAAAGGTTTGAAGTTTAGGTTTTGAGTATGTGGTTGTTGGGTACTTTTTGGTAGGAGAAATGAAAGTGAAAAATGGCATATTTCAAATTTGATATAAATTCTCAATTATATAGTTGAGTCGTGGAGATGGCCTAATGGGCTAGGGATAGGGCTGTAAACGAACTGAACGTTCAGTAAACATTTTATGAACCGTTCGGTAAAAAGTTCGTTTATTTATTAAATGAAAGAAAATGAACAATATTTTACGATCGTTTAGTTAAATGAACGAACATGAACAAAAGTCACGTTCGTTTATTTATGTTCATAAATGTCCGATTATGCGTTCATTATGTTTATTTATGGGTTATTACTCAAATATGTTATTAAAGTTTTCCAAAAATTTGATTTTAGTTACTGTGGTTTTTTTGGGTTCAACCAGGTTACTCATGTTTGCGTGACCGATTGTTTACGTTTTCCATATATTACAACTTATGATAGCAGGTAAAAAGTTACTAAATGGTCCTTGTCGGTTGTCGGGTTTAACAGATTTAGTCATTTGATTTTTTTTCTCGAATTCTTTCCTGTGGGTGACCCGTAACGGGGTTTCCTTAAGTTTTTATATGTTTTTGTCCGTTTTCATCTGTTTTTATACGTGTTTGCCCGTTTTTCTTACGTTTTCATTAGTTTTTAAACGTTTTTGCCCGTAACAGGTTTTTGTAAATGGATTGAGTGGTTTAACAATCCTCAAATCGCACTTTCTATTCCTCTTTAATTACATTCCCTCCTCCTAGCTTTGTTCTGGTGTGTTTTTAATACAAAATTTGTGTTCGAAAAAGAAAAAAAAATATTTACATTGAAATGTGTAACTTTTATATTTTGTTTTTGTTTTAAAACAATGACAATGCAACTACCCAAAACGTTTTTAAAAAAGTAAACACAACGTGTACATACTTGCATTATTCTTATTAATTTACTGATAATCCGTGAATACTACTCTCGTTGATTTACCAACGTGTACATACTTGCATTGGAATTTCATATGGTGTTAACCAATACCCTTTACAACAAATCAATTGGGATAAATGATCTTCTTTTAAATTTCAAGGCTTTCATTTTAACATTTAGCGTCCATCACCAATTCGTCATTATTTTGTGCTCCGTAGTTTATTGTAAAATGTTGGAATTTCATTAATAATTCCGTGTATGCTTGGTTTCTTGTATCGTGACCAGATTACAAGCCGCTCTATTCTTGTATCGTGAATACTAGTCTCGTTGATTTACCAACGTGTACATACTTGCATTGGAATTTCATATGGTGTTTAACCAATACCCTTTACAACAAATCAATTGGGATAAATGATCTTCTTTAAGATTTCAAGGCTTTCATTTTAACATTTAGCGTCCCATCACCAATTCGTCGTTATTTTGTGCTTCGTAGTTTATTGTAAAATGTTGGAATTTCATTAATAATTCCGTGTATGCTTGGTTTCTTGTATCGTGACCAGATTATAAACCGCTCTATTCTCATATCTAAATAACAAACTAAAATGCGAAAAGAATAACAATTGACGTGGTATTTTAGATTTGGTTTTCTAGATATCCCTAGTAAGAATAACATGAATTAAGGATTGGTTTTAAGGTGAATGTAACATATTTGGGTGGTTATGGGTCGATTATAGGCCTTAGATGATATTTCTCTAATACGGGATTAATGTAGTGTACGTGTGAGTAGCTCGTGTCAATGTTGAATGGTTAATGAAGTAAAGGTATTAAACATTTGAGCAACACGAAATAATCAAACTAACTGAAAATAAGAAGCTTTTTATATTGATTAAAGAATTATGAATGATAATAATATCGTTCTGTACATTATATCATCGTTAAACTCATCATTTTTCCTTAATCTTTATTAGCTACCCGTATTAAGTTCGAAAACATCATCCGCGAAGTACTAATATCGGGTTTTATACATTATCCGCGAAGTACTAAGTTTGAAAACATTAATGACTTCCTAAGGACTAAGTTCGTTATACCCGCCATGCCACAGGGACCAAAAATGTAAATTAAAGATAGTGGAAAACCGTTACACCCGGTATCCTACCCTGGGAGTAACCCAATTAACCGAACCCGTTTACATGAGTAACCTGGTTGAACAAAAAAAAAAACTATAGTAACTTAAATCAAATTTTTGAGAAACTTTAGTAACATCTTTAACTAATAACCCTTTATATATTTATTTACATTCGTATATCATATTTTTTAATTGTATAATTTAAAAATTAGTTTGTTTAAACAAAACAACACTTATAAAACAATAATAAATGCATAATTTAATAAAGTTTATGTTTGTTTGTCTATGTTCATTTATGTACGATCTTTTATTTCCGTTTAGCATTCGTTTAGTGTCTTAATGAACAAACATAAATGAACATAAACAACTCATTTTCTTAATAAACGAACATAAACAAAAAAAAATTCATCCGTTTAAGCGTTCATGTTCGTTTATTTGTCCGGTTAAAATTAAATGAATGAACATGAACAAGGCTCCATTCATGTTCTTCCGGTTCGTTTACAACCCTAGCTAGGGAGCGTGGTGCCCCCTAAACTTGCTGTATCTTCACTTATTTTCATGAAGAAAAATAAAATGAACTTACTATATGGCCCTCCCCCAAATTTAAGCCTAGTCACTATATTTTGGAACTTCCAATATTTTCGACACTCCCATTTGGGCTATGAACAGTGTAGGCAATGCATTCTATTGGTTTTGTATACTTAGAATTTCTATATCTTTGGTGTTACAACTAAATGCAGCAATATCATTTCTGTGTTTGTTTTCGGCGTACTGTATTAATCCAGTCTTTGTTTAGGGGGACAGTGAGAGATACACATGCTATGTAGCAACTTGCATGAAGCACAGTTATGCATCGGCCATATAAACTTGTCTTTCTACAAATAATAGGATAGAATTGTAGTCTTTCCTTTATCGTTTTGAGAAACGATTATTTTGACGTATAACGTGATGTAATGAATTTGCTGTCTTGGTACTCGTGAGTCGTGATGCTGTAGATTTATTGTTGTATGATCAAACTAATTGAGTATACACACCTGCCTTTTTATATAACTATAAAAAATGAACCTTGCTATACATGTCTATTACACCTGACCATTCTTTGTGATGAAAAGAAGGAACAAGAGCAAAAGTGTTGAATGTCGTCGGTTTCAAGATGAAGAATTTATGAAACCCATAGAACCAAGGTTCGACAAATCCCATGACAGAGGTATGAGTTAGAAAGTTGTATCACTCGCTTCATAATAGTTGTGCAAAAACCATAGATAAACAAAGGAAACTGAAATGATAAAAATAATCCTCACCACATTGGTTCGTATATACTAATATTCATATCACTGTGACGAGAATTATCTAAGACTCCAAGATTGTAATGACCAAATGACAAATCAAGAATCGAACACCATCAGCCTTACCCCTTGCCTAAGGTAAAGTCAACTAAAAACAGGATACAACATAGATGTAATTTCATGTTCTATAGTTTGTAAAATCTCACGTAGCATCCAAAATAAAGTCAGTAGTCAGTATTTCTGAAAGATTTTACCTGTATGATGTGCTATTTACACATTCTACCACACTACTTTACATAAAAGAATAACCAAATGACCCAGAAGTTGAGTATCGTTAAGCATGAAGGCATATCGCTTGAATCAAATTCTTGGCCGGAAGTTAACTTCTTAAAAGTAAAAATGTCAAACAAAATGATCAGAAAGGATTAGATCATCACTACTGCAAAAGTAACTCAAATTAGATCTGATATCACCCTATAAACTCAATTTATTGGATTTAATTAAAAAGGGGTTGTGGCCTGTTTCTTGTTTTCACTATTTATTACCAAAAATTCCCAACTATAATGGTTCCATCTTATTTATGTTACAAAGTATACAACATGCAGAACACAAGATTCATAACGATTTTGTTCTGTAGTATGTAAACATGAAGCTCAAGAAACAGAACACAAGATTCATAACGATTTTGTTCTGTAGTATGTAAACATACGTGTAGGCACCTATTTGGCACCAAGTTGACTTTCGTAAACATGAAGCTGAAGAAACAAAAGCATGTGTGAATTTAATTTGATCAATGCAAGCAGTTGGGCCCAACTTCTTTGGTTCTTGGTTGAAGGGTGTATTCGGGCCTGCCACTTGTATTAAAAATCTGGGATGCCAGTTGATCTAGAGGAGTATTCTGTTACCAATTTACAGAACATGGATGACTTGTCTTCTAATAGTAGAGTTGGAGACTCGAATTCGGCAACTTGCCCTACAAAACCAATGTAGGATGAATATATATGTATCTACATAATGAACAACTAGAACGGTACCCGCACAATGCGGCGGCGGGTACCTGTGACTATATTTTGCATTATTCGGTTATTTGGTTACACATTTAAGTGTCGTTTGTTTTTTCACAATAAGCTCTTTTTCCCTCTTTTCACTTCTTTTGTCTGCAGGAGGGCAGAGGTTTCTGTTTGTTTTTTTGCAGACATAAGAGCTTCTTTTCACTTATTTTCTCTTTTAAATTCCAGAAATTATATTTCACTTCTTACCTTTTCTTTCACTTCTTACACCTTCTTTTGTAAACCCTACATCTCTTTCTCAATATCCCTTTTTATACGTTTTTTTTTACGTCTTCACACGTTTTTTTACGCTTTCGACCATTTTTTACGTTTTCGCCTGTTTTTTTACGTTTTTGTCCGTTTTTTACGTTTTCGCCCTTTTTTTACGTTTTCGTCAGTTTTTTTACGTTTTCGCCCTTTTTTTACGTTTTCGTCAGTTTTTTTTTACGTTTTTCGTCTAATTTTTTATGTATTCGTCCGCTTTTTTTTTTACGTTTTTCGTCCATTTTTTCATATGTTTTTTATATTTTCACCCTTTTTTTTAGGTTTTCACACGTTTTTGCCAGTTTTTTTTACGTTTCCGACCATTTTTTTATGTTTCCGTTTTTTTTTTTAATTTACACCCGTTTTATTACGTTTTTGTTTTCACCCGTTTTTTTACATTTTTGCCCGTTTTTACGTTTTCGTCAATTTTTTACGTTTTCGTTTGTCTTTTATGTTTTCGCCATTTTTTTACGTTTTCATCTGTTTTTTTTAACTTTTCGTCTGTTTTTTATGTATTCGTTCATTTTTTTACGTTTTCGTCCGTTTTTTTTACGTTTTCGTCCGTTTTTACGCTTTCAGCCTTTTTTACGTATTCGCTCGTTTTTTTCGTTTCCGTCTTTTTTTACGTTTACGCATGTTTTTTACGTTTTCGTCCGTTTTTTTACGTTTTCGTCCGTTTTTTACGTTTTCGTATTTTTTTTATGTTTTCGCCTGCTTTTTTAAGTTTTCGTCCGTTTTTTACACTTTCGTTTTTTTCTTTTTTACATTTACGTCCGTTTTTTCACATTTTAGCCGTTTTTTACGATTTTACCCATTTTCACCTTTTTTACGTTTTCGCTTGGTTTTTACGTTTTCGCTTGGTTTTTACGTTTTCTTCCGTCTTTTTACGTTTTCGTCTGTTTTTTTACGTTTTTGTCATTTTTTTACGTTTTCGTCTGTTTTTTTTATGTTTTCATTTTTCTTACGTTTTTGTCCGTTTCCTTACATTTTGGTCCTTTTTTTACATTTTCTTACTTAAGATAATTTAAGAAAACAAACAATAATGCACAAAAACTTACGAAATTATATGAAAATAGACGAAAACACAAAAAATAGACTAATACGTAAAAAAACAGACAAAAACCTAAAAGAAATAGATAAAAACGTTAAAAAAAAAATAAATAAAAAAAAAAAAAAAAAAAAAAACACAACTTAAAAAGCGGACGAATACATAACAAAACAGACGGAAACGTATAAAACAAACAAAAACATAAAAAGTAGTCGAAAACGTAAAAAAACATACGAAAATTTTTAAAAAAAAGACAAAACCCAAAAAAATGGAAATAAAAAAGATGTCGAAAATGTAAAAATACGATTCAAAACGTAAAAAAATGGACGAGAATGTAAAACAACAGACGAAAACATAAAAAAATGGACGAAAACGTAAAAAGACGGAAGAAAACGTAAAAACCGAGCGAAAACGTAAAAAACGGAAGAAAACGTAAAAAATGGACGAAAACATAAAAAATTGGTCGAAAACGTAAAAAATCGGACAAAAACGTAAAAATAGGCGAAAACATAAATAAAGGGACGAAAACGAAAATATCGGGCGAAAACGTTAAAAAAATAGGTGAAAACGTAAAAAAACAGACGAAAACGTAAAAAACGGATGAAGCATAACAAAACGGATGAAAATGAAAAAAGAAAATGAAAACGTAAAAAAAAAGGGCGAAAACGTAAAAAAACGGACGAAAACGTAAAAAAAATGATGAAAACGTAAAAAATTGACGAAAACGTAGAAAAACTGACAAAAACATAAAAAAAACAAACAAAAACGTAAAAAACGGACAAAACGTAAAAAACAGTCGAAACGTAGAAAAACGGTCGAAAACGTAAAAAATAATTCAATAGCACAAAAAATAGTATTGAAAAAAAAAATACTTCAATGGAACAAAAGATACTAGTGAAAAAAGAAAGAGAAAAAAGTACTTCATTAGTATAAAAAACAAACGGTCTTCTTTTGGCAGATGAAGAACTTAAATATATCTCTTCTTCTACAGACATGGTTTGCAGATAAAGAGGTAAAAACTCTGAAAAAACAAACGACTCCTTAGTTATGTTTATACTTTATTAGTAGAGATGTTAAAGATGGTTAAGCCAAATAATTTTAGTTTGAACAACCAAACTGCTTCTTAACAAACTTTTTAACCAACTTGCTTTCTAACCAACTTCCTAACCAACCTGCTTCCTAATCAATTAATTTTGAAATCCTTTCATAATAAGCAAGTAAAAGTCTGAATTTTGAGCCTTTCTAATTATAGAATAGTCCCAAATACATTATATAGTAGTATAGATAACCAATTATCAATTATGCAGGTACAAAGAAACTCCCGATACAACACCGGTTCTGAATATCCGACACCAGATATATGACGACCCCAAACTAGAAAAAACAAGAAACCGATTCCCACTGTCCAAGTTGCAGGAAGTAAACCCACAAAACTATCAGGTGCGTAACATATTTTCCCTTAGTACTATTTTCAGAAAATTATATTATTTACTATAAACTATACAATACAGCGTGTTAGATTTACATGTGAAGCCATCATCTACAATTCAACACAATAAAATCATGGTACTACCAGAAATGCTCAACCTACGGCTAAAAAGAAATAGATGAAATTCCGTTACCAAAATGCAGAGACCATGGAGCACAGCAAATTCCCGATTACAGGTAATGATAAATCGTACTAATACAATTATACATTCACCATTAACCTTTAACGTATGCCATTTTAGAATAAAATTATGTACATCCTAAAGCGTAAACCAAAAAAAATCCGTAAAACAACTTCAAAAAACGAGTACACTATGTATAAAATGAAACAATATAGCAAACATTATTTTATTATGTAATAGGTCATTGGCATCTATTTGTTACTGACAGAACATTTCTCTTCTAACCACAGCTATTGTTTTAAAGCAATCTTGGTGATGAAACGACAATCATATATTTCCTTAACTTGTTTCAGCCAACAAGCTTAACACACTGACGAGAAATTGCAATGAAGTATTAGCTGAAATCGAAAACAATGATCCTTACCAGCTTCTATCTTCCCTAAAAGAACTAGAAGGTACAAAACATATTTTCCAATTCCACTTTAATACAGGAAGCTAGGAGACCAGATTTCATCTTAGATGGAGTATTGGATCAAAAGCCATTGACATTGCCAGCACCAACCGCTGACCCAGTCACCCAAGCGCATGCTATAACCATTGAACCAATTGATCAGCCACCTGATAGTAGCAAAAGAGCAATCAAACAATCGACGCTGCCACCTGAGCAAGAATTTACCTTTATAGAAAAGGAAGGTGCAGAAGATGATATCCCTAAGAAGTCTGCACGAAAAGTCCTCTTTGAAGAAACGAACACAACCAACCAGAGCGAAGGCACCAAAAGATGAAACACGAAGAGTAAATAGGAAGAATGTGGTCTTATTTATTGTAGACAATACTAGAACCGCCTGTGTACAATGTACTTTCTTCGTAACATATGTGCCTACGAAATAGACAATATGATAACTATAGACCTAATCGCGCTATAAGGATACTGAAAACATGCCTTTTGAAAAAACTCCATCCCACAAGTATTTACAATATATAAATTGTTGCATATATATATTTTGTTAACCAAAGATGCAAAAATCACTTGGCCCAACCACAAATGCTATTTGAGATTAGATATGTAACATGTTTCGGCATTTCTTTATAAACCTGATGTTAAGATAAAACTATGTGCATTACCAATAATTAACAACAATTACAAACGATATCGCTTTACCATAATGTCCTATCATCCGCGCAAAAAAGAAAAAGAAAAGAAATACACGTGTCAATTACATATTCGCCACGCCGCAACGCGTGGGCACGTCCCCACTCATTACTCGTTACTATTACATCGACCATTTAACTTGCTTGAAGTACCCGTCTGCATTTTTTTTATTCTTCTTTCTTTCTTCTTTTTGAATTCATGACTGAAAATTCTATAGTATTTTAAAAGGTGTGCACTTGTAATTTTGTTGTGCATTTTGTACTAACTTTAAAAAAAATCAAAAATTTTTACACTAGTAAAGGGGTGTTTGGCTAAGCTTATGAGTTGGGCTTATGCTTATGCTTATGTTATATAAGCGGCTTATATAGTGTAAGCTCATAAGCCTTTGCTAAGTGTTTGATTTAGCTTATCATAATTAACAAAGTATAATGACAAAAAAGTACATCATTAATTGGGTGCAAATAAAAAGTCTTTTTATATAATATACTTGTATAAGCCCACCCCTCCTCACAAAATCCACAAAGTTTGGGCTTATCAAAACACACTTATATAAGCTCATAAGTCGAGTCATATAAACTTAGCGAAACACTTAGTTTAGACCTATTTAACACATATAAGCTACTCCCTACATCCCAAAATAAGTGTCTATTTTGACTTTTTGAAGTTTTTTTTTTCTTTTTTTCTTTTTTTTATTTTATTTTTTTTTTCAACTTTGACCTAAATATTTTACTTTTTATTATCTCATACTTAATAAAAATTATAATAATAAAAATACATTTAAAAGTCAACTCATTCATATATTTTGCATCAAATATAATATAACATTATAAACTCGTAAGCCATCATATAACCAAATGGCTAATATTTTGCACACTCCAATTTCTTACTTGCACACTCTAATCTGGGTTTTCAATAGTTGTACGTTTAGTATATGCTCTTTTACCTGTTTATACATTTAAGTGTGCAAATAACAAATGGGAGTGTTTCAATCAATTCCCTAACTAAATACCCCTAATAATTCAAACACGGGTATTCACTCTCTTCAACTCATTAGCAAAAGACCCCTAAGAATTCAAACATGGTATTCACTCTCTTCAAGCTATATCCGCCCCTGCCACTAACACCATCAAAACTATGGCTGATAACCAAATAGTAGGTACTTATAGTAAAAAAGCTTGGACCCTCTATAAGGGCAGTTTCATTTGATGCAAAATGCAACCTTGCAAGGTCTATATTTTATAGGGATTTAATAACGTTTTCTCAATTTTATCTTATTGATTTTTATGCATGTATTTCTTAAGTTGCTCACCAAGTAGGTGAACGAATTTATTAGCACTTTACACAACCCTAGCTAGAAGGTACATGAATGACCCGATACGTTTATGTCAACACCAACACCTTACCTATTTAATTAATGTCATAGTACAGATATAAAGAAGTCTGTAAAATTAATCAAAGTTAGTTCTTCTTTCATGTAGAGCAAGTCTGCAAGATTAGTTTTGTTTATTCCAACTTATTGTTGGTTCAGTTCATGGGCCGTAACTTAAATACCTTATTAAAAAACCACGCAACTACCCACCCACCTCCTTTGTGTATCATTCAAGTTCCATTTATCATGCACCATATATGCTCACTCATTCAAGTGTTCTTTCTACCTAGTTTTATCACATTGCTTCAATACTTTTCCATGATATCACCAGCAAAAAATCATGTATTTGTAAATAGATTATAACCTACTGTGTATTGCTAATTTCATGTGTTATCAAGTCTATCAATACTTACTAGATAACATATGATGAATTGTTTCCGACTTAGTAAGTTATTTTATGTCAAATTAATCAAAGTACGTACGTTAAATGTTACTCAGTATTGAAATGACGAATTTAATTGCTTGGTTCAAGTCTCCAACCATACACATTTATGTCTCCAACCATATACATATATGTTTCAACTACACAATTGCATTAAAGAAAATACACCTTTTAGGTTACCCCATATTAATTATCTTCGTTCATTCTATATCACACAACTTCGATTGTCTTCTTTCTTCTACTACAGAAACACACACCTCTTACTACTATTTCTCTCCAAAATTCAGCCACCAACTTTTCTCTAGACCTCACCTAACTCCTTTCTATCTCATATATCTTCTTTCAAAGAACACAACAAAAATCAATTTAGTTCTTTCTTTTGTTTAATCTGAAACACAAACTCAAAATCACAACCCTTTAGTTCTCGTTTTCTTGATGGGTTCGAAACAATACTAACACATGTGTCAAAATAAAACCAGAAATATGCCCAAAGATTATATTGCTTCGTCTACCTTAACCCTAGTGTTCTTTCAACCAGGTTTCATCACATTGCTCCAATACTTTGCCATGATATCACCAGCTGAAAATTATGTATTTGTAAGTAGATTATAACCTACATTATTCATTTCATGTGTAATAAAGTCTAGCCATACTTACGAGATAACATATGATGAATTGTTTTCGACTTAGAATGTTATGTGTTTTTTTTTTCACTTTATTTGTTTCATTTCAGAAGCCAGGAATAGATAAAGACGATGATTATCTTGTTGAAATAGGTGGTCTCGGAAATATTATCACTAAGGTAAAATCTCGCTCTTTTATAATTACTTCACATTCATCGCTAGAACTGTTTGTTTTAACCACTTTTTTTTGTACCTAAATAGTGTTTGGGTTGCTATTTTGTAGAATCATTTTGATCAAATTGTTTGTTTAAACCATTTTTTCCTGGAAATAAATGTTTTCATTGGTTGCCCAGAATATAAATTGTTTGAAATTTTCTTCCGCTTATGGGTGTTTGGAATAGAAAATCCAAAGAGTTTACGTCTAAGTGTTTAGTCTTTCTATGCATCACTGAATTCTTTGATAACTTATTTGTAGATCTATTATCACTGAATTCTTCTGTATCAAAATCTAAGACTTCAAATTTGTATTCTACTTCATTTATGCTCCAATTCGTACATGTTTAAGTTTATGTTAGGACTTTTAATTAATATGTTCAAGTTTATATTTTGAACCTGTGACTTCACATTTGAATTCTACTTCAAATTTGTCTATTCTGTTACATGTAATTTTACCAACTTTTACCACACAAATGATACGGTTTGGGTTTCGGGGTTTATTAATTGCATAAATTTATTACTAGACGATTACCCGTGCATAGCAACGGGATTTTATAGCGGCATATATTTATAATGATATTTTGGTTAAGTGTTTTATGTAACATTTGCGTAATATGTGCTAAACTACTTTTAACGTTTTTTTTTTTTCTTTTTTTTTTTTTTTTTAAAGTTTTGCAAGTTATCAAGGGTAAAATATTTATGGAACAAAATTAAGAGATTAATAGGATTACTAAAATCTCTGCAGATGGACTTATATGTTATTTTCATACTCTTGATTGTATTTTTTTTCGTACTATTGCTTGAGTAGAATATTGAATTGATTCTGATAAGTAAATTAATTTTCTCAGTTGACTTTGGTGACTGAAAAAGGTTCCCTGAGGGTCGGCCCCAACCTTATACTACCTACTGATTTAGTGACTCCTGTAAATTATGCACTGCACTTCTAATTGTTTATAATTTCATACTTATTACTTAAGATTTTACTACTAGAGAATTAGGTTTTCATGGAATAGAAGAATTATTGCTGTTTATTTCTGTGATTGATATTATATTTGTGTCTGTGCAGATGAGAACTAAACAACTAGCTGGTAAATAAATGGTTGTGGTAGTAGAATCTGCGATGGTAAGAGAAAAGATTGTGGCTGTCAAAGAGATTATTAAACCAAAGAGCAATCAGATATTGTCTTCAATTCTCCATAGTTGAAGAATGGAGCAAAATACAATTATCTTCAACCATGCCTCATGATAATTTTTTGTAGTGTTTTGAAATCCATTGTATGTTATTTGGAGGTCCATACATATAATTCTATACCTGAAGTAATGTTTTGGTATGAAAAAGTGAAAAGGTTTGAAGTTTAAGTTTTGAACATGTGGTTGTTGGATATTTTTTGGGAGGATAAATGCAAATGAAAGATGACAAATTCTTTCTTTCATATTTGATATAAATTCTCAATTATATAGTTGAGTCGTGGAGATGGCCTAATGGGCTAGGGAGGGTGGTGCCCCCTAGACTTCCTGTATCTTCACTTATTTCCCATGAAGCAAAATAAATGAACTTAATATGTGGCCCTCCCACAAATTTAAGCCTAGTCACTATATTTCAGAACTTCCAATATTTCGGCACTCCCATTTGGGCTACGAACAGTGTAGGCAATGCATTCTATTGGTTTTGTATACTTAGAATTTCTAGAGATCTAGTGTTACAACTAAATGCACCAATATCATTTCAGTGTTTGTTTTCGGTGTAATGTATTAATTCAGTCTTTGTTTAGGGGGACAGTGAGAGATACACATGCTATGTAGCAATTTGCATGAAGCACAGTTATGCATCGGCCATATAGATAAAACATGCCTTTCTACAAATAATAGGATAAAAGTGTCGTCTTTCCTCTATCTTTTTGAGAAACGTTTGTTTTGACGTATAACGTGATGAATGAATTTGCTGTTTTGGTACTTGTAAGTCGTGAAGCTGTAGATTTATTGATGTATGATCAAACTAATTGAGTATAGATGCTTGCATCTCTATATAACTAAAAAGAAGGAAAATTAAATAAAAAATGTACATGAACCTTGCTCCACATGTCTCTTACACCTGACCATTCTTTGTGATGAAAAGAAGGAACAGAGCAAAAGTGATGAATGTCGTCGGTTTAAAGATCGATGAGGAGTTTATGAAACCCATAAAACCAAGGCTCGACAAATCACAGGACAGAGGTATGAGTTAGAAAGTTGTATCACTCCCTTCATAATAGTTGTGCAAAAACCATAGAGAAACAAAGGATACTTATATGACAAAAATAATAATCACCACATTCGTTCGTATATACTAATATCATATGGACGAGAAAATGACCAAATGACAAATCAAGAATCGAACACCATCAGCCTTACCCTTTGCCTAAGGTAAAGTCAACTAAAAGTAGCATACAACATAGATGTAATTTCACGTTCTTTGGTTTGTAAAATCTCACGTAGCATCCAAAATAAATTCGGTCAGTATTTCTGAAAGATTTTACCTGTATGATGTGCTATTTACACATTCTACCACTGTACTTAACATAAAAGAATAACCAAATGACCCAGAAGTTGAGTATCATTAAGCTTGAAGGCATATCGCTTGAATCAAATTCTGGGACGGATGTTAACTTCTTAAAAGTAAAAATGTAAAACAAAATGATCAGAAAGGATTAGATCATCACTACTACAAAAGTAACTCAAATTAGATCTGATATCACCCTATAAACTCTATTTATTGGATTTAATTAAAAAGGGGTTGTGGCCTGTTTCTTCTTTTCACTATTTATTACCAAAAATTCCCAACTATAATGGTTCCATATTATTTATGTTACAAAGTATACAACATGCAGAACACAAGATTCATAACGATTTTGCTCTGTAGTATGTACCTTTTCCGCACATACGTGTAGGCACCTATTTGGCACCAAGTTGACTTTCGTAAACATGAAGCTCAAGAAATAGAAGCAGCAGGTGTGAGTTTAATTTGATCAATGCAAGCAGTTGGGCCCAACTTCTTTGGTTCTTGGTTGAAGGGTGTATTCGGGCATGCTACTTGTATTAAAAATCTGGGATGCCAGTTGATCTAGACGAGTATTCTGTTACCAATTTAAAGAACATGGATGACTTGTCCTCTAATAGTCGAGTTGGAGACTCGAATTCCGCAACTTGACCTACAAAACCAATGTAGGATGAATATATATATATATATATATATATATATATATATATATATATATATATATATATATATATATATATATATATAATGAATAATAACCAATTATCAATTATGCCGGTACAAAGAAACTCCCGATACAACACCGGTTCTGAATATTCGACACCAGAGATATGACGACCCCAAACTGGAAAAAAACAAGAAACCGATTCCCACTGTCCAAGTTGCTAGAAGTAAACCCACAAAACTATCAGGTGCGTAACATATTTTCCCTTAGTACTATTTTCAGAAAATTATATTATTTATACTATAAACTATACAATACAACGTGTTAGATTTACATGTGAAGCCATCATCTACAAATCAACACAATAAAATCCTGGTACTACCAGAAATGCTCAACCTACGGCAGAAAAGAAATAGACGAAATTCCGTTACCAAAATGCAGAGACCATGGAGCATAGCAAATTCCCGATTACAGGTAATGATAAATCGTACTAATACAATTATACATTCACCATTAACCTTTAACGTATGCCATTTTAGAATAAAATTATGTATATCCTAAAGCGTAAACCAAAAAAAAATCCGTAAAACAACTTCAAAAAACGAGTACACTATGTATAAAAATGAAACAATATAGCACACATTATTTTATTATGTAACAGGTCATTGGCATCTATTTGTTACTGACGGAACATTTCTCTTCTAACCACAGCTATTGTTTTAAAGCAATCTTGGTGATGAAACGACAATCATATATTTCCTTAACTTGTTTTAGCCAACAAGCTTAACACACTGACGAGAGATTGCAATGAAGTATTAGCTGAAATCGAAAACAATGATCCTTACCAGCTTCCGTCTTCCCTAAAAGAACTACAAGGTACAAAACATATTTTTCAATTCAACTTTAATACAGGAAGCTAGGAGACCAGATTTCATCTTAGATGGAGCATTGGATCAAAAGCCATTGGCATTGCCAGCACCAACTACTGACCCAATCACCCAAGCGCATGCTATAACCATTGAACCAATTGATCAGCCACCTGATAGTAGCAAAAGAGCAATCAAACAATCGACGCTGCCACCTGAGCCAGAATTTACCTTTATAGAAAAGGAAGGTGCAGAAGATGATATCCCTAAGAAGTCTGCACGAAAAGTCCTCTTTGAAGAAACGACGACAACCAAGTCCAGGGGCGTAGCCAGGAATTTGTTTTTGGGGGGGCCAAAAAAAAATTAAAGAACGTTAGCAAGTGCAAAAACAAAACATTATAATATATAATTATGTAAAAATGTTGCAACAAATTTGTTCATTTAGCGCCTTATTTGTACACGGCGCTTATTCGCATCATTAAAATCATATAAAACTGAATCTAAAGTATTTGTACATGAATTAATAAGGGGCGACAGATCAATTTTACAACAATTAGTATTACTACATGAACTTTATGAGTATATAAGATGGGCCAAAAAAACAATATTAGTTACACTTTACAACATTAGTCTTTTTACACAATACCTATATACAATTTTAGTGCTTTGTGGGTGGGCCATGGCCCACCTTACCCCCCACGTAGCTCCTCCACTGCAACCAACTAGAACGAAGGCACCAAAAAGACGAAAAACGAAGAGTAAATAGGAAGAATGTGGTCTTATCTACTGTACACAATACTAGAACTGCCTGTGTACAATGTACTTTCTTCGTAACATATGTGCCTACGTAATAGACAATATGATAACTATAGACCTAATCGCGCTATAACGATACTGAAAACATGCCTTTTGAAAAAACTCCATCCCATAAGTATTTACAATATATAAATTGTTGCATATATTTTGTTAACCAAAGCAGTGGCGAAGCTAGAAAATTTTCAGTGGGGGGTCGGGATCTAATTTTTTTTTTCTAACGCTATTTTTTGGGTAATACCGAAATTTTGGGGGTCGAAACCGAATATACCGAAATATTTCTACACGAAAACTATATACCCCCTACATCGCAAAAAAATTTTCGGGGGGTCGGACGCCTCCCCCCCCCCCCCTATGTAGCTGCGCCCCTGAACCAAAGATGCAAAAAACACTTGGCCCAACCACAAATGCTATTTGAGATTACACATGTAACATGTTTCGGCATTTCTTTATAAACCTGATGTTAAGATAAAACTATGTGCATTACCAATAATAACAACAATTACAAACGATATCGCTTTACCATAATGCCCTAACACAATGCGTGCTATTACATAGACCATTTAACTTGCTTGAACTACCCGTCTGCATTTTTTTATTCTTCTTTCTTTCTTCTTTTTGAATTTGTGGGTATGCACTAAAAATTCTATAGTATTTTAAAATGTGTGCACTCGTAATTTTGTAGTGCATTTTGTACTAACTTTTAAAAATCAAAAATTTATACACTAGTAATTAACGGGGTGTTTGGCAAAGCATATGAGTTGGGCTTATGCTTATGCTTATGTTATATAAGCGGCTTATATATCGTGAGCTCATAAGTCTTTGCTAAGTGTTTGACTTAGCTTATCATAATTAACAAAGTCGAATGACAAAAACGTACATCATTAATTGGGTGCAAATATTAAATGGGTTATAAAATCTTTTTATATAATATCTTAGTATAAGCCCACCCCTCCTCACAAAATCCACAAAGTTTGGGCTTATCAAAACCCACTTATATAAGCTCATAAGCCCAGTCATATAAACTTAACACTTAGTCTAGACCTAGTTAACACATATAAGCTACTCCCTACGTCCCAAAAATAAGTGCCCATTTTAACTTTTTGAAGTTTTTTTTTTCAACTTTGACCTAAATATTTTTGTTTTTATTATATAATACTTAATAAAAATTATATTTTATTGAGAAATTATAATGTTTTTTCAATTTTATCTTATTGATTTTTATGCATGTATTTCTTAAGTTGCTCACCAAGTAGGTGAATGAATTTATTATCTCTTAACACCACCATGGCTAGAAGGTACATGAATGACCCGATACGTTTATATCAAAACCAACACCTTACCCATATAATTAATGTCAAAGTACATATATAAAGAAGTCTGTAAAATTAATCAAAGTTAGTTCTTCTTTCATGTAGAGCAAGTCAGCAAGATTAGTTTTGTTTATTCCAACTTATTGTTGGTTCAATTCATGGGTTGTAACTTAAATACCTTATTAAAAACCCACGCAACTACCCACCCACTTCCTTTTTGTATAATTCAAGTTCAATTTATCATGCACCATATATGCTCACTCATTCAAGTATTCTTTCTACCTAGTTTCATCACATTGCTTCAATACTTTTTCATGATATCACCAGCTCAAAATCATGTATTAGTAAATAGATTATAATCTACTGTATATTGCTGATTTCATGTGTTATCAAGTCTATCAATACTTACTAGATAACATATGATGAATTGTTTTCAACTTAGCAAGTTATTTTATGTCAAATTAATCAAAGTACGTACATTAAATGTTACTCAGTATTGAAATGACGAATTTAATTGCTTGGTTCAGGTCTCCAACCATACACATTTATGTCTCCAACCATATACATTTACGTTTCAACTACACAATTGCATTAAAGAAAATTCAGCTTTTAGGTTACCCCGTATTAATTATCTTCATTCATTTTATATCACACAACTTCGATTGTCTTCTTTCTTCTACTACACAAACACACACCTCCCACTACTATTTCTCTCCAAAATTCAGCCACCAACTTTTCTCTAGACCTCACCTAACTCCTTTCTATCTCATATATCTTCTTTCAAAGAACACAACCAAAATCAGTTTAGTTCTTTCTTTGTTTAATCTGAAACACAAACTCAAAATCACAACCCTTTAGTTCTCGTTTTCTTGATGGGTTTGAAACAAAACTAACACCGGTGTCAAAATCAAACCACAAATATGCTCAAAGATTATATTGTTTTGTCTACCTTAACCCTAGTGTTCTTTCAACCAAGTTTCATCACATTGCTCCAATACTTTGCCATGATATCACCAACTAAAAATCATGTATTTGTAAGTAGATTATAACATACACTACTCATTTAATGTGTAATAAAGTCTAGCAATACTTACGAGATAACATATGATGAATTGTTTTCGACTTAGAATGTTATGTTTTTTTTTTTTTTTTTTCACTTTATTTGTTTCATTTCAGAAGCCAGGAATAGATAAAGACGATGATTATCTTGTTGAAATAGGTGGTTTCGGAAATATTATCACTAAGGTAAAATCTCGCTCTTTTATAATTACTTCACATTCATGGCTAGAACTGTTTGTTTAAACCACTTTTTTTTTTTAGCTAAATAGTGTTTGGGGTTGCTATTTTGTAGAATCATTTTGATCAAATTGTTTTTTTAAACCATTTTTTTTCTGTAAATAAACGTTTTCATTGGTTGCCCAGAATAGAAATTGTTTGAAATTTTCTTTTGCTTATGGGTGTTTGGAATAGAAAATCCAAAGAGTTTACGTCTAAGTGTTTAGTCCTTCTATGCATCACTGAATTCTTTGATAACTTAATTGTAGAACTATTATCACTGAATTCTTATGTATCCAAATCTAAGACTTCAAATTTGTATTCTACTTCATTTATGCTCCAATTCGTACATGTTTAAGTTTATGTTAGGACTTTTAAATGATATGTTTAAGTTTATATTTTGAACTGTAACTTCAAATTTGTCTCTTCTGTTACATGTAAATTTACCAACTTTACCACAAATGATACGGTTTGGGTTTTGGGGTTTATTAATTGCATAAATTTATTACTAGACGATTACCCCTGCATAGTAACAGAATTTTATATCGGCATATATTTATAATGATATTTTGGTTAAGTGTTTTATATAACGTTTGTGTAATATGTGCTAAACTATTTTTAACCTTTTTTAAGTTTTGCAAGTTATCAAAGGTAGAATATGTATAGAACAAAATTAAGAGATTAATAGGATTACTAAAATCTCTGCAGATGGACTTGTATGTTATTTTCATACTCTTGCTTATGTGTGTGTATATATATATATATATATATATATATATATATATATATATATATATATATATATATATATATATATATATATATATATATATATATATATATTCATAATATTATTGCTTGAGTAGAGTATTGAATTGATTCTGATAAGTAAATTAATTTTCTCAGTTGACTTTAGTGACTGGAAAAGGTCCCCCAGGGTTGGCCCCGACCTCATACAACCTATTGATTTAGTGACTCCGGTAAGTTATGCATTGCATTTCTAATTGTTTATAATTTCATACTTATTACTTAATATTTGACTACTATAGAATTGGGTTTTCATGGAATAGAAGAATTACTACCATTTATTTGTGTAATTGATATTGTATTTGTGTAGCGGGTAGGTGGAAGGAGAATCAGGAAGAGAAAAAATTATCCTGAAGCCGTCACTATATTTCAGAACTTCCAATATATCGGCACTCCCATTTGGGCTATGAACAATGTAGGCAATGCATTCTATTGGTTTTGTATACTTAGAATTTCTATATCTATGGTGTTACAACTAAATGCATCAATATCATTTTAGTGTTTGTTTTCGGTGTATTAATTCGGTCTTTGTTTAGGGGGACAGTGAGAGATACACATGCTATGCATGAAGCACAGTTCTACATCAGCCATATAGATAAAAACATGTCTTTCCACAAATAATAGGATAAAATTGTCGTCTTTCCTTTATCTTTTTTAGAAACGTTTGTTTTGACGTATAACGTGATGAAATGAATTTGCTGTCTTGGTACTCGTGAGTCGTGACGCTGTAGATTTTTTGATGTATGATCAAACTAATTGAGTATACACGCTTGCATCTCTATATAACTATAAAAAAAAATGTACATGAACCTTGCTCCACATCTCTTACACCTGACCATTCTTTGTGATGAAAAGAAGAAACAAGAGCAGAAGTGATGAATGTCGTCGGTTTTAAGATGAAGAGTTTATGAAACCCATAAAACCAAGGCTCGACAAATCACATGACAGAGGTCCATAATAGTTGTGCAAAAACCATAGAGAAACAAAGGATACTGAAATGACAAAAATAATCCTCACTGTGATGAGAATTATCTAAGATTCCAAGATTGTAGTGACCAAATGACAAATCAAGAATCGAACACCATCAGCCTTACCCTTTGCCTAAGGTAAAGTCAACTAAAAACAGCATACAACATAGATGTAATTTCATGTTCTTTAGTTTGTAAAAATCTCACTTAGCATCCAAAATAAAGTCAGCAGTCAGTATTTCTGAAAGATTTACCTGTATGATGTTGCTATTTACACATTCTACCACAGTACTTTACATACAAGAATAACCAAATGACCCAGAAGTTGAGTATCGTTAAGCATGCAGGCATATCGCTTGAATCAAATTCTGGGCCGGAAGTTAACTTCTTAATAGTAAAAATGTCAAACAAAATGATCAGAAAGGATTAGATCATCACTACTACAAAAGTAACTCAAATTAGATCTGATATCACCCTATAAACTCAATTTATTGCATTTAATTAAAAAGGGGTTGTGGCCCATTGCTTCTTTTCACTATTTATTACCAAAAATTCCCGACTATAATTGTTCCAGCTTATTTATGTTACAAAGTATTTCAACATGCAGAACACAAGATTCATAACGATTTTGCTCTGTAGTATGTACCTTTTCCGCACGTACGTGTAGGCACCTATTTGGCACCAAGTTGACTTTCGTAAACATGAAGCTCAAGAAACAGAAGCAGGTGTGAGTTTAATTTGATCAATGCAAGCAGTTGGGTTCCACTTCTTTGGTTCTTGGTTAAAGGGTGTATTCGGGCATGCCACTTGTTTTAAAAATCTGGGATGCCACTTGATCTAGACGAGTATTCTGTTACCAATTTATAGAACATGGATGACTTATCTTCTAATAGTCGAGTTGGAGACTCGAATTCCGCAACTTGCCCTACAAAATCAATGTAGGATGAATAAACTATATATCTGACCCGAGTTTTTTTAATAATAAAATTAAAATAAAATAAAAGTAACTATTTTTCAAGCATAAAGCAAGTAAATGTGTTATGTGTTTGATGTAGACACTGAAATGGGCATCTATAATTAGAGTGGACACAGGCCGGGTCGATTTGACCCATATGCACTTTTTTGTCCATTTTAAAAACCTTTGTATAGATAAGCTACTAATTATCACCGGCGGCTTTCCAAAGCAATACAAAGTGAAACTGAAAGGTTATATATTTTCATTTAAAGATTAATGAGATTGAATACATTGAAATATACTTAGGCAAAGTTAACCTTATTACGCATTTAATCCACTTGATCCGTTCTCCTATGATCTAATTAAGAAACTTTTGATTGAGATGCCTAATTTTATGCGTAATCTACTCAAAGTTTGACACATGGTTTATATATCTTTCTCTTTCATCATCTACACCTTTGATTGTGTCATGCATCCCAATCTTCTTGTTAGGCATAAAAATAGGCACAAGTTTGGCATGCCAATCTATGCTCTATATTATCTATTTTGACCCATTAATCACTGTGAATCGACCCATTACCCAACCCACCCATTTCCCCCAAGAAAGAAATCAAATGTGTGATAAAACATACCATCACTAAGAACAAGGACCAGATCACTGTCGATGACAGTGGGGATTCGGTGAGCAATGGTACAAACAGTACAATCCTTAAATTCTTGACGAATAATCTTCTGAATTAGATTGTCTGTGGCTGAATCAACAGAAGCAGTTGCTTCATCCAGCACCAAGATTCGAGCCTGTTTGAGCAAAGCCCTGCCAAGTGAAACAAGTTGTCTTTGACCCACACTCCAATTGTCTCCATTTTCTAGAACTGCAAGAATCTCATAACAAGAATTCAATCACTGCATATCCCACATTACTGATAGCCAAAGTTCTCCTTTTCTTTTTAATTTATTCTTTTGCTCGAAAATGATATAAATAATCGGAACTCTTAGAATTAGGTTCAAATAACCAAGTGACATACCTGCTGCATCAAGCTTTTGCTCCTTCTCACGAATAGTGTCACCAAGTTGAGATTTATCAAGTGCCTATCAATTAAAAAAAAAAAAAAAAAAAAAAAAAAAAAGCATTTACTTTCATGTAGAAGTGTTTGATATGTGAAGTATTGATATAATTTGGTTTGGCAAATTGATCCTTGAATAAAATAAACGTAACATTTAGATTTAAACTATTTAACATGTTGGTTCAAAGTATTTGCAGAAGTCACACAAGGTCTATAAACAAAAGTACCTTTTCTCCCATGAAAATTGCAACATTTCATATATGGAAGTGTCCAAGTTATAATTACTTATTTTCCCGATATCATCATAACAGATAAACTGGTGGTATCGATTCGGGTTGACAAGTGGAAGTGCCAAGTTTCTTCATCAACGATACTACGGTGGTATTGAGTTGGGTTAAAAAGATCGTTATTGTCCGGAGTATTGGCAGAAGCAATTACCGCATTTTAAGAAAAATTTAATGTTAAAATGCCCATTTGCCCAATTTCATCATCAAAGATATATATGATGAAAAAAATCCGATTCAACCAATTTTTTAATTTTTTTGTTAACAAAACTGTAAGTTAAGCTTTTCAAAAATAGTCAAACTCATATAATGGCAGGTCCAACATTGCAATATTCAAAGATGAAAGGAGTACACCTGAACATTCATGTATAAGTTGCCAATATTGTTCAACCTAAATTTCTTGAGGAACAGAGATCTCGAAAGTAAATATCTAACCTCCCAAATTTCTTGATCCGAATGTTCTTCAAGAGGATCAAGGTTGCTCCGAATGGTCCCCTCAAATAAAGTCGGATCTTGCGGTATGATACTAAGTCGGGAACGTAGATCATGGAGGCCAATGGTTGAAATATCAATGTTATCAATGATAATCCGACCACCTTCTGGTTCAATGAGCCGAAACAACGCTTGAATCATAGTCGATTTACCACTTCCTGTTCGTCCAACAATCCCAATCTTCTTCCCTCCAGGAAATTCGCATGTCACTCCACGGAGTACCACAGGCAGATTTTCCTTGTAACGAACCTGTAAAATATAGTATAACTTTGTGAGCGTATGAAACGAATTAACTAACTTTCAATGCAAAGGTGGCAATTTGACTCATTTCCTTAAAAGGTAAATATGGGTTATGCTTTCTCCGAAATAAATAAATAATAATAATAATAATAATAAAAAAAAAAAAACAAAAACAAAAACAGATGGCTAAACCAGGAACGGGTCAAAAGCGGTCTATTAATTATGCATACAACCTACAGAATCATTTTTATTCCAAGATATATTATTGTAATAAATTTTTGTAACCAAAATTAGTGCATTAATCTTAAACAAAATAAAAATTGGACAAAAAGTGTGTGTGGGTCGACCCGCCCCAGCTGTTTTGAACTGTACAAAAAATTGCCTGCTTCACCTGAACCCACTTTTACCCACTAATCAACTCGCTCATCTTGCCATCTCTATAAAAATGTAAAAATTAGCATCCAATAACAAGACAATATGTAGGCATGCACAAGATTTACGATTTTTTATAAATATTATGAACCTTCAAATCAATAATTTCAATTTTTCCTTCCTCGGGCCATGAGGGTGGGGGACGATGATCTTCAATGATAGGGGGAGCTTCACTAGGGATATGGCAATATTGATGAATCCTCTCAATGGAAATAATCTTATTTTCAAGCTTGCAAAAGCTAAGTATCCACCGTGATAAACGAGCATTCAATTGCAGACCATAAGTTACAGCCAGACCCGCCATACCTGATGAACAGGAAAATTATAAATAAGAACTATAATTCCCATTAACTAAAGAAATAAATACAATTATAATTGGTCATTATTATGACATTTTCGTGGGTATCATCTCATTCCGAATGGGCATATGTCTAAGGAACCACAAGAATTAGGCAAATGATAAAAATGTGAGGTTAAGTACTTACTAGGATCTATAGCTTTACGTGGAAAACTCACTAACATAACCAAACAGAAAGCAAATACAAAGGTCGATATTAACTCCATGCGTAAGCAAAGCCATTCAATAGCTGCAATGCTACAGAAAAACGGGCGGGAGAAGCAATCAAGAAGATAAAGATTCCTCTTCATAAACCTTTTTTCTTGGCCAAAACCTCGAATTGTAGCTGCTCCAGCAATCGATTCTCCAAAAAGGTTTATGATTGGAGATTTTTGGATGCTAACAATACGCACTAATTCCCTCGATGAAGCCATGTAGTATTTCTGCATAAGCAAAGAAACATTCATTAGTAGCCAATCGTAAATTTCATTAATTTATGGGTATGCATATGCAAATGCTACAGTACAAATTATCTAATTATTTTAGAGGTCAAGTTACCAGCTTTGTGTAACCATTTTTACGCCAATTGTAACGAAACTGATTATCTATGAGTAAACTAAAGTTACCCATCTATCCTGTATTTTACATAAAGTTATCTAAGGTTAATAATCGTTTAAGCCTCGGACTTGCACTTGAGATTTACTTAGCAACAGAGTGTTAAGATAATCATAATCTATCAAACACTCAAGCATATTACTATTACAGCTTTAAACGGCGGTGCGAGATGGGATGTCTCATAAAGTGTTGAAAGATAGTGTAGTTACCTGCATCCACAAACAAGCAATCGCCATTGGGATAATAAGAAGCAACACCTGCCATGTAACCTGACACATAACCCCAACTATACCAAGAAGCTGGATAGTCGTTGAAGCAAATCCACCGAGTCTGAAAGGAATGTCAAGATCAACAACACTTTGATCCACGGACACCTGATAAGTCACATAAACATTAAGGCACACTAGAGAAACAGAAAATGAAGAAAAAAGAGGTGGCAATATGGGTGGGTTGGGTAACGGGTCAAAACAGGGTCCGGCTAAATCGGGTGTTTCTAGTAAAAAAGGTTGGGCCGGGTTTACCCGTGAACACTTTCTTGTTCATTTCTGTAACTTTATAAGTAACAAATGCATTAATTATTAATTATGATCACAAAAAACAGTTTAGTATAATGACAGTTGTAAGTCTTTCAATGAGGAATTTATATTGGAGAATAGACCTTGGGAGACTTTCAACCCATTTGACCCGTTCCCCATTTAGCTAACTTTTTATATGACCCGTTTGAACTAAGACAAAACACAAAGCAACCCATTCACAATTAAGTGGGTCAAAAAATGCCTCCTCTACAAAAGGATGAAAGAATGTATACATACGCGATTCAATATCCGTCCAGCAGGAGTAGAGTCAAAGAATGACATAGGTGCCCTAAAAATGTTGTTAAGCATTTTCACGAACAGTTTCTGTGCAGCAGCTAGACCGAATGTAGCTACTAAAACTGCCCTAACAAATATAAACCACGAGCTTCCGAAAGCAAGTGCCATATAAACCGCAATCAGCACAAAATTACTAACTCTAGCAGTATCCCCTTCAGTTTGCGGGTTAGCCCAAGCCATCCACCAATTACTAGCAATTTGAAGCCCTTGAAATAACGTTTGTGCGATAATAATAAGTGGAATTAATAAACCCTTGTATGCTGCAGCCATATACGACAGGTAGATTTTCATGCTAATTTTCCCACGTTCTCTTTCCTCTTCTTGAACGAGTTGTTTTTTCCGTGAACGTTTACCTTTCTTTTTCTCTTTTTTGGCTTTGAGGTCTGAAATCGAGGCTTTATCCTTTGGAACTTTTGTGATAGTATCCATACAGCTTCCAATGGAATCACAATTTCTTATTGAACCATCGTTATCGTTATCATTATCTGACTCGTCATCTGAGTGATTATAGATATCCATAGCATCAATTGCTTCTTGGTGAGCTGAAACTAAGGCGTTTAAGTCGGTTCCCGCTTGCAAAAGTTCTTCGTATTTACCAGCTTGAATGATTTGACCTTCTTTAAGAACCTGCAATACGCAAATTTACAACAGGTACGAACAAAAACTTAGGGTGTTTAGATGTGCTTTCTGCAAGTGATAATGTGACATTAGATAATCATAATCAGATTCAGCTTAATAAAATGGGTTATAAGAAATAGTGTTTGGATGTGCTATCTGAAATTGTAAATAATGAGATAATCAAAATTTTTTATTATTTAAGTACTGAATAGATCAAATGACCAAAAAGGACATTTTATAAAAGACAGACTTTCTGTGAAATTGAAGTAAAAGTGTGTCAAATTATGTTGAAAAAGGGAAACATGTGCATTTTTATTTAAAACGACTATTTAGGCCATAAATAATGAGACATTCAAACACTAAAACTGATAACTACAACTTGACATCGCAATACAATAGAAAATCCAAACACCACTTAAAATTAGTAAATAGACTATTCAATTGCACCATTTTGGGTAAAAAGTTTATGTGTGTTACTCATGATTGTAGGGAAGGACTTAAAATATGATATGGTCTCTAATAATTCGTAACATACTTGCATTACTTTTTCTCTATATTTCTGAAACAATGTACACATGCATCTTTGCCGAATACGTTTAAAAAGATAAATAAAAGAGGGTTTTACCAGAATCAAGTCAGCAGCTGGCAGAAATTCGATTTGGTGAGTAACAAAAACTACCGTTTTAGTAGCTAATGCTGTCATTATGTATTCCTGAAGAAAAGTGTAATATTATTATGTCAAGATCAATCTTTAAGAATAAATTTTCAGTTACAAAGAAATGTTAAAATTTAAACCTTAAACAGTTCAGATCCAGTGTGTGCATCTACAGCGCTAAACGGATCATCAAGAAGATAAATGTCAGCATCTTGATATAGTGCCCTGGCTAGCTGCACCCTTTGTTTTTGGCCACCACTCAAATTTATGCCTCGATCACCAATGATGGTTTGATCTCCATGTGAGAAAAGCTCCAAATCTTTTTTAAGCGAGCAGGCATTGAGGACACTCTTGTACTTTGCCTTATCCATTGGATTCCCAAATAAAACATTTTCTTCGATATTTCCTGATTGTATCCATGCTGACTGTGATACATAAGCTGCGGACCCACAAATTCGAACCTAAACCATAAAAAAAGAAGTCAATACGCCTTCAAACACTAAAACAAGACCAGTCTGTAATCACTAGAATTTGTGAAAAAGTAGTTTTTTTACGTGCTTTTGCTGTTTAACGTTGTAATTAACAGATAATTGAGTGTTTAGGAAATTCTAGTTATTAAAAAAATATAATCGAATAAATGACAAATATAAACATCTTTTGTGAAAAAAAAAAAAAAAAAGTAGAAGACAGTTTGTGAAATGGAAATGAAAGTTTCTCAAACTATGTTGGAAGAATACGTAATTCTATTTTAACCTTAGATAATCAGTATTGTTCAGCTGGAATGGAACTGATTAACCAAAAGCAGAATCTGTTTATCAGAAAATAAAAAACAGTGTCACAATAACAAGATAATATCAGAAAGTATATGAAGTCGAGACTTACTTCACCAGAGACTTTCGGGATTTCACCAAGAATGCAAGAAAGAAAGCTCGATTTCCCTGACCCGACACTTCCACAAACAGCAACACGCATCCCTCGTTCAACTTTCAACTGAATATTAGACAATGTCGGCCTTAAGGAGCACGGGTCCCACTGAAATTCACCATCTTTAACTTCTATTGCCGTGTTTGACATGCCAACTGGTAACACAATCGTTGCGTCTTCTTGCAACTCTTCCTCCTGTAAAAACCCCGTGATTCTATCAAGTGAAACTTTCGTCTGAGCCATCATCGAAACCAAATCAGGAAAATTCCTTAACGGTTCTTGAAGAATCCTGAAAGTGGCTAAAGCCGAAAGTACCCCTCCTGCTGTAAGCTGACCACCGATTAAGATTACAGTTCCGAAAGTCACAGCTGCTACGAAAATAGGCGAGCTCCAGAAAAAGAAGGTGATGAACGCCTGTGAATATAACGCCTTTTTGAGCCACTTAAATTCAACACCTCTCATTTCTTCCAATCTCACTTTATACCGATTTTCCCAGGCTTGTGATTTTAGAATCCGCATATTTCTAAGACACTCTGACGTTTTTCTCATTCTATCATCTTTCGCAGCCATTAGTTTATCTTGGTAAAGCTCTTGGACTCTTGCTAACGGGATCGTTATAACTATAGATAAAATGGTGGCGATTAACGTTGCAACACAAGCAATGCCAACACTTTTATATAGAATAGCTAAAGCGAGAACGATCTGCATTGGTAACATCCATATGTCATGAAGATACCAAGCATAATCGCCTACCCTTTGTACATCCACCGCCATGTAATTTACAATTTCGCCACTGGTGTGACTTTGCCTGGCCGAACTCGAAAGCCGGAGACCCTTTCGGTAAACCATGGCAGTGAGAGCTGATCTCACATGCATACCTAAGATATCGACTCCTAGATACCATTGACGAGTGGTTATAGTTTCTACCAGTTTTGCTACAAAAAACACACCAGCAAGAACATAACCTTCGTGAGGGTATCTCTCGATTCCACTCAAGTAATCAACGAAATCGGATATCATATACGGACCTACATATGATACAAGCGTGTAAAGCCCTGCAAAAACCGCGTTTTTTGCAGCCTCTTTCCAATACGACCTAGCAAGAGCCCAACCTAAAGAAGCTTGATTTTCACTTTTTAACCGTTCCCAATTAGCATTCAAAATCTTATAATTAAACTTAGAACGATCTTCAGGTGCAAGAAGTGGGATATCACTAAGCTCAAGCGGTCTTTTCACACCAATGGAAAGAATCCCGTTTAGCCACGACAACGTGGCTAAACTAAAAAGACCCGCATCACTATACGGCGTAACTTTCAAACACCCTGCATCTTCCTCATCTTCATCAACCAACAACGGTTCATGAAGATCCGAGCCCCTAATGACATAAATCCCAGTAATTCCCCTTAAACCAACAAAACACAGAAAACCTAACGCAGGGGTAGCTAAGATATTCCCTAAAACACGCGAATCTTTCAACGATTCAAACCCGTCATACGCAAACACCTTCCCATCAAAATACAACCTAATCAACCCAACCACAAACAAACAAATCCACCAAACCCTAACCAACAAAGGCAACTTCTCTAACCTCTTACCCTTACAACTACTCGTCAAAAAACACAAAACAAACCATCCCAAACACTGCGACACCGGAAACAACAACGACAATAACAAACTCTCAAAACTAACATCACCTAACTCATACTTCCTAACAAAACAAACACCATCAAAACACAACACCACAATCTCTATCACAGCAATATAAAAACAACAATAAACCGACGCCTTATAGACTCTACCAATCAAAACATTAACTAACAAATTCCCATCTCCATTCACCCTAACTCCACTCCCATTAACACCTAAATCGTCTTTTCGAGCTCGATTTCGCCCGATACAAACCCTAACTTTCTTAAACAACACAATCAGTATCAAAACTACCACCAATAACAGATTCAACAAAGTGGCAACAAGTTCAACTAAGTCCATATTGATCATCATCATAGATATTATCATCAAACATGAATCAAGTGAAAGAGGTAATTAAGTAGTGTAAGTGTTGGATACTATATATAAGTGGCAAGAGGAAATGAACATGTGTCAATGAATCATGTAACAGATGTTGATGATAATAGTATATCAAGACAAATATCACCGTGTTACTATAATCAAATAGAACACGGATTGTGATATCTTCACTAGAAAACAATATAGACTAGAAAGAGATTGTTTTTTTTATATAAAATAATGAAACCCTAAGGTGGTTGTTGTTTAGGTGAGTACAAAAGAACACAGTGTGTGGTTTTGTTTTTTTGTAAATATTTTATAAGATGAAGCAAGCAGCTCAAAGTTTTTTTTTTATAAATAAATTTTTTTGTTTGAGTTGGATGAATCTCCTCCGGTAAGGTGAAGTGGGAAGTGGAATAGTAATAGGAGGGCTAGGAGGAGGAGGAGGAAATATAGGGGTGGTGCTGTGGGAGTCGTTTTCGAATTTGGTGTGTGTTTGTGTATGTAGATGCTTTTGTTTCTTTCACTAGTACAAGATGCTGGTATACTATGTGTACGAATAATAGTGGTTTTAGTATTAAGCCCATATGATTGTGTATTTAATGCTAGTAATTGCATTGAATTAGAGTTAAGTTCATTTTTACAGCGTTCATGGTATCATCTTTGACATGACTTGTGTCTATCACTAATGTCAGATTAACCTCATATCACTATGATTGTTTTGGGGGTTAATTCTTTAAATGGACAAGTAGCTCAAGGAGTTCACCTTTTTTGAGCATGAAATTTCAAACTTTTCAAAATAGACATGGGTTAGTTTGAGGCTGAGCTACCATACTTAAAATCTTGATAAGTGTCCACTTACCATAGTTAAAATCTTGACAAGTGTCCACTTACAGAGTGGACGCTTGTCAAGATTTTAGCTATGGTAGCACAGACCTCAAAGTAACTCATGTCTATTTTGGGAAGTTTAAAATTTCGTGTAAAAAAAATGAACTTCTTGGGGTACTTGTCCATTTAGATAATTAACTCTTGTATTGTTATCTTTTTGTTAGATTACTTAGGCTACTCGGCAAGAGGGAGATGATCCCTTCACCATGCTACCATCTCACGCAGCATCACCTTGCCCACATTTCCCATTCACACGCGACTCACACTTCTCAGAACAACTTATGGTGAACCGATCGCCTTGGAACTTTATACAAAAATCAAGCCCCATTAATGCATTTGAGTGTGAGTGAAGAGAATGATAGTGAGTGCAAGTTAAGGTGAAGCACTCACCTTGCCTTGCCCACTAAAAGGTGAAGTTGAGTCAGAAGAACTGAGAAGAGATAGAAAGCTGATGTAACTCTGAGGTGTATGGTAAAAATACACTTCCCTTGTCATCTAGCCTTACAATGAAATAGTGATTTGCACATTCCACAAAATCATTGACACACTTTAATTTATTGTTTATTAACATTTATATTAGATTATTTTTACTCACTTTCACCCATGTAAGGGTATAAATGTCAAAACATAATAAATTGGGTGTGTCAATCATTTTGTGAATTGTGCAAATCATATCCCTCAATGAGAGGTGATGCCTCACCTCACCTCTCCCCTCATGATTGACACCCATTGAAGACCCTCGCGCGTCAACCATGGAAAAAAAAAAGGAGATAAGTGGTAAAGGTGCTCACCATTCAGGTTTATTTTTATTTTTATATATTTTTTTAATGAGCATGTGTGAGTTATTTTTACTTTGCAGATATGCAATGATCACTGCTTGTTGTTTATTATACAATAAAAAATAAATAAAAAGAAAAAGAAAAAGAAAAAAAAAAGTAACAAACTTCACCACCTTGCTCGATGTTACCACGACGAGATAGGAGATTTTGGTTGGCGTCGTCATCAAGAGTTCTAGTGGTGACCAAGACCCACCCCGACCTTGACCCTCCCCAAGTACCTTTTCGTTCACTATGGATGCTTTTAGTGTATTTGTCAATAATAGAACATGTTTAACGATGTTCAAAATAAAATAACATGTTTTACGAAACTAATGAATAATGAAGTTGCTATTAAAATGTGAAGTTTGAGTTGATAATAAGAGTTGAAGCTTACACTATGTTCTCAAGTTGATAAAAATGGGTGAAAGAAAGTGAAAGTGATGAAATGTAAAAAGGCTCATGCTCTCAATTTTTTTTTAGGAATGAAAGTGAAAGGAATGAAGTGAAAGTGCATGAATTTTGCCTTTAAAACTTTCACCCCACTTTTCGGGTGAAACATCACTTTACTTCCCTCTCATCTACTTTACTTCACTTTCACTTTCATCTTTTTTTTTTTTTTTTTTTTTTTTTTTTTTTTTTTTTTAAGAACACAGTGTTAAACTTGTAATCTTGTATGCTATTATGTTACTAACGGACAAAATATACAAACTTACAAATGTTAATGATAACATTTTACGGAGTAATATAATTAGCTTTATCAAAAGCTGGATCCCATTTGGAAAGCTCACTTCATGCGGCATTTGTCATACGAGATTATAAAAAGTTTAAGTTTTTCTTATTTATACGTAAGATCGTTTTAACAAGTATTAAGAAAGATAAGTTTATGTTAGCTTTTAAAATGCAATGCTCCTCCTGATAATTAATTAATTTCTTTACTTTTCTGCTTAACCCAACTTAATTTAAGTTTCATCTAGTTTTGTCAAAATTACTTTTAAAAAACACTCACATAACAAGTACGGACTAATAGATAATCACTACATTTATGGTTAAAATAAAAGACAAATATTTGTAAGAAGTGTAAAAAGGATTAAAAAGGAAAAATTATATATCTCAAAAATGATCCCTGAGACTTTAGTGGATAAAAAAGTTGTGAAAAAAGTTTTTTTTTTTTTTTTTTGCGCATTAAAATTTTGTAAATCAACATTTTGTGGATCAAAACTTATTTTTGCATCCAACTTATTTTTAGTAACGCATTAAAATTTCATTGTGCATAACACCCTTAAAATTGATTTAATACCCCTTAACTTTTATTTTTATTATAAAACTGTTAAACAGAAATTATGAAAGATAAAATATAGAGTTTGACAAGTCAATTGTACTAAAATATAAAACATACAAAGCAAAAAACGATAAAAATTTGTTCGATAAAAATTTGTTTTTTCATATTAATAAAGTGAGTAGAAGTTGGTTATAAAGATAGCAATCCAACACTCATAATCATGGACGGACCACATAGGAGCCGGGTGTGGCACGGGCTACACCCAATTTTTGGTCACGAAATGTAAATTTTTTATAAAATATATCTTTTTTGGGCTCGTGCAACACCAAATTTTACCTAATAAATTCTTTATCAGACAACTTTAGTATTTATGGTCATAAAAAAAAATTGTGCAACACCCTTTCAAAAATCTTGGGTCCGTCTCTGCTCATAATATTATTGGTATGTACTATGATATATTTATGTACTTGGTTAAATACTTGAAATACTAGTAGGAGGCTTTTTTTTCAATGATATTAACCTGTGATATAATCATAATAGCACCGAGCAAGCAATGGTTGGTGTTAAACGATCGGCATTGTGACCGCAATGTTTTTGATAGACGGGCAAAATTGAAATATGGGTCAAACGGGTATGGGGTAAACGTGCACAAGACAAAACGGGCGGTCTTAAAAACATTGATTAAACAAAATGGAAACTAATACAAAAAACATAAATTATAATAGAGAAAAAAAGAGGAAACCATTATGGTGATTTTACCGCACAAGTGAACTAACTGAAGTCTACCGCCTATTACACCCGTTATTAATAAAGCCTACTATTATTTTTGCCCAGTTAGACCTATTGAAAATGTCCATGTTGTCCAAAGAAATTCCCAACTTTTGAAAATTTTATAGCAGCTTAACTTTTTGTATATGAGCAGATTTTGCCACCTCTACTCCAACTCTATGTTATTGAGGGTATACATGCCTTTAGTGTTATCATGCAAATGCATGTATATCATACGTCAACCGGCATACAAGACATCACCCCATATGTTCTTTAAAGTTGTTTTTGAATGTATAAAACGGATAAAGTTTGAAGAAAAAGAAAGCATGATAAGGCGATAGAAAGGATCCCGTGCACGCACTTGGTGTCTTCCAAGGTTGCTCGAGAACTACAAAATAGCGAACAAAAGATTGTAGTAAGTACAAGATACAAAGAACAATATACATTTGATGTAATGTTTATTCTAATAAAGATAATAATATAATGTGTTTTTAATTAAATTTAAAACTTTAAATGAAGTAGGTTCAAGTTTTTCGTATTATCTCTGTGGATAAAGATTCAAGGACCGTTTGGTTTGTAGGCGGTTTTTTAATTAAAATTTGGATTTGGATTCGCAGTTAAATTTGAATTTAAATTTAGATTTTATGTAAGAAAAAAAATATATATTATAAAAAAGAAAAATTGTTATTTAATAATTTGATGTATAACTATACATTTAAAAAACTAGTATATAAATATAGTGTCAAGTGAGAGTTAGAGAGAAAACATAAGTGTTTGAAAATATTTTATTAAACTGATAACATATCAATATTAATGTCCCAAGCTTATTAATAATACTTCAAAGTCAAGCTCATTCTAAACACTTAAACAAGGCCATTATTAAGACTTGATAAATCCAACCACATTTCCAGGCAACGCATGGCTTGGAAAGGCTTTTCAGGCCGTGTCAAATACACGCACAAGACGATAGGAGACACACAAATAGGAATATATGAGAAGGGCACGACCTAGTACGAGCCAATGAGGAGCTGCCCTTGTCGTTCTTGTTTATACACCAAATGACAACACGTGGCTTGTTCTACAGTCGTATGATCATCTTTGTGGGGTTTATCCTTAACCCCTAAATGTCTCTCTATAAATAGAAGGCACCTCACACTCAAAAACGGGTTTAGAATCCTCTCCACACTTTTACACACTATTTCACATGGTGAACATACAGTTTTTTTTTTTTTTTTTTTTTTTTTTTTTTTTTTTTTTTTTAAAGAAATGTGGGCTCAAACCTTTAATGCCTCTTAATCAAAGGAAGCATTAAAGCTTCTCTCTCCTCAATAAAAGGCTAAATAAGATTCGTTCTCTAAATTAAAAATAAATAAATAAATAAATATAAATAAAAACTAATTCAGAGGTTTATATGAAATCATTTAATTTGATAAACACCCCCTTAGATAGTTTATTTGAGTGTTACCCAAGCTCTTGATTCTTAATCATTCATTTAAGTCCTTACCGTTTAACACGGAAAACCAAATAATACAACCATCTCAATCCGATACCAATTACGTTTTAATTTCATACGTAAAACATAAATGCATAACTATGTACATCTTATCTTAATTTAATTGTGTTTACATCTTAATTTTTCTTTACTCTTTTGATAAGATTGGTTATTGTCGTTGTTTCAACATCACTTATGGGCTAAACTAAAGTTTAATAGGGATGTCATTTATTTATGAGGAAGCAACAAATTATTGACTTCCAGTATTATCGAGAGTGTTATTTTAAAATCGTTGTTCGGATCTATTGTTTAATTATATTAAAAGGATGTCGATTATGCATTACAGTCACTAAAAGTTAGAAACCGGTAGATCGTGAATCGAGAGACCTAATATTTGTTCTAACTTTTTGAAAATAATTAATTCATTCTTATTAAAAAAAAGGATTGTCTAACCAGTGCCCTTAGGTGGAGGACCTACAAGAAAACATTAAAGAAATAATTAAAAGACTAAGGGACCTACACTTTTTTAATAAAGAAATATTTTTTTAGTACTTTTTTGTGGGTCCTCCTCCTTCTTAACCAGTGCCGCCCTAAGGGCACTGGTTAGACAATCCTTTAAAAAAAACACAAAGTTTACGACCTCTATTACTTTTGCAAAATGATAGTTTTACTCTTAACTAATTATATACTACCTACGTTCCAAAATATAAGTCCAATTTGACTTTTTTTAATAGAACTTTGACCTTAAATATTTTTATTTGTATTATATATCAATTGATAAAAATTATACCAAATGAAAATACATTTAAAACACTATCTATTTATATATTTTGCATCAAGTATTATATAATACAAACAAAAATATTTAAGATCAAAGTTTGATTAAAAAAAGTCAAATTGAACTTATATTTTGAGACGGATGGAGTATTTTTTAAAGTTTGTAATAATAAATTCAAGTAATGTATTATAGTAAACTCGATCAAAATCATCTATCTATATTTATTAGTGGATAATAATCTAAGACATCCGTAAGATTAATGTGTTTGCTTGGAGAGTCCATTTGGATAAGTTGCCTACACTGTTGAATCTTTCCTTAGAGGTTTGGATATTTTTTCAATTATATGTCCTTTTTGCAACAACTCAGTGGAATCCACTTTTCATCTCTTCTTTGTGTGCCTTATGGCAGTAGAAGGATATTTTGGAAGGCATTTACTATGTAAAGTTGTGGTTAATCTGGCGTTTCAAGAATCAATCGTTTTTTGGTGATAACTAGACGAGTACTCGTGCATAGCAACGGATTTTCTAGCGGCAAACAGTTATTGTTGTGATAAAACGTGAAATAACAAAAATGCTGAGCGACAAGATATCTAGCGGCAAACAACGATAAGTGTACCAACCACAAAGCATCCTAACATTTTAAATGATTTGATAGTGACTTGAGCATCTTCATATAAATATTGAATTTTAGTTAATTATTTTTTACTTCTAATGTATTTGTTCACTATTAGAAACCAATGTCTTAAACCATTTTAAAGTTACTCCCTATTTTAATTACAATTACTGGTAACAAAGTTACTCCCCATTTTAAAATTATCATCCATCTAAATAAAACACACATTTTAATAACTGGTTTGATTTTTAAATGTGCAACTAAAATACAATTTTATCCTTTAACAATTAATTAATGCTTTCATTTAATTTTGTAAATAATAATTTGATTAGAGGTAGTATTATAAACTTAAACAATGGCCTAATCACGGTCCGACAACCGGACCAAACCGACCCAGACCAGACCAAAAACAGATTTAGCCCAAAATACCAGACCGAGAACCGAACAAAAATGTTTGGTCCAAATCCGAGTCAATTCTGTCAAGTCTAACAAAGCATAATGATTTAAAGTAAAACAAAACCGGACTGAAGAAAATGTTGAACCGAAGTCCGGACCTTAGTTCGGTCGCCGTCTATTATGCTCAGCCATAGCAGTGCACAATCTTCGACAAACAAAAAAGAAAGATCCACGATAACATTAAAATATCAAGCACTTTATTGATATGTACCAATTATTTAAATTGGTATTAGTATATACTGCAATATAGATACACATAACATAATCATATCAAGATTTCATTTCCAAATCTACTCAGCAATAGCAGTAACATTTCATAAAAATAATCGTTACCTTAACAAACAAACAAGAAAAAAAAACTAATTACACATAATGGCGTTAACTAACTAACTAACGGTGATGTGAGAAATCAGAAGGCAAACGAGAAGCAATAGCAGAATTATACATCTCCTGCGTTTCAACCATCATCATCCTCAGCTTCTTCGCTTTCTCATCGCTAAAACTAACCGAAGATCTAACTGTTCTCCGATCATTTTCCATGCTGACATCACATCTTGCTGGAAAAGTGTTGCTATTAGTGGAGTCATCAATGTAGTCAGGTTCATTTTCCATGCTGACTTCCATGTTATATATGTAAAAACCAAAGATTAAACATACATGAAATCTACTTAGAGAAGAGGTAAGAGTGTTTACCTTGACAGTAACATCAATCCGTTGAATTAATCTTCACTCAGCCCAATCATAGAAACATATAAAATCATTTGAGCATATGGCGAGCAAAGATCCTCCATATATGCGCTCAGCAGAAAAAGTTGGTTTGATACTCTTCTTTTCCTGTTTAAAAAAGGGCGCCCAAATAAGCAAAATGATATATTCAAATTAACAAATAGCAGTTACTTTCTGCAGGATATATACAAATCTCTTATACGAATAATCATAGATGAATGTGCAATGATGCTAATTTAGTTCTGCAGTTCGTCATTAATTATTGAGACATCCCATAGGGTAAAGGTGGCTATTAATGGGTCGATTGTATCTCAATTAGAAAAATGTAGCTAAAAAGGAATGGGTCAAGGGCGGGTTGAAAGTTCCGTGCAGTGTGTTTATAATGCAAACCTCTTTAATTGTTTTATCCAAAGATCTAGAGTATTAGTGTAAGAACATTGTGAATAATAGTTAAGGTGTTGTTTGTTAAAAAAAAAAAAAAAAAAAAAAAAAAAAAAAAAAAAAAAAAAGTTGTCATAGGAGCAAAGAAAAAGGGTTTGTGGTTAAAAATGACCTGACCCATTTTAACCTGAATCCGAAAAGAACAGCTTACGACCTCTACCAGAGTGGATCTGTTAGACGCCACGTACTAATTTTAACTGGTTGCACCCATAGGCTGATGCTCAGGAACTTATAGTATCTTCATCTGAACATTGGGAGGAAGTAGTCTCTTTCAACAGCGAGGCTTCTCTTATAAACCATCTTCAATCACACACCACCATGATCACTTCATAAAGCATGTATTATGGTTCACCATGAGTTCTGATAAGCAATAACATGTATTAAGGCACTTTACAACACATATTCAATCAATTAAATAACATCCAATTTGTAAAACACAAAGAATTTAAATTAACAAAAAGGTATTTAAAAGTAACGATTTTACTATTTTATTATGTTCCACATGGCTGCCCACTTTTGGAAAAAGATTAATCTTATTTTGCTATGTAAAAGTTGTATAAAAGGAGGGATTATATATCTTAGTACCAAACGATCAGCATCAGCTCTAGTTATGCTCGGCACATAATTAACTCTTAAATTTAAACACAGAAGCGATATAACTATCAAAGCATGCAAAATTGTGTGCAGTGTGGCATATCAAGGAAACCTTTATTTACTAACTACAACAAAACAAAGTTACAATGAATGCAGAAATAGTGAAGGAGGTATGTGGGTCTTCCTTTCTCAGTTTTGTTTTATTCTTCACAGAATTGGCATCGTCCTATAAATTGACAACTGAAAATAACATTAAAACTAAAAAGCATATCAAATTCAAAACAGAAAAGACGGAGAATTGATACTCAGGCATGTCCCATATTGCATCTCAAGTCCAAAATATGTACGGCTCAAAAACATATATAGAACACTGTCCAAAAGAGGGTACAAAAGATACCTGCACGCATTTAAATAAGATGATAGCAATTGACAAACCCGTATATTTCGATAAGTAGATAAGCAGTCAAATACAAAATATAAGTAATCCCAAACAACTCCTTTGTACTTGTAAGGATGCTGTCATGGTCGAGTTTAATGAATGAGAGAATTAGTTCACTATGTGTGCTGCATTTGTAAATACATGTAGGCTGATGTGCAGCAAACCAGAAAGAATAAGTAATCCCAAACACCCCAATGAGTTCATTGTGTTTCTAGCAATTGTGAATTATTGTAAGCTGATGTGCAGTAAAGCAAAATTAATAAGTAATCCCGAACACCCCCCTTTTTACTTGTAGGCAATGACCTGTCTATATGGACCTAATTGTATGTGCTTATAAAGTGGTTATTGTCAATTGAATCGTGATACAAACCTTACTTCAAAATGTGTTGTCTCTAAGCTATGACCCAAAGTGCATTGCTTGCAGCCACACTGACATGTGGTAATGGTGACATCCCTGCGCATAAACATATTACATACCTGTGCTAATGGTGATATCTGTGGGCTCACACGACCCTCACGCTCCATGTGTGCAATTCTGCAGCAATTCTCAGCTTTCTACAACAAAAGGAAGTACTGAAATTTAAGACAACCACTTTCATTAGCTTATAAGGTTATCAAGTTGATGTCTTATGGCTTAATAAAGTCGATAAGCCTAAACTAATAGTCATGAGCTCGAAAAAAAGTTCAATTCAATCAACTAAAACAATGTTGACTCAGGCATTTCATCGAACACATAATATGCAACTATAAAAAGTGCACATTTCATATAACATTACACGCACTTGATACCTGATGGAATTTCACCTTCTGATATCAATAATCTCTACACATTCTACACATAAAAATCATTACTACACACACAAATTCGAACAAAAAAACTCGTAGAAAACCTCAAAAGCGCGTTATGAACAACAATGAATACCACGATTATCACTCCTCGCAGGTTATCTCAAAGTCAAAAACAAAATTAATGAACCAAGATTCTTAAAACAAAAGATTACCTAATGAAGATTAAGCCCATCAATAGGAAGTGGAATTGGAGGATGATTAATTTCTCTTTGGATGTAACTGTGTGGATATTAATAGAGATGGTTGATATACTTGCCCAGGTTTTTGTTACAACTGCACCATTATGTGCAAATTAATTTAGAAGATGGTTGATATACTCCAAGCTTTAAACAGCAAAACCAATGCGTGAGACATTAATAATGAGGCCCATTGAAATCCATTATTAGTTGTGTTATTTTGTGATGGGTTGTGTTAAATTACAGCCGTGTAAATTAGGAATTTCCATATATAGTGTGATCAGTTTCAACTTCCAGCCGTGTAAATTAGGAATTGCAGCCTATATAGTTTCAGTTTTATAACCGTGATTGATTGCAGCCATATATAGTTTCAGTTTCAATTAATTCCAGCAATGGGTCAAAATTTCGTTTCACATGTCCAGGGGCAAAATCGGGATTGACCGAAAGTTCAGTTTTTCACATTCCCCTTTGACCATTTTTGCTTTATAGGTAGTAAAGATAATCTGCATAGTGAGCTTCTTTTTGATGACTTGGTTCAACCTTATTCAATTGGTGTTCTTCACGTTGTAACTCTAAACTTAATTGGGCTGCTTGGAGGAAAAACGTTCGTTATATTATTTTGTAATTTCTTCTATCTTTTCCCTGGGGCTTGTATGAGGATTTTTTTTTCTTGTCTCGGTTCTCTGTAATTGATAAGGGTTTTTTTTTTTTTTTTTTTTTTTAAATCCTTTTTACAGTCCTTGCAAATTGCAATTAAAGCCATGTGAGAAATCTAAATAGTGTAACTTTGTTTATTTCTAGATTATAACCTTACTTTGTGACTTCTAGTACATTGCTAATAGCTTTTTCTTAATATAATTCGGTTGTTCAAATATAAATAAATAAAACCTGAACAATTAATTTGTGAAGGAAAAAGTATTTTGCATAAGTTTCATAAACTAACCATCAAATAAAAAAAATATATTATGTAGTCTTATTCTATGAACATGTTGTATTTCATTATGAACATGGGCTACGTCTGTTTTATTCCATTGTTATATTACATTTTGTTAAAATGAGCAAAACAACCTTAATTCTGCTGGATTGTCGAATAAAATAATTTTCTAATATTTTGTTTTTTGATAAAGAAAGTTAACAAAACACAATATGTTTTGTATTATATTCACCATCAATCTTATTTCAATTCTATATAGTTTTCTTATTGAATGATAGTATTAAATATTTGTTTATTTAAGACCAATGTTTGGTACACGAGACATGCAGAACCCGTGCTACGCACGGGCTAATAATCTAATTGTTAATCGTGTATTCTTTCTGTATATTGGCGAGTGTATACTTAATTATGGTTTAGTATATCATATGAAATGTTTTAACTTTCTTGTATAAAAATTGAAAGGTGTTTGATGTTGTTTTGGTTTTGTGGTGTTGTATTCTATACATGGGCTTTTGGTTATTAAGTTGTGATGGCTTTATTTCTTTTGGCCTATTACTTATTTGCATGATAAAAAAATGGTTTTGTTTCTTTTGGTCTATTACTTATTTACTTAGCCCTACAATACTTGTCTATTAGATGTTTTTTGTATGATAATATGAAGCACACGGGGTTTATCTAATTTGTTATAGTTTAATGTGCGTTAAATATTTTCTTTATTAATTTTGTAAGTTAAAGTTTGTGTAATAATGTATATATAATAATGACACATAAACTGTATAAACATCGTTACAAACCTTTTTAGCTTCATCTCATTTTAATGTACAACTAATTTTATTGAAAATTAACATTATAAAGTTTAACTAATATTAATAAATCTTATCAATAAACTCGATTCTAAATAGCTAACTAAATGAATATTAATTAACACATTATTAATAATTTCTAAAACCTTTTGACTCCACTATCATATCTTAAACATAATTTTTTTTAATTTATAAATGGGTTTGAGCAAAAATTATATACTTTTTCTTTTATATTCATTATTCAAGTTGCATGCTTACGTAAACTAATCATGCTAAAAAGTATCATTTAACCATTTAAATGTTGCTTTACATACATGCTCGTGCACATTTTCTTTAATCAATTCGCATATGTGAGCTACATCAATAGAAAATACACATAAATTACTCGTATATGAAAATGCATTAACATAATACATATATCTATATATATTACATTAGGTTAAATCATCAATTATTCTTGCAACCTTTTCAACTTCATCTCGATCCATAACCGAATTTTAATTGTATACTAATTACTAAATATCATGTGATAAATTTCAGCAAGCCTTGCACTTCCATCTCGATGTTGTATATACTTCACATTAAATGCACCGGTTTTGTTTTTCGATAAAAGTTTGAACTTTTGCTTATGTTTAAAACTCAACTTTTTTATTTGATATTACAATTTACAAACGGATTTAAGTCAAAATTATGTATTTTTTTCCTTTCTATTAATTACTCAATGTGATATTTTTAATATGTCGTATTTTGCTATTATGGCAAACTCATTTAATTGGCGTAAATATTAGTTTCTCACTAATGATTCTACATATAGAAAAAGAAAACACTTTTGCAATGCGCGACCCTTCTTCTTTTCAATAATAATTCAATTGCACACGATAAATTCATTCTAATATTTCTCAAAAAGCATTCGAAAGGAACTACTTACATAAACTAATCAAGCTAAAAAGTATCATTTAACCATTTAAATGTTGCTTTACATACATGCTCGTACACATTTTTTTGAATCAATTCGTACATGTGAGCTACATCAATAGAAAACGCACATAAATTACTTGTATATGAAAATGCATTAACATAATACATATATCTATATATATGCTTATCTATAACAATCACCTAAATATGTAAGAAACAAAGAAGATAGTTGGTATCTCAATCTTTGGTTCCATTTATCTGAGCATGCATGATCTTGTGTGACTTTCATGGTACCTGCATATGATAACTAAATTAAGAAAAAAAAAAGAAGGCCAAGTTAATTACAAAGATCTAAAAGATGTTTGAATCATCTACAAAATGTTGCAAAAGATAATTTACATACCGCTACCAACAATCAGAGATCTAAAAGATGTGTGAATCATCTTCAAATGTACATACTAAATGTGATTTTTGCCGGTTTATATAGGCATGAATTAGGTTAAATCATTAATTATTCTTGCAACCTTTCGCAACCCTTGCACTTCATCTAACCGACTTTTAATTCTATACTAAATGTCATGTGATCAATTCGGGCAACCCTTGCACTTCATCTAACTGACTTTTAATTCTATACTAAATGTCATGTGATCAATTTCGGCAACCCTTGCACTTCATCTCCTTTCATTATTGTATAGTTATTATGAGGCTGCATTGAATTCCGAGCATTAGCTATCTTGTACTCTACGCAACTACTAAACGACTCCAACTTGTTTCTAACTCTAACAACTCTATCATCATAACTTCACATTAAATTTAGGGACTGAATCTTATAGTATTATAGATTATTGCCAAGTCAAAGCCATGAAAATACAAATTATTTTAACCAATCGATTAAATTAAAAAAACATCTCTTTTTAATTTTGATTAAAATTAACAAAAGTTAAACAATGGTAGTGTATATGAAAACCAGGTTGTTTAAAATGCTAACATTTCCGCATTTCATCTCATAACATGAAGTTATAATGTACATATAAGTTATAACTTACTGGTTTTATTAATATTAAATAAAAAAGTTTTGTGTATCTTAACAACTTAATAAAGGTCATTTTTAGACGACCAAGTGACTCATAAAGTCATTAAGACATCTAAGTTGTTCACTTTTTCTAAGTGATTCTTTTCTTCATTTGTCTATTCAAAACCTCAAAGTCAGTATTTTTTGCAAACTTTTTTGAATTTTATAACCCCTTTGACATCTTTTATGACCACAACGACACTTACGCGTCACTCCTTTTTTCATGACCACAAAAATATGATACTACTACTAATAATATATTTAGCTGACAAAGTCACTTTATAAAGTAGTAAAGTAACATGTATAATAGGAAGAATAAACTACCATCAAGGTGGTATAATCGTTAGTCTTATTAGTACCTTTATAAAAAGTATCAGGTTTGAACCCCACTAAGCAAATATCTTGAAAATAGAAAATGATTTCGAAAATGATCATTACATATCCTATTTAGACTGTGTGCTTAACGAGTATGAACAATAAAAATCTTATCCGTTTTATATATAACATGAAAGACACGTTTAAGTTTTGATAACGAATACTAGCCATGTTAATAAGAGTATCATGATGACAAACGTTAACCAATGCCTTTTGTGTTCCTATTAAAATACACAAAAGAAAACGTTGTATAAAGTTTAGATTCATAAACTCTCTTTTAGAGAGCACGATGTAGCTACTTGCTATCAGGGATGGAACCAGAACACAAAATGATAAGGTACACTTAGAATAAACTAAACAATACTGCAAACACAAGTTTTAGGGACCGAATGCATTTAAGAAAAATCAAGGTTTTTTTAACAAAATTAACACTAAGCAACAAAAATCCATGGGTGTCCCGGGACACCTCCTGGTTCCGTCACTGCTTGCCACACCCCATTGGGCAGTTTTTGGCACCAACAACGCCATTTTGTACTAGCATCACCACCGTATGCTTGCAGTTTGGCTCCTCGCTAGGCTATTCACGAGCGTTGTTAGGTATTTTATTTTATTTTTTTGTTTTGCAAGTGAGTGGAATATTTTTAGTGATGTGTATAGTAGTTATAGCTGGGGAAGAGTATTTTTAATTATCACGGTGTTATTGAGTGAATGTTGAAGTGACACATTAATAACGATTATTGATGCACCAATGTACCTAGCTCTCTTAGTATAAAAGGAAATCGATACTAATATGTCTACACGTTTAAAGAGAGTTATTCACTTGTTCTTTACCCAATTGGTCTATGAGGAATTATCTTTATGTGTTATCTTTTTGACATTTATACGTATGAACATTCATAGCGCACTAAAGATTATTTTGATCTCTCTATTGCATGTCTGCGATTGCTATAAACCACTGGTTAGATTTATTAACGTAACACGTTTATAAAAAATTATTCCCTTTATGAAATACGTATAGATTATTCTTACACATTAAAGCTTTAGTCACTAATATTCTAACAATCTAACATGCTGATCTGATTAGGGCCAAATCACTTACCTAATATTTTTAAATGTGAGATCACGTGTTTATTTTTATTGGCCAACCGCATTGATTAAATTTTCAAATAATTGAGATTGAGGCTAGATTTCGATTTCACCTATGTTGTCAACGTGTATAGTTTATAGAATCATATTTTGTCTGAACTTATGAAGAACATATACTTAATGTGTGTTTAGGCTATGTGCAGTGGGCCGGAATTACATCGGTCGAGTCACTAGGTGACCGATGTTAACATCGGTCGAGGCCCTATGTGGAGTATTGGTCGAACATCGGTCGAGCAAAGGAATTCCTCAACTTCGGTCTCAAATTCGACCGACCTTGTGTGTACATTTTAAACAACAATTTAACCGCTAAAAAAAAAAAAAAAAAAAAAAAAAAAAAAAAAAACTTTTTTTCGAAAAAAAATGTATCAATTTTCACCATGTCAAAGAAAAATACTCCCAAATCAACCACACTTCTAAACACACTTTTCATTATATAAATACCAACCACAACCACACTTCTAAACACACAATTTCAAAAACACTTCAAACAATTTCTCATCAATTTTCACCATGTCAAAGAAAAATACTCCCAAATCAAAAAACTGACGTTCTCGACTATCCCAAAATGCACCAAATATTAATTTCTCGCCGCAAAACAACTTTAAATTAACCGGCGTAACACCACAACAGAATCGAGGTATTCGCTTTCGTCCAGCCTCTTTTGAATATTCATCACATCTACCACAACCGAATCCAAATGAAAACCCGTTTTACTATAATCGTCCATTTGTCGATCCGGTTCCTCCTAATCCTAATATGGATTATCACTCCCCAAGTGGGTCAGCGTATCGTCCTACCATAGATTTCTCACATTCTTCCCAACAATATGAAGATTATTCCCCGCTTCGTAATGTTAATCTTGACCTGAATTTGGAAGAGTTTATGCCAGAGTATCCCACTCAACAATACTCAACACAAAACTATCCGAGTCAAGATGCTTCAATGGGGCAAGGTTCGGGTCATGGTTGGTACCACGGTTCCATGCCTGCTGATGATGATGACGATGTTGAAGAGACGTCACCTATTAAACCAAAGAAGACTTCACGACGTGCTACAAAGGCGAAGGACAAAGGCAAACAGCCCAAACCGGCCAAAAAGAACGAACCATGGTCAAAGGCGGAAGAGGTCGCTTTTTGTAGAGCTTTCATCTTTGTTTCTGAAAATTCAGAAAGAGGAAACCAAATCAACAGGTTCAAATTTTGGGAGGAGGTGATAGAGTACTTTAACAATGAAACTGGTAAACAACGGTCATACGATTCGGTCACAACCAAATGGAAAAATAGGATCCGTAATAGGGTTGGGAATTTTTGTGGTATTATGGATAATATCAGGGATAATCATGGAAGTGGTAAGAATGATGCTGATGATCAAGAAAAAGCACTTAGAGAGTAGAGTTTGATATACCGTCATGATTTTAATTTACTGGATTGTTGGAAAGTTTTGAGGAGTCATGATGCTTGGAAGAGGGAGATGCCTATTTTCCAATCGAATATCCGGAAGAAAACAAAAGGCTCTATAACTACCTCGGGTCAACATAAGTTCCCATGAATTTCCAAGACTTGGATGATTCTGATGATGAGGAGGAAGAGACTAGAGAATCACAACCACAAGGTCGTGAAGCAGCCAGGAAGAAATCATCCTCCTCCTCTCATGATCCACCATCATCATGGACACAAACTGTAACACCCCCAAAATATTGCAGCGGAAGACTGTGTCACTTGGGGTGCTACTTCATAATACAAAGTACAAGTTATAGAAAAGGACCTCTAAATGAGATGTTTTGAAAAGTTACCATTCAATTAATGAATTCAAAGTTACAAACATGAGATTCCAAAGTATGATACATAAATGTATACAAAATATTTCAAATGGTAAATGATAAAAGCATAAGTCTGCAGAATATGCAGCTTGACTCTATGTTCTACGCACTAGCTATCGCATTACTAACCTGAGATAAACATGCTAAAGTGTCAACACAATGGTTGATGAGTTCATAGAGTTTGTTTTAAATAAGTTGAAAAGTCTTTAAAGAATGTTGACACAGCAAAGGCATTGTAAATCCACTCAATTGCAAATCCCGCCATTACAAAACTTGCAACCTGTATATTAACAACCTATTGCTAAAAGACAGTACATATTATAGTCAAACACACAAATAGTCTTAATAGTTCACATAATTGCACTTAGTGTTGCTTCATTTATGTTGGGAGACTTTTAGACTAAAATGCATAAACTGGGAGCCTCTTCCCAAAGATTATTGCTAGTCACTAAAATGCACATGCTGGGAGCTGATGAGGCGAAAAATGAACCACTTTTAGGGGGTCATTTAAGCCCGGAATTGAATTTATTTGATCAAATATTACCCTAAATCGTTCCTTTTGTGATTTTAGGTACTTTGGGAGTGAATTTTGGAAAAGGAAGCAATTCGGACGTTTTTGGAGCATAAAAGTGAAGAAAACGCCAAAGACTTAATTTTCCATGTTGAGAACAGTACCTGACGGCGTCAAGAGTAAAAGTGGTGATGACCCAGTGCAAACCTGACGGCGTCACAACAAGGGCGTCAAGAGTTAATTTGGTGACGGCCTGCATAAGGTGAACACATGACGACGTCAGACCCAGATCTAGGCAGTCCGAGGAACTATTTGGCGGCGAGATGACGGCGTCAGACATTTGTTCTTGACGCCGTCACCTATCAAACTCTATATATAGTTTTCTATTTTTCATTCATTAGAGAGGAACTTGTGTGGAGAAACTAGGGCCAAACTTTGTAAACCCTAGGTCATATTTTACAGTACTTTCAAGGGTTTTCATCCCTTGAATCCTTTCATGTTCTATTGAGATAAGTCTTCTCTTAATTCAATCAATATGTCTATGTGTTGGTTGACTATATCTTGTGCTTGTCTTGATTTTAACATGCTAGGCTAGATCTATCTTGTGTTTGCTTAGATCTAATGAAACCTAGATGTTAATTATGTGTTGATTACTTGTTTATGGTTGTATTGGATGAATGATTTCAATGTTAGGCTTAAGAAAACTGGCAGATCTCCATTGTGTAACATGCTTGAACGTCTTAGGAAACATGAACCGATGTGTACTAGGTTTTATTGGTTGTATTTAATGCATGAGTAAATTCTAATGATCCCATGTTAGGAGCTTCTTAGTCGGCTCGACATAGGAGTGAAGTAGGCGCTCATAGGATTGGGGAAGTAAGTACGCCACCCCATGAATGGTATTAAGGAATACAATCCGTCATCCACGCAACTATAACAAGTAATTAACGTGTAAAAGATATCTAGGGAGTAGTGAAATCTAAGTAAACACAATTCCCCCACATATTGCTCACAACTTTAGTTTAATATAGTTTATTTTCATTTTTAGTATTTTATTTTGATTGCATCTTAGTATTGAGTTAGTTGACTAGCAACTAATTCCGCCAAACTCCTTCAAACCCGAGATTTTTACTTGCTTTCTAAAAAATATAAAAATACAAAAAGAATCATCCCTCATCTCTAGACCTAGTCTTTAGGTTTTCTAATCCTAGCGACACTATTCCTAGCTGAACTATCAATCCCCTGGTACTTGTCACTATACTATACTACAACGATCAGGAACGCTGCCTGGTGGTGGTTGTAAGCTTCTCGAGATCCCTTGAGAGGTAAAGCCTGGTGCAATTCCCACGCATCAAGTTTTTGGCGTCGCAGCCCGGGGAATAGTTATTGTCTAGGTTAGAATTTCTTTTTATTAGGTCTACTTACTAGAATCCTTTCTAGTGAGATTTTTATTTTTTATTTCTATAGGATTCCTTTAGTCTATCTTTTTCTTTGTGCCCTTTGTTTGTAAAATCATTTTCATTTGTCTTCATGGCGGATGAGATTCCATTTAGATCATTAACAATAGAGGAACAATTAGTTTACTCGGATAGATTTGCTTCCTGTTGTTCCAATGAATTTTTAAGTGATCTTAGCTATATACAAGAGGAGATGGGTGTAAAGTTTGATAGGTTTGATGAGTTATGCACATGTGTGGCCTATATTAAACAATCATTGTTAGGATCAATTCCTTTTAGTAAGACCCTTTGGAAAATTTTTGATGAAAGCCTCCTAACCGTGAACCATGAGTCCAATGAATTGATGGGTTTGTATACATCACAACTTGAGGAAACAATTAAGGAGGATTTAGCCGAACATGATCATATTGAGCAAAAAGATGAATCCTTTAGGCAAATTGAACATTGTAATCAAGTTATTGAGGAAGGTTCTTATGAATCAAACTTAGAACTTGAAATGTCTAGAGAAGGATTTGAGATACTTAGGAACATGTTTAGGTTAGATTCTACTAAAGCACGTGATGAGGATATAGGTGATGTTGAGAAAAGGAAGGATGAGGTGAATAACGCAAACCTACAAAGTACCCCACAACTCCCGCCATCACTTGAGGAATACACACCACCCGTGACTTACCCGGAAGAAGTAGAAGAGACTATAGGAGCCCCAATAGAGGTAGAACCCTTATACCAAACACCACTAGAGGATATAGGTTTGAATACTTGTAGTGATAACTTTACTCTTAGTTCTAGGGAATTGCCTAGTGTTGATGAACCGGAACCTCAATCTTCACACAACTTTCCATCCTTAGATATACATCTAGGAGACAAAATAGGTTCCGATCCACCCATCAAACCATATAGTCCGGGTAGTCTTAGGATAAAGATGGTAGAATTTAAGCCATGTAGAGAGGAAGCCAATATAGGAGTGGAAAATGACCTTACATGCTTACATCACCCATTTATGATTGATCACAAGAAACATTATGGGTTTAAACCGGGTTTATTAGGTCAAGATGGATCCCCAACTTGTAGTCTCTTGAAGTTGATAGAAAATGATCCCTTTCTACGAGAAAATCTTAATCCACCCATTAACCCGATTGAATTTGGTAAGGTTATGATGATAGCACACACCTTTGAGCATATAATTCACCCACCACACGTTCCTCACGAGGCATATTTCCACCCTAAGGGTGTGTATCGCTACTTCCAACCGCACTTAATTCAAAGTGTAGGGAAAACCTCCCCTATTTCCGTTAAATAAGGGTAGAGTCAGGCTCGTGACTCGAACAAAAACAAGCGCTTCTTGGGAGGAAACCTATGTTTTGTGTGATTTTTATTTTGTTTGTTTGTTATTTGCTTTCGTATGCATGCTTTATTTTTATTGTTGGTAGATCATGTTTCAAAATTAAATAGTGGAAATACTTTACTTTGTTGTTTGGCCTAGTCTTAACTTCACCCAAAGGTATTTTTGCAAAAGATAAGTGTAAGGGGAAACCCCAAATATGTTTTAAAGAAACAAAAACCGATCATGATTCTCCACAATATTAAGTAAACATGTATATTCGTATTTGTTAGAGTCAAATGCTTGTATCGAGTCATAATGAAGTTTTGCAGGATTTTCCAGGAAGTAGGACCAAGTTTTTCCGGAAACTTAACATAAGAATTTCTGCAGGTCACTTCTGAATGCGTCACGTGTAAAAATCTGGAAATTTTACGAGTTTTGTTTTTCTAACGGAGTCTTAAAGTTTTTGTTAAATTATTAGTTTTATAATCTCCAGGAAATCTGCAAACATCATTCCACAAGCATTATATCTTATTTTGTTTTCTAGGATTTATTAGCATATGTAGATTGCCGCCGATTTTATGCGAGATTTCCTTGTCTGTTTTCTCAGGATTTACAGGTTATGTATGACAAGAAGATGATTTATTATTCCGGAAGGGAAGCTTTGATTGTTCATCTTGGAGGAAGATCTAACCTGGCCACCTTATTATCCATACCGAGCGACTCAGAGGAGTATTTGATTTCATTCGTTTTACTTATTTCACTTTTACGTTCTTTACTTGAACATTGGGGACAATGTTCATCCTAAGTGTAAGGGGAAGGTAAAATGATGATACCTTACAGATACACTTTCGCTTGAGTTTGTTTGTTTGATAGTAGATGTGTAATAAAACTATGAGAAATACTTGTTAGTGTTATTTTAGCGCCAAATTGGAATTTTTTTACAACATTTAGGAGTGAAACTTTAGCCATAGCAAGCGTCTCATGGATAGGAGATTGTATGACTAGTACATAACCGTATCATTCAGAAAAATTTTCCACCCAAATATGTGAGGTTCGCCTTTAGATTTGATAGGAAAAGCATTTACTATTAGTGCTTATGAGTGTACCGGTAGCATTTAGATTCTAGAACTTGCGTTAGTGATGCATCCCGAGACCGCTAGTGAGACTACATTCGTGTAGTAGGATTTACTACATGATAAGAGGCATTAGGATCACCCTTGTGTTAAACCCGTATTATAATTACTTGACCATTTAAGTCATATTACTTGGCTAGTTAAGTCAACTAATTTTTCTCACACCTTAGCGTTGTGCTCATTTTTAGTACACGAAACCCCTAGTACACCCCTCCGAGCCTATCTTTTCATTTCTAACTTTAAGCATCTTACTTAAAGGAAGAATTTGTTACACCCCACTTAAATGTACACCCAAATCGCTTTAGCCTTCCGTGTATGCACTCATCTTTAGTGCATTATTGTTATATGTTTAACCCTAAGTTAATTATCTAATTGATTACATGGTTGCTAAGTCGAGTCATATCCTTGTACATATTGTTTTGGGACGATTGAGACTCATGGGTAAAGTACTTATTTTATGGAGTAATGGGGAAGAACATCATATATTACCCCCGTATGTACGTTAATCTTAAAAGTACTCCAAGTGTTTTAATTATCTTGATTCGAGTCATAAGAGTAGTTTAATGTAAAGTATGTAAAAATTCAAGTGTAAGAGGAATTTTCATTCCCTATGATGTATTATTTTGGATGATAAGGTAAGAGTGTATGCAAAAAAAAAATAAATAATAATAAATAAAAAAAAATAAAAAGAGAAAAACGTACGGACTACCATCCCGTTTCATTCTATGTTCATTTTATGTTATTTTTCATTTATTAGCTTAAGTCGAGTCTAGTCTTGGCTTAGCAACGCCATATTGTACATGTAATTAACCAAGATTGTTAACTCGCCACCAGTAAAGACTGCCTATATCCAACAAAACCGTGTATTCCATATCCCTACACCTAACGTTACAATCCTTTAAAAAGACCTATTTGATAGTTTATCCTAGGTGCTTACGCCATGTGGTGGAGGTTTGATCCTTTCCCAACCCTATGGTAATCTATTTTGCTATGACAGGTAGTGAGAGATATTTTCCGTTTCCATATTGTAATTTATACTTTATTACACCCGAGAGATGTGAGTATCTAAACACTATTTGTGAGGTGCTAGTATATGACCTCCATGCTTATCTTTGGTCTTTAGTGGAACGATTATTTGTTGTAATTACTTTTATATTAGTTTTAAATGACTCATAACTTGTATTTTGATTAGAATAAAAGCGCATTTGCTTGAGGACAAGCAAATCTCAAGTGTAAGGGTATATGATGAGGTGAAAAATGAACCACTTTTAGGGGGTCATTTAAGCCCAGAACTGAATTTATTTGATCAAATATTACCCTAAATCGTTCCTTTTGTGATTTTAGGTACTTTGGGAGTGAATTATGGAAAAGGAAGCAATTCGGACGTTTTTGGAGCATAAAAGTGAAGAAAACGCCAAAGACTTAATTTTCCATGCTGAGAACAGTACCGTCAAGAGTAAAAGTGGTGACGACCCAGTGCAAACCTGACGGCGTCACAACAAGGGTGTCAAGAGTTAATTTGGTGACGGCCTGCATAAGGTGAATACATGACGGCGTCAGACCCAGATCTAGGCAGTCCGAGGAACTATTTGGCGGCGAGATGACGGCGTCAGACATTTGTTCTTGACGCCGTCACCTACCAAACTCTATATATAGTTTTCTACTTTTCATTCATTAGAGAGGAACTTGTGTGGAGAAACTAGGGCCGAACTTTGTAAACCCTAGGTCATATTTTACAGTACTTTCAAGGGTTTTCATCCCTTGAATCCTTTCATGTTCTATTGAGATGAGTCTTCTCTTAATTCAATCAATATGTCTATGTGTTGGTTGACTATATCTTGTGCTTGTCTTGATTTTAACATGCTAGGCTAGATCTATCTTGTGTTTGCTTAGATCTAATGAAACCTAGATGTTAATTATGTGTTGATTACTTGTTTATGGTTGTATTGGATGAATGATTTCAATGTTAGGCTTAAGAAAACTGGCAGATCTCCATTGTGTAACATGCTTGAATGTCTTAGGAAACATGAACCGATGTGTACTAGGTTTTATTGGTTGTATTTAATGCATGAGTAAATTCTAATGATCCCATGTTAGGAGCTTCTTAGCCGGCTCGACATAGGAGTGAAGTAGGCGCTCATATGATTGGGGAAGTAAGTACGCCACTCCATAAATGGTATTAAGGAATACAATCCATCATCCACGCAACTATAACAAGTAATTAACGTGTAAAAGATATCTAGGGAGTAGTTAAATCTAAGTAAACACAATTCTCCCACATATTGCTCACAACTTTAGTTTAATATAGTTTATTTTCATTTCTAGTATTTTATTTTGATTGCATCTTAGTATTGGGTTAGTTGACTAGCAACTAATTCCGCCAAACTCCTTCAAACCCGAGATTTTTACTTGCTTTCTAAAAAATATAAAAATACGAAAAGAATCATCCCTCATCTCTAGACCTAGTCTTTAGGTTTTCTAATCCTAGCGACACTATTCCTAGCTGAACGATCAATCCCCCGGTACTTGTCACTATACTATACTACAACGATCAGGTACACTGCCTGGTGGGGGTTGTAAGCTTCTCGAGATCCCTTGAGAGGTAAAGCTTGGTGCAATTCCCACGCATCAGGAGCCTCTTCCCAAAGACCTATTGGGAGCCACTTCCCAAAGACTACTGGGAGCCACTCCCCAAAGATAACTGGGAGCCACTTTCCAAAGAATACTGCTAGCCACTAAATTGAATAACGCAAATAAGTTTATCACAATCATGTATGTATGCAATCAAGTATAAATATTTTGAGTATATGTACAACTAAAAGCAAGTAGTTGAGCATGTATCTCCCCCAAAGAGTTTGTAAAACAAGTATTAAAACGAGTAAAAGTGGGGCTATGACTCACCTTAAACTAATGATATCAAAATGTATAACGGAATCATGGATAAGCCGAGAAGTCTCAATGCATAACCTAGAATATGATGTCATGTCTTAGCTTTGGAATAATGATGCTAAAGTATAAACAAGCCTATATACGTCTTTATATTGATCATGATGTAGTACTTGACAATTTTGTGTACGTTTGTTTATGAAACAATTTTAGTTTGTATATCTCGTACTACCGTTCGGGCCATCACAATCCAGAGGTCATGCAGTAAACGCTCGAGGAGCCAGGACACTTTAAATCGTCTATCCACAACTCATCTCGACGTTTTACTCTAATGAACCCCTCACGTGAAGTTCCCTAGTGTTGTAGTATTCAATATGTAAAACATGTATAATAGTTATAATGATTTCGGTTTAGAAAGCCTTGAGGTCTTAGCTGTGGCCTTGTCGTGGCTTTGGTCTTGGCTACCATGTCTTTAAGATCTCAACCTTGGCCTTAGCCGTGTTTGTGATCTCAGCCCTAGGCCTTTTGGCCTTTTGGTTTTCCTTAGTCGTGACAAAAAGGCATAGTCTTATAGGTAATATAGGGGCTGTTAAGAATTTGAAGAAAAATAACATTCGTTATGCATTTTCAGGACTCGAGCTTCTTTACAAGTGAAGGAAAACGTCGTTCCGGACAACTTTTGTGTTTTAGCTTTTTGATGAAATGGACCAGAAGGACCTCGTTCAAAATGGACAGCTTCTTAACAGTTTGTAAATGGCAGTTTCGGCATTTTGGTCTCGTTAACTTCTTTTGATCATATCTTTTGACTCGTGTACTCGTTTTAGGTGATTCAAATTGTTACGTTTTCCTTGTAAGATCCTCTATAATTCTATAAGCTTTTTCAAGTCTATAAGTATATATTTCTAGTCGTTTATCATAGCATAACCTACTAGTTTACTTGTTTGTTTTATAAATGATAACATATAATGATATATAAGTTTAGACTTGTTTTAAGGATTTGTACATCATGAGATCAATATAACAAGACATATATAGCATATAGAGCTTATGAAAACAAAGTAAGGATGATGAGTATAAGTTTTCTTAAAACTATTGGCCTTGTAAAAAGGGAAATATGAACTAGGACAAGAACTATACACTTTCAATCGAAAACCCTAGCTTCTAATCCTTCACCACAACTCTTGCAAACATTGCTAGCCTTGATATAGACCTTGTGAAAACCTTATTAACTCAGCCCTAATACCCTTGTGTAGCTCCTAATTCATCCATGGAATCACCAAATAAACACTAGTTTCATGTAGAGAATAACTAGGCCTTCAACTTTTATGTGTAACTTAGAACTTGGAAATCAAAGATGAAAGGTTGTGTGATTTAAGTATGTTGTGTGTGGTGAACGAACAAGAGGGATCAAGGGGGTTTTATAGGACCTCTTGTTCATTGTGGAGGTGCTAGGAAGGTGACTAACAATCTTGCTTACTAAGTCTTGGTTTAGATGAAGTAATCTTAATGCCTAAGTTAACTTAGCTAGTTTATTTAACACATGTAAGCTTCCTAATGTTTCAAGACTTATCACCAAGATACATGGCATGATGAATCACCTCTATACACGTTCATATGATGGTTAGGGTGACTAGGTACATAGTTTTGGTATTATCTTGCTTTACAGAGGTCGTTTAGTCCTGGTAATCGCTAACTGTAAGTCGTAAAGTCACGAAACTCAAAATCGGGTATCCTAAAAATATGAAACTTATAAAAATATTAGAACTTATTAATATAACCTATCTTAGCATATTAAATGAGTGATAAGTTTTATCAGGGTGCTTAAAGTCGCAAAAACCTAAAACCGGAATTGTTTAATATCTAGTTAAGATATTTAAGAAGAGAATTTTAACTTGACTTCTCTTAGTGAGATATTTTGTAAGATATTATCTAAATAATATCTAGTTGATGACTAGGTATATGATTAGGCAATGTCATCTAAAATGTACTAGTCAAAAGGTGGTGCAGGTATCAGGAGTAAATAGTAAAAGTGAATAGTGAAAATAAATAGTAACCCAAAAATGCGAATTGTTACACAAACCCTTGCCAAGACTTATTTCAAATTCAAACCGTCAAAATCGTCAAGATAAGGACATTACATATTGGAAATCATTTAAGGAACAAGAGCTGGCAATCAAAAGAGAGAAAGTTAAACTCCAACAACAACAAGTGGAAATCTTGAACATCACAAGAAAGGAGCAAGAGTTGATTTTCTACAATTCAGCAATCGACCCGAATTTGGGTGAGCGACAACGGCAAGAACTTTTGTGCCTTAAGGCACAAATCAAGGAATGCCACAACTTAGATTACTAGTTTAAGTTTTTAATAAGTATTATCATGTTTAAGTTTTTAATTTAGTACCGTAATGTTTTTTATTTAATTATTGTAATGTTTTTATTTTTAATAAATTTTAAATTTGTTGTTTAAAATGTTTGAAAAAAAAACGTTGGTCACCACTGTGGCACTTGGATCATGTATGGTCACTGGACAGAGAAGGCTGACGTGACAGCCGGAAAAGTTGGGTGACCTTTGTGTTAAGCCTTAGTGATTGTGAGTTTAAAATGTAATGTAGTAAGGAATAAGGTAACATGTGTTTTGATGATGGCCAAATCATGTACTATTGATGTTCCATACTTCCATGTTGGATAATGTTTGTGTCTTATATTGCCCTAACATAAAAGCTAAAATTTAACATCATTGAGGTTTATTTATATAGGTGATATAGATCTTTATTTTGGACATTTTGCAGTGTGTGCTATTGTAAGTCCATCATACCATTTTGTGTTAACTTCAGTCAGTTTTTTATGTTCATTGCATAAACTTTAACATTGTATCTACTTCACATTTGAAGTTCATTTTGCTTTTGTTGTGTGAAAAACAAAAATCTCATTCGCAAATTTGTATACTCGTTATATATGCTTATGTACCCCACGATATGATCTTCTTCTTTTCTTTTGAAAATGTGAAATATATTAATCACAAAAGATCATATAACTCCTTATGAAATTCAAATACAAAATATTAAGGACCTGCCATGATCCAAACACTCTAAGAAACTATACAAATAACTCTACATATACCCTTCAAAACTAAGCCATCAAACAAACAACATTCATTCATATTTCACATATTCAAAAGTAGTAGACTACATTTATGATTAATCCTAGATACTAGTGCAGTTACCCTCACACTAATAAATAAAAATCAGTCGCCTCATCCTACTACAAAGTTTAGGTAACTTTGTTGGCTTAATAGTTTCTATTCCTACCATAAACCCTAAATCCTAAACTCTATATTAGATTCTCATTTCTGAACACTCAAAGACTTATTATTAACTAGTGATGGACCTTATTCCATCACTTTGTTTAAACCCTCCTCATAACTAAATTTGAAAAAAAATGTCCATTAGAGTTAACGATAACATCCTTAAGCCCAAACCTTCCCACATTCTCTTTAAATGGTACCTTAATTCTAGAGCAGTCATTTTATATCCCACAAAATACCCAACAACATTCAAACTTCATTTAGCACCCCCCTTTCACTAATTCCTCATAAAAACAACTACCTCATTTCCAAATTCATTCATTAATCATTATACTAGGTTTAAACATCAGTTCTATTTGTACTGTTTCATCTACCTTTTTCATAACATTAACATAAGAGTCTATTGGTGCAAATATTGTACATATATCTCTTTCATGTTTTAATGATGATAATATATCAGGAGACATTTAAAATCGTTAGCGATAGATCAAAACCAAAAGCAGCCGAAAGTAGGATTTAGCACGCTGGTTTCACGCGCCAGCGTGCCATGACCAGCTCACCAGATTTTGTTTTCACGCTCTCGGTTTTTCAAAGTCGGTTTTCCTCTTACCCGACAAAGTTTGATCTTCGAATATAGGTTTGTACATAATATTTAATATATGTTTTATACTATTTCAAGTGGAGTATGACTTAGAGAGATCGTGTCAAATGTCTAGTCCCATTTTATACAAACTCAAATCCAAACTTTTATAAAACTCAACTCAAAGCCTCGTAGCCAACTCAAAACATTTTATAAGACAAGCTAAATGCTTGAAGGTCTATGTTTTTATAAAATGATCAAATGAAGAAATAAAAATGGGTTTAATCATTACTTATGTTTTAACTAATTACCAAATGGGTCTACTCCATTTTGAAAAAATAAGTTAAGGTCAATTTGAGTACTTAGTTAAATGCACTTTCCGCTTGTCGGTTGATGATTTACTAAATATGCAAAAGTACTTAATTTATTGCATCAAAGTAATTACTCCGTAGTTAACAAGTTAATTGTGGCATTAACAAAGATTATAACATTTGAAATTTGAATTTTGAATTAAGAATCTCCTTTGCATTGTTTTGTCCAACTTTCCCTCTACACAAAGCATCATTGCCCTCCATTAACAACATTTCCAACGTTTCAAGCTTCCCACTTTTTTCTTTAACCAAGGCTAATTTGAACCCCAATTAACCATAGCTAATGAGTTGGTTTAACCTAACCCTTCTTGGAGATTTAAAATACTCTTGGGAAGGTTAAAAGTGAAGTGCATATGGGAGTTTAGCAAGAGGAAACAACTAGTTATTTGGCAAGAAACAAAACAGCGTCAACACGCTGGTCCCACGCGCTAGAGTAGCGCACCATGGGTTGTCTTGATTTCTTGCCTATAAATAGCACCCTGTTGCCATGCTAACATTTCACCTATTGCCAAACATTTCCGCCCTCTTATTTCTTTTTAATATCTCTCTAAGGCTTTAAATCCTTCTTGTGACTTAACATCTTCTATCATCTATTGAAAACAAACTCTTTGCAAAAGTAGAACACACAAAAATCTAATCCACGTTTGTGTGTTGTGTCTAGATCGAGTCTTCGTCTTCTTAATCTATCTTCTTCTAGCGTAGTATACTTGTTGTAACAAATACTTAAACATTCTCATTCAATTTGTAACTAAGTGTCAAGTCTTACTTCGGGTGGGAATAAGCAAGTATGAAAGTCTTACTCTGGGTGCGGAGAAGCAAGAGTGTAATAGTCTTTGTATCGAGTGTGGTCAAGCTTGGGGTTTGGTATTTCTTTAGTAAAAGTCTCTATAATTGGTGTGAGAGTTCGCGAGGTCTTTGTGGGTGGTTCTGGGTGCGAACTCCGTTAGGTGTTAGCTTGGATCAATGTGTAGATTAGTGAAAGCTAAGTTGTACGGTTTATCCACCACAAGGATTTGGTACTAGTGAATAGTACATGTGTCGTGGATCCGAAACTGGACATATTGATGATCTAAACCCTTTGTCCCGAACCAGTATAAATCGTTGTGTTTGTCTCTCTTCCCTTAACTATTTACTTTGGATTTATTTTGTTTAATTGTTCACACCCTTGCATGCAATCTTGACACTTAACATACTTAAAACTTAAAATAAATCGAAAAGAATGTATTCACCCATCCCCTACTGTTCTACAAAGCCAATATTTTTTACATTTGTTTGCTCCAAAGTTGTACCATTAACATCACAACTATTACTCAAATCAGTTCGTCCAAACAGAGGCAAATTGTTCTATAATCTCCTTAGTCATCCGCACATTTCTAGACCTGCCAACACTACACTCAGTATCCTCGATACTAGTTTCCCTTTCCCTTACTTTCCCCAACCTAACATCATCTCCACTATCCAGTACAGTCAAATCCAATTTATTATCAGTATGCCCCACAATAACCTTGTCCCCTTTGTTACGACCCCCTCCTTTTTTTTCACCACCATATTGAGAACCGAATCATCAAATTTATATGGTAATTTTACCCTCTTTGATGATCGTTGTGCGGGTGACATAATTGACATAATTGGCTATTGTACGGAGAACAACAAAATTATGGCAAATTAAGATCTACCCAAATTGGAAACAAATTGGTCGAAATTGATCCGATAGAAATATTCATAAGATGATTTAGAGTACTTTGTATGGTTTAGGTTAGTGAAATGATGAAGAAAGAGTATTGTTAATGGCGGATTGAAGGTGAAACCATCGCAACGGCTTCTTCTGTCAATTTCGCTATTAGAGTAAAAAAGTTTTCGATACGATTTTTTTTGAAAACAGTTTCTTTACTATCTCACATGGGTGTGGGTTTCTCAATCTTTTCATATTACGCTCCATAAGAACTGAGTATTGCGTCGTTTTCTATATGTTTCGGCCTTACTTTTGCATGTATCTTTGACGGGAGGCTAGGAGCCCAACTGACACTTCAATTAGGAATAATGTCACCACTTTTGAACCACGTGCTAGCATGTGAAACGTTGCGATTTTTTTCTTTTCTAATCTTTGATTTCTAATAGCATTATGAGACATGGATACGATGCTATATATAACAGGATTCCGTATCGTATCTTAGCTATATATAATTTCAAGTACTTGATTTGTTTTTTATACCATTAGTTCACTACTTAAATGTTGGTTTTGATTAAAGCTATATGACTATTGTGTTTGGTAAAAATAGCAGTTAGTAGTAGTTGTGAGTTGTGAACAGTAGTCACAACTTAGCTTCTTAAAGTTCACAACTTACAGTTCACAAATCAGCTTCTTAAAAGAGCATTAGAAAAATAAGCATTCTTAAAAAATATCAAAGCTCACCGCTCTTTTGCCAAACGAATAATAAATATCAAAAAGGTCATTGCTCACCGCTCATCGCCCCAAAAAGCTTCGCGCCAAACATAACCTATGTTTGGTAAAGATAGCAGTGAGCAGTAGCAGTGAGCTATGAGCAGTAACTACAGCTCACAGCAGAAGCATTGGAAAAATGAGCATTTTTATAAAATATAAAAGCTCACCGCTCCCTTGCCAAACGAATAATAAATATCAAAAAGCTCATTACTCACCGTTTATCGCCCTAAAAAGCTTCGCGCCAAACATAGCCTACGTTTTTTTTTTTTTTTTTTTTTTTTTTTTTTTTTTTTTTTTTAGTGAAAAGATTGGACCCCATTACCATTTAATAATATTATTTTTTAAGTGAGGCTCATAAAAATTATTTATTCGGTCTATATCCACACGAGATGCAAAATTGACATCTTTCCCAACAAGAGGCTATGAGAGATGTGGGACTCACATGGACTCTTAGCTAAGCAAAAATAAACAACCCCTAAGTCATGTTTTAATGTAACGTTGCGTTTTTGAGTTTTTATTTATTTATTTTTATTTTTTAGTGGGTTTAGAAATAAGGGAAAATTACCAAAATGGCTCATTGCCCTGCGGTCTAGGCATATTTAGCCCATTTTTGAAAAATTCCCGTTTTAGCCCAGGTTGCCCTGGCCAACTTTCGTATAGCTAACCAAAGATGTCAAGTATCCTCAAGTTGCCCAAAATACAAAAAAGTTGCCCAAAATACAAAAAAGTTTTTCCGACGTGACACTCTGTAGTTGGCTATACGAAAGTTGCCCAGGGTAATCCGAGCTAAAACGGGAAACTTTCAAAAAAGAACTAAATATGCCTAGACCCAGGGCAACCAGTCTATTTTACTAATTATCCCTAGAAATAATGGTTATACAAGAGGAAAAAAAAGACGAGAAAAGAAAGAAAGTTGCTTTTTTATTTCATTTTTTTGAAATGAAATGAAACGAGAAAAAAAAAAAAAAAAAAAAAAAAAGGTCGTGTTCACGAGTTGGAAAAAAATGGAATGAAAAAAAGACGTAGTTACATTTATGCCCTTTAAGACATGTTCATATTCTTAAATGCTGTGCCTATCAAAGTTAATATTCTTGCCTGAAAAATAAGGTTGGATTGCTTACCTACTAGATTGAATATTTCTAAACGAGGTATGGATATTGAATCTATTTTATGCCCCATATGTGATGAAGAAGTGGAATCGACTAGCCACATCTTCTTCACTTGTCATATAGCTAAAGAGATTTTCCGTAAGATTGCATGGTGGTGGGATGTAAATGTTATGGAAGTATCTTCTTACGAAGAATGGCTAGAGTGGCTTTCGAATACTCCTCTTCAGTCTACGCATAAAAATCTGCTTGAATGAGTTTGCTATGTTATGTGGTGGCACATTTGGAGTTTTCGTAACAAGAGTTTATTTGGTCCGGCTTGTCCTTCGAAGGTGCTAATTTTTGATGCGGTAGTGGCTAGGTCTTTTCTTTGGTGTAAGCATAAATGTAAGAAATCTTTTAGTTGGGTTGACTGGCTTAAAAATCCTTATCTTGTAACTTTGTAATCTCTAGCTCCTTGCTAGTTTTCTTTTTTAATAATATCCGCCGTTTAAAAAAAAAGACATTATCATTTTATCACAAGAGTCGAATATAAGTAAAAAACGTATAAATATTGAGGACTATATTGATCATTATATAGTCAATACTCAATAGTTTGGTTGTAGTTTTGTGTCCGTTCAAATCCGCTTATATTTGGACGGAAACTTTTTGGTGAAAAATGCTAACAATTTTTCTGGCACTTCTATCTCTTTCTTAAAGGGAGGTGATTTACATACTCTCAAAAATGATTGGCACACTCAAAATGTGAGTGTGTTGACATTTATACCCTTACAGGATAAGAATAAGTCCAAACAATGTGAGAGTATAAATGTCAACACACTCAAAATTTAAGTGTGCTAATCATTTTTGAGAGTGTGCAAATCACTTCCCTAAAATGTTTAAGTTTCTTATCATTTTATTTCCTTATCTTTAAAAAGAATTCGAGAACATAGCGTAACTCTGCGTAAGAGATTGTGTATTGTGAATTGCGATTCTATAGATTATGTGATAACTTAGTGTCGACACTCGGCAATTAATCCACGTTTTCTTAAATGTCCCATTCTTGCACTTAAATCTCTTTTATGTGCACGGACCAGTTTCTTTCAACACAAGTCATACGCACTTTTCTTTAGTACATTTGGAGCGATTGCATAAACGGTCCACACATTTATGGATTCTCACGAAAAGAAAATACGTACCACATGTTTGATTATTTTAATGCGCGTGTTTTTCGGTGGACCTAGGGAGTATGAGGATGTCGACTATATTTTTTCTTGTGTAAAACATAATAAACTTTTTAGTAGTGCATAACGTGTTACCAGTCTTCTTCAGTTTTAATAAACTTTACCGTATTGCTTTTGTTTCTGGTACGCCATCGGTGCATGTCACAAAGAAAAACTACTACCTCATTTGATTGTTTACGTATAGTATTTGTTGGTTTTGGCTTTAGAGACATAGTTGAAGTTGCATGCCAGGTTGGCTTCCATATTTGACGGTTATCTTTCACTCACATGTATTATAATGCTACGTTGTTTTCATATATGCATGGTCCTAGTAACTTTTAAGGCATGCACCCACCTTAGGGGTAGATGATCATGATTGATTTGATATATGGAACCTAATGACTCAAATGACTTTATTTTCGACAAGACGACAACATCGACTTAAAGTTTGACGATTGTGGTGTCTTTGAGACCACCTCTGAAACTATCTGAGAGCTTCTTTTCTTTGTCGTATACTCGTATTGAATTGTACAACGTACTGTACGACTTACTTAATATGTAGATAACGATCAAATATCACAATCCGATAAGTATTTTTTAGAAAAACATATCGGATCAAGTATAGTTTCAACTTTCAAGTACTACAAGAGCTAGTTATATTGGATCTTCATAAATAAAAGATAATAAAGATTTCGAATTGACTCTTTAGCGATACTAGTAAAAAATGTTATACTCCCTCCGTCTCAAATTTATTGTCCACATTTCCATTTTAGGATGTCTCAAATTAATTGTCCACTTTCCCTTATTAGTAAAAACTAGAGAATATAATAAGAGAATATTCTCATTGAGTGGTTGAAATTTATAAGGGTCCCATTTTTATTAAACTTTGAAATTTCTCTCTCCCATGACAATTAATTTGATACGGAGGGAGTATACATTATCAACAACAATATCATCAAATTTTACCTAAATATTGTAAGCTTCTTTATTTATAAAACAAAACTGATGAAAATAAAAAGTAAAAAGTCAAGAAAGTGAAATATGAAAAAAGACAATTAGAAAGAAAATGTTGAAATAATTAATTATGAGTAATTTCAACTATTAATACACATATATTTCAAATGAAAACTATTAATACACATTGAAAACCAGGTTAACCCGTGAAGCTTTAAACTTGGCGGGTTGACCCGGTTTAATTTGACCCGTTTTTCGACCTAACCCGTCGAGTTGACCCGGTTTATATTGCCCCTTTTTCGACTGGAACGATTCAACCGGTTACAACCATCCGGGTCGAACTGGGTTTCAAAACATTATGTTTAATCCTCAAATCCTCAAACTTTTATTATTTTTCGTTTATAACCCATAAACTTGTTTTTTATCACTAAAATTATCTGTTGCTATAAAATCCTGTTATTATGCATAGTTACTCGTCTATTTATATATAATAAAAGGAAGATCACCTTTGCTAACCTCATAACTGTGTCAATACATGTTATATTTTTCCCATTTATATTGATAGGCCTTTTCATTAAAGAAATCACTTAAAAACAACTTTAAAAGAGTTCATTCTAGCTATATTTTTTAATTCGTAATAATTCTATGAGTGTTTGGTGACATGATTCATTACACTTTTTTGACGTATATAAAATCGGTTCAATCAGGCGGTCGAACCGGTTGAACCGACAACCCGGTGACTCGACCAGGTTAAAAAAAAACTGGGTTTTAAAACATTGGATGTAATCCCCGGCAGTTTGAATTACACATTTTAAATTACGGCATTTAAAATTTTCACCTACGATGAGACTATAAAACGTTTTCACGTTATCAAAAAACACGTTCAGTTTCATCAATCTTGTCTTTTATTTCCAGCTTTAGTATGGCAAAGCGTTATTCATAGTTTCAGTATATAAATGATCATTATGCATGAGAATGCATATTTATTAATTATTTAAGTGTTTAGTTTTAATGGTTTCTCATATTACGAGTATATTTTTTAACGTGAGTTCTAATGATTGTTATTTTGCATGTTTCATACCATTTCTACTATGAAGACGCTGCTTGATCATGTTTTTACTAAAGGTGAGGCTGTCTTTATACAAAACTAAATAAATTAATGAATCCATGAAAATCATGAAAAATGTGAATGATACATGTCTTGCTCAGTTGAAGCGAATGATAATTTTGGTATGAAGAAACTAACAAATGCTAGATGCATTTTCTCTTTTATATATTTTTCGTTTTTATATACGTTTAGCTGGAAATATTTCAATTGTTGGGTTTATAGTGGCACGAGGATATGTTTAGTTTTTTTATTTTATTTATTTATTTTAGTCTTGTGTATGTTAACTAACAATATGTTATGCGTTATGCTTTGTGTTAGTCAAAGTAACATGTATATTTGCCAACTCCTAATGTAAGTTTGGTAACTTTATGTCTAACGTTTGAAAGTTGATAACTACAAGATTTTTTTTTTCTTCGTGTTGTGATGAGATTATAAAACGTGTTGAAAATAAAGTAAAACAAAAGTATAAAGTGACAAACAAAACTTTGAAATGAATGATAATAATTGGAAATGGATGATAAAAGAAGATTGTATTTTTTGTTGTTTTCGATATGATAACTCCATAACAAAGGAGGCTTCAATTAGTGGAGTTGTTTGTTTTGAGATTTTGACAAGTTATATGTTTCATGTGTTAGAGCATGCCCATGCGTAACGTACTGCTCCACGTTAAGGCACGTTAACTTGCGTTAAGGCACGTTAGCCGCTGCGTTGACATGCGTTAAACCCACGTTAACGTGGGGCGTTATGTGGCTAACGCCACGTTAAGCGTATTTTTTTTTCTTCCGATTTAAATGATTTAAATGGGTTTTTGTTGGGTTTTTTGTGTGTGTTATGTGTGTGTTTCAATGTGTGCTTTGTGTGTGTTATGTGTGTGTTTCAGTGTGTGCTTTGTGTGTGTTTGCATGTTCACAACGAAGAAGAAGAGAAAACATTTGGAAAGTTACATTTTAAGTCCTTGTGGTTTTCTTATGGGTTTACACAGATTTTGTTCTTTTAGTCCTTGAGTTTTTGTGTATTAGCAGTTTGGTCTTTGTGGGTTTACACAGATTTTTTTATTTATTTTTTATTTAAATAAAAATGTAAGTAAATTTTTTATTTTTAGTTATTTGTTTGATAAAAATGTAATTTGTTTTAATTTGTATTTTTTTTTTAAATAATTGGAAAAAATGATAAAAGTGGGGCCCAAAATGTTGAGTTAAGGTGAGTTAAGGTTGAGTTATGAATGGGGTTGTTTTTTTGTGAGTTAAAGTTAAAGTGGTAAAGCTGATGTGGCGCTGACGTGGCGCTGAGTTATAACTTAACTCAAGTTACGATTGTGCATGCTCTTAGTGTTGTGGTCACTTATCAACCTGTCACACACTTTTCATCGAGGGATTGCCCTTAGTGATGTTGCATTTGGTGGGTATGGAGATCGAGGTTTTATCATAATATTCTCCAAACTTTTGATGTCATGTCGATTTCGTGAGGTAGTAGTAAGTTGTAAGGTCGGTTTGTTAGTATTGTAAGCTTGAGGGTTAATGTAATTTTAGCATCTTACTATTCAATCGATTTAATATATATTTGCTTTTATGAAAAACTATAGTTTAATACTTTTGGATAATTATACTATATACTAATAAGGAAAGATGATGTGACATTTAGTATGTTGCAATTTTTTTTTAACCTTTGAACTTGGATGCTATTGGCTGGAATTGGTGATTAAATGAGTCAAAATGTGTCATTAGCCAAGTTTATTGACCCAACACTGATCACCCTTGGGTTTGGCAGCAAACCATTGGTTGGAAAACATCAAGAGCTAAACTGTTCATTGATTAATGAGGTTAACTGCTTTGTTAATACACCAAACGTGCCACCAATTTCAAACACAGCAGGCATAAACAACCTACTCAGTTGTACAACGCATTCTAAGCCAACCATGTGGCCTCAACAGTGATTTGAGTATGACTTTGATAGACCTATTGTTAAGAAGCTTCAGGATATACACTCTCCATGTGTATACATTATTAATACATAGTATTCACACCATCTTCTTGATTCAAAACCTTAATCGTCGGCCAGGTACAAACTAGACATAAATTCAATTACTTTTTATTAATTTCATGATCTTTATGTTAGATTAATCATAACCCTTCAAGGAATTAGCGTTTAATCTATTTTTCCCCAATTTTTCTTGGTTAATTGATTTGATTGATTAGGGTTTATTTGATCTATGTGGAATTGATTATTTATGCTTTTGATCTTTGCGATTATCTTTTAAGGTATGTTCTTTAGTATATTTCTAGCATATTTATGTTTTTATTTGATGCAGAGGTCTTTTGAAGTTCATACGGAAGATATACGAGCAAAAGAAGAAGAGATTTTTAAGCGGAAAAGCTTCATTTTTTATCATATGTAGAAATTGGTTTGGGACCACCCCTGTCTTTAATCATAGAACTGATGTGGTAAGCATGCCAGAAATCCATTTTATGTTTTAGTATGTCACTATGTTAGCAGGGGTCTCCTAATTTACATATTTTAATGAGTAGTATATAATTTGCAAAGGATATGATTATTAAGGAATTTTATTTTCAAGCTTGCCGGAAAAACCTCCTTATAATCAAGGAGAGTGAGTATTGAGTAGCAATAGCCCTAGAGATATTTAATGCCAATGAGATTGATGCTCACTCTCTGTCATATTGTTTTTACTCTACATGAAAAATAAGCTGATTTAAGAATTATGACGTTATATCTTCTATATCGCTTTCATTTTATTGAGGCAGTTAAGCAAAATAATGGACTGTGGGTCAGTATGGAGGTAAGGCAGCTAAGATATAGTACACATGTTTTGTTTAAGCCAATTATGGATTTGGTCCTCAAGTGGTGACCACGGGTCAGTATGGTGGAACTGAGGGAAGATTTAATAGTGGTGTAGGTTCAGGAGGTGTGAATAGTGGTGCAAATGGTGAGTGCTTTAATTGTCATCAAACAGGGCATTGGGCACAAAACTGTTAGATAGCTGAAAATCTGTAATGAAGATAAATAGGGAATAATATTGATGAGGCGAAAAATGAACCACTTTTAGGGGGTCATTTAAGCCCGGAATTGAATTTATTTGATCAAATATTACCCTAAATCGTTTCTTTTGTGATTTTAGGTACTTTGGGAGTGAAATCTAGAAAAGGAAGCAATTCGGACGTTTTTGGAGCATAAAAGTGAAGAAAACGCCAAAGACTTAATTTTCCATGCTGAGAACAGTGTATGACGGCGTCAAGAAGGAAATCCTGACGGCGTCAAGAGTAAAATCCATGACGACCCAGAAGAAACCTGAAGGCGTCACAAGAAGAGTGTCAAGAGTTAATTGTGTGACGGCCTGCATAAGGGGACTACATGACGGCGTCAGATCCAGATCTAGTCAGTCCGAGGAACTATTTGGCGGCGAGATGACGGCGTCAGACATTTATTCTTGACGCCGCCACCTTCTAAAATCTATATATAGTTTTCTAATTTTCATTCATTAAGAGGAACTTGTGAGGAGAAATCCTAGGGCCGAACTTTGTGAACCCTAGCTCATATTTTACAGTAAATTCAAGGGTTTTCACCCCTTGAATCCTTTCATGTGCTATTAAGATAAGTCTTCTCTTTAATTCAATCAATATGTCTATGTGTTGGTTGTCTATATCTTGTGCTTGTCTTAATTTCAACATGCTAGGCTAGATTTATCTTGTGTTTGCTTAGATCTAATGAAACCTAGATGTTAATTATGTGTTGATTACTTGTTTATGGTTGTATTGGATGAATGATTTCAATGTTAGGCTTAAGAAAACTGGCAGATCTCCATTTGGTAACATGCTTGAACGTCTTAGGAAACATGAACCGATGTGTACTAGGTTTTATTAGTTGTATTTAATGCATGAGTAAATTCTAATGATCCCATGTTAGGAGTTTCATAGCCGGCTCAACATAGGAGTGAAGTAGGCACTCATAGGATTGGGGAAGTAAGTACGCCACCCCATGAATGGTATTAAGGAATACAATCCGTCATCCACGCAACTATAACAAGTAATTAACATGTAAAAGATATCTAGGGAGTAGTGAAATCTAAGTAAACACATTTCTCCCACTTATTGCTCATAACCTTAGTTTAAATTAGTTTATTTTCATTTTTAGTATTTTATTTTGATTACATCTTTAGTATTGGGTTAGTTGACTTGCAACTAATTCCGCCCAAATCCATCAAACCCGAGATTTTTATTTGCTTTCTTAAAAATATAAAAATACAAAAAGAATCATCCCTGATCTCTAGACCTAGTCTTTAGGTTTTCTAATCCTAGCGACATTATTCCTAGTTGAACGATCAATCCCCCGGTACTTGTCATTATACTATACTACATCGATCAGGTACACTGCCTGGTGGGGATTGTAAGCTTCTCAAGATCCCTTGAGAGGTAAAGCCTGGTGCAAACCCCACGCATCAAGTTTTTGGCTCCGCAGCCCGGGGAATAGTTATTGTCTAGGTTAGAATCTCTTTTTATTAGATCTATTTGCTAGATTCTTTTCTAGTAAGATTTTATTTTTATTTTTAGGTTCTCTTTAGTCTATCTTATTTCTTTGTGTTTTTGTTCGTAACTTTTCACCACCCGACATCATGGACGATGGGAACATCTTTGAACCCGTCATCCCACCACAACAAAACCCACCACTAGAACCTCTTAGGCCCCGAACCTTAGGAGAATATTCCCGACCTAGCCACCAAGGCTATCGAAACACCATTGAGCTCATCGGAGCCAATGTGACCCCCTTGCGATCCGACACCATCCGATTGGTGCAAAGCGGATGTGCATTCCATGGACTTCGTTCCGAAGATCCAAATCAACATCTCAAGGACTTCCTTAAAATCGTAGATTCCATAGACCTAGATGTTGCAACTAGAGAGACAACCCGATTACGCCTATTCCAATTCTCTCTACGTGATCAAGCTAGTCAATGGCTTGAGCGTTTACCCGCGGGATCCATCACCACGTGGGATGATCTCACCACTCGTTTCCTTGCTCAATTTTTCCCATTGGGGAGAACTACTAAGCTTAGAAATGACATCTTGATGTTCCAACAACGTCAAAATGAAACCCTCTATGAAGCATGGACTCGTTTCAAGGACTTACTCCAAAAAGTCCCCCATCATAGCATAGATCTTTGGCTCCAAGTCCAAATCTTCTATGACCATATCGATCTCTCCACGAGGCGAGCCATTGACCAATTGGCCGGTGGTAAGCTACGTGATCTAAGTGCGGAACAATCATGGGAACTCATAGAAGATCTTGCTCTCTATGAAAACGAAAGTTGGAATGATCCCCGTGATTTGAACAAAACGGTCAAGGCAATATCTTTGCCTTCAAATAACTCTAGCACTCCCGACAGTAGGATCATGGAACTTGAGGACCAAGTCAAGTTTCTCATGAAATCTTACGAAGCTCCTAAGCCTTCAAGCCAAGTGAACAAAATCACTTCTTCATGCGAATTGGTGTGTATTAATTTACACACCTTTTATAAGACCAAAACCGGACTCAAATGATCAAAAACTAACCAAATTATGCCAAACATGTTGTGTTTTTGCATTTGTGATTATGCAGGTACGGATATTTAAGAAAAAGACAAAAATCATGGAAAATCATCAATCACGAGCACGAGAGTGGAAAAGGATTCCAAAGCCGATACCGGAAAGCATTTTTCATATTTGAGCTTGAATTGTCAAAAATAATCCTTGAAGAATCATACTTTGTCAAGTTAAGCCCTTGGATCCTACTATGGAATTATTACATGATCAGCCCTTGGATTGAGTTATATGACAAAATGAGTCCTTGTAATTTTACTACCAAAAATCTGAAAACAAATCACAAATCTGGTCCAATAATCCAAATCCAATACCACAATATCAAAGCCCAAACATAAAAAAACCTTTATCCAAGCCCATTTCCACCACCGGTCAACACCTACAATCCTTGGTCAATGGTCAATAAAGTGGTCAAACTAATAAAAATTACCAAACGTTCTTTTCCCCCATTTTTCTCTAAACCCAGAATCCCCAAAAATAACCATGAACCCTAGTTTCATTACCTTTGTTCAATTAACCACACCACATCAAATTGACCATGATTAGCCTATCATTAGCACTTCTAGAAGGTCAATCACGTGACAGAGGCATGTCAGAGAGAATAACAGAGTCATAAGGACACTTGGCGTGAACTAATTGGTGGGAACACCTCACTCTTGCAGCATTGGATTCAGCTGACTTGTCAGAGAGAGAATAAGCAACCAGGGATTGCCAGCATGTATGAATGGAGGGCTCAGGATCAATGTTACACATCACTCATCATGATCAAGGGCTGAGAATTGAGCAAACTAACACAATTTGGATAAGAATGGTATATTCGATTTTTGATGCTCATTCTAGACTTTTCCAAGATGGTATCCAAGGCTACCCAACACCTCACTATCTCAGCTATATATAGGGCCTTAGATTTCATGATTGGGAGTAGTTAGTTTTAGTGTAGTGGTACTCTGTTAAAATTGTTATTCAGTTTATTAGTTTTATAAATTTACTTTGTAATTCAGTTTAATTTCTAATAAAATTCTCATTTACTTCATCAATTTGTCTTTACTATTTCATTGTTATTACATATTATTGTAGTTAATTGTTTATTGAAAGTTTTCAAAACTTGTTTTCAAATGATTTTCGTAAATTCATCAAGTTTTTAGAGTTATTTTATTGTCTCAAAAGTTTTTCACAATTAAATTCAGAAAATCAAATAAAATCAGATAAAAAATAAAAAAAAATAAAAAAATATATTTCAAATTAGTGATAAAAGGTTTTGAATAAGCTGCTTCAGCTTATCAGATGTATTCACTAGCTTTTTAGCTTTTGTCTATATCTTATTTTTATTTCAAACAAGTATTCTAGATCAGTATTGGAAGGTGATTGGATCCTGGTTTACTGAGGTAAAATTGGCAGTCTAAGGTGAATTTTGGAAGCACTTAGCCTGTCTAGAGACAGGCAAGCAAAGGGAACCCCCTCTGTTCATGCTGAGGGGGATTTATTTGGTAAAATTCTGTTTCAACAATCTCAGTTTGGAGTTTGCTTAGAATCTGATTTATTTTGTCATTTGTGTTGGATTACTGTTACATTAGACTTATAGTATAATTGTTGATTTTAAATCCATAGTTTAGTTTGATTTAGTTTAGTAGTTTACTTGTTGATTAAATCTGAGTAGATTTTTAAATTTGCATGGCTGTTACTGTTACATAGAATTCTATTGCTGATATTGTAGCTTTGGATTGAGTGTTTGAGTTTTATTGATCATAGATCCTTGTAGCTTTATTGATTCTGAGTTTGCATATCTTTCATAAGTGACTATTTCAATATGGATGTTAGTTGTAGTTGAAATTGATTTGAGAGCTTATTGTCTCATATGATGATAATTGAGACTGAATTCAGGGGTGTTTGGTTATGAATAATCTGAGTTACAATTGTTGATTGTTAGAGGATATTTCTGCAGCAGAAGTTCATTCCAAGCTAGTATAGGTTAGTTGCACTTAAAATTTGGTAGGTAAAAATAGGATTTTATGTTTAAAATTGGTGCTACTAATAGTTTGTAGTATAGGGTTTAATGGACAGAGCTTAATCAAGGATATAGCGTTAATTTGTTAGTTAAAATTTTTCTTGCATAGTTCCCCATTAGCTGCTTACTGCCCTGCACCAGCAGCCTGTCCCTTTTCATTGCCTAGAACTAATTGTCTTTTGCTTATTTTTAGATAAATTTTGGTTTCATGAATTGCTTGTAGTACCAGCTTGTGATAGTTTTTATTTGGTAATCTAGTTTATTGTTTTTGATAGCTTTTAGGTAGCTTGTATACACCTCAACAAATTTACATGCCTCTGCTCAGTTTGCCCTATATGCCTGCTTGGTTTAGCATAGTTTAGTTTTGAACAACTGGATTTTGATCTGCTTCTTTACTTGTTTTACCTGTTTTATTGATTCATTTGCAGTGATTTAGGTTAGATTAGTGTTGTTCGAGCCTTTAAATTTCATAGTTTAGCTTATTGGCACTTTGGCTTAGCTTTTCTATTTCATTTTTTTTCCTCTTACAGTTCTGTCACATAAGCAGCACTTTCATAAAGTGGCTGCATACAGGTGTGAGTTTTTCTTTGGTTTCAAATTGAAAAAATAAATAAATAAATAGTCACAACTGTTATGATTTTCAGCTTTCATCTTGATTTTCTTTGAGTTTATTGAAAAGTTGTTTTTATAAAATCTGTTTATTATCATTAGCTCAACAAATTTTTAACATAAAGAAATCAAAAATAAAATAATCTTTCAAAAGGAGGTCTACCATGTTCGAACCTGGTACCTTCTGCACGCCAGTACCACACCACACAACATTTAAACCATTGCACCTTTGGGCTTTTTCTCAACATCTTGTGCACAAACAAATCTTTTATACACTTGTTATCCTTTTAGCATTGTAAAAACTGATTTGGCTTATTAAAGCTTATTCTTTACAGCTTTTCAATACTTCTTATTTTTTTCTTAAGTTTTAATTAGTAAAAAGTAATTCTCTGAAAAATTTTACATTTTTCCAAAATGTTTTCGTATTTTTTTTATCATTTATTTTCCTTTATTTAGTTTTTAAATCATAGAAAATAAATAAAAACTCAAAAAAAAAAAAAAAAAGAAAAAAAAAATCTTTTGCTTAAAATTCTTTTTATTAGTTTTAGATTTTTTAGAAAATATTTTCAAGTTAGTAGGATTATTCTTCAATAAACGTTACGTTTTAAATTTTACAGTTACGTTTCCGTTTTTACGTTTTTCATTTCGGTGCATTGTTAGCTTGTACTCTTTGCATGCTTTATCATTGTTTGTGAATAATTGAATACCTTGCTTGCTATTTTCACTCTATCACTCTTTTACCATTCACTTACACTACACGATTCCCAAATCGATAATTCGGATTTTCCATTCGAGCCTTCGTTGGGAGAACGACCCGGGAATTACTTTCAAAAGTATTTCCTCGGAATATAAATATACTATAATTGACACGAATCAATTTTTGGTGCCGCTGCCGGGGAAGGCCGAAGTGAATTTTTGAATATTTTTTTGAAAAATCGTGTTTTGTTAAGCCTTCCTCTACTTTGTATATATATTTCTATAAAAATTGAAAAATCAAAAACATTTTTCCTAAAGTGTTTACAAAATACCAAAAAAATAATAAAAGTTACAACCTTGACTCGATCGAAAGAAAGGGCGTTGTAAACCAAAAAAGTCTTACAATATAACGAAAACGTAATTTAGTTATTTATCGGACTATTTCAATTACTACAACCGAATAAGCGGGAAATACGGAAGCTAAGACATTAAATTGCTAGCTGAAGAGAGATCCATTCTTCTCTCCCGTCCCGTCGCACGTGGTTTTGAAAGAAACGGTTTTCAATTAACGTTACGTTTCAATAAAAAGAAAAACAAAAGAAATAAAAATTTTTTGTGAAAAAATATAAAAAACAAAAAGATTTTCTTTTCTCTTTTCTTTTTCATTTTCTTTTTGATTTTGCTCGTGGTGTATGCACACCCGATCTTCGTTTGAGAGTCTTACGTCTCCGTTCTCTAACCCCGAGCGGGTTTTACGACATACGAGTCGGGTTCATTTTCTTGACGACGAGGAGATGAACCAAAACGAACACAACGGACCCCCGCCGATGGGTGGTCCGCAGCACAATGTTATCCCGCCGATGGGACAACAACCGACATTTGATCCGCGTCCGATAGAAGAACAACTCCAATCACCATTCAATGGTGTGAGGAGAGCTATTGTGATTCCGGACATCAATGCCAACTTTGAGATCAATCACGGATTACTCAATTTGATCACGGGTATATCCTTTCACGGGTTCGATCACGAAGATCCCTATGCTCACATCAGAAATTTCACCGACATCGCTGAGACGATTAGAATGAACCAAGTTCCTCACGATGTGGTGAAATTGAAGTTATTTCCTTTCTCCTTAAAAGGAGCAGCCCGGACTTGGCTGGAAAAGGAACCGCCTAACTCGATTCACACTTGGAATGATCTCGCTTCCAAGTTTATGAATTGCTTCTATCCTCCCTCTAAAACTTCTAACCTACGTTCTCAAATCTTTCGGTTCCAACAAGCTTTTGATGAAACGTTTAGTGAAGCTTGGGACCGATTCAAAGATTTGAAGGAAAAATGTCCGAACCACGGGTTTACCGACCTTCAGCAGATTGATACGTTTTATAATGGGTTATGTCATGCTGATCAAGATTCGCTTAACTCTGCTGCGGGTGGTAACTTGTTGGCTAGGAACACGAATGATGCTTTCATGATAATTGAGAATAAAGCTCGTATGAGAATGTCAAGGAATAAACCTCAAGTTTCTAATAATGGTAAAAATAATGATGAATTGGTAAATATGATCGTGGCTTTAACAAAGAAAGTTGATGCAATGTCTATTGAAAAACCAAACCATCAAGTCAATATGGTTAGTCATGGTTGTGAGACTTGTAGTGGTCCACATTTGTATTATGAATGTCCGGCCACCGGTACCTTTTCTCAAAACGCGTATGCTGCAAACGCGGGTAACACCGGTTACCCACAACCTCAAGGAGACCGTAATCTCCTCAGCTACCGTTCTCCTCATTTTCTTGGACCACCCGTTCTCGAGCAACAAAACCAAGTCAATCAAGTCAATCAGAATCATAATGTTGTGAATCGTAATAATCAAGGAAATCAAAATTGTAGTCGTGCTAATAATGGTTTTCAAAATCATAATCAAGGGTCTAATCAAAACCGGGGTTTTCAAGGTAATTACAATCAAGGCCCGCCTCAAGGGAACAATTTTCAAAACCATCAAAACCATGGAAACCCTGGGAATTTTCAGAACGCTAATCATGGAAATCAAAATAATGGTAATCACCAAAAGCGTGGGCAGAATTTCAAAAATAATCATAATCAAGCTGTTATTCCAAATCCGTCGCCCACGGAAGATTTGATTAAGCAATTGATTCAAAACCAACAATCTTTTATGGCAAAATATGAAGAGTCAACACGGTTGTTTGCTAATCAAATAAGTGATATTAACAAACGTTTAAATGATCGACCCTTGGGTTCGGGTATTACATCTTTGCCAAGCAACACGATCGCAAACCCGAGGGGCGAAGTTAAGGCGATCATAACTCGCAGTGGTGCTCAATATGATGGACCCACAGCTCCTACTACCTCTTCTTCTTCGTCTCCGCCTAAGGTAGTAGACTGTGAGACCGAGGCGACAAAGGACCCGGTTCCTCCTATTAATAATGGAGGAGCTGAAAACGTCCAACCTCCGGTTGTCCAAAAGTCGAAAGATAAAGAAAAAGTCGTTTTTGAGAATAATGTGAAATACAAGTCTAAATTGCCATATCCGTCACGATTTAATGATGAAGAGCTTCGTGCAAAGTCTAAAATACAAATGGAAAAATTTCTAGATATTTTTCAAAAGTTGCACTTTGATATAAGTTTTATGGATGCTCTCGTATACATGCCGAAATTTGCTTCCACGTTCAAAAACCTCATAAGTAATAAAGAGAAATTTCTTGAATTAGCCGAAACGCCGATAAATGTTCAATGTTCCGCAATTCTTCTCAAGAAGCTTCCCGAAAAGCTTAGTGACTCAGGAAAGTTTCTCATTCCTTGTTCATTGAAAGATCAAGAAGTTTGTAACGCCCTGGCCGATTCAGGTGCGAGTATTAATCTCATGCCATTATCGATCTACGAACAACTTGGAATGGGGGCTCTTAAACCGACGAGAATGACTTTGGAGCTTGCTAATCGATCGATCACTCATCCAGTTGGAATTGCTGAGGACGTTTTTGTTCGTGTGAATTCGTGTACTTTTCCGGCAGATTTCGTTGTTGTCAATTTTGAAGCTGATCCGAGAGTTCCTCTAATACTAGGGCGACCGTTTTTACGAACCGCTAAAGCCCTAGTAGACCATTTTGAGGATACTCTAACTTTACGACACGATGATGATATTATGATTTTTAAAGCCGATGATTCAAAATCAAAGAAGTATTCCGTCAAAAGCATCGATGTTTGTGATTTTACCTTTGATGATTTTGTTAAAACTTTCGTCTCCGACTCTTCCCCATCATTTCCTTCGGCTAAGGGATATGATTCTTTTTGGGAAGAGGTCGATAATTTCTTGCAATTGAAACGATTCCGATTTCTGAGACTGACGAACCTTACTTTGATTCGGAGGGTGATATTATTTTTCTTAACAATTTGTTAGAACCGTCGATCCCTCCGGATAAAGTTAAGACGAAGATTGAGCTTATAATTGACGATTCTCTTGAGCCCGAGCTCGAGGAATTTTTACCAGACTTTGAGAGTTTTACCTTCGATACGACTGAGGAAATAAGTGGCAATCCCACTTATCGTCCTGATTTTTCTGATCCGACGTTCGAAGCTTTTCATTTTGATTACTCGGAAGAGACGAGTCGTGGCAGTACCATTTCTCATGCTTTTATCTCTCTTCCGGAATTTGAATCATTTCGTTTTGATGAATCTGAATGTGAAATGGAAAAGTTTTCTAAACCTGAATATGAAAGTTTCAGTTTTGATCTTGATGTTGATCATAATCCGGGTGATGTGCTTAAAAATGAGAATTTGAATGAAAAGTTTTTCCCAACCCTCCCACCCGGAAAGGATTTTAAAAGGAGCTTAAATGATAAGATTCATAATTCCACAATTATGAAACTTTCTTTTGATGAAGATGAGTTTTTCGAGATTGTTATCATGACGTTTTTGCCATTTGTAACGATTGGCATGGCTTCTCTTATCCGTCACTCAGTGGGGAGTGAGGATGTTGTTTTTGATCCTGGTATTGTTTTTCAAAGTTTTAATAAGTAAAATATCAGCGGTTATCTCTTCGGGATGGAACTTTCACATAAATCATAAGTTTTTCAAAATATTTTGAATGAAAGCCCGAATGAGATTATTTTTCCACGGTTTTTCCCCAAGGACGAATTAATTCGGGGATCGAGTCAAGCTCATGTGACTCGGTGAACAAAAACAAGTGCTTCGTGGGTGGCAACCCATGCTTATCCAATTTCATCTTCTTATATTTCTATTTTCTAACAAATAACGTAAGGAGGGGGTGCCTCTTCTACTCTTGTGTTCCGTGGTTGTTTGTGATGTTTGTTCAGGATTGTCCATGATTTATGATGACTCTCGTGCTCGTTATCTCTTCACTTGGAGTCTCATTCATCGGTGCTACTTGGAAATCCTATATCCATTAAATCTTATCGACTAACATTTTCTTTGGCATAATTAATAAACGGCCTAGAATTTTGTTAGGATTACCTTAACCCATAAAACATTGAGGACAATGTTTCGTTCTAGTCGGGGGGAGGGTGAATCTTCGATTCGATTTTGATCTTGCATTTTTCACAAAAGTCGTGTATTCTCGCAACTCCGTTTTTCCACCAAAAAATTGAAAAATTTCAAAAATTTTGATGAAAAAGTCATGAAAAATCAAAAAAAAAAAAAAAAAATGAGAAAAATTAAAAAGTTGTACAAAAATATAATAAAGTTTGAATAAGTGATTTGACACCTTGTTGACTTTCTTGCTGGCGAGAGTAGGAATAAATATTTTGACTTGACCGGGAGTGTTAAGCCCTAGCTTGTTCCCTTAACCAATGATAATCACATAAGCTTGTGCTAGTTTTGTACACAAGGAGCTATAAAATGCGAATTCTTTCTTAAGAATCTGCAAGTTCCCGTACTTGACTTTATACATGCGCAGCTTAAAAGCTTTCGCTAGTCTTTTACATCAGGAGCTAGAAAACGCGAATTCTTCTTCTAGAATTTGCAAGTTTCCGTAACTGACTTTATATATGCGTGGCTGATTATCGGCTAAGTATTCGCTGGTTTCATTATTTGGAATCTTAAATTGCGAAGAGCGAGAAATGATAAAGTTTATGTAGAAGTTAGATGCTAAACGTGGAGTGGTGGTTCTCTTTAGAGCTCATGAGAGGTACTTGTGGCTTTTTACTCCCATCAGAAACGTCACCGATATATAATAGATGTTCTAGGTTAATTAGTGGTATTTCGGTTTGAATAATATTTAGTTCTTTGTTTTCTTAAGAGAATTTTTGCTTTAGAAGTTGGGTACATATCAAGGAACATCAAAAATAAGAGCAAAAAGTGAAAAAAAAATCAAAAGTCAAAAGTTGATTATCTATGTGGTTTTGGAGCTACCCGATAAGCTTCCATTGATGTATGAGAAAAAAGTCAAGAAAGAAAGAAAAAAGTGGAAAAAGTGACAAAAGTGAAAGTTGTATTGAATAAGAGCTTGTATGTAAAATAAGTTGTTGGCGCGTGAGGTGCATGTGATAAGTGATTAGTAATCAGTCACATGAGGTGCACGTGATCATACTCCGCAACTTATATCCTTGATATTGTATGTACCCCAAATTCCTTGATGTGGACCGAATTTCTATTGCAGTGGTTCTTAAGAGAAAATGACTAACTACTTATAGTTTTAACTTATGTATCACTATCGGACTTAAAAATTATCGAAACGAGAAAATATGAAGCAATTCATTTCTCAACAAAATAAAATATTGAGATACAAAAACCTAGGAAATGGGAGTAAGGAGTTTCCACAAGTAACTGTTATTAGTAGTGTTAGCATCTAATTTGTAGATAAGTTGTGATCTCGTTTGTATGCTTAGTTTGGGGACTCGTGAAAAATCAATGATGACGATTTTTATCCGTATGGTTGCTTCTTAATAGAAGTGTTTCTACTCGTTGACCCTAATAATTATTGTAAAATAATGAAAGTTCAACAAACCGTCACAAGTATGAAGTGAGAAAAGTACAAAAATAGAAAGTGTAAGTGTAAGTGTAATAAAGGAATAAAAGGAAAATTTTGGAAAACGGAGCGTTTTCGGGAATAAATGATTTTATTACTTCTTTCGAACCTCTTTGCTACTTTTCAAAGTTAGTAAAAAGAGTTTTGAAATTATTTATCCCAAAAGCGTGAATTGATCACATTGCGTGAGGACACGGCAATACCTTACTCGGGGGGATTTTGGTGTGTATTAATTTACACACCTTTTATAAGACCAAAACCGGACTCAAATGATCAAAACTAACCAAATTATGCCAAACATGTTGTGTTTTTGCATTTGTGATTATGCAGGTACGAATATTTAAGAAAAAGACAAAAATCATTGAAAATCGTCAATCACGAGCACGAGAGTGGAAAAGGATTCAAAAGCCGATACCGGAAAGCATTTTTCATATTTGAGCTTGAATTGTCGAAAATAATCCTTGAAGAATCATACTTTGTCAAGTTAAGCCCTTGGATCCTACTATGGAATTATTACATGATCAGCCCTTGGATTGAGTTATATGACAAAATGAGTCCTTGTAATTTTACTACCAAAAATCTGAAAACAAATCACAAATCTGGTCCAATAATTCAAATCCAATACCACAATATCAAAGCCCAAACATAAAAAAACCTTTATCCAAGCCCATTTCCACCACCGGTCAACACCTACAATCCTTGGTCAATGGTCAATAAAGTGGTCAAACTAATAAAAAATACCAAACGTTCTTTTCCCCATTTTTCTCTAAACCCAGAATCCCCAAAAATAACCATGAACCCTAGTTTCATTACCTTTGTTCAATTAACCACACCACATCAAATTGACCATGATTAGCCTATCATTAGCACTTCTAGAAGGTCAATCACGTGACAGAGGCATGTCAGAGAGAATAACAGAGTCATAAGGACACTTGGCGTGAACTAATTGGTGGGAACACCTCACTCTTGCAGCATTGGATTCAGCTGACTTGTCAGAGAGATAATAAGCAACCATGGATTGCCATCATGTATGAATGGAGGGCTCAGGATCAATGTTACACATCACTCATCATGATCAAGGGCTGAGAATTGAGCAAACTAACACAATTTGGATAAGAATGGTATATTCGATTTTTGATGCTCATTCTAGACTTTTCCAAGATGGTATCCAAGGCTACCCAACACCTCACTATCTCAGCTATATATAGGGCCTTAGATTTCATGATTGGGAGTAGTTAGTTTTAGTGTAGTGGTACTCTGTTAAAATTGTTATTCAGTTTATTAGTTTTATAAATTTACTTTGTAATTCAGTTTAATTTCTAATAAAATTCTCATTTACTTCATCAATTTGTCTTTACTATTTCATTGTTATTACATATTATTGTAGTTAATTGTTTACTGAAAGTTTTCAAAACTTGTTTTCAAATGATTTTCATAAATTCATCAAGTTTTTAGAGTTATTTTATTGTCTCAAAAGTTTTTCACAATTAAATTCAGAAAATCAAATAAAATCAGATAAAAAATAAATAAAAAATAAAAAAATATATTTCAAATTAGTGATAAAAGGTTTTGAATAAGCTGCTTCAGCTTATCAGATGTATTCACTAGCTTTTTAGCTTTTGTCTATATCTTATTTTTATTTCAAACAAGTATTCTAGATCAGTATTGGAAGGTGATTGGATCCTGGTTTACTGAGGTAAAATTGGCAGTCTAAGGTGAATTTTGGAAGCACTTAGCCTGTCTAGAGACAGGCAAGCAAAGGGAACCCCCTCTGTTCATGCTGAGGGGGATTTATTTGGTAAAATTCTGTTTCAACAATCTCAGTTTGGAGTTTGCTTAGAATCTGATTTATTTTGTCATTTGTGTTTGATTACTGTTACATTAGATTTATAGTATAATTGTTGATTTTAAATCCATAGTTTAGTTCGATTTAGTTTAGTAGTTTACTTGTTGATTAAATCTGAGTAGATTTTTAAATTTGCATAGCTGTTACTGTTACATAGTATTCTATTGCTGATATTGTAGCTTTAGATTGAGTGTTTGAGTTTTATTGATCATAGATCCTTGTAGCTTTATTGATTCTGAGTTTGCATATCTTTCATAAGTGACTATTTCAATATGGATGTTAGTTGTAGTTGAAATTGATTTGAGAGCTTATTGTCTCATATGATGATAATTGAGACTGAATTCAGGGGTGTTTGGTTATGAATAATCTGAGTTACAATTGTTGATTGTTAGAGGATATTTTTGCAGCAGAAGTTCATTCCAAGCTAGTATAGGTTAGTTGCACTTAAAATTTGGTAGGTAAAAATAGGATTTTATGTTTAAAATTGGTGCTACTAATAGTTTGTAGTATAGGGTTTAATGGACAGAGCTTAATCAAGGATCTAGCGTTAATTTGTTATTTAAATTTTTTCTTGCATAGTTCCCCATTAGCTGCTTACAGCCCTGCACCAGCAGCCTGTCCCTTTTCATTGCCTTGAACTAATTGTCTTTTGCTTATTTTTAGATAAATTTTGGTTTCATGAATTGCTTGTAGTACCAGCTTGTGATAGTTTTTATTTGGTAATCTAGTTTATTGTTTTTGATAGCTTTTAGGTAGCTTGTATACACCTCAACAAATTTACATGCCTCTGCTCAGTTTGCCCTATATGCCTGCTTGGTTTAGCATAGTTTAGTTTTGAACAACTGGATTTTGATCTGCTTCTTTACTTGTTTTACCTGTTTTATTGATTCATTTGCAGTGATTTAGGTTAGATTAGTGTTGTTCGAGCCTTTAAATTTCATAGTTTAGCTTATTGGCACTTTGGCTTAGCTTTTCTATTTCATTGTTTTTCCTCTTACAGTTCTGTCACATAAGCAGCACTTTCATAAAGTGGCTGCATACAGGTGTGAGTTTTTCTTTGGTTTCAAATTGAAAAAAATAAATAAATAAATAGTCACAACTGTTATGATTTTCAGCTTTCATCTTGATTTTCTTTGAGTTTATTGAAAAGTTGTTTTTATAAAATCTGTTTATTATCATTAGCTCAACAAATTTTTAACATAAAGAAATCAAAAATAAAATAATCTTTCAAAAGGAGGTCTACCAGGTTCGAACCTGGTACCTTCTGCACGCCAGTACCACACCACACAACATTTAAACCATTGCACCTTTGGGCTTTTTCTCAACATCTTGTGCACAAACAAATCTTTTATACACTTGTTATCCTTTTAGCATTGTAAAAATTGATTTGGCTTATTAAAGCTTATTCTTTACAGCTTTTCAATACTTCTTATTTTTTTCTTAAGTTTTAATTAGTAAAAATTAATTCTCTTAAAATTTTTACATTTTTCCAAAATGTTTTCGTATTTTTTTTTATCATTTATTTTCCTTTATTTAGTTTTTAAATCATAGAAAATAAATAAAAACTCAAAATAATAATAATAATAATAATAATAATAATAATAATAATAATAATAATAATAATAATAATAATAATAATAATAATAATAATAATAATAATAATAATAATAATAATAATAATAATAATAATAATAATAATAATAATAATAATAATTCTTTTGCTTAAAATTCTTTTTATTAGTTTTAGATTTTTTAGAAAATATTTTCAAGTTAGTAGGATTATTCTTCAATAAACGTTACGTTTTAAATTTTACGGTTACGTTTCCGTTTTTACGTTTTTCATTTCGGTGCATTGTTAGCTTGTACTCTTTGCATGCTTTATCATTGTTTGTGAATAATTGAATACCTTGCTTGCTATTTTCACTCTATCATTCTTTTACCATTCACTTACACTACACAATTCCCAAATCGACAATTCGGATTTTCCATTCGAGCCTTCGTTGGGAGAACGACCCGGGAATTACTTTCACAAGTATTTCCTCGGAATATAAATATACTATAATTGACACGAATCACGAATTATGTAGTGGTCCCCATGACACTCGTGATTGTGTGGAACTCCCCGGAACAGCTTTTACGGACTACGCATCCTCGCGTACCGACGAAGCGGGAGATAAGTGGTACACGTTCAAACCCGAGCCAAACCCTTACGGTGATTCCTACAACCCCTCTTGGAAAAATCACCCAAACCTTAGGTGGAAACAAAATCAAGCCAATTCTTCCAATTCGCCTAATCGTTATCAGCCAAACGGTCCACCCTCCAACCGTACTTTCAACAACAATCCTTCTAACAACTATGGTAGTACCAACAATCTTGAAGGATTGATGTCTAAATTCATGGCATCTCAAGAAGCTCGCATATCTAAGTTTGAAGCCGATTTCAAACAAAAGCAAAGCGAGATGACTACCAAAATTGAAGCATTGTTGAAAGTTCTCAATGACCGAGAGATGGGAGCACTCCCAAGCGACACGGTCAAGAATCCGAAACTAAACGTTAATTCCATATCATCAGTTTCGTCACCCACTTCTTGTCCGCAATACTACTCTGTTAAATCAACGAGCACATGTTTCAAACAAAACCAAATTCTTCAAAAGGACCAATCAAGTAAAACACCCGATATAAAACCGGTCAAAAGCATAGTTGAAACACCTCCTACGCAAGACCTTGACGATGAATTCAAGGAACTTGATGAGGCGAAAAATGATCCGTTTTTAGGGGGTCATTTAAGCCCGAATCCGAATTTATTTGATCAAATATTGCCCTAAATCGTTCCTTTTGTGATTTTAGGTACTTTGGGAGTGAAATCTGGAAAAGGAAGCAATTCGGACGTGTTTGGAGCATAAAAGTGAAGAAAACGCCAAAGTCTTAATTTTCCATGCTGGGAACAGTGCATGACGGCGTCAAGAGGAGTTTCCTGACGGCGTCAAGAGTAAAAGTCCATGACGACCCAGAAGAGTTTTGACGGCGTCATGAAGGTAGGGCGTCAAGAGTTAAAGTCGTGACGGCCTGGAAATGCAATGTTCTTGACGGCGTCAAATGTAGATCTAGGCAGTCCGAGGATTGTTTTGGCGGCGAGGTGACGGCGTCACCTATTTGGTCTTGACGCCGTCAGACCCCTTTTCTTATATATAGTTTTCTAATTTTTCACATTGAAAGAGAGAAGTTTTGGGAGAAACCCTAAGTACGATTTTGGTGTAACTTTACAGGTTTTTCAAGGGTTCCAACCCCTTGATACCTTGCATGATTAATCAAGATAAGTGTTCTTCTAATTCAATCAATATGTCTATGTGTTGGTTGTCTATATCATGTTCTTGTCTTAATTCCATCATGCTAGGCTAGATCTCTTTTGTGTTTGCTTAGATCTAATGAAACCTAGATATTGATTATGTGTTGATTACTTGTTTATTCTTGTCTTGGATGAATGATTTATATGTTAGGCTTAAGAAAACTAGCAGATCTCCAATTGGTAACATGCTTGAACGTCTTAAGAAATATGAACCAACGCACACTAGGTCTTTATTGGTTGTATTTAATGTATGAGCCACTGTTTACAATCCCTATAGTTGTGCTGGGCATGGTGTAGGAGGAGATAAGAGCTCATAGAATTGGGGAGTTATGTGTGCCACCCCATGAATGGTATTAAGGAATACGATCCGTCATCCATACAATTATAACAAGTAATTAACGTGTAAAAGATATCTAGGGAGTAGTGAAATCTAAGTAAACACATTTTCTCCAATTACTGCTCACAACTTTAGTATAAATTAGTTTACTTTCATTTCTAATATTTTATTTTGATTGCATTTTAGTATTGGGTTAGTTGAATAGCAACTAATTCCGCCCACTCTTTCAAAACCCGAGATTTTTACTTGCTTTCTAAAAAAATATAAAAACACAAAAATAATCATCCCTCACCTTTAGAACTAGTATTTAGGATTTCTAATGCTAGCGACACTATTCCTAAGCTGAACGATCAATCCCCCGGTACTTGTCACTATACTATACTACAACGATCAGGTACACTGCCTGGTGGGGGTTGTAAGCTTCTCGAGATCCCTCGAGAGGTAAAGCCTGTTGCGATTCCCACGCATCAAGTTTTTGGCGCCGCAGCCCGGGGAATATTTATTGTCTAGGTTAGAATTTCTTTGTATTAGGTCTACTTGCTAGATTCCTTTCTAGTAAGATTTTATTTTTATTTTTAGGTTTTCTTTAGTCTATCTAATTTCTTTGTGTTTTTGTTCGTACTAGTGTGGTCTTTATGGAATCAGAGAGTCGCCGTTTAGAAATTAGCAAGAGGCTTATTGCGCATAAAAGAAAAAAGAGAGAAGCTAACACATTTAAGAAATTCATTAAGCCTCTCCAAATGAAAATTGAGTTCACAAACTTCGCTCCAACCTCGGATGAATTAAGTTACCACGAGTTCCTCTTACAACATCCTTGCCCCTCGAAATATAGAAAGACACCATGGATTAGGAGGCATAACTTCAGGAACATAAAGATTCCCTGCATGATTGGGTACATGTCTAGAGAGCATACATACATTGACTTAAAAACACCCATGAATATCATGTCTAGGCTCTCTTACAATTGGATAATGAACGAAAGATTAAGCCCTAGAAAAGACCCTTACAATTCTAATAGGCTATGTAACTTTGTCAGGAGAGTTAATGGGGTACACATCTTTTTTGGAAATTTTACTTATCAATGTGACTTTGTAATCCTAGAAGATGTCAGAGGCATTATTGATCCACACCTTGGAGAAGTAGTTTTAGGACAACCTTTTGTTGAGAAAACTAAGATGTATTACGACCATGAGAAGGGGATAGCTCAGTTTACTGATGGGATAGAGAAGGTCACTTTTATGATGCCTCACATGAAGGAGGAATTAAAGGGCATCAAGAATCTACCGATTGATGAAATTCGACCTTATGAGGTTAAGGAAGAGGGAATCACTAATGAAGCCTATTATGAGAGGAGGAGAACATATTATTCGGGTTGCATGAATCTAGGCCCGGAATACAAGCGTGATGAGAATTGGGTTAGATGTTTTGAGTTAGCACAAAAGTGGGAAAGGAAAACGTAACCCATGACCTTGAGTCTAGCTACAAGACTCGTAAATAAAGAAAAGCGCTTCTTGGGAGGCAACCCATGTTTTGTGTGATTTTATTTGTTTGTTATTTGCTTCCGTATGCATGCTTTATTTTTTATTATTGGTAGATCATGTTTCTAAACTAAATAGTGGAAATACTTTACTTTGTTGTTTTGGCCTAGTCTTAACTCCACCTAGAAGTATTTTTGCAAAAGATAAGTGTAAGGGGAAACCCCAAATATGTTTTTAAGAAACAAACCGATCATGATTCTCCACAATATTAAATGAGCATGTATATTCGTATTTGTTAGAGTCAAATGCTTGTATTGAGTCATAATGAAGTTTTGCAGGATTTTCCAGGAAGTAGGACCAAGTTTTTCCAAAAATTTTCCGGAAACTTAACATAAGGATTTCTGCAGGTCAATTCTGACGGCGTCAGGGGTTTACTCTTGACGGCGTCAGGAGTTAAAATCTGGAAATTTTACCGGTTTTGTTTTTCTAACGGAGTCTTATGGTTTTTGTGAATTATTAAGTTTTATAATCTCTAGGAGATCTGCAAACTTCATTCCACAAGCAATATATCTTATCTTGTTTTCTAAGATTTAGAAACTTATATAGGATGCCGCCAATTTTACGCGAGGTTGTCTTGTCTATTTTGTCAGGTTTTACAGGTTATGTATGACAAGAAGATGATTTATATTCTGGAAGGGAAGCTTTGATTGTTCATTTTCTTGGAGGAAGATTTAACCTGGCCATCCTATTATCCATATCGAGCGAATCAGGGGAGTATTTGATTTCATTCTCTTTACTTTTTTACTTTTACATTCTTTACTTGAACATTGGGGACAATGTTCATCTTAAGTGTAAGGGGAGGGTAAAAAGATGATACCTTACATATGCACTTTCGCTTGAGTTTGCTTTGTTTGATGGTAGATATGTAATAAAACTATGAGAAATACTTGTTAGTGCAATTTTAGTGCCAAATTTAAAATTTTTTACAACATTTAGGAGTGAAACTTTAGCCATAGCAAGCGTCTCATGGATAGGAGATTGTACAACTAGCACATAACCGTATATTCAGAAAAATTTTCCACCCAAAAATGTGAGGTTCGCCTTTAGATTTGATAGGAAAAGCATTCATTATTAGTGCTTATGAGTGTACCGGTAGCATTTAGATTCTAGAACTTGCGTTAGTGATGCATCCCGAGACCGCTAGTGAGACTACATTCGTGTGGTAGGATTTACTACATGATAAGAGGCATTAGGATTACCCTTATGTTAAACCCGTATTATAATTACTTGACCATTTAAGTCATATTACTTGGCTAGTTAAGTCAACTAATTTTTCCCACACCCATAGCGTTGTACTCATTTTTAGTACACAAAACCCCTAGTACACCCCTCCGAGCCTATCTTTTCGTTTCTAACTTTAAGCATCTTACTTAAAGGAAGAATTTCTTACACCCCACTTAAATGTACAACCAAATCGCCTTAGCCTTCCGTGTATGCGCTCATTTTTAGTGCATTATTGTTATTTGTTAAACCCTAAGTTAACTTTCTAATTGGTTACATGGTTGCTAAGTCGAGTCATATCCTTGTACATATTGTTTTGGGACGATTGGGACTCATGGGTAAGTACTTATTTTATGGAGTAATGGGGAAGAACATCATATATTACCCCCATATGTACGTTAATCTTAAAAGTGCTCCAAGTGTTTTGATTTTCTTAATTCGAGTCATTAGTTTAGTTTATTGTAAAGTATGTAAAGATTCAAGTGTAAGGGGAATTCTCATCCCCTATGATGTATTATTTTGGATGGTAGGGTAAGAGTGTATGCAAAAAAAAAAAAAAAAAAAAAAAAAAAAAAAAAAAAAAAACATACGGACTACCATCCCGTTTCATTCTATGTTTATTTTATGTTTTTGTTATTTCTCATTTATTAGCTTAAGTCGAGTCTAGTCTTGGCTTAGCAACGCCATATTGTACATGTAATTAACCAAGATTGTTAACTCGCCACCAGTAAAACTTCCTTTATCCAACAAAACCGTGTATTTCATATCCCTACACCTAACGTTACAACCCTTTAAAAGACCTCTTTGATAGTTTATCCTAGGTGCTTACGCCATGTGGTGGAGGTTTGATCCTTTTCCAAGCCTATGGTAATCTATTTTGCTATGACGGGTAGTGAGAGATATCTTCCGTTTCCATATTGTAATTTACACTTTATTACACCCGAGAGATGTGAGTATTTAAACACTATTTGTGAGGTGCTTGTGTATGACCTCCGTGCTTGTCTATTGGTATTTAGTGGAACGATTATTTGTTGTAATTACTTTTATATTAGTGTTAAATGACCCCTAACTTGTCTTTTGAGTAGAATAAAAGCGCATTTGCTTGAGGACAAGCAAATCTCAAGTGTAAGGGTATATGATGAGGCGAAAAATGATCCGTTTTTAGGGGGTCATTTAAGCCCGAATCCGAATTTATTTGATCAAATATTGCCCTAAATCGTTCCTTTTGTGATTTTAGGTACTTTGGGAGTGAAATCTGGAAAAAGAAGCAATTCGGACGTTTTTGAAGCATAAAAGTGAAGAAAACGCCAAAGTCTTAATTTTCCATGCTGGGAACAGTGCATGACGGCGTCAAGAGGAGTTTCCTGACGGTGTCAAGAGTAAAAGTCCATGACGACCCAGAAGAGTTTTGACGGCGTCATGAAGGTAGGGCGTCAAGAGTTAAAGTCGTGACGGCCTGGAAATGCAAGGTTCTTGACGGCGTCAAATGTAGATCTAGGCAGTCCGAGGATTGTTTTGGCGGCAAGGTGATGGCGTCACCTATTTGGTCTTGATGCCGTCAGACCCCTTTTCTTATATATTGTTTTCTAATTTTTCACATTGAAAGAGAGAAGTTTTGGGAGAAACCCTAAGTACGATTTTGGTGTAACTTTACAGGTTTTTCAAGGGTTCCAACCCCTTGATACCTTGCATGATTAATCAAGATAAGTGTTCTTCTAATTCAATCAATATGTCTATGTGTTGGTTGTCTATATCATGTTCTTGTCTTAATTCCATCATGCTAGGCTAGATCTCTTTTGTGTTTGCTTAGATCTAATGAAACCTAGATATTGATTATGTGTTGATTACTTGTTTATTCTTGTCTTGGATGAATGATTTATATGTTAGGCTTAAGAAAACTGGCAGATCTCCAATTGGTAACATGCTTGAACGTCTTAAGAAACATGAACCAACGCGCACAAGGTCTTTATTGGTTGTATTTAATGCATGAGCCACTGTTTACAATCCCTATAGTTGTGCTGGGCATGGTGTAGGAGGAGATAAGAGCTCATAGAATTGGGGAGTTATGTGTGCCACCCCATGAATGGTATTAAGGAATACGATCCGTCATCCATACAATTATAACAAGTAATTAACGTGTAAAAGATATCTAGGGAGTAGTGAAATCTAAGTAAACACATTTTCTCCAATTACTGCTCACAACTTTAGTATAAATTAGTTTACTTTCATTTCTAATATTTTATTTTGATTGCATTTTAGTATTGGGTTAGTTGAATAGCAACTAATTCCACCCACTTTTCCAAAACCCGAGATTTTTACTTGCTTTCTAAAAAAATATAAAAACACAAAAATAATCATCCCTCACCTTTAGAACTAGTATTTAGGCTTTCTAATCCTAGCGACACTATTCCTAAGCTGAACGATCAATCCCCCGGTACTTGTCACTATACTATACTACAACGATCAGGTACACTTCCTGGTGGGGGTTGTAAGCTTCTCGAGATCCCTCGAGAGGTAAAGCCTGTTGCGATTCCCACGCATCAGAACTTCACCTTGAACACCCCGTCATTGATGTCTTAGCCCGTGCTCCCTACTATAGTGCCCTCCAAGAAAAGTATGAGAAGTTTAAGCTAGGTAAAAATGGGACCGCCTTCGTTCAAAACAAGTTGCCTAAAAAGCTTGATGATCCGGGTATATTTGTTTTGCCTTGTAAGATAAGTAGATCCGAAGCTTTCGACACACTAGCCGATTTAGGGTCAAGCCTCAACTTGATTCCCTTATCCCTATTCACCACTCTTAAGCTAGGAAAGTTAGAGGAGACGGAGGTATTGATAGGTCTAGCGGATGGGAGTATTGCCCACCCGGTTGAAATGATTAAGGATGTAGTTGTTCACGTAGGGAAGTTAACTATCTTAGCGGATTTTCACGTCTTAGACATGGTTAGTGACACAACATGCCCAGTGTTGGTAGGAAGAGGACTTTTAGCAACCGCAAGTGCCATGATAGATTGTAAGGAGTCTAAGATAGCAGTAGGTGAAGGCGACACTTGGTCGGTATACGATATTAAGAAACATAGTTATGATTGTGATGATGAACCAACACCACATTGGGTAGAGATGAATAGGAGACCGTCTAGATATGGACCTTGGATAGAAAGGAACTTTATAGGACCTCAACGCCCATTTTATCTAGAAAAAGATTTCATTGATAAGACACATTCGGTAGAACAACTCATAGCTAGAGATGAAGAGCTAGATCCTTTTGAGGACCCCTTAGTCTTTAGAAAGATGATCGAGTTCTTGAGCATAATGCCTATTAATATAGAGATGAATAAGTGGAAAAGAGAGGGAGACAAGTGTAAATGGAGGTGGGACAAGCCACCTAAAGTAGGTGATGGATCATGGCATATGAAGAAGACTTTGTATGATCCGGATGGAGAAAAGTTTGAAAGGTCATACCGTACTAAGAAAACCGATAGGAAGCTAAAACCTAAGTTTGATCCCAAGGATGTCCTCAATGAGGAACTCACCCGTATCACGTAGTAACCCATGACCTTGAGTCTAGCTACAAGACTCGTAAATAAAGAAAAGCGCTTCTTGGGAGGCAACCCATGCTTTGTGTGATTTTTATTTTGTTTGTTTGTTATTTGCTTCCGTATGCATGCTTTATTTTTATTGTTGGTAGATCATGTTTCAAAACTAAATAGTGGAAATACTTTATTTTGTTGTTTGGCCTAGTCTTAACTTCACCCAAAGGTATTTTTGCAAAAGATAAGTGTAAGGGGAAACCCCAAATATGTTTTTAAGAGACAAACCAATCATGATTCTCCACAATATTAAATGAACATGTATATTTGTATTTTGTATCGAGTCATAATGAAGTTTTGCAGGATTTTCCAGGAAGTAGGACCAAGTTTTTCCAAAAATTTTCCGGAAACTTAACATAAGAATTTCTGCAGGTCACTTCTGACGGCGTCACGAGTTTACTCTTGACGGCGTCACATGTAAAAATCTAGAAATTTTACCGGTTTTGTTTTTCTAACGGAGTTTTAAAGTTTTTGTTGAATTATCGGTTTTATAATCTCCAGGATATCTGCAAACATCATTCCACAAGCATGATATCTTATTTTGTTTTCTAGGATTTAGTAACATATGTAGATTGCCGCCGATTTTATGCAAGGTTGCCTTGTCTATTTTCTCAGGTTTTACAGGTTATGTATGACAAGAAGATGATTATTTTTCTGGAAGGGAAGCTTTGATTGTTCATTTTCTTAGAGGAAGATTTAACCTGGCCACCTTATTATCCATACCGAGCGAATCAGGGGAGTATTTGATTTCATTCTTTTTACTTATTTCACTTTTACAATCTTTACTTGAACATTGGGGACAATGTTCATCTTAAGTGTAAGGGGAGGGTAAAATGATGATACCTTAAAGATACACTTTTGCTTGAGTTTGTTTGTTTGATAGTAGATGTGTAATAAAACTATGAGAAATACTTGTTAGTGCAATTTTAGTGCCAAATTTAAAATTTTTTACAACATTTAGGAGTGAAACTTTAGCCATAGCAAGCGTCTCATGGATAGGAGATCGTATGACTAGCACAAAACCGTATCATTCAGAAAAATATTTCCACCCAAATATGTGAGGTTCACCTTTAGATTTGATAGGAAAAGCATTTACTATTAGTGCTTATGAGTGTACCGTTAGCATTTAGATTCTAGAACTTGCGTTAGTGATGCATCCCGAGACCGCTAGTGAGACTACATTCGTGTAGTAGGATTTACTACATGATAAGAGGCATTAGGATCACCCTTGTGTTAAACCCGTATCATAATTACTTGACCATTTTAGTCATATTAATTGGCTAGTTAAGTCAACTAATTTTTCCCACACCCTAAGTGTTGTACTCATTTTTAGTACACGAAACCCCTAGTACACCCCTCCGAGCCTATCTTTTCGTTTCTGACTTTAATCATCTTACTTAAAGGAAGAATTTGTTACACCCTACTTAAATGTACACCCAAATCGCCTTAGCCTTCCGTGTATGCACTCATCTTTAGTGCATTATTGTTATTTGTTAAACCTTAAGTTAACTATCTAATTGATTACATGGTTGCTAAGTCGAGTCATATCCTTGTACATATTGTTTTGGGACGATTGGGACTCATGAGTAAAGTACTTATTTTATGGAGTAATGGGGAAGAACATCATATATTACCCCCATATGTGCATTAATCTTAAAAGTACTCCAAGTGTTTTGATTTTCTTGATCGAGTCATTAGATTAGTTTATTGTAAAGTATGTAAAGATTCAAGTGTAAGGGGAATTTACATTCCCTATGCTGTATTATTTTGGATCCCTTTTTATTCTATGTTCATTTTATGTTTTTGTTATTTTTCATTTATTAGCTTAAGTCGAGTCTAGTCTTGGCTTAGCAACGCCATATTGTACATGTAATTAACCAAGATTGTTAACTCGCCACTAGTAAAGACTGCCTATATCCAACAAAATCGTGTATTTCATATCCCTACACCTAACGTTACAACCCTTTAAAAGACCTATTTGATAGTTTATCCTAGGTGCTTACGCCATGTGGTGGAGGTTTGATCCTTTCCCAAGCCTATGGTAATATATTTTGCTATGACAGGTAATGAGAGATATCTTCTGTTTCCATATTGTAATTTATACTTTTATTACACCCAAGAGATGTGAGTATCTAAACACTATTTGTGAGGTGCTAGCGTATGACCTCCGTGCTTGTCTTTGGTATTTAGTGGAACGATTATTTGTTGTAATTACTTTTATATTAGTGTTAAATGACCCCTAACTTGTATTTTGATTAGAATAAAAGCACATTTGCTTGAGGACAAGCAAATCTCAAGTGTAAGGGTGTATGATGAGGTGAAAAATGAACCACTTTTAGGAGGTCATTTAAGCCCGGAATTGAATTTATTTGATCAAATATTACCCTAAATCATTCCTTTTGTGATTTTAGGTACTTTGGGAGTGAAATCTGGAAAAGGAAGCAATTCGGACGTTTTTAGAACATAAAAGTGAAGAAAACGCCAAAGACTTAATTTTCCATGCTGAGAACAGTGTATGACGGCGTCAAGAAGGAAATCCTGACGGCGTCAAGAGTAAAATCCATGACGACCCAGAAGAAACCTGAAGGCGTCACAAGAAGAGCGTCAAGAGTTAATTGTGTGACGGCCTGCATAAGTGGACTACATGACGGTGTCAGATCCAGATCTAGGCAGCCCGAGGAACTATTTGGCGGCGAGATAACGGCGTCAGACATTTGTTCTTGACGCCGTCACCTTCTAAAATCTATATATAGTTTTCTAATTTTTATTCATTAAGAGGAACTTGTGTGGAGAAACCCTAGGGCCGAACTTTGTGAACCCTAGCTCATATTTTACAGTAAATTCAAGGGTTTTCACCCCTTGAATCCTTTCATGTGCTATTAAGATAAGTCTTCTCTTTAATTCAATCAATATGTCTATGTGTTGGTTGTCTATATCTTGTGCTTGTCTTAATTTCAACATGCTAGGCTAGATTTATCTTGTGTTTGCTTAGATCTAATGAAACCTAGATGTTAATTATGTGTTGATTACTTGTTTATGGTTGTATTGGATGAATGATTTCAATGTTAGGCTTAAGAAAACTGGCAGATCTCCATTTGGTAATATGCTTGAACGTCTTAGGAAACATGAACCGATGTGTACTAGGTTTTATTGGTTGTATTTAATGCATGAGTAAATTCTAATGATCCCATGTTAGGAGCTTCTTAGCCGGCTCGACATAGGAGTGAAGTAGGCACTCATAAGATTGGGGAAGTAAGTACGCCACCCCATGAATGGTACTAAGGAATACAATCCGTCATCCATGCAACTATAACTAGTAATTAACGTGTAAAAGATATCTAGGGAGTAGTGAAATCTAAGTAAACATATTTCTCCCACTTATTGCTCACAACCTTAGTTTAAATTAGTTTATTTTCATTTTTAGTATTTTATTTTGATTACATCTTTAGTATTGGGTTAGTTGACTAGCAACTAATTCCGCCCAAATTCTTCAAACCCAAGATTTTTATTTGCTTTCTTAAAAATATAAAAATACAAAAAGAATCATCCCTCATCTCTAGACCTAGTCTTTAGGTTTTCTAATCCTAGCGACACTATTCCTAGCTGAATGATCAATCCCCCGGTACTTGTCATTATATTATACTGCATCGATCAGGTATACTGCCTGGTGGGGATTGTAAGCTTCTCAAGATCCCTTGAGAGGTAAATGTAACACCCCCAATTTTAAAATATTTGCAGCGGAATAAAGATTTGGGTGTTACTTCACAGCTCACAGTTTTTCAGTAGAAAATGATTATTAATTTAGTCATTTAAAAACTTTATCATTCGAATTTTTATAAATATCAGAGTTAAAAAAAAAGAGGTCCCAATAGTTTCAAAATTTGTTAAATAGGTTTTCGAATGATAATAAAAATTTTATAACCTTTGAAATGAATTCGTGCTCCTCCGTCCCATCCTTGCTCGTTATAGAACTGAGATAAACATGCTAAAAATCAACAAAAGTTGAGTGATATTCATAGGTTTAAGTTTAATAGTTGAACACAAGCTATAAGTGATAATTGCACCGGTATACAATTATAATTTAAAAATCAGTTGTTATTGCATTAAGCTCATGACACTCAGCCGATTAACAGATCTCATCATAAATGATGGATTATAGTAACAGGTCCTTCGGGATAGGTTCTTGTCAGTAACCTATTAGATTTCAAATAAAGTGCGTTTGGTAGTTTTCTCCAACGCCCAAACGGGGATTGTCAATCCTTAATAGATCTATCCACAATTATTTACGTTCACCCTCTGGGTGACTAAGGCTCATGATATGAGGGGCTTTTGGCAATAAGGGACTTAAGCAATAACGATATCAGGTAAAGCATACCAAGAAAAAAAATACTTGTGTTCAGTTTGTAAAAAAACTAGCATGTATCCCCCTCGCGAGGTTTATAAAACATTTAAATAAGTAAGGCGAGGCTATGAACTCACCTTAGTGGTATAGTGGTAAAAATATCGATACATAGTTTGCAATAAGGGAACGGCTCCACACACAACCTAGATAATATATGGCAAGTTTTAGTGTTTGATAGTCCTAATGGTTTAATCGCGAGTAGGTTTGAATACGTGAGTTGTTGATTTAACGATAGTAAAACTGGTGGTTTGATAAAGTATCGTAAGTTTTTAAATAAGTTATATATATATATATATATATATATATATATATATATATATATATATATATATATATATATATATATATATATATATATATAATGTAAGGTTTGAAAATAATAATAATAGTGTGAAATAAATTTAAACGTCGTGACTCGAGATCGTAAAATGGAAAGTAAAAATAAAATATTAATTATATTATACGGCCCTTGTCTTTTTCAGATTTTTACACTTTTTACCCTAACGGTGTTAGCGTTACGTCGTTAGTCCAAAGTAAAATATATTTACGTTTTCGTCCAAAACTTTATAATTTTTACATTTTTCATCCCAAAAGTTTATAAAATCAGTTTTTCATCCTCAAGTTTGTAAAATGACAATTTTTACCTAAAGTTTATAAAAGTGACACTTTTAACCCGAAAATTATAATTTTTGCAAATTTAGTCCAAAATTCACCAAATTCAAAACTTAGTGTTTTTATTTCTCAAATAAGCTAAAAATAGCTTATTTGAACTTTTCTAAACTGCTTATTTATCGAAAAGAGCTTATTATAGCTTAATGGGCTTTTTAACGAAAAAGACTAGGCCCGTTAAGCTTTTTAAATCCAATGGACTTACGAAAGTTTTGGGCTTGGTTTCGGGCTTATTTTAGGATGCTAAAAATGTTCCAAGACTGCTTATTCGTTAGCTTATTTTCAAAGGATTGGGCCTTAAGGTCCAATCGATATTTACTAGTTTTTCAGAAAAAGGTTTTAAGTCGCGATGCTTTGCATAATTTAAAGGGTCAAGACGTAATTTTTATTACCAACGTTATACACGAAAATGATAGTTTGTCAAGTGGTTAAATAGTTTGTGAAATAAAATCATGTGCTCGTTAAGTTAATTTTGAAGATATACGTTTGTTTTAGGCTTGCATGGAACGAGTTTTTATAAATAAAAAGACTTAGAAAAATTTTAAGAGTTTACACGACTTGTTTTTATATGTTATAAAGGTATCTAAAAATAGTTTGTACGTAACTTTTTAGGTTCGAAACTTTATATTACTTGATTACTAAGGTAGTAAATATATAGACGAAAGTATAATACTTAGGTGTTGTTTATTTAGATTTCGAAAGTTTTAGTGCAAGTGTTTGTGATTTATACGAAAATAATCAAATGTACGTTTTAAATAAAAATGGAAAAGTTGTGTGAGACTTACTACACCAAAATGGTGGGGTAAAACGAGACGTAGAGTCGAGGGGAAGTGAATACGAGAGTGTAGTGTGTATGTCGACTCAACCAAGGTTCACAAACAAAGACTTGTTTCTTTTAGACCCGATTTGAAAAGCTTGTGTTTTTGCCAAAGCGATTTGAAGTAGGAATTTAGAACTAGGACTTAGTATTTTTGTGATATGATTTGCATGGAAATATGAATCGAGTATATGCATGCATGGTGATATATATATGAACTTTGTGTATCCTAGTGACTAAAGTTTAATGAGATGTGATGTTTACTTGTATACCTAAAGTCTTGAGAGTGTGTAAGAAGCAACATGTTTTCCTTTTTGTTTCCTAGCTTGTCGACATACTAAAAGTGTCAAATAAAAACATGTGTTTGCATATTATAGTCCATGATAGTACATATAGTTTCTTTTAAAAATGTACTTGTACCTTGCCTAGAATCATAAAATAAGCATTGTGTGAGCATGAAATAGGGAGGTACAATCTTTGTTTAATAATTACATGTCGACACTTATTTCATTTGATACACGGTTTGGAATTTCATGTATGACTTGGTGATGATTGATCAAATTTAATATTTAGATTTGAAATTGTGTTTAGAAATATTTTTAGGACTTTATAGAAACAAACTAGAGCAAAAATGGTTTAGTTTTGGATTATTTATAATTGTTATGAAATCGATTTTTGGACAAACACTTTGCCTAGTAAAAACGTTGTTAGACTCGACATGAGAAGCTAAAATTCGACATCCTCAAAGTTGACTAGGTGAGGAACGAGGGTGTGTAAAAATAGGTGTAGATCGTGTGTATGATTTGGGCGTACGAGACTCATTTCTGGCTTGGTCTAGTCGATGGTTACGAAAAATAAAAAGGAAGAAAATGGGCTTGAATTGAGTGGGCCGTGAATAGTAACAGGCCGAAAATAAGATTGGGCTTAAAAACTTAATTAAGGGTCCGTTTGAATATAATTTAGGATTTGTGAAAATAATTAATTTGTGATTAGTGAAATGTTTAGTAAATATTTAGTGAAACGTTTACGTGAGTCCGAGAGTGAATAGTGTTTGTGAATAGTATTTTGTGAATAGTAAACTTTTGAAAAATATCTCAATATCACTAACTGACTCCAAAAACGATAAATAGTGAAATGATGAATAGTGTTTGGTGAATAGTAACCGATGAATAGTAAATTTGAAAAATGTCTCGAAAATGCAGGTTCGTAACGAATAAAAGAAAATTTTAATATTCTCGCGATTTTAGACTATAGTGGTACATGTGTGAGCATCGTTCCAAGTAGCAAGGGATCATGAATATCGTAGTGATTTTTAAGTAACATAGCATATTTGATAAAAAAAAAATGTTATTGGTAAAAACGTTATTAGTTAACGAATGATATATTAGTCTTTGAATACTTTTACTATTTATAGGGAAATTTTACGGGAGATTACAGTAAAGCCTGGTGCAAACCCCACGCATCAAATATTCCAGGAATAACAATACAGTGGTGCAGATTTGTATTTGAGAACTATATATAAAGAGCGCGAAAAGAAGGCCATGGCTTCAGGAAAAAGATAGATTGTTTATTAGGACATCATTGCTAGGTTGCTTCTTAGTTATGTTGTGTTGTTCATGACCTGCCACAATTAGTGCTCCATTGTTTTGGACATACTATAATGACAAGTGATATTATCGTGTGCAGGGGCCAAGGAGGAAACGCTGCAAGGACTTCAATCGCCCTCCACAGATTATCACATCAGGTGCATCTTTAGTATGGTTTCAAGGGTAGCTTCTCTTTATTCGTTTGTTGTTATTCTTACTTGGATTATATAGAACGTGATAAAATGTTGCGACTTTGGCAGTTAACTCATGTATAAACGATTGTTCTTTTTAAGTGAATAAAGTCCTTTAATTAGCTATCCAAACAATTTTCCATCTGCATTCAGCAGGCGCAAACTTCTATAATGACGTATTATTGGACCCTTGGTTGATGCCGCCAATCTGATTTTTTTTGTAGGTAAACATATGTAACAAGATGATGAACAGGGGAAAGCACATCAGAATTGGGTGTATGAAGTAGGCCGGAGTGAAGCAACAGGTGCAATCATTTGACCTGATTCTAGCTACATGACTGTCAAACCACAAGCACTCTGATAATGAAGTTGCTGAAAAGATTAAAGCTGGGTTGATTGAGATCCGTTAACGCTGACGAACAAATTCATATATAAGAGGAAAGGTATGTGAACTTTGCACCATATACGGAAGTTTTACTTATCTATAGTTTATGAATGATCCGCCCATAAAAATGTTAAATTGATAGTTATACATATCTTAATCCGCCAAACTTCTGTAATTATAATTCTGAAAGACATTATTATATCTCAATTATGACAAATGCTCATTCATGTTACGATAAAAAAAAAATTAAACATGTCAGCTGTATCACTGTATACTGTGTTATTATGTACAATATCATTTAATCCAAACAAGTTCCTCACGTAAGTTACACATTACTTTATTAGATAAGTATTATATTATAGGGGGTGGATCCTAGAAGAAGAACGGATAATCATTAGCTCCTACAGATTTGTCAATCAAAATGATGTATATAAGCACTTTCAGTATTAGCTAAACATATGACAGCAAGCATTCATGTGAGTCAATGACAAGAAGTAAAAGTCCAATAAAAAATGGTATACTTTTGTATAACACTTAATCATCTACATGCAAAAGAGAAGTGCATCAATATCACTGATTTCATAAATCCATTAAGATGTTGACCATGATGTCGCACAATTAGTATGGGTCTACTGGGTTGTCAAAATTGAGCAGTAATTACTTGGCTAAACTGAATTCGAGTTCGACCCGATCGTGTTGCAAAACCCATTTTTAACAAGTAATTACTGATGTTTAACATTAGATTGATGCAATCATCATTTAAATGCAAAATAGGTTATTGCAGAAATTAATGATCTCTTAGCAGTATTCTCATGTTTGTGGATCTTAACGATTATCATTATATATGACAGTATATGCGGCATTTCTTATACTCCCTTCCTGCTCAACCGTTGGGGCCAAAAGACTTGGTTTGGAGAATGGTATGATTTTCTCTCTTTTGACATAACTAGATCCTACTTTTAAGATAGTTCAGGCAAAATGGGCACTTTAGGTAACTGGTTGGGTTACATGATAACCTAACGGTATGTATTAGTCATACATAGACGTTCGTAAATAAGATATATGTAACATTTGAAATGTTTATAAATGTTTGTTTGAAAATCGAATTGCTTTTACTTTCTGTAGTTTGGTACCCAAACATAAGGTATGTTGGAAATGTAACTTCTAATAATGTTTAGGAGTTTGTTTGGCGATTTACCGTTTGAATTGAAAGCTCATTTTACATCAAACAAAATGTCGTTGTTAGAATACTATGAGAATGTGAAATGCCTTTTTACATTCTAGGCTATGAGATTGAAAAGTAAAATTTTAGTTATATACCAGAACCCCACACCATCAACAAACATTTTACAACATTAACATTAAACAAAAAATTAAAAACCAACAAAATGGTCGCACCGCAGCAACGCGCGGGCTTAACCGCTCGTTCTATATATACCCAAAAGAAACTTCATAATTTCATATTTAACCAAATGACAAGTTTGCAATGCATGAACACAGTGTTTTTAAAGCATGTGTTGAAAAAATATGAAACTGTAGTGTTTGTTTTGGGTATATATGAGACGGTCAACCTATACAATAAACTTAACTAACTAAACTTGTCATTATTATTATTAGAAAAAAAAAAATTGTCTCATTTTGAAGTGCATATTGTTGGTAAATTTTGGTATTGTGTACTATATTTTTTTTTCATTAACTAACAAGACTATTTTAATTAGAGAGGTTTTCTAAAATGTACTCCGAGGTCACACGTTTGAGTTTTATATAAAAGTAAAGTCGGAGATTATTAAATTAAAATTTACATTTAATTATGGTAACTTATAACTATATTTGATGGGAATTAAATGCATTTTCCTATATAAAAGAAAAGTTTTGTTAAATAAATATAACTTAAAATGTGTCTAAGGGCACGCGTTAGAAAAACCCGTTTAATAATTACATTAAAGTTATGAAAAAGAATTCATCGAATACAATTAAAACCGTATTTAAGTTTGGGATATATTAGCGTAACTGTATTCTATTTTTCGAGCTACATATGTTTGTTACCAAATAGAAAGACTTATAAAGAGAATTAAGAGCAAAAAGTCACGAGACAGGCAAAAATCCGTACTCTGTAGGCATTCGATCTTCAAACCTGATTTGACTGAGGAATCTCTAAGTTGCTCGTTTCCCGTTGGGGACATTGATGGGGAAGAAAATTCAACTCCAACATGAATGCGAATTGGTTTTAAAAATGGGGACAATATGGTGAATACGATTCCCAACATTCTCTTCCTCACTAGTATCCCTACTTGAAGATTGTTATTAGCTTCGACAATGGTAACCTCACAAATACTACAATATTCGTCGTATATAAAAGAGGTGTCATAAAATATGTAATCATCCGTAATTAAATTTATCTAACTTTCTTACTTTTAGACTATGATTTTGATGAATCATATGTTTCAATACGATTTTCAAAATATACACATGTCCAATTTTGTTCAAGGGCTTTTTTTTATTTTATTTTTTATTTTTATTTTATAAAGTTATTTAAAAATTTGTAACATTACCAAATATGTTTTCATGTGCAAACAAATTTATTTTTCCAACTAGATATTCTCATCTGTTTTGTTGTCTAATTACACTAGACGAGTACTCGTGCATAGCAATGAGATTTTATAGCGACAAATAGTTTATTGATAAAAAAAAGTTTATAGGTTATAAACGAAAAATAATGTTTTGAAACCCGGTTTGACCCGGGTGGTTCAACCGGTTGAACCGTTCCGGTCGAAAAATAGGTCGATTTAAACCGGGTCAACTTGCTAGGTTGGGTCGAAAACAGGTCAATCCGCCGGGTTTGAAGCGTCCCGGGTCAACCCGGTTTGTGTTTTAATTGGTTGTAGTTAATTTGGTAGATATGTTTTTAATTGGTTGTACAATGTGAATAAATCATTGTACTTTTAACTAAAGGATAATGTTTTGAAACCCGGTTCGACTCGGGTGGTTCAACCGGTTAAACTGTTCCGGTCGAAAAATGGGTCGATTTAAACCGGGTCAACTTGCTAGGTTGGATCGAAAACGGGTCAAATTACCGGGTCAACTCGGTTTGTGTTTTAATTGGTTGTATTTAATTTGATAGATATGTTTTTAATTGGTTGTACAATGTGAATAAATTATTGTACTTTTAAGTAATGAGTTGTTTTAATTAGAGTATTAATTACATTAATTTTCTCTCACATTTGACTTTCAATACTCAACTTTCAAGATTCAAATTTTTAAGTTTGACCATTTTTCTATTATAGATAGTATAGATACTATATAAACATTATTTAGTACTACTTTTTCAAATATCTTTAAATTTCACGAGTTTTTAGCTAGTTTGATTAGATAGAGAAGATAAAGTTGTACTAAACTACTAATTCACTAACTTAGTTTGATTAGATAGAGAAGATAAAGTTGTACTAAACTACTAATTCACTAACTAGTAACCACTTAGGTTAAGGAAACAGAAGAATAAAACATTGTGCTTTGAATGTGACCAATAAAAAAAAGACTGTAAAGTAAAGTAAATATTATTGAGTTTCAAGCCAATTGGACTAAGAGCATTTACATCCATCACTCGGGTTAAACTTTAACACGGTGCCACGTCAGCGTTATATCAGCTTTAACACTTTAAACTTAACTCACACAAAAACATCCACAACAATAACTCAGTTTTAACTCAACAACAATTTATAAAAACACTCACTCATTTACAGGGTAAAACGATTTTTTTTTTTTTTTTTTTTTTTTTTTTTTTTAATACAAAAACCACTTTAACGTGGCGTTAGCCACTTAACTTGCCACTTTAACGTGGACTTAACACAATATCTCACAAAGGATAACTTGTCAATAACGCACGTTAGATGCTCATTAACGCATGAGATGCGTTAACGATGGAAGTGCTCCAATGAGATTTGTGATAAGTGAGAACCTTTTTGTTCCACGATGACTTTATTTGCTTTATTTTCAACGTGCTAGTAAACATTGTTTTTCTATGCTCACATTAAGGTTAAATTTGTTTTTTCTTCTAATCATCTAAGTACTCATGTTTTTTTAAAAACAATGTTTAATTACTACTACAATAGTAAATTGTATCAACTATAATAATTAACAAAAGAATGAATATATGACCACCACAATACGTTGTCACTACATAAGTGTCAATAAATTATATACCTACGGATACGTTTATATAGTAATTTACTTATATATCTCTTTCAAATAGACAATAGATTGTTATGACTTGCTTGAGAAAAACATATAGGAGTACTTGAGGGAATATATATAAGAATTTATTGCTATGAAAAAATCATGTATGTGCAGCAAATATAGAAATATTTCGCCCTCGGTGTTTTTAATAGGCTCTAAATGGACAGATAATTAGATGTGACGAAACCTCGTCGGTGTTTTTAATGGGCTCCAAGTTGGACATATAATTAAATGCGATCAAACCCCACCTCATCAATAAAAGTACTCGTTCCTTAGATATGTATTGATATCAAGTAAGTTCATGTTAGAAATGTTTTTAATTAAGGAAAGTTTACATAACACGCATAAACCTATAATTTTATACTTTTAAACAAAAACACTTGTACACATATTAAGAATGCGTTATAAAGATTAGTTGAAGGATATATCTTTCTTATGTACATTCTTAAATATTAAGTTTATTCCAGTCGAGCCACGTATAGTACTTAACGTCTTAAGTTATAATCCATAAAAATTTCTAAATGTGTCTGTCTTATCTTTTGTTGGATGAAAGTATAAGAACAGCAGATTATTTAGTGTTGTAATTTGGCAGATAACCGTAAAGTGTTTCTTGTTATAGGCAAAATTACATGCAATATGAATAAACAATTGCAACAAATATGCAATATGCCATCGGTGGTTTCGTTTATAAAACTAATTGGAACATTGGTCTAATTTGATTGCATGGCAGTTATGTGTTTACGATTAACATGATAAGATAATGTGTTTGATTTGCATGACTATGCTATGTATATGAACTAGTAATTTAAGATTTCTTGAACGAGAAATTAGAACTACATTATTGTTATATGCCATGTTAAAGAAGGAGACATATAGGTTATGACCATATGCATACATGAATTTTTGATGATTGTTAACTCAGAATCATGCAAATGGACTTAATTAAATTAAAAGGAAAAATATTGTGGGTTGTTTAATACAAGATTGGCAACGGTCGCCGTGTTGCAGGCGTGCCTGTTTATTTTGTCAAATGTTTTTTAAGTGGTTGCTTTTCGTTTTTTTTTTTTTTTTTTTTTTTTTTTTTTTTTTTTTTTTTTTGCTGTATTGGCAAAGTATAATGTTTAGCTGGCAGTTGTTCTATTAATTTAACTGGTACTTGTTTCGTTTGTTGATTTTTTTTGAACAGCTGATATATTGAAACCACAACTAGCAAGAAGCTAGAAATTGCAAGATAACCAAATTAGGGTTTTTAAGCCAATCGTTCCAACTAAACGAGGCTTTACAACGAAAACGACACCAATAAAAAGATCTAGACACTATATCATCAAACAGCACAGCCTTCGATGGAATCCTGTTATCAAAGAGGAACTTATTGCGGAATGACCAAAGATGCCACCACATACTATAAAAAACACCTTCAAGCATCATCTTCTGTTTGGACGGGATACGTAAATTCACGATCCAAGTAAACCAATCCTCATATGAAGTAACCTCCTCATCAGAAATATCCCACCACTGAAGAATCCTACGAGTAAGAGTTCTAGCCATGCTACATGAGAAAAACAAATGACTGGAAGACTCTACCCCATTAGAGCAAATAGGACACATAATGGAAGTAATATCTATACCGCGTCGAGAAATATTGAGTCTCGTCGGAAGAGAGTCAATCTTTACTTTCCAGGCATGCACATTGACCTTGATAGGAACAGATTTAACCCAACGTGTCTTGGAAGCGACCTCCGGGAGCCTCTTATCGTCGATCACCTTTCTTATAGAAGCCACAGAGAATACCCCTGAACTCTCTAAGGACCAGATCCTTCTGTCAGACATCGGAATTAAATTAACATCACGAACCTGATCTGCTAAAGCGTCAAATTGTTCTTGTTCTACTCCACCTCTCGGTTTTCTACGAAATGAAGAATCCAAGCTGGTAAAATCCAATTTCATCCCAACAGATATCGATTTCAAAGGCTCAAGAGCATATATTCGTGGGTACAAGTCTTTAAAAGCTTTATCTCCAATCCATTTGTCCTCCCAGAAGGCGATCTTGTCCCCATTACCCAACTTAAGTTTCATATAGTCCAATACCTTTATACCTTGTTTTTCCATAACATTAATATCATGAACTATATTCAGCCAACAAGAATAAATACCTGAATGAACAACCTTTCCCACTTTCCCGTCCTCTCCGTGTATCGCCTTAATCACCCTAGCCCATAAAGATGTACTCTGCGTATAAAACCTCCATATCCATTTGCACATTAAACCTCTATTCAACGCATATAAGCTAGCAACCCCAAGACCCCCTTCTCTTAAGAAGCCAACACATTATTCCATTTAACCCATGACGATTTCTTGCTTTTAGATTCATGGCCATTAAAGAAATGGCTATGTATAGATTCTAACATGCGAAGAACGCCCAAAGGGACTCTAAATATAGACATGTGAAATATAGGAATCGATCCTAAAACCGATTTAAAGAGGGTTAATCTACCTCCAATTGAAAGCGTATTCAGTTTCCATTTAGATAAACGAGTTTTTACCTTATAAACAACATCGTTCCAAGCTTGAACCCGAGACATTGTTCCTCCCACCTGCTTACCTAAATAATAAAATGGGGTTTTAAGAATACGACAACCAAGTTTATCAGCAGCGCACCTGATTTTATCTCTTTCAACAAGCACCCCCATAATTTTACTTTTACTCATGTTTATCCTTAAACCTGAAGCACGGTAAAAACATTCCAACACGTGAACTAGGATATCAATGTTACTGTCGCACCATTGTCCCATAAACATCACAACATCCGCGTAAAACATATGAGAGATGTTCACAGAAGAACTTAACTGAATTCCTTTAAACAATCCCGCATCAACCACACGTTGGAACGACAAATGCAGGCTTTCCATGATTAATATGAACAAGAATGGGGATAACGGATCACCTTGCTTCAACCTTTTGAAAAATTGAAACTCCTCCGATGGACTACCATTAACGATGATAGATCCTCTCGAAGACCTGAGGCAGCTTTGAATCCAATTACACCACTTATCACCAAAACCAAAATTTCTCAAAACATCGTCCAAAAAATCCCATCGAACCGAGTCATATGCCTTCTCAAAATCAACTTTAAATATTAACGATGATTTCTTTTTCAATTTGCACCATTGTAACACTTCATTAAGAATGAACGGTCCATCTAAAATTTGTCTATCCGCGATAAAAGCAGATTGAACCTCATCAACAATATCACCCAGAACACCGACAAGACGGTTCGCCAGGATTTTTGCAATAATCTTGTAAAGACTCCCGATAAGAATAATTGGTCTAAAGTCTTTAACCAAATTAGCATCTGGAACTTTCGGAATCAAGGCAATAAAACATGAGTTACATCCTTTAGGAATTTTACCAGACGTGAAGAATTGCTTAACAGCTTCAGAAACATCGTTTTCGATAATCTTCCAAAACCTACGATAAAAACCAAACGTGAAGCCATCCGGACCAGGAGATTTTTTAGTACCACAATCCCATACTGCCCTCTTTAACTCCTCTTTAGAGATGTTGATGCGTAGAGATTGAACCAGGCTTTACCTCTCGAGAGATCTCAAAAAGCTTACAACCCCCACCAGGCAGTGTACCTGATCGTTGTAGTATAGTATAATGACAAGTACCGGGGGATTGATCGTTCAACTTGGGAATAGTGTCGCTAGTATTAGAAAACCTAAAGACTAGGTCTAGAGATGAGGGATGATTCTTTTTGTATTTTTATATTTTATGAAAAGCAAGTAAAAATATCGGTTTTGAAGGAGTAGGCGGAATTAGTTGCTAGTCAACTAACCCAATTACTAAGATGCAATCAAAAGAGAATAACAAATATGAAAATAAACTAAATTATACTAGTGGTGTGAGCAATATATGGGAGAATTGTGTTTACTTAGATTTCACTACTCCCTAGATATCTTTTACAGGTTAATTACTTGTTACAGTTGCGTGGATGACGGATTGTATTCCTTAATACCATTCATGGGGTGGCGTACTTACTTCCCCAATCCTATAAGCTCCTACTTCTCTCCTATGTCGAGCCGGCTAAGAAGCTCCTAACATGGGATCACTAGAATTCGCTCATGCATTAAATACAACCAATAAAACCTAGTACACATCGGTTCATGTTTCTTAAGACGTTCAAGCAAGTTACACAATGGAGATCTGCCAGTTTTCTTAAGCCTAACATTGAAATCATTCATCCATTACAACTATAAGCAAGCAATCAACCTATAATCAACATCTAGGTTTCATTACATCTAAGCAAACTGATGAGGCGAAAAATGAACCACTTTTAGGGGGTCATTTAAGCCCGGAATTGAATTTATTTGATCAAATATTGCCCTAAATCGTTCCTTTTGTGATTTTAGGTACTTTGGGACTAAATTCTGGAAAAGGAAGCAATTCGGACGTTTTTGGAGCATAAAAGTGAAGAAAACGGCAAAGACTTAATTTTCCATGCTGAGAACAGCACCTGACGGCGTCAAGAGGAAGATCCTGACGGCGTCAAGAGTAAAAACCATGACGACCCAGTGAAAACCTGACGGCGTCACAACAAGGGCGTCAAGACTATTTTTGGTGATGGCATGCATAAGGAGAATACATGACGGCGTCAGACCCAGATCTAGGCAGTCCGAGAAACTATTTGGCGGCGAGATGATGGTGTCAGACTTTTGTTCTTGACGCCGTCACCTATCAAAATCTATATATAGTTTTCTATTTTTCATTCATAAAAGGAGGAACTTGTGTGGAGAAAACTAGGGCCGGACTTTGTAAACCCTAGGTCATATTTTACAGTGTTTTCAAGGGGTTTCACCCCTTGAATCCTTTCATGTTCAATTGAGATAAGTCTTCTTTCAATTCAATCAATATGTCTATGTGTTGTTTGAATATATCTTATGCTTGTCTTGATTTCAACATGCTAGGCTAGATCTATCTTGTGTTTGATTAGATGTAATGAAACCTAGATATTAATTATGTGTTGATTACTTGTTTATGGTTATATTGGATGAATGATTTCAATGTTAGGCTTAAGAAAACTGGCAGATCTCCATTGTGTAATATGCTTGAACGTCTTAGGAAACATGAACCGATGTGTACTAGGTTTTATTAGTTGTATTTAATGCATGAGTAAATTCTAGTGATCCCATGTTAGGAGCTTCTTAGCCGGCTCGACATAGGAGTGAAGTTGGCGCTCATAGGATTGGGGAAGTAAGTACGCCACCCCATGAATGGTATTAAGGAATACAATCCATCATCCACGCAACTATAACAAGTAATTAACATGTAAAAGATATCTAGGGAGTAGTGAAATCTAAGTAAACACAATTCTCCCACATATTGCTCACAACTCTAGTATAATTTAGTTTATTTTTATTTTTATTATTTTATTTTGATTGCATCTTTAGTATTGGGTTAGTTGAATAGCAACTAATTCCGCCCAAATCCTCCAAACCCGAGATTTTTACTTGCTTTCATAAAAATATAAAAATACAAAAAGAATCATCCCTCATCTCTAGACCTAGTCTTTAGGTTTTCTAATCCCAGCGACACTATTCCTAGCTGAACGATCAATCCCCCGGTACTTGTCATTATACTATACTACATCCATCAGGTACACTACCTGGTGGGGGTTGTAAGCTTCTCGAGATCCCTCGAGAGGTAAAGCCTGGTGCAATTCCTACGCATCAAGTTTTTGGCACCGCAGCCCGGGGAATAGTTATTGTCTAGGTTAGAATCTCTCTTTATTAGGTCTACTTTCTAGATTCCTTTCTAGTAAGATTTTATTTTTATTTTTAGGTTCTCTTTAGTCTATCCTATTTCTTCGTGTTATTGTTCGTAACTTTTACCATTCGCCATTATGGCAACCGACGAATTCTCTAACCTTAGGATCACTAGGAGTCGTAGTTCCGCTAGAGACCTTGTCTTGCCTTATGCAGAACCCGATAGAGAAATGCGTAGGTTAAGACGATCTCATTCAACACCTGAACCATCTAGCATAGCCATCGATTTTGATGCACCCATTTCTGAAGAAAATTCAGAAAATCACCTTACAACCCCTAGCTCCCAACCCAATAACGAGATGAGTACCCCCGCAACTCCCACTCCTAAGAGCCTTAAGGACTACTCCTCCCCAAATCCTCGTGGCTTCTCAAATGCCATTGTCTACCCAAACGAACACACCAATGAGGTCTTGCATGCGACTGATGTTTGGCTTGTCCAAAGTGTGTGCAAGTTTTGTGGATTAGATGATGATGACCCGATCCAACATAGTAAGGACTTCTTGAAAATAGTAGATACCCTCCATACGGATGGGGCTACTAGAGACACGTCCCGATTACGATTCTTCCCTTTCACCCTCTACGAAAAAGCCCAAGAGTGGTATGATAAACTTCCTTCTGAATCTATTTTCATATGGGAACAACTCATATCCAAGTTCTATTAGAAGTTCTTTCCACCTGGGAAAACTTCAGCGTTTAGAGATAGGATCCTTCGTTTCCGAAAAGGGAAGGACGAACCCTTCCATAAATCGTGGATTAGATTCAAGGATTTAATAAGACAAGTTCCCCATCATGGCATCGAACTTTGGCTTTTGGTCCAAATCTTCTACGAAAATGTCTCCTCGAATGATCGGAACGGAATCAACAATTCTAGAAAAGGGAGATTAGCCAATCTTAGTGCCGAAGAAGGATGGGATAGGATTGAAGAATATGCTCAAGACCAGGATGACACTTGGGATGAACCTAAGTCGACTGTCAGCATGTCTGAAATCACTTCAACCTCTTCAGATCGGTTAAGAAAAATTCACAGAAGAATGGAATACCTAGCTGGGTCTTAGTTACCTAAACAACTTTCAAATCCTTACTTGATCTGCGACTACTGTGGGGGCCCGCATGTGGTAGAGGAATGCGGAGGAGAAACCACGACTGAACATGCGTGCTTGTCAGGAGGTGACATCTATGCTGATCCCTCCCTTTTGCCTTTTTACAAAAATGACGATTACACCCTCTGGGGGAATTTGGTAAAAAGAAAAGAAGGAGAGGAAGGTCCTGAATTCGAAATCAGGAGCACTTTTGAAGATGACCTTGGTCACTTCACTCAAGAAAAAGGCTTACAATTAAAAGGTCTTAATGAACTTGTTGATGAGCAGCAGAATGACATTGGAGAATGGTTCAACAAGCTTAACTCCGCCCTCGATAACCTTGAAATGCCGTCAGTAAGCCAAAAAGATCCCATGCTCGCGATAACCACTCGAGCTGGAACAACAACCAAGGACCCCTTACCCGAGCTAGCACCCATCACTCCCGATCCAAACAAGCCTCGCGAAGAGGAGGATGATGTGGGCAGCGAGGCTCCCAACCAACCTCTATTAGCGACCCCTTCCCCATCAACCCCACTTAACCAACCTGTGAGAATCCCATTCCCATCCCGATTAAAAAACCAGAAAACTGAGAATGATAATAAAAGGTTCCTGTCATATCTAAAAGACTCAGTAGTCACCATACCCCTCCTTGATGCTTGTTATCACATGCCGAAGTATAGCGCATACTTTAAAAAATTACTCGCTAACCGAAAGAAACTCGAGGGTCTTGTGACCCTGGGGGAAGAATGTTCGGTGGTAACCCATCGAGGGCTACCAAAAAAGGTAGACGATCCAGGCAGCTTCACCTTGCCTTGCTTTATAGGATCTCTATCAATAAAGAATGCTCTTGCCGATTTGGGGGCAAGTATCAACCTCATCCCTCACTATATGTTTCTTAAACTAGGATACTCTGGATTAAAGCCTACCCGTATGAACATCCAACTAGCCGATAGATCAGTCAAATACCCCGTAGGGATATGCGAGAATGTGCTAATCAAGGTTGGGAAATTCAAATTCCCGGTCGACTTTGTAATCTTAGAGATGGAGGAGGATGACTTGGTACCTATCATCTTAGGGAGGCCATTTCTTGCTACCGCTCGTGTAGTCATTGATGTTCATGACGGAAAGTTAACCTTACGAGTAGGGACCAATAGCATAACCTTCGACATTAAGGACACTATGGATCTCTCTCTCGAAGCAGCTAACCGGCTCTATTTCATTGGAGAGGTCGATGAACTCACGGATTTCATTGATAGCTGTGTTGATGAACAAATCGAGAAAGGCTGGTTACGTGATGAGAGTTTTCTCCCTTTGTTAGAGGTGGAAAAGATGGAGGATGTTGGTGCAGTCTCCTTCTACCCTAGGCAAGAGGCCACGGAACATCTCGAGCTTCGAAAACCCAAAAACAAGCTTAAGCATTCTATTATAGAACCCCCTGAGCTAGATCTTAAGGAACTTCCTAACCATTTAGAGTATGCCTTCCTTCAGGGAGAGGACCAACTACCGGTAATCATAAACTCTTCCCTCGAACATGAACAAAAAGGTAAACTCTTAGAGGTCCTAAAGAAATATCAGGGAGTGCTTGCATGGAGTGTAGCCGACATTAAGGGGATTGACTCAACTTTTTGCACACATAAGATTCTCATGGAAGAAGATTATAAACCTACCGTGCAACCCCAGAGGTGGGTGAACCCCAACATTAAAGAAGTGGTAAAGAAGGAAGTCATCAAACTTCTGGATGCAGGATTAATCTACCCGATCTCGGATAGCCCGTGGGTTAGTCCTGTACAGGTTGTACCTAAGAAGGGTGGAATGACTGTAGTTAAGAACGACAAGGGTGAGATGGTACCCCAAAGAACGGTTACTGGATGGCGGGTATGCATCGATTATAGAAAGCTCAATGATGCCACGAGGAAAGATCACTTTCCCTTACCATTCATTGACCAAATGTTAGAGAGACTGTCTGGGCACGAGTACTATTGTTTCTTGGATGGATTCTCAGGATACTTTCAAATTCCCATAGCACCTGAGGACCAAGAAAAGACCACGTTTACTTGCCCTTATGGAACGTTCGCCTACAAAAGAATGCCTTTTGGGCTGTGTAATGCCCCCGCCACTTTTCAGCGATGCATGACCGCAATCTTTCACGAACTTATGGAAGACAACATGGAAGTTTTCATGGATGACTTTTCGGTCTTCGGGAACTCCTTCGACCGCTGTCTTGCTAATCTTGAAAAAAATGCTTAAACGCTGCGAGGAAACCAACTTGGTGTTAAACTGGGAAAAATGTCATTTCATGGTGAAAGAAGGGATTGTGTTAGGACATAAGATCTCTGGTAATGGGATAGATGTGGACCAAGCTAAAGTTGAAGCTATATCTAAGCTACCATATCCCACGACTGTTAAAGCAATACACAGCTTCTTGGGGCACGCCGGGTTTTACCGGTGATTCATCAAAGACTTCTCCAAAATGGCTCGGCCAATGACTCAATTGCTAATGAAGGATGCTCCTTTCGATTTCTCCCAAGAATGCAAGGATGCATTCGATCTCTTAAAAAAGGAGCTCACACAAGCTCCAATCATGATTACACCCAACTGGGAGTTACCGTTTGAAATCATGTGTGACGCTAGCGATTTCGCTGTCGGGGCTGTATTGGGCCAACGGCGTGACAAGCTATTCTAACCTATTTACTACACTAGCAAAACCATGAATCCTGTTCAAGAGAATTACTCTACCACCAAAAAAGAATTGTTAGCCGTAGTGTTCGCATTCGACAAATTCCGGCAATATCTTGTCCTTTCAAAGACAGTCGTTTTCACTGATCACTCGGCTCTTCGATATCTTTTTGCTAAGCAGGATGCTAAGCCACGACTAATTTGGTGGATCTTGTTGTTACAAGAATTTGATGTTGAGATTCGTGATAAGAGGGGGCAGAAAATCTGGCCGCAGATCACCTATCTCGTCTTGAAAATCCCTTGGATGAGCACGATAGAAGTGAGATTCGGGATTCATTTCCTGACGAACAACTCATGTTAATAACTGATTCGGAGCCTTGGTACACCGACTTTGCCAACTATCTCGCAAGCAGACTCGTTCCGGAACACTTGACTAGATACGAAAGGAAAAGGTTCTTTTCTCAGTTAAAATACTACTTCTGGGATGAACCATTTTTATTCCGAATGTGTCCTGACCAAATAATAAGACGTTGTGTTTCGGAGAGTGAGGCAGTAAAGATTATGAGGGAATGTCACTCTGGTCCCTCTGGAGGGCATCATGGGATAAGCACCACCGCTCGAAAGATTTTCGACGCGGGATTCTATTGGCCCACAATTTTCCGTGATGTCAAAGAGATGGTACAAGCATGCGATGCATGTCAATGAGCCAGGAACATATCACAAAGGGATGAAGCACCTCAGAATTTTATACAAGTATGTGAGGTTTTCGATGTCTGGGTAATTGACTTCACGGGACCCTTTCCATCTTCAGGAGGGAATGAATACATTTTAGTTGCCATCGATTATGTTTCAAAGTGGGTAGAGGCACAAGCCCTTAGGACTAACGATGCCAGGGTGGTTATTCATTTCCTGAAAAAGCTTTTCGCTAGATTCGGGATTCCTAAAGCCCTCATCAGTGATAGGGGGACCTACTTTTGCAATGCGCAAATGGAAAAGGTCATGAGGAGGTATGGGGTTTCCCATCGGTTTTCCACCGCCTATCATCCACAAACCAATGGCCAGGTCGAAAATACAAACAGGGCTATTAAAAGAATACTAGAAAAAACGGTTAGTAAAAATAGAAAAGACTGGTCATTTAAACTCGACAAGGCCTTATGGGCATTCCAAACTGCCTACAAGACACCCATTGGAACGACCCCGTTTCGTATTGTGTATGGTAAGGCATGTCACTTACCAGTAGAGTTAGAACATAAGGCTTATTGGGCACTTAAGGCATGTAATTTAGACTATACAATTGCAGGAACCAATAGGTTCTTACAATTACATGAGCTTGATGAGCTTAGATTAGAAGCTTATGAGTCCTCCATTACATATAAAGAGAGGGCAAAAAGATGGCATGACCAAAGAATTAAGAAACCCAAGGAATTTTCAGAAGGGGACAAAGTCCTATTGTACAACTCTCGGTTAAGATTATTTCCAGGGAAACTCAAGTCTAGATGGTATGGACCATTTACGGTGAAAAGTTCATCTAAAACTGGAGTCGTTGTGTTATTAGACGATGAAGGTAGAGAATTTACTGTTAACATACAACGTGTAAAACATTATCAAGAAAATAATAATGAAATGATTAGTGAGGAGGATATAACGTTTGATGATGAGGTCACGTAGTAACCCATGACCTTGAGTCTAGCTACAAGACTCGTAAATAAAGAAAAGCGCTTCTTGGGAGGCAACCCATATTTTGTGTGATTTTTATTTTGTGTGTTTGTTATTTGCTTCCGTATGCATGCTTTATTTTTATTGTTGGTAGATCATGTTTCAAAACTAAAATAGTGAAAATACTTTATTTTGTTGTTTGGCCTAGTCTTAACTTTATCCAAAGGTATTTTTCCAAAAGATAAGTGTAAGGGGAAACCCCAAATATGTTTTTAAGAAACAAAACCGATCATGATTCTCCACAATATTAAGTGAACATGTATATTCATATTTGTTAGAGTCAAATGCTTGTATCGAGTCATAATGAAGTTTTGCAGGATTTTTCAGGAAGTAGGACCAAGTTTTTCCAGAAATTTTACGGAAACTTAACATAAGAATTTCTGCAGGTCATTTCTGAAGGCGTCACGTGTAAAAATCTGGAAATTTTATCAGTTTTGTTTTTTAACGGAGTCTTAAAAGTTTCTGTTGAATTATTAGTTTTATAATCTCTAGGAAATCTGCAAACATCATTCCACAAGCATTACATCTTATTTTGTTTTTCTAGGATTTATTAGCATATGTAGATTTCCGCCAAATTTATGCGAGGTTGCCTTGTCTGTTTTCTCAGGTTTTACAGGTTATGTATGACAAGAAGATGATTATTATTCTGGAAGGGAAGCTTTGATTGTTCATTTTCTTGGAGGAAGATCTAACCTGGCCACCTTATTATCCATACCGAGCGAATCAGGGGAGTATTTGATTTCATTTGTTTTACTTTGTTTCACTTTTACATTGTTTACTTGAACATTGGGGACAATGTTCATCCTAAGTGTAAGGGGAGGGTAAAATGATGATACCTTACAGATACACTTTTGCTTGAGTTTGTTTGTTTGACAGTAGATGTGTAATAAAACTATAAGAAATACTTGTTAGTGCAATTTTAGCGCCAAATTTAAATTTTTTACAACATTTATGAGTGAAACTTTAGCCATAGCAAGCGTCTCATGGATAGGAGATCATATGACTAGCACAAAACCATACCATTCAAAAAATTTTCCACCCAAATATGTGAGGTTCGCCTTTAGATTTGATAGGAAAAGCATTTACTATTAGTGCTTATGAGTGTACCGGTAGCATTTAGATTCTAGAACTTGCGTTAGTGATGCATCCCTAAACCACTAGTGATACTACATTCGTGTAGTAGGATTTACTACATGATAAGAGGCATTAGGATCACCCTTGTGTTAAACCCGTATTATAATTACTTGACCATTTAAGTCATATTACTTGGCTAGTTAAGTCAATTAATTTTTCTCACACCTTAGCGTTGTAATCATTTTTAGTACACGAAACCCCTAGTACACCCCTCCGAGCCTATCTTCGTTACTAACTTTAAGCATCTTACTTAAAGGAAGAATTTGTTACACCCCACCAACCAAATTGCCTTAGCCTTCTATGTATGCACTTATCTTTAGTGCATTATTGTTATTTGTTAAACCCTAAGTTAATTATCTAATTGATTACATGGTTGCTAAGTCGAGTCATATCTTTGTACATATTGTTTTGGAACGATTGGGACTCATGGGTAAAGTACTTATGTTATGGAGTAATGGGGAAGAACATCATATTATTACCCCCGTATGTGGGTTAATCTTAAAAGTACTCCAAGTATTTTGATTTTCTTAATTCGAGTCATTAGATTAGTTTATTGTAAAGTATGTAAAAATTCAAGTGTAAGGGGAATTTTCATTCCCTATGATGTATTATTTTGGATGGTAAGGTAAAAGTGTATGCAAAAAAAAAAAAAAAAAAAAAAAAAAAAAAAAAAAAACGTAAAAATCAAGAAAAAGAAAAAGAGAAAAACATACGGACTACCATCCCTTTTCATTCTATGTTTATTTTATGTTTTTGTTATTTTTCATTTATTAGCTTAAGTCGAGTCTAGTCTTGGCTTAGCAACGCCATATTGTACATGTAATTAACCAAGATTATTAACTCGCCACCAGTAAAGACTGCCTATATCCAACAAAACCGTGTATTCCATATTCCTACACCTAACGTTACAACCCTTTAGAAGACCTCTTTGATAGTTTATCATAGGTGCTTACGCCATGTGGTGGAGGTTTGATCCTTTCCCAAGCCTATGGTAACCTATTTTGCTATGACAGGTAGTGAGAGATGTTTTCCATTTCCATATTGAAATATTACTTTATTATACCCGAGAGATGTGAGTATCTAAACACTATTTGTGAGGTGCTAGTATATGACCTCCGTGCTTGTCTTTGGTCTTTAGTGGAACGATTATTTGTTGTAATTACTTTTATATTAGTGTTAAATGACCCCTAACTTGTATTTTAACTAGAATAAAAGCACATTTGCTTGAGGACAAGCAAATCTCAAGTGTAAGGGTATATGATGAGGCAAAAAAATGAACCACTTTTAGGGGTCATTTAAGCCTGGAATTGAATTTATTTGATAAAATATTGCCCTAAATCGTTCCTTTTGTGATTTTAGGTACTTTCGGAGTAAATTCTGGAAAAGGAAGCAATTCAGACGTTTTTGGAGCATTAAAGTGAAGAAAACGGCAAAGACTTAATTTTCCATGCTGAGAACAGTACCTGACGGCGTCAGGAGGATGATCCTGACGGCGTCAAGAGTAAAAACCATGACGACCCAGTGAAAACCTGACGGCGTCACAACAAGGGCGTCAAGACTATTTTTGGTGACGACCTGCATAAGGAGAATACATGACGGCGTCAGACCCAGATCTAGGCAGTCCGAGAAACTATTTGGCGGCGAGATGACGGCGTCAGACTTTTGTTCTTGACGCCGTCACCTATCAAAATCTATATATAGTTTTCTATTTTTCATTCATAAAAGGAGGAACTTGTGTGGAGAAAATTAGGGCCGAACTTTGTAAACCCTAGGTCATATTTTACAGTGTTTTCAAGGGTTTTCACCCCTTGAATCCTTTCATGTTCAATTGAGATAAGTCTTCTTTCATGTTATTTTTATTGCATCTTTAGTATTGGGTTAGTTGAATAGCAACTAATTCCGCCCAAATCCTCCAAACCCGACATTTTTACTTGCTATCATAAAAATATAAAAATACAAAAAGAATCATCCCTCATCTCTAGACCTAGTCTTTATGTTTTCTAATCCTAGCGACACTATTCCTAGCTGAACGATCAATCCCCCGGTACTTGTCATTATACTATACTACATCCATCAGGTACACTGCCTGGTGGGGGTTGTAAGCTTCTCGAGATCTCTCGAGAGGTAATGCTGGTGCAATTCCCACGCATCACAAACACATGAAAGATCTAGCCTAGCATGTTAAAATCAAGACAAGCATAAGATAAATTCAAACAACACATAGACATATTGAATGAATTAAAAGAGGACTTATCTCAATTGAACATGAAAGGTTTCAAGGGGTAAAAACCCTTGAAAATACTGTTACAAACGACCTAGGGTTTATTAGGTTCGACCCTAGTATTCTCCACACAAGTTCCTCTCTTAATGAATGAAAAATAGAAAAGTATATATAGATTTTGTGAGGTGACGGCGTCAAGAGTAAATTTCTGACGCCGTCATCTCGCCACCAAATAAATTCTCGGACTGCCTAGATCTGGGTTTGACGCCGTCATGTGTATTCCATTTGCAGGCCGTCACCAAAAATACTCTTGACGCCCTTCTCTTGACGCCTTCAGGTTTTCTCTGGGTCGTCATGGATTTTACTCCTGACGCCGTCAAAATTTCCTTCTTGACACCATCAGGTACTGTTCTCAGCTTGGAAAATTAAGTCTTTGCCGTTTTCTTCACTTTTATCCTCCAAAAACGTCAAAAATGCTTCCTTTTCCAGAATTCACTCCCAAAGTACCTAAAATCACAAAAGGAACGATTTAGGGCAATATTTGATCAAATAAATTTAATTCTGGGCTTAAATCACCCCCTAAAAATGGTTCATTTTTCGCCTCATCATATACCCTTACACTTGAGATTTGCTTGTCCTCAAGCAAATGCGCTTTTATTCTAGTCAAAATACAAGTTAGAGGTCATTTAACACTAATATAAAATTAATTACAACAAATAATCGTTCCACTAAAGACCAAAGACAAGCACGGAGGTCATATACTAGCACCTCATAAATAGTGTTTAGATACTCACATCTCTCGGGTGTAATAAAGTAATATCACAATATGGAAATGAAAAACATCTCTCACTACCTGTCATAGCAAAATAGATTACCATAGGCTTGGGAAAGGATCAAACCTCAACCACATGGCGTAAGCACCTAGGATAAACTATCAAAGAGGTCTTTTAAAAGGGTTGTAACGTTAGGTGTAGGGATATGGAATACGTGGTTTTGTTGGATATAGGCAGTCTTTACTGGTGGCGAGTTAACAATCTTGGTCAATTACATGTACAAGATGGCGTTGCTAAGCTAAGACTAGACTCGACTTAAGCTAATAAATGAAAAATAACAAAAACATAAAATAAACATAGAATGAAACGGGATGGTAGTCCGTAAGTTTTTTTTCTCTATTCTTTTTCTCTAATATTTTTTTTTTTTTTTTTTTTTTTTTTTTTTTTGCATACACTCTTACCCTACCATCCAAAATAATACATCATAGGGAATGAACATTCCCCTTACACTTGAATTTTTACATACTTTACAATAAACTAATCTAATGACTCGAATTAAGAAAATCAAAACACTTTAAGTACTTTTTAGATTAACGTACATGTGGGGGTAATATATGATGCTCTTCCCCATTACTCCATAACATAAGTACTTTACCCGTGAGTCCCAATCGTCCCAAAATAATATGTACAAGGATATGACTCGACTCAGCAACCATGTAATCTATTAGATAATTAACTTAGGGTTTAACAAATAACAATAATGCACTAAAGATGAGTGCATACACGGAAGGCTAAGGCGATTTGGGTGTACATGTAAGTGGGGTGTAACAAATTCTTCTTTTAAGTAAGATGCTTAAAGTTAGAAACGAAAAGATAGGCTCGGAGGGGTGTACTAGGGGTTTCGTGTACTAAAAATGAGTACAACGCTAAGGTGTGGGAAAAATTAATTGACTTTACTAGCCAAGTAATATGACTTAAATGGTCAAGTAATTATAGTACGGGTTTAACACAAGGGTGATCCTAATGCCTCTTATCATGTAGTAAATCCTACTACACGAATGTAGTCTCACTAGCGGTCTCGGAATGCATCACTAACGCAAGTTCTAGAATCTAAATGCTACCGGCACACTCATAAGCACTAATAGTAAATGCTTTTCCTATCAAATCTAAAGGCGAACCTCACATATTTGGGTGGAAAATTTTTCTGAATGGTACGGTTTTGTGCTAGTCATTCAATCTCCTATCCATGAGACGCTTGCTATGGCTAAAGTTTCACACCTAAATGTTGTAAAAAAAATTTAAATTTGGCGCCAAAATTACACTAACAAGTATTTCTCATAGTTTTATTACACATCTACTATCAAACAAACAAACTCAAGCGAAAGTGTATCTGTAAGGTATCATCATTTTACCCTCCCCTTACACTTAGGATGAACATTGTCCCCAATGTTCAAGTAAAGAATGTAAAAGTGAAATAAGTAAAACGAATGAAATCAAATACTCCCCTGATTCGCTCGGTGTGGATAATAAGGTGGCCAGGCTAGATCTTCCTCCAAGAAAATGAACAATCAAAGCTTCCCTTCCAGAATATAAATCATCTTGTTGTCATACATAACCTGTGAAACCTGAGAAAACAGACAAGGCAACCTCGCGTAAAATCGGCGGCAATCTATATATGATAACAAATCCTAGAAAAGTAAAGTAAGATATAATGCTTGTGGAATGATGTTTGCAGATCTCCTGGAGATTATAAAACTAATAAGAATTAACAAAAACTCTAAAACTCCGTTAGAAAAACAAAACTGGTAAAATTTCCTGATTTTTACACGTGACGCCTTCAGGAATTTCTTCCTGACGCCGTCAGAAGTGACCTGCAGAAATTCTTATGTTAAGTTTCCGGAAAATTTCTGGAAAAACTTTGTCCTACTTACTGGAAAATCCTGCAAAACATCATTATGACTCGATACAAGCATTTGATTCTAACAAATACGAATATACATGTTTACTTAATATTGTGGAGATTCATGATCGAGTTTGTTTCTTAAAAACATATTTGGGGTTTCCCCTTACACTTATCTTTTGCGAAATACCTTTGGATAAAGTTAAGACTAAGCCAAACAACAAAATAAAGTATTTTCACCATTTTATTTTTGAAACATGATCTACCAACAATAAAAATAAAGCATGCATACGGAAGCAAATAACAAACAAACAAAAATAAAACTCACACAAAACATGGGTTGCCTCCCAAGAAGCGCTTTTCTTTATTTACGAGTCTTGTAGCTAGACTCGAGGTCATGGGTTACTACGTGATATGGGTGAGTTCCTCATTGTGGACATCTTTGGGATCAAACTTAGGTTTTAACTTCCTATCGGTTTTCTTAGTACGGTATGACCTTTCAAACTTTTCTCCATCCGGATCATACAAAATCATCTTCATATGCCATGATCCGTCACCTTCCTTAGGTGGCTTGTCCCACCTCCATTTACACGTATCTCCCTATCTTTTCCACTTGTTCATCTCTATATTAATAGGCATTACGCTTAAGAACTCAATCATCTTCCTAAAGACCAAGGGGTCCTCAAAAGAGTCTAGCTCTTCATCTCTAGCTATGAGTTGTTCCACCGAATGTGTCTTATCGATGAAATTTTTATCTAGATAAAATGGGCGTTGAGGTCCTATAAAGTTCCTTTCTATCCAAGGTCCATATCTAGATGGTCTCTAATCGGCCCCAAAAGGTCAACCTAAATTGACCAGGGAATGGTCATCAAGGTCAAACAGCCTAGAGTCCATACTCTGCGGAATATAGGGTTTCCCCGGGTCGTTATGTCCCGACGAGGTGTGATGGTTATTAAACGGGTTTGTGATCGGGTGAATCTGGACAGGAAAGGGGTTTGTGAGTGATTAAACTAAGGAATTTACAATGAAATAGCTTAAATAAGCTATATGAATAAAACTGGAAAAGTAGAAAAACCACAAACGTTTAAAACTTAAAAAGCGTACGTTTACGTTTTAAATAACGTAAACATACAAAATAAAACGTGAACACTGAAATCTGAAAACCCACAGGGGGTGAAAATGACTTTTTTACAAACCTAAAATAAAAAGAAATTTTAAAATGAAAATAAAGTTATTAACTTTATTATTTTAATATTTAAACACTAATTAATTAATTAAAACTATTTTAAATCTAATTTAAAATAAACTAAAAATGATAAAGGTTACAAAATAAACTAAAAACTTAAAAAATATTTTTTAAACCTCTAATTGAACTTGAAGAAAGTATAAAAATTAAAAATAAATATTTTTGTCTTTTTATGGATTTTCTAGTAATTAAAAACTAATTAATTATTAATTACCTAATTAAACTATTTTAAATTATAAAAAATAGCAAATGAACAGTAAAAATTCTAGAAAAATTCTTAAAATTATATTATATTAAATAAAAGCTAGAAAAAATATAAAAACTAGGTCTTACTTAACAAAAACTAATTATGCTATTTAAAACTTAATTATTAATTAATTATTGATAAAACTAATATTAATTCTAATAAATACTAAATGGCAAAATAAAAATCTGAAAAATTTACTAAAATTACTTTACTATAAAAGGTAGTTAATAAAAATATAAAAAAACCAAGTACTTAATAAAAATTTAAAAATGAAAATTAAAGTTTAAATTACATTAAATAGAAACTATCACTTAAAATTAAATTGGTTTTTCTTAATTTTTCTTTTTGAAAACTATTTTATAACTAAAAACACACAACTTTTGTGAAAACAAATTTTTAACAACTTAAAAATAAGCAAAGTAGAAGCTAAAAGGTGTGACAGTTGACTTTGGTCAACTGTCAAGGGAAAAACTAATGTAAGCACCTAGGTGGGGCCCACAAGGGTGAAATTAGGTCTAAATAAGATGTTGGTACATGATTAAGCTAGAATAAGTAAAAGGTAACCACAAAATAAGCAATTAAGCTCAAAATAAGCACTAGCTTATTTGTTTGAGGACTGAAAATGGGACAAACTTTTGTGGCCAATTCAGGTGGGGTCCACAGGCTTCTAGGTCAAACCATGGAGCCTACCAGGGGGGGTTGAAAGGAACAAAATTTGGGTATTGGGACCCACTGAGCTGGTCAGAAACCACCACCAAAGTGGTGGTGGTGGGATGGTATCTGCTGCAGCAGGGCAGCAACCTCCCCCTGCAACCTACTTTGGAGGCTTGTGGGGCCCAGGGAAAAAATCACAAAATTGAAAGGATGACGGGACAATGGAGTTGAGGTGGTAGACTATCAACCCAAGAAGTTTCACATCCTAGATCCAAGCACAAAATTCACATAAATTCTTGCAAGAAATGAAAAAACTGAAAACATGCACATTTTGACTTTTTTGATGAAACTTGAGATTTCACTTTCTTGGATCTCTAAAGGCTCCTACTGATTGATTAAGCTATCTTAAGCTGTAAATACACTCTAACAAGCTACAACATTAACTTATGTAATGAAAATGATGGGATTGGGATCAAAACTGCCCAACAGTTGACAGTAGGGGTCCTTTGATGTAGATTTTGACTTTTGGTGTTATACCCAACTGATTTTAAGCATTAACTATACTAATATTACTTATTAAAACCTGTTTACAGCAAAATCAACTACTTAAAACCACTAGACCATGGAGTTCTTCCTTGAACCAAACACCCCTATATTATACAAATTCTAATGAAACTTGAATACAAAAAGACCAAAACCAAATCTACTGATTACAATCTATCTAATAAGTAAATAATAATCTAAAGAAACACAGAAGAACAATAAATAACAACTTTATACTAAAATAGCAAAAATCAAAGGTTTGGCTTACAAGTGAGTCCAAGCTGAGAAACATGAGAACTAGTGATCCAATAACCATCCTAATACCTCCCATAGGTTCTAAACCATGTAAATATCCATTGCAACCAAGATCCAAGCTAGCTTCTTCTTTGAACACCAATTTTTTGAATTTTTCTTTATTTAATGTGGATTTTTGAGTATTTTTCCGTTTTTCATTTCCTTCTTGATTTCTTACTCCCTTTTGATTCCAAACATTTTAATAAGCTAAAAACAAACTACTGAGATCATTTAAACATCATTTAGTAACTTTTGAAAAATTAATCAAATGCAGAATTTCATAAACTGAATGGAACTTTTAAATTATACTTGGAATTTAATTAACTGAAACTTTAGATTGCACAATTACAATGAGGATTACAAAGCTTGAATTTAAAAGATTACATCAATTTAAACCTAATTTACATTAAAATCTAAAACTAACTAACTAGATAGTCTTTTTTTCTGCTTTTCTTCCTTTTATAGGTCCTGGCAGCCAACAGGTCAAATCCCACTTCCGTATGGACCATTGGATTGGTCAGAGTGATCTCAGCCTTCAAATTGAGATTTGGCGCCAAAAAATCCCACATGGCAGTTAGGGGTAACTTGTAGGGTTTGAGTGCATTAATTGTGGTTTGAAGTGTAGTGGAGAGTTGGGGGAGACAAGGGATGGGATAAGTGATGTGGAGGAGGAGGGAAGATGGAGTGTGGCAGTGGGTTTTGCAGGCTGCTAGTGGGGAAGGAAGGGTCAACGAAGGTTTGACTGGGTGAGGATAAAAGGGACGGGGGAGTATTATTTTTGTGGGAGGTGGGCTGGGGTGGTGAGATGGGCCAAAGGGTGTGGATGTTGGGCCTGGATTGGTGGATCAGGCTAGGTGTTATAAGGGTGTGGATGGCTTTGTGGTAATGGGCTAATAATAAACAAGGATCCGTTTGGTTTTTTTGTATATTAATCACAAGGACCTTACATGTAATTAACTGAAAATGAGGGGCTGGTTTTTCCATTTTTCAAACTTGATTCAAGGGTCCATTTCTGCCACATTTGAATAGTCCAAGGTCATGAAAGTTAATTTTCCATTTTAAAATTTCTAGGGACCAAAACTGACAAATTGCCAAACTTAAGGGACCAAACATGACATTTCCTCAAACTTTCCTCCCATGGTCCATTTTTGATAATTTTTTATTTTCAAGGACCGAAAATGATTTTTCTTTCAAAAATTTCCCACCAGGGACCAAATCTGCCAAAAAGTGAAACTCCAGGGACTAAACTGTAAATTTCCAAAACTTTTCCATATTCTCACCAAAGGACTAAATATGACAATTTATGATTGCAAAATGACCTTTGGTGACTTTTCTTTCCAAATAAGTACTCAGGGACTATTTTTGCCAATTTTTGAAAGTTGGGGGACTGAAACTGCCAATTTTGCAAACTTTGTACGTTTTTCATCTGTTTTTACTCGTTTTGCATCTAAAGCATATAAAACACAATTTAGAAATATTTTTGGTATTTTGAAGCATTTCTGAGTGTTTTTGTATATTTTGCAGTTCAGATTTGACCAAAAATGATGAGTGTTTGAGCACTCATCAGTCTCCTATTCATCTTTACCCAATGTGGTGTCGGTTCATCTTCACAATCATAGCTATGCTTCTTCACATGACCAAGTATCACCCTCACCTACCGCTATCTTAGACTCCTTACAATCTATCATGGCGCTAGCGGTAGCTAAAAATCCTCTTCCTACTAACAATGGGCATGTAGTGTCACTAACCATGTCTAGGACGTGAAAATCCGCTAAGATAGTTAATTTTCCTACGTGAACAACTACATCCTTAATCATCCAAACCGGGTGGGCAATACTCTCATCCGCTAGTCCAATTAATACCTTCGTCTCCTCTAACTTTCCTAGCTTGAGAGTGGTAAAAAAGGATAAGGGAATCAAGTTGAGGCTTGACCCTAAATCGGCTAGTGTGTCGAAAGCTTCGGATCTTCCTATCTTACAAGGCAAAACAACTATACCCAGATCATCAAGCTTTTTAGGCAACTTGTTTTGAACGAAGGCGGTCCCATTTTTACCTAGTTTGAACTTCTCATACTTTTCTAGGAGGGCACTATAGTAGGGGGCACGGGCTAAGACATCAATGACGGGGCGTTCAAGGTGAAGCTCCTTGAATTCATCGTCAAGGTCTTGTGTAGGAGGTGTTTCAACTATGCTTTTGACCGGTTTTATATCGGGTGTTTTATTTGATTGGTCCTTTTGAAGAATTTGGTTTTGTTTGAAACACGTGCTCGTTGATTTAACCGAGTAGTATTGCGGACAAGAAGTGGGTGACGAAACTGATGATATGGAATTAACGTTTAGTTTCGGGTTCTTAACCGTGTCGCTTGGGAGTGCTCCCATTTCTCGGTCATTGAGAACTTTCAACAATGTGTCAATTTTGGTGGTCATCTCGCTTTGCTTTTGTTTGAAATCGGCTACAAACTTAGATATGCGAGCTTCTTGAGATGCCATAAACTTGGACATCAATCCTTCAAGATTGTTGGTACTACCATAGTTGTTAGAAGGATTGTTGTTGAAAGTACTGTTGGAGGGTGGACCGTTTGGTTGGTAACGATTAGGCGGATTGGAAGAGTTGGCTTGGTTTTGTTTCCACCTAAGGTTTGGGTGATTTTTCCAAGAAGGGTTGTAGGAATCACCATACGGGTTTGGCTCGGTTTTGAAAGTGTACCACTTATCTCCCGCTTCGTCGGTACGCGAGGATGCGTAGTCCGCAAAAGCTGTTCCGGGGAGTTCCACACAATCACGAGTGTCATGGGGACCACTACATAATTCGCATGAAGAACTGATTTGGTTCACTTGGCTTGACGGCTTAGGAGCTTCGTAAGATTTCATGAGAAACTTGACTTGGTCTTCAAGTTCCATGATCCTACGGTCGGGAGTGCTAGAATTGTTCGAAGGCAAAGATATTGCCTTGACCATTTTGTTCAAATCACGGGGGTTATTCCAACTTTCGTTGTCATAGAGAGCAAGCTCTTCTATGAGTTCCCATGATTCTTCCGCACTTAGATCACGTAGCTTGCCACATGCCGATTGGTCAATGGTTCGCCTTGTGGAGAGATCCATATGGTCATAAAAAATTTGGACTTGGAGCCAAAGATCTATGCCATGATGAGGGACTTTTTGTAGTAAGTCCTTGAATCGAGTCCATGCTTCATATAGAGTTTCATTTTCACGTTGTTGGAACATCAAGATGTCATTTCTAAGCTTGGTAGTTCTCCCCGGTGGGAAAAATTGAGCAAGGAAACGAGTGGTGAGATCATCCCATAAGGTGATGGATCCTGCGGGTAAACGTTCAAGCCATTGACTAGCTTGATCACGTAGAGAGAATTGGAATAGGCGTAATCAGGTTGACTCTCTAGTTGTTGCATCAAGGTCTATAGAATCTACGATTTTAAGGAAGTCCTTGAGATGTTGATTTGGATCTTCGGAACGAAGTCCATGGAATGCACATCCGCTTTGCACCAACCGGATGGTGTCAGATCGCAAGGGAGACACATTGGCTCCGTGGGTGAGCTCAATGGTGTTTCGATAGCCTTGGTGGCTAGGTCAGGAGTACTCTCCTAGGGTTCGGGGCCTAAGAGGTTGGTTAGCTAGTGGTGGGTTTTGTGGGTGGTCTTGTTGTGGTGGGTTGATGGGTTCAAAGATGTTACCATCTTCCATGATGTCGGATGGTAAAGATTACGAACAAAAACACGAAGAAATAAGATAGACTAAAGAAAATCTAAAAAATAAAAATAAAATCTTACTAGAAAGGAATCTAGCAAGTATACCTAATAAAAAGAAATCCTAACCTAGACAATAACTATTCCCCGGCAGCGGCGCCAAAAACTTGATGCGTAGGGATTGCACCAGGCTTTACCTCTCGAGGGATCTCAAGAAGCTTACAACCCCCACCAGGCAGTGTACCTGATCGTTGTAGTATAGTATAATGACAAGTACCGGGGGATTGATCGTTCAACTTGGGAATAGTGTCGCTAGGATTAGAAAACCTAAAGACTAGGTCTAGAGATGAGGGATGATTCTTTTTGTATTTTTATATTTTATGAAAAGCAAGTAAAAATATCGGTTTTGAAGGAGTAGGCGGAATTAGTTGCTAGTCAACTAACCCAATTACTAAGATGCAATCAAAAATAGAATAACAAATATGAAAATAAACTAAATTATACTAGTGGTGTGAGCAATATATGGGAGAATTGTGTTTACTTAGATTTCACTACTCCCTAGATATCTTTTACAGGTTAATTACTTGTTACAGTTGCGTGGATGACGGATTGTATTCCTTAATACCATTCATGGGGTGGCGTACTTACTTCCCCAATCCTATAAGCTCCTACTTCACTCCTATGTCGAGCCGGCTAAGAAACTCCTAACATGGGATCACTAGAATTCGCTCATGCATTAAATACAACCAATAAAACCTAGTACACATCGGTTCATGTTTCTTAAGACGTTCAAGCAAGTTACACAATGGAGATCTGCCAGTTTTCTTAAGCCTAACATTGAAATCATTCATCCATTACAACTATAAGCAAGCAATCAACCTATAATCAACATCTAGGTTTCATTACATCTAAGCAAACACATGAAAGATCTAGCCTAGCATGTTAAAATCAAGACAAGCATAAGATATATTCAAACAACACATAGACATATTGAATGAATTGAAAGAGGACTTATCTCAATTGAACATGAAAGGTTTCAAGGGGTAAAAACCCTTGAAAATACTGTTACAAACGACCTAGGGTTTATTAGGTTCGACCCTTGTATTCTCCACACAAGTTCCTCTCTTAATGAATGAAAAATAGAAAAGTATATATAGATTTTGTGAGGTGACGGCGTCAAGAGTAAATTTCTGACGCCGTCATCTCGCCGCCAAATAAATTCTCGGACTGCCTAGATCTGGGTTTGACGCCGTCATGTGTATTCCATTTGCAGGCCATCATCAAAAATACTCTTGACGCCCTTCTCTTGACGCCTTTAGTTTTCTCTGGGTCGTCATGGATTTTACTCCTGACGCCGTGATAAGTGCTCAAACACTCATCATTTTTGTCGTATTTAAACTGCCAAAACATACAAAAACAATCAAAAAGTTATCAAAATACTTAAATTATCCCAGGGATTGTGTTTTATATGTTTTAAAAGCAAAATGAGCAAAAGCAAATGAAAAAGGATCAAAGTTTGCAATATTGGCAGTTTCAGTCCCCCAAGTTTCAAAACTCGTCAAAATTAGTCCCTATGCATTTATTTTGAATGGAAAAGTCAACCCAAGGTTTTGAAAGTCAGAAATCACAAAATATTACACTTGGGTCATAAGTTTTCCAAAATTACATTTTTAGTCCCTGAGATTTCAAAAATGGCAAAATAGGTCCCTGGGAATTTTGAAAAAGTGAAAAATGCGAAATATGATTCTTGGACTTTGGGATTGTAACATGATTGGTCCTTGGTATAATATGGGAAAAGTACAAAATCAGTCCTCATGTTTTGGGAAAATTACAAAATTGGTCCTTGTTACACTAACAATCAACCGGACCCTTATTATCATCCCAAACCGAATCCACCCCAAAACCAAAAACCATGATCCAGTCCACCCCTAGGCCCAAACTCCATCCAGCCTATCCCATTTTATAATAAATCCACGCAGGGTCAAACAGTCAACACGGGTCAAACACCCGGTCAACTTCTTCTTCCCCCCAACCATATCCCACAAAACCAGCTCCATGTCCCCCCCTCCTCTCACCTTTTTCACCCATAGCCCCCCACAATTAATAATATCACCAACCCACACCAACCCCCACCACCACAATAAATTCACCCCAACCATAACACTCAGTTTTGCCCATTTCATTTTTGGCGGGAAAAACCTAATCAAGGGCTAGGATGGATTTGTGATAGAATTGATGGGTGGGATTTGGTCAAGGGTCAACAAGAAGCACTTTGGGACTCTCAATTTGGACCAGGAAGCCATGTGGGAGAAGATATGTATTATTTTAGCTCGTTATATATATTGTAGCTCAAGATGCGCATTAGAGAGTAGTATTGTAATTTTTTTTAGCTTAAGTAATGTTTTAATTTCCTTTTGTACTCAGTCTTAAATTAATAAAAGCAAGGTTTTAAGTTTCTCAACTGTTTCACATTTCAAGTTTCATTCAAACATTGCAATTGTTAATTCAAAGTTCAAATGTGTGTATAAGCTATTCATAAGCTCATGTAAACTCAGAAAACAAAGTTTTAGAAGCTTTACAAGCTTGTGCAACCTTCCTAAACTCAGTTTCAATAAATACTAAAAAATTAAGAAAAATCAAAATAAAATGAAAAAGATGGACAAAGGTTGAAGAAGCTTGGCATTTGGTTGATTTTTGAATTGCAGAGGGTAATAGGGGCTTGTGGAAGCCATTAGGTGGTGTATGGTTCAGGGTTCAATTGGTTTGAGCAGGAAGCACATTGTGAGTTTCTTGGTTCATTCTCACTTTTTATCAATGTTGCAAAAATCGTGAATCGGTAGCCGGGCGGTCAACCACCCTGCAGCGATTAATCGGCCAAGGCGGGATTAATCGGTGATTAATCGGATTAGCATTTTTTGCATGTTTTGGGTATTTCTGGAGACCAAACTAAAGATTTTAACTGATTCCAAGCCTACTATGTTTCCAAACCTCAATAAAAGGCTTCAATTTTGATTATGAGGCCCATTGTTCGTTATAAGTGAAATAAACGTTCCCTAAATTAAGTAGAATGCCTAAATTTTTATTTTTTTAAAGCTGACCGATTTGGCCGATTCGGCCGATTTTTGACCGATTCGGCCGATTTTTGACCGATTTGACCGATTCGGCCGATTAGTGGCCGTTTTATTGCCTAGACCGATTTTGTGACCGATTTTCAAAATTCTACAAGGTATACGGCCGATTAACGATTAATCGGCGATTAATCGGCCGATTCAGCCGATTTTTGCAACACTGCTTTTTATTACTTAATTACTCTTTGTAGCTTAATTCTGTGGCAAGTGTGCTCATTTAGTTTAAATTAGAGTAATTTAGGTCTTAAATCAGTGTGGTAATTGTTGGAATCATTTTTTCTCTAAATTTTCCTATTTGACTGCCATGTTGATCATATAAGTGATTTTAAGTATTTATAGTTCATACTTGTGTTTTTAAGTTTACAATAACCTATTATAGCATAACAAATTAGTAGTTTATAGTCTTGTAGGTTTGAATCTCATTTGGCTTCTAAAAACTTCAAATCAGTCTGAGTTAGGGGTGTTTGGTTGTAGCTTGTTTGTGGTGTTCTAGTTGCTTTATTACATAACTCTGTGCTTCATTGAGTTACTTGGGTGGAAATAAGCTCAGGGAAACAATTTCATTAGTCACAAATACACCAAAAGTCAAAATCATTAGAAAACTCATCACCACAGTTAACTGTGGTGATTTTTGGATCCAAAACTCATCAAACCTTTTCACAAGTTTATGTTTTTGCCTAAATTGATCATGTTCTAGCTTAATATAACAGATTCAAGCAACAAAAAGGATATGAGTTTCATAAAAGTCAAAATACCAAAGTTTTCCAAAAAGTCAAAAGCACAAGTTTCAGATTTTTCCAAATATGGCTTGATTTGTTGTGATTTTTGTGGGTTGTTTTAGGTTCTGAAACTTGTTGTGATTAAAGTCTACCAATAGAACTATAAATTCATGCACTTGTTTGATTTTTGTAATTTTTTCTAGTGGACAATTCTGCCCCTCAAAGTCACTTGCAGGGCCAGGTGTTGCCTTGTGCATCAGCAGATTCAGTCACAACCACCACTTTGGTGGTTCATTGTGACCACCTCAGTGGGTCCCACTGACCCAATTTGGTTTCATTCAACCCCCCTCCTACCAGGGTTGAGGTTTTGACCATTTATTTGACCATTGGACCTGTGGACCCCACCTGGAATTGCTCCAAAAGGTTGTCCCCTTTCTGTCTCAGTTTCTAAAATAAGCAAGTGCTTATTCAAGCTTTTTGGCTTATTCAAGCAGCTTATTGGAGTGAAACTTGCTCAATTTTGTTCATATAACTCAAGTGTATCAGTTTCAACCATTGTGGACCCCACATAAGTCCATTTGTGTCTATTTCTCTTCTCAGTCAACAAAAGTCAACTGTTGAACAAATAAGCACTCCAAGTGCTTATTTTTGAGCACCAATAAAAGTGTGTTTGTAAAAGTTTTTTGTTTTTAGTAGTAAATTAGTTTGGAAAAAGAAAAAAAACCAAAAAACCAACTTTAATTTTAGTGATAGCTTCTATTTAATAGAAATTATCATTTTAATTTTCTTTTTAGCTTATTTATAAGCACTTTAGCATTTTTATATTTTTATTAAATCTCTTTTATAGTAAAGTAACTTTATAAATTTTTACACAATTTTCTTTTGTCTTTTAGTTGTTTTTATAATTAATTTTAGTTTAATTAGCTATTAAATAATAATTAAGAATTAATTAGCATAATTAGATTTTATTAAGTAATACCTAATTTTTATATTTTTTCTAGCTTCTTTATAAGTTAAAGCATTTTCATAAATTTTTCTAAGATTTTTACTGTTCATTTTCTATTTTTTATAATATAATTAGTTTAATTGGGAATTAATTAATAATTACAATAATAATTAGTAAATTAGTCTAAAAATACATAAAATAAACTTTTTATAATTTTTTAGGATTCCTATGATGGTAAAGTAGATTTATAAAAAATTTCTTAATTATTTAAGTCTTTTTAGTAATTTGTAATAATTTAAATTAATATAATTAGTTAAATAATAAGTAATTAGTAATTAATTAATAATTAATAATTAAATAGTGTAAAAATAATTTTTCTTTTTCTTAAAATTTTCTTTATTTAGTAAGATTGTAAAAATATAAATTTCGCACTCATAGCCCTTTCTGTTCATCAGTTGTACTTTCCTTCACGTTTTCAGTATACGTTTTTGATTAAAACATACATTTTTAGGTTTTAAATCGATTCTTCTTAATCTTAATTCCCATAATCAATCACATTGCTTTCCTAAACTATTTATATTAATAATTTCCAAATAATTCTCATAACCAACCTTTTCTGTGAATAATCACCCGATCACAAAGTACGCTCAGTCACAATTCACACCTTGTCGGGATTTAACGACCTGGTGATACCTTATATTCCCCGGAGCATTGGTCTAGGCTATTTGACTTTGTTGACCATTCTTTGGTCAATATAAGTTGACGGTTTAGCACCAATCACGCCGTCAAAATTTCCTTCTTGACGCCGTCAGGTACTGTTCTCAGCATGAAAAATTAAGTCTTTGCCGTTTTCTTCACTTTTATGCTCCAAAAACGTCCAAAATGCTTCCTTTTCCAGAATTCACTCCCAAAGTACCTAAAATCACAAAAGGAACGATTTAGGGCAATATTTGATCAAATAAATTCAATTTCGGGCTTAAATGACCCCCTAAAAACGGTTCATTTTTCGCCTCATCAGATGTCAAGTTCTAAATCAGATTGTTGTTCAAGGGAAATGGACTTCGGAAACATCATGTCAACTTGCACTCGTTTATCTTCAGGTTTGTCAAATCTTCTGCTAAAATGATGAAAGAATTCACTTTTTACCATGTTTGGATTTTCAGTCCAGACCCCATCAATCATAATACCACGAATGTTAAGTTGACTCCGTTTTTTATTTAGCATGCCATGGAAAAATTTAGAATTCTCGTCCCCTTCTATAGACCATTGAACCTTTTATTTTTGAGCCAATTCCATCGCTTGACGTTTATCAATATCTTGAAGAGACTTAATGACTCCCATCCTTGCACTCACAATCTCATCAGTGCCTTCGCCCTTATCAATAGTCGTCTCCAATGCCTCTAAATCTCTTTTGTAATTTTCTTTCACATTCTTCAAATTAACCATATTCCTTTTATTCCATTCCCGAATTTTTGATTTGAGATATTTCAACTTCTTTGTCAGATTAATCATATCATTATTTTCATTACATGGGGCTTCACACCAAGCATCCTTCACAATTTTGTTAAATCCTTCCATATCGATCCAATGATGAAAAAACCTAAAAGGAGTCGGCCCGTAATCAAATTGGGATTCCCGCAATAAAATGGGTCTATGGTCAGAGAGATAGCGATTCAAAGTAACGGCACTGATGTTCGGACAGGAAATCAATAAATTTTCAGAAATGAGAAATCTATCTAATTTACTCATCTTTGTAGCCGACTTATGACACCATGTAAAAGCACTACCACCTAAAGGAACCTCTTCAAGCCCCGCGTTAGTGATAAACGAATTAAATGCATTAGCACCTTGAGAATTAAAACCTGAACCAAACCTGTCAGATTTATACCTTACCTCATTAAAATCCCCCATAATCACCACCTCGCCATGCCACTTATGAATCTCATGAACCAGATAATTCCACAACATTCGTTTTTCTCGCATATCCTGTGGAGCATAAATCGCGACAATAAGAAGATCTTTTCCAGTTTTCAACCATATACCACGAATCAAAATGAAAGAATCCGAAACAGTAGCATTAACTTTATAAAAGGAGTTACTATCCCACACACAAAGGATACCACCCGAGTAACCTACAGAATCACTATGGACATATTCAAAAGCAAAATTACCCCAACACATCTTCACATTAAAATTCTCCATGTTCTTCATCTTTGTTTCTTGTAACGCTAGAAAGTTAACCTTATGTTTAGCACATAACTCCTTGACCCAATCTTTTTTAGCCTTTTGGGTGAGGCCTTGAATGTTTAGAGACAGAAAATTCATCGATAACCCTCCGCCGCTCCTTGTGATTCAATTATTTGTGTCATGTTTTTAACACAACCATCCATATTATATCACATTGTTTGCCCCACTTTCACCAATTCCTCCATCAAATTCAGAATGGAACCGCCAGAACGTGGGACCTCTGATTGTTTAAAGTGTCCTGAACAACCCGACTCTGCAATGTCTATCTTTGAGTTCGTGTCAATGCAATCACCTATAGGTCCCTTATTACTTATGTTATCCTCCTTGTTCACGTCAATCATATCAGACTCCTCATCAGGAGTAAACCCTGGGGGATACTTTAAACTTTGCTCCAAATTATTATTCGATTCAGTCATGTCCATTTTCTTATTAAGCAGCGAATAAATCCCAAATGGATCCTCCGACAGGTTTTCTTTGAGACCCGATGAACCCTCATCCCCATTATGATTGTTTTCTGTTTTTTCCTCGAATACTGTATCCGGAATCACTTCTGAGTCACTATCATCTCCGCAATTTTCCAGGTCTTGTATCTTAAGATCATCGAAAAGACTGTGTATCCTCAGGAGCTTCTTTAGCTCGAACCCAAAAAACCTTACCCTGAAAGATAATTTTAAAGGACTCAAAAATGTTCTTACCAAGTCTCGTGAGGATACACAGTCTTTTCGAATGAAAACATTTATCTTCCTGGTCAGTATCAAATAATTCCCCCCATTTAGATGCAATACGTTTAAATGTATTACCTGGCCATAATTTAAATGGGATACCTTCAATATCAACCCAAACAATCCTTCCTTCAGTGTTAAATTCATTAGATGCTTGAGTTAGTTTAGAAAACCAAGACCTTACGCTCACATTCTCATGAAATAAATTTTTAGAGTTATTTGAAGTGAATTCCAACAAAACCCATAGTTCCCCCATGTAACGGATAGTTATATCAACAAAACCTTCATTGATTAATGCCGACTTAAGGTTAGACAGAGAAGCAAATTCTTTCACCCTCCCCAACAAGGATAAAGACATGTCCTTAGAATTCAAGCAATTGTCATCCAAAACAATTGCTGGAGCAGGTTCGTTCTCTTTGATTCCATTATGAGAAATTCCTTCCAATGCATGAACATATGAATTACTCACACCAGAGTTCCCTGACTCTTTCTTGTAAACAAATGAGTTACTTTTAGTAGTCCCAACATCTTTCTTCCCATGATAATTATTCCCATTCACAGGAGATCTGTGAAACTTAGCGATGTTGGCATGAAGTTTAAAGCGATCAATCCATACCGTACATAAATTGTTCACCAATCTCTCTTCATTAAAATCATTAATAAAATGAACAAATCCAAATCGCTTACCAGCTTTTGATCTCTTAAACGGAATGAAAGAGTCCACTACATGCCCATATTGTTTACATGCAATAAACAATTCCTTAGCAGAACACGCCTCTGGGAAATTCGTGACGAATATTGATGTAGAGATCTTTGCCACGTCATCCTCCTTTGATGTGAATCTACCCATGAAAAAAAAACCTATGAAAAAAAGCCATAAACCGATCATAAATTAAGTGTTTTTTTTATACGTATTCTAAGAAGAAACCCAACAAACACTAAAAGAGACAGGAAAAAGAATTACCACTTGCGGTTGGGCGTCGTTTCACCCGTTGATCATTGCAATTTTTACGATGTGTTTGTTTAAAATTAGTATATATATAGAATGCTCTACAAAGACTAAAACTTGTGTGTAATGTGAAAGATTAAATTCCATTGGCATAAACTACTAAGTTCCATTGACCCAAAAAAATGTTTAAATCATCATTATTAGGTTTAGTACTATAAGTTGTAACAGCATCACACATTTTCAAGCAATGAACCTATATGAAGTCACTGCACATCTCTTCGCAATAATGTAATATCAGCACGTACTATTATAACAATCTCCAAAGATAGAGTAAATCTTTATAAAATATAACACTAAAACTCGATCTATATAATATATATTGATAATAACATTACGGCAAACGAATCATCCATTCTTCTGGAATTATAACTTTTGTGAAACTACAAACTGTAAAAAAAATGTTTAGCTAGGAAACATTGCATAAGCTACAAGTTTGAGGTCAGTAACAAAAGCAGCACATTGGTTTTCGATAAAGCATGAGCACACCTAAGGCAATACAGTTGCATCTCTCAAGTATTATATACATATCATGTAAATAAAATTGCAAACTTCATAGCTCATATGACCTGTTAAAAAATAAAAATAAAAAATAAAAAAAACAACCCACTCTTAAGGCCCTGTGGATGGCAGATAAGCCTAAAGGCTTCTTAGCAGTTTTCCTGAGTTCGTAACCCTATTTTTGAAGCCAGTGAGATTTCAATAGTGTATATGGAATCAACGGCTTACCTTTCACGGTATCCCATGAGAACTCTAAGGTAAACCCAATATCCTTGGCCTTCTTCGTGGCAGCATACTATTTAAAGCAAAAGAAAATAGATAAAAACATATATGAGAAACACTACTCACGGATTGAATACAAAAACAAAAAAAAAAAAAAGTCTTTTTTTAGGTACCTTGATTATCTAATCGAAATGGGATCCGAAGCGGTGGTTGCTTCTAGAAACTGTAAAAAGGGCCGTCAGCAGCTACAGTTCCAGCAATGGACGATTGCCATGAGTAGCGCTTGAAGACCGCGATTCCAGCCCCCAAACCCACGCATTTCAGCCTCCAAACCCACACCTATTTGAGCCCACAAAGTCAGCCATTTCACCTTCCAAACCCATCCATTTCACCCCTAAATCCACGCTCCAGCACCCATTTCAATACCAAAAGTCATCGATTTGTGCCCCGTTTCAACACCCAAAACCCACCCATTTCAACCCCCCACCTCATCATCCAACTGAGCACATTTCATCATCCAAACGCAGCCATTTCATCAACCAAACAAACCCACTTCAGCCCCCATTTCAGCACCAAACTCCACCCTTTTTAGCCCGCATTTCAACACCTAAACCCCCAATTTTCAGCCCCCAAACCCACCCCATTCCTATAGTGTTACGTTTCAGCACCTAAACACCCCGTGGTATGAGGAAGAATATGAGGAACTTGAACCTTCAATATAGATTTCCCTTGAACCCACTGGTGCGGTGCGTAACCCATTACGGCGAAGTATATTTGCAAGTCAATCAGGAAGAATATGAGGAAAGCGGTGCGTTAGAGCAATTCAGTCCACGGGATAGACTTCCCTTTGTAAGGATAGAACAATGATAACCTTCTAGCCCAAGTAGGGGAAGCAAGAAACCCGAAGAACAAATACCGTAAAGCAAGAGTTGGATTAACCGGATACTTTCCTTCCATGTGGTCGATGTTCCTTTTTTGCTACCCCATAAGCGGTTTCCACCACCCCTGCATTCTTTACCTCAGATGCCTTTGTAGACAGGCTTTTTATTGTAACTGACACCTAGTTCACAAAAGGAGGCACACGGCTATCGAGGTTAGTAACAGAACTGATCGGTTCTGAATGGTCAACTAAGTTCACCAGGTAATGGTCAACCAAGTCAAACATCAAAAACCAACTAACCAAGGAGTTTAGGGAATCCCCGGGTCGTTATGTCCCGACGAGGCGTGCAATTGTATTTGTAAACGTTTTAAAGGATCGGGTGATTAATCAGAAAGGCAAGGAATTTGATTATTATGGTTACACTACGAGATTATGATGGAAAATGACTTAGAAACACTTAACTAACACTTACTGATGATCAGATGACTTAAAAATGCAATTTAACCTAAAAACGCGCGTTTTAGTTACAAATAAACGCGAACGTGCAAATAAAAAAGTGAAATAGGAGTAAACAAAGTCCTACGAATGTGAAATTTATATTTTTACAATCCTAATGACTTAAGAAAATTTTTAGAAGAATAAAAATAATTTTTACACTATTTAATTAATTACTATTAATTAATTACTAATTATTAATTACTTTTTAATTAACTAAATTATCCTAAATTATAAATAATTATGAAAATTAACTAGAAAAATGAAAATAAAATTTGGAAAAATCTAAAATAATATAAAACTAATTTTGAAACAGAAAAACTATTTTTCCTACTTTTTAATTAATTACTAATAATTAAAAACTAATTATTTAATTGATTTAAATTAAACTAAATTATAAAAAATACTAAATGATTACAGAAAAATCTGGAAAAATTTCTAAAAATCTATTATGTTAACAGAAGCCTAGAAAAAATTTAAAAATAGCTTTTGCTTATAAATAAGCAGAAAATAAGCCAAAGTGGCTTAAATAGAAGCTATCACTTCTAATTTTTTTGGATTTTTCTTGTTTTTCTTTTACAAACCTATTAAACAACTGTAAATAGGGAACTTTTATGAAGGAGCTTTTAATGGGGCTTATTAATAAGCTAATTGGAGCCTAATTAGCTTAACAGTTGAGCTATTGGCTCAATTTGATGGCTTAAGCTCAAATAAGCAGCCTAATAAGCTAAACAAAGGAAAACAGAGGTAAAATAAGTAAAAGGGACTGTCACAAGCCAAATAACACAAAGAGTATTACTGATAAGCTCAAAATAAGCAATTAAGCATTCCTATATCTAACTGTGGTACAAACAGCCCCCTGCAGTCAACTTAGAGGTCAAATTTAGCTTATTCAATAAGCTGAAAAGTGCAAGTTAAGCACTGAGATAGTAAGCTGGGGTGGTGGGTTTTCCAAAAGGGCAAGACTCACAGAGTAAGACCTAGAATTGAGTTTATGAAAGGCTTATGAAAAAGCCTCACCCACACTGCAAGTTCAGGGTACACAGAAATGGGACAAGGTCAAAAAAGCAAAATTCACTTATCAAACTGGCTGAGAAGCTCAAAACAAGCTAAAAACCTACAAGCTGGCCATAAGGGCATTCCAAAGATTCCAGTATCACAAGCTAATTCCAACTAAAGGGCTAACAAAGGACTTGTGAAGTTGTGTACCCAAAACTGATTTCTCAGCTCAAAGGGTGGTGTTGGACAAACTCCAAGGCAACAGCAGCCCCACCAAATAAGCTGAAAAGTCACAAATAAGTTTTAACTCTAAAAATTTGGTTTATTTGCTTTCAAATAAGCCAACATTCAGGACATGAGGACCACTGGTGAAAAATTTAGGTCTAACTGAAAATGGGTCAGTTGGGCAAAATCTTGGGTGCAGGGCAACTCAAGCCTGAGGGCCTTACTTTGAGCTTATGCACAATCCAAAGAAAAATTCATAAAAATCAACTGATTGCAGGTTCTTGTAGTTTAAATTGCAGACTTTAATCACAATAATTTTCAAAGTCCAATTCTCACTTGAAAATTCAAGAAAAATACTCCAATTTTTAGAAAAATCTGCTTTGCTAGTATTTTTGACTTTTTGTTTACTTGAAAGAGTTGACAATTCTGAGATTCAAATGATCATAGACACTTAAATATGTTATCCTAACCTACAATGAGACTATAGTTAACTAAATTACCAATTTTTATACATAAACTAAGATTTGGAACTCTATTCTCTTAACAGTTAACAGTTACTAGTATTTAAGATATCCTTTTGACTTTCTTATCTAATTAACCTACTGATTTTATGCCCAAAACAAACTAATATTACCTAGTGGAACTTATCTCAACTATCTCTAACAACACAACCTAATGTACTAACAGTGTACTCAACCAATCCAAACACCCCCTTATCAGTAAACTCACTAGAGTTGTACAAAGCAAACCAAACTTCCAATCAAATAAACTAAGTTACTAATTTAAACTAGGCTAATTTACAACTAATAACAGCAAATAATCAATAATAAACACTTAACTAAGCTAGTGAATCAGTTCAAATGGAGATTAAAAGGATTGCTTACAAGTTGCTATCCTGCCAACCAATAAGAACCAAGACCAAATTATTACCCTAAGCTCCCATGAGCTCTACCCCAATCCACCTTCCATGCTACTTCTTTTCTTCATCAGCAATCCAACTCCCTCATTGTCTCTTTCTGTTTTTCTCTTTTTTTTTTATATGACCTTTTTTTTTTTTTTTTTTTTTTTTTTTAATTACTGAGGTAAGGAATGAATGTATGAAACCTCACAACAACAATAATAACTTCAAAGAAAAGTTATAACAACTATAAAACTGAGAGTAATCTTACTGGGAATTTTAAAGAAACTAAATTGATATTGAAAAAGGTTCACATTAACATACTGAATTACATTAAGAAAAACTACATAAACATTACTTGACTACTTTTTCTAACTGCCTCCATGGCTTACAAATGATATCTATATAAATAAAACTAAAAAAACTAGACCAGGGAACTTCTTCCTTTTTCTTTTGTGCTCCCTCTTTTCTGTCTGGTGTGAGACAGCTTTGTCTTTGTCCCATTGGAATGTCATCCCATCCATTGATTTATTACTTCCTTCATCTCAGCCCTAGGATCAATTTTTATGCCCTAATAGTCTACTAAGTTGGAGAGGGGGGGGGGGGGGTAATGATATTGTTGGGGTTGACTTTGGGAGGTGAGTGGGATAGGGTGGCTGGTTGGAGAGGAGGAGGGGAAGGTAGGGGGACAAACTTGTTGGGAGGTACAGTGGTGGTGGTGGTGTCAGGGTAATGGCGGCAAAAGGGGGGTGGGGATGGAGTTGACCAAGACTTTGACCCCGTTTCTTTTATTATTAATATGGTGGGTGGGCTGGGGTGGTATTTGGGCTGTGGAGTTGATGGGCTGGGGTGGATTGGTTTACCAAAAATACAAAGGGTCCGTATGGTTTTTGTTTGGTTATAATCACAAGGACCAATTTTGTAATTTATGCAAATTCGAAGGACCAATGTTGCACATCCTCCAAAGTTAAACCAGGGACCAAACATGTTACATTCCCAAAAGATGTGGGTCACAAAAGCCATTTTTCATTTTAACATTCCCAGGGATTGATTTCGTCAATTTCCCAAATTGCCGGGACCAAAAGTGTAATTATCCAAAGTTTTTACCTAAGGATCAATTTTGAAAATATTTGACTTTTAAATGCCTTAGGTCGACTTTTCTTTCAAAACAAATGCGTAGGGACTAGTTTTGTAACTTTTTGAAAGTCGGGGGACTAAAACTGCCAATTGTGTAAACTTTGCTCGTTTTTCATTGTTTTTGCTCATTTTGCATTAGAAACGTATAAAATACAATCCCTGGGATATTTTAAGTATTTTGATGCATTTCTGAGCGTTTTCGGATGTTTTGGCAGTTTAACTACAATAAAAATGATGAGTGTTTGAGCACTCATCAAGAACCGTCAAACTGAAATCATTTACCAGAGTGAGTGCCTAGATGTGAATTTCAGATGCCTTTGTAGACAGGCTTTTTGTATGATATTTAGTTACATATGGCAAAACTATTTAGTAAATGATATCCGAATGTGAATTTCATTAAGCAAAAGCTCACACAGGTATAGATGACGTACAAACCTGAACAACATATTTCCACACTGATCTTGTGGTAGCATGCTTACACTGGCAAGGATTTCATCACTCACCTTGCTCTGAGCTTTCAGATCCTCACAGTGCTCAAGCCTCCTCTGAAATATGACAAATATAAAATTAGTTAATTAATTTCTCAAAAAGAAATACTCCATTTAACCCGTAAAAACTCAAACCTCACTCAAAATATGAAACATTTCTTTTTCTATTAGATTGCTTGTATGATGCAACAACTATATGGATGGGTCTAAAGGGTCACAACTCGATCAAAGAAAGTTGTAATAAAGAACTAAATATGCTCTTCCGAGACGCATTCAATACACTTCTAAATGACATGGTTCCCATTTTGAAATAATGAAATTCCCACAGCTCCAAAAGTGCAACGCATCCATTGTCGGGTTATATGCCTGCAGTTTAACTTGAACAATGTCTTGACCACGTTCCACTGCAACAGGGTCATTAGCAAGTAGCTAACAGACACTATCTTTTTTGAACGCTTTATATTTTTTGAACAAAAATTTTAAACGTTTAATCCCTGGTTACTAAAATCCTCATGTAAGATGTAGTTGAGCAATACAATGGATTTTCTTTCAGTGTGACTATACTAATTATAAGTGGTTATGAGGTTTAAAAATGTTACCTTTAATGAAACTGGTACAATACCAGCTTCGTCCCTTACCAATTTTAGGTCAGCCTTTACTCAATCCCTCAGCAATTTAATGTTGGATAGCTGTAATCAACAACTCTAACATGCTTCTCAAGTCCTGCCTGCTTACCTGCATCAACCCACACATAACCAATTAGTACAACCCGCCATAGTATAGCGCCACAAACAATCTTGATACGAATTAATGTTAAGAGTAAAAGCACCACAAATGTCATGTATAATTTCTAAACCACGCATAAAGCATAGCAAAAAAAATCCCAGCCGAGCTAAAAAACGAATTCGACCCTGAATAACTTCACACCTATCAGTTTCACTTCATTGTCTCATAAATTTTCAAAACAGTTTAAATAATTACATATATGTGTTTATTAAACTCCCCATCTTTCTCCTTGATCTTCTATATAAGTAAGCTAAATCCAAACACTTAAGATAAGATTTTCTTAAATTTTCATTTCAAATACCGAAACCTATCAGATGACTGCTGCAGGTACGGGTCAAACATAAACCTTTGGTCCAAATGTGTTTAGTTTTCTATAGCTAATTCGTACACCTAATATAACATAACATATATTTTGTCAATAATCATCCATCATAACTAATGTTAGAAGCAAACGTATGTAGTAATATAACGTGAGTCCACTTGAATATGCTGAGCTATTTTAACTACAGACATACCTTTTAAACTTTCGCACATGGGTAGTACTTGCAGAGTATTATACACAGTATTTGGCCGTTCAAGATATGTTCGAGTTTACCCGTTTTAGATACAACAACCGAATCTACTTATTTTCGTGGTTGAGCGGACCAGAATTGTTACTGTATTCTTTCACAGGGCATTAAATATGCAGGCAATACATGCATGATTCATTTATAAGGTATCTGGAGAGTAAAAGCGATTGGACATAAGATCCTAAAGGAATCTAACTGCATACCTGCATATGGATTCAGCAATAGTCATCTCAACACGCAACTTTTCTAGTTGCTAAGCCATAGGAAGTTAACTCTTTTCCATCAGCTGATCATGCACATACTTCTCTGCGTGCCTTTTCTTCTCATGTTCTATTGCAGCCCTGAAAAAATCGAGCAATATATGACTGCAAATGAGATATATGTAAAAACGCGAAACATACAATCAATTAGCAAAGATGCTTAAAAAGGGAACATGATTGTTTGTAACCGCACAACCTACAATGGATGTTCAGAATTCTATTTAATGAACATATGATGACTAATAGGTAGTATCGATGCAAGTAATTGTCCATAGTTACTCAACCACTAACACGAAATCTTGCTTTACGAAGATCATGAAGTGAACGTAATAAGCAGGCTTTTAAATTAGCAATCTCAAACACACCCTTACATGCATACAGCTAAGCGAGTCCAAAACCAAATTTCCACCCAAGAATCAACATTAAACGGTATCGCTTTGATAACTGAAGAGCAAAATTTCCTTTTAAATAGTTTGAAACTGCTTTTTGTTTTGTGTTTTTTCTTTTTCTTTTCTTTTTCTTTTTTTTTTTCATTTTTTTATACTATGTATGCTTGGCGGTAGTTTTAAAAGAGAAGGCATATCCCAAACACAAATAAAACCAAGGCATTTATCTAATTTATAAATCAGATGAGACACCTATAATATCAGTTACACAAATAAAGGTTGGGCCTTAACTTTCACACTCATTAACTATGACAAAGATCAAGAAAATCATAACAAAATGGCACTGGCCGCCGCGTTGCGGGCGGGCCTGTTTTTTTCCCCAACCAATTAGTACATGATATCAAGCAGTCATATATTCAGTGTTTATATATTTGCATCACATTCAATTAAAACACAGCCGTAAACGAAGGTCATTAAAGTAATCTAAACCGAGACAAACACTCTTATTTTCGTTTCTTGGGTTACCAAACTGTTGCAATTCCAATGAATGCATATAGAACTCATTAGAATGAAAACAATTTAAACTCTACATATGATGAATAATAAATCTCTATTAGGTAATTGGTAAACAGTTTATTATCACAGGAACTGGAGCCGTTTTCTTGATGCTTTTCATTGAAACCTGTTACAAAAACACAACAGCAAGTTGTAAACATTTAGTATCATTTAAATTAGTTGATGTAATATTATTAAAGATATATAAATAAAGTGACAAACCTTGATTGATATACTCATCTGATCGGTTATTCGCATGAACGACCTTTGAAACACGTGGTATTTGTTCTTGCGCACCTATGATAACGACACGTTACCATGTTCCGTTTTGTTTTAGTGTTCTGAACTTGCTGCATAAAAGGATCGCACCTATTGTTGATGTTTCTGGCATCGTATGACTACCTGCTGCAAAACAACCAAGAACATAAGAATTAGTAACCGATATAGGTGATTCAGAAGTGTAAAGGTAGCGAAAAAAGGGATAAGAATGAATATCGAGGTTATATTCATTCAACAAAAATAAGGGCAGCGTATTGACAACCAAAACTATCACTACAATTTTCACCCAGACATTTCATCAAACATTTGGAGTGCAACCAATAGAACACCAAATTAGAATAAACCTTTAAACTTTTGAATACCCTTAATCCAAGAATCGTACGAAAATAACCCGCAACGTCAAACACAAATGCACAAAAACCTATCAATTAACACATGGTTTCAGCCAAATCTAAAAAAAAGTATAAAAAATACCTCGGCTCACTTCCTTGCAGCACATACTATCTCTGATGATTCACTTTTGGCTAGCTGTGGTGTTGGTTCCGGTGTGGTGGTTGGCTGCATCCACCCAATTCATAAATAAAGGAATCGTAAACTTGATTTACAATAGAAAGCAATACTCTAACCAAATTAGAAAAGCATACCTTATCATCCTCAGCTATCGCACCACCACACTTGATTGAACCTCATCATCCTTCCCCATCACCTCATCATCCTTCCCCACCTCCTTCAAAACAATAGTAGCCACAGGTTTTGGATGTGTGAGTATAGGTGTGTGTGGCTGCAGATTAAGATAAGGAGGTGTGTGACCGGACTGAACCAAACACGGGCTAGCAAAGTGGGCCAGGATTCGGGCCAATATTTTGGCAGGAAAACGGGAGGGTAAAACGGTGTCGTTTATAGTGGGATTTAATATAAACTTTAATTATGCATGATAAAGTTGCATGGAAAACCGTAAAGTCTAAAGCATTTTGTCAATGGCGGGAAACCATTATTTTGGTGGTTATTTATCTAAAATGGAAATGTGATCAATTATCATATCACTCAAGTCCACACTGTTTGACAAGAATCTGTTTGGTTTTCCTTTGATTATTATCATGATAATATATAATAAGAATCATTATTGTATGTTAAGGCAATTAATTTTTAAATAAAGATTGCTCTTTCTTGTTTAATAGTTACTCCGTCTTAAAATTATTGTTCATATTTTCCATTTAGCATGCCTAAAAATAATTGTACACTTTCCTTATTAAGTAAAAACTATATAAATATTGTTGAAAACTAGACGAGTACCCGTGCATAGCAACGGGATTTTATAGCGACAAATAGTTTATTGATAAAAAAAAGTTTATAGGTTATAAATGAAAAATAATAAAAGTTTGAAGATTTGGGAATTAAACATAATGTTTTGAAACCCGGTGAATAAATTATTGTACTTTTAAGTAATGGGGTGTTTTAATAAAAGTATTAATTACATTTCATAATTTCGTTTAATAAGGTTTTTCAACATTTCACATTACTTGACTTTTCACTTTTTCACTTTTCCACTTTAACCATTTTTCATTTATTTGTAGTATATATATATATATATATATATATATATATATATATATATATATATATATATATATATATATATATATATATATATATATATATATATATATATATATATATATGTTTACATTTATAGTTTTATAGGCGAGTACCCGTGCATAGCAACGGAAATTCCTTACAGCGAACAATTAACAGTATGCGATATTGTGGTAAATGTTTTGTGTAACGTTTAAAATAGAACGTGAAAAGATCAAAATATAATTGCAAACGGTTGAACCACCCGGGTCGAACCGGGTTTCAAAACATTATGTTTAATCCCCAAATCTTTAAACTTTTATTATTTTCCGTTTATAACCCATAAACATTTTTTTATCTCTAAACGATATGTCGCTATAAAATACCGTTGCTATGCACGGGTACTCGTCTAGTATCAAATTAATAACTCTTTGTCGACTATTATTTTAGGAAATGCATTAATGTGCTCGGTCTCATCAAAATGGTGTTTAAAATAACTCGACTCAACCTTACATATTAAAACATGGAAACGATTTGAGAACTTAAAACGATTTGAAAACTTAAGATAATTTTAAAAATTGTCACATGCAAATCAAAATTAATACTGCATATAAATCTAATAAGTTATTGTATATTCAAAATATATATTTTTTATTGTTAACAGCTAGGGACAAAATGAGATATTGCAAAAAGGGAAGTGATTCGCACATTTTTAAATTTTATTGGGAAACTCTAATATACAACCGACTACTGCATTCATTGGAGTGTGTCAATAAAATTTGAAAGTGTGCAAATAAATTATCTTGCAAAAATGTATGTATAAGCATTGTTAGATGTACAAAAACGTAGAAAAGATTATATATGTTAGAAACACGCTTGCCAAAAGAGTTTGTGTGTGAAGTACAAACATGTTTTAATAATGCACTCTGCATAATGGATATCAATTATATTATTCGGAATTGAATATGGTCTTCATATTATGCCGCAAAATATAAAGTGTCCTCATTTATATAGAAATTGGTTTCTTGATTATATATTTGCTTAAACTAATGGTCAATTCTACTTAATGTGTATTGAACTATTAACAAAGTCTCCAACCATATAGAACATGCATAAATTCGTAATCAATTTTATTTTAAGTGTATTAAATGACTTTAAACCTTGCCTTTCGTAATTCATGTAGTTTTTTTTTTTTTTTTTTTTTTTTTTTTTTTTTGGTAACCATGATTTCCGACCTTTTGGCCGACTAATTCACGGGGTTTGAACCCACCGCCAGACAAACGTAATTCATGTAGTTGATTTAGTCATATGATGTATTTTCGAACCGTACAAGATAAAGGCAATAGACCACTTTCCAGAAATGTGTTACCTAAGATTAATCTATTCAAAAACTTATAAACGCATGATTTTTTTTTTCCTTTTTCATGAAACATAAATGATGTAGAATCAAGAATACACATAAAAAATTGCAGCTAAACATTATAGCCCATATTGTGACAGATACGACTATCTCATTAATCGTCTGAAGCAATCAAACCTTACCAGATCTCTTCATTACAACCAAAACAATGAACCAACAAAAACACCCATAATCACTAAACACACCAAATCTGAGTTGGATCTTTAAATATCTCGAAACAAAGACACCAAAACCAACGAGACAAATCGAAACCATCAAATCTGTATGTCTGTGTGTTTTTGGTGTTTTGATGTGTTTTTGTTTGGCCATGGTGCCAATGAATAACCGAAACCATAAAAACATCCGCCCAAGATACCGAAAACATACCAAACAACACGAAGACCACACAATCCCTGTGAGAGATTGTTGGATCTCAACAGTTTCGGTAAGATCTTACCACACAAAAACCACACAGATGGTTAACGAAACCATACCAAATACATCCCATGACACCAACAACTTAGACCCAAAAACTACCCACCGAATACACGTAAAAAAACGTTTGTAATAGAGATGTAGTGGCGATACAAAGGGTGTGTTTGAGTTGGTGTGAGCATATTTTTAGAGAGAGTTGAGACCTGGTTTTGGTTTCATTTTAGAGAGAGAGGGCAGTGTTTTTTTGTGTGTGTTAAAGCTGAGAGAGTGTATGGACTATGTGTTTGTGGTGTCTGTTTAATTAGTTTGATTATATATGATTTGAGGGTCACCTTGCAAGAATCATTTTTGTGTTTACAGCCATGTTTCCATGTTTACCACAAAGAACCATTTTAATGTTTCCAGAAATATGTATTCAGTTTCTATATTCAATATTTCCTTTTTTACATCCTTTTTTTAAGCACTATACAGCCGTGTGATGTTTTCAAATTCAGTTTTGCAAGGGTATTATGGGCATTGACCCAAAATTCAGTTTTCCACTTTTCACTTAGACCATTTCTCCATTATAAGTAGTTAAGATTAAAATGTAATCACTTTTATTGAATTTTGTGTTTTCTCTCTCATGACAATAATTTTGAGGCGGAAGGAGTAAAGATCGCTCTTCCTTATGTGATTAGTATTAATATGGTGAATCATGGCTTATCAATGTGATGTGTATCTATGCTCCTCTACTCATACATTACCGATGTTTATACATGCATGATGATTGGTGTTCATTCATGAGATTTTTTATTATTTATTTATTTATTTATTTATTATTATTATTATTATTATTATTATTATTATTATTATTATTATTTATTTATTTATTTATTTTTTTATTTGTGACAGAATGGATAAGGACCATGTAAAGCTAGCAAATCGGTGGAATGTACGGGGCTTTATATTTAACTTTAACATTTATGCATAGCCATTTCGCAAAGTCATGTGTTAACCGGACCCCCCATAGGGAGGGTTTGGGGAAGTTTTGTGCTGCAGCCGCCTGTACTGTCTGCTTTAATACTTGTACATTTGGGGGACAAAAAGTACAACCTAGCCCCATAGAGGGGGTTCGGTCAACACAACCCTTTGGCAAAATAATCTGAAAAAGTGAAAAACATTATTGAATCTTCGGACATGATAGTGGAAAACATTATTGAATCTTCGGACATGATAGTTTGTTTGTCGTTTGATGGTTTTTGTACATGTGGTAAATTCATGTACTTCATGTACTTTTGTTTTCTAGAACATGTTGATTTTGTATAAGAAGTCAATCGATATAATATATTGAAAACAAGTTTTAATTTAATCAGTACATAAACTATAAAAGGTAGTAATTGATTGGTAACTATTTTCTTAATCACAAGAACGGGATCAACTTGATATGCTTTGGCTTAACAAGTTGTTTATTTGACTAATAACGAGTAAAATACTTACTCAAAATAATTATTTAAAGGCTTGGAGTTTTCTATGACATAATGCGCATATGTCGTGGAAGTGATTCCTAAATAACACATACGGATATTAAACCGAGTCTTTAAATATACTTGGCAGACCACGGATCGTGATTGCAACGAAAATCCTTTAGAATTCTAAGGATAACCGATGAGAGATGGATTAGTGATCAAGAACATATGTATCCCTAAGTGTGGTATGGATGTAATGTGTTAGGATCAAAGGAACAAAGTTGTACAACGTGTTCAGCTATAACATCTTAGTTTGTTATTTCTTTTTCTAAAAAAGTATGGTTAAAGGACTTTGTTAATAAACATTGTGTTATGTTAAAAAGTTAATGTCAACATGTATATATATGTTATGCGTTGAGATAGTGAAAATACACTATTAGTAACTTACCACTTGAGAAAGAGGTTTGTTAAGGACTTAGTAAATAAGTCAGTAATAGGGATGAAAAAGTCCATTTATTTTTCTATATGTGAGATACACAACTCCCTTCTAATACAACATTAGAAGCTTAATTCAATGTGGAAAACTCACACTTAGAGATTGGCATGTCATACTATTTTAAGGTACGTGTTTGGATTTGCAAGATGAGAAGGTTGAAGTTTATCTTCTTAATAGTTCTTTTGAAAATTTGCATGCATGAGCAAAAATTAAAGAACTACCTATATGAGTATGAAGTTTTACCTCTTCAACAAGCTAGACTTGGCTTAGTATATACTCATGATTGGATAGAGACAAATGGGTTGAAGGGTTCAATCGTTACGATAACCCGATTTTCGAATATTTGAAATGTGTGGTATATTAAGATGAAAATTCTATCACTAAGACATTTTCATTTATGCATGAATTTGATTTCTGATTAATTGAGAAATCAAGGATTACACTAAAATAGGGGGAGGATTGTTGGTGATTTTAACGTCATCAAGCATTTTGTGTAATTAAGATTACCCGAGACCAAAGTGATTTCAAGTTAAGTTCTAATACAAGTTAAGTGGTGTCGAGTACACACTTGTATAAACTATTAACTTGATTTCAAATACAATGAATGAAAAAAGTTATAATAATAGATTATTCGTTGCTAGAATGTTGCAACGGTTTAATAGATGTAACTATCAAATAGTAACACAAAAAAGTGTCGCTAACGACATGTCGCTGAAATCTTTTTTTTTTTTTTTTTTTTTTTTTTTTTTTTTTTTTTTTTTTTTTTTTTTTTTTTTTAATAGAAATGCAAAATCTATTTGAAATGTTTTAACTTCTAACCAAAAGATGCGACTATTTATGACTATTTATTAAGGGGTCTGACTTTTCACCAAAAAAACGCTTTGTTTATTATAAATAAACATCATTTTGGTCTTTCATTTGAAAATGAACAATCATAACAATACATATAATATTCTTTATATTTTTGTTTTCATTCTTGTGCCTAGAATTTGAATGTGTTCCTGTCTTACCCCACATATGAATTTCGTGTAACCCGAGACATCAAATAGAGTCCGAATATTGTATTCGAAAAATAAATTATACACGATTTAAGAATTATCCACGCAATTATTTGATTACCAACACCTTAATACCAACAAAAAAATACCATCCATAATGCATTAATGCATATCTGAAAGTCACAAGTAGACGAAAACAATACATATCGTATTTTATTGGCAATCTCAACGTATTTGATCATTGTAGGATGAGCATTTTGAACCGAATCTCGGAACCGATTTTTAAAACGGTATCATTTCCTGATATACGGTACTGTATCGAGACTACGAAATAAGGCAAAACATCGGTACCTTTCAAAAACATTAAGGGACTTATTCGGAAAATCCCGATTTAGTACCGAATACAAGTTTTTTTTTTTTTTTTTTAAGCTAACCTACTGCAATGTTTTGTAAGTAAGAAAAAAAAAAGGGGGGGTTTTAAGTTGAGGCGTTGGTATATGTACCCAAGATTGGGTAAGAAAGTGTAGCATCCCCTTACTCATACCACAATATTGTCTAAAAAGCTATAATAGACGACATAGACAATCTATTAAATGATGACGACACTGCACAAGGTAATAGCTTATCAGTATCTAAATATGAAAGAAAATGCAGTTGGAATCAGTTAGCAATTTTACATTGTTGTATTAAAAATATGGCTATTGATGCTTTGATGCTTTTGTTTTCTAAGTAATATTTCATTTATATGGCTATTGATGCTTTGATGCTTTGTTTTCTAAAAAGTATATTAGTTGTATGATTTTGCTACTGATGTTTTGACTTGAAAATATTGTAGTAACAGTAGAACAAATAAATATGTATTAGTTGTATAATGTTTGTTATTAACTTTGTTTTTTGTTGTATGTGTAGATATCGAAGATGTGATTGCCAAGCAAAACGTTAAATAAATAGAGAAGGGAGTTACACAAGATTAGATGATTAATAGTCTTTAGCTGAAAATGGTTTAATATGTTTATTCAGGACGATTTCATATGTTTTTGATGGAATTTTATAAGTTTTGGAACATTTGTAAGTTACGATTAATTTAATGATATGTTTATTTAATTGTTGGTTGCGTTTTCCCACATGTTGTGGTTCGAAATTACTCGAAAATGCATGTTTTATCCTATTTTTACTAGCATGAAATCTGTGATTGGGAAGTAGCGGATAGGTACCGATTTCCCGGTACCGGAATCCCATTCGGTACGGTACCTTCTTTTCATGATCGGGGAAAAACACGGTACCACCGATTCGGTACGGGTTCAGTACCATTCTGGTACCGTGCACATCCCTAGATCCTTGATATCAGAAATCAAGCATGATACATTATCACTTAAGCATTTCAAATCTTCAACGATTAGCAGGTTATATCATCACCCTAAATGGTCAAAGTGACAATGCGAAATACAAGAGGACAAGATCATCGAGGGTAAGCAGCATAAATGAAAAGAGTTTCAGTTCATCTACATATTTGTGGGTCAATTTCAAGTTTTCAACATTATACCATCAAGCGAATGAAAACACATCAAAATTATAGGTTTCTTAGAAAAAACTACTTGAGAAAAGAGCCCGCAAGTAAATTAAACCTAAGCTCACGAGGATCTATTTCATCGACTATTCGACTGCATACCCAAAACAAAAGAAAACATGGTTTAAAACTGTAAAGTATACCCGGCTGAACATAATGGATTTGCCATTGATACTCGACCTAAGTAACTTGCAAATTAACTGAAAATCTATATTGATAAAACTCATTACTTACGAAAAGCTCATAGTTCATGATCAGAATCGATATAAGAGATCTTACACAACAAACACAATTAGATATTGAGACCATACACCTTCTTTGAACAAGGTTGCATTTTTAGTATACGATTAAGAATATTTAAGCCTCTTCGAAGGACCTTGGTCAAGAATGGGGTCAACCAGGGGAAGTTTGGGGTCTGCTTGCTCGGTTTCAGGGCCTTGCTCTCCTTCTGCGGTTGGGGGTGTATAACCTTCAGGAAATGGTGGTGGTTGAGGCGCGGGTGGAAGCTGCATATGAAGTTAGGGTTCAATAATAAATTAATAAGTATTGCTCATAAGATAGATCATCGATGACGCAGATAGCTTGTCATTTTTACTGATGACAAACTAACAACAATTATATATTTGACAACTACAAATGTTATGATCTGAAGACCGAAGCACTTTCTAAGGGTATACTCCGTATTATGCAGGAAATAAAAGATATATGAAAGGCCTGATTTACCTTGCGTTGTAATGAGGCAAGAATGTGGTCTACTCGCTTAACTTCCTTAAAGTCGATAGCTTCCTTAGCAGCCTTCGGTTCTACGGATGTGTTCTCATTCTCTGGGTCCACTACATCATACACATTAATAAGAAAACCGTTACAGCTAGAGGTTACAATTTCGACCCATTTACTTATGAATGTGTTGATTTGTGTAAAGTTTTGTCTCAAGTATGTCAAATAAACTTTTCTAACCAAATATCTAGAACTTTATATTCACAGAAATAAACTACCATAAATATAGTTTTTGTAATCTTATTTGAGTCACTAATCATTTATTAAAAAAGGACAAAAAAGTGGTTCACGTAAACCCTGCCCAAAACAACATTATCCATTATGCCCCGTTACCTAACCCGCCGACCCTGCCAATGTTGCAACCCATGAATCGGGCAAACGTTAAAGCGGATAAAAGGATGCCTCAAAGATGGAATGTAAAGCTTACCATATCCAACCTTCTCTAACTTTGAAGCTGCAGTGGTGAAAGCCTTTGATATATGATACAAAGCACGTCCCTGTTGTATTCACAACCAAATTAAAACAAAACAACAAACGGATCATCACTTTACATGACGCAGCATATTACGATACTAAATAGTAAGTTTACTCAAGGATGCAGGGGTGTTTAATTTTTCCCAAATTCAGAATTTCAAAGGGACCATATATAAAAAAGATATACAAAAGAGGGAACAATCACATACAACCCGAGCTGCAAAGACATTGCAAAGTTGTGGCGCTTGATATATTGAACCATCAAGAACATAGTACATTAGCATTGGAGTCACTCTCTCAGGAGAATCCCTCTTCTGCTTACGCATGACAAAGAGATGTGGCTCCATAACTTCACTCACCATAAACTCGATTCCTGTCATTTTACTATAGATACATAGTCAATAATCTCATTTTACATTAGATCTTGTAAAGCAGCAAACAAGACCATGTTATACGTATTGTTTTCATATTATTTTTGCTTAGAAAGACGTGAGTAAGACCTCACAAATAGTTATGTTCTTACGCGTCCGGATATAACGGCTTTAATATATAAAAGGGGTTTTTTTTGGGCGTAAAATAGTAACAAACTAATGACCATTATCGAGACAAGGGAGAGTTGTCAAGAAAAGTAAAATACCAAATTTAGCAATGTGGACATCCATGACTTTCTCATCTATCTCAAGGTATTTTACGGTAATAACAATGGACAAATTTTGATGCGCGAGAAAGTACGGGATGCCCTAAATTGTCAAATTTGTTATTTTATGTCACCTTTCTAGCGAAATTTCCCTAAAACAGTAGCACATCTAATTGCAGAAAATTAAATTGAATTAAAAACTTACGAAAGATGAGATATATCTAAGGGATGAATTGAGCGCATCCTGAGTTGTTCATTGTTGCATGTGTAATCATAGAAGGGAGAAAGTGCAAAGTAATCAAAGACAAGGTTCCGGTCAAGTGGGTATGTGTTTAGCCACAGTTGATCCCTGAAGCATATTCCAGTCATGTCTGTCCCTGGTTGTGGTGGAGCTGCTGGAGCATTTCCGTCATTAGGATTTCCTGGTCCTAAGTTTGGTGGCATCATAGGAGTGGCCGCCATTTTCCCCAACTGTGGAGTTTATAGTGTTATAGCCTACTGCAAGCAAAACGATAGTTATTTTACTTGTTTTGTGTAATAACTGTAAAAAATAACCCAAGCCAAGGATAATAAAAAACTGCAATACGTCTGTGGGTTCATGGTTATACATGTGACACTTTTGATCGTTTTAATTATGAACAGGTCGATTCAGGTTATGGTCTTTAATGGGTACCTTAATGCCTTAGCGGATCAAATGGGTACCATGAAAATTTAGCAAAGAAGGAAATGGGTCAATAGTCGCCTAAAGTGTACTTTTGTTGCACAAAGCCTCTGATATCATATTATACGAATTAGATTCTTACTGACACAATGTAAATTTAGTAATTATATTTGCCCACACCAACTATTTATTAAAACAAAAAAGAAAAATAAATAAATAAAAGTGTTTGGATTCGACCTAGCTCATCCATTTTCCCACCACACATGGATTATGGCCTTATGGGTATATCGAACAAGCCTAAGTGATCCTATGTAACCTATCAAAATCCGATTTTCACGGAGGTGTAAGGAGATAAGTTTCTATTTGGGGTAAAGCATTTCTAAAGTGTCTGCTTTTAGTATTATACACCTCACACCTGTGAGGCTGTGATTGTCAGATAGTTGTATACACAAGTATCCCTAAATTACTACACGCAAAAACGCAATGCAAGAATTCACAACGGATCCTTAGAATAAAATTTACGACAGACGTATACCAGTATCAGAAAAATTTTCACAATGGATTCTTACTGAAACAATATAATGATATATATCGTGTAACTAAACTTGACATGCCAACTATTTACAAAAATAAAAATTGGACAAGGTGTCTCGGGTGGACCTAGCTCACCCATTTTCCCACCACACATAGGTTATGAGTATATTGAACAAGCCTAAGTGGTCCTATGTAAACTACTCCTATATGTGTAAGAGAATATGTTTCTACATGTAAAGCATTTTTAAAGTGTCCGGTTTTAGTATTATATGCCGATTGTTATATACTTTGTATACACAAGTATCCCTAAATTACTACCCGCAAAAAACACAATGCAACATTTCACAACGGATCCTTAGAATGGAAGTTACAATAGATGCATACCACTGTCAGAAAAAAATTCACAACAGATTCTTAGATCACGGGCAACGGACAAATATATCAAACTATAAACACACCATGATCATTATTCATTCATCATTACTTTAAGCAACATTCGCACTTTACATTTCTAGAAGACCGCGCATTATGATTTTACTTCAGACTAATAGTTTCTTACATAAGTATCTGTTAATTTCCTAACATAATTAAGAAAATCGATTCTCAAGCAACCCCAATAATAAATACTACAGGCTTATCAAAATGAGGTGGAAAAAAACACAAAGGCAGATAAAACTTGTAATAGACAAAACATCAAACACCTGTTGTGCTTATTTGAAATTGGAAAAGCTCATAAGCCCACTTTTTCCGCCTTATGAGCTTATATTTTTTCGGTTTATAGCTTATTTAAATAAGCTATTAACTCAAGTTGATAGCCAATAAGCCGAAAAAAGTGAGCTCTCGAGCTTTCCAATTTTAAGTAAGCCCATAAGCATGAAAATTAAGCTGATTTATGAATTTTCCGGCTTATTTTGAAACTTGTGGGCTTATATGTGTTGATTAGGACATAACAAACTTATATAAATAAGCAAAAGAAATGGGGGTGATGAAACATAAGCTGAAAACAGATAAGCTAGTAAGCCCATAAATAAGCTTAAACAAAATTGGGGATAAAAATAAGGGATTATCTAGTCTAGATTCAGCTATATAAAAACATCAGTATAATATAACCCTAATTCTAAATCTTAAAAAGCAATCATAACTTAATTAATACAAATTGGAATGCGCATTAGGGAAACAAAATAGGGGTTTTATTTACCTGAGGAAATTAAGCAGTTTCAATACAAGAGACTGGAGATCAAGTTATTGAAGGGTACCCTGTGTTAAATAAATAAAAATAAGAGTAAACTTCAAAATACATCCCTGTGGTTTGCCCAATTTGACACCATACATCCCTCTCGAAAAAGTTAGGACAATTACATCCCTCCGTTAGTAAAAGTCAAACAATATACATCCAAAAGGACGAACGATGCAAATATTGTATGGTTAACTTGGACACGTGGCACTTAACTAAGGGTATTTATGTCATTTTACACGTTCCCTTTATATTTTAACCCTATTTCTTCCCCCCTGCTTCACTCAAACGTACGCATATCAAAATCAAAAAGCAGAAACACAAATCAGAAACACAAGATTACAGAAATCCAAAACACAAACACAAATCAAAAATCTAAATCAAAAACCCAAACCAAAACATATAATAAAATCCAATTTTATTATCTGCTACATTGTTTGCAATGGTGGTTGCTGAATGGCGTATTCGTGAGTATGAGGATCCAGTGAACGAACAAGAAGCTTATAGTAAGTGTTAATCATTTTAATCATAATTGTAATTTTATTATTTGAAACCCTAATTAATGGGTACTTTTGGAAATGGATAAAGAAGGAGTTTTGTTGGATGATATTGGGATTTACTGTAAATTGATTGAGTGGTATGTTGGTGTTGATGAGTTAGGAAAGTGTGTTGAGCTGTATGATAAGATGAGGGGATTAGATTTGGTTCCGTCGGTGTCGTGTTACGGGAATTTGGTTGAGTAGACAATTTGATGAGGTTAAGATGACAATCGAGAAGATGGTGAATAAAAGATTAATTGAATAGTCACCGTTACAAGATCCTATAGCAAAAGCGTTTTTAATGTTGGGTATTGATCCATTGGCTGTTAGAGTAAGGAGGGACAATGATGTGGCGTTTTCAAGAACTGAGTTCTATGATAACATGGGGAATGGACTCTATTTAGAAGGTAATGTAGTTGACTTTGACCAAACTATGATAAACTTGCTTGACGATTCAATGATTCCTGATTATAATCGTCTTATAGTGAACGATAGTGGTCTTACTACTATTGAAGAATTGGTTCATTGGGGCCAAGAAGTGTCTCTTTCTACTTTTTCGACACTAGTGAAGAAGTTCCATGTATCTAATTCAGGTTTTAAAACAATTACCACTCTCTTGGAACATATGCCGCATTTACACAATGAGCTTGATGAAGAAACCCTCAATTTGCTTGTTCAAGCACACGTTAAAAGGGGTTTTATTGATAAAGCAAAGAAAGTATACAATGAAATGATCAAGAAGGACTTGAAAATCAAGAACAAGACATATTCTGCTATAGTGACAGGTGTATGCAAAAAAGGGAACTCAAAGGACCTTCATGAGTGCTGGGATTTAGTCCAAAGTAAGAACTGGTTGCCTACACTGAGTGATTATAGAATCCTAATGTATGCTTTATGCCAGAATGATATGGTGATGGAAGCCTTATCTATTTTTGAGCAAGCAATAGTGGATTACCCACACGAATCTCTGGAGATCTTTTATGGTTTTCTTGAGAAACTTTGTGGAATTGGTTCAACTAAAGTTGCCCGTGTTTTGTTGGAGGAGCTTTTAGAAAGGGGCTATGACTTGGATCAGGTAACTTATAGCCATATTCTACACGGGCTTTGCAAGGAGAAGCATTTTTCAGAAGCTTTGGCTATGTCAAAGACAATGTTAGCAAAGAATATAGCCCCTGATACAGACATTTATAATGTTTTGCTTCATGGGTACTGTATGGCCAAAGACTTGATAAAAGTCAAAGAGGTGATTGGTGCAATCTTAAAGAAGAACATAACTATCTCTATTTCTAGTTACTGTAATCTTGTGTTTCTGATTTGTGTTTCTGCTTTTTGATTTTGATATGCGTACGTTTGAGTGAAGCAGGGGGGAAGAAATAGGGTTAAAATATAAAGGGAACGTGTAAAATGACATAAATACCCTTAGTTAAGTGCCACGTGTCCAAGTTAACCATACAATATTTGCATCGTTCGTCCTTTTGGATGTATATTGTTTGACTTTTACTAACGGAGGGATGTAATTGTCCTAACTTTTTCGAGAGGGGTGTATGGTGTCAAATTGGGCAAACCACAAGGATGTATTTTGAAGTTTACTCTAAAAATAATAATAATAATGAAAGATAATAGATATGAATTTAAATAAAAGTAAAGTTGAGATTGTAACAATAAGACAGTTTGGCCGAGTGGTCTAAGGCGCCAGATTTAGGCTCTGGTCCGAAAGGGCGTGGGTTCAAATCCCACAGCTGTCAATTATTTTTTATTTTTTTGCTTTCTTGCTTTTTTGTAAGTGTATGTAGTAATGCATAGCTAAAAAATGTATTTGTGTTTTTAATACCAAATAATAAAAACAAAGGCATGAATGTAGAATAAGGCCAAGTGAGTGTTTGTCTAAACTTTATGTGATGGGTGTTTACGAGCTTTTTGATAACATCATAAAAATTTATTAGACTATAGATATTGCTCATGCTTGATTGTGGGTTTGGGTTTATTAAGGTGCCATAAAGGATGTGGTATTTTTTGGGTGTTGGTGTTAAAATTGAAGATTATGATGTGACGCTAATGTGACAACAATTTTTTATGTTAATAATGTTACTACACGGAGCTCTTAGATGTCTAGATTGTGGACCAATGTGAAGATTTTGTCATCTTTCATGAATTATTATTATTATTATTGTTTTATTGTTTTTTTTCTAAATTGCAATAAATTTCTACCTACAACAACAGTACTCATATATTTCAATACTTCCTTACTATTAGCATTCACAACCAAAACCTACCGATCAAAAATTGGGGTTCAACACTTCTAACTTCTAAGCATCGCAAAAATCCATGTTGCCTTGACAATGGCGCATCTATAAATAAAGCAGACTCGAAAACTATGCTCAAAAGAGAGCATCGCAATTCCTACATACGCTAACTTAACGATATGTAATTAGATTATGAGGATCTAACTAACAAGGACTCCGTGGCCCAATGGATAAGGCGCTGGTCTACGAAACCAGAGATTCTGGGTTCGATCCCCAGCGGAGTCGTTTTTATTTTTCTTAGTAGCTTTTTCGGTTTTTCTTTAAACATATGTTAAAAATGAACTAAAACAAAAAAGTAGATTATTAGCGTGACGATCTATTCTTTTCTACTCAAAGTGGATTATTAGAAAACGATATGTTCTATCAAGTAGACTGTACACAAATCCAGTAGTCAATAATATCAAACGGCCCATTGGATGTACGCTTTTGCTATTGTGACTGTACACGCATCCAGTAGTCAATAATATCGAACGGCCCCTTGGATGTATGCTTTTGCTATTATTGCATATGCATGCAGTCTCTGGACGGACCTAGGATTTTTGATAACGTGTTGCACACAAAAAAAATTCTGCACAAAAAGAAGTGTTGAATTAGCCCATAAAAAATGGAAGTAGCAAGCGAGAGGAAAAAAAAAAGGCTGGGGTTGCACATACCACTAAAAGGCAATTTTCCAAAAAAACTGCACTTCATGACCAAAAGTCGGGTGTAGCCCGTACCACACCCAGACCCAGTAAAGCAGGCACCAATGTCGGTTCGTCCTTGTGCACTCCTAACAAGCAATTATATCACATTTTTATGGCACGAAAGCATGAACTTTCTTATAATGTAAAAGAAGTATAATTTAAACATTAGAACAGACGATCTTATAATGGAAACCCAACCACTTTGTAATCACTATAAATTACACTTATCGAGTCATGAAGGTTTCCAAATAGTTGCAGAAATTGTTTTCTTCTGTAGAAAGTAAAAGTTCAAGAAAATAATATCTATTTTCCCAATGGACTTGGTCTATTAATTCACTAAAAAAGTTGAAGCTGCTTCTTGAAAAAGCTTCCAAGCTGCAATAACATGCCTCTCTTCTGTCAATGGAGCTCCTACAACAAACCGTAAGACATATTTGCCCGATAGAACCTGCAAAATAGTTTTCATGAGGTAGATATGAGTTTGTAAACTAACAAAATCCACAATTCTTGTAGTTCACTTTACATTGTAAAACAGCAATTGGTGGCAAAAAAATGGGAGGGCCGGGTGGCTTGAATAATGGTCATTTCAAAAAGGTAAACTACTACGAGACGTCAAATCAAGATGTCTTGACCAGTCAAGACTTTCTATGTTTTTTTTAATATTCGGTGAACAATATGTATATCATTTACAAAGCTATCACTATAATGATGAACCATTCTTTAACAAATCAAACTACGAGGTTGTAAACACTTTTGAACTGTTTGACCATCTAGTTTTAATTTTTTTGTTAGAACACCTCAGCAAGAACATAAATTTAACTAAAGTTTCCATTTTACACAAAAAGAGTTGAAATTGCCTCTTCTAAAAGAACCATACTTTTTGTTCAAAGTAGTTCACTTTCGCAACAAGCAGCGTAGATTTTTGGAAGAGCGATGGTTTGTTTGCAGTGAAAAGTCAACCAGTAATTGTAGAAACATATATATGTATTGAAATATTTCTTAAAGTAGATGGTGTATACCGTATGAGAAATGAAGATCTTCCCAGATGAGTTAGACAACATCCAAGAGCTCACGGTTGACTTTATTAACATATTCTTCGTTTTTGTTGGCGGGTAGAAGGCGAAAGCAAACTAATGAAAATGTCCGAGTGGCAACGATCTGAAAATGGAAAATTTTTGTGAGATAATATTGTTTGACAATATATATACATTTTCTGAGATGTCAATAAGAATTGAAACTTTTTCTTGTTTGAGCAAGGGCTAAGCTAAAAATACCAATTTGCCCATTGTCAGCAATACTGGTTAGTTACGGGACAATCTTATAAATTGAAAAAATTTCTTGTTTGAGCAAGGGCTAAGTTAAAAAAACCAAGTTGCCCACTATCAGCAATACTGGTTAGTTACGGAACAATCTTATAAAATTGTTTATCATGTATAAAAATGCCATTTCCTGTATCTAAAATACCATTATTAAAGACAAGGTAAAGAGAAATAACCATCAATGTACGTAATGGCTATAATGGGCAAGTAGGTAAATTAGTGTGAGAATATACCAAAAAGGAAACCTAAGTGGTTTAGTTCGTACTTCTTACCTCAAACCTTGGGTCTTGAGCAACAAGATCTTCAAATTTTTTGGCCAAGTTGATATGGTTTCTTATGTAAGACTGAAGATTTTCAACCCCATAAAGGCGTAAGACCATCCACAGTTTCAAAGACCTACAAATGGCAAAGAAATTATAATTTAAAATCATGTACATATAGGACATATAGTAGGTTTTTGAAAGATTTAAGGGTGGCAAATGGATGAGTCTGGCAAATTTGTGTCGGTCCAGAAGTGCAATTTTTGGTACAGGTTGGCCTACAGCATTCAATGCTTGACACATGGCGTGGTCGTTTTCTCTCTTTTATATTTACCAATAAATTTGTAAGATGTTTCACTCGGTCACTCTCCTTCTTAGGCTTACTTTTAGGTTCAACAAAGGTCTATGAATTACTTTCCCTACTCTTTTCATGGAAATTGAATAAAGTGTCTCACCTGAATCTGCGTCCAAGAGGTATTTGCCAATCTTTGTAATCTACAACTGTGCCTTCTTGAGAAGCCTGATATACAACAGATGGTAATAAAATTTTAGAAGAACATGTGATATTCAAGTTATTACCATCTAAGGAACTGGCCGATTATCATCAATTTATATTTTATTTTTCTGATGTTGGGTGGACATGCTTACTTTATTCTTTAAAAACTCAGGAGTTGTTGACAGAGCTTGAATGAGCGCACTTCGGTCCTGTTTAAATAAGAAAGCATAATAATCAAGAGCTGATATAAAGAACACTAAACAGACTTTTACACATTTCTTGCAACGGAACATGGTGAAATATACTGCAAACTTGCAAAGTTCCAATTCCTGAAGCATTTTAATAAGAAGTGGGAGGTGCCAAAGCTGCAAATGAATGTGAGCATAAAGTGCTATAAAGTAAGGTACACACCTTTATCCAAAGTGCTGAACAATCAAAGTTGGTTAAGAACCACTTATGGCAATTCATGTTGAAAGAGTCGGCTTCTTCAACACCATTCAAATGATGGCGATATTCTGGGCATATACAAGCACTTCCAGCATATGCAGCATCCACATGAAACCATATTCCGTACCTCTGCCAAAAATGAACAACTTAAGCATAGATAGATTCAATTCATGTACAGCAGCAAATGTTAACTAGATGAAAATAAGTTCTTGATTCGCAACATTTCCACATATGTGAAATTTCATTGCTTAAGAGTACTTATTGCTTATTATATCACAATTAAGTTGATGATATACGTTTCGGTCTACAAGATCCCTTTATTTTGTCCGGAAGAGTAGTTGAGAATTTAATAGAAACTATGGTCCAGATTGAATGTAATATGTAAACACACATATATATCTTACCTTCGTAATTTTTCCAAGTGCGAGCAACGGATCCACAGCTGTTGATGATGTAGTACCTATCTGTGGGTATTAGCCAATGCAATTAGAAAGCTTGAGCTTAACTGGAGCTTTCCATCACTTATTATACTTTTTATATTAAGGTTGAAACACAAAATCAGATATTAAAATAGGCACAATGGGCTCAATGCATACATATAAAGTATATTAGAAAACTAGCAATAAACACAAACCAAATCTATCCAGCATACATTCAATTTCATGTTGCAGTGTTTTGTAATTTATATGAATTAAGAAATTTAATCGTAGTACATTTCTCGAGTTTACTGGTAAAAAAATTTGGATCCGCCACGCACTCAAATATGTAGAAGCACACGACTCGTATAAATAAATAAAAAGCTAAATATACAAGTCTTATAGGTTCTTACTGTCGCACAAAGGAAAAGAGGGATTAAACCAGAGGCAACGTCATGTGAGATAGCATCAGTGAGTGATTCAGGAGAGAGAGCATACTCATTGCATGTATCTGTCCTTAGCAGCCTACAATTCTCAGGATGAATTCCTGCTATCTGCCATAAAAAAAATCATGAAAATAGAAAAAAAGTGCTTCAAAAGTCACGAAAAGTGATCAATGATAATGAAAACATTTAGGGGGTGCTTGGTGGGGGTAAAGGGGGGTGGAGAATGGGTAAGGAATTAAAAAGGACCCACATCCTTCAAATAATGGTGCTTGGATATAGAGGGGTAAGGTATTGATTACCCCGTAGTGGGTAATCAACCATTATAGAGTAAATTGGGGGGTAAGGTATTGATTACCCACCTTACTCATTCCTTTGCATTCCTTTCCCTTTCCTTTTCCCTTTCCTTTTCCCCACTTTGAACCAAGCGGACCCTTAATCTATTGGGATTATAGTTGGGTGATTTGACCATTTAAAGGAAGCAAAGGGGTATTTATATTCAAGATAAGAGACGGTCATAGTGAAAGAAGGGTAGCAAACATACCTGGCATGCCTTCAGTAAAGAAGAATGAGTTTGATCGGAACCATAAACCACAAGCCTTCCAAGGGCATCCTTACCAACCTCTCTTAATACTTTATCTCGAGCAGCCAGAAGCACAACAAGAAGGGCTTCACTTGCAGTGCCCTGAATTGCACCACCGCCTGGACCTATATTATGATCATCTATTTTTTAATAATTTTGGCTACATATTTCAAGAAACAAATAAAGAAGATCTATAAAATCTGCTCACTTCCACTAAAATTGACCAACTAATAAGGTACTTAAGGGGCTACTGTGTTTCATATAATCATTAACTTTTAATTTTTTTTTAATATATAATCACTATTGATTCATACTGGTTGTTCAAGCTCAAACTCTTACCCTTGGAAAGGAAATCACTGGGAAGCTTGAGTAAATTAGCAAGCCAATCAAGAACAATCATTTCAAGTTCAGTAGCAGCTGGAGACGTTATCCAACTAAAACCCACCATGTTTATTCCCCCACTCAGCATTTCTCCAAGAAAGCCTGCAACACTGCTATTAGATGGAAAATATGCAAAATAGTCCGGGCTTTGCCAATGAGTAACGCCTGGCAATATCTTTGTTTGAACATCTGCGCGCAAAAATGAGAAGCAAGATGTGTTAGTGTTATCTAGGAGTGGAAAATTAGGTGGGCGGGCAGGTAGGGTAATATGTAAAGATGGGCTCGGGTCAAAATGGGTAACTTTTTGTGCCTGGGGGGATTGACTCACTGATTCTTTTGTTCTAAATTATAGAGTCAAGATTACTAAATCTACTTTATATCATGTAATGAGATAGCAAAACACAAAAGAACTGGTGTAGAAGTGTCACCTTCAAGAACTGATTCCAAGGATTCAGGCTGCACTGGTGCAGAATCAGGAAGAAGCTTCCGCAAATATCCTGGCTGATAAATTAACAATGTTTAGGTTCCTAAATATTTGAAAAGCATCCAAACTAACTACAATATCCTGTTAATGTAAAAGCAATATGATGCTATATATTTTAGTATTTTTCCTCCTAACAATCTCTGTTATCTTTATAAACTCAAAAGTTCATATAACTTACAATTTTTCCAAGTGTCTATTGGAAGATTTTTAAAGAAGTTTAGTTTAGGAGGATATAACGTTACTCGTGAAAAAACACAAACAGTAAGCCTAAAAACGTACACGTATATCCTCAAATAACAAGCAAAGCAACTCGGATCATTTCAAAGTGTAGATCAGTCACTGGCTTAGAACTTTAGAAGTTTCGACATTCCATTCTCTACTTCCATTGCCATGTAATTACTTTAAACAACAGAACCCCAAAACAGAGTGAAGATGTTAACAACCGAAAACTGTAACTTGAAAAAATCATATGAATTATCTATCTAGGACAAAGAGATGCGATATCTTGTCCTACATAGGAATTTTGATTCCTTATAAGACTTGGGTTACGGGTGGCTAGTAACTTCCACCATTATTTTTAGTACATTACATGGTTTAGAAAATAACCGGGACATATTATACTGCATTGAACCTGAGGCGTTACAAATGCATAGTAAGCGGGTGTATCATGGGATTGCTTATAAGTACACTGTACACCTAATGCTCTTTGAGAAACTCAGACAAAGCTTCTTATTTCACACAAACATTTCGAAGATAAGCAGTTGAATTAAGCACTCCCAAACACCTTCTCTATAACTAGTTCTTTCAAAAAATGAGTAATGGGATACCTCAACTTGGCTAAGAACAGGGAAACTCTCAATGTTCTTATAATAATCAGCAATGAAATCAACCATCTTGTGACCATGTTCCCTTAGTTGCTCTGAATCCATTGCTTTCAAATTCAACAACCCATTTTCCCTATTACAAAAACAAAACAAACCATGTGTAAATTCATATCATCAAACACCCTACATGCATTATTAAAAAAAAACTGCAAGGGACTCACATTTTGTTGATTATTCGACTGAAAGAAAGATTGTTGGTTTAATGTTAAAAATTTGTGAATATAATGGGGCCAAGTGTTGTTGGTGTCTACTACACTAATGACTTATCTCTAGTAGTCTAGTGTATGTAGTTACACGAGTTGCTGGACTTTTCAACCTTTTCTTTTGGATTTAATGCTTTTTCGTTTTTTTATTTATATTATATTTAAAAATAAAGTTATTTCAATTTTAGCAATAATACTCTATGAGGGATGTCAAGGGCTTGATCTCCGGAGGCAGAGGTCAAGTTGTTAATACCCTTGCCTTTCGAGACAGGGATTAAAGGTTCGATCATCACTTTTTGTAAAAACCGGAGGCCATTTTCTACCTTTGCTAAAACCGAAAGCTACCCTAGGTGGGAGTAAGACTGTCTACATCTCAACCTCCCCATACACCGTGAAAGACTGTATTAGAACCCATAACTCGTAGAAGACGGTATTGCTAGTTATTTTACTTTACTTTTTTACTCTATGAGTGAGGTAACAATTTGGGTAGTGTTGATATCGACTAGTAAATTTGACGTGAAAATTTTACATTTTTTTAAAAGTGTATTTAACTATTATACTGCAATACAGACGAATATTGAGGGTTAATCCAACACACGTGAAATAGTTAGTTAAGTTGGCGATGTTGAATATTTATGGTATTTTTGTGTTTTAATTGAAAGTAATCGGGGGTTTGGAGTTTTGTTTTAGGCTAATAATAACCTTAAGAACATTAAAAGTGGATTGTAGTGAAATAAATATTTGTATAAATAGTAATTAAGAATTCACATTTATTTATGTTGCACTACTACTACAACTAACTATTTATCATGTCACTGGCCACATCCTTGTTAAGGGGGTTGGCAGTGGTTGTGGCACAGCATTCTCATTACTCATTATCAACCAATCTCTTTATGCCACAGCATTCTCATCACTCACCCTTATTTTTGTTGGCATCCAATCACTCACCCATCATTCACTTTTTTTTCTTTTTTCTTTTTATTTTTTTTTAAATTTCATTAAAGTTAAATAAAAACTAAAATTCCATTAAAATTTAAAAAAAAAAAAAAAAAACATTACATAATATTACTAAAAAAAAAAAAAAAAAAAAAAAAAAACATTACATAATATTTAAAAAAAAAAATACATAATACTAAAATACTAAATTTCATAATACTAAAAAACTAATTTTCATCGTCTTCATCATCCACCTCGAGGTATGGTAATTGTTGAGCGTGAATATGCTCCATAAGATCAAATCGGAGACGAAAATATGTTTCCTCATGTCGTATCTCGGCTAAGGCTGCTTCGTCAAACACCGGTTGGATCGGAGGATCCCGAATATGAACCGGGGAGATTGATGTACCGACGTCATGTATAATCATGTTGTGCAATATCACACACGTATAAACTAGTTTACTAATTTTTTCTATTGTGTGTGGCCGTAAGGGTCGATTCAGTATACCCCATTTACCCTTGAGAACACCAAATGCTCGTTCAACATCCTTTCGAGCCGACTCTTGTACTTTCTTGAACTTTTTCTCTTTCGGTCGGTTGGATATTTGAACGCTTTAACAAAAGTAGACCATGCAGGATATATGCCATTGGTTAGATAGTAGTCACGCTTGTACGTACGGCTGTTCACAACAAATGGGCACTTAGGTGCCGTGCCATTATGCTCGGTGAGGAATAGCAGGGATTGCATCACAACATTCACATCATTGTTTGAACTCGGCGGTCCAAAGAACGCGTGCCATATCCACAAATCTTGAGACGCCACTGCCTCCATCATAATCGTGGGGTATTGATGATCACCCTTTTATATTGACCTCTCAATTCCATTGGACAATTCCTCCAAACGAAATGTGTGCAATCTAGGCTACCGATCATACCCGGAATGTGATGTCTCTCTTCGTGTGCTTCGTACAAACGTGCAACATCATGGCTTGTTGGCCTACGTAGGAAATTTCGAGCGTATAACTGAATAATAGCGTCACAAAAAAATTGAAGGCATTCACGTGACGTTCTTTGTGCCATTTCTAAATATTCGTCAAACTCATTCGGTGGATTACCGGTTGCGAGTTGTTTAATAGCAGACGAACATTTTTGTATGGCTGTGAAACTTTTGTGCGCTCTAGCATCATAGCCTTCTTGAAAATACTCGAATCTAGCCTCAATAGCATGTGTGATTTTTAAAAATAAACTTTTAGGCATAGGATACCTATCTTCAAAAAAATCATCGTTGAATTTCGGAACTTCACAAAAAAAATCACGATGCAATATTTCTGCAGCTTCGATCCGATCGCGTTTTACTGATCTTCGTGTTGACCTTGCCGTATCATATGCCTCATCTTCGTCAATCGCGTTAGCAAAAACCTCGAGACTACTATCGTTAGACCACTTAAACGGCTCGTCTAACAATAAAGTCGAACCAATTCTTTTATGCTCCATATGGTTGAGTTTTTGTTTTTTTTCGCTTCTTTTTTGCTTCTCTTGTCCAATATATACTCATAAAAGCAAAAAGTATCCGTTATTTCCTTTGCAACGGTCAAAAATTACTTTGCAACGTTCAAAAAAAAATTTCTTCTCGTGCGTGAAACTTTCACTCACCACAAGCTTCGCGTGCGTGATCCAGGGACCGGCGGCGGTGTTCCCACGCCACAAGAGTCCCGTCCCGTGTCTTCTGGTGACCACTGCCAACCCCCTAATAAGCATGGTGAACGTTATGTTGTTGGCTTCAATTTCTATTGGCTAGACATATCAGCCTCCACAATTGTAATCTAGTTTTTTGGTCCAGCTTCTGATTCAACTAAAAATTGTGCATAAATGTTCTACTGTACCTACACTTATCAATTTCACTAGCCAACACTGCTTGATCCGCGTGTGTCGCACACAAGCAAGATTGGAATCCTAGACGAATTAACAATGCAAATAATCTAGCCAAATCCCCTAGTTCATGTGGATCTATCTTAAAAAGATAAATGGTTGTTATGTTACCTTCATATTGGTCCCTCCAGTAATTAACAAAGCACAACCATTAGCAAGTAATCAATAAAGTTTTAGTTAGCTATTAATAAATTTCATGTAATCCTAAATAAATATTAAGTGATCTAGCTTAGCAAAACAAACAAAGAACAAATCAAAAGCAAATAATTATGGACATAATTGAATGATAAATGAATAAATTTATCTTCAAGTTATACTCAAGTTATAATTAAGAAAATGGCTAAAAAGCTCATAAAAATCGACTAGGGTTTATGTTCCAAGGTTCGCACACTAATCATGAAAAAGTACATAATGTGGTGGCTTGTGTGGAGCTTTCGGAATAAGAGTTTATCTGATTCGAGTATTCCTTCCAAAGCAGTTATTTTTGATGATTTAGTATCACGTTCATTTTGTTGGTGTAGATATAGATGCAAGGTTAGATTTAGTTGGGTAGATTGGTTTAAAAATCATTCTCTTGTTTTATTGTAATGCTTCTCTAGCTTGTTGCTAGTTGTTTTATAAAATCCGTTGTTCTATATATATATATATATATATATATATATATATATATATATATATATATATATATATATATATATATATCACATTGTCACGACGTCAGTTGCATATTGTGACACACCGACGGTTTTGATTAGGGTACGGGAGCATTGGTTTGTCACAACTTTTGTGAAAAACTGTATTTTCAGGAAACTTCTGATAACTCCGTTAGGAATGCCAGTCACACTTCCAAATTTTGTCTTTTTCTTCCAATCTTTTTCTAGTTGAGATCACATGTTGTCCAAATTATACAAATGCATGACGTAAAAAAGTATGAAGGAAATCATGATGGAATGAGGTCAAATGCTAAAAAAAATAGGGTAAATGAACCGTAAAATCATTAACAAAATGCACCACATCTAATAAATCTACACTTGAGATTTGGTTGTCCTCAAGCAAATAAGCTAAAAGTGATTCATTAGTGCAAAACATCACTAAATATATATATATATATATATATATATATATATATATATATATATATATATATATATATATATAAAGAGAAAATACATTTGATTAAGACTTAATGAATTAATAAATGAGTAAAGTTGTGAGACTAAAATACCTTTACTTATAAAAGTCAATACAAACTATTAAATATTCAAATACTTCTTTTTTCAATTTAAACTACTAATCTTTTTGACTTTCACTTACTCAACACCCATATATACAAAAGAAGATTTGTACATGCAAATTAACGTTGCTTACATCATCGCCGCCGATATATGCGAATAATCGTCTAGTATAATATACTCTGTAACAAGTATAAATTAAACTTAACTTAAATAAGATAGTAAGTATTCCTTACTAACTACATATAACAAGCATAAATTAAGCTTAACTTTGATAACTTAGTCGGGTCGACTGACTTTGGTTAAAAAAAATAAAAACAAAATTAAAAAATAAGCAAAAAGTCCGACAAATATAGCTAATCTTTCTCCATCATCCCAATAATGCTTCAACTCTTCCCTCGTACCAAATGTCCCCAACAAACTAACAAGAAGTCATTATGATATAACAAGAGCCAATTCCATATTTGCTCAAAAATGAAACCCTTTATTAAATAAATACCTAAAAAAGTGACTATAAAATTTATTTCGTTGCTACTTGTGCGACTGCACAACCCATCAAAAATGAAACCCTTTTTATGTAAGGCTTGTGTAAGTTAGTGTAAAATTTGATTTCTTGTGTGACTCACGGCTTAAAACTACAACCCCTTCAAAATTATGCGACCGACAACTTATCTTTTTTGTTACAACGGTTTTGAACCGTTATGAAAGATATACCACATGACCCGCTAATTACATATAATATTAATAAAAATAAACTATTCTTTTTACTACATGCAAAAACAACCGTTGTTTTTAAGTTGTTTCATACTAAACAAAATTTATGATATTATTATATTATTTTTAGCATGTACCATTCATCCTTTTCTTTACATGTACCATAATTAGAAGATCATGCAAAAATAAAACTAAACTAGAATACTAACAATAAATAAAAGGGCAAATCGCATAAAAAGGTATCCATCTTAGGTCCAATTTCAATTAAAGGCACTACTCTTTTTTTTTTTCTCAATTTAAGGTACCCGACTTTTTTTTTTGGCCGATTAAGGTTTTTTCTAACTTTCGTTAACTATTTCGTTAGTAAATTACATAAGTGGTCCTTGAGTTTGTATAGGCATTTCATGTTTAGTAAATTACATGATTTAGGTTTTTTTTCTAACTTCCGTTAACTATTTCGTTAACTTTTTACGTTTTCGTCAGTTTTTTTACGTTTTCGTCTGATTTTTTACGTTATCGTCCGTTTTTTAACGTTTTTCGTCCCATTTTTTACGTTTTCGCCCGATTTTTTACGTTTTTGCCCGATTTTTTACGTTTTCGTCTGTTTTTAACGTTTTTCGTCTGTTTTTTCACGTTTTCGTCCGTTTTTTCACGTTTTCGCCTGTTTTTTTAAGTTTTCGTCCGTTTTTTCACGTTTTCGCCCGATTTTTTACTTTTTCGTCCGTTTTTTTACGTTTTCGTCCGTTTTTTACATTTTTGTCGTTTTTTTTACGTTTTCGTCCGGTTTTTCACGTTTTCGTCTGTTTTTTCACGTTTTCGTCATTTTTTTTTACGTTTTCGTCCGTTTTTTTCCGAATTTTCGTCCGTTTTTTCATGTTTTCGTCCGTTTTCCGCGTTTTCCCCGTTTTCATATGTTTTTTCACGTTTCCGAAAACGTGTAAAATTGGAAGAAAAAGTGAAAAAACGAACGAAAACATAAAAAATGGGACGAAAACGTGAAAAGATGGACGAAAACATGAAAAGACAGACGAAAACGTGAAAAAACGGACAAAAACGCGAAAAAAGGGAAAAAACGTGAAAAAACAGACGAAAACGTGAAAAATAAACGAATACGTGAAAAAACGGACGAAAACGTGAAAAAATCAGACGAAAATGTGAAAAAACGGACGAAAACGTGAAAAAACGGACGAAAACGTGAAAAAACAAACGAAAACGTAAAAAAAAAACGACAAAAACGTAAAAAACGGACGAAAACGTGAAAAAACCGACAAAAACGTGAAAAATCGGACAAAAACGTGAAAAAACGGACGAAAACGTAAAAAAAGGACGAAAACGTAAAAAACGGACGAAAACGTAAAAAAATCGGTCGAAAACGTGAAAAAACGGACGAAAACCTGAAAAACCGGACGAAAACGTGAAAAAAACGGACGAAAAACGTAAAAAACAGACGAAAACGTGAAAAAATGGACAAAAACGTGAAAAATCGGGCGAAAACGTAAAAAATCGGACGAAAACGTAAAAAATCAGACGAAAACGTAAAAAAACGGACGAAAAACGTAAAAATTAACGAAATAGTTAACGGAAGTTAGAAAAAAAACTTAAATCATGTAATTTACTAAACATGAAATGCCTATACAAACTTAAGGACCAATTATGTAATTTACTAACGAAATAGTTAACGAAAGTTAGAAAAAAACCTTAATCGGCAAAAAAAAAAAGTTTGGTACCTTAAATGGAGAAAAAAAAAAAAAAAGTAGTACCTTTAATTGAAATTGGACCTAAGATGGATACCTTTTTATACGATTTGCCCTAAATAAAATGGATAAAATCATCACTTAACAATTCAATAAATTAAGATGACAATCTCATGAGTTGAGTTATTCTACAAACCAAACATTCCTCACATACCAAGGGACTCATCTCCATCATCCATCTAAAAAGGAAATCAATGGTTGAGATTAAAAGCATTTTAATATTTCACCAGTTTCTTATAATTTAAATATCTCTTAAACCGTTAATCGTTAAGTGAAAATAATTACACCATCGCGACGGGCATTTAGTTATCTTTCTATAGACGGGCACTTTGATATACTTTCGAAAAAAGAAAAAAAAAAAAACGTTTTTTTCACTTTTTTTGTGGCCGAAAAAATATCATATATGATATTACATATATGTAATATCATATATGATATTACATATCATATATGATTTTTTCGGCCACGAAAAAAAACGTGAAAAAAACAAAAGAAGTTTTTTTTGTCGAAAATATGTCAAAGTGCCTATTTATAGAAAGATAATTAAATGCCCGGCGTAACGGTATATTTTTTTTCGCTTAACGATTAACGGTTTGAAAGATATTAATATTTGAAAAAAAAGGACGAAAGTGGGTTTTTTAAATTGTTGTGAGTAATCTCATCCATTAGATCAAATAAAGATGGAAGAAAGATTGAGGGTGGAGATTAGTCCCTTGGTATGTAAAAAAAGTTTGGTCATCTTATATCCAATCTCATATACAAATATATCATCAAATGTCATGATAACAAACTTTCATATTGATGCGTGGAATTGCACCATCGCAAAAGGTTTTACCTTTCAAGGGATCTTGAGAAGCTTGCAATCCCCACCAGGCAGTGTACCTGTTCGTTGTAGTATAGTATAGTGACAAGTACCGGAGGATCGATCGTTCAACTCAGGAATAGTGTTCGCTAGGATTAAAAAGTCTATTAAACTAGGTCTAAAGGTGAGGGGTGATTCTTTTTGTATTTTTATATTTTTATAAAAGCAAGTAAAATCTCGGGTATTGAAAGAGTGAGCGGAATTAGTTGTTAGTCAACTAACCCAATTAACTAAAGATGCAATCAAAATAAAATAAAATAAAACTAATTTGTGGTGTGAACAATAATGAGAGAAAATGTGTTTACTTAGATTTCATTACTCCATAGATACAAGTTAGGGGTCATTTAACACTAACATAAAAGTAATTACAACAAATAATCATTCCACTTAAAACCAAAAACAAGCACGGAGGTTATATACTAGCACATCACAAATAGTGTTTAGATACTCACATCTCTCAGGTGTAATAAAGTATATATCACAATAAGAAAATGGAAAACATCTCTCACTACCTGTCATAGCAAATAGATTACCATAGGCTTGGGAAAGGATCAAACCTCCACCACTTGGCGTAAGCACCTAGGATAAACTATCAAAGAGGTCTTTTAAAGGGTTATAACATGAGGTGTAGGGATATGGTAAACACAGTTTTGTTGGATAAAGTCAATATTTACTGGTGGCGAGTTAATCATCTTGGTTAATTACATGTATAATATGGCGTTGCTAAGCCAAGACTCGACTCGACTTAAGCTAATAAATCAAAAATAACAAAAACATAAAACAAACATAGAATGAAACGGGATGGTAGTCCGTATGTTTTTCTCTTTTTTTTTCTATATTTTTTTTTTCTTTTTCTTAACTTTTCGATTTTTTTTTAAAATTTTTTGCATACACTTTTGCCCTACCATCCAAAACAATACATCATAGGGAATTTGCATTCCCCTTACACTTGAACTTTTACATACTTTACAATCAACTATTCTAATGACTCGAATTAAGATAATCAAAACACTTGGAGTACTTTTTAAGATTAATGCACATATGAGGGTAATATATGATGTTCTTCCCCATTACTCCATAACACAAGTACTTTACCCATGAGTCCCAATCGTCCCAAAACAATGTGTACAAGATATGACTCGACTTAGCAACCATGTAACCAATTAGACAATTAACTGAGGGTTTAAACAAATAACAATAATGCACTACAGATGAGTGCATACACGGAAGACTAAGGCGATTTGGTTGCACATTTGGGGTGGATTGTAAACAAATTCTTCCTTTAAGTAAAATGCTTAAAGTTAGAAACGAAAAAGATAGGCTCAGAGGGGTGTACTAGGGGTATCATGTACTAAAAATGAGTACAACGCAAAGGTGTGGGAAAAATTAATTGACTTTGTTAGTCAAGGTAATTGACTTAAATGGTCTCACTAGCGGTCTCGGGATGCATCACTAACGGAAGTTCTAGAATCTAAATACCACCGGTACACTCATAAGCACTAATAATGAATGCTTTTCCTAACAAATCTAAAGGCGAACCTCACATATTTGGGTGGAAAATTCTTCTGAGTAGTACGGTTTTTGTGCTAGTTATACAACTCCTATCCATGAGATGCTTATTAAGGCTAAAGCTTCACTCCTAAATGTTGTAAAAAATTTTAAATTTGGCGCTAAAATTGCCCTAACAAGTATTTCTCTTAGTTTTATTACACACCTACTATCAAACAAACAAACTCAAGCATAATTGTATTCCCAAAAGTATCATCATTTACCCTCCCCTTAAACTTAAGCTGAACATTGTCCCCAATGTTCAGTAAAAAGATGTAAAAGAAAATAAGGTAAAAGAATGAAAACAAATACTCCCCTGATTCGTTCGGTGTGGATAGTGTGTCAACAAGGTTAGATCTTCTTCCAAGAAAATGAACCTTCAAAGCTTCCCTCCAGAAATATAAATCATCCTCTTGTCCAATGTAACCTGTTAAACCTGAGAAAACAATCAAGGCAAACATCGCGTAAAATCGGCTGCAATCTATATATACTAAAAATCCTAGAAAACAAATTAAGATATAATGCTTGTGGAATGAATGTTTGCAGATTTCCTGGAGTTTATAAAACTAAAGGATCAACAAAAACTTTAAGACTCCGGTATAAACAAAACTCGCAAAATTTTTCAGAATTTTAGTACTTGAAGCCGTCAGGTTTTAACTCCTGACGCCGTCAGAATGTTCCTGCAAAAATCTCATGTTAAGTTTCCGGAAAATTTCTGGAAAAACTTATGCCTTACTTCCTGGAAAATCCTGCAAAACATCATTATGACTCGATACAAGCATTTGACTCAAACAATTACTAATACACATGTTCATTTAATATTGTTGTGGTTCATGTCCAATTTCGTTCTTGTAAACAAATTCGGGTTTCCCCTTACACTTAGCTTTTTGCAAAATACCTTTATATGTAATTAAGACGAAGTTAAAAACAAAATAAAGCATTTTCACAATTTACTTTGAACCATGATCCTCAAACAATAAAAATAAAACATGCATACGGAAACAAATAAAATCAAATAAACAAACAATCAAACAAATAAAACATGGGTTGCCTCCCAAGAAGCGCTTTTCTTTATTTACGAGTCTTGTAGCTAGACTCAAAGCCATGGGCTACGTTTTCCTTCCCCACTTTTATGCTAATTCAAAACATTTAATCCAATTTTCATCACGCTTGTACTCAGGGCCTAGATTCATGCAACCCGAATAGTATGTTCGCCTCCTCTCATAGTAAACATCATCATCAATTCCGTTATTCTTAATCTCATAGGGTCAAATCACATCAACTGGTAAATTCTTGATGTCCTTTAATTCTTCCCTCATGTGAGGCATCATAAAAGTGATATTTTCTATCCCATCAGTAAACTGAACTATTCCTTTCCCATGATCACAATACATCTTAGTCGCCTCAACGAAAGGTTGCCCTAGGACCATTTCTCCTAAGTGTGGGTCTATAATGCCTCTATCATCTTCGAGAATTACAAAGTCATATTGATAAGTGAAGTTTCCTATAAAGATGTGTACCCCTTCTACTCTCTTGACAAAATTACATAGTCGATTAGGGTTATACGGGTCTTTTCTAGGGCTTAACCTTTCATTCATAATCCAATTGTAGTAGAGCCTAGACATAATATTCATGGGTGCTTTTAAATCAATGTATGCATGCTCTCTAAACATGTACCCAATCATGCAAGGAATTTTTATGTTCCTATAGTTATGCTTCCTAATCCATGGCTTTTTCCTATATTTCGAGGGGCATGGGTGTTGTAAAAGGAATCTATGGTAACTTAATTCCTCAGGGGTTTGGGGGAGCATCATGCCCCAACGGGGCGTCCCGATTAGATCCCCAATAGGGATCGGGGCGGCTTTCTGGAAAACTTTGGTAATCAGGTTTGTGGATGGGGATGGTCGCCCCGCCCCGTTGCCATCCCTAGCCATATGTAATATCTTAAATCGCAATCATGATAAGTGTTTTATATATATATATATATATATATATATATATATATATATATATATATATATATATATATATATATATATATATATATATATATACACACACACACACACACACATATATACAATGTTCTAAAAGGCGCGCCAAGGCGCGAGGCGTGGCCTCGACGCCACGAAATGGACCAAGGCGTGAGGTCTAGGCGTCGTGTGAAAAGGCGTGGAATAAGGCGCGAAAGGCGTGCAAAGGCGCGCCTTTTGGTAAGGCGTGGCGCCATTTTTAGAAGCATTTAGGGGATTTATGGATTTGGGCTTGAATTTCAAGTATTTGGGTTATTTCTTTCTTGGGCCTCGTAATTTCAAAACTTAATTCCTACTTGGGCCTCGTTTTTGGGCCTGGCTATTTGGGATTTGGGCTTTAGTATTTGAAATTGCTCTTATAAAATGATATAAAATTATAAATACATAAATTTATAAATATTTTGTTGCCGCCTTAATCACGCCTTAAGAAATGTCAAGGCTTCGCAAAGGCGCGTAAGGCTTGAGACGTGGTTGTGCCGCCACGCCACGCCACGCCTCACGCCTTTTAGAACATTATATATATATATATATATATATATATATATATATATATATATATATATATATATATATATATATATATATATATATATTAACAATATGTGTTGCATCGTAGTCTGTGCTCGTGATATTATTGATTTGGTAAAATACGCGAACTACACAATAAGATTTTTCTAGAAATGTAAGATATGTTATATGATATTATTGTTATAACGTTTTTATTTCACGTTTCTTTATTTTTTTTTTATTTTTATTTTTTATTTTTTTTTTTTGAAGAAAGACAATATATATCAAAACAAACAAAACAAATACAAACAAAGGCATCCACTATATTAAAAAGATGCTTAAGCATAGTGGACCTAAAAAAAATACAAATAAACTTTGACTAGTGCAAACATAACCTCAGCCAAACACCACTATAATGAGACATATCACATATTAGATAGTAAGTACCAATTGAAAAGAACAATAACAGCACCACTGACTTAAAACATGTCTGGTCCATGAAATAAAAAATGTCAAAACCACCTCACAGATGTTGCATCAAGGAATTAAAGAAGCACTAGATGTTGCAGCAGAGAATGAAAGAATCACAAGTATGCACTGCTGAGAGAAGGATGACCCAACTAAGCAAACACTTCAAACTGAAGACCTCAATATCCATCTGAGATACGAACATAGGAACATTTGCAGACTGCAAAACTGTAACACATGAAACACATGAACATTTGTAAATTTTTAAAAAGGAACTTTTTAACTCTTGCAAGCTTTAATCTGATCCGAACGCCAATCAAACCATGACGACCCAAAATATCTGATGACATCAAATAAGTACATTATATTGTCATAATTTATCCTACTTATTTGACTTGTTTTATTATATTATCTATGAGAATTGATACTAAATCATTTACTTTAGTAATTCTTATGTAAAAACAAGAAATTGGTGAAACTTAATAATTTTGGACGAAATATGGAACTAAATGATCAAGATGGAAAAAGTCTATTGAAATCAAGGAGATGCGCCGTATCATTCTAGACAGATACGCCGTATCATTCTAGACAGATATGTCGTATCATCATACTTACTTACTTAGATACATTCGAAGACCATTGCCTGACTTTAAAGAATGGCCGCATCTAATTATTATCATGCGCCACATATGAAACTTTGGTCAACGAAGAAGAACCAACTTGTTCTACTCCAGATACGCCGCATTACACTTTTGACATACGGCGTATCACTATCAAGACTTCACCAAAGACAATCCAAGATACTGAAGGACATACACCGCATAAAGATTCAAGATACGCCGCATCTGAAGACGGTGTACGAATATTCTAGAATATGTTAATCTTGGACCTCACGCGAAGTTAAGTAACTGTACCGCATCTACTTAGTTGATGCGCTGCATCGAGCACTCAGACAGAAACTATAAATACCCCAAGATACATTCGAATTTCATGTACCAAAACTTAGAGAAGCTGCAACATAAACCCTAAGGAGAAGAAGAACAACGAAAAGGCAACATAAGACACACCACATTGAAGATCTTAGATCAGCAAAAAGGTCATGCTTGTTATTTAACTCTATTAAGTAGTTTTGTTTTATTGTAATAGTAAGCTTTAATCATCCGGGATTGATGGGCTTGTGATCGCCATATTGCTCCCCTTAAAATTGATTTCTCATCGATTAAAGTTTATATGATATTTTTTTGGTTCTTTTTATATGTGCATTGTTAACCTCTGTGTCTATCAGTGGCTTGTTCGGGGCTGCCATACCTCCTCCCACGATTAGTTCGCTAGCCTAATAAGTTAGTAAATTAATTCTTAGACATAAGTAATCATTAAGGGTTTACTCGCCTATACTTAAGATCCAACGAGACAGATAAGATTACGATACTCATCATATAAAACTAGCAGTAAAATAAGTGACAAGCTACTTAATCATTTGTCATGCCTTCTTATCTATATCTATTATCTATTTGTGTACGTGTTCGCCATTCATTGTAATTCTATCTCATTAGTTTTATTTTATAGTTTTAGTTAATCAACCAAATCGTGCTAATCTCTTAGACTAAACCTCCCTTTGCGTTAGATTAGGTTGTAAAACTAACTTAGGAATTAAAATACTGATAAGACTAACTAGATGTCACGTTCCAGTCTTAGTGATCGACACTCTGCTTACCACTATCTACATATTGATCAGGTACACTGCTCATTCGTGTGTGTGTTATAGGATAAATTGGAAAAATATAAATGTAAAACTTGATAAGGCATAAACACCCCTATACTACAACGTGACACAACACGCATCAAGTTTTTGGCGCCACTGTCGGGGAGTGAATTGTTAATATCTGTTTTGTGGAAAACTAGAAGGGGGGGTTGAATAGTTTTACGTCTTTTTTGTTTTGCTTATTTTATAAAAGATAGTTTCTAAGATGAAACCTTCAAATCACTTTAATACATAAATATATATACTAGTTAATTTATGATTTTATATAAATATTACTTATGTATAATGTACAATTTCAAAGCACTTAACTACAAAAGTACAAATACAAGATTTATTAAAGGTTTTATATATACAATGCTTATGTATAATGTTAGGAAAGAATATACAATTTCGTATATTTTATGTAAGCATATATATGTGTAGTAGTAGTGTATAGATATAATTTTATGTACTAAGTTGTTTTTTGTAAGATTAGTTTTATGAATGGATTTTAGTTTGATCTTTATGTGAAATCAACATATGCACAATACTATCAATTATGACTATGTATGAAATGCAAGTAAGTAATAAATCAAAGAGTGAGGGATGGAAAGATCAAACCGAGACACAAAGGATTTATAGTGGTTCGGCTACAAGGACACCTTCCTTGCCCTACTCCACTCCCCGAGTCACCTACTCGAGAGTTTTCTTCACTAGATCAAAGACCTCCTTTATGGCGGAGAAAACCGTACACACCAATATACACACCAATTTACACACCAATCTTCACACCAATCTACACACCAATCTACACACCAAACTACACACCAATCTTCACACCAATCTACTATTTTCTTCACACCAATCTTCTACACACCAATCTTCTATACACCGATCTTCTATTCTCTTCACACCTTCAAAGTACTAATGTCTTGACACCTTCAAGTCACTAATATCTTTGCAACTTCAATGCACTGGTGTCTTGACACCTTCAAGCCACTAATGTCTTCACACCTTCAATGCACTAATGTCTTGACACCTTCAAGCCACTAATGTCTTCACACCTTCAATGCACTAATGTCTTGACACCTTCAAGCCACTAATGTCTTCACAACTTCAATCTACAAATGTCTTCTAGTCTACTCCACTAGAGATCCTTAATTTCTTCACTACAAGCTCCTATTGCTACAATCTCCTATCACCACTACTATCTAACCCTTCTTCTTCACTTCAAGTCACACTTCACACTTACAACAATTCTAGATTCTTCAACTAAATCTAGTTAACTAATACATACACCTTATTCACCAAAGTATGAAAGATGTACAAGGAAATGTAAACAAACAACTTAGATAGCAAGATGATACTAAGTTGTAATACTTCTAATAGAAGTATTCTTCTCTTTGCACTTGAAAGAATGAGGCTTTGGATCACTTGGAAACAAAGGCTTATGAAATGAAATGATCAAAGGATTTTTTTTTGGATTGAAATAGAGATCTAGAACAGAAAGTTTCTGTGCAAAAAGGTAGGGAAAAAATCCAGGTTTAAGGTGGTATTTATAGGCAACAAGTTCTGACAGAGGAGCGTGGCCGGCCCCCTTAAAGCATGGCCGGCCCCCTTAAAATTAAGGGGGCCGCCCCTTATAATTAAGGGGGCCGCCCAACTGTAACGGCCAGAAAACTTGTCTTTTAGTGGGGAAAGTTTATTTGGTGAAAAACTAACTGATTTTGGTTAAATATTTGAAATCATATATTTAGTATGATTAAAACATTTTTCCTTATTACCAAAAGTGTTTTTCAAAAATATATAATAAGATTATATAATTAAATAAACTTTGTATTAGTTAATTAAATACCCCTTTGATCATACATAGCACTAAACACTTTGTTTATTCATACCTTAAGTGATTTGTTGGTGAAAGTGATTATTTATTACTAAATACGTGTTTACGTCATGATCTTTGGATTTGATTAGTTTAAGTTTTGTGATTATCAAAACATAGAGATATCGGAAGATATGAATAATGTTTTTAGTCAATTATTTATATCAACATGTTTATCTGTTAGTTTTTTAATTAGATTTTCTAACTTTTTTGTTTTGTATTTTTAGATTTTAACTACTAACTTTGTTGTGTATTTTTTTAATTGCATTCATTGTACTATTTTGCATATTTGTTGTTTTCTTGTTTGTTTATTTATAGTAATTTTCATTAATTTTTGTTTTTCTTTATTTTCCCGCATTCTTAACTATTTGCTGTATTTTACTGATACAAACGATACAGCGCATCTATTTTTACAGATACGGCGTATTGCATTTTTTATTTTATATACATCGCATTTAATAATTCGTATACGGCGTATCTATCCTCTAGATACGACGTATTATGTTTTTAATCAAAATTTTTAAAAAACCCTAAATGCCATACGGCGCATCTGTTTTACAGATACAACGTATTGATTATTTATTAAAAAAAAATTTCGAATTTATTAAATTATTGAAAAGCGACGCATCAATTTTTAATCGATACGGCACATCTATATCTAAATCAAAAATCTTGTATTTTCAAACGTAACGAAGATACGGCGTATTAGCTTTTGCTTATATGGCGCATTTAATTTTTTACAAATATAATTGATTTTTGATAATTTTAAGCATACGGCGTATTGATTTACTTGATACGGCGTATTGATTTTCTGAATAAAAGTCTGATTTAATTTTAACGTAATTAGATACGGCGTATCCTATTTATAGGATACGACGCATCATCTGTAGATATCAGCAAACTTTTATTTATCCCGAACGGGGAAAATTCTAATCAACTTTCTTGTATATTAGAAAGTTATTACTTTGAAGCCTACCTGTTTTGAATTTCAGGAACAATGTTCGATATTTTCCCCAACTGATTCGGAAGACCTAGAATGAATCTTACTATCGATGAGTTTGAAGGATATCCTTTTTGTGATTATGGTAGGAGAATCCATGTGGATTGCGCATATAATTTACAAATTCCTTGCACGATAGGTTACAAACTAGTGAATGCCAACTTCTTCCCTATTTTACCGATTAATGTGATGTCAAAAGATTTTTATAATTCCATTATGAGACAAAAGATTGAATATAGAGGAAAAAACGTTGTTGGAGTATTTCTGAAAGTACCTATTTTTGTTGGGAATATTACTATTGTTACAGAATTTGATGTGGTTGAAAACGTGGATGCCTATCGTGACAAAGAAATGGGCGGCGTGATCGTTGGAAAGCCATTTTGCAGGGAAGTTAATATCGATGCCAAACGATTTGAAGGAAAGATCACCTTGCAAAGTAGAAACAACAAGATCACCTACATGACGCCTCGTGCTCAACCAAACCTTAAACAGGCCACTAACAAGTTATGCTATAAATTTTCACCATATATTTTTGTAGATGATAAAGACATACAGGAGGGGATCGAGTATCCATACCAAAAGATGCAAGGATTCTACAAAGAAGTGTTGAAATTGGGACCTGAGTATATACGAGATGAGACTGTTAGTAAATGGATCACCCATTGGACACGTGGGTGTTAATGATACCAAATAGGAGCTGAAGATGAGTCTAACTTGAAGACTCTGGGATAAAGAAAAGCGCTCACCGGGAGACAACCCGACTTATCTTTTATTTGTTTTTGTTTATCGAGTCTGTCAGATCTGCAGTAGATGCGGCGCATCTCATTCAATAGATGTGGCGTATCAACTGTTCAGATCATATCTATCATTTACTTTTCTGCATTTTATTTTTCTAAACTATAAACTTTCTTATTTAATGCGGCGTGTCCCTGGTTAAGGATACGGCGCATCTATTTTTCTGACTCGTATTAATTCCAGGCTCGATAAGGCGCATCCCTTTCCATGGATGCAGCGTATCGACTGACCTGGAGAAAATTTCCAAATTTTTAATTTTTAATTTTTTTAGGTTTATTTTCACTAACTACTAATAAGTTATTGCATAAGTTTGATTTTTCTTACTACAGGTGTTTAAGACTGGTGTATTTATATTTCTGTACTTTCTATAGAGTTATCATTCATGGAGGTTCGAACGCTTTCCATGCACAGAAAATAAAAAGTTGCTCACAAACGCATAATAGAGGATCATTCCGAGCAAATCTTAGGGGAGTTTTCCGTTCTAATTCTTTCTATTTCATATTTTTAATTTTAAATACAAACAGCGAGGACGTTGTTTTACTTAGGCGGGGGGGGGGGGGGGGGGGGGTGGGGGGGGGGATGGAGAATTAGAATGCTTACTTGTCCTAAATATTTCAAAAATATGCGTTAATATGTGCTTAATATGTTTAAATTTAAAATTTTTCTAGCATATTTTTATTAAATCTAAGTTGCAGAGCCGCACACATGACTTCTATTATATAAAATTGTGAGAATTGAGCGTATCCGTTTCCTAATATTTACCCAAAATTCCACAAATATATGAGTGTGCCGGTAACTTGTAAACTTTAGAACTTGGCTTGTATACTATTCGAGACCACCATAATTAGTATTATTGATATAATTGGAGTGACTTGTCTAACTTGGTAAATTTCTAGGATTACACCCAAAAAGCCTATTTATGTTTTTTGATATTAACTAACTACATTGGTTAGTTAACCCCCGTATAAACCCTTTTGTTACTCTCATTTTTAGAGTAAGATACCCCTAGAAAAACCCTCAGAGACAATCCTTTCGTTTCTTACACCTATGTTAACATGTTTCGTTACACCTTTACACCTTAGCCTACCCTATAGATTAAAGTCCATGGTTAGTTGCTGATGAGGCGAAAAATGAACCACTTTTAGGGGGTCATTTAAGCCCGGAATTGAATTTATTTGATCAAATATTGCCCTAAATCGTTCATTTTGTAATTTTAGGTACTTTGGGAGAGAAATCTGGAAAAGGAAGCAATTCGGACGTTTTTGGAGCATAAAAGTGAAGAAAATGCCAAAGTCTTAATTTTCCTTGCTGGGAACAGTAGGTGACGGCGTCAAGAAGAAAAATCTGACGTCGTCAAGAGTAATTTCCATGACGACCCAGTACAGAATTGAAGGCGTCACGAAGTAGGGCGTCAAGAGTAAAATGCATGACGGCCTGGAAACACATAACACATGACGGCGTCAAAAGTAGATCAAGGCAGTCCGAGAAGTATTTTGGCGGCGAGATGACGGCGTCACCGATTTTGTCTTGACGGCGTCAGACCCTATTTCCTATATATAGTTTTCTAATTTTCATTCATAAAAAAGAGAAGTTTTGGAGAAACCCTAAGGCCGAACTTAATACGAATTTTACAGGTTTTTCAAGGGTTCTCAGCCCTTGAACCCTTTCATGTGTAATTAAGATAAGTGTTCTTTTAATTCAATCAATATGTCTATGTGTTGGTTGTCTATATCTTGTTCTTGTCTTAATTCCATCATGCTAGGCTAGATCTATCTTGTGTTTGCTTGGATCTAATGAAACCTAGATATTAATTATGTGTTGATTATTTGTTTATGGTTGTATTGGATGAATGATTTCGATGTTAGGCTTAAGAAAACTGGCAGATCTCCAATTGGTAACATGCTTGAACGTCTTAGGAAACATGAACTGACGTGCACTAGGTTTTATTGGTTGTATTTAATGCATGAGTAAATTCTAATGATCCCATGTTAGGAGCTTCTTAGCCGGCTCGACATAGGAGTGAAGTAGGCACTCATAGGATTGGGGAATTAAGTGCGCCACCCCATGAATGGTATTAAGGAATACAATCCGTCATCCACGCAACTATAACAAGTAATTAACGTGTAAAAGATATCTAGGGAGTAGTGAAATCTAAGTAAACACAACTTCTTCACTTATTGCTCACAACCTTAGTTTAATTTAGTTTATTTTTATTTCTAGTATTTTATTTTGATTGCATCTTTAGTATTGGGTTAGTTGACTAGCAACTAATTCCGCCCAAATCCTTCAAACCCGAGATTTTTACTTGCTTTCTAAAAAATATAAAAATACAAAAATAATCATCCCTCATCTTTAGAACTAGTATTTAGGTTTTCTAATCCTAGCGACACTATTCCTAGCTGAACGATCAATCCCCCAGTACTTGTCACTATAATATACTACAACGATCAGGTACACTGCCTGGTGGAGGTTGTAAGCTTCTCAAGATCCCTTGAGAGGTAAAGCCTGGTGCGATTCCCACGTATCAGTTGCTTTTGGCAAAAGTGTGTTTTCTTGCATTACCTGTGTTCGTGTTCGTAATTTATTATCTTTGGTTAGGTTGTGAAATTACACAATGCAATTGGAAGTGAAAGTAAATAATGTATCAAGACTTCACCAAAGACAATCCAAGATACTGAAGGACATGCGCCGCATAAAGATTCAAGATACGCCGAATCTGAATACGGTGTACGAATATTCCAGAATATGTTAATCTTGGACCCCACGCGAAGTTAAGTAAATGTGCCGCATCTCCTTAGTTGATGTGCCGCATCGAGCCCTCAGACAAAAACTATGAATACCCCAATATACAGTCGAATTTCATGTACCAAAACCTAGAGAAGCTGCAACATAAACCCTAAGGAGAAGAAGAACAACAAAAAGGCAACACAAGACACACCAAATTGGAGATCTTAGAGCAATAAGAAGAACCTGCTTGTAATTTAACTCTATTAAGTAGTTTTGTTATATTGTAATAGTAAGCTTTAATCCATCAGGATTGATGGGCTTGTGACCGCCATATTGTTTAACGATTTTCTATAATTGATGATAGTTTTTAGAGATTGTATGTTTGTGTTTTGAGATTACGAAGAATTAATATGCCATATTATCATATGAAAATTTAAAAGGTTATTAATTTTAACTATAATCATATTAAATTCATTATATTAGTTATATTTTGTTATTGTAACATTAAATTTAATCTAAAAAGTTCATATACAATTAGTGTATTTTAAAGGGAGGTGATTGTACGCTCTAAAATATTATTGGGATACTCATATGTACAAACTAGTTAAAGCACAATATTAATATTCCACAAGTATTTAATGAACAAATGGAGTGTCCCAATCATTTTTCAAAATGTGCAAATCAATTCTCATTTCTAAATTTTATTTTAATAATAGAAAGGTGTGTTAACTTAAATTTTTAATACTTATAAAGATAGAATATCTTAAACACATTATAAAGAGTAGAGATATTGTTGCTTATTATTTCCCCGTTTTTGCGTTATGCACAGCGTATATCTATCAAATACATGACAACTTATATAAACGTCTTATATAGTGTAACAAAACATCTTATAAACAAGTTGTCACTAATTTTTTTTCATCTTAGAAGCTTATTTGTTCGACTTATCATCTTATCACTTCAAGGTAGCTTTTGAATTGCTTAATGGAATGAACATGAATAGGTTAGAAAAAAGGGTAAATCCTGGAATGGGAATGAAAGTTAGACCATTCTCTTGTAGGGTTTGGAGGTTTTAGCTTCTAACTTTGAAGCTCATTTTCGTAAATAAGATACTAAAGCTGTTATTCAGGTTAACCCAATCTGAATAACCGATTATTCTAGTTTTGAAGATAAAAACACCTTACATGTCGCCCGCCCGTAATAAGGTATTCCATTTCCTAAACCTAAAAAACATTGCTAGAACCACAAAGGGTATACAAAATAAAATCCACAAAAGGTGTTTGATTGGTTGTAAACCAAACTCACACTCAAGCCACCTTACCCAAAGTACCTCTTCTCTAAAACACTTTTTATAACAAATTAAACCATCACAGCTTATTTTTCACAGGTATAAATAACCAATTCACTTTCATTTTCTACCCATTATATTTCATCTTACACGTATCATTTTTTTTTTTTTTTTTTTTTTTTTTTTTTTTTTAATATATGGCTTCAAATAATATGTATGATCTGTGAAAGTAGTTCTTATCAGTATGATTAATTAATCAATGTATTAGTTGTGACTTGTGGTGATTGAGCTTATTAGTTTTAATTTTGTGTTGAGTTCTAATGGAAATTTGGGTGTGTTTGGGTAAGTTTATAAAAGAAAATATATTGATTCTACTGTAATTAACAAACAATAATAACTACACTTAGATAGGACGTTTAAAAACCGCGCGGTAAGCAGTATGATAGTAGAGTACACATAAATACGACATTTAGAAGGTTTCAGATAAGTACATTAGGAAAAAGAGCAGGTTAGATGTGTTTGTTGGGATTGGATGGTTATTTCATTGTTGTAACTCGGATAGTCATTGCAGGTTTTAGCGTTGCTTAGAAGTGACAGATTGGTTATTTGGTTAGATGTATATTGGCTTCCAAAAAGAAAGATACAATTTTCAACAGCACCACTCGAATTGTCAGATTCCTATACCTGTGGGATGTAGACACTAGACACATTACCTTACGTTGTTTTAACCATTTTTCAGGCTTATTATGCAATCAAGTTAAAAAAAAAAAAAAAAAAAAAAAAAAAAAAATGACCATCGTCTTCAAATCTGTTTCAAACATGAATTTCCATCTTTCACTTCCAACTATCATGTCAATCTTCTTTTCATTTACTATACTAGCTTTCATATTAGTAAATTTTAACAAAAAGAGATCAAGCAAGGGTAACAACAAAAAGCCGCCTCAAGCAAAGGGCGCGTGGCCTATAATAGGACACCTACACCTTTTTGGTGGATCACAGTTACCTCACAAGGTTTTTAGTACCATGGCTGACATGTATGGGCCCATTTTCACCATCAAACTTGGTGTTCGCCTAGCTTTGATAGTAAGTGACTCGGAAATGGCTAAACTATGCTTTACCACAAACGACAAAGACTTTGCAGATCGACCCACATCAGTTGTATCTCAAATCATGGGCTATAACTATGCAATGATTGGTTTCGCCCCGTATGGAGATTATTGGAGGCAACTTCGCAAGATTATTACTCTCGAGCTACTTTCTCAACGATGAGTTGAGATGCTTGGACATATTAGAGTTTCAGAACTTAAAGCATCCATGAACGATATTTATAAAGCTTGGGTAAAGAATGAAGAGAGTGAAACTTTGAAAACGGTGAAGGTGGAGATGAAGCATTGGTTTGGGAATTTGATATTGAACGTACTTGTGAGGAGTATATCGGGAAAAAGATTTGCACCCAATGATGAGGAAGGTGTTCGTTTCCAAGCTGCGGCGAAGAGATTTTTTGAGCTATTGGGTGTGTTTCTAGTGTCTGATTTTATTCCTATTTTTAAGGGTTTGGATATTGGAGGACATGAGAAAGCCATGAAAATTACAGCAAAAGAAATGGATACTTTTGTTGAGGAATGGTTAAAGGAACATAAAAAAGAGAAAGAATTGGGTAAAAACCGTGAAGGAAACCAGCTGGTATTCATGGATGTCCTTATATCAATTCTTGAAGATGCTTCTGAAGAGGATTTTCCCGGTTTTGACCATGATACAATCATCAAATCCTCATGTTTGGTAAGTTATTAATGGTATTAGTTTAATTTGAATTTGGGTAATAATTTAAATTTTATAACAAGCAGGGTTGGATCAGTTGGAAAAAAGTAAAAACCCTCTCCTTTGGAGACATAGGCGAGGGTTCGATCGTCATTCGATCCCTGCAAAAAGGCCGGAGGTCCTCTAGAAGCAGCCTCTCTACCTCCGGGTAGGGGTAAGGCTGTCTACATCCCCACCTCCTTCATACCCCGTGGAAGACGGGATTGGGCACCTTTGATTGGTAATAATTAATAAAATTTATCTTGCAGGCGCTTCTAAGAGCAGGCTTACACACGACAATCGTGACTTTAACATGGGCTTTATCTTTGTTACTAAACAACCCAAAATCATTAAAAATCGTTCAAGATGAAATTGATGAGCATGTTGGAAGAGATAGACTAGTGGAAGAATCTGACATCAAGAACTTAGTCTATCTTCAAGCTGTCATAAAAGAAACAATGCGTTTATATCCACCTGGGCCTCTATCGGTTCCTCATCAGTCAAGAGAGGATTGCGTTGTGTCTGGTTATAACGTCCCAAAAGGCACTCTATTGTTTGTGAATCTATGGAGAATACATCGTGATCCAAATGTATGGTCAGATCCTAATGAATTTCAGCCTGAAAGATTCTTGACTAGTCAAAAGCATGTTGATATTAAAGGGAATCATTTTGAACTTCTGCCTTTTGGTAGTGGTAGAAGAATGTGCCCTGGTATATATTTTGCCCTCCAATCTTTACACTTTACATTGGCTAGTTTGGTGCAACAATTTGTGGTAAGGAAACCGTCAGATGAACCAATAGATATGAGCGAGAGCTTTGGACTAACTAACATGAAATCAACGCCGCTTGAGGTTCTTCTTACCCCTCGTTTATCGCCTGGTATGTACCATGTTGATGAATAATATTGCATTGCATTTATAGATTTGTGTAACATCTGTAACAATGTCAAGTGGCACGTAATGAATTGACTGGATACTCGCATTATCAGTTAACATTTCATTACATATGTGCATGTATTGATTTACATAGTGATGTATCTTAATGTTATTGCTACTGATCAACATCTGAGTCTTAATATGGCATGTACTTTAACTCCTTACTGGAATGCCTTAATGTACCATATTTATTCATTATAGCGTAAGAAATGTAAGGACAATTTGGACAACACTCATGCCCACAAAATTGGATGCATCATTCATCATATGCAGTTCTATACATATATATGTCCAAGCTCAGGGCTGATAAAGGAATCGTGCATCAGATTTCATGTCCAAACACACCAGAACAAAATGCTCATTTTTTTTTTTTTTTTTTTTTTTTTTTTTTCTCTCTCTTTGCATGTGCGACCCTTACATCCATATACACAATTAGACGAATCAAAGGAATAATATTATAGTTTGCCTCGTTAACTCCAATTAACAGGGAATTTTCCATAAAATAGTGTAGTAGATCTCAATTTTCGCTGGAACAAGGATTAGAACCGGTCCCAAAGGGTTTGGTCACTGTTCTGAGGGTTACTTGTAGGAAATTAGAAGCAGTCTATAGTTATGTATAAACTTATGTTAAATGATAACTACCTCTAGATAGTATATGCCTTTGAAATTTAAATACTTACTCAATATCAAACATTTAGACCTTGGACTTGATCATAATAAATAAAAATTCATGAATCTAAACTTAAGCTAAAAATGAGTAAACGAACATATATTAGTTATTGAACAGCTTATGAGATACAGGCTATGTTTGGCAAAAGTAGCTGTGAGCAGTAGCATTGAGCAGGAGCAGTGAGCAGTAGCTGTGAGCTGTGAGCAGTAGCCAAAAAAGCTCACAGCTTCATAAAGAAGCATTGGGAAAATGAGCTTTCCTAAAAAATAGGAAAGCCCACAGCTCTCATGCCAAACAAACATCAAAAATAAAAAAGCTCATTCTCACCGCTCAGTACCCAAAAAAGCTCCAAAAAAGCTCCGCGCCAAACATAGCCACAGTAATTAGTTATTTATTCCACTCGAAATTGCTATTTACCATAAATAAAGTTGATGAATAATGTAGGGTAGGGGCTGTTTGATAGCCTTTGAATTGAACCACTAAGAGGATAAAATATTAATCGGTCAGATCCCATCTTGTTTGATAGAAATATTGATGACGCTGAAACATTTTGGGAGCTACTGAATCATGTAGGGCCAATACCATGCTAAACCATTCAGTGTCATTTTTTTTCCTATTTTATCCCTTTTCTACCTTTTAATTAGTTAGTACGTATTACTTTTTCTTTTGTACCTCGAATAAGACAACTTGTACTCCATATTTTGTAAGTTATGATGCCAAATATATATATTAAAAATTTTATTTATAAGACCTTTGACACTATAAAACTATTATTTTTAATACGATGTAACACCAACATGTTTATATAATTTCATTATACACTTTTTATTTTACATATTAATTTGTGTTTTATTAATATAGGTTACTTATTAACGGGTTACTCTCAATTTACACCAAGTGAGTATAAAGGATAAAATGGTAATTTTAATCATTCAGATTGTTGATTCAGAAGAATTTTCAAACATTCATTCTGGTTCAAGTCATGGCTCATTCAGAATATTTGAATTATTCAGCACTTTTGTTCATTCAGTGCTAAATCATATCAATTTATCAAACAGCAATGTATGATACAAAGTTTGCCAATTGGGGGATCAAATGTTTTCTTGCTCCAAAAAACGATTGGGAAATTATTATGTTTTTTACTAAGGGGAATGTAATATCTAATTTGTATTGTTTAGGGGTACATCAACTTAAACGAATTATACGTGTATCGAAATTTTATTCCTTAAGGATTTTGTATCAAATTTTTTCATCTAAGTTGTGATGTTTAGCGGTAACGAGAAAGAAATCCCCGTGCTTTGCGGCGGGTCTATAACTATACATGTTTATTCTTTATTTATAGTAAAGTAGATGATATTCGCAGGAAGTAGTCATTTCAAAAACCCTAAACTCATTTGATGTTAGAAAGTTGAATCCTACATGTTTAAAGACACACAAAAAGGAAAAAAAGAAAATTTTGCTTAATAGTTGATCTGTTTTCTACTATATATAAAGAAAAATACATTTGCTTAGTGTTTTAAAACCCGGTTCGACCTAGTCGGTTCAACTGGCTGAATTGGGAACCGGAGTGGTGACTAGTATGTTGTAAGTCGGGTTTTAGTTGAGATTCAAAATGGATTGAATTGTCGGGTTGACCTGGGTCAACCCGTTGAACCGAAAACTAGCCAGTTCAACCTATGTAAAAGGAAAAGAAAGAATAATTTAATTGTTGATGATGTAATAAATGTTGGTTGGGTAATTATGTCGTATGCTATCTTATCTTGTTAGCGATTTATCAATGGCGGTTTCGATTTCTTGTACATTGAAATACATTAACATACTAACATGATGCATTGGTGGTGATTGAAAATGGGGATCAATGTGTGAGATTGAGTTGTTTTGTAAGTTTTTCATTTTTGTTTTGCTAAAATAATGGGTTAGAATAAGAAAAATATATATTATACAAACCGAGAAGTATCAACTATGGATATTAGTTTGATAATAAGCCCACAATTCTTACATACAATACTGTTCTAATTATACAAACTAAGAATGTGATATGTTTTTCTTTATGAACAATTCATATAGGGGCGCCTTTTTCTTTTGGCATAAAACCGGTTTGACCCAGCAGTCCAACCGGTTGAACTGATGATTCGATTGAATCAATTAAAAATCCGTGTCCTAAAACATTGATTTGCTTAAAAACTTTCAAAATGACAATTGTTAGATTAACAATCTACCATACATCTATATACTTTCTTTCAATGACTACTTATAAGTTGAAAATTTGATCGAATTCAAATCCAACAATTTCATACACAAAATACTTCATTACAGTTTCACAACATAGTTATTTGTCATTTTATATTTTTAACGCTATGCACGATACCCCCCCTTGTTTTCAACGGAATACATCCGAATATCGCCACCAAAAAGTGCTTATTAGCTTTATAGGAATTCTACGGTCACATAAAAATATCTACATAATTCTTCACAAAATGACGTATCAGATAATGATTGGTTTAATTAGAGAAAAGAGAAAGAAACTATAATAAAATCTACCAATCACTACCCTGACACATTATTTTATGAATGTTTTTATGTGGCTGTAGCATTTCTCTTCGCTTTATGAGAACACAATAAGCTAATAAGTCCCTGCTTTCTCAAATAAGCAAACCGACTTATCCCCCCACCCCAAAGATATATAAAACATACTTTAGTTGAGTTTTAAAAAACCACACACTAAAAAAACACACACACAGAAAGAATGGAAGGAGACGATGAAATTAGGGCACACTTCCCCCTCTCATTCGGTAAAAAAACCAAATCAAAAACCTCACTCGAATCCATCCACAACGCCACGCGCCGCCCAACACCATCATCATCTTCCACTAACCCTAACGACGCTGACGTGGCAATTGGCCCACCTAGACCTCCTCCACCACCTTCTTCAGCTGATGATGACGTGGCAATTGGCCCGCCTAGACCATCTTCTTCTCATCCAGTTGGTGCTGACGTGGAAATTGGTCCGCCTAGACCACCTGTTGATGGTGGTGGTGGTGATGAAGATGATAGTGATGATGAGGATGAGGATGAGGTGATGGTGGGGCCACCGAGGCCGCCGGTTGATAGTGATGAGGATGAGATGTCGGATGATGGCGAAGAAGGGCCTCGGTTTCGGATACCGTTATCTAATGAGATTGTTTTGAAAGGCCATACTAAGGTAGTATTATACTTTTATCATTTATCGCTAATAAAGTTTTAACCTTTTATGCAGTTTATTGAAACTATTATAGGGGAAGACATTGTTTTACTTATGTTTGATGACCATTTTTTATTAATTAGGGAATAACATATGAAGAAGGGATTTATAGGTTTATGAGATTGTTTTTAAGGGGCGTACCGATGTAGTTTGCTAATTTTGTTTATTGAAAGTTCTAAACCTTTTCAGTGTATGTAGCATTGAATTAGTAGACAAGTAGGCCATACCATAGAAAAATAGGGTATCTATACTACATTACTAGAACGGTACCCGCGCAATGCGACAGCGGGTACCGTGTGATTATATTTTGCGTTATTTGGTTACACGTTTAGTTGTCTGCATGCTTTATAAGTAGAGATATTAGAGATAGTTAAGCCAAATAATTTTAGTTTGAACAACCAACCGCTTCCTAACCAACTTGCTTCCTAACAAATTAATTTTGAAATCTTTCCATAATAAGCAAGAAAAAAGTCTGAATTTTAAGCCTTTCTAATTATAGAATAGTCCCAAATGCATTATAATGTAGTATAGCTATAGATAATGTATATAGGTCATGCTATAAGGGTTAAGATATACCTTCTTGTACTATTCTGACCATCTAGGCGTATTTGCATCTTGATCCTAGAATGATGCTAGTATTAGTATTATTAGTCTACCCTTTGATGATCACGATGTAGCTATTTCTGATTGAATGAGACTTATTGTTTGAAAGTGGTTACTAATTGCATAGGCATGCTCTTATTTATGACTCGAATTGACAATGACTATAGATATTTACTTTCAAAATGCACAATCAAACACCCTTAATACGACTGTAGTTGTTTATAATTGCTTGTCTATCTTTTGTTGCTAAAAGTAGGCTAGGCGTAACGAAGAGTTGAAGACAACACGACAAATTGAATTGCTAGTTTGTAAAAGTTAGCAGCTTTTACCTACGTGAATCATGTTACACCTTGTAAAATTATATTAAACCTCAGTGGAAAACAAATATATCTATGCTAAGATAGATTGACTGGCTAACCATATTATGTATCATGCGGGTGTGTGCATGTGTGTTTTATAAACGATTACTTCCACATTTGAAATTTAGAATCATAAGCAATTGATTAGCTGCAACAAGTGACTAAAGTCAGGGATAGTTAGACAATTTTTGATCAACACTTAAAAAATCAGTTTTGTTTTAGCAGCTTCAGTTCTCGAATTCTGATTATGTTGGCTATAAAAATGCAGGTTGTTTCTTCTCTTGCTATTGACCATTCTGGATCTAGGGTTCTTTCTGGAAGCTACGACTACACAGTTCGTATGTATGACTTCCAAGGGATGAATGCACGTTTGGAATCATTTAGACAGATTGAACCTTCTGAAGGACACCAAGTACGTAGTTTAAGCTGGAGTCCTAGCGCTGACCGGTTCTTATGTGTTACTGGATCTGCGCAAGCTAAGGTACATCCTATACTGTTTACCAACATCTTTTATCACCATGATTAATTTGGTAGTCAATAGGGGTAGGTTAAACTTGTTCCGGACTGAAAAAGCTAGAGGTGGCAATATTGGTGGGTGGGTTCACGAGTAAAAATACTCAGGTCGAAATGGATCAATCCGGGTCACGAGTAAAAAATTATGGAGAATTATCTATTACTAATTAGCACTTTTAAAAAAAATTTACAACAGCAGTGTTAGTACGCTAATATTCAAATAGAGCAATACAGGGGCAGTGACAGAACCAGGGTGTGTCCTGTTTTGTTGGGGGGGGGGGGGGGGGGGGTCCCAGGATACCCATGGATTTTTGTGGCGTAGTATTAATTTTGTTAAAAAACCTTGATTTTTATTAAATGCACCTGGTCCCTAAGAATTGTGTTTGTAGTATTTAGTTGATCTAAAGTGCACCTTCTCATTCTGTGTCCTAGTTCTGTCTCTGTACAGGGGGTCACATGCATTTAAATTACACTGCGGGTTACTGAGCGCGCTTGAGTTAAAAAGTAACCTTTCGTACACTCAATTTTAGGTCTAAACTTTCCAGATTACAAGAAACCCAAATATATACGGTTCACATTATGGTTTGTGACCAAACCCTTTAATACTGTCAGTCTTATTTGTTGGTGATTCCAGATATATGATCGTGATGGATTGACTCTGGGAGAGTTTATGAAAGGTGACATGTATATACGGGACCTGAAGAATACAAAAGGACACATAACTGGATTGACATGTGGAGAATGGCATCCAAAGACAAAAGAGACCATTTTAACGTCATCAGAGGATGGTTCATTGCGTATATGGGATGTCAATGACTTCAAGTCTCAAAAACAGGTACATATCTCAATATCTGAATTCGTTTATGCCAAATCAACTTATAAGCATGCATGGCACTATGAGTTTCATTATTAAGAAGCTATATACCATTATGCCATCTTTGATCGACTAGCTGTAATATGATAGAGATAGTATAGCTCGACTAAATGAAAGATTATTATAATATTTAGGCCCATAGAAGCATTGTTTTGATGCTGGCTTACTATAATTGCTAGGGATGGAAAATGGCTGATATACATGGAGGTAGCAAAGTAGGGGGGATGGGTAACAGATCATAATTGGTCTTTTTTGGTTAACTTGAAGCAATCTTTGTTTAGAACTTTGAAAATCTTATAAATATATGGTGCTTCAAATAGTAATATAAAAGTTATCTAATTCAATAAAGTTCTAATGCTTTAAATTAATTATTTAGGAAGGTTTTACGCATTAAAACTACACTTTGAGCTACTTCCGACTCCTGCAACCCGTTTGATGCATTAGAGATATGACATAACCTGAATCGATCCATTCATGAGTAAATGTTTTGCGATTAAAATTCTGTCTATAGGTCATAAAACCCAAACTTGCAAGGCCAGGAAGGGTTCCTGTTACCACATGTACTTGGAATCGTGAAGGGAAATCCATTGCAGGCGGTATTGGTGATGGGTCTATACAGGTACTTTGTTGCCTTGGTTTTTCTAATTTGTATTATATATGAGAAGTTAATCTATTTGATTGTTTCCTCAAATATTTACACGAACATTTATATAAAACTCTATTCATATAAAGGTATGGAGTATCAAGCCTGGATGGGGAAGTCGACCGGACATCTATGTAGCCAATGCTCACTCAGATGAAATCACAGGTCTTAAATTTTCTAGCGATGGACGAATATTGCTCTCCAGAAGTTTTGATGGTACATTAAAGGTAAAAATGCATATCGAGTGTTTGGATGTACATTTTGAATGGATTATCTACGAAATTTCTCAATATTTGGATAAATATATCCAGCTTTCATTATCTGATTATTTGGCGGTCATATAACCAGGATAAGGACTACAACAAAAATGATTATCTAAGGGCAAAACGAAATTACTTATCTACCACCTCTTCAACCTAATTCGATAAACTTCTACTTTCATTTCATAGACCGTAATTACTTTTTCACAAAACAGTCATTTCTGGCTATTTAACATTCTCCTTTATTCAACCGCCATTTAAATTATTATGAAAAATACTTAAACGTTTGATTATTATATTTTTGCAACTTCAAGTAGAAGCACATATAAACACTATTTCTAGAATCAGTTTGTCACTTTATGACAACCAATTATCTAACTCTTAAGTCTTAAATATCACACTTTCAAAATACACATCCAAACGTCACATACTTATCATATGATCTACTGCTTTTTAGTTGCTGATGATAATATATGTTCCAGGTTTGGGATTTACGTCAAATGAAAACGGAATTAAAGTCATTTGAGGACCTTCCAAATCACTATCCACAAACTAACGTGGCATTTAGTCCGGATGAGCAGCTCTTGTTAACGGGTACATCTGTTGAAAGGGATAGCACAACTGGGGGGTTGCTATGCGTATTTGATAGGCAAAAACTTGAGCTTGTATCAAAAGTAGGGATATCCCCCACCTGTAGTGTTGTTCAGTGTGCTTGGCACCCAAAACTTAATCAGGTTTGCACAACAACTTATTTGTTTCTAAAAACTTATAGGTGACAAAATGGATGGGCCGAGCAAGTTGGGTTGACACGTAAATGTGTTTTTTCCAGTTTCAATGAGCTAAAATGATTTAGGTGGTTATAAACTTACCTTTTAAATCTAAAATGATTTTGGAAGTTAATAAATTACACTTCCGGTAACTTGATACATTAATCTGGCTTCTTTTTAGCTACATATATTTCTGATTTGACCTGTTAGGGATAAACCATATCCATAACCCAAATAAAAGTATTTTTCTATTGTAATCATATTTGATGGTGTTTATCAAAAATATTTCCTCCGTCCCAAAATAATTGTCCACAAGAAAAAAACACAGTTTAAGAAAAAGTTTAATCATTCAGCTGTAATTTAGCCGAATGGCATTTATACCCTTTGATCAATAATTAAATTCTTTCTTTGAGATTTTGTGATAGTGGTTTTAGTTAGGGTTAATATGGGAAACTTTATGATAACGCACATATATTGTCAGAAGTGGAAAATTATATCGGGAATTGCAAGGTGGACAATAATTTTGGGACGGAGGGAGTGCAAAGTTTTTGGACAGAGTGTATTGTATAAACCCAACCATACCAAGAATAACCCTTTTTGACCCGTAATGCAAAATTCCCGACCGCCCATTTTGCTATTAGATGTAGAACGTATGTTGGGAGTGTTATACTAAAGCGCCTCTATATTTCTAGATTTTTGCAACTGTAGGTGATAAACACCATGGAGGGACTCACGTATTATATGATCCTACAATCAGTGCTAGAGGTGCTCTTGTTTGTGTGGCTCGTGCACCTAGGAAAAAGTCTATCGATGATTTCCAGGCTGAACCTGTAATTCACAACCCTCATGCACTTCCTCTGTTTAGAGACCAGCCTAGCCGCAAGCGTCAGCGTGAGAAGATCTTGAAAGATCCACTTAAGTCTCATAAGCCTGAAGCACCAATGAATGGGCCAGGGTTTGGTGGCAGAGTAGGTGTAACAAAAGGAAGCTTGCTGACGCAGTATCTTCTCAAGGTACAATCCTTTTATTTTCACGCATCTTTTCATGGAGTGTCTGCACTTGCATTTCGGAAATTTTATAACAGCTGGGACCAAGTATTTGATTATTGCAACGGATTATTGTGAATTGTCGACGCAATAGTCATAAATGCTTGTTTAAACTGATCTGCTTTTGATTATTAGTAAGGGGAATAACTCATGTTTTGATAATAAATTTTTTGTCACTGTATGAGCAATAATCAGCTGCTATGATTTCAATTATCTTATTTTAGGAGGGTGTCAAATTTCTAAATATTACTGTTTGAATAAAATATTACTTTTTGAATAAAAACTGATTTTTTTTATTTTATTATTATTATTATTATTATTTTTTTATTTATTAAAATGGAATTCATAGAAGTTGCAACAAGAAAATTATCTGATAAAACATGTAGTCGGGGAGGGTAGGGATCCTGTGAAAAGCGCTAATAATGTTAACAAAGTCATTGATGAACAAAAGCTATAACAGTAACTAACAATTTTATCCAACCTAGAATACTGATGACTACCTGTAACTAACTTACAAACGAGTAGTGATTGGCATGCCTAATTGGCATGCCTAATTTCATGCGTAACAATTAGATCCCACCACTTGGAATAATCAAAGGCTATCATGAGGAGAGAGAAAAATCATATTCCACTTGTCATATGTTGAGTGAATTAGGTATAAAATTAGTCGTGCCATTTAGGCATGCCAATCATTTTCCCTTACAATAATCTCAAGAGTTCCTGTCAATTGTTCATCAACTGTAAAAGTTATTGTTCATTAGTTTTGTACTATGACTTTTGCACGTTCTATGTTTTTCAGTGCTCTATATTTTATCCCGATACTATATAATTGTAAAAGCTATATTGGGCAGTCCATTTTTAGCTCTTTGTAAGTTTTAGCACCTTTGACTTTTAAAGTGCATTTTATTTACCTCCGCTGTAGTTGCTATAACAGATTTCTAGTGGGAGGTAACCTTTTTAATTGGATTGTTGCAGTTTGCAAATACAAACAACATAATTACAGTCAAATACTACCTCCTAAACCCTTCTCATTAGGATAGCTATCTGATTCTCGTTATTCATGATCACAAAATTACTTTCTAGACACACATCCAAACACGCTTAGACTAGCTTTCGTAGATCACTGATTCTAACATCCTGAGTGCGATTGCAGCAAGGTGGCATGATTAAGGAAACATGGATGGACGAAGATCCGAGAGAAGCTATATTGAAGTATGCTGATGTGGCTAAAAAAGATCCAAAATACATAGCTCCAGCTTATGCTGAGACTCAACCGAAAACTATTCTTGCTGAATCTGATTCTGAAGATGAAGGCAAGTGATGTCGTTGTGTCCTCTTGCTGATATAATCTTCCAGGTAACACTCTTTTTACAGTTATATACTGTGTATCATTTAGGGATGGAAAAATGGACGGGTTGCATAATGGGTCACAAGGATTAGTTTTTTGTATTGGCCGGGTTAGGCCACCGCCCTCAAACAACCTTTTATATGATTACAAAAACTATGGGATCTTCAACGAGTTCGAAAGTTCGAAAGTCTTCTGATTCCAGGCGGCCGGCCCAATTCTATGGAATTCGCTATATTATTGCAATAATGATCTACAACTAAAAAAAAGGACTACAGTAGGTTTTATGTAGTTGAATACATTTTGGATGACTTTAACCCATTTTAGTTAAACCCTTTTGCTCAACCCTTTTGACTCACTGGAGATTAAAGCATATCTCAAATCGACCCATTTTATGCAAATGGGTCGAAGTTGTCACCTCTAAATTCTTATTGCATTATTTGCTTAAAGATATCCAATTACACATCCTTGATATTGACATTCTAGTTTGTTTCTTTTCTTTGTACAGATATCCACTTTATACATCATCAAGAAAACATCTAGTTGTTCTATCAGATCTTCATGGATACGATATTCATAGAAGATGAACATGCAACAGAAGATGTTTGTTATTCGTGACTTGAAGATGCATGTTGAGTAAAGATCTTTGTGAATCATGCTAAGGAGATCAGAGATTAACTGGTAAATGTACTTGGGTTTAGTTCAAACCAAATGAAAGCATGTTTCATATGTGTAACGTTTGTTAGACTTGATGGATGTTTATGCAGCTTAGGGCTCATTAATACAGTTAGGTTATATCTTGTATCATTTACGCCACTTACAGTATATGAAAACGTGCCTAGCAAGACGGCTTCTGGCAAAAAGCAGTGTGGGTCTTCTTTAACCTGAAAATTTTGGGTGTGTAAGATCATCTTTTTAGTAGCTGTTGAAACAAGTGGGGCTGTTTAATCGATAACCTTTTCTAATGATATTTTTCTTTGTAAATCGTTAAACTCCATTAACAACCGAGTTTATACTATTTCCATCCGCTTTCATTTACATTTCTACAGATTGATCCACGATTCACTTAGTTTGGGGCCGTTTGGTTCGTTGATAGGAATCACAATCGGTATGAGTTTGATAGTAGCGATGGTTCCTCAAGAATGATAGACTCATACCTTGGTCCCTTGCCTCTTTTAATGTACGGCAAATATAAGGATATGACCATACCGAGTATCATGAAACAAACAATATAAATCATTCCCATTGTCATTCATTTATTCCCATAGGTTCAAACCAAATGCACCCGGATTTATTCCCAAAATCGGTTCATGTGGTTCACTTTGTTTCAGATTCCCCCCCCCCCCCCCCCCCCCCCCCCCCCACCAAAAAAACTGGTTCATGTTCTTTAACTAACTAAACAGGAAGAATTATGACGTCTGTAACAATTTTCTTCAGTTTATCTTGTAAAATTTATGAGGAAGTCAAAAGAATTTATCAAACTAAGTTTATGATCAGGACCTACTTCGGTTTAGTCCAGTTGAGTCCTGATAGACACCACCAGGCTCAACAATCTTATGTTACATACTATCACACGAGAATTTTCCTACCATGCTCACATAAATAGTCACCGTGGAAAAATAGGTTGTGGGTTCAAATGACTCTTAAAACAGATCCAACAAATGGACAGTCATGAAAGTAGTTTCACTAGATCTAAATAAACCAGCAAAATTCACAAAATCATGATTGCAAATGCTAAAATATTGTGTTCAAAAAAAAAAAAAAAAAAAAAAAAAAAAAAAACAAGCTAAAATATTATCTTACCACTTACGAACTTGCAGATATAGGTTAATATCCAAGTTTCTAAGGTTTCCTACCCATAAAATTCCAACTGTTTAAGGTTTCATGCCCATTCCAACTGCTAACATGAATAGACCATGTATGACGGATCTTATACTATTCCACTTAAAATGCATGGATGACGGCATGTGTATCATATTACAAAAATACAAAGTTACATATAGCTCCTGTGAAATATGACATGATAGTCACACTCTCACACTACAAATTTGGCATTTAAAGGTCTTCAGAAATTGAATACAAGCAACCACTGGACACGTAGCTTTTTTTCATGTTAACAGTCTGGTCTAGAGAGTCGAGTGTCTGATAGAACTGTGAACATTTGTGTATCTACAAATTCCTGCAAAATGCAAAAATGAACATGTTATGATCTGTTATCGCATCTCGGTTTGACGGTTTCTACATATTAAAGCAAAGAGAAAACAACATCGTAGGAGTTTCTTGGCAATGACACAAAGTTTTAGTTGAAGTGGCAAAGATAGACTAGTCAGGCACATAGGGTAATGAAAAACATATTCAGGTTGAACTGGGCCGGTTGACCCAAAAAACTTCTTCGCCCATTTTTACAATAAAGTAAGTATATCAATAACAATGCATTAATTATCATCACATCAATATTACCGGTATCCAAAATCTTTGCATAAAACGTTTAGGAAGTTGTTGACATTTTGTTTAGGATTGCTTTTATAAGTGCCTATCTGCTTATTTTAGGCTGATACGCAGTTCCAAGTGTCTGGATAAAACTGCTTATATGCTTTATCTCGCACGAAAATAAGCAGGTTGGTACCTGCTTGTATATAAGCAGTAAGCCCTTTTAAATAAGCAATTCCTAAAACCGCTTAGAAATAGACTTTGGTTCAACTTTCAGCCCATTTGACTCATTCCCCTTTGTCATACAACACAACCCAAAGCAACCCATTTATAAGTAAATGGATTGCGATCGACACATCTAATGAATGCAGAACTTAGAGAGAGAGCAATAAAGATGGTACCCTGACAAATGGTCGGTCTCTATAGGAGAAGGAATCGATATAGCTCTCCTTGAGAAGTAGAGAAACCTGGGAAGAAAAACTAGTAAGCAGGACAGTCATTAATGGTTGAGGTTTAAATGACAGATTAAAAAATAAGTCATCTTACCCTGTCATTATTTTGTACATTAGTGATTGTATGGTTAGACAAGTTTGAACAAAGCGACTCCAAATGCTGCCTCATGGCTGCTAAAAATTGTGTCGCAGCATCAATCTGTCAAAGTAACAAGTTATTTCCACATATTTGAAGATGGCAAGAAGATAGTGCTTATATGAATTCTTTTAATAAAGATGTTGGTTTTATGAACTCTAAAATACTACAGATGATTTTCGACCTGTTTACTCTTTAGCTAAACTTTTGTCCCATTAGATATCTAAAAAGTAAATCTGGATTGAAGTTAGCTAAAATGAATTAGGCTATCATCAAATTAGTGATGGTGGTGGACATCCATTGTTTGTATAGGGTATGATATATCATTAACGAGGAAGGTATAAAAAATGGCGTAAAATGAAATACGGTAAAAAGAATAAAATACCTGCCATTTGTTACACCTGTATACTGGATGCTTTTTAGCAGAAGTTTTGTCACTTGATAATCTAGCATGAAGTGGCCCTAGTCTGTTCATAAGTTCTCTTTGCTTAGGAAGTGCCGGCAAGGAGGACATTTCGACCTGCCAGTAAAAGGTAACTTGATGAATTAGAAGCAAGCAAAGTCAAATGCAACAATATGTAATCTAAAAATGCTTGAGGTGGACGTATGGGCAGGTTGGCGGATTGGGTAACAGATCAAGATTCAAGAATCAAGATGCATTTTGGTTGAGAGGGGATGCTTTGTAGTGTGGGTCAAAACGGGTTGGGTTGATCGGCTAACACTTTTTTGTCCATTTATTTAGATGTGGTAATTACAAAAAAAAAGAAAAAACAACAACAACAACAACAACAACAACAACAACAACAACAACAATATAATAAAATTGTCTAAATCCTCAAATAATAAAGTTCTATGCATTAAAAAAGAACTCTTTTGGCTACTCATGTTTCCCATTTGTTAGAAGATTTATTCAAAATGGTGTGTCACAGAAAGAAAGATGCTCTAATAACACATTACATTTATGTTTATGGTCCATGAGCTATACCTGGTTATCGTCCAAATCAACATGAACAAGGTTATTAGACATTTTCATCTTGTTATCAGCTGGTTTATGCAGTATCCCAACCTGCACAATGGATACAGCGAATAAGGTGTAGGTAAACATATCATTTTCTAAAGTTATAACCTAATGACTAACTGCATATCTTAAAAACATCCATACAAGTGATAAAATTTTCCTAATTCCTTTGCAATTATAATATATAATCTTAGTAATCAAGAATCCAACAACAACCGAACATGTAACCTGTATTCATTAAATAACTAATACCCTGCGTAAATGGGAAGCTGAATATTAGAAACTTACGACAAATGGAACCGGGGCATCAAGAAATTCAAACATCTTCCCTGGAAGTACCTGTAAACAAAAATTATAAGTTGAAGGTGCAAATCTTGTTTCTTCATTGCTAGAGACAAAAATTACTAGACATTGAAAGAGAGAAAGATGGGCCGGTTTGTTACAGGTTAAAATGAGTTTGGGACAACATAGGTCATTTTTTGTCATGTTGAAACGGGATGGGTTGACCCACAAACTATTTTTGGTCCCTTTTCAATTTTTTTTTAAAACCTATGCATTGATAATGAATGCAAGGACAATATGGTTTCACTAATACCCGAAATCTTTAAACAGAACACTTTCGGGAGTTGTATGCATCAACAATAGACTTTAACAACTTCGAACCTATTTGAACCACCCGACCCATTCCCCATTTAGCTAACATTTTAGTTTTGACCACTTTGAGATAATACTCAACCAAATCTACCCATTTTTAAACGGGTTATAATTGCCACCTCGAGGAGGGGGGAGATGGTTCATTAAAAATATGACTAACCGGAAGGAAAAGGCTCTGCCATTCAAATGGAAGAATCATAGGAATAAGAGATAACACTGTGGCTGACAAGACACCCTGCATATGTTAAAATTAGCCATTATAAAGGTCAATCAACTAGTTTGGATGAGCAATCACTACAGGAACCATAATCACATTTAAACGAAATTTGCGTTGTTAACTTTCAGTAACAGGATTACCAGATTTGGTGAAGTGATGATCACTTGTTTCTCCAAAAGTACCGCTGCAAGCAATATTAGAACCTGAAATTGGTTTTGTTATATTTCTCACCGTACAACTACAACTTGAATATATAGCAATGTATATGATACTTATAGTTGTATACAATTCGAGTATAGGACTTAGAATTATATAAATATGGTAAGCATGCATATGAAATATCCACCTATGGGAAGGAGAGTGCATGAATAAAATTTACATTTTGAAGGGAAAGAGCTCTACAAAGAGTTATGGTTGTCCAATTTGACAGAGAGACAGCTTCTTCAATTGCAGCAAGCTTGAATTTTACCTAGTAAAACATCACATGTCAGCAATCCACTAACTATGTGCGTCGTGATACCTAGAGGTGGATATACCGACCCATTTACTTATGAATGGTTTGCTCCACGTTATATGTATATATGTGACGGGTCAAAAAGGTGTAAGAAATCTAATCTTTAGAATCACATATGACACATTGTTTATTATAAGACAAACATGATTCAGATAAACCCGACCCACACGAAATTACCCAGTTTGACCCGTTACACAACCCGCCCATTTTTTGGCTCTAGTGAATCCTAACAGTGCAAGAAACCCATATACCTTATCCGGAATCAGTGACATGTCCACATCAGGATCTTCTCCAAAAGCAAAAGCTGTTCTATAATATTCAATAGCCTGTAGATGCTCGAATGGCTTAAAATATACTTTACCTCCATATTTTGGAACTGGCAAATCATGATAGCTGCAAACGATCTGCAGCAAATCATTCTTATTTTCCTGTCATGAACAAACAATTAACAAGAACAGTTATCAATAAACTGGCATGGTAGCTAAATAAATCAGTAATTTGTAAATAAGAATAACGGGATAGGTGGATTTGGTAACGGGTAAAAGCATGTTCAGGTTGAAATATCCAAGCTGGGTTGACCAGCAAACACGTTTTGTCCATCTTTTTTGTAAATAACTATTGTGCTAACTATGATTACTATGCATTAAAGATTGACTTTGAGCAGCTTTCGGTGAACTATTAGCAAAACTTTGACCCATTTGAGATAAAACACAACCCAAATTGACCCATTCATAGGTAAATGGGTCGAATGATTCACCTCTTTATATGCAACGAAAGTTAACACACCTTAGCCCATTCCATAATCGTCTTATCAGTAGCATCTTTGCCACTGCAAGAAAGTACTCCATCTTCATCCTCAGTTACAATTCCTCTCACTGAACTGGTTTAAGACAAGAAGATAATATTTAAATGCTTGCAAAAGAATATGACCCCATAACTAACTTACAGGATCAAGTTCCACTCGTGTACATGAGAAATAGCAAATAAATTCTCAATTTCACAATAACCTATCAAAGTAACGTCTTGTTAAGCAAGCAGGTTAACAAAATTTTTACTAAATGTACTTTAAACAATGACTTATTGAATAAAAATGTAATCATCTTTGTTAACTCCAAAAAACCTTCAAATTTTCAAACCTTATATCTTAACTCTTAAGATAGATAGTTTTAATAGTTTTCTCATGGATGCAAAAATGGTTGCCTAAATTAGAAATTGGGCCAAACTTGGTTTACATTTTTGTGCAATTAGCCTTTTAGACAAAAAGGAATATAAAAACAACAATTCTTCACCTGAACAAAGGTCCAGAACTTCCAATTCGTCCTAGTTTCGGGGTCACTGGAACAACACATGCCTCAATACCTGCCTTTCGTATGCTATCATGATCATCATGCACTTTTCCTAAGTACTCCCATCGCTTATCAGAGGCATCACTATTGCGATTATTAGGAGAATTGGTTCTCGATTTTGAAGGTGAAGTAAGCACATCTTCTATAATGCCTGCAGAGAGAGCCGAAAGGGCTAACGTGCCATCAACTCGTATTGCAGAATCCATCCATGAGCGCCCCTTACTCGGACTGCACTCCTCCTCTTGGTTATATACTTTGGGTGATGAAGGGATATGATCAAGACTGACTTCACTAACAAACTGTGTAATTCGATTGAGACGCTCCTGTGCAACAATACTGCATGCAAGTACAGGAACATTATGGGGTGGTAGCTCAAAGTTTACAAGCTTTCTGGAGGTAGTGAAAATGGCAGGTCAAATGGGTTGGGTAACGAGTCTAAACAGACAATTCCTTGGTGCTGGTCTTAACGAGTCAAGTTTTACTGACCCGAAACACTTTTTTGTGATTACGTTTTAAGCTCCATAATATATAAGTTGTGATTATAATATGGTAACAAAAAGAGAAATTGCATAAAAAGGTAATCAACATTGGTCTGATTGATCCTCTCGAGCTTTAAAGAACCAAATCAGCTCCATTTCTAAAAAAAGTCAAAAGGATCAAAGTTACGGACAATTTACCTGCCATATCATCATATCAACCTGGTAAACGGGTCACCAAAAACAACTTTTTTTCAAAGTCTGTTACCTTTTTATTGGTGAAAGAAAAGGTTGTTACCTCAAAGGAAATTTAACCTAAGCTAATCACCCGTTTACGCAATGTTTCATCAGAAAGATTGTATCATTTCTAATATAAGCTAATCCTTAGAATAAGTTTAGGCAGTTCTATACATTAAAAGTGCCCTTCAGGCAACTTTCAACCAGTCTGACCCATTTGGCACATTTCTTTTGAGCGATTTTTATTTTATTTTATCTGTTTCACCCACTGGAGATTAAACATAACCTGAACCGACTCATTCATCAGTAATTTAGTCGACATTGCCACTTTACTGTTTTCATTTAAGTGAAAGTAGTGAGACACTAGCCTGTTTAACATCTGGTAGTGTAGTTCAAAAAAAGGAACTCTTGTCAATAGACAATAACAGCGAGGTGCAGTGACTAAAAAACGACTGCCTCCTCCGGGTGCTCTGGGAAGGGGCGATGCATCACGAAGCATCCCTGGTGGTCTCTGAACGAACTCTTGTGTGTGTAGACAAACACCGTAAAGAGTTGCATTGTCTGCCACCTATTGATACAAAGAAAATAATCTAAATCTTTATAACAATTTTCAAGACACATAAAACTTGGCTACCTAGAATCTGTGTGTATAAACAGAATAATTATAAGTCAGCTCTCACATTTACTTCATTTACATACTTGAACATATATAATGAATCATGTTCTTAAAATATGAAAAGCAATTTGCGTTCAGGATGTAAGAATGACGTAATTTCCTCCACTATTCATGTTACTTAAGTCAAATATAGCGAATTATTGTTTGGGTATTTTTTTTATCCGATGACAGTCTACTAATACACAAAGCTGTTGCCATTTGAGGGAGAAAATGAATATGATATGAAGCATAATAACATGGAGAATCAAATTTCAATATTAGATACAACTTACCTTAAGTGAAAATATAAATGATAAGTCGTCTCTGCTCAAGTGTTCCTGTTCATGGAAACACAACTGTAAGAGACTACATAGCTAGGATCACATGTAGTTAAATAAGCTCACTTTACATAAGTAAAACGATTTTCCATGAACACAAACCTGTCCGTACACAATTTGATTTAGCTCACTTAGGGATGGGGATCTCCTCATCACATGTGCCTGAAGGAAGCACAAAACTAAGAACAAATAGCTATCTGACTATTTGAATTTTGAAGTGTAACTAAAACCATCCTCTATTATTACGGGACAAGATAGTTGTATCTTTTGAAGGAAGAAAGCGTTGCTCATATGGTATACATCTAAACTTTTTCAGAGCAGAAACATATCAAAAAAAGAAGACATTGAGGGGTGAGGTATTGAAGAGATATCGATTGTGTGTTTGTGACACATTTATTTATAAATGGGTAAACTTGGCTATGTTTCATACCAAACAAGTCAAATAAACAAAATTCGCTATTTGTAAAACAGGCCAAATGGTGATGGTCAGGTCGAAAGTCACCCTAAGTGATATTTGAAGCATACAGCCTTGTAAATCGTGTTATTCAGAAATTTAGATCTATGTTGTTCTAAGATACCTTTTTTAGTAATATTTAATACCCCAAATATCGTTAACAATAAAATCCGGACAAAAAGTTTTGCAGGTCAACCTGGAACCTGTGTTGACCCATTACCCAACCTGCCCGGACCCTTGTATTTTTCCACTTCTAAACGGTAGCATAGAAATTGTCATAATGAGAAAATAGAGTTTAGAGATGAATCACCTTTACGCCTTCAGGAAAGCAAAAGGATGCTAAATCCACTAATCGCATAGATAACCTCTTATCTGGAGGGTACTTGAAAAGTATCTGGAAGAAGATTAAATAAAACAAAATGACTGAAAACATCAGTGTTTTATATACTAAAATATATAGATACATTGCTATACAAAGTTTAAGTCAATAGAATTATGTAACAAGTCCTCGCAACGTTTAAGCTATAGGCAACCTTGCTCATGTTATGGCACTATAAAATATAAATATTAAATATCTATAAGATTGCAGAAAATCTTTCTCATTGCAAAATTGCAAACATACTTTCACGGAAAGCATGATATATGAAAACATTCGTAAACAGATATCATCTCGAACAGGTGATCATGAAATTGAATCATACAAGTCATAGTTGGTTATAAATAAAAGAATGGGACAATCCTCAATTTATAGTTCATACAAAGCAGACCTGAGGTTCCACCATCACACTTGGCGGTGATCTAAATTGCATGACTTTAAGATCCATCAGATCAGTTTTATCAGATTTGGCCTCCCACTTCTTTCTTGTAGCAAATGCATCCTCCACAGGTCCGAGATTAGCATTTGGATGGATACCCGCGATGAGGAAATGTTCAAAGAGTGAGGTTGGATCCTGATACTTCGCGGTATCCTACACCCCAAAATTTTCACATAAGCTTTTTAATGCATTGAAGGCCAAAAAAAAAAAAAAAAAAAAAAAAAAAAAAAAAAAAACGGGAGGGAAGAAGATTTTTTTTCCCCAATAATGTCTAGTAAAAGAAGACACAATTTGCACGCGAGTTACAGAAACTGTTATACTTCTTAAGTTTAATGCGCACAAATACTAAAAGAAAAATGTTACACATGTGCAGGTGCATTGATTATTTGTAAAGTTCACTGCGGTTCGGATTGCTTGATAAATCTGATTCTACTGCATTTTGATAACTGTCGCGAATGTGTTTGGGATTTCTGATCAAACTTTATCTGATTACTTGCAGATGGAATTAGAAAAGCAACTCGAAATTGCTATTGGGAGCAGGTAATTTAAAAAAGGCAATAAGTAGATAAGCAGTTCTAATAAGCAATCCCAAATATCTTAACATAATCTTCTAAAGGATTAATATGAGGATGTAGCATTTATCTGTCAAAAGTATGCACCAAAATATAATATAACACCTATGTGCAGAATACTAGCATCAAGCAGACTTGTCAAGGGACAAACATAATACAAACCAAACATATATTGAAGCAAGTTAAAACCGATAAATGAAGTGTATTACCGAGGATCTTGATTGAAATTGATACCACTGACGTTTCTGGTGAGCTAGAATCTCCGGATTGAAAAACGCTTGTTCCTGGCTACCACCCCAATTCAAAGCCCTTTGCATATGAGTTTTCAATCTTTGAAAACCATTGTTTTGAGTATTTAACGATGTCACAACTTCGCTTCTACAACGTCTATGACCACCCGGCCCTACTGTTGTCATCCTTATACCACCTTAATATCCACCAGTTACTCTATATTGGCTACCTCAAAAACATAATTCGTAGATATACTCAACGTACTCTTTTTCAAATTTAACATCATTTTTCATTCCATTTCACTAACCTAAAAACACATAACTTCATGAAAAACTCACACCTTGATAAGGCAGGTGTTGAATCAGGATCCAAACACTCTGCATACAGTATATACAAAACACCCAAGCAGCCACACAAGATGAAGATTATGATGGAACAAAGTATGATCAAGTGTGATATGATGTAATAGTTGTACAATATACAGTTAGAGTTGTACTTTACAGTTAGTTAGTAATAGTTAGTTTGCAGCAGTATATAAGATGTAATTCTGTCTTCATCATGTAACAATTTCATAATAATAAAATTCATTTTTCCATTCAATATGTTTTCTCTCATTTTGTTATATGGTATCAGAGCCAGAACCACCACAAACTGTGGTGGTAACTAACTCCGATGAAGATAACAGAATTTTCCGGTGACAATAACTAATTTTCCACCATAAAACCACCGCAACAACCTTTCCCGCCATTTTTCATTCACCAAAAATTCACAATTCCACCATATTCCACCATCATTTCTGCTCAATAATCATCATAAACAACTGTAAATCATCTCAAAACACAAGAAAGCATCAAGAATCATCCAAAATCATCAAGAATTCATTCAAATTCTGCAATAACTCTGTTTTTCATCACTACCATTGATAAACCTTCAATCTTCTCATCAAACCACAATCAATACACTTCTTGAATAGCCATGGCAACATCAGGAACAAGCTCACCACAAACAACCACACAAATACTTGATGATGTCACTTCACCACTTCATCCACTGTATTTCCATCCCAATGATCATCCTGGCATGATTCTCATATCAAGAAAGTTAACTGGATCAGAGAACTATGGTACTTGGAAAAGATCAATGCTAATTGCTTTGAGTGCTAAAAACAAAGTGAAATTGATCAATGGTGAGTATGCAGAACCACCTTCTTCATCAGAGTTGAGGGTACATTGGGAAAGAGCCAATGACATGTTGATTTCTTGGATTCTCAACACTATCTCTGAACAGATAGGTAACAACCTCACCTTCATCAATTCTGCTTATGCTTTGTGGAATGAATTGTTTGATCATTATTCACAACTAGATGGACATAGGATTTACCAATTAGCAAATGAGATTGTTGACCTTAAGCAGTCAAACAGCACAATTGAAGTTTATTATCAGAAATTGAAGGGTCTTTGGGATGAATTAGATGCAATTGAAGCACCATATGCATGTACTTGTCAATGTACTTGTGAAAATGGAAAAGAAAATGGTGAAAGGGAACAGAGGAAAAGACTAATTCAGTTTTTGATGGGCTTAGATGATAGTTACACAAATATCAGGGGTCAAATTTTGTTAATGCAACCAATGCCTCTAGTTTCTAAGGCTTACAGCATGTTGAGGCAAGAAGAAAAGCAAAGGGAGACACCCAAGCCTGACTCTACTATACCCACTGCACTAAACACCTACAGAAACTACCCAAGATCAACCAATCAATCAAGGAACAATCCACCTCCAAACCTACAATCAAGCAATCAGAATGATAGGAAAAGCAATTTCAAGCAAGGGGTTTTCTGTGCTTATTGTAAGAAGGAGGGACACTCAAAGGAAGAATGTTTTAAGCTACTTGGTTATCCTCCTGGTCATCCTCTACACAACAAATACCTTCCACCATCACAAAGGATTCAACAAGGAACTAGGAACACAAGATCTGCTCATATGGTTACAAATGAGTCACTACCACAGATGGAAAGTCCACTGGATGAACCTGCTTGTCCTACTTCTGCAAAATCAGATGACTTTGTTAATGCTAGAATGGATCAGATACAAAACCAACTCAATCAAGTGTTGCTCATGATGCAGAACAACCTTCCAAACACCACTGATGGTGCTTCATCATCACACATGACAGGTATACTCTCCTTCAATCATAGAGTTCCTATTCCTTCTAAGCTAACTGGTGTACATTCTTTCAATTCTACTGCTAGTATGCATTCATTCATTGCTTCACACATCACTAAAACCAAAACCACATTGCATATATGGATAATTGACAGTGGAGCTACAGACCACATTTGCATATCACTTACTCTAATGCATAACACCACCACACTTACTACACCAATCACTGTTTCATTGCCAAATGGTCAAACCACCAAGGTGTACATCACTGGATCTGTGAAACTAAGCCCCTCACTCACCATACACAATGTTTTTTACATCCCAACATTCACATACAATCTCATCTCCATCAGCCAACTCCTACACAGGACACTTTTTTCTGTTACATTCACACATAACAAGTTCATTTTTCAGGGCCATGATGGAAGTACTACACATGGCACCCTTCATGGAGGACTGTATCTTCTCAACACCACAACAAATCCAACTTCTTCACATCCTGTGATTCTCTCAAGTTCAAGCAAACCACATCTTTGGCATGCTAGACTGGGCCACACACCACTATCCACAATCAAGCAAATTTCTAATCTCTCTCTTCCTGTATCATGTAGTTCAGAACCAAAATGTACCATATGTCCATTAGCTAAGCAACATGTTTTACCTTTCTCTGTCAGTGAATCATATGCAAAATCAAACTTTGATCTCATTCATATGGATGTTTGGGGCCCTTACAGGCATTGTACTCTAAATAAATGCTCATATTTCCTCACAATTGTTGATGACCATTCAAGAGCCACATGGACCTATCTTCTGCCAAATAAACATCATGTTTTATCCACTTTCAAAGTCTTTTATCAATCAATATTAACTCAGTTTCAAACAAACATCAAAACTATTAGAAGTGATAATGGCACAGAATTCATAAATTCATCTTTCACTGAATTCACTCAATCCAAAGGCATCACTCACCAAACTTCTTGTCCATACACACCTCAACAAAACTCAAGAGTTGAAAGAAAACACAGACATTTATTAGAAATGGCAAGAGCAATTCACTTTCAAGCTAACTTTCCCAAACACATGTGGGGTTACAGTCTTCTAGCTTCCACATATCTCATAAACAGAATTCCAACAAAAGTACTTCACAATCACAGTCCATATCAACTTCTATATAACAAACCACCTTCACTTGAACATTTGAGAATCATAGGGTGTCTAGCTCATGCATATCATCACACATCAGACAAATTCAATCCTAGATCCACTCCAACTGTTTTTGTTGGATATCCTCACAATCAAAAAGGTTATTTATTACTTGATCTCAAAACAAACAAAACCATCACTAGTAGAAATGTACTCTTTGATGAAACCATTTTTCCATTTCATACCTCACCAACACCAACTAGCATCTCTCAAACTCCAACCACAGACACCACAAATCATATATCTATACCTCCATCATTTCCATTCACCACAACTAACTCACCACCTCTGACCCAAACATCCTCTACTGCAACACCAATTCCTCCACCATTATCACCAACAGCTTCACACAACAACACTCCTACTCTCACACCATCACCTATACAAGAACATTCAACATCCACAGATTCCACAACTTCTTCACCTATCACTGAACAACCAACTACACCCACCCCTGAACCAACAACATTCACAGATCCAATACCACCACCTATTCAAACCACTCAATCTCCACTCAGAACCTCTACAAGACACAAACAACTTCCCACAAAACTCAAAGATTACCAATATCATTTACCAAAGTCTAACATTCACCAATTCACTACTGCTAAATCACATCACAAACACCATCATTCTAATTATCTAAATTATTCCAATCTTAAACCACAAACATCATATTATATACTCTCCATTGACAAAATCATTGAACCAACAACTTTTTCACAAGCATCAAAACATCCCAAGTGGGTTGAAGCAATGAATAAAGAAATACTAGCATTAGAAAAGAACCACACCTGGGAGCTCACACTGCTACCACAAGGCAAATCAGCAATTGGAAGCAAGTGGGTGTACAAAATCAAACTCAGAGCTGATGGTAGCATAGAAAGATTCAAAGCAAGACTAGTGGCAAAGGGTTTTCATCAGAAAGAAGGAATTGACTACAATGAAACCTTTGCACCAGTTGCAAAGATGTCCACTGTTAGAGTTTTGATTGCTATAGCAGTTAGCAAGCAATGGATTATAGAACAGTTAGATGTCAACAATGCATTCCTCCATGGTGATCTTCATGAAGAAGTGTACATGCATGTTCCACAAGGCTACAACCAACAACTTCCACCTAACACAGTTTGCAAGCTCAAAAAGTCTTTGTATGGCCTAAAACAAGCTAATAGGCAATGGTTTGAAAAGCTTACAACATTCCTCACCTCACTTGGCTTCATACAAAGCTATGTTGATACTTCTCTGTTCACATTCAACAAAGGTGACTGCTTCACATCACTCCTAGTTTATGTAGATGACATTCTCATAGCTGGTAACAGTCCTCATCACATCAAAGTCATCAAACAAAGACTCAATGATGAATTCAGTATCAAAGATCTTGGACCCTTGCACTATTACTTAGGAATTGAATTTATGAGGAATGACAAAGGTATGGCTATGACTCAAAGGAAGTATGCTCTTGAATTAATCACTCATGCTGGTTTACTGGATATCAAACCTTCTGCTACACCCTTGGATCCAAACAAAAAGCTTCTAAAGGATGCAGGTGATCTACTGGAGGATCCCTCACACTATAGAACTCTAGTTGGAAAGCTACTCTACTTGACTATTACTAGACCTGATCTTGCTTTCTCTGCACAAGCACTCAGCCAATTTTTACAAGCTCCCAGAACAACACACATGAAAGCTCTCATTAAGGTGCTAAGATATGTGAAACTCTCTCTCACACAAGGTCTCTACTTTTCAGCTCAGAATGATCTATCCCTCCTAGCTTATTGTGACAGTGATTGGGCTGCATGCTACAACACAAGAAGATCAGTAACTGGGTTTGGTATCTTTCTTGGATCAAGCTTAGTTTCATGGATGTCAAAGAAACAACATGTAGTGTCCAGGTCGTCTACAGAGGCAGAATACAGGGCACTTGCTGATACTACATGTGAGGTAACTTGGCTCAAATGTTTACTCAAGGAGTTCCAAGTAACAGTTCCTACTCCAATACCAATGATGGTTGACAATGCTTCTACCATAGCCTTAGCATCTAACCCTGTCCACCATGCAAGGACTAAGCATATTGAACTTGACTGCCATTTTGTAAGAGACAAAATCAAAGCTGGTTTAATTCTTCCCAAGTTCATATCAACAAAGAATCAACCAGCAGATATACTGACAAAAGGCTTGAGCAGACCTCTACACTATAGTTGTCTATTCAAGTTAGGCATGTGCAATCCTTACACCATGCCAACTTGCGAGGGGGATGATAAGGCAGGTGTTGAATCAGGATCCAAACACTCTGCATACAGTATATACAAAACACCCAAGCAGCCACACAAGATGAAGATTATGATGGAACAAAGTATGATCAAGTGTGATATGATGTAATAGTTGTACAATATACAGTTAGAGTTGTACTTTACAGTTAGTTAGTAATAGTTAGTTTGCAGCAGTATATAAGATGTAATTCTGTCTTCATCATGTAACAATTTCATAATAATAAAATTCATTTTTCCATTCAATATGTTTTCTCTCATTTTGTTATACACCTAATACATATATCTCGAACAATCATAAAAAATGCAATCTCATTAGAAAATTCTATAAATCTTTATTTACGCAAGCACCGTGACTTAAGCCCAATCAATAATCATCAAATGCCTGCTGCCTCACATTCACAACAATCATGATGATCAATAACATCTTATTTATTCCACAAATCACAATCCTGAACACATTACACGTTTCACACGCATCAACAAAAAATACAAAAGTAACGTATCATAACAATAAACCGCATGACCAAATAACGGAATGGTAGGAATGATCGATGTATACCTGTAATGATGAACATGAACTGTGTTTGTGGAAATTGCTAGGGTTTAATTTTTCGTTACTTTACGTAAATTTGATTAATAAAAATGTTCTCAGGCAAATGGATTTGATGATGAACATGAAATGTGGATATCATGAAAATGAAAATGTCAATATCATAACAGAATTATATTACATGTGTGTAACGGCTTTCTATTGTAACGTTTTTGTTTTGTTTGTTTGTATATTTACACTGATGCACACAGTATAACACCCAAATGCAGAATTAGTGGTGTGCAAACCACTTTTAGTGATGTACATATCAGCTCCCTTATAAAATTTTAGTTTAATATATGGACATGCAGAATTTGGTAGTGTTTAATATTTTGTAAGTGTGAAATTACACGTCAGGTTTTGACTATAAGTACAATTAATAATTATATTTTGACAGTTTTTTAAAATTGAAAGGAAACTATAAGTGGGTTATCAAGAACAAGATAATAGATTAATAGATAAGAGATTTTTTTTGTAAGTTCGGGGACTAACAGAACAATACGTAAGACTAAAGTACAACCAGGTAAAGAAAGTAATGCACATAGTACAATAACGCTATACATAATTTAGTGGTGGATGACAAATAAAAATGGTGTACAAATCACCTCCCAAGAAATAAACCCATGGCAAATATGTGGAGATGCGAAGAAATAGTCCATTTCCGATAATAACATGATCGATACCGGTATATGGATGGGCATCTAAAACAAGAGAAGGATCACAAGTCATATTACTTGAAGCACCAGAATCAGATATCCAACCATCTAACGTATCACATGTATCCGAGAAAGAAGATAGATGTGAGGCCGTATAAGACTAATGCTAATGGGCGTTGCCCCCAACCACAACCCCATAAAAGTAATGTGTTGCTTCATCAGCCCACCACAAAGTGACGCGTTGCTTGATGACCATTTCAATATTTCGGTTGATTGAGTGACCGAAACATTTAACAAAGCAACTCCAACTTTTGTTACCGTTTATATGCATATTTACGGGGTTGCTTTTGTGGTCACCACTAGCTAGTTATGATTGGGGTGGAGTTGTGGAGACAGAAAGCTGAGTTGGCGGGGTTGCTTGGGTAAAAAAGTGGTCACCGCTAGCTAACTATAATGTGATGTAAATGAACTAAAAGTCCAACCTTGGAAATAACCAGGATCAAAAAGTATATTCAATTTACTAGAAGGAGGTCCGAAGATACCTTTTGAATGAACTTTGTATATTATTAGCAAAGAACCATTGTTGTGACCCCCCGTAGATCTGAGTATGAACCCTCTGATGTTCCAATGGGCCCTCCTATCCGTTTTGAACCCTACCCAAAATTTTCTTATTTGCATTCTAAAATAAGGGTTAGACCATTTGTTTGCAGCCACATGAGAAAATACTAACGATTTTGATTCATATCAGCGCTAGGTAAGTTGATTAATTGTTGCTGTTTGTTTCTCAATGATATTATTATAAGATAAGAATTGGTGTTTAGATAATAAAGTATGAGCTCTCGTACCATATTGATGTTTACTGTATTAATTAGTTGTATAACATAAGATTGAACGTTCATTACATTATAATTGTGTTAATACTTATATGCTTCTTTTTAGTGAGATTTGAACCCAAAAGTTTTGGTTAATGGAAGCTAGCTATATGCTATATAAAACACACAATTAATTAAGTACTTTAATCATCACTTGTTCTAACTGAGAAACGTTTGGTAATTATCTATCTCCAACTATGAATACTTTACACGTACGTGGTTCTTAATATGAAGCTTCGGATAAAAAAAAAAAAAGGGTTTTAATTCCCGATCTAGTAATTGAAACTTGTATGTGTGTAAACATTTACTCCAATATGACTGATTAACATTCCATGTCATTAAACTATTTTACACGTCATATTTTTTAACCCACGTGTATATTGCATTTGCATGTATGTAGATATATGTATCCTTGTGTACTAGTGTTGGCTAGGGAGGTCACGTTTAGTCTGTTCCCGCTTCATCTTCAACCTTTGTTATTTCACTAAGATTGCATGAACATGGTTGGCATCTTTATCACAACATTTTAACAGGTGTCGTGTCATCCTCATAAGATTGGCCAAACATTAATCTCGTTGTAAGTTGCTACTAATTGCACGAGTGCTTTTGTTGCTGTAATTTTTGTTGAAACGCAGATCCAAGATTGTTAACTTTAGCAACCTGTGTAGCCCCTCAACTTTGCTGATCTTGTTTTCAGCAAGGTATAGCTCCTTGATGAGTGTACAGTTTCATAGCCTCAAAAAAATACGTATTTTGACTTTAGATATCAAACGAACCACTTCTGATTTACACGACTGTATGAGATTTGTTTGCGTCATATTTTAGATGCAAAACACCAAACAAAGCAAAAATGCAGTCTTTATATTAACTGTGTTTGTTTTATATTGGATTGGAAGAGAAATGGGATCGAGTAGCAGTAAACCTAGGGAAGTGACGTCAGCGGAGAACCGAAGGAGTGTTTCAAGGAATGTTTTTCAAGATAACTGCATCATCAACAAATCTTCTTTTTCTTCTAATGTTATTGATGATAATGATGTCACTCATGATGACGATGAACAGGTGATTTTTTTATGTATAAATTTGTTACGTTGTGTTTTGTTGGTTTTGGTTCTGTGACTCTGTACATGTGATGTGTTTTAGGTTTTTGTATCTAAATATCCTCATAAGCATAAAATTTAAATATTTATTAGTTGTTATGTAAATGATTTTACTTGTTCACCAGGTAGGCCGGTTACGATAGTTACTAGAATATAACAATTTTGAAAGTTTTTGGTAATAAAATAAGTTCGTTTACTAACTCTGTATATTTGTGAAAGCATGTTTAATTTCTATTTAATCGACTTAACCAAAAAAAAAATATCAACATTCAATTTTAGAGTGATCATGTCAACTTGGTGCAGTTATTAGTCTTGTTGTTGATATTGTTAAATTTCTTTTTAGCTTTTAGGTTACTGAATCAATATATGTATCAAAAATTTTGCAGTATCACAATCACGCGATGTCATATTATATATGTGAAGATTTGATTGATGAAATCTTTATAAGACTACCATTTAAATCCCTTGTGCGGAATACATCTCTCTCCAAATCATGGCGTGCTCGTATTTCTACCCCTAGTTTCGCCCGCAAGCACGCTCTCAGATCTGTGACAACGCCGCTGACTCTACACAAATATTTTCTTAGAGAACATATTCGGTACGATTCAAATCAAAAGGACTTTTCTACAAATTGTATTCTTCTGGAAAAAGGATACGCTAACTTAACAGAAGTCAAGCGATACACTAACTTAACATCAGTCCAGGTCATAGTTAGCAACGTTTCAAGATTGTTGGTGCATGTAATGGAATAATCTGTCTGTTTAATGAGGGTGTACAGTCAATCACTCTATGGAACCCTTCAATTAGGCGTAAACTAACCGTCCCCACTTATCCTTCTAGTAATAAGTGGGTATCATTCGGGTTTGGTTTTGACCCAATCAGTGATGATTACAAGATTGTTGCTGTGTCTCACAGTTATAAAGATGCACAAAGTTCATTTATTTACTCTTTGAAGACAAACTCGTGGAGTAAGATTGTTTCAGATACTCCTAAGTTTTACTATGTGTGCTCTGACTTATCCGCGTGTTTTTTCAAAGGAACATTGCATTGGGTTGTTCAATCTAATCAACATTGTATAATCACATTTGATCTAAGCACTAATGTTTATGGCTTCATATCCTTGCCAAAACCCGATTCGGAATTTTTCGCTCCAGTGATCATCAAAGGTTGTTTAGCTGTGATTTTTGTGAGTCGTGATGGTGGAGAGCATTGTTCGATTTGGGTGATGAGAGAGTATAATAATGTTGCATCTTGGACTAAGGCCTTTGATAAGGATTCTATATCGTATAATCATGAGACTAGGACACGCTCAAGACTTATTGTTGATTCTTATTACACAGTTGACATGGATATGTGCATCGAAAGCCTTGAATTGTTAGATAAAGAGATCGTTAGAGACGAATCTGATTTTCTAGCATGGCGCTACAAGATGTATTAATATTATTATTCAAATGTTTAGAAGTCTTTGTGAGTTATGGTTATAGTTATTGGTTTGGATACATGTTATTTGGTAGTGCTATTTGTGCAAAAGTATGATATGAACCAAGTACACATATGAATGCAAGGGGTAAGTACTATTTGTGCAAAAGTATATGTTTAGTAAAGATCACTATTTTTAGTTAATCAAGCTCAACCAGCTAAGCTCTTGTTTCTGCAGCTTTCTTCCTTACAAATATACACCATCTCAGAGCAGCCTTCAGTTTGAGCCAACCAACAACCGCCATCCTTGAATTGCGCCCGGGCCCTTGTGCATACACTGGGCCCACCTCTGGCTCATGAAAAACGTTATAACCGCATGAATCATTGTCATAGAGACCGTAAGTAGATCCGGTGGCTCCAACACCAAAGCTTCTAAGTAACTTCTGCATGTCATCAGTTTCCAGCATCTCTGAACTCCTCAAATGGACTTCCTCAGAGAACGTTTCTCCAAACCCATTTCCTTGTGGGTCGGACCAATCTGCTGAACTATCAAATGATGGTTCAGTTTATCCATAATCAGTGTGGGAGCTTGTTGAAACACTCACATTAGGATCAGAATTTATAAATGGATATTCAATCGTGTTATGAGCAGGCGGTGAAGGGAATGTTAGTGCACTCAGGACTTTTCCATCATATTCTACGACTCGACTCCAATTCTCATAGGGAGGTGATTTGCACACTCCCATATTTGATTGGGACACTCCAAAACGTGCATTAATATAAACTGCTTTAACTGTTTGATCATTGAGTGTCCCAATCAAATTTATGAGTGTGGCAATCACTTCCCATTCTCATATGCTCTTTTCACTTGTGAATCTATGGAAAGCTGTTTAATGAAAGACAACATAATTAAAAACAATTGAGAATAAATTTGAGGGTATAGATGAAGAGTTGTGCAAACCTTCTGATTGTGGCTAAGCGATTCCAATGGAATGAATTCCATCAGCAATAACACCTCGTAGCTCGTAAATGTGGGTGAAGATAGCACCAGTGGTGTGAGATAAATCGGCATAGTATACATATAGCTTTCCTCCTAAACCATAAGTCTGGCATGCTCCACTGTATTTTCCCACATCCCACTCCCTAGAATCTGTATTCACTTATGTATTAGGGGGGCATTTGATAGTGATATTGAAGAATGAGTGATAGAAAATTGTGTTTGCGGTGTGCTTTTGATGTTTGAAGCTGTAATAATCAAATTGTCATTTGTTTAGTAGTTTGAAAAAATCCGATCATTAAAGAAAAACTATTAGAAAGAATGACCAAAAAATATGATTTTTTTTGGAAAAATTGGAGACGGTCTGTAAAATAGATAATAAGTCTCAAAGTGAAGTTACATGGGGTAGATAAATAAACATATTTAAACCTTTAGACAATCAATATTGTTGTAGTTAGTATGAGATTGATTATCTAAACCAGAATTATGAGCCATATCCAAAAGTTAATTGATTATAGTAAATCAGATGGTAATTTCCAAAACGTAATTCCAACACCCATTTAGAAAAACAAAACACCGCGTGTGGATGCATAACAAGAACATAAGTGACAGAAGAAGCTTACATTTCTAAATCTTTGTGGATCTCTGGCAAGAACACGAAAGGAATCCTCAACGGTTATAACTTCAGATTTGATCAATTTCTTATGCAGTGCCCCATCCTTTGCTATTCTATCCAATCTCCAAACTTCATCATGTAAAGCAGGTGGATACTGTTTTTTGTACCCTGCAAAAGTAACAGATACAACAATTAAGCTCATATACTGTGAATGCGTCGATTTTTTTTATGTTTAATTTCTAACGGGTCAAACGGGTAAAAAATGTAATATCTACTAGTTAGAAAGCCCTGAAAAAAACTAGTTAAAAAGAACACACTCAACAGGCCAAACGAGTCAAAAGTGACGCAACACCTACATTATTTTAATTGAATAATATACCTTTAATCATATTGGACACACATATTTTTCCTAGAATATATTTGGAAACAATAGTTCACAATCAACCCAACCCCCAAAAAATACCCGTTTTCGGCTTTTGGCTTCATACCCAACCTGCCTGCCGACCCATTTTCCTCCTATATATAATAACATGTTATTAGAAAATGTAAGCTTTATGATTGTTACATTCTCCTCTATGATCTTTAACAGCAAAGCCAACACAGTATCCAGAAGCTACCTTTAAACCGAGCCTATAATTTCTAGCATTCGGCTTCTAGCCCTTGATAAATTATCCTGCTAGCTCCAGACATTCTTTCCAAGTTTTTGGTGGCCTGCTGCCGAGTTCCTCTGAGAACTGATCCTTGACTATGCCAGCTATGAAAGCTCCGATGAGTTGTTGGTCACTGAGACCTGGTAGTTTCATTGTTTCGGTGTTGAAATGTTCAGTGAATTCTTCAAATGACTCGTAGGTGCCTTGTCTTAACAGTTGTAAGTCGATGAAGTGCCCTGTGTAATTCTACATTGGTTGGAAGTTAGAGGAACTTATCCTTCATGTGTTTCCAACCTGAGATGCTATGATTGGCCTGGCATTGAACAATGAAACTGCCGAGTCGACGAGTGTATGCTGAAACATATGACATGCTATAGGGTTGTTCGAGGCACAAGTCATGATCGCTCCTTCGAATATCCACACATGAGAGTCTGAATCACCGAGGCATGTGTATGTGCCTACACTCTTAGGTATGATTAGGTCACCAGGGAGTTCGTAATCAGATATCCACTGAACAGACTATTCTTTTTCGATCGGTATTGCCCTGAGGTGTTCAGGTGTTGATGAGCTGAACTGGTGTTATTGCCTTCCTCGTAAGTACTTTTGTGAGTAGCATGACTAAGTGTCCCTCATCGGAGGGTGGTTGGGCTGGTGGTGGGGTGAGACAAGTGTTAACCTAAGAGGGTGAACCAAGTAGTGACAACAGGGAGTCCATTTGAGCTGGGCTCATGGTTATGCAAACCTAGGAGTTGGATCTAGGTGGTGGTGTGCTTTGAATGTTGGATATATGGGTATGTGGAGGAGGGTAAGTAGGTGGTCGTGTGTTTACATGAGAGTCGACCATTCTTCTTTCTGTTGCTACTTGTTCTAGGTAAGCGGCTACCCTTGGCGTAACCTGGATACAGTGTTGCCTTCCATCATGTTGTACCCCTGGTACCCAATCTATTGCTTGACACCGAAGTGTGGAATTCTTCCACCTTAGACTGCACCATTGTATTGTATGTACTACCCTGACGTCTTTGCTCTTGAATCGGCCTGACATGTGCAGGTGGCCTAGGAACTCGTTGCTCCTCCTAAAACCGTAAGGCGCCTTCCTGGAAAAATGTTGCATGTCAGCCGATGTGGTCATCTGTTTCCTATTCTTCACTTGATGGTCATCTTGTAAAGTTTCCCAGCTGAATGCTGAGGATCATTTCACAGCACTTGCTGACACTCATTAGTTAGTGATGCGTAGGGATTGCACCAGGCTTTACCTCTCAAGGGATCTCGAGAAGCTTACAACCCCCACCAGGCAGTGTACCTGATCGTTGTAGTATAGTATAGTGACAAGTACCGGGGGATTGATCGTTCAGCTAGGAATAGTGTCGCTAGGATTAGAAAACCTAAATACTAGTTCTAAAGATGATGAATGATTATTTTTGTATTTTTATATTTTTTTTAGAAAGCAAATAAAAATCTCGGGTTTGAAGGATTTGGGCGGAATTAGTTGCTAGTCAACTAACCCAATATTAAAGATGTAATCAAAATAAAATACTAGAAATGAAAATAAACTAAATTAAACTAAGGTTGTGAGCAATAAGTGGAGAAATTGTGTTTACTTAGATTTCACTACTCCCTAGATATCTTTTACACGTTAATTACTTGTTATAGTTGCGTGGATGACGGATTGTATTCCTTAATACCATTCATGGGGTGGCGCACTTAATTCCCCAATCCTATGAGTGCCTACTTCACTCCTATGTCGAGCCGGCTAAGAAGCTCCTAACATGGATCATTAGAATTTACTCACGCATTAAATACAATCAATAAAACCTAGTGCACGTCAGTTCATGTTTCCTAAGACGTTCAAGCATGTTACCATTTGGAGATCTGCCAGTTTTCTTAAGCCTAACATCGAAATCATTCATCTAAATACAACCATAAACAAGTAATCAACACATAATTAACATCTAGGTTTCATTAGATCTAAGCAAACACAAGATAGATCTAGTCTAGCATGGTGGAATTAAGACAAGTACAAGATATAGACAACCAACACATAGACATATTGATTGAATTAGAAGAACACTTATCTCAATTACACATGTAAGGGTTCAAGGGCTGAAAACCCTTGAAAAACCTGTAAAATTCGTAATAGGTTCGGCCTTAGGGTTTCTCCAAACTTCTCCTTTTTTTTATGAATGAAAATTAGAAAACTATATATAGGAAATTGAGGCTGACGACGTCAAGACCAAATAGGTGACGCCGTCATCTCGCCGCCAAAATACTTCTCGGACTGCCTTGATCTACATCTGACGCCGTCATGTATTAGCTTCTTCCAGGCCGTCACGTGTTTTACTCTTGACGCTCTACTTGTGACGCCTTCATGTTTGCACTGGGCCGTCATGCAATTTACTCTTGACGCCGTCAGGGTGTTGCTCTTGACGTCGTCACCTACTGTTCCCAGCAAGAAAAATTAAGACTTTGGCATTTTCTTTACTTTTATGCTCCAAAAACATCCGAATTGCTTCCTTTTCCAGATTTCACTCCCAAAGTACCTAAAATCACAAAAGGAACGATTTAGGGCAATATTTGATCAAATAAATTCAATTCCGGGCTTAAATGACCCCCTAAAAGTGGTTCATTTTTCGTCTCATCATATACCCTTACACTTGAGATTTGCTTGTCCTCAAGCAAATGCGCTTTTATTCTACTCAAAATACAAGTTAGGGGTCATTTAACACTAATATAAAAGTAATTACAACAAATAATCATTCCACTAAAGACCAAAGACAAGCACGGAGGTCATATACTAACACCTCACAAATAGTGTTTAGATACTCACATCTCTCGGGTGTAATAAAGTATAAATTACAATATGGAAACGGAAGATATCTCTCACTACCTGTCATAGTAAAATAGATTACCATATGCTTGGGAAAGGATTAAACCTCCACCACATGGCGTAAGCATCTAGGATAAACTATCAAAGAGGTCTTTTAAAGGGTTGTAACGTTAGGTGTAGGGATATGAAATACACGGTTTTGTTGGATAAAGGCAATCTTTACTGGTGGCGAGTTAACAATCTTGGTTAATTACATGTACAATGTGACGTTGCTAAGCCAAGACTAGACTCGACTTAAGCTAATAAATGAAAAATAACAAAAACATAAAATAAACATAGAATGAAACGGGATGGTAGTCCGTATGTTTTTCTCTTTTTCTTTTTCTATTTTTTTTTTTCTTTTTCTTGATTTTTTTTTTCATACACTCTTACCCTACCATCCAAAATAATACATCATAGGGGATGAACATTCCCCTTACACTTGAATTTTTACATACTTTACAATAAACTAATCTAACGACTCGAATTAAGATAATCAAAACACTTGGAGTACTTTTAAGATTAACGCACATATGGGTAATAAATGATGTTCTTCCCCATTACTCCATAAAATAAGTACTTACCCATGAGTCCCAATCGTCCCAAAACAATATGTACAAGGATATGACTCGACTTAGCAACCATGTAATCAATTAGATAGTTAACTTAGGGTTTAACAAATAACAATAATGCACTAAAAATGAGCGCATACACAGAAGGCTAAGGCGATTTGGGTGTACATTTAAGTGGGGTGTAACAAATTCTTCCTTTAAGTAAAATGCTTAAAGTTAGAAACGAAAAGATAGGCTCGGAGGGGTGTACTAGGGGTATCGTGTACTAAAAATGAGTACAACGCTAAGGGTATGGGAAAAATTAGTTGACTTAACTAGCCAAGTAATATGACTTAAACGGTCAAGTAATTATGATACGGGTTTAACACAAGGGTGATCCTAATGCCTCTTATCATGTAGTAAATCCTACTACACGAATGTAGTCTCACTAGCGATCTCGAGATGCATCACTAACGCAAGTTCTAGAATCTAAATGCTACCGGTACACTCATAAGCACTAATAGTAAATGTTTTTCCTATCAAATCTAAAGGCGAACCTCACATATTTGGGTGGAAATTATTTCTGAATATACGGTTTTGTGCTAGTCATACAATCTCCTATCCATGAGACGCTTGCTATGGCTAAAGTTTCACTCCTAAATGTTGTAAAAAAATTTAAATTTAGCGCTAAAATTACACTAACAAGTATTTCTCATAGTTTTATTACACATCTACCATCAAACAAAACAAACTCAAGCGAAAGTGTATCTGTAAGGTATCATCGTTTTACCCTCCCCTTACACTTAGGATGAACATTATCCCCAATGTTCAAGTAAAGAATGTAAAAGTGAAAAAGTAAAAAGAATGAAATAATATACTCCCCTGATTCGCTCGGTATGGTTAATAAGGTGGCCAGGTTAAATCTTACTCCAAGAAAATGAACAATCAAAGCTTCCCTTCCAGAATGTAAATCATCTTCTTGTCATACATAACCTGTAAAACCTGAGAAAACAAACAAAGCAACCTCGCATAAAATCGGCGGCACTCTATATAAGTTACTAAATCCTAGAAAACAAGTAAGATATAATGCTTGTGGAATGAAGTTTGTAGATTTCCTGGAGATTATAAAACTTAATAATTCAACAAAAACTTTAAGACTCCGTTAGAAAAACAAAACCGGTAAAATTTCCAGATTTTTACACGTGACGCCGTTAAGAGCAAGCTCATGACGCCGTCAGAAGTGACCTGCATAAATTCTTATGTTAAGTTTCCGGAAAATTTCTGGAAAAAACTTGGTCCTACACTCCTACTTCCTGGAAAATCCTGCAAAACTTCATTATGACTCAATACAAGCATTTGACTCTAACAAATACGAATACATATGTTCACTTAATATTGTGGAGAATCATGATCGGTTTGTTTCTTAAAATCAAATTTGGGGTTTCCCCTTACACTTATCTTTTGCAAAAATACCTTTAGGTGGAGTTAAGACTAGGCCAAAACAACAAAGTAATGTATTTCCACTTTTTAGTTTAGAAACATGATCTACCAACAATAAAAATAAAGCATGCATACGGAAGCAAATAACAAACAAACAAAATAAAATCACACAAAGCATGGGTTGCCTCCCAAGAAGCGCTTTTCTTTATTTACGAGTCTTGTAGCTAGACTCAAGGTCATGGGTTACTACGTGATACGGGTGAGTTCCTCATTGAGGACATCTTTGGGATCAAACTTAGGTTTCAACTTCCTATCGGTTTCCTTAGTATGGTATGACCTTTCAAACGTTTCTCCATTCGGATCATACAAAGTCATCCTTATATGCCATGATCCGTCACCTTCTTTAGGTGGCTTGTCCCACCTCCATTTACACTTATCTCCCTATCTTTTCCACTTATTCGTCTCTATATTAATAGGCATTACGCTCAAGAACTCAATCATCTTCCTAAAGACTAAGGGGTCCTCAAAAGGATCTAGCTCTTCATCTCTAGCTATGAGTTGTTCTACCGAATGTGTCTTTTCAACGAAATCTTTTTCTAAATAGAATGGGCATTGAGGTCCTATAAAGTTCCTTTTTATCCAAGGTCCATATCTAGAGGGTCTCCTATTCATCTCTACCCAATGTGGTGTCGGTTCATCATCACAATCATAACTATGCTTCTTAACATCATACACCGACCAAGTATCGCCTTCACCTACCGCTATCTTAGACTCCTTACAATCTATCATGGCGCTAGAGGTTGCTAAAAATCCTCTTCCTACCAATAATGGGCATGTAGTGTCACTAACCATGTCTAGGACGTGAAAATCCGCTAAGATAGTTAACTTTCCTACGTGAACAACTACATCCTTAATCATTCCAACCGGGTGGGCAATACTTCCATCCGCTAGACCTATCAACACCTCCGTTTCCTCTAACTTTCCTAGCTTAAGAGTGGTGAATAGGGATAAGGGAATCAAGTTGAGGCTTGACCCTAAATCGGCTAGTGTGTCGAAAGCGTCGGATCTTCTTATTTTACAAGGCAAAACAAATATACCCGGATCATCAAGCTTCTTAGGTAACTTCTTTTGAACGAAGGCGGTCCCATTTTTACCTAGTTTAAACTTCTCATATTTTTCTAGGAGGGCACTATAGTAGGGAGCACGAGCTAAGACATCAATAACGGGACGTTCAAGGTGAAGTTCCTTGAATTCATCGTCAAGTTCTTGCGTAGGGGGTGTTTCAACTATACTTTTGACCGGTTCTATATCGGGTGTTTTATTTGGTTGTTCCTTTTGAAAAATTTGGTTTTGTTTAAAACACGTGCTCGTTGATTTAACCGAGTAGAACTATGGACACGAAGTGGGTGACGAAACTGAAGATATGGAATTAACGTTTAGTTTCGGATTCTTGACCGTGTCGCTTGGGAGTGCTCCCATTTCTCGGTCATTGAGAACTTTCAACAATGCGTCAATTCTGGTGGTCATCTCGCTTTGCTTTTGTTTGAAATCGGCTTCAAACTTAGATATGCGAGCTTCTTGAGATGCCATGAATTTTGACATCAATCCTTCAAGATTGTTGGTACTACCATAGTTGTTAGAAGGATTGTTGTTGAAAGTACGGTTGGAGGGTGGATCGTTTGGTTGGTAACGATTAGGCGGGTTGGAAGAATTGGGTTGATTTTGTTTCCACCTAAGGTTTGGGTGATTTTTCCAAGAGGGGTTGTATGAATCACCGTACGGGTTTGGCTCGGGCTTGAAAGTGTACCACTTATCTCCCGCTTCGTCGGTACGCGAGGATGCGTAGTCCGCAAAAGCTGTTCCGGGGAGTTCCACACAATCACGAGTGTCATGGGGACCACTACATAATTCGCATGAAGAAGTGATTTTGTTCACTTGGCTTGAAGGCTTAGGAGCTTCGTAGGATTTCATGAGAAACTTGACTTGGTCCTCAAGTTCCATGATCCTACGGTCGGGAGTGCTAGAGTTATTCGAAGGCAAAGATATTTCCTTGACTGTTTTGTTCAAATCACGGGGATCATTCCAACTTTCGTTGTCATAGAGAGCAAGATCTTCTATGAGTTCCCATGATTGTTCCGCACTTAGATCACGTAGCTTACCACCGGCCGATTGGTCAATGGCTCGCTTCGTGGAGAGATCGATATGGTCATAAAAGATTTGGACTTGGAGCCAAAGATCTATGCCATGATGAGGGACTTTTTGGAGTAAGTCCTTGAAACGAGTCCATGCTTCATAAAGAGATTCATTTTGACGTTGTTGGAACATCAAGATGTCATTTCTAAGCTTAGTAGTTCTCCCCGGTGGGAAAAATTGAGCAAGGAAACGAGTGGTGAGATCATCCCATGTGGTGATGGATCCCGCGGGTAAACGCTCAAGCCATTGACTAGCTTGATCCCGTAGAGAGAATTGGAATAGGCGTAATCGGGTTGTCTCTCTAGTTTCAACGCCAAGGTCTATGGAATCTACGATTTTAAGGAAGTCCTTAAGATGTTGATTTGGATCTTCAGAACGAAGTCCATGGAATGCACATCCGCTTTGCACCAACCGGATGGTGTCGGATCGCAAGGGAGTCACATTGGCTCCGGTGAGCTCAATGGTGTTTCGGTAGCCTTGGTGGCTAGGTCGGGAATACTCTCCTAAGGTTCGGGGTCTAAGGGGTTCTAGTGGTGGGTTTTGTTGTGGTGGGATGACGGGTTCAAAGATGTTCCCATCGTCCATGATGTCGGGTGGTGAAGAGTTACGAACAAAAACACAAAGAATTAAGATAGACTAAAGAAACCTAAAAATAAAAATAAAATCTTACTAGAAAGGAATCTAGCAAGTAGACCTAATAAAAAGAGATTCTAACCTAGACAATAACTATTCCCCGGCAACGGCGCCAAAAACTTGATGTGTAGGGATTGCACTAGGCTTTACCTCTCAAGGGATCTCGAGAAGCTTACAACCCCCACCAGGTAGTGTACCTGATCGTTGTAGTATAGTATAGTGACAAGTACCGGGGGATTGATCGTTCAGCTAGGAATAGTGTAGCTAGGATTAGAAAACCTAAATACTAGTTCTAAAGATGATGGATGATTATTTTTGTATTTCTATATTTTTTTTAGAAAGCAAATAAAAATCTCGGGTTTGAAGGATTTGGACGGAATTAGTTGCTAGTCAACTAACCCAATACTAAAGATGCAATCAAAATAAAATACTAGAAATGAAAATAAACTAAATTAAACTAAGGTTGTGAGCAATAAGTGGAGAAATTGTGTTTACTTAGATTTCACTACTCCCTAGATATCTTTTACACGTTAATTACTTGTTATAGTTGCGTGGATGACGGATTGTATTCCTTAATACCATTCATGGGGTGGCACACTTAATTCCACAATCCTATGAGTGCCTACTTCACTCCTATGTCGAGCCGGCTAAGAAGCTCCTAACATGGGATCATTAGAATTTACTCACGCATTAAATACAATCAATAAAATCTAGTGCACGTCAGTTCATGTTTCCTAAGACGTTCAAGCATGTTACCATTTGGAGATCTGCCAGTTTTCTTAAGCCTAACATCGAAATCATTCATCCAATACAACCATAAACAAGTAATCAACACATAATTAACATCTAGGTTTCATTAGATCAAAGCAAACACAAGATAGATCTACCCTAGCATGGTGGAATTAAGACAAGTACAAGATATAGACAACCAACACATAGACATATTGATTGAATTAGAAGAACACTTATCTCAATTACACATGTAAGGGTTCAAGGGCTGAAAACCCTTGAAAAACATGTAAAATTCGTAATAGGTTCGGCCTTAGGGTTTCTCCAAACTTCTCCTTTTTTTTATGAATGAAAATTAGAAAACTATATATAGGAAATTGAGGCTGACGGCGTCAAGACCAAATAGGTGACGCCGTCATCTCGCCGCCAAAATACTTCTCGGACTGCCTTGATCTACATCTGACGCCGTCATGTATTAGCTTCTTCCAGGCCGTCACATGTTTTACTCTTGACGCTCTACTTGTGACGCCTTCATGTTTGCACTGGGCCGTCATGCAATTTACTCTTGACGCCGTCAGGGTGTTGCTCTTGACGCCGTCACCTACTGTTCCCAGCAAGGAAAATTAAGACTTTGGCGTTTTCTTCACTTTTATGCTCCAAAAACGTCCGAATTGCGTCCTTTTCCAGATTTCACTCCCAAAGTACCTAAAATCACAAAAGGAACGATTTAGGGCAGTATTTGATCAAATAAATTTAATTCCGGGCTTAAATGACCCCCTAAAAGTGGTTCATTTTTCGCCTCATCAGTTAGAGTTAAGTCTTCCACCTGGACTGGTCCGAGGTGGTTGTTGTTGATTTACAAAACCAAAGGTTATGGTGGTTATTCACCAGGCATGTTGGACTAAAACTTGTTGAAAAAGGAAAAAAAAATGTATGCTTTTAAAGTGAGAAATGAATGAAAAAAGGTAAACGTTTGTGGCTATTTTGTATCATGTCCCAACTAATGGCGCTATGTTTACGTATGATATGTAAAACATGCTTAGGATTAGGTTGAGATGGTTATGTTGTTCGGTTTCTCGTGTTGAACAGTAATGACCTAAAGAAATGATTAAGAATCAAGAGTTTGGGTAACACTCAAACAAACCATATTAATGTGTGTTTTACTATGTGAAAGAGTGTATAGAGAATAATTTTTTCTATGTGTGAGATGCCTTCTATATATAGAGAGGCATTTAGGGTTTAAGGATCCATGTGGATGATCAACGGTTATAGATAGGTCGGGTGTTGCTCATCCAATTAAAGAGTAGACAAGAATGACAGGTAGTGGCTTCTCCTTGGCTCATACTAGGTCGTGCCCGTCTCCATTGTTTTTTCTCGTGTGTATCTCATTGTCATATGTCAGGTAATACATCTTAACTGTTAGTGATAGTTGGAAGACAGTTGTCTCATGCGTGTACATAGCACGAACTAAGATGCTTTCCTAGGCCAGGGATGGCTTGGGAGTGTGGTTGGGCTTATCAAGTGTTAATAATGGGCATATGTTATGTTAAGTACTGATGATGGGATTAACTTTGGTGTATAATTAGTGGGCTTTAGCCATACTATTGATACGCTATAAATCATCAATCAAGGCATCTCAGATTTAATAGAAACAACTAGTAATAATGAAGAGTAGTGCACCCAAGTAAATATGCTTTTCCATCATATAAATTTTCATCAAATTTACCTTTATTGTCATTTAATTTTGTTGCCTTTCAGTTAATATTAGTTTAAAATCTAAATCTTCAAAACCCCAATATTTATTTGCTTTCTAAAATATAAAAAAGTACCAAACAATATATCATCTAGTCCCTTATATCATTTCGTCATACTTTACGAGCCCACCTCACTACTCCCCTAGAGAACAATTACTCCACCAAACTTACCTTTACTACACTACAATGGTTAGGTACATTGCCTAGTGGGTTGTAAAAATTGCTTTGCAATCAATGCACATAAGTTATACTATTTGTTTAAATCCCGTGTGTGCACGGATTCTAAAGCTAATAACTAATAATAATAATATCTCAACTATATATGATCGGAATTGAAAATATGCAAATTTGTTTAATAATCTTATTATTTGAGTAGTTTAATTTGATATTTTAACATAATTCAAATTCATTGAATATAAATTTTTATATATGTTATATTTAATACGTGCATATACTTAATAACATGTAGGCGTACTATTTACGTATGGTACACAAAGTAATGATTAGTATAAGTTTATGGTGTAAGATTAGGCTAGTTGTATATGTCCGGTTTCCTTTGTTTGGTAAGAACCCAAAGATAAGAATGTTTATCTAAAGCTAGGGCACACCACTAGGGTTTAGTGTGTGTAAAATGGAGAATATGAACTTGGTTCTTCTTCTTCTGAAATGCATACATATTTATACAGGGTGCATTTAGAGTTGTGTGAGATCCGTGGATGTGATCCAACCGTATAGGGAGACCCACGTGGGAGTCATTTCATGGAGGGGACAAGAATGACACATGGTGTGATACTTTTGGATCCTGGTATCATGAGAATCTCCGTATGAGGTACTGTCCATAAGTCATAGCAAAATTCCCGCCTCACTACCTCTGCACCAATGAGGTATTTGCGTGTGGCCATAGGTTAATAACGAAATGGGATGACAAGTTGCTATGCCAGGGGTGGATCTATGCACAAGCAAGGGAATTCAAAACTTTCGCTTAGTGTAAAAAAACTACATTTATTATTTTGGTTGGTTATTTTATATATTGTGCATACCTTGTAAATTTAGAGCACATACCCTTTTTGTTTGATCAAAACTTAAAACCATATAATAAAATGATGAGTGTGTAAATACTCATCATTTTTACTATTTCTGAGCTGCCAAAACATCCAAAAACACTCAATAATGAATCAAAATAGTGAAAATATCCCAGGAAAGTGTTTTACATGTTTTAAATGCAAAAATACCAAAAACAGATGAAAAACGCACAAAGTTTGCATAATTGGCAGTTTCAGTCCCCCAACTTTCAAAAGTTGTCAAAACTAGTCCCTGGTCATTCTAAAAACTGGAAAAAGTGACCAAAGGTCCTTATAAATCAAAAAGTTACATAATTAGTCCTTTGGTGAAAAGTTTCACAAAATGTCAAGTTTAGTCCCTGAACTTTAAAAATTGTCAAAAATGGTCCCTGGGATATGAAAAACTTTGAGAAAAACAAATTTTGTCCTTGCTCTAACCTTTTATGATAGGATTGGTCCTTGGTGGAAAGTTTGGTGAAAATTACACAAATGGTCCCTGAAGTTTGAAAGTTTGACGGTTTCAGTCCCTGGTGAAAATAAATCTGAAAAATCATCAAAGGACCTTGTACTATTCATGATATGGCATATTATACCCTTGGAAACAAATTAAAAACATGCCAAATCCTACCCTCAAGCTTTCATAAAATTACAAAAATGGTCCTTGTGTAATTCATGAACCAAAACCGGATCCAAAACAAATAATACTACTCCATTACCCAATCCATGTACTAGCCCACCACCCACTTCCTAATCTTTGGGCCCAAATGAAATACCAGCCCACACCACAAACCCAAAATACCCTTTAATAATTTTATCCGGGTCAAATGTTTGACCTGGTCAATACCAGTCAAACAACCAAACCACCCCATCTCCCCCGTTTTCCCTCTCCCACCAATACCACCATGGTTTTGCAGATACCACCACCACTTGCCCATCCCATCACCACCGCCCAACCCACTACACCTACCTACACCACCACAATTAATGCTCCCCCCTAGTTGCCTCAATCAGAGAGCAATTTGCAAAACTCATTTCCCGCAAAAAACACGTGGAAGCATTTGAGTGGACCAAAGAAATCAGAAAGAGGTGGGAAGTGATCAGAAAAGTCCAAGAAACCCTAATAGGTGGCTATAAATGGAAGAAGAAGTGCAAGAAGGCTGGGTGTAGTTTTATTAGTCAAAAATTGTATCGAATTTAAATTATCTTGCAAATTAGTGTAATCTTTTCAAATTCAAGTATAGTATCAGTGTTAGTAGTGTAATGTAACCCTTTTGAAGTTATAAAATTTCAAGTTCCAAGTCTGTTTTTCATCTTTGCAATTTACTCAATTTTTAAATTATTCAAATAGCTCAAGTGTTAATGGTGTGTTGAATCATGGACTGAAATAGCTTCATATAGGTTCCTATAAGCTTATCAAAGCTTTAGAGACTCTAAAATTCAGTTGAACTAGAAGAAAATCAATAATCCAAAAAGGTCAAACTTGGTCAACTGTGGTGTTTGGTTTTTATTTTCAGGTTGAAAGAAGGATTTGTGATCAAGCTTGGAGTTGGATTGGCCTATCTAAAGATAGGCTTCTGTGGAGAAGCCCCTTGTTCAAGCTAGGGGTAGCTTGTAAGCCTTTGCTCATTTAAAGAATTCCTCTAAAAATCTTAGTATTGGTTTCATCTGTTTGCTTGTTAGTTTTTTTTTGATAATCTGTGTTTGTTTGAGTTTATTTGGGTATTGTTAGGTTAAGTTGTAGCCTAAATTATATAACTTGCTTGTTTTAGATTTAAAGTTATCTTATAACTTAGTTTAATCAGTTAACATAGTATAATTGGTATCTTTGTGAAATCATAGCTGTGACCTGTAGTTAAGCACTTAAACTAAGTTACTTAATCATAATCAAGAGTTAGAAATCAAGTTTACACTCCCTAGTTGCAATCTGCTTTGAAAAACTCTAAATAGTTAAGAAAAAGGGGTGTTTGGATCAGTCTGTTTGGTTGTGTTGTTGTTGATCTCAGAAGGTGATCATACCTCAAACTGTTTTCCTTAGTCACCATTTGGGAGTATAGATCATTAAAACCAGCTTTGTTCCATAGAAAAGTCAAATCCTCACCATTTTGCCCTTCACAGCTAACTGTGAAGGATTTGTGAGTCAAAATCATTTTCATTAGTTAAAATAGTTGTTAATATAGTATAAACAAGTTTAAATATAGCTTATAATTTAGTTTGTAATCAGTAAAAGCTTTTGAAAATCCAAATAAGTCAAAGTTCTAGTTTAATCAAAAAAGTCAAAATTACCCATTCTCAGATTTTTGCAAAAACTCCAAGGTTATTTTTGATTTATGTGATTTGATTGAGAAGCTGAAATTTGTTGTAGTGATACATTACCACCTCAACTTTTGAATCCTACATTGGTTTGATTTTTGCAAATTTTCTACAAGCTTGCACAAGCCTTGGAAGTAAGCTGCAGGGCAAGACCTTGCCCTGTGCACACAGACCTCACCCACACCACCACCTTAAGTGGTGGCTGCAGCCCACCTCAGTGGGCCCTAGTGGTTCCAGTTGACTTCTTCCAACCCCCCTCCTACCAGGGAGTGTGGATTGACCATCTGTTTGACCTTAAACATTGTGGACCCCACCTGGAATTAGCTTTAAAGTCTGTCCCATAACTGAGTGGAACTCAGTTTAGCTCAAGTGCTTATTTGAACTTATTCAGCTTATTTGTGATCAAGTGTTGTTGTTTCTGGCTTATTTGAGATTGTTAAGCTTGTTGGTACTCATTTTTACCATTGTGGACCCCACCTTCACTCATTTGACCTCATTTGACCACACAGTCAACATAAGTCAACTGTGTAAGCCAAGGGGGTGTTACAGCTTATTTATAAGCTATTTTCAAAAGTGGTTTTACAAAAGTTTTCTATTCTTAGTGGTAAAGTTAGTTTGTAAAAGAAAATCTAAAAAAAAACCAATTTAAAATAAGTGATAGTTTCTATTTAATTCAACTTAATTTTAATTTTCATTTTTAGATTTTAATTAAGTACTTAGTGTTTTTATATTTTTATTAATTACCTTATATAGTAAAGTAATTTTAGTAATTTTTTCAGATTTTTATTTTGTCATTTAGTATTTATTAGATTTAATTTTAGTTTTCTTTATTATTAATCAATATTAAGTAATAAATATCATATTTAGTTTTTATAAAGTTAAACTTAGTTTTTATATTTTTCCTAGCTCTAATTTAGTACAATAGACTTTTAGAAAATATATTTTTAAATTCTACTGTTCATTTTCCATTTTTCTTATTTTAATTGTTTAAATTAGACTTAAGTTAATTAAAAGGTAAATAATTAGTGGATTAATCTTAAATCATAATTTTTAGAGTTTTTACAATTTTGTAGGATTCCAATGATGGTTAAGTAATTTTATATATTTTATCTTAATTTTCTAAGTTAATTTAGTATTAATATTAATTAAAAGTATTTTAATTAGTTTAATTAAGTTAAATAGTTTTTAATTTATAAAAAACCCATAAAAAGACAAAAATATTTATTTTTATTTTTTATACTTTCTTCAAGTTCTAATTTAAGTTTAGAAATTATTTTTACAAATTTTTAGTTTAATTTGTATTAGTTATAATTATTAGTTAATTTAAATTAGATTTTAATTTAGATTTTAAATAGTTTAATTATTTAAATAATATTTAAATAGTATTTTAATCATTTTCATAATTTCATTTTTCATTTTTAATTTTAAGTTTTAAAAAGTGTCAAAAGCACCCCCTGTAGTTTGATAAATACCAAAATCCCACTTTTTCAGTCCGATTGCGTAAACCTGAATTGTGAATACGTGCATATAATTGTATATCTGATTTTTGTGAATATTATATCTGTGTACAAATACCATCATAACAGTAGCAATATCAATTCCACATCATCTGGCTACTGTCCTCAGTGCCACTTTCTCAAAAACGATTTCAAACGACACCATTTCAATCTCGCTGGGACTTTAACGACCCGGGAAAACACTATACTATCACCGGAGTATTGATTCTAGGCTGTCTTTGACTTGTTGACCTTGGTCAATAATATCTGACGGTTTAGACCCAATCAAAATTTGGCGCCGCTGCCGGGGAGGTTGTTGCGTGTTTTATAAAATCGTTTTAAGTTTAGTGGTTTTCAAAACCCTCTCTGTACAAATTTCACACAAATTTGTAAAAAGTTTTTGTAAAAACTTAACCATATCAAAAAACGTTCATTAACACTTCTCCTGAAGTGTTGAAAACACCAAAAAAAATTAAAATCAATCAAAAACAAACTGTGAAGTTAAATTACTTCGTGTTCTTTAAGATTACAACCTGAAACAGTTGGTTTAAGGTAAGTTCTGACATTAAATTGCGAATTGAAGAGGAAACCTATTTACTTCCTCCCGCCAGCCTGCGAGTAATCTTAAAGGGACGATTTCGGTTAACGAATCAGTTCCAAAAATATTTCCAAAGTTTTCTGCACACACACCCATAAGCCTAAAGCAGTTTTTCAAAGTAATTAAAAAAAACCCATAATAAGTTCCCAAACTTAAAGATTAAAACTTGCCTTTATATCCCTGTGAGTGGTGTACCTTTTTCAAAGAAGCCATTCACTTGTGATTTCTGGTTTAAGTTCACTGTGGTTTTGCCTCGATCTTGTTTTGAAAAATTGTTTTTAGTGCATGCGCACTCGGTCACAAACAAAATGTAAACATCAGAAAAACGTACACGAGCTACGTTCTGACACACAAGAACCAAAGACCGAAATGGCCGCTGGGCCACCACCACCTTTACCACCCCCTGACCCTCCCGTGGGTGAGCCAGCTCCCGATCTCCGAACAATGGAGGAGCTGTGCCAGCCTACCATGCAAGGGCGGGGTGGGCCTATTGCACCACTCACTATTGAGGCTACGGACTTTGGCCTCAAGCACCACATGATCCAACAAGTCCAGAATTCGTGTCAATTTCACGGATTACCGGGTGACGATGCCAATAAGCATCTTGACAAATATCTCACGGTCACCCAAAGCATGAAACAGCATGGTGTCACCGATGATGCCCTTCGGCTGTACCTCTTCCCCTATTCTCTCACTCATCATGCCACTGCATGGTTTGACCGACTTCCAAAGAATTCTATTCGAACCTTTGATGAAATGGTAACCAAGTTTTTAGCAAAATATTTTCCACCATCCATGGTTACCAAGTTATGAAATGATATCAGCAACTTCCGGCAACGTCCCGATGAGTCTCTTTTTGAGGCTTGGGAGCGTTATAAGCTAGCTATTGATCGGTGCCCTAATCACAATATGTTGCAAGTTACCATCATAGATACCTTCTATAATGGTCTGACATTGAGGCACCGAGACATTCTCAATGCTGCTGCTGGTGGGACCTTTATGAAAAGACGTCCCGAGGAGTGCTATGACTTAATCGAGAACATGACTGCCCACCATAACTTTTGGGATTCCTCTGCGGAGAGGGATGCGTCATGTAATTCCGTTACTCCCTCATCATCATCTCCTGAAATAATGGCTCTTACCAAAAAGATGGATGATATTTCTACGGCTGTGTTGAGAATAAGCCAAACGATGCAAAATCAGGCTCAAAATCAACAAGTGAAAGCCGTGGCCCGAAGTTGTGAAACTTGTGGGGGCCCTCATCTGTATTCCGAGTGTCCAGGTACTGCTGGCTTTCCTCCAGAGAACGTATATGCTGCTCACGGTTCCTACAATACGGGGGGTAATTCTTACCAACCGCAAGGGGACCGTAATCTCTTAAGCTATCGTTCCAACAATTTTCTCGGACCTCCAGGTTTTAATCAAAATCAAAACCGTAACTCGAATCAGAATTTTAACCAAGGTCAAAACTCAAATTTCCAAAACCCGAACCAAAATCAAGGCCAGTTTAATCAAAACAATTTTCAAAATGGCAATCAAAACCAAGGTTTTCAAGGAAATTTTCAAAGAAACCAGAATCAAGGGAATTATAATCAGGGTAATTTCAATCAGAGAAACACTTTTCAGGGTAACAACAATCAAAATCAAGGGAATTTTCAAAACAACCGTGTTCAAAATCCTCCTGTTCAAAATCAAAACGTTGTTCCACCCTCGTCTTCCTCCAATGCTGAATTTAAAAAATTCATGAAAGCACAAGAGGAAACGAATCGGTTATTGCTTAGCACGATCTCTGAACTTCAGAAGTCTTTAAATGATCGACCCTCGGGCTCAGGTATACTACCAAGCAACACGATCGCTAACCCGAAGGGCGATGTCAAAGCGATCACCACCCGAAGTGGGGTATCATACAATGGACCCTCGATTCCTTCTACCTCTTCTTTTCTTCCTACTAAGGTAGCGGAACGTGAGCCTGAGGTTACTACGGACAAGGTACTTCCTACTAATAACGGAGGTACCAACAACGTCCACCCTCAAGTTGTCCCGGTCCCGGCTCATAAGCCGAAAGTTGTATTTGATCCCCCTGTGAGTTCTGATGAAATACCAAAAAATGATCCTAAGCCATCAATTCCATATCCTTCACGATTGAGTGAACAAAAGAACCGCGAGAAAGCTAACCATCAGATGGAAAAATTTTATCAAATTTTCCAAGAATTACACTTTGATATTAGCTTCGCGGATGCTCTTCTTCTCATGCCTAAGTTTGCTTCGACAATCAAAAATCTGATAAGCAACAAAGAAAAACTTTATGAAATGGCAAAAACTCCTCTTAACGAGCATTGCTCAGCAGTGCTCTTGAAAAAGCTTGGAGATCCCGGGAAATTTCTCATTCCTTGTGTTTTCCCTGGGATGGTTGAATGCTTTGCCTTGGCCGATCTTGGCGCAAGCATTAACCTGATGCCTTACACAGTCTGGAAAAGACTCTCACTCCCTGCTCTCACTCTGACCTGCATGACACTCGAGCTTGCAGACCGTACTATATCCCGTCCTCTCGGCATTGCCGAAGATATCTTCGTGAAAGTGGGAAAGTTCCATTTTCCAGCAGATTTTGTGATTGTTGATTTCGATGCTGACCCACGAGTCCCTCTCATTCTCGGGAGGGGATTCTTAAGAACGGGTCGTGCTTTAATCGATGTATTCGAAGAAGAAATCACTCTACGTGTTGATGGTGAAGCCATCACATTCAATCTTGATCAGACTTCAAGATACTCCTCCAATTATGACGCTGAAACGGTTAACCGAATTGACATCATCGATGTTGCGTCTGAGGAGTCTTCCCAAGAAGTCCTTGGTTTCTCAGCAAGTGGCAGTACCACTCCTTCTACTGATCCGATCATTTCCGACTCTTCCCCTTCCCTCACTCCGTTTGAGGGAGGTGACTTCCTTCTGGAAGAGCTCGAGGCTTTTCTTGCTCAGGATAGCTCAATCCCCGATGGGGTTGATGAAAACTATCTTGACCCGAAGGGGGACATTCTTCTCCTTGAAAGATTGTTAAATGACGATCCTTCACCCTCTCCGTCTCCAAAAATACTTCATAAAGCGGAAGTCAAAAATGTTGAAATAACTGAAGACTTTCCCGAGGTTGAGCTCAAGGACTTGCCTCCTCATCTAGAATATGCATTTCTGGAGGGTGATGATAAATTACCCGTCATTATTGTTAAGGACTTAAAAGTTGAGGAAAAAGCAGCACTCCTAAGGGTTCTAAAGTCACATAAACAAGTAATCGCTTGGAAACTCTCCGACATTAAGGGCATAAGCCCGAACTTTTGTACTCATAAAATCTTAATGGAGGATGACTTTAAGCCAGCAGTGCAACAACAGAAAAGGGTAAATCCAAAAATCCACGAAGTAATCAAACAAGAGGTTCTAAAACTTCTTGATGCGGGATTGATTTACCCTATTTCTGACAGTCCTTGGGTTAGCCCAATTCATTGTGTCCCTAAAAAGGGTGGCATTACCGTTGTCACCAACGAGGATAACGAGTTGATTCCAACTCGTTTGGTCACGGGTTGGCGAGTATGTATTGACTATCAAAAGTTAAATGAAGCCACCCGTAAAGACCATTTCCCTCTCCCTTTTATGGACCAGATGCTTGAAAGACTTGCGGGGAATGAATACTACTGCTTCCTCGATGGTTTTTCGGGATACTTCCAAATTCCCATTGATCCCCAGGATCAAGAGAAGACTACCTTCACATGCCCCTACGGAACTTTTGCTTACAGACGTATGCCTTTCGGCTTATGTAATGCTCCAGGCACGTTCCAGAGGTGCATGATGTCTATTTTTTCCGACATGATCGGGAAAACTATGGAGGTATTCATGGATGACTTTTCAGTCATCGGGGATTCATTCCAGACCTTTCTCTCCCACTTGGAACAAATGCTTAAACGTTGCAAAGAAACGAATTTAAGTCTCAACTGGGAGAAGAGTTACTTTATGGTTAAAGAGGGCATAGTCCTCGGCCATAAAATCTCAAAGAACGGGATTGAGGTTGACAAAGCCAAAATCGATGTCATTGCTAAATTACCTCATCCCACCACCGTAAAAGGTGTTAGGAGCTTTTTGGGTCATGCCGGCTTCTACCGTAGGTTTATCCAAGATTTTTCTAAGATTGCCCGGCCTATGACCCATCTCCTCGAGAAGGATGCTCCTTTCATCTTCTCTCCTGAGTGCATCGAAGCTTTTGAAACATTAAAGAAAAAGCTTACCGAAGCACCGATTCTTGTTGCCCCCGATTAGGACCTACCGTTTGAGCTTATGTGCGATGCTAGTGATTTTGCCATAGGTGCGGTCTTGGGGCAACGAAAAGCAAAATACTTTCAGCCTATACACTACGCAAGTAAAACTATGACCGAGGCTCAGAGTCATTACACCACCACTGAAAAAGAACTCCTAGCTGTGGTGTATGCCTTTGAGAAATTCCGGCCATACTTGATCTTGACCAAATGCGTGGTTTATACTGATCACTCGGCTTTGAAGTACTTATTTGCAAAGCAAGATGCAAAGCCGAGACTTCTCCGTTGGGTTCTCCTCCTTCAGGAATTTGATATCATTATCCGTGATAAAAAAGGAGCTGAGAACCTTGCTGCTGATCATCTCTCACGATTAGAAAACCCACATCAAGATGTGTCCGAAAAACAAGAAATAAATGAAACATTCCCTCTCGAGACACTCAGTGCGGTTACTTTTTATGGTGACTCTACTACCCCATGGTTTGCCGACTTTGCAAATTACCATGCGGGTAACTTCATCGTGAATGGGATGACGTCCCAACAGAAAAACAAATTTTTTAAAGACGTCAAACATTATTTCTGGGACGACCCCTTCCTCTTCAAAATCTGTGCCGATCAAGTCATCAGGCGATGTGTATACGGACAGGAAGCCGCTGATATTCTTAAGGCTTGCCATGCTGGACCCACCGGGGGCCACCATAGTCCTAACTACACCGCCAAAAAGGTGTTTGATTCCGGTTTCTATTGGCCCACGATCTATAAGGATGCCCACGAGTTAGTCAAAGCCTGTGATGCTTGTCAGCGTCACGGGAATATTTCACAAAAGAACGAAATGCCACAAAATGCTATTCAAGTTTGTGAAATCTTTGACGTTTGGGGCATTGACTTTATGGGGCCATTCCCATCTTCTCGTGGAAACAAATACATACTCGTGGCTGTTGACTACTTGTCAAAATGGGTTGAGGCTAAGGCCTTACCCACTAATGATGCCCGAGTTGTTGTAAAATTCTTGAAATCCCTCTTTGCTCGTTTTGGAACTCCACGTGCCATCATTAGTGATCGCGGTACTCACTTTTGCAATGATCAGTTTGCAAAAGTCATGCTTAAGTACGGTATTACTCATCGTCTTTCCACCGCATATCACCCCCAAACAAGTGGGCAAGTGGAGGTTTCCAACCGTGGTATAAAACGGATTCTTGAGAGGACAGTAGGTGAAAACCGTGCTTCCTGGTCGGATAAACTAGATGATGCACTCTGGGCCTTCCGTACAGCTTACAAAACACCCATCGGGTGTACTCCATACAAGCTTGTATACGGGAAGGCGTGTCATTTACCGATCGAGCTCGAGCACAAAGCCTACTGGGCCTTGAAACATGCTAACTACGACCTTCATAAAGCGGGTGATCACTATAAGGTTCAGCTCAATGAATTAAACGAACTTCGTGATCAAGCCTACGAGAACTCTTTGATCTACAAAGAAAAGACAAAGAAGATTCACGACTCTAAGATTAAGAACCGCATTTTCAACGTCGGTGACAGAGTCCTTCTTTTCAACTCAAGATTAAAGATCTTCTCGGGGAAATTAAAAACCCGATGGACCGGACCATTCACTATTGCTAAAGTATATCCATACGGGACTGTTGAATTATCTCAACCCGAAGGTCCCAACTTCAAAGTGAATGGTCATAGATTGAAACATTATTTTGGAGAGGACATACCACCCATGGTTGTCCCGGATCTCCAAACTTTCCCCATGGACCAATGAATTCGGGGATCGAGTCAAGCTAGTGACTCGGTGAACAAAAATTAGCAACATATATGGGTTTTCACCCATATTTCTGACTTCTTTCTACTTTCTACCACCCTAGTGTGGGGGAGTGGCCGTCCCCCACCATTTGAAAAGTAAATATGTATATAAGTTTCTCCATAAAAAAAAAAAAAAAAAAAAAAAAAAAAAAAAAAAAAAAAAGATTGTATGTACAGATAAATAAAGTGAAAAATAAAATCCATATTTCCACAGTTAGCATTGAATATTAGCTTTTTCCGTTCAGAGATTCGGCATAACAGCCGGGACTTTGAATATTGAGGACAATATTCAGTTCTAGTGTGGGGGGGGGGGGGGGGGAATTTCTTACGAATTTTATCACAAAACTTTCTAAGTACCCCCATTTTTAGGCCTAAATTTTTCAAAAATTTTTCACTTTATTTCAAAATTTTTTATGGTAATCAGTCCGCCAAAGTCTAAATGACAAATGGATTGGCTAGTCCAGGAGCAAACGGCCTTTGGTAAAGACATCTCAAACCCGTTGATGGCTGGCAATTTGCCAAAAATTGTATGGTTCCTCAGCTCCCCCGCATCCTCATAAGCAAATGAGTTTACTAGCCCACAAGATTATGGCTTGTGGTAAAGGCCGTGGAAAATCCATAATTGGTAATCAGCTCACCAAGATGTTGACTTAGTCCATCAAGATGCTGGCTAGTCCAGAAGCAAACGGCTTTTGGTAAAGACAAATCAAATCCGTTGACAGCTGGTGGTTTGCTCAAAATCACACGGTTATCAGGTGTGCCACAGTTCTTACACCTGGCTACTCCAGAAGTGATGGCTTTTGGTAAAGAGAATTTCAAATCCATCAAGTTTTTCTCAAAAGATTGCTAGGGACTAGCAATGTTTTAGTGTGGGGGATTGATGAGTGTGTAAATACTCATCATTTTTACCATTTCTGAGCTGCCAAAACATCCAAAAACACTCAATAATGAATCAAAATGGTGAAAATATCCCAGGAAAGTGTTTTACATGTTTTAAATGCAAAAATACCAAAAACAGATGAAAAACGCACAAAGTTTGCATAATTGGCAGTTTCAGTCCCCCAACTTTCAAAAGTTGTCAAAACTAGTCCCTGGTCATTCTAAAAACTTAAAAAAGTGACCAAAGGTCCTTATAAATAAAAAAGTTACATAATTAGTCCTTTGGTGAAAAGTTTCACAAAATGTCAAGTTTAGTCCCTGAACTTTGAAAATTGTCAAAAATGGTCCCTGGGATATGAAAAACTTTGAGAAAAACAAATTTTGTCCTTGCTCTAACCTTTTATGACAGGATTGGTCCTTGGTGGAAAGTTTGGTGAAAATTACACAAATGGTCCCTGAAGTTTGAAAGTTTGACGGTTTCAGTCCCTGGTGAAAATAAATCTGAAAAATCATCAAAGGACCTTGTACTATTCATGATATGGCATATTATACCCTTGGAAACAAATTAAAAACATGCCAAATCCTACCCTCAAGCTTTCATAAAATTACAAAAATGGTCCTTGTGTAATTCATGAACCAAAACCGGATCCAAAACAAATAATACTACTCCATTACCCAATCCATGTACTAGCCCACCACCCACTTCCTAATCTTTGGGCCCAAATGAAATACCAGCCCACACCACAAACCCAAAATACCCTTTAATAATTTTATCCGGGTCAAATGTTTGACCTGGTCAATACCAGTCAAACAACCAAACCACCCCATCTCCCCCGTTTTCCCTCTCCCACCAATACCACCATGGTTTTGCAGATACCACCACCACTTGCCCATCCCATCACCACCGCCCAACCTACTACACCTACCTACACCACCACAATTAATGCTCCCCCCTAGTTGCCTCAATCAGAGAGCAATTTGCAAAACTCATTTCCCGCCAAAAACACGTGGAAGCATTTGAGTGGACCAAAGAAATCAGAAAGAGGTGGGAAGTGATCAGAAAAGTCCAAGAAACCCTAATAGGTGGCTATAAATGGAAGAAGAAGTGCAAGAAGGCTGGGTGTAGTTTTATTAGTCAAAAATTGTATCGAATTTAAATTATCTTGCAAATTAGTGTAATCTTTTCAAATTCAAGTATTGTATCAGTGTTAGTAGTGTAATGTAACCCTTTTGAAGTTATAAAATCTCAAGTTCCAAGTCTGTTTTTCATCTTTGCAATTTACTCAATTTTTAAATTATTCAAATAGCTCAAGTGTTAATGGTGTGTTGAATCATGGACTGAAATAGCTTCATATAGGTTCCTATAAGCTTATCAAAGCTTTAGAGACTCTAAAATTCAGTTGAACTAGAAGAAAATCAATAATCCAAAAAGGTCAAACTTGGTCAACTGTGGTGTTTGGTTTTTATTTTCAGGTTGAAAGAAGGATTTGTGATCAAGCTTGGAGTTGGATTGGCCTATCTAAAGATAGGCTTCTGTGGAGAAGCCCCTTGTTCAAGCTAGGGGTAGCTTGTAAGCCTTTGCTCATTTAAAGAATTCCTCTAAAAATCTTAGTATTGGTTTCATCTGTTTGCTTGTTAGTTTTTTTTTGATAATCTGTGTTTGTTTGAGTTTATTTGGGTATTGTTAGGTTAAGTTGTAGCCTAAATTATATAACTTGCTTGTTTTAGATTTAAAGTTATCTTATAACTTAGTTTAATCAGTTAACATAGTATAATTGGTATCTTTGTGAAATCATAGCTGTGACCTGTAGTTAAGCACTTAAACTAAGTTACTTAATCATAATCAAGAGTTAGAAATCAAGTTTACACTCCCTAGTTGCAATCTGCTTTGAAAAACTCTAAATAGTTAAGAAAAAGGGGTGTTTGGATCAGTCTGTTTGGTTGTGTTGTTGTTGATCTCAGAAGGTGATCATACCTCAAACTGTTTTCCTTAGTCACCATTTGGGAGTATAGATCATTAAAACCAGCTTTGTTCCATAGAAAAGTCAAATCCTCACCATTTTGCCCTTCACAGCTAACTATGAAGGATTTGTGAGTCAAAATCATTTTCATTAGTTAAAATAGTTGTTAATATAGTATAAACAAGTTTAAATATAGCTTATAATTTAGTTTGTAATCAGTAAAAGCTTTTGAAAATCCAAATAAGTCAAAGTTCTAGTTTAATCAAAAAAGTCAAAATTACCCATTCTCAGATTTTTGCAAAAACTCCAAGGTTATTTTTGATTTATGTGATTTGATTGAGAAGCTGAAATTTGTTGTAGTGATACATTACCACCTCAACTTTTGAATCCTACATTGGTTTGATTTTTGCAAATTTTCTACAAGCTTGCACAAGCCTTGGAAGTAAGCTGCAGGGCAAGACCTTGCCCTGTGCACACAGACCTCACCCACACCACCACCTTAAGTGGTGGCTGCAGCCCACCTCAGTGGGCCCTAGTGGTTCCAGTTGACTTCTTCCAACCCCCCTCCAACCAGGGAGTGTGGATTGACCATCTGTTTGACCTTAAACATTGTGGACCCCACCTGGAATTAGCTTTAAAGTCTGTCCCATAACTGAGCGGAACTCAGTTTAGCTCAAGTGCTTATTTGAACTTATTCAGCTTATTTGTGATCAAGTGTTGTTGTTTCTGGCTTATTTGAGATTGTTAAGCTTGTTGGTACTCATTTTTATCATTGTGGACCCCACCTTCACTCATTTGACCTCATTTGACCACACAGTCAACATAAGTCAACTGTGTAAGCCAAGGGGGTGTTACAGCTTATTTATAAGCTATTTTCAAAAGTGGTTTTACAAAAGTTTTCTATTCTTAGTGGTAAAGTTAGTTTGTAAAAGAAAATCCAAAAAAAAAACCAATTTAAAATAAGTGATAGTTTCTATTTAATTCAACTTAATTTTAATTTTCATTTTTAGATATTAATTAAGTACTTAGTGTTTTTATATTTTTATTAATTACCTTATATAGTAAAGTAATTTTAGTAATTTTTTCAGATTTTTATTTTGTCATTTAGTATTTATTAGATTTAATTTTAGTTTTCTTTATTATTAATCAATATTAAGTAATAAATATCATATTTAGTTTTTATAAAGTTAAACTTAGTTTTTATATTTTTCCTAGCTCTAATTTAGTACAATAGACTTTTAGAAAATATATTTTTAAATTCTACTGTTCATTTTCCATTTTTCTTATTTTAATTATTTAAATTAGACTTAAGTTAATTAAAAGGTAAATAATTAGTGGATTAATCTTAAAACATAATTTTTAGAGTTTTTATAATTTTGTAGGATTCCAGTGATGGTTAAGTAATTTTATAAATTTTATCTTAATTTTCTAAGTTAATTTAGTATTAATATTAATTAAAATTAATTTAATTAGTTTAATTAAGTTAAATAGTTTTTAATTTATATAAAACCCATAAAAAGACAAAAATATTTATTTTTATTTTTTATACTTTCTTCAAGTTCTAATTTAAGTTTAGAAATTATTTTTGCAAATTTTTAGTTTAATTTGTATTAGTTATAATTATTAGTTAATTTAAATTAGATTTTAATTTAGATTTTAAATAGTTTAATTATTTAAATAATATTTAAATAATATTTTAATCATTTTCATAATTTCATTTTTCATTTTTAATTTTAAGTTTTAAAAAGTGTCAAAAGCACCCCCTGTAGTTTGATAAATACCAAAATCCCACTTTTTCAGTCCGATTGCGTAAACCTGAATTGTGAATACGTGCATATAATTGTATATCTGATTTTTGTGAATATTATATCTGTGTACAAATACCATCATAACAGTAGCAATATCAATTCCACATCATCTGGCTACTGTCCTCAGTGCCACTTTCTCAAAAACGATTTCAAACGACACCATTTCAATCTCGCTGGGACTTTAACGACCCGGGAAAACACTATACTATCACCGGAGTACTGATTCTAGGCTGTATTTGACTTGTTGACCTTGGTCAATAATATCTGACGGTTTAGACCCAATCATAAAACTTGAATTGAAGTTGTAGGTTTGAGGTACAACAATGAATATGTCTAATAAGAAGGTGATGTTGATGTGTGTGTAATGTGCGTGAGAGAGAATTTGAATGTGTAATAAAGTAATCTTTTTTATTTTTATTTTACTAAATTGATGTGGTTCAAATATATGTAAGTTGCTTAGACTTGTTCTGACTTACATTTTCATCTTTTCATTCATGTTGAGTACTTTAGTTAGACTTCGTTGTGTAATCACTTAAGATAAGAGTTAAACATCTAATCCGACTACAAAAAACCGACCTGAAACAAAAATGTTAATTGACAAATCAGTAACATTTTATACCCTCTTAAAAAAAATGATAGATTCGCTTTGATTGTCGCATGGAGATTGGTTATTCGGTCTGAAATCATCATGGTCTTAACTATTCGTCGCCCGGAGATTAGTTCTCTAGGTAAAGCATGTTGTGGGCTTTGGCCTTTTGGGCCTGTACTAGTCGTATGACTTTAGCTATTGGCTAAAACTCCCATGCACTATCAAGCCCACCAATCTGTTATTATATTATATCTATATGATATGATGATGGGTTATGTTTTCTTTGAAATACTTTTGTCGTTATAGGTGATTATAGATGTCTATTAAATTAAATTGACAAAATTTATGGATATATAACAGTAGACAACCTAATACACAAAGTGACAAAACTTTTACTATAGATGAATGAATAGATATTGACATCAATCGACTAATTCAATTAAGAAACATAAAAATTATCAAAAGGGCGACTAATTCAATTAAGAAACATAAAAATTATGAAAAGGGCGAATGAGTTCTCAACTCTGTTATCTACAAATCTACAATTGGTCCTTGCTAATTATAATGACTTATTTAATTGCAAAAACCATCTAATGCATCTAACACTTCATATTCATCTTCTTGATAACCGAACCATTTCATTTATATTCTAACAAACAGTTCGTATTCACCTTCATTACTTCTTGCAATTAAACATGGCGCGGTGTACATATTTGGATTCAATCTTGAAGTCTCACATTTATTATTCGTCAAACATTACATAAGGTATAGTTAACAACTTAATATATGCATTAAGTCAAATCACAAAACTTTGATAATACACTATCATTATTGGTAACTTAAGGATTCTTTTTTCTCATCCTCCATTGCAGTGAAACAAACAATTGCTGCGACCACAATATCATGATATTACTTAGACTAATATTTTTGATTTCTCAACCACATATATATTTTTCTAAAAACTAATTTCTCACTCTTGAGGCATCGAGTATGTATACACTCCGGATCCAGTAACAGCAAAGATAAACCACACTTAATAATTGATGGAAATATATAGTGAACTTGATGCGTTAATTCGAAGGGTTATTTAAGCTCACTTTGTTAACTTTTTTACCTTGGACAAAAACTATATCAATTTTTGCATGCTCCAAGATAAAGTTTACCGCCCTGCCACTATTTAGGAAAAAAATCGATCTTTGAATCAAGATTTACAAATGGCTGAGTAATAAATATAAAAGAAGGATGATAAAAATGAAGTTACCAATGGTATCATAAAGAGGTACACAAATCAAACTTTGTGCATTGCAAGCCTACTAATAGAATAAACCACGAAAATGATCATATTGTGTATATATACATAGTAATAAACATGGACTGACTAATCGAGTTAAAATTAAAATCGACATCCATTGCTACAATCCACTGATGACACAACACAAAACTTACACCTATACGGTTATACATTCGACAACATGTATTTCTCTTCTAATCGACTACTCATATACAGTGACTAAAATGAGACGGAGGAGATGAGTTTGACCTTGTAAGAACCTACCAATGGCATGCGTGCAACCATCCATTCCATGTTTGAAAGCATGGCAAACTCAAATTCTCACACAACTCTTTATATAATGGTTTAGTATGATTTACTTGTAAGTTGTAATTCATGGGAGGCAAAGAGATTGAGGGTTTAAAATCTTTTGGTTTTCTTATATTAATGACATTCCCATAACTCCAACACCACTTCAACTTCAATAGTCACTCTTCATATTCTTACATTCAATTCGCCCATCTTGAGTCTTGCATATGGTACCATCAATTCATAAAACATTTATTATGAGCACTTTGTATTTATAAGACTACTTAAGCTTTTAGTATATAAGATAAGATAAGATATTGGCATTAGAGGCATTAAATACTGATGAATCTTTGTCTTTCTAGGCATGATAGCCATTTAATTCTTCCTTTCACAGGACTTATGACTTAATTGTTTTGAAACCGTTAATTTTCATCATTTCAATATTTAAAATCCGGGTGCTTATTTCTTTTGGCAACCATGTGAGTGTCCTTTCAACTACCCTCCCATTTTCCCGGGATTAGTGGGTTAATCTTGATGCACGTGCCCCAGTTTAGATCTAATAAGTGTTGGACACGTTTTTCTAGGCCCCACTAGGTTCAGGTTTCGGGATTATTTTTACTCTTTTGCATATCTTTCTCAACTCGTCTCGTAGTTTATTTTGCTTCTTTTGCCAATATTTTTATAAAATGTCTTATCATATCTCTTGAATACGAGTTGTAACAACCCGTTTGTTGATTTTTTCGATGATAAAGACAGATATTTTGGTCCTCTAGGTTTGTGATTGTGATTTTTTTAAGTTGTTGTTCGTTCCAGTCAGTAATGGCTCTGAGAGTGGTTTCGAGAGGTCCTTTTCCCACTGTAGTTAATAGTGAGACGTCCTTGAACCCTTATAAATTTGAGATTTTTATGGGGAGATTCACATGGATTTGGTTTTATTCCTCGTGTTCCTCGTAAAGATGATCATGCAACATACCTCAATAGCCCAACACTATGGTCGTGTATCTTGAGTATGTTAGCCACGGTAATCTTAGGTTTCCTCTGCACCATTTTTATCAACGATTGCTCGATTTTTATGGCATTTGTTTTTTACAACTCCATCCGAGTAGGGTGCATAAATCCGTCACCTTTATCCTTGCATCCTATAGTTTAAATGCTTTGGCCAACGTTGTCGTGTTTCATGCCTTATTTTATCTGAGACCTAGGCAACTCCTAGTAGACCATAGAGAAAATGAAAAATGATGGAAATTTTAAGATGGAGGCTGCCTATAGGGGCTTCACGGGGTGGCACAAAAACTGGAGTTGGATCACATAATAAAAACTCATAACTTATTGAAAAAACATCATTGAATACTTATCCAAGTACATTAAGTATCGTGATCATCGTGGTTTATTGAGGGTGTGTTTGTTAAAAATAGCAGTGAGTAGTAGTAGTCGTACGTGAGCGGTAATTTTTATTTATTTATTTTTTTCTTCCTTAAATTCAAACGTTTGGTAACATATGTAGTTGTGATTATAAAAAGAGTAGAATGACGTAAAATGATATATACATACTACCTCCATCCCAAAATATAAGTCAAGTTTGACTTTTTGTATCGAACTTTGACATTAAATACTTTTGTTTGTATTATATGTCACTTGATGAAAATTATATCAAATGAAAATACATACTCCCTCCGTCTCAAAATTATTGTCAGGAGACAAGAGTTACAAAGTTTAATAAAAGCGGTGTCACTTTTATTTTCAACCACTCAAAAAGAATATTCCTCTATTATATTCTCTAGTTTTTACTACAAAAGGAAAGTGGACAATTAATTTGAGACATCCCAAAATGAAAATGTGGACAATAATTTTGAGACGGAGGTAGTATAAAACACTATCCATCTATATATTTTGCATCAAGTATTATATAATACAACCAAAAATATTTAAGATCAAAGTTCAATTAAAAAAGTCAAACTGGACTTATATTTTGGGATGGAGGAAGTATTTAAATAGAACATATTATATGTATAAAATGACTAGGTGTTACTTACATACAAGACAACAACATGGTTAAACTTTTATTCATGGCCAAATAACTATGATATATGCATCTACTGATGCATCCATAGCAAGATAACATAGAAATACAGACTAAACTGTCAAACTCACCGCTCTTTTGTCACAGGCTCTTAAACAAAGCATTCAAGAATTAGCGTTGCCAGAAAATAGCCGCAACTCACCGCTATTTTGTAAAACGATCACTAGTCAAAATGCTTACCGCTCCTTTGTCAAATGACCACTAAAAATCAAAATATTCATTGCTCACCGCCTTAAAAAGGTCCGCACCAGAAGCCCAAAGTTGCCCAAACTTCATATAAAGTTATTGGGCTAGGAGCCCAACAGCCGAATAAACATAAATGTCATCTTCGTGTTGGACAAGTTAAGCATCTTCGTGTTGAGAGAAAAAAGAAAAAAGATAAGCAATTCATTCAATCATTTACAGAGGGCGAGAGAGATGTCTGCTACTGAATCATCAACTGCTTCAGCACATCAAAAGAATCAGGTACCTATAAATATTTTTTTAATGATATATTTTAGTAAATTTTTATATGATGTTGTTTAATGAATGAATGAATGAATAGGTGGATTTGTTGGATTTTATAGACTGGACTGGAGTTGAATGCCTTAATCAAAACACAGCTCATGCTTACCCTAATGCTCTCAAACAGGTTTTTTTACTTTACTTTCTCTTATTCAGATTTCATAAATTATTGGTTAAGTTTAGCCCATGTTGTAAAATTTAATGGTTATATTACTTGGGTGTTTTGGTTACCTTTTATGGGTTTTATTTGAATTTGGAAAAGCCGATAAGCTACCACCATCAAATGGCCTAGTGGTAAGGGTTCAAACCTCGCTAGGTGTGTACATTTGGGGGTGGCCTGGGAAGGTTGGAAATGGGCCCCGGATTAACCTGGTTAGGTTGTGTACAACTGAGTCAAAAAAGGCTCGCCCTCACCAAAGGGCTTGTGTCTTGATGGTATCCCTTGTTGTGTGAGAAGCTCCCCAACCAAATGGTTGTGGGTTCAAGTCCGGCTTAGGACATGTGAGAAATTGTGAGATAGTTAGTTGTCGTTAAAAAAAAGAAAAAAAAAAGGCTTGTCCCCGGGTAACCTCATCCCCTTGTGTTTATTTGAATTTAGAGAAGCTGATTAGCTCACTTTTTAGGGTTTACAAGGTTATCAAAGTGAGATGGCTTGTTTAAGCTCTTAAGGTAAGTTGATAAGCTCATAAGCCCCAAAAAGTGACATTATTGGCATTTAAGTACAATTCTTTATAAGCCAAAAAACACGCTAATCCAAACACCCTGGGTGTTTAATTTCCGCACTTATGGTGGGTTATTTTTTCTGGCTTATGAGCTTATCGAGTTGAGGTTATGGACTTAAATAGGCCATAACGTCAAATTGGTAAACTCACCATAAACTCAGATTAATAAGCTCATAAGCCGAAGGAAGTGGTTTATAAGATTTTCCAAACTCAAATAAGTCCATAAAATTAACTAATCCAAACACCCCTTAATGTCACTATTATATACTAATCTATGTCATGACAACTGAAGTTTTGGAAACTTAATTAGTACTATTTGTTAGTGTTAATTAAAACTAAACTTAATTAGTACTATTTGTTAGTGTTAAATTAAAACTAAACGAAATGAGGAATATTTCCGATTATGAAAACTGTTTAATGTTTTGTGGAACAACAGGGTTATAGAGAAGACGAGGGTCTAAATCTGGAGAGTGATGCAGATGAACAACTCCTGATTTACATACCATTCACCCAAGTTATCAAACTGCATTCTATCGTTATTAAGGGACCCGAGGAAGAAGGTTAGTAAATGTTATTCTTCACCAAACATGTTTTTTCATCATATCTAAGGTAGTGTATGTGTGTGGCTATGCTAAATCATTGCAACTGAATTTTTATCGTATTTTAGTGAAACAAGACTCATAGGGCTGATGGTCAATCGTCACTATTAGATATATATTGTTTTTTTAGAAGATGGAAAACAACATGTTTTCTTTACAACCAAAAGTCCAAAAAGAAGGGGCTTACTTCCACTTGTGTCTAAATAAGTTAGGGCTATTGTCATGTCATTAGGAAATGTGTTTGTGAACCCTTTATATTTTACCAGAAGTTATGAAGAATAGCAAGTTCTGGTTGATCTATTTGATTATTTATACATTTGTAAATGGTTAGTTGCACAAAAAAGTAACCTAAGACTCGTGTATAGCAACCAGGTGATTGGTTCCATTAATGGACATTTTATAATGAGTTTTCATGGTCTTGACCATATGGGGTACATAAGCCTAAAACTTTGAAAGATGTTGATGACCTCCCTTGGCCGTAGGTTCATTAATCCACATGTTGTTCAGGGCTTCTAATATTCCCATGTCCAAAGACAGTCCTAAATAGTTCAACTACTTTTTATTCACAATTTTTTCCTATTTTATACACATAATTGTCCTATTTTTGTGCCCTCTATCAGCTGTTTATGCTATTACTCTCCTCCCTTCTCAGTCTTCTTTCTTTTTCTTGTCTATTTTTTTTAATATATTATATATCCCTGAATCTTTTATATGTTTGCTTAGCATATGCAACAGAGCTAGGCAGTAAACTTGTTAAAGTTTTTACAATCTATATACAGTTTGCAATCTCTTTCTAGGACGCTTACTTTTAAAAAAGTGATCGGAATTCACAACCCTCAAATCATAAGCTGCCACTTAAATTATCATCTCTTCTTCTAGGACGTTACTTTAAGTGATGGTTCCTTTGTTTCTCCCTCATGTTGGTAATGGTATATGTGATCCTATAGCATAGTAAATCAAGTAAACATGTTTGTGTTATTTCTGTGGACGTGTGTATTGAGTTAATAGATCCAAAATTGAAATGCAAGATGAACAATTTTAAAATGGTATATGCTAACAGTATAATGCACGACCCCAGTTTGACATGGTAACAATGTGATTAGGATCATAGGATGAGTAGCTTTTAGTGCAATCATCTCTAAATTCCTACTTTTGTAACCTGACATTACCTTTTACAAATTTGGTTTATGATTGCTGAAATTAGTAGAATTTACAAATATGCTCACCACTTGTTTGGATTATATGGCAATGCCGTCTTTATCGTTGTATCTTAACTATGTCATATTTCTGGTAACTGCTCCTCCCTGCTCTTTGCTGCTGCTCCAGATACTAACGTTAGACTCATACTTCCATTTAGTTAGCTGAAGTCATATATCAAGGTTACTGTTTCAAATTAATATAATAAAGTGCAGACATTTGAAATTATCAAAATAAACGCAACTCAAAATGATTGAATCTTTAAATGTCGTATCGAGGATATGAACGGCAAGCAGCTTAATGCCATGTATCTATAGTTTTTGGGAATCGTTGAAGTTGGTATGCTATAAATCAATAATAAGGTGAGGTTAAGAAAACATAAGTGATTTGATGGTTAAAAGGACATTCTTTTGGAAACAGGGCTCTCACATAGTGAGCTTTCTTACTGTGGCGATCAACTGTTTGCAACAATTAAGGGGGCAATTTGATACAGACCAAGTAGGATAGATAAATGAAACAAACTAAAAAAGGAATAACAAGATAAAAAAAATCTCTATTTGTGAGTGAGTGAGAGAGAGAGAGAGAGAGAGAGAGAGAGAGAGAGAGAGAGAGAGAGAGAGAGAGAGAGAGAGAGAGAGAGAGAGAGAGAGAGAGAGGGAGGGAGGGAGGGAGGGAGGGAGGGAGGGAGGGAGGGAGGGAGAGGGAGAGGGCGAGGGCGAGGGCGAGGGCGAGGGCGAGGGCGAGGGCGAGGGAGAGGGCGAGGGCGAGGGCGAGGGAGAGGGCGAGGGGGAGGGGGAGGGGGAGGGGGAGGGAGGGAGGGGGAGAGGGAGGGAGAGAGACTCCCAGTGTTTTACTTTCAAGATGGAAACTGACTTTCCCAATTGATACCCAAATCATAATCGATACTCATCATGATAGAATTACAAACCATAATTCCCTATTTATATAGATTAAAGGCGGATACAGTTAGGCTGCACATCCTTCACCATTTTGATATCCACCTCATCTCATAGTTGCCGGTAATTCCCCTTGACCATTTCTGTTTTTGTGATGTCCGTGTGTGTATTTGATTTTTAACAAGGATATGTCATGGTAACTGTAGAGACGAGGAGAGTTAAATTTTATAAAAAATGCATGTAGATTGTTCATTTGTTCGTTCTCATTGTATGATGATGTGGTCCTCCTCAAGAATTTGATTTATGTATGCATTGTTGAGAGTTAACTTTTACTGTTTGTATAACAAAATCCCCACCGGGTGAATTTCTTTTGTCTAACTGGATTTAGCTTATATTAATAAGTGGGCATTAGACTATATGTTTTCAGGATTACATGTTATGTTTAACCGTAGGTTGGATGTCATTTGAATGTCATTGTCAGTATCTTTGTCTTTCTGATTGTTTCTAGTAGGATTATGAGCTTTCTTTTGTTTTTAAAGCTAGTTATTTTAATTTGATTGTTTTAAGATGTATTTGTGCGTTGTGCCTGAAATTCCTTTAAATTTTTGATGACTATATGTTGCACGTCATTGTAAACTGTGGGACTCTATCCAAATCTTTCACATATTGATCTTCATTTATTCATTTGTTTTGTAGGTCCTCAAACCGTAAAGCTTTATACAAACAAGGAGCATATGGGATTCAGGTAACTTTACTGATCTATAGGACATTCATGTTCCCTTGCTTCTGTTATCGTATATAATCTGATTGCAAAGGCTATTATTATGTGATGCAGTAATGTTAGCGATTACCCTCCTAGTGACACACTTGCTTTAACCCCTGAGAATCTCAAGGTAAGGCTTCTAGCGCTACCATTGCTGGTTCTGTTTCGGATCAAAATAAGTATATGGGTTAAAACAGGACAACTATCTATTTTTCTATTTATAAAAGATAACTAAAAAGTTAATGTGAGTTTTATCCTCTTGACTCGTGATGTGATTTGGTTTTATGTCCTTTTTCAGGGAAAGCCTGTTGTGTTGAAGTATGTTAAGTTTCAAAATGTCCGCAGGTAGTTTCCATTCACTTTTGCTCTTTTTTGGTCGCTACCATCTGTCTGATGATTGATAAAAGGCTAACTAACATAATTTTGGGTCAGCTTGACGATATTCATTGAGGACAATCAGTCTGGTTCTGATGTGACAAAAGTCCAAAAGATCATTTTGCAAGGAATGACGTAAGTTTCTCATTTCTCTTTGTTCATCTAATGGCAATTATTGTTATATAGTGTATTAGAACACTATTTGTTTACGACTAAATCAATGCTAGAACTACCTCGTTCGTGAAACATAAATCTAGCTACAACTTTAGTTGGAGTAAGGGAATTTCGTAATATTTCATGTAGTCCGATATGTGAAGGATGTTTTACAAACACTTTAATTATCATATTCCTCACTTTTGTAATAAGAAAACACTTAAAAAACTCTCATGGAGAATTTAAATTTAGTGTTTGCTTATCATGTGTGTTGTCTCTACATCGCAGAGTGGAAACAACTGATATGAAGGGTTTGAAGAAGATCGAGGATCACACTCACTGATAAGATGGATATGTACTCTTATTGTCAAACATTTCAACTTGTTTTATTGAATTGCCTGTAGCTGTTATGTCGGGATCTGCTATCAAAACAAATGTATAATGTCATATGATGGATGGCACAAGCTTATGCAAATTGTTTGTGGGAGATTATTATGCTGCATTCTGACACTAATTGTTACTTTGAAGTTGATTCTGGGTGTCATTTACAGTACTTTCCAGCACTTGATCAGTTCACGTTCCCAGCATAGTTATGAGCAAATTCCCAAAATGGTACTTTTTCTTCTTCAATTTTCCAAAAAGATACAATCATTTGCAGGCCCACTTCCCCACCCACGCAGATGTGCGAACGGCGAATGTGCGATTTCCGGCGAATGTGCAAAAGTTAAAAAAAGGTACCATTGGATATGTTGTTCTTTTCCAAGAAATTTTGTCATATGGGTTAGCCGAAATTCATACATTCGCACATTTGTTTATAAAAGTCAAACGACACGTGGGGTACAATTGATAGTGAGTGAGCCTGCAAATGATTGGTATAGTCTTATTTGTCTGGACAAGTGTTAAAAACCTAATGGAATCGCACATTCGCACGTTAGCACATGACCAAATTGGGAAAAATGTTGGTTTTGTATTTTTTGGAAAATTAAATGAGAAAAAGTACCATTTTGAGAATTTGCTCCATAGTTATTGAGTTGAACCAACATATTTACTATTCATCGTTTCCCTAAGGGCACTTATTAGATGAACCTGTTTATAAACTTATTCACCAATATTCTCGCCTAATGAAACTGTTGTATTTGGTTTTTCATAAACTATCAAAGAACCAAAGTAACGGGAGTAGATATGATCATGCAAAGGCGGCCGCTTATAGTTGCGTACCAAGTTTCTTTCAGACCCCAAAAATGGGATAGCACCTCAGCGTTCAAGTATGTTATAGAGGATATCACTTTTAAGATTATATAGTAAATATATCAAATATTGAACAAACGGGAAGGAATACATGAATAACATTTACATCTTGAAAGGAAATCGCTATCTTACACATTGTGATGGTTGTCCAAGTTGATAGTGAGACAACTTCTTCAATTGTAGCAAGCTTTAATCTGACCTAGTGAGACAACTTCTTCAATTATATTTGATTATCTTAGATATACTGATAAACTTGATTGAATACATACAAATCTAGATATTTAATCACAGTCAAGTGGTCCAGTGGTTACGTGATTTTATAAAACATTATTTGACTAATTTGACACACCTACGGTCAAAATACCACCCCTTAATTATGTCTAGGTTGGGCCATGATATATATGCATTTTAACTTTTTAACTTTGTTAATTCATTGTTGTATGAACTAATTAGGTGAGTATGGACAAATTTTTACCGTTCAAAAAAAAAATTAGGTGAGTAATTAACTTGCATTGAAAATGTATAGCAGCAAACTATGGATACCTTGTTTTATGAGGCACAAAGGCAAGGTAGAATCCCATTCTATATGGCCTCATTTGGTGAGGAAGCTATTAACATATAAGCCTCAGCTGCATCACTTAGCTCAGATGATTATATATTCACAGAGGTTTGAATATAAGTTGAATCCATTTTATCAGTAGTTAAGTTGAAGGTTTAGTTAGTTACATTGGCCTTGTTTGACATCATACATTACTGTGTCGGGAGCAGGGAGTTTTGTTATGGCCCGTTTTTACACTGAAAGATAGAGCAGATATTTGTTTTGGAAACAGCATAGGCCATGGGAAAGGGAGGAACATACCACTTCATTATCGATGGAAGAAACTTAACGTTTTCACCAACTCAGCACCGATAGCGTATGTCATTATATATTTGTGGTTTCAAATATATAATTCTAAATCATTAACGCTTCTTTCCGTTCAGCACACAACTTTCGCATTCAGTTGGTGTTGCATACGCTCTAAAAAACGATGTAAAAAATGCTTGTGTTGTCGCCTATTTTGGAGATGGTAGTACAAGTGAGGTAAGAATATATATATATATATATATATATATATATATATATATATATATATATATATATATATATATATATATATATATATATAGTGTTGTATTCTATGCAGTACCAATATTAGATGCAGTACTTTACAGTACCATTTTAGACCAATATAAACTGTTAGATTACTTAATTAATGGATGAGATCACTTGTGGCATAAATGTAAATAACTAAAAGATCAAAACAGTTGCTTATAAAGATGGAAGGGTACTATAGACCTTTCACGAACACATTTATCCATTGAAAAAAAAAATACCGGTCACCTAATTTTATTAGATCCAATATTATAGGCATCTCGATCATTCAAAACCCTAACTAACCACCATATTCTCTTTCCCACAACACCACAACCATAGATCTGCTGCCCCTCTCCCCTCCTCTCTTATTCTTGCCGAAAAACTAACACCACCATAAGATGCAACTAACAAACTAACCATCACCGGAATAAAAAACGAATGCCATTTTAAAAGCGTCGGTTGACTGGCCAAGGTAGAACGACGCCGCGGGATCCGTCGCTGGCCTTGCTACCGTAGCTTTTTCACATCCTCTTGACGTCGTTCGTTCCAGATTCTAAGGTACCAATCCATTTGTGCCATATTAATCGCCGAAAATAAACAAGAAGTGTTGGTGATGGGACACACGTGGTGGCCGCCGGAGATGGCAGAGAGTTTGTATACAAGGAAGAAGAACCGTTGGTCGATTCGACCTCTTATCGATTTAAGGTTTGTATGGATTTGATAATACTCATATTATAGCGACTTAACTAGAAAAGGTCGGATGCTTTACCTTAGATCGAAAACTGAACTGTCATTAATAGAAAAAGAAGAACAAACAAGAAATAAGATAAGGAGGTCCGTGTCAACAAAAGACATATGGTGGCCGGAGATCAATAGTTTATTACAGTAACAAATACTATGCTTATGTTTTTAAGATAGATAATAGAAATATGACAAATGACTAAGCAAAACATGTAGGTATAACTTTTGTTAGCTGTCATCAACAACAAAGTACTTTATTTTCTTTTATTGATATTTCTTTTGTCACAATAAGTCAATATATATATTTTTTTAAATGATGTATCCTCGTAACTTATGTTTTTTACATATCTTTTAATAATATGTGATGTGAAGATTGTGAACTTATCAAAAGATCATATAGTGGGTCAGTTAGTTTTACCACTAAGTAAAATTGTTTGGATAGCAGTTTAAAAAATTAGTCGACATAACTCTAATAATCATGTATGTTTCCTTAATATGCAGTTAAAGCAAGATCAAAGATCAGGTGCTTACAATAAATGTGCAGCGTGCACATATGTTTTTATAAAGCGTGCACATATGTTCTAATAAATTTATTAAGTGTGCATATGTGTTTTGCTAGTTTTGGTCTTTTTTTACGTAATTTAATATAAGCAAAGAATATGCATTCATGTTCTTTGCTGCACCGCGTGTTTTGCATAAGTGTGCATATGTGTTATAATCGTTTATATGTGTTTCAAGGGGTGTGCGTATGTGTTTTAAGGAATGATGCATATGTGTTTTTTAGCTCGTACAAAATCAATAAAAGTGGTGTGCATATGTGTTTTAAATTTAATATAAATTCTAGGATAAATGGATGCATATATGTTTTAAACTGTGCATATGTGTTATGCTAGTTGTTATGATTAAAAAGTTCGTTTTCTATTTGTTTGTGTTGTTAAATATCTTTTTATTTGTTATTATATTCTAATAAAGATTAATGTTGCTAATTTTTATACTTCTTTTTTGTATCAGGTGTATTTAATTAAAAGAATAATGACAACAACAAGTGTGCACATATGTCCGACTTATGAAATTGTTGACGGTTCCAAGTGTGCATATATGTCTACATTCAAAAATGTTGATGATAATGAGAGTGCACAGTGTATAGATCTATTAAATTTATGTATTTATGCTTTCAAGAAATTTGTATTTTAATTGTATTTTCAATCGATATCGAATTTTGTGTATATTTTTTATGTTCTTGGTTTTTTATAAATTTACTTTTATCTAAAGAGACATGTGAATCTTGCTATGCGAAAAACATGTGTGTTCAAAAAAAAAAAAAAAAAAAAAAAAAAAATCCTAAAAACACGTATCCACTAAAGCCATTTTAAGTTTAAACAACATGCTGGAAAAAAAAAATTAAAAAGAAAAAATCCCGAAAGTCAAGGATATTTAAAAAATTTAAAAATAATATAAAAATGTCTTTTACCAATATACCCTTTTGAATTAAATAAAATATGTAATAATACTAAATTTCTATTGGTCTAAATGGTACTGTAAAGTACTGTATCTAATATTGGTACTGCATATAACGCGCCCCTATATATATATATATTTGTAGAATAATTTAAAGCTTATTTAATACAGCATTTGTCTATAAATTTTAAGAAAAAGGATCATATACTGGCATGTCAGCTCAACCGGTATTGACACGTTTGACCCGACCCGTTTACACCACTCACCCATTCATATCAGTGGCGGAGCCAGAAAACAAGGTTGTGGGGGGAAAAAAAATTTTTTTGCCGATAAGGTAGTACATAAACAAAAACTTTTATTAAACATGTTAAGACATTATAACGAACAACAAAATGCGATTTATATTAAAGAAAAATTGAGCAAAGCCCAACTAATATTTTACAGGAAAGAAAATAACCTATAGCAAACATTAGCAACAAAAAAAACACGGTTTGCGTTGAAGAGATTGTAACCGATTAGTTTAAGTAAACAAATGTACAATCAATTATGCTAGTAATTCACTCATACAATAAACTACATATAAATTATAAATTAAGATATTTAGAGGCTAAAGTGGGCCTATCATCAAAGAAGAAACGTTTGAGCAAAAATATAGAGAAAAACAAAACATATAAGCTTAATTTATTGCTTCACATATATATCTAGAACACCAGTAACATAGTATTCAAAAATATTAATTCTCTTCTTTATTTCTATCATCTTCCTCCCTATCATCTTCCAAAAAAAAAAAAAAAAAAAAAAAAAACTTCAAAAAAACTCAAAAACCCTTTATAAAATCTGTTATTTCATCCCGTTTTTTCCCAACCATCTTTTGGGTTGGAGGCATTCTCAGATTTTAGGTAAGGGCACCACAATTAAAGTTCAGAAATTTTAGTTGGACCATCCCATCACCTTTCTTTCTTTTCTTCCCTTCATATTTTTAAAGTCGTAATCACAGTATTTTCACTATTTGGTATCTGATTTATATCACAATATTTTGTATCAAATTTTGTCCCTGTATATTTCAACCTCTGTTGTAAAAATCGGTCCAGGCGGCCGATTAATCCCCGCATAATCGCTGATCGCTCACTAAGCGCCTTGATTTATCATAATCGGCCTATTTAATCGCTTTGGTCAAAGATCGTTTAAAAATCGGTCAACAAACCGATTAATCAGAGAAAATTGGTCTAATCGAACAAAATCGCTTAAAAATGGTCAACAAAATCGCTTAAAAATCAGCCAAAATTGCTTAAGAATCGGTCAACAAACCGATTAATCGGACAAAGTCAGTCAAAGATCGCTTAAAAATAGTCAACAAACCAAGTAATATCTATGTTTGACTTTGAACTTTCAAGAATTATGTATTATGTCTATATTTGAATACTTGAAATATTTGAACTTTGATGCATTATGCTTATCTAATACATATAATATAATATAATATAATATCTAAAATTACAATTTTGTGCATAAAAATTTCAATCCGATTAATCCCCGCTTAATCGATTAATCGCTAGGCGCTACGCAGGCCCTACCCGACCGCCTCACTAGCGCCTAGCGATTTTTACAACCTTGATTTCAACATTAAGCTGGAGCTGCACAAAATAGCATCTCCAAAAGATCCATAGAGTTGCATATGTACAGCCCTCAAAACTATAACTTGTGGCCATGCCATGACTTTTAATTTCATGATAGCTAATCCGTGCCACCTTGTCTTTAAGATGACTTGTACTCAATTGGACTAAGATTCCAAAACCCATATATATTTAACGCAATCAAACGGATGCAACATAATACAAGAACCAGTAACTGAAATACATATCTGGAACAAAAACATTAAAAGCAACACTGTAACACCCCCAAAATTTGATACAGCGGAAGACTCAACAAGCTTTCGGGGTGCTACGGGAATTGGTATCCAACACAAGACAATATAGAACGAGATAAAGTAAACATAATAGAAACGCAACCGGGGTTTTAAAGTTTACATTTATCCCGACATCATTCAGAGTCAGGCCCAAAATAACATAACAGTAGGTCCAAAATTAATTATCAGAGTTTAGAAAAATAGATCCATAAACCATGAGCCTTAGCCGAGCCTTTCATTCCAAGCATCCATATCATCACTTAATTACCTGAGAAAACGTGCTAAAAGTCAGCTTTCGCTGGTGAGATCATAGGTTTAAATTCATCTAACAATATAGTGGACATATACGCAAAACGCTTGCTAGCTAGACTAAGGATTCACTAAAAGCCTGCGGATACCCTCCGCTCCAATCCTAACACACGGATACCCTCCGTTCCAACATAGATATTCGGGTAACCCCCGCAATACCAATAAATACTCGGATAACCTCCAAAGTATCAAATAACCTATAGGTGCACGCTACAGTATCTAAATAAGCCAACCTTGAATAGTACACACGAAACCGTGTGACTAAAGCTGACAATTCCAAATAACTAAATAAGTCAACCTTGAATAGTACACATAAAATACGTGACTAAAGCTGACAAAACATCCTAGTCCATACGCATAGCAAGTTTTAGAAAGAATATAGAAGCGATAAATAGTCCACATAAAATAATTTGCACGTTTCTCACCCCAAGTATTGAAAACATAGTTCAAGAGTAAAAGTGGGGCTATGACTCACCTCAAGTCCAGAAAATAGCAAGAAGAAGTTGGTAGAAATAAGATGTATAGTAACTCACGAAACAACAACTACGGACTCGGCACGACCTAACAATATCAACTCGTTCAGAAATCATTTCCTCAAATTCAAAATATTCCCAAACCCGGACGAAAATCCGTTTTATTCTCCGAAAATCCATTTCGTATTAGTTTGGTGTATTCGCGTTTGGTATCCATACGGGTGGTGGGTCGACACAAAACAAACCAAAAAGGTCACACAAAGAATAATAAAATAAACTATAGATCTAATATTAGCCCAATATATTATTTAAATAAATCGCCGAAGTTTATTAAATCCGTCGATTTAATAATCCTCATATTTATTTACGTAACATACCGTTCCAAGATTACACCCAATCCTAAAACACATAGCACATAAATACTATATGGTATATATCGTAGTTTAATAAATTCCTCATATACATCGTCAAATTGGCCAGATTTCCCGATATATATATATTCGCAATTTATTACACTTTACATATACCACAACCTATGAGCGTCGTAGGATACGAGGCCCATTAATATATTCATTTCATATAGCCAAATAACCCGGTTCAACCCTACGGTTAAGTGGTTATTTAGTTATAGAAAACGTTTATATTAATCGTCATATATCCGTGACAACACAAAAGTCACAAATAAAACTTACCTGAACTCGAGTGACAACGACTCCGCATAACTCGATACGTTTACTCGTTATATATATAAAATGACATTTTATTTAATATTTAGTAATTGTCGAGAGTTTCTCGTTTTATAACACATTTTTATAATAATAATACGTTCAATAATATTACGCCACTTTCGTAGCATAATATATATTTAGTCGTATTATTTATAATATGACTCGTGATTATTATTATTATTAATATACGCGCTTATATAATTATATATCCGTTATTCACGTCTATATATTCATATAAACGTTTATATTATCAATAATTATTATTACGAGTTTTATTATTTACGTTTTAATTGTAAATAGTTATCGAGTCATACGAAATGGTCACATGTCCGAGTCATGACTCTCGGCTCATTGTCCAAGTCCAAAGTAATAAGCAAATGCCATAAAAACAATACATCTCCGTCCAACACAATCCCAATCCACGTGCTACAACAATAGGGTCCGACTACGGCACCCGACTAACCTATCTCCGTCAATCTAAGTGACCGTCTCACAATCGGTCCCCAATATCACAATTCGTCAACACTTCTCAATACCAAAATTCAATATCCAATGTCGAGACCCAAACATGGTCTCGACCCACATGTATTCGGCCAAATAAATAATTGACCAAGCCGATACTAAACCAAGTTAACAACCAAAATAATGAAGAAAACATATAAATAAGGTCACATTCGGGATGGTTTACCAAGCCAAACCCGAGTCCACACGACTCGATTGAGTCGTGGTAAACACCACGAGCCAAACATAGCTCGAACCAAGCATCAAGGGTCACAAGAAATGGCTCCAAGGAGCACTCCAAAAATACCCATTCGACCCATAAGGGTCTCGGCAATAACAACAACCACACGGCTTTGAGCCGCGACTCCAATGAGTCGAACCAATATTCCAACGAGAGCAAGAATACAAGAGTCATAACATCAAGACTCAAAGAACAAGTAATCGAGCACCATGGCTCGGATTAACACCAAGCCGTGAGTCTATGACTCACGGTTCAATCGAACCATCAAGGGAAAACACCAAACCCGGATACCAAACCATCTTTCTTATATCAAAAACATCATTTTCTAACAAATAAATTCGATTCCCATGAAAAACATCCGTGTAGCCACGGATTTAATACCAAATCGTGGCACCCAAAAACCAAAATCGATCATACTCACCTCCTAGAACCTCCAATCGAATAGATCTAGTAAAAACAACAAAGTTGGGTCGGATTTTATAAGATTTCGAGGTGTTAATGTTGGTTATATGGTGCGTATAATATACCAAAAGAAAGAGGAAAGAATAAGGAATAAAATGGTGGTGTTTGTTTTGTGGTGTGGCCGGCGTGGTGGTGGTGGTGGCCGGAAATATGATTCGGCGGCTAGGGTTTTGAGTTGGAAGAGAGAGAGAGAGAAATGGTGCGGATGAGGGTGATGTTGTGTGTTTTTGTGTGTGGTATACCCACAAGGACGATTTTTGTAGTTTACTTACACAAAAAAAAAATTATTTTCTTTTAAAAGAAAAATAATAATAATAGTAATAATAATAATATTACTAATAATATGAGTGGGTAAAACATGGGTAAGTGTAAAACATACGGCCCGAAACCCGAACTCATTTCAAACTTTCAATATCTCCCGAAAACATCCCGTAAATAATTAAATATAATCGGACTCGTAAAATCAAGTCATAAAATTTCCTGTTAGGTAATCCTAGTGCCAGAGTCAACGTAGTACCAGTGAGAATTTGAGAATACATCACCGAGCATAATATCCAAAATGAATTATTAAAATAATTCACGAATTCCATAACATCATTAAATATAATTATCCATAAAATAGGTCTTACAAGTTCGTTGTGAATAAAAATTCCAAATAAAAATTATAAACGAACTTTAACGTAATGCGGGTTTTTCAAAATAACTCCCTAAATTGCCGGTTGTCACATCCTCCCAGTCTCAGAAGAAACCCGTCCCGGGTTTCACTCGGAACAATTTATCTACGAAGCGAAAAGCTTCGGATATCTCTTCCGGAACTCGTCCTCACGTTCCCACGTAAATTCTGGTCCGTGTCGGGAATTCCAACGAACCTTGACGAGCGGAATGCGACTTCGCTTGAGTCGTTTAACTTCACGATCTAAAATCTCAATTGGTTCTTCCACGAAATTCAATTTCTCATCGACACGAATATCCTTCATTGGAATAATAGGCATCTCATCAGAAAGACATTTCTTCAAATTACTAACGTGAAAAACGTCGTGAACTTTACTCAGTTCATGTGGTAATTCCAACCTATAAGCCACGGGCCCAATTCTTTCTAAGATAAGGAATGGTCCAATGTAGCGTGGGTTGAGTTTACCACGTTTCCCGAAACGTATCACACCCTTCCAAGGCGAGACTTTCAGCATCACTTTGTCTCCAACCTGGAACTCTAAGGGTTTACGTCTCTGATCGGCGTAACTTTTCTGCCTATCTCTGGCTGCTTGCAACCGATCACGAATCTGAGCTACTTTCTCTGTAGTTTCCAAGATAAGTTCAGGGCCTGTGAGTTGGCTATCTCCAACTTCTGCCCAACCAATAGGCGAACGACACTTTCTGCCATACAAAGCTTCGAATGGTGCAGCTTTAAGACTAGTGTGGTAGCTATTATTATAGGAGAATTCCGCAAGGGGCAAGTACTTCTCCCAGCCTTTACCAAAGTCTATGATGCATGCACGAAGCATATCCTCTAACGTCTGTATGGTCCTCTCACTCTGACCATCGGTTTGGGGATGATACGCAGTACTCATATCGAGTCTCGTCCCCAAAGCCGTCTGAAGTGATCGCCACAAAGCTGACGTAAAACGGCTATCGCGATCCGAAATAATAGATATCGGGACTCCATGACGAGAAATAATTTCCTTCACATACAACCTCGCAAGTTTATCCACGCTATCATCTTCACTAATTGCTAAGAAATGAGCAGACTTTGTCAAACGATCCACAATTACCCAGATAGCGTCACAACCGCTAGCTGTCCTCGGTAATTTGGTAATGAAGTCCATTGTAATCCGCTCCCATTTCCAGACTGGAAGTTCTGGTTGCGTTAGTAATCCTGACGGTCTCTGATGTTCGGCTTTAACCTTAGAACATGTCAAGCACTTACTAACGTACGATGCTATATCTGCCTTCATGTTTGGCCACCAATATAACTTCTTAAGATCCTGGTACATCTTGTCAGACCCAGGATGAATAGAGTACCTTGACTTATGCGACTCATGCATAATTAACTCCCGAATTCCTCCATATAAAGGTACCCAAATCCGATCTCCAAAACATAGCAATCCATCAGAACGCTTAACAAATCCTTTCTCATTCTCAGCCATCCCAAATATATTCTCAGCAGATCTGTTTTCTGCTTTCAACGCTTCCGTTTGAACTTCAAGTAATTGAGATGGTAATGGCGATACGATAGTCATTCCCAATGACCTAACTCGTAACGGTGGTATTCTTTCCTTTCGACTAAGAGCATCAGCAACAACGTTTGCTTTACCAGGATGGTAGCGAATTTCACAATCATAATCGCTTAGCAACTCAATCCAACGTCGCTGTCTCATATTGAGCTCTTTTTGATTCAAGATGTGTTGTAGACTTTTATGGTCAGTGAACACAACACACTTTGTTCCATACAAGTAATGTCTCCATATCCTTAAGGCGAAAACCACAGCACCTAATTCCAAATCATGGGTGGTGTAGTTTTTCTCATGCTTTTTGAGCTGTCGGGAAGCATAAGCTATCACCTTCTCTCGTTGCATTAACACGGCTCCCAATCCTCTATGTGAGGCGTCACAATAGACGACGAAATCCTCGTTACCTTCCGGTAACGCTAAGATAGGAGCACTACACAACATCTTCTTAAGCAATTGAAATGCTTCCTCTTCTTTATCTCCCCATTCATACGTAACACTCTTTTGAGTCAATTTGGTTAATGGTTTAGCTATCTTCGAAAATCCCTCAATGAATCTTCGGTAATAACCAGCTAAACCCAAAAATTGACGAACTTCGGTTGGGGTCGTAGGTGCAGCCCAATCTTTTATTGCCTCAATCTTAGCAGGATCCACATGGACTCCTTGTCTATCAATCACATGACCCAAAAATTGTACCGTCGGAATCCAAAATTCGCACTTCGAAAACTTGGCATAGAGTTTCTCCTTCCTGAGCAATTCTAAGATGAGTCTTAGATGCTCCTCATGCTCCTTCTCACTCTTCGAATAAATCAGAATGTCATCGATGAACACAATCACGAACTTATCTAAGTAAGGCTTACACACCCGATTCATGAGATCCATGAATATCGCCGGTGCATTAGTCAACCCAAACGGCATCACCTGAAACTCGTAATGCCCGTAACGGGTTCTGAAAGCCGTTTTCGGAATATCTTCCTCGCGAACTCGAAGTTGATGATATCCCGATCTTAAATCGATCTTCGAATACACACTCGATCCTTGGAGTTGATCGAACAAGTCGTCGATCCTAGGTAACGCGTATCTATTCTTCACCGTTAACTTGTTCAGCTCTCGGTAATCAATGCACATACGGAACGATCCATCCTTCTTCTTCACAAATAAGACTGGGGCTCCCCAAGGTGAAGAACTTGGTCTTATGAATCCTTTTTCGGCTAACTCCGCCAATTGTTTTGATAACTCTTCTAGCTCGGTAGGTGCAAGACGATAAGGCGCTCGTGCTACAGGTGCAGCACCAGGTATCAACTCAATCTGAAACTCCACTTGTCTAGTCGGCGGGATTCCCGGCAAATCATCGGGAAACACATCAGGAAAATCACGAACTATAGGCACATCTCCAATGCACCTTTCCTTTTTCTTCGTCCCTCCTTTCTCAGAAATTTGAGCTAAGAAAAGATAACATCCCTTCTCCATTAGCTTTGGTAACTTAGTGCAAGAAATAACTGCTAATCGGGATGGGCTCCTAGAATCCTTCCGATCTCCTAATATATTTAGGATTTCCTTTCCGTATGGTACACGCACGATCTTCTCGTCGCAAAGTATGTGAGCACGATACTTCGACAACCAATCCATACCAATGATGACATCGAAACTTCCTAACGTGACGGGTAGAAGATCTATGTTGAAAGGGTGGTTCAAGAAATTTAACGTGCAGCCGCGAATGATGGTATTAATCCTTTCTATATTCCCATTTGCTAACTCAATATCATATCCAATTCCTAAGGCCATCGGGGGTTTCTCTAGTAAGGGTGCAAACGTAGTGGACACAAAACTCCTATCGGCACCAGTATCAAATAGTATGGAAGCATAACGATTATTGAGAAGGAACGTACCAGTAACGACGTTCGGATCTTCTCCTCTCTCATTCCCGAGTGCATACACTCTTCCCTGAGCAGCTCCAGTTTCCACACGTTGGTCCCCATTATCTTGTCGTCCACGGTTTCCTCCAGCTCCACGGTTTCCATGATTGTACCCATTACCACCCGAGCCTTGACTTCCATGGTTCCACGATTCTCCACACTCGTTCCTATAGTGTCCCTTCTTTCCACACCCATAACAAGTAACATCTGCCTTGTTTCTCATCTCAGGAGCAGCCTGAACCATAGCAAGAGGTCGAGCTCTACAATCCTTAGCTATGTGTCCTTTCTTTGAGCAATTCTGGCATTTCACACTACACCATCCAGTATGATGCTGGTGGCAACGACCACACTTGGGTGCATCACCGTTCTGATTCTTCTTATCTCCATTCCCAATAGCATAAGCCTTAGCTTGTCTCTTGCTTCGGTGATCATTACCCTTAGAGTGTTGGTCTCTCTTTCTCTTTCTATTCTTCTCCTTATCAGCTCCTTCTAATTCTAACGAATCCATAAGTTGTTGAGCAATAGTGATTGCCTCATGGATGTTTGCAGGCCTAGCAGAAATTACATCATTCCTTGTAGCTACAGGCAACCCATCAGTATACCTCTCGATCTTTTGAGTCTCGGTTTTCACCATATCTGGGCAAAGCAAGGCTAATTCCTGGTAACGACGATTGTAAGTCGTCATATCATTACCTTTCACCTTGTGGTTCCAAAACTCAATCTCTAGCTTCTTGACCTCATTCCTTGGGCAATAAGTCTGAATCAGCAGAGACTTAAATTGCTCCCAAGTCATGGCATAAGCTACATCACTCCCAACTGAATTTCGGTAATTGTTCCACCAAGTTAAAGCTTCATCCTTGAAAGTAAAAGAAGCAAACATTACCTTCGCATTCTCCGCACGACCACTGACATTGAACACTGACTCAATCTTCTCAATCCATCTGACTAAGTAAACCACTCCTTCAGTTCCACCAAACTCAATGGGTCCACAAATCTTGAACTCCTTGTATTGACATCTATTAGCGCGAACAGGTGGAAAAGTTCCAGCCGAATTGTTGGAATGGTTTGACTCAGCTAGTAGTTCAGCAACTCTTTGTTCCACAAGTTGGTTGATCATTGCTTGATCCACAGTAGGTGCAGTAAATGGAACATGATCATTGTCTCCCTGAACATCAACATTTTGATTCCTGTTGTTGCGGTTAGTAGTGTCCAGGTTGTCAGGAGTAGGGGTTTCAACATTTCGAGTAGGTCGGCGTCCTCGGCGACCAGGAGTAGTCACTGCAGGACCAGTTCTGGTAGCTCTAACAGGGTTTCGTCGTGTGGCCATTGATCTAAAACATCACACAAGTTCATGAGTCTCCAATAGAACTTATCGATATGCTTAACAAAAGAAATTCAACGAAGAAGTCATGGAAAGAATAGCAACAATACACCATGAAACATCAATAAAACGGATAGGGACTCAATTTCCATAACACCCAAAATCACATAATATCATATACTAATAACCATCAACCATACAATAGCGATCTAACATCGTTCCAACTACCGGATAACACAAAACGTACTAATCGTTCCAAAAGAGACGAATACTGAACAAAATACATCAAAATATGATAACTAGCTTTTCTAACCGAACACTCCTCGGTTAAGAAAGCAACAAGATAACATAACCCAAGCAACTAGCCACGCTGCTGGCGGAGGCTCCTCAACTCCTGCCTCAAGCCATCAAGATCCCTCCATAACGATCCTAGCTCCACGCTATGGGTGTCTCGGTCTCTCTTGAGGTCAGCCACCTCCTTCTCTAGCTCGGCATTCCTTTGCCATAGCTTGCGGTCAGCCTCTCGAGCAGTAACAAAACCTCGCTGCAAACTATTGATATGCTCGTGAACCTCCATCAAAACTCTCCTCATCTCAGTAGTCCTGCCCACAACCACAGTCATATCAACTCTCAGATCCGCTATGAACTCTCCAATAACCCTCTCAAGTCGATCAGATACACGTGCAACTCTCTCACCAAGCTCAGTAATCTGAGCCCATAACCTACCAATCTCACCTAACTCTGCATGCTCAGCAGAAACCTCAGAAGATGCATCCGACCCATCGGGACTACCAGGTGGCAACACAACCAAAAACGGATGATCAGGTGAATCAGGCTCAATCGGATGTTGTCACACCCCCAAAATACCTGAATGGCAGCGGAATTGAATACATGAGGGTGTAACGGATCATAGCACACAAGCAAGGATATATTGAACGACCTAAAGTGTCGTTTTAAAAATAAGTCGTTTGATTCATTCAAATATTCAGAGTTATAAAGACATAGGTCCCAAAAGTTGGAAAAGTTTACGGAAACAAGTTTAGTACAATCAAACGACATTTAAACATAAGTGCAAGAAAGTCCGAATGAGCCATATCATCCTTGTTACCCAAAATGACTCCATGCATGCCATGAGAATATGCCTTAGTTACCTGAGAAATACATTGCGAAAAACGGTCAACATAAAGTTGGTGAATAATCATAGGTTTGTAAGTAAAACGTATGTACATATACCACAAGTAATAAGTAAACCGACAAGAATGTCAAAATTGCTACATTGTCTCTTAAGCTCATGACCCCGAAGCTAGACTTTGTAATGGCCCCACCAGAGTGTTTACCAGACACTCAATTCGTTAAGACATGAAATGCATTCGTCCCGTTGGAGCAACCCAACGCGAATGGAGGCGTCACCCTCGATAGATCTATCCACTCACTCTCGCTTAGCAATATAACTAACGGTCCATGATATATAAGGGGACTTAACTTGGTAGTAAGGCAAGTTAAGCAATGTATGGAATTTGTAACACTTGGGCATGTACAAAAATAATTGTGCAATGTATTCTCCCCCGTGGGATTTGAAATCAAATAAGTAATTAAAAACGGGGCTATGAGAACTCACCTCGAAAGGATGGTACAACGATGGTGCAATGAGGTAAAAGTAGTAGGGACAATGAGGCGCGAACACTAGCCGCAACCTAAATGAATAATCGTGATCTAATTAAGATCAAGCCGTAATGTAATGAATGCACATGCACATGATACTCATACCACTCGTAATTTGGAAATACTAGTTATCATCATGGTAAAATAGTTTCCATACTTATGAAAAATAAGTCCATATGTAGAAGTATATAACTTGTCGTATTATCTCGTACGAAAATGTTAGCGTTATAATCCTTGCATCGAAAACCTTAAAATAACGTCGTTAAGTCGTATAAATATTCTCTTGGGTCATACGTATTCATTTGTTAAGAATATAGTCCTTAGTAACGTTTCTAGAAAATATACCATTTAGTACGTACGTTATTATTTTTATTTGTGACTATATATATATATATATATATATATATATAGTTTTGACGATCTTAAAACGGGTATAACTCGGTCGTTTTAGGCTCGTTTTCCTTGTTCTTTATGTCCACGGATTCGTTTTTGTATATACTAGTATATTTTTGATAACTCGGCTCCCCTAGGTTACGTTTAATGCCTCTATTTGCACGGCGAAATCTGCCAAACAGCAAGCAGTTTTTACAAAAATAGTTTTCGTCGTTAAATTTGCAAAAATCATATCTCCTTCGTTATAAGCTCGTTTTAATCCGTTCTTTCGCCCAAAGTTTTGTTTTTGAATGTATTTTCTAAATCTTTGGTCAAAAATTAGCCATCAACCACTGATTTTCCCACAAAATTAAAATAGGGACAGTAGGTATTTCAAATGTTTCAAAAACCATTTCTAGGGTTCTAATCTAGTTCCATCTTCATTCAAACCACTTTCAATCACCACAAAACTAATCTAATCCTACCATACACCTTCTTAGGGTGTCATGGGTTCCTAATCATCACAACCAAGTAGATTTAACAAGGATCTAACCAAAAATCACTTCTAGGGCTTGTAAGTTAAATATATACAAAAATGGAGTGGTATAAGTTAATGCATGTATGAGATCTTGCAAGAAAAATATATAAACATAGTAATAACTTTGTAAAAATTATGAAATGAGTTTTTGTAAACTTACTTTGAGATGTGGTGTGATTAGATGATAAAACCTCAGTATTCTTAAGTTTATATTTCAAAACCTTGTAAGAAATACTTAACTAAACTATAATAACACTTGATCTTGGGAAATAATTTTGTCTTGCTCCTCCTTATGGTTGTGGCCGTGAGTTTCAAGAGAGAAAAAGGGAGAAAGAAAAGTTTTGCTAGTTGTGAAAATGAGATAAGAAAACTAGTTTAGGTTATAAGTATTTTATGTATTATTATTATTATATAAAATAGTTAGTATGAGGCATTTATGAATCTTGAGTGAGTTAGTAGTTTTGTAAGTTGATTGGCAAGGGGGGGGGGGGGGGGCGGCAAAGTCAAGGGGGGGGGGGGGGATGTATGTAAGACTTTGGTGTATAATGTATTATTGTTGTGTATTTGTAGTTTTAAAATGTACCGGGTACCGGGTTAACTAAAAATAAATTTTAACGGAGTTAACCGGGTCATAATAAAGTTATAAAAATTATAAAAATAGGTTGGGTAAAATTATTGGGTGTTTAGATAATTATAGTTTAATTTCTACGAAAACCGTCGAAGTTTTAGTAAACTTAAGTTAATAATTAAAATAAATATCCAAAATACCGGGTAAATTAATATTATAATTTTTATATTATAAAAATGAATATAAAAATATATTGGGATCATAGTTGGGAGTGTTGGACATGTTAGTCACATTTATAGTTCGCGTATTAGTGTTTATTTAAAATAAACATACGTAATTCGTTAATTATATTAAAAATATAATTTGAATACCCTACGAGTGGAATAGTATGCAAGTGCCCTAATAATGATATGCAGACTATTTCTAGTCCATATGAAATGTCCCTGATAATAATGCATGAATTCGCTCCTGAACCAATACGGTTACGCGAATTTGAATACTCGTAAACTAAATTTACGATGACATTAGTAATGCACGTGAATAGTGATTTTCTCTCGAAAATGAATAGTGTCAAGTGAATAGTAAAATTTCTGAACGTGTCTCGGAATGTCAAATTGACCACAAAAACGATGAATAGTAAAACGATGAATAGTGATCAATGAATAGTAATTTGTGAATAGTAGAATGTCGAAGTTTGGAAAAATGACCTGAAATTGTGGGTTGTGACAGTCGCCCATCCAAAAAGGAATTCAGTCCCTGAATTCAGTTAGTGTTGGTCTCGGTAGTTGGCTCGGTGAAAAGTTGTGGATACTTGCGTCGCATTTGGTCTTCTCGATCCCAAGTAAACTCGGGTCCTCTTCGAGAATTCCAACGAACCTTCACGATCGGAATTCGACTTTGTTTCAACTGTTTGATCTCGCGATCCATTATTTCAACTGGTTCTTCCACAAAGTTAAGCTTGTCATCAAGTTGTATTTCTTCTAATGGTATAATAGCAGACTCGTCCGAAAGACATTTCTTGAGGTTCGAAACATGAAACGTGTTATGTACGTTGCTAAGTTCTGATGGAAGTTCAAGCTTGTAAGCAACCGGACCAATCCTCTCCAGGATCTTGAATGGCCCAATGTATCTCGGGTTCAACTTCCCGCGTTTTCCAAATCGTATCACGCCCTTCCAAGGCGAGACTTTCAACATGACCTTGTCTCCGACCTGAAATTCCAATGGTTTGCGTCGAACATCTGCGTAGCTTTTCTGTCGACTTCTAGCAGTTTCGAGTCTCTCTCGAATCTGAATTATCTTTTCTGTTGTTTCTTGTACCATCTCCGGGCCAGTACATTGTACTTCACCGACTTCGGCCCAACAAACTGGAGATCGACACTTACGACCATATAGTGCCTCGAATGGTGCAGCCTTTATGCTTGAATGGTAGCTGTTGTTGTAGGAAAATTCGATCAACGGCAAATGGTTAGCCCAACCATTTCCAAAGTCAATCACACATGCTCTAAGCATGTCTTCAAGTGTCTGAATAGTTCTCTCGCTCTGACCATCGGTCTGAGGATGGTAAGCAGTGCTCATGTCTAACTTAGATCCAAAAGAATCTTGCAATGACCGCTAAAAGTTTGAAGTAAAACGACTATCTCTGTCGGAAATGATGGAAACTGGTGCACCGTGTCTTGAGACTATTTCCTTGACATAAAGTCTAGCAAGTTGTTCCATGGAATAAGTCTCTCTAATGGGTATGAAATGAGCTGATTTGGTAAGTCGATCAATGATTACCCAAATAGCATCGAAACCTCCTGACGTCTTTGGAAGTTTAGTGACAAAGTCCATAGCAATACGTTCCCACTTCCATTGTGGAATTTCTGGTTGTTGAAGTAACCCTGACGGTTTCTGGTACTCGGCTTTCACTTTAGCACAAGTAAGACATTTGCTGACATACGTAGCTATTTCTGCTTTCATGTTCGGCCACCAATAAAGCTTTTTGAGATCCTGATACATCTTATCAGAACCTGGATGAATAGAGTACTTCGACTTGTGTGATTCATGCATAATCAATTCTCGCACTCCACCATAGAGTGGTATCCAACTTCGGTCTTTGAAACATAACACTCCATCTGATCTCTTTACAAAGCCATTATCGCTTTCTGGTATACCATAAAGCTTCTCATGTGGTCGGTTTTCTTCTTTGAGAGCCTCAATCTGAGCTTCTAGAATTTTTGATGGTAGTGGCGAAATGATAGTCATTCCCAACGACCTAACTCTCAAAGGTTTGAGTCGTTCTTTTCGGCTAAGTGCATCTGCTACAACATTCGCTTTTCCTGGGTGATATCGGATTTCACAATCGTAATCACTCAACAATTCTAGCCAACGACGTTGTCTCATATTAAGTTCCTTCTGATCGAGTATATGCTGTAAGCTCTTGTGGTCGGTAAAAATTACACACTTAGTACCATAAAGGTAGTGTCTCCAAATCTTGAGTGCAAAAACTACCGCACCCAACTCCAAGTCGTGAGTAGTGTAATTCTTCTCGTGTATCTTAAGCTGTCTAGATGCATAAGCTATCACCTTCTCGTTTTGCATTAGCACAGCTCCAAGTCCTTGATGCGAAGCATCGCAATATACCACAAAGTTCTCAATACCTTCAGGTAGTGACAAAATCGGTGCGCTACAAAGCTTTTGTTTCAATAACTGAAATGCGGACTCTTGTTTCTCTCCCCACTCGTACTTTTCATTCTTTTGTGTCAGCTTTGTCAACGACTTCGCTATCTTAGAAAACCCTTCAATAAACCTTCTGTAATATCCGGCAAGTCCTAGGAATTGACGAATTTCCGTAGGAGACTTGGGCGTAGCCCAATCCTTAACTGCCTCGATCTTTGCTGGGTCGACTTGTAAACCTTGGCTATCAATAACATGGCCAAGAAATTGAACTCTTCGTATCCAAAAATCACACTTTGAAAATTTGGCATACAATTGCTCCTTCTTGAGTAGTTCCAGGATTGTTCTGAGATGTTCTTTGTGATCTTCCTTACTCTTGGAATAAATCAAGATATCGTCAATGAATACGATCACAAACTTATCAAGATACGGTTTGCACACCCTATTCATGAGATCCATAAATACCGCAGGTGCGTTGGTTAATCCAAAAGGCATCACTTGAAATTCATAATGACCATAGCGTGTTCTAAATGCCATCTTCGGGATATCCTCTTCCCGAACCTTAAGTTGATGGTAACCGGATCTTAAATCAATCTTGGAATAAAAACTAGAACCTTGTAACTGGTCGAACAAGTCGTCAATTCTGGGGAGTGGATAACGGTTCTTCACCGTTAACTTGTTCAGCTCACGATAGTCAATGCACATTCTGAAAGTTCCATCCTTCTTTTTCACAAACAAAACCGGCGCTCCCCAAGGCGAGGAACTCGGCCTAATGAATCCTTTGTCCAAAAGTTCTTGCAATTGATTCGACAATTCTTGCATTTCCGAAGGTGCAAGTCTATACGGTGCTCTTGCAATTGGTGCAGCTCCTGGCACTAATTCGATTTGAAACTCAACTTGGCGTGTAGGCGGAAGTCCTGGCAATTCTTCCGGAAAAACCTCTTGAAATTCCTTAACAATTGGCACATCTTCAAGTCGTTTCTCATCCGACTTCTTCTCCGTGATGTGAGCCAAGAATGCATAACAACCCTTCTTTATGTACTTCTCGGTTTTAATGCACGATATAATACTGAGTCTAGTTCCACTTCGTTCTCCACGAACAACCAAAGTTTCACCGTTATAAGGAAGGTGAACAACTTTCTCATCACAAATAATTCTCGCTCGATGCCGAGATAACCAATCCATGCCGATAACAACGTCGAAACTTCCAAGTTCTACGGGCATAAGGTCTATATTGAATGGATGGTTTAGGAAATTTATGGTGCAACCACGGACAATGTTGTTGGTGTTAACTAAAGACCCATCGGCTAATTCAACGATATAGGAAATGTCTAATGGGGTCGGTTCTATGTTAAGTAAAGGTGCAAATGCAATAGAAACAAAACTTCTATCCGCTCATGAATCAAATAAAATGGATGCATAACGATTATTAACGAGGAACGTACCCGCAACAACATTCGGGTCTTCTTTGACATCGTCTCCTCCCATAACATAAGCTCTTCCTCGAGCCTTTCCATCTTGATTTCCAGTTCCTTGATTCTTCTTCTTTGGGCACTCTCCCTTATAGTGTCCAATTTCTCCACAGCCAAAACATGTTACCGGTGGTTTCTGATTGCCACCAAAGTTTGGACTCTTGCAATCTTTGGTGTAGTGACCAGCCTTCTTGCAGTTGCCACATAGATCTGGGCAACGTCCTGGGTTATGATGCTTCTGACACCTTTCACACTTGGGTAGATTACCCTCATATCCTCTCTTTTCAGTCGGTCCTGCAGCATAGGCCTTTGCCACTTCTTGCCTCTTAGGTGGCGGCTGAACAGCGTTTCCACCTTGGTTGTAATCGAACCTTCTCTTGTTGTTGTTGTTGTTATTGTTTGGGTTGTTGTTTCGGTTATTGGGATAGTTGCGGTTTCGATTGTTGTTATAGTTGTTGTTGTTTCGAGTGTTGTTGTAGTTGGTGTTGTTTGAACGGTTATTGTTGTTGACAGCAGCTTTCCCTTTGACCACTTGGACCATGAGTTTCTGAGTTATACGAATAGCCTCTTCCATTGATTGAGGGTCAAAAGAAATCACATCTCCTCGAACACTTTCAGGCAATCCACCAACAAAGTTTTCCATCTTTTTCTCATCATCGGGAACCATAGTTGGACATAGTGCAGCCAACTCCTGAAACCTCCTAAAGTAGGTCTCGATGTCATCACCTTTAGTTACAAGCTCATAAAATTCTGTTTCCAACTTCTGTATCTCAGTACGAGGGCAAAACTTCTTAGACATCAGTTTCTTGAATTCCTCCCAAGTGAGCTTGTAAGCATTCTCCATACCAATCGGCTGAGCATACGAATTCCACCAAGACATAGCTTCATCAAGAAGCATACCTGTAGCAAATTTTACCTTGCTGACGTCCGGGCATCCGCACATGAGAAATACATTCTCAGTCTTTTCAAACCAGCGGATCAAAGCAACCGCTCCTTCAGTGCCTTTAAACTTGATGGGATCACTAATCTTGAAATCTTTCCATGTACATTCCCGCTTATTAGTGGGTGGTTCAACTGTTCCTGTATTAGAAGCAGTCTCAGCAGCCCTAGCAGCAACCTCAGCTCTCTCAATCTCCAGAGCTTCTGCAATACTATCCCTGACTAACTTGCGGATAGCAGCTTGAGTCATAGCGGGGGTTTCTGGTGCAGTCTTACTCTTCCTTGGTGCCATACTTCTGATAAATCACAATGGAAATAACCATGAGAAAAATCATAATAGAAATAGTCATCGAACCAAAGATATACACCCACAACATGTATCAATATATACAACCACAACAAATATAAATACAACCACGACGTGTACGAATACAACCACAATCTGTCTAGATACAACTACGACGTGTACGAATACAACCACAATCTGTCTAGATACAACCACGACGTGTACGAATACAACCACAATCTGTCTAGATACAACCACGACGTGTACGAATACAACCACAATCTGTCTAGATACAACCACGACGTGTACGAATACAACCACAATCTGTCTAGATACAACCACGACGTGTACGAATACAACCACAATCTGTATAAATGCGATAATAATAAAGAGCAACCACGAAACATCATAAATATAATCACAACACATGAATATAATACATGAAAATTTCGGCCTACATGGACCGATATAATATATAGCACAACATTTCCAACATAGTAGAGTCGCACTTGATATATTTGTTTGTACAACAACCAAAAGACTACAAGTTCTTGAACTATGTCCCACACCCCGGGACTAGGAAAATAAAAAGCTAATATAATACCAGTCTACGTCTAGGCTCCTCCAGGTGCTCTAGATGGTCCAGGCTCTCCCCTCAAGCGGCGAATCTCACGATCCATCGCCACCACGATCTCCTCTAGATGCTCCACTCGTAACTGAAAAGAAGCATCTCTGCGCTCCAATACAACTAACCTCTCTCGAAGCAATGCCAACTGGTCTACCTGCTCCCACTGAGTCTCCTGTGTCGCCTGAGCTCTATCTCGAATCTCAGGTAACTCATCCCTAAGTAGCTCAATCTGCTCCTGATGCCTCAACTGTCGTGCCTCGAGTCCATGGTAAGACACATCAATACTAACTCTGCCCTGAATCAAATCCTCAACCTGCTCCTCGACAGTCTCAAGTCGAGTGGTGATAATCTCATTAACTCTATACCCCAAGCTATCAACTTGCTCCTGCTGAGCATCCAACTGATCCTCTAGTGTAGCAGCTGTAGGCCCCCTAGCCACAGCCGCTCTAGAACTCTCACCTATGTGGTACACTGGTGGTGGTGAAAGGTCAGCAGTCTCGGTAATAGGTGAATCTGGAGTGGTAAGCCTTGCACGCTTCCTGAGCGGCAAGAGTGAGGTAGGTATAGGAGTGGTAGTGGGTATGGCTGGTGGTGGTGGTGTAGGCACAGTAGGACTAGGGAGACTCCTATAAGTAGATGTAGCATAACGAACCCTCTTCCTAGCAACCTGGATAGTCTTATCCCTAGGAAACATAAGTCTCGGCTCTGAATGGATAGTAGTAGTAGGAGATGATGGTATGTCAGTAGGTATAGTAGGATGGACATGGGGAGTAGGAGCCGTCTCCTCCTCCTCGAAAGGCTCGGTGTCATCATCTGATGCCAAAAGTGGCAACTCATGTGTAGGAGAAACAAGTGGTGAAACAGCAGTAGAGGACATAAAGCCCTCATCACCAGAGTCGGATATAGTGTAAAGTATGACAGTGTTTGGATTCGAAGACATGTCTCTGTGATAATCAAGGTGAAATAAAAATAAATAACTCGTAACAATGGAATCACCTGAAATAAGTAAATATGCACTTATGATGAAATGATGATATGCTATGATGGTGTGGTTATAGTCTAGGGTCCATGATGCATCCTAGTTCGCTATAACCTTAGCTCTGATACCAATCTGTCACACCCCCAAAATACCTGAATGGCAGCGGAATTGAATACCTGAGGGTGTAACGGATCATAGCACACAAGAAAGGATATATTGAAGGACCTAAAGTGTCGTTTTAAAAATAAGTCGTTTGATTCATTCAAATATTCAGAGTTATAAAGACATAGGTCCCAAAAGTTGGAAAAGTTTACGGAAACAAGTTTAGTACAATCAAACGACATTTAAACATAAGTGCAAGAAAGTCCGAATGAGTCATATCATCCTTGTTACCCAAAATGACTCCATGCATGCCATGAGAATATGCCTTAGTTACCTGAGAAATACATTGCGAAAAACGGTCAACATAAAGTTGGTGAATAATCATAGGTTTGTAAGTAAAACGTATGTACATATACCACAAGTAATAAGTAAACCGACAAGAATGTCAAAATTGCTACATTGTCTCTTAAGCTCATGACCCCGAAGCTAGACTTTGTAATGGCCCCACCAGAGTGTTTACCAGACACTCAATTCGTTAAGACATGAAATGCATTCATCCCGTTGGAGCAACCCAACGCGAATGGAGGCGTCACCCTCGATAGATCTATCCACTCACTCTCGCTTAGCAATATAACTAACGGTCCATGATATATAAGGGGACTTAACTTGGTAGTAAGGCAACTTAAGCAATGTATGGAATTTGTAACACTTGGGCATGTACAAAAATAATTGTGCAATGTATTCTCCCCCGTGGGATTTGAAATCAAATAAGTAATTAAAAACGGGGCTATGAGAACTCACCTCGAAAGGATGGTACAACGATGGTGCAATGAGGTAAAAGTAGTAGGGACAATGAGGCGCGAACACTAGCCGCAACCTAAATGAATAATCGTGATCTAATTAAGATCAAGCCGTAATGTAATGAATGCACATGCACATGATACTCATACCACTCGTAATTTGGAAATACTAGTTATCGTCATGGTAAAATAGTTTCCATACTTAGGAAAAATAAGTCCATATGTAGAAGTATATAACTTGTCGTATTATCTCGTACGAAAATGTTAGCGTTATAATCCTTGTATCGAAAACCTTAAAATAACGTCGTTAAGTCGTATAAATATTCTCTTGGGTCATACGTATTCATTTGTTAAGAATATAGTCCTTAGTAACGTTTCTAGAAAATATACCATTTAGTACGTACGTTATTATTTTTATTTGTGACTATATATATATATATAGTTTTGACGATCTTAAAACGGGTATAACTCGGTTGTTTTAGGCTCGTTTTCCTTGTTCTTTATGTCCACGGATTCGTTTTTGTATATACTAGTATATTTTTGATAACTCGGCTCCCCTAGGTTACGTTTAATGCCTCTATTTGCACGGCGAAATCTGCCAAACAGCAAGCAGTTTTTACAAAAATAGTTTTCGTCGTTAAATTTGCAAAAATCATATCTCCTTCGTTATAAGCTCGTTTTAATCCGTTCTTTCGCCCAAAGTTTTGTTTTTAATATTATAATTTTTATATTATAAAAATGAATATAAAAATATATTGGGATCATAGTTGGGAGTGTTGGACATGTTAGTCACATTTATAGTTCGCGTATTAGTGTTTATTTAAAATAAACATACGTAATTCGTTAATTATATTAAAAATATAATTTGAATACCCTACGAGTGGAATAGTATGCAAGTGCCCTAATAATGATATGCAGACTATTTCTAGTCCATATGAAATGTCCCTGATAATAATGCATGAATTCGCTCCTGAACCAATACGGTTACGCGAATTTGAATACTCGTAAACTAAATTTACGATGACATTAGTAATGCACGTGAATAGTGATTTTCTCTCGAAAATGAATAGTGTCAAGTGAATAGTAAAATTTCTGAACGTGTCTCGGAATGTCAAATTGACCACAAAAATGATGAATAGTAAAACGATGAATAGTGATCGATGAATAGTAATTTGTGAATAGTAGAATGTCGAAGTTTGGAAAAATGACCTGAAATTGTGGGTTGTGACAGATGTACAGGTGAATCAGGCTCCTCAGCCTGAGCTGGTGGTACTAACACATCATCATCATCAGGCATCTCATCCTCCTGAGGGTCATCCTCCTCCTCAGGGTCATCATCATCACCCTGCTCAGCCTCCTGAGGGTCATCCTCCTGCTCAGGGTCATCAGCCTCATCCTCACCCTTGTACTCCTCCTCATCCTCATCGGAAGAGTACCTCATCAATCGTCGTCTCCTACTAGGTGAACCATATGGAGATGTGGTAGGTGATCTAGGACGACGACGCAATGATGTGGGTGGCGCCTCAGACAGACGAGAGTGAGCATCAATCTGTAAAGGTGATGGAGTAGGGCGTACCGATATGCATGCCATAGCTCGGTGGGTAAAGCGTGGGGCCACACGAGCCAAAGCCTGATGAAGAGTAAGCTGCCTCGATGTACCAGGGAGCCCTAAAGAAGATGAGGGTCCCTGCGTAGATGCAGCAGGTAGTGCTGAAGTAGAAGCTGTCTGCGGCACAGTAGCTGAAAGCATGGCCATCTGGTAAGGATCATCAGATGCCATAGTGAACTGTGCAGGTAAAACCGGTGTAGTAAGAATATCCTCGACAACATCGGGCATATGGGAGGCCATGGTCTGTGACAACGGCGTAGGGTAGGTGTAAGTGTTTCAAAACAACTGAATCACAACTCAAAATACCATACCAAAAATCCTCATCAAATAATTCAAACATATAATCTCAATAAAAAGAGTTTCAAACACCGCATTACTAAAATGTTTATAAAACATTTAGACCATATAATTCCTCGAAACGCCATCTTATTACTAAAATCCATAAACCTCAAATCATCTCAAGAATCCCAAATCTAACAATCATCTCAAATATCTCATAATACCTCAAATAATAGAAGATGCTTCGGCTTGGCGGGCTGGCGGGCAGTGGTCAAGGATCATTTTCTATAGAAATTCGGTTATAGTTTAGGCATTTATTTACCTAGTTCTCTATAACCTTGGCTCTGATACCAATCTGTAACACCCCCAAAATTTGATACAGCGGAAGACTCAACAAGCTTTCGGGGTGCTACGGGGATTGGTATCCAACACAAGACAATATAGAACGAGATAAAGTAAACATAATAGAAACGCAACCAAAACGGGGTTTTAAAGTTTACATTTATCCAGACATCATTCAGAGTCAGGCCCAAAATAACATAATAGTAGGTCCAAAATTAATTATCAGAGTTTAGAAAAATAGATCCATAAACCATGAGCCTTAGCCGAGCCTTCCATTCCAAGCATCCATATCATCACTTAATTACCTGAGAAAACGTGCTAAAAGTCAGCTTTCGCTGGTGAGATCATAGGTTTAAATTCATCTAACAATATAGTGGACATATACGCAAAACGCTTGCTAGCTAGACTAAGGATTCACTAAAAGCCTGTGGATACCCTCCGCTCCAATCCTAACACACGGATACCCTCCGTTCCAACATAGATATTGGGGTAACCCCCGCAATACCAATAAATACTCGGATAACCTCCAAAGTATCAAATAACCTATAGGTGCACGCTACAGTATCTAAATAAGCCAACCTTGAATAGTACACATGAAACCGTGTGACTAAAGCTGACAATTCCAAATAACCAAATAAGTCAACCTTGAATAGTACACATAAAATACGTGACTAAAGTTGACAAAACATCCTAGTCCATACGCATAGCAAGTTTTAGAAAGAATATAGAAGCGATAAATAGTCCACATAAAATAATTTGCACGTTTCTCACCCCAAGTATTGAAAACATAGTTCAAGAGTAAAAGTGGGGCTATGACTCACCTCAAGTCCAGAAAATAGCAAGAAGAAGTCGGTATAAATAAGATGTATAGTAACTCACGAAACAGCAACTACGGACTCGGCACAACCTAACAATATCAACTCGTTCAGGAATCATTTCCTCAAATTCAAAATATTCCCAAACCCGGACGAAAATCCGTTTTATTCTCCGAAAATCCATTTCGTATTAGTTTGGTGTATTCGCGTTTGGTATCCATACGGGTGGTGGGTCGACACAAAACAAACCAAAAAGGTCACACAAAGAATAATAAAATAAACTATAGATCTAATATTAGCCCAATATATTATTTAAATAAATCGCCGAAGTTTATTAAATCCGTCGATTTAATAATCCTCATATTTATTTACGTAACATACCGTTCCAAGATTACACCCAATCCTAAAACACATAGCACATAAATACTATATGGTATATATCGTAGTTTAATAAATTCCTCATATACATCGTCAAATTGGCCAGATTTCCCGATATATATATATTCGCAATTTATTACACTTTACATATACCACAACCTATGAGCGTCGTAGGATACGAAGCCCATTAATATATTCATTTCATATAGCCAAATAACCCGGTTCAACCCTACGGTTAAGTGGTTATTTAGTTATAGAAAACGTTTATATTAATCGTCATATATCCGTGACAACACAAAAGTCACAAATAAAACTTACCTGAACTCGAGTGACAACGACTCCGCATAACTCGATACGTTTACTCATTATATATATAAAATGACATTTTATTTAATATTTAGTAATTGTCGAGAGTTTCTCGTTTTATAACACATTTTTATAATAATAATACGTTCAATAATATTACGCCACTTTCGTAGCATAATATATATCTAGTCGTATTATTTATAATATGACTCGTGATTATTATTATTATTAATATACGCGCTTATATAATTATATATCCGTTATTCACGTCTATATATTCATATAAACGTTTATATTATCAATAATTATTATTACGAGTTTTATTATTTACGTTTTAATTGTAAATAGTTATCGAGTCATACGAAATGGTCACATGTCCGAGTCATGACTCTCGGCTCATTGTCCAAGTCCAAAGTAATAAGCAAATGCCATAAAAACAATACATCTCCGTCCAACACAATCCCAATCCACGTGCTACAACAATAGGGTCCGACTACGGCACCCGACTAACCTATCTCCGTCAATCTAAGTGACCGTCTCACAATCGGTCCCCAATATCACAATTCGTCAACACTTCTCAATACCAAAATTCAATATCCAATGTCGAGACCCAAACATGGTCTCGACCCACATGTATTCGGCCAAATAAATAATTGACCAAGCCGATACTAAACCAAGTTAACAACCAAAATAATGAAGAAAACATATAAATAAGGTCACATTCGGGATGGTTTACCAAGCCAAACCCGAGTCCACACGACTCGATTGAGTCGTGGTAAACACCACGAGCCAAACATAGCTCGAACCAAGCATCCAGGGTCACAAGAAATGGCTCCAAGGAGCACTCCAAAAATACCCATTCGACCCATAAGGGTCTCGGCAATAACAACAACCATACGGCTTCGAGCCGCGACTCCAATGAGTCGAACCAATATTCCAACGAGAGCAAGAATACAAGAGTCATAACATCAAGACTCAAAGAACAAGTAATCGAGCACCATGGCTCGGATTAACACCAAGCCGTGAGTCTATGACTCACGGTTCAATCGAACCATCAAGGGAAAACACCAAACCCGAATACCAAACCATCTTTCTTATATCAAAAACATCATTTTCTAACAAATAAATTCGATTCCTATGAAAAACATCCGTGTAGCCACGGATTAAATACCAAATCGTGGCACCCAAAAACCAAAATCGATCATACTCACCTCCTAGAACCTCCAATCGAATAGATCTAGTAAAAACAACAAAGTTGGGTCGGATTTTATAAGATTTCGAGGTGTTAATGTTGGTTATATGGTGCGTATAATATACCAAAAGAAAGAGGAAAGAATAAGGAATAAAATGGTGGTGTTTGTTTTGTGGTGTGGCTGGCGTGGTGGTGGTGGTGGCTGGAAATATGGTTCGGCGGCTAGGGTTTTGAGGGGGAAGAGAGAGAGACAGAAATGGTGAGGATGAGGGTGATGTTGTGTGTTTTTGTGTGTGGTATACCCACAAGGACGATTTTTGTAGTTTACTTACACAAAAAAAAATTTTTTATTTTCTTTTAAAAGAAAAATAATAATAATAGTAATAATAATAATATTACTAATAATATGAGTGGGTAAAACATGGGTAAGTGTAAAACATACGGCCCGAAACCCGAACTCATTTCAAACTTTCAATATCTCCCGAAAACATCCCGTAAATAATTAAATTTAATCGGACTCGTAAAATCAAGTCATAAAATTTCCTGTTAGCTAATCCTAGTGCCAGAGTCAACGTAGTACCAGTGAGAATTTGAGAATACATCACCGAGCATAATATCCAAAATGAATTATTAAAATAATTCACGAATTCCATAACATTATTAAATATAATTATCCATAAAATAGGTCTTACAAGTTCGTTGTGAATAAAAATTCCAAATAAAAATTATAAACGAACTTTAACGTAATGCGGGTTTTTCAAAATAACTCCCTAAATTGCCGGTTCTCACAAACACGAATCTGAATTCTAATACCTAACAAAAAGATAGTAAATGCTGGCAATTTTTTTCAAATATGCTTTTCTCATCAGGAAGGAATTTGTGCCGATGCCATGGATTGAAAACAGCTTATTAGGATGCATAAAAATATTGGGGCGACATACATCATCTGGAACAACAATGTTTGTTTTATGTATAATGCCACTTTTGAGATTGTAAATAAGAACTTATACTTTCCATCGGCTCTGGTTCTTATTAAGATGTCACCGTCTTTATTCCAACACCCCAAACCTCAATGTCACCATAAGCATCAACTTGTTTTTCAAATTGACAGTGTGGTACCCATTCTTTCTGCTTCAATACCCAAACCTCCAGGGACCTAACACACACATATCCAACCTCGCCATTTAAATCAACCAAATGGTCAAAATAACAGCTAGAGTTTCTCCAAAAATCGCACATTCTTTTCGGAGGATCAATCAACCCAAATTCTTCTTTTTCTACATCAAAACATATTCTTGGTCTATCTTTGGTTTTGATGTCAAGATAACTAACCAACCAATGCAAACAACCATTACCAAATATGGCTTTACCTGTTATTGGATAAGACGGGACTTGGGGTATTTTCCTCCATAAGTTTGTGCCTAATACATGCACCATTGTGCATAGATTTTTCCTCACCATGTCATGGTTATCTGATGGCACATAAGCTTTAAGAAAAACATACACCATCTTCAAAGTGTTGGTGGAAGCATCATAGCCAAGCCCACATGACCCTCGGTGCATGGAATTATCAAAACACATAGGAAGAGGTGGAAGCTCGTAACATTCTTTCCATAGAGGATGGACCACAACCAACGAGGTGACTGCATAATTTTCACATCAGCCCATTGCAAGAACCTTGGACTTGAATTCTCCAATATGAAAATTTGGAGAGAGGTTTGTTGAAGAAATACTCCAAGAACGGTCCCTCTTTCGGCTCCAAAACATAATGAGTATTTCCACGTTGTTTAGTTCCAACATGGGCCTTCGATCTTGTAACACCTTCTTGTTGCTTTCGGCTTTGATTCAATGACATGGAAACATAAGCTGCGGGTTATTCCCTCATAAGAAAGTAATTGAGAATGGTATAGGATAGGTATAGGTTCTTCTATGACTCGTTCATCATGGACGATCATAAGGTAATGATCATCAATGTACTTGCAGCATTCTTTCGATACACACCGGGAACCAGCCAAAAATTTAGCTGGTACTCTTGAAAAGATGTTGAACATGATTTTTGAAGGTAATCTATCCATGATCGATCGTTAGATTTATGATAGGGGTGGTGATATTTATAGTGAATAAAAAGGAATCTATTTATAGTTAACGAAAACCTAAATACTGTTAGTGGATTATAGTTTATGGTTAGGCCCAATATTGTTAGTTCTAATTAGATTTAACCCATCTATTATGACTATATATACTTTATAGAGGTGAGTTATTTTAGAAAACTAAGTTTTTTTTGCAAACTGAGGGACAAATCCTCACCATCCATCTAATTTGATCTAATTGTGGGAATTAACCTAAGATTTAATAGGGCAACATAAGTCCATGTTTTTTTTTCTTGTGTTTCTTATTTATTCAATTTCTTTTCTTTCTTTTTTTGGTCATTTTTTACTATTCACGTATTTCATTTCTTTTTTCTCCAATTGAAGTTTTTATTTTTTATTATTTTTTTCATTTGTGCATTCTTTACTATTCACGCTTTTTTGTTTTTTTTTTCACCCTATTTTGTCTTTTTTAAATTCACTTTTTTTTTAATTCACACGTTTTTTTTTCACTTTCTTACGTTTTCTTCTGTTTTCATACGTTTTTGTCTGTTTTCATACGCTTTCATCCGTTTTCTTACGTTTTTGACCGTCTTCGCCCGTTTTCATACGTTTTCGCCAATTTTCATCCGTTATCATACGTTTTTGTCTGTTTTCATACGTTTTCTTCCATTTTATAACGTTTTTGTCCGTTTTCTCCCGTTTTCATACGTTTTCGCCTGTTTTCTTACGTTTTCACCCATTTTCGTCCGTTTTTGTTTGTTTTCATACGTTTTCATCTGTTTTCTTATGTTTTTGTACGTTTTCGCCGGTTTTCATACGTTTTCGCCCGTTTTCTTACGTTTTCGCCCGTTTTCATATGTTTTTGTCTATTTTCATACGTTTTCATCAGTTTTCTTACATTTTCGCCCGTTTTTGTCTTTTTTCTTACGTTTTCATACATTTTCGTCCGTTTTCGCATGTTTTCATACGTTTTCTTTCTTTTTCATCCATTTTTCATATGTTTTCGTCCATTTTCAGAAGTGCTTTTACGCTTTCATACGTTTTTGTCCGTTTTCACACATATTCGTCTGTTTTCTTGCGTTTTCATCCGTTTTCTTACGCTTTTGTCCGTTTTCATACGTTTTCTTACATTTTCATTTGTTTTCGTCTGTTTTCATCCGTTTTCTTTCATTGTCGTCAATTTTTCATACATTTTTGTCCTTTTTCATATGTGTTTTTACACTTTCATACGTTTTCATCTGTTTTCATTCATTCTCGTCCATTTATAAATGGTTTTGGCCGTTTTCAGACGATTTTCATACATTTCTGAATATCATAAGAGATATTCTATGATATTCAGAATATCACAAGTGATATTCCGTGATATTCTGAATATCACAAGTGATTTTTTGAATATTGATTGGGGCTAAACCGTCAGATATAATTAACCAAGGTCAACTAGTCAAAAACAGCTTATCCCAATGCTCCGTGGATAGTATAGTGTGTCCCCAGGTCGTTAAAGTCCTAGCGAGATTGAAATGGTGTTATTTGAAATCGTTTATGAGTGATTGGCACTGAGGACAGTAGACCAGATGATATGGAATTGATTTTGCTACTGTTATTTTGGTATTTGTACACAGATATAATATTCACAAAAATCAGATATACAAGTATATGCACAAATTCATAATTCAGATCACGTAACAGAAAAAGTGGGATTTGTTGAATTACAAACTACAGGGGGTGCTTTTGAAACTTTTGAAACTTGAATTTAAAAGAAAATTGAAAATAAAAATGAAATTATCAAAATGATTATTTTACTATTTAAATATTATTTAATTAATTAAACTAATTAAAATCTAATTTAAATCTAATTTAAATTAACTTAAAAATGACAAATGTAACAAATTAACCTAAAAACTTGTAAAAATAATTTCTAAACTTAAATTAGAACTTGAAGAAAGTATACAAAATGAAAATAAATATTTTTGTCTTTTTATGGATTTTTTATTAATTAAAAACTATTTAACTTAATTAAACTAATTAAAATACTTTAAATTACAATTAATACTAAATTAACTTAGAAAATTATGAGAAAATTTATAAAATTACTTAACCATCACAGGAATCCCACAAAATTATAAAAACTTCTAAAAACTATGTTTAAGGCTAATCCACTAATTGATTACTTTTTAATTAACTTAAATCTAATTTAAATAATTAAAATAAGAAAAATGGAAAATGAATAGTAGAAACTAAAAATTTATTTTCTAAAAGTCTATTATATTATATTAGAGCTAGGAAAAATATAAAAACTAGGTTATGCTTTATAAAAACTAAATATGCTATTTAAAACTTAATATTAATTAATAATTAAGAAAACTAATCTTAAATCTAATAAATACTAAATGGCAAAATAAAAATCTAGAAAAATTACCGAATTTACTTTAATATAAGAGGTAATTAATAAAAATATAAAAATACTAAGTACTTAATAAAAATATAAAAATTAAAATTAAAAGATAAATTGAATTAAATAGAAACTATCACTTAATTTAAATTTGGATTTTCTTGGTTTTTCTTTTACAAACTTGTTTAACTACTGAAAATAGAAAACTTTTGTGAAAACACTTTTGAAATAGCTTATAAATAAGCAGTATGCACCCCCTAAACCAAATCAGTTGACTTATGTTGACTGAATGGACAAATGAGCTCAAATGAGTGTAGGTGGGGTCCACAATGTCAAAACTTGATACAAATAAGCTAAACAAACTTGAATAAGCTAGAAACAACAAGTAATGATCACAAATAAGCTGTATGGAATCCAAATAAGCACTTTGCAAACTAAACTTGAAAACAGATTGGGACAGACTTTTACAACAAATCCAGGTGGGGTCCACTAGGATCTAGGTCAAACAAATGGCCAATCCTTGTTCCCTGGTAGGAGGGGGTTGGGAAAAACCAAATTGAACCTCTGGGGCCCACTGGGTTGGTTTACAATAGCCACCAAAGTGGTGGTGGTGAAATGGTTCTGCTGGTGCAGGGGAAGGTTTCTTCCCTGCAACTGTGTTCCAGGGCTTGTGGAGCCCACACAAAAATTCACAAAATTGAAGCAACAATGGGAATCAAAAGTTGAAGTGGTAGAGTTTAACTACACAAAGTTTCAAATCCTCAATCCAAACACATAAATCACAAAAATTCTTGTAACTTTTGCAAAAATTTGAAAGGTGCAATTTGACTTTTTGAGGAAAACACAAGATTTGACTTATTTGAATTTCTACTGAATTCTACTGATTAATTATGATGTTATGAGATATATTTAAGCTAGATTATTATGAAATAACAACCTATTTAGCTAATGTGAATGATTTAGACACCCAAAACTCTCACAGTTAACTGTGAGAGGTAAATTTTTGAGATTTTGACTTTTTAACTAACAAGACTTGAATATTTTGGTTGTTCTGAGCCAATATTACCCTAAGCAACTAGTATGAACCAGAAATAACCACAATGACAGATCACAATACTTAAGAATCCATTGATCCAAACACACCCTTATGCTTGACTGTTTTGATTTTTAGAAGCTAAAGGCTATAACAGCTTATGAGATTGTTCAAATTCAACTTCTTATGAAATATTAAGCCTAATTGAGTGTTTAGAAACAGATGGTAACCATTAACTCACACGAATACCACTTGGGCTAGTGTGACTGTTACAACTATGATTTAAGTTAACTAGTAATTCTAATGAACAATTTAGCTATCTTAAACTATAAACTACTCAAACAACACTGAATAAGCATAAGAAACACAGATTAGCAATAAGCAAACAAGCAATCAGAAGCTATAAATAACTAAGATTTTAGAGGAAATTTCAAATGAGCAAAAGCTTACAAGACACCCCTAGCATGAACAAGGAGTTTTCCTAATGATGCCTATCTTTAGATAGGCTGTTTCAATCCCAAGCTTGCTCACCAATGCTTCTTAATACCTGAAAACAAAAGCAAAACACCACAGTTGACCAATGTTGACTTTTTTTTTTATGTTTTTGGTTTTTATTGACTAATACTGAGTTTTAGTGTTTCTACAAGCTTAAATAAGCTTAAGGGAACTTAAGTGAAGGTAACTCAGTCCATGGTTCTTGCCTCAAATCACAACTCAGCTTACTTAGAATTTCAGATTCTTGAATGAAAGACAATAACACAAAACAAGCTTGAACTTGGAATTTTATATCTTAAAAAGATTTAAAGTACAATAATGAAGCTAATACAATACTTGAATTGAGAAAATTACAACTGCTTTTGAAATCTAATTTAAATTCGACACTAAATTTCCTAATTAAAACTACTCACAGCTTCCTTGCATTCTTCTTCTATTTATAGCAGCACATTAGGGTTCCTTGGATGTCTCTGAACCTTTCCCTTTTGATCTTGGCCGTTGATTTGCTCTGAATCACTCTAATCAAGTGCCACGTATTTTTGGCGGGAAAGAGAAATTTGCAAATTGCTCTGGATATCAGACAAGGGGGGGGGGGTGGTGCATTTAATGCTGAGGTGAGGGTGTTTTGTAGTGGTTTGGGCGGTGGATGTGATGGGGTGGTGGACTGGTGATGATGGGATAGCCAAGTGGGGTTGTGGGGGAGGGAAGCTGGGTAGGAGATGGTCGTTTGACCATGTTTGACTGAGGTCAAACGTTTGACCCTGGGTTATTGGTATTAAGGTGGTGTGGGCTTAGATGTGTTTTGGGCCCAAGTAATAAAGGAAATGGGTGGGCTGGACTATGGGATTGGACTAGGATTTATTTTGGGTAATAGTTTTAGGTCCGGTTATGGTTTAAGTTACACAAGGACCATTTTTGTAATTTAACGAAAGTTGAGGGTTGGGTTTTGGCAATTTTCCAAAGTATTTCAAAGGGTATTTCTTGCCATATCATGAATAGTATAAGGCCCTGGAATGATTTTTCCAATTAATTTTCACCAGGGACTAAAACTGCCAAACTTTCAAACTTCAGGGACCATTTGTGTAATTTTCACCAAACTTTCCACCAAGGACCAATCCTGCCATAAAAGGTTAGTGCAAGGACAAAATTTGTTTTTCTCAAAGTTTTTAATATCCCAGGGACCATTTTTGACAATTTTTAAAGTTCAGGGACTAAACTTGACATTTTGTGAAAGTTTGCACCAAAGGACTATTTGTGTAACTTTTTGATTTATAAGGACCTTTGGTGACATTTTCAAGTTTTTAGAACAGCTAGGGACTAGATTTGACAATTTTTGAAAGATGAGGGACTGAAACTGCCAATTATGCAAACTTTGTGAGTTTTTCATCTGTTTTTGATATTTTTGCATTTGAAACATGTAAAACACTTTCCTGGGATATTTTCACCATTTTGATTCAATATTGAGTGTTTTTAGATGTTTTGGCAGCTCAGAAAAGGTAAAAATGATGAGTATTTACACACTCATCAATCCCCCACACTAAAACATTGCTAGTCCCTTGCAATCTTTTGAGAAAAACTTGATGGATTTGAGTATCTCTTTACCAAAAGCCATCACTTCTGGAGTAGCCAGGTGTAAGAACTGTGGCACACCTGATAACCGTGTGATTTTGAGCAAACCACCAGCTGTCAACGGATTTGATTTGTCTTTACCAAAAGCCGTTTGCTTCTGGACTAGCCAGCATCTTGATGGACTAAGTCAACATCTTGGTGAGCTGATTACCAATTATGGATTTTCCACGGCCTTTACCACAAGCCATAATCTTGTGGGCTAGCCAACTCATTCGCTTTATGGGATATGGGGAGTTGAGGAACCATACAATTTTTGGCAAATTGCAAGCCATCAACGGGTTTGAGATGTCTTTACCAAGAGCTGTTTGCTCCTGGACTAGCCAATCCATTTGTCATTTACACTTTGGCGGACTGATTATCACAAAAATTTTGAAATAAAGTGAAAAATTTTTGAAAAATTTAGGCCTAAAAATGGGGGTACTTAGAAAGTTTTGTGATAAAATTCGTAAGAATTCCCCCCCCCCCCCACACTAGAATTGAATATTGTCCTCAATATTCAAAGTCCCGGCTATTATGCCGAATCTCTGAACGGAAAAAGCTAATATTCGAAACTAACTGTGGAAATATCGATTTTATTTTTCACTTTATTTATCTGTACATACAATCACACATTTTTTTTTTGAACTTAAACTTATATAGATATTTACTTTTCAAAAGGTGGGGGACGGCCACTCCCCCACACTAGGGTGGTAGAAAGTAGAAAGTAGAAAGAAGTCAGAAATACGGGTGAAAACCCATATATGTCAGAAATACATATGAAAATGGGCAAAAACAATGGGTGAAAATAAAGGAAAATGGATGAAAACGGACAAAAACTTATGAAAATGAACGAAAACGAACGAAATCGGATGACAACGTATGAAAATAGATGAAAATGGACGAAAACGTATGAAAACAGACGAAAATGAATGAAAGCGTAAAAACACGTCTAAAAACGGACGAAAACGTATGAAAAATGGATGAAAATGGACGAAAACGTATTAAAACGTATGAAAACAAACGAAAACATAAGAAAACAGGCGAAAACGTATGAAAACAGACGTAGACGGGCAAAATCGTAAGAAAACGAATGAAAATAGACGAAAACGTAAGAAATTGAAAAAAAACGTGAATTAAAAAAATATAGTTGAATTTTTTTTAAAAAAAAAAAGAAAAAAAATGAATTAAAAAACATTTATTAATAAAAGAAAAAAAAAGTGTAAATAGAAAGAAGAAAAAAAGCGTAAAAGTAAAAAAAAAAAAAAAAAAAAAGAGAAAAAAGGTAGAAGGAAAAAAAGAAAGAAAACGTTAATAGAATAAAACGGAAAAAAAACTTGAATAGAAACAAGAAAAGACAAAAAAAAAAGAAAAAAAAATGACTAAATAAGAAAAACAAAAAAATAAGGAAAAAAACATGAACTTACGTTGCATATTAAATCTTAGGTTAGTCTCTACCTATAGATCAAATTAGATGAATAGTGAGGATTTGTCCCTCAGTTTATAGAAAAAACTTGATCCGCAAATAAACTTTTCTTATACTTTATATTGTAATTCATATATAATCAACGAGATTAGTGATTACCAATCAACATGGTATCAAATCCAAATCCAATAAGATCCTCTTAAAAATATAGTTTTTTTATTATTTTTTTATTTTTTATTATTATTATTTTTTTTAATTTAATTTAATTTAATTTTATTATTATTATTTATTTTTTCACTTCCTCTCCACTCTAATATGGGCCTCTGGTCTGGCGGTATGGAGGTTTTGCCTCGAGTCTTGTCTAGGGCGATAGGGGTTTCTTCCGCGTGCGTAAAGAGAAGGGTGTCATTGCCTTCTAGGCTGAACCCAACCTTGTTGTTTGAGCTCGCTACGCTTTCTAGGCTAGGGGCCATGTAGCTGTTGGAAAATTTAGTGCACTTGAGGGATCAATTCACACCTGGTAATGGGTTTGGAGGTATGGAGTATACACCCATTTGGTCACTGAATCCCCTGACTCAATAGTGGTTATGTATTGATCAAAGTACTCTAGCAGACTCTGCTGCTAGTGTTGTGAATCTGTTGCTAGGATTCTGCTGCTAGCTGATCCTGCTGATAGGATTCTGCTGACAGCTGATTCTGCTGCTAGCTGATTCTGCTGCTTATAGCATTCTGCTGCTAGTGAGAATCTGCTGATAGCATCAGCAATTCTGCTGCTAGGTTTTAACCACTGATCCCTATTATTATGGAAATTATTATGTTATAATTAATGGGCCGTTAATTATACATAATACCATGGGCTAGGGTTTGAGTATTCTCTATTATAAATAGAGGTCACATCATTCTGCATGGAGACAGATAATACGAAACCCTAAACACTTCTATACGCATCTGGTTCTTGGTTTGTGCCTAAAGCAAGAACATCACTTGGTCTTATCCCATAGAGATATTCGTGTAACCCAGGCATAGGGTCGAATAGTTTCTATTGGAAAGTGATACCACGATTTCAAGTGAATATCCGGTACCTTTATTGATTATCTTAACCCTAATCTGGGAACCGTTGCAGGTAAACAACCAACAATCAATAGAAACTATTAGTGATAATCAATGGCTGCTGCTATGAGACAAATGGCTGCTAACTTTTCCAAGCTGGAAAAGTTTGAAGGTGTTGATTTCAGAAGGTGGAAAAAGAAGATGCACTTCTTATTGTCAAGTATGAATGTGGTGTATGTTCTCACGACTGAGATTCCAGAAGATCATGGTGATGATGCTACTATGGATCAGATGAGGGCAAGGAGCAAGTGGGAGAATGATGACTACATATGTAGAGGTTTAATTCTCAATGGTATGTCTGATTCTCTATTTGATATTTATCAGAATGTTGAAACTTCTCAAGAACTATGGGATTCCTTGGAAGCCAAGTATATGGCTGAGGATGCATCAAGTAAGAAGTTCCTTGTAAGTAATTTTAACAATTACAAAATGGTTGATTCTAGACCTATCATGGAACAATACAATGAACTTCTTAGTATACTTGGTCGGTTCACACAACACAAGATGAACATGGATGAGGCTATTTCAGTCTCTTGTATCATCGATAAACTACCTCCCTCTTGGAAAGAGTTTAAGCATATGCTTAAGCATAAGAAGGAGGAGTTAAATCTTGTTGAGTTGGGCAGTCACTTGCGCATTGAGGACTCACTCAAAGCTCAAGACATTGACAAGCCAAAGAGTAGCACTGCTACTGGTCCATCAGTTGTCAATATGGTGGAGCATAACAACTCTACCAAGTACAATGACAACAAGGGCAAGCGTAAGCATCAAGATAACACCAAATCTGATCTTAACAAGAAACCTAAGGTGACTTGTTGGAAGTGTGGGAAACCTGGACACTTCAGAAAAGATTGCAAGGGTGGAAAAGTTGGAAACAAATCCAATGGATCAGGCACAAGTGGAGGGAATGGTAACACCAATTCTCTGAAAGGTCAGAATGTGTTTAATAAGTCTTTTAAGATTTATTATGTTACATATATATCTGATATTTACTTTGTGCAGGATGATGATGTTGCGTGGTGGGTTGACTCTGGAGCAACAATTCATGTGTGTAAATATAGAAGCTGGTTCAAGACCTACAAGTCAATGAATGATGGTTCTATTCTTCACATGGGAAACGAGTCAACTGCCCTGGTGCATGGAAAAGGATGTGTTGAGTTGAAGTTTAGTTCTGGAAAGATTGTTTCTTTATTTAATGTTTTACATGTTCCTGATATTAGAAAGAATTTGGTTTCTAGTAGTGTTTTGAATAATTGTGGTTACAAACAGGTTATTGAATCTGATAAGTTTGTTTTATCTAAAAATGGTGTGTTTATTGGTTTTGGTTATTTATGTAATCAAATGTTCAGACTTAATATTGTTCATGATAATATTGATTCTGCTTTTATATCTACATCTAAACTTTATGATTCAAACCTATGGCATGCAAGACTTGGCCATGTACATTTTAAAAGGATGCAAGATATGTCTAAGGATGGGTTAATTCCAGCCTTTGATGTGAACACTGAAAAGTGTAAAACTTGTATGTTGAACAAGATAACTAAGAAACCTTTTCAAGGAGTAAAACGTGAAACTAAAGTTTTGGAGTTAATTCACAGTGACCTTTGTGATTTACATGCTACTCCCTCTTTGGGGAATAAAAAATACTTTGTGACTTTTATTGATGATGCTTCTAGGTTTTGTCATGTTTATTTATTACATTCTAAAGATGAAGCATTAGATAAATTTAAAGTATTTAAAACTGAAGTTGAATTGCAACAAAGTTCCCTGATCAAAAGATTAAGGACTGATAGGGGAGGTGAGTACATGGATACTCTGTATTTTCAGTCTGTTGGTATAATCCATGAAACGACTGCCCCTTATACTCCTCAGCAAAATGGTATTTCTGAAAGGAAAAACAGGGTGCTGAAGGAGATGGTTAATTCCATGTTGTCCTATTCTGGGCTGAGTCAAGGGTTCTGGGGTGAAGCTATGTTAACAGCTTGCTATTTATTAAATAGAGTTCCCAACAAGAGGAACAAAGTTACCCCTTATGAACTTTGGACTAAAAAGAAACCTAACCTTAATTATCTTAGGATATGGGGTTGTAGGGCTGTTGTAAGACTCCCTGATCCAAAGCAAAAAACTTTGGGTGAAAGAGGCATTGAATGCATCTTTGTTGGATATGCTGAGCATTCCAAGGCATATAGGTTTTATGTTATAGAACCTAATGAATCTGTTTCAATTAACACAATAATTGAATCAAGGGATGCACTCTTTGATGAGAACAGATTCTCATCTATCCCTAGACCAAGTCAAAGGATTCCAAATGGAACCAATGACAGTGGTGTTTCAGAGGTTCCTGCTGATGAGGTTCCTGCTGATGAGGTTCCTACTAATGAGGTTCCTGCTGAGGTTGCGGAACAACAACCTGAACCTGAGCTCAGAAGGAGCAATAGGGTCAGAAATCCAAAGTCATTTGGACCTGAGTTTCAATTATACTTAATTGAAGGAACAAGGAGTGAGGTCTCTGACCAATACTCTTATTGCTTCATTGTTGAGGATGATCCCAAAACATTTGAAGAAGCAATGAAGTCCCAGGATGTTGCTTTCTGGAAAGAAGCAATTAATGATGAGATGGACTCTATCATGGGCAATAACACTTATGTGTTGACTAATCTACCACCTGGTTGCAAACCTTTAGGTAGCAAATGGATTTTCAAAAAGAAAATGAAGGTAGATGGAACTGTTGAAAAGTTCAAGGCAAGATTAGTTATTCAAGGCTTTAAACAAAAGTCAGGAATAGACTACTTTGATACTTATGCTCCAGTGGCACGTATCAGTACCATAAGATTGCTAATTGCTTTGGCATCAATTCACAATCTGATTATTCATCAGATGGATGTGAAGACAGCTTTCTTGAATGGTGATTTGGATGAGGAGGTTTACATGAACCAACCTCAAGGCTTCATCATGCCTGGCAATGAAAACAAGGTGTGTAAACTGATTAAGTCTCTTTATGGACTAAAACAGGCACCTAAGCAATGGCATCAAAAGTTTGATGAAGTGGTTTTGTCTAGTGGTTATTTACTTAATCAAGCTGACAAATGTGTATATAGCAAATTTGATGAATCTGGTAAAGGAGTCATCATTTGTCTATATGTTGATGACATGTTGATCTTTGGCACTGACCAAAATCAAGTTGATCTTACAAAAGAATTTTTGTCATCAAAGTTCTCCATGAAGGATATGGGGGAGGCAGATGTTATCCTTGGCATAAGGATTAAACATGAAAGTAACAAAATTTCTATCTCTCAGTCTCATTACATTGAGAAGGTGTTAAAGAAATTTAATTACTTTGATTGTACTCCAGTGAGTACTCCTATGGATACAAGTGAGAAGCTAATGCCTAATACTGGCAAAGCTGTATCTCAACTTGAGTATTCTAGGGTGATTGGCTGCTTGATGTATGTCATGACTTGTACAAGACCTGATATTGCTTTTGCTGTGGGTAAACTGAGCAGGTATACTAGTAATCCTAGTGCTCATCATTGGCAAGCAATTCAGAGGGTCTTTAAGTATTTGAAGAGAACTATGAATTATAGTCTCTCATATACTGGTTATCCTTCAGTATTAGAAGGATACACTGATGCAAGTTGGATCAGTAACACTGAAGACAATTCGTCTACTAGTGGCTGGGTATTCCTACTTGGTGGAGGTGCAATTTCTTGGGCATCCAAGAAACAAACTTGCATTACCAGTTCAACCATGGAATCTGAATTTGTGGCTTTAGCTGCTGCTGGCAAAGAAGCTGAATGGTTGAAAAACTTGCTTCTTGAGATTCCATTGTGGTCTAAACCTATAGCACATATTTCTATCCGTTGTGATAGTGCTGCTACATTGGCAAAGGCTTATAGCCAGATGTACAATGGGAAGTCTAGACACCTAGGTGTTAGGCATAGCATGATTCGTGAGCTTATCATGAATGGGGTGGTATCTATAGTGTTTGTTAAATCTCAACAAAACTTAGCTGATCACTTGACGAAGGGTTTGGCTAGAGACTTGGTTTTGAAGTCTGCTAAAGGGATGGGTTTAAGTTCAACTTAGTCGCTCAATGCAAGGATACCCAACTCCCTTCTAAGGAAACTTGGAAGCTGAGTTCAATGTGGAAAGCTGATCATTTAGTGGACTGAAGCACATGTATTACAAACATCCCAAGGTTGTGCTTGTTACCTGCTGAAAGGAGGATGAAGTCTTCACTTCTTAATGGTTAATTTTCTTTGAAAAAGTGCTAAGCAGGAGCATGAATTAAAGATGAACCACCTATGTGAATGTTGAAGTTTTGCCGCTTCAGGAAGCTTTGGACTTTTAGCTTTTACAACATTTATGAATTGGATATGGACACATGGCTTGTATAGTGTCAGGAGTATTTTAGTGTTAGAAAACTTGTGTGTATTTATCATCAGGTATTCAAATGGGTTGAAGGGTTCAATTCTTAGAACACCCTGATTCTTGAATATTTGAAAGTATATGTACTAATGTGGAAATTCAACCCTCAGGATATTTTCATTTATGCACTTGTTTTGTTTTGGTGTTTGATTTTTCATGCAAAGGTAGTGAACTAAATTTGGGGAGGATTGTTGGAAAATTTAGTGCACTTGAGGGATCAATTCACACCTGGTAATGGGTTTGGAGGTATGGAGTATACACCCATTTGGTCACTGAATCCCCTGACTCAATAGTGGTTATGTATTGATCAAAGTACTCTAGCAGACTCTGCTGCTAGTGTTGTGAATCTGCTGCTAGGATTCTGCTGCTAGCTGATCCTGCTGATAGGATTCTGCTGACAGCTGATTCTGCTGCTAGCTGATTCTGCTGCTTATAGCATTCTGCTGCTAGTGAGAATCTGCTGATAGCATCAGCAATTCTGCTGCTAGGTTTTAACCACTGATCCCTATTATTATGGAAATTATTATGTTATAATTAATGGGCTGTTAATTATACATAATATCATGGGCTAGGGTTTGAGTATTCTCTATTATAAATAGAGGTCACATCATTCTGCATGGAGACAGATAATACGAAACCCTAAACACTTCTATACGCATCTGGTTCTTGGTTTGTGCCTAAAGCAAGAACATCACTTGGTCTTATCCCATAGAGATATTCGTGTAACCCAGGCATAGGGTCGAATAGTTTCTATTGGAAAGTGATACCACGATTTCAAGTGAATATCCGGTACCTTTATTGATTATCTTAACCCTAATCTGGGAACCGTTGCAGCTAAACAACCAACAGTAGCCACAATTGTTGTCCAGAAAAAATCCACGCTTTTTCCTTTTCTTTCACTTTTCTTATTTTTAAGTAATTTTAAGCTTAAAGAAATGAACTTTTTGCATTTTACACTTAATCAACTTTATTTCATGATTTCACCTACGTTTCGTATAAAAAACAAGATTTAAAAAGTGATTAGTGAAAAACTGAAACTTGTGGATAGCAATCGGGCTAATTCAAGGAGCTTCGGATGGAATTTTGGGGCTTGGAGGAGAGCATTCATTACTTTCATCATCTTTAATCATTTGGTCAACTCTAACTCCTCTGTCTTTATAAGAAAAACATGCCGTATAAGTAAAAAAGGTAATCATGCATGTATCCGGAAAATTTCCTGGAACTTAAAATCAACAACCAGCAACATGATAAGTCTTGAGTTATAATTTGGTTTTAATATACGTAGTATTAGTTTAGTCACGTATGGCTTTTCATATTTTTGTATCATGATTAGTATTTTGGGTATACGGCACACATTTTCCCACCTAGCTAGCATCTCCAACAACCAGTAAGTCTCTAATTTTCAATTCTGGAAGTTAAACCAACACATATAAAGTTTCAGTTTTCATATTGTTTCTTCAGTAACCATAGGGAAAATTGTCTAAAAATACTATCAACTTGTCACTTTTTCCTTTTGTATGTTATGAACTTTTTTTTTCCTATTGTATACACAAACTTTACTAATCCTACTATTGTATCAATAAAACGTTTTTTTTGATGACGTGGCAATACTTAATCACACTAATTACGGTGTAATTAATAGAATAAAAACCTGTAATATTGTTACAATAGGGTGATTAAGAAAGTTTGTGCATACAATAGGAAAAAAAAAAAAAAAAAAAAAAGTTTATAGCATACAAAAGGAAAAAGTGGCAAGTTGATAGTATTTTTGCACAATTTTCCCTTAAGCATATTCCCATGTTTATGTTTTCTTGTTCCTATATATTAATATAGCATCAAGTGTTTTCCTTTACTATATAATTGTAATTTGTTTACGGGATGCAAAGATGACGGAAAAAGAAATTGTTTCAAGTATATCCTCTCTATATTTTTCTTGAGTCTCTTGCCCGCTCAAAAGGGCCTTATCAATTCAGTTTCTTGTCTGGTTGGGAGATTTACCATCTCAAAACGGTATGAAAGCACTGGTTGATATGTATCTATATTTTAGATAGCAACTCCCAAGAAAATAAGCAAACGACACAAGAATCTTTGAAGCAATTTTCTGATCTATTCATATACAAACGTTACACTTAAATGATAATAGGCAAATGGCCAAGCTTTGGCAGTAAGACTAGGAACATGGGACTTACACATGGGATCAAAAATGTAACGTGAATGCATCGAAGTGGTAATCCGCTTATTGTTCTTAAAAATATTCATGCATGGCAATAATAATTCAACTTGCATATATGTGAAAGTAGTGGGTGGCTTGTTCAACCTCCTGGAATTGATCTTTAGGCATCCAAAAGAGCAGGTCTCTTCTTTGTATGGGTGGGGTGGGTTTGGACTTCTCCATGGGCGACCCGAATCATATCACATTATGTAGGTTCATGCTTATTAAATTTCACTTCATAATGAGCTTAAGTGAATGATAAAAAATGGATAAAAGGCCATTACAAGATTAGATGTTTTTATTTGTAGATCAAGAGAACTGGGTCACTTTTTTGCTACAGCAGCCCTGGTTTATTTCTGCCTGCGTTACTGGGTCACTTTGGCTGTGAATTTGAGTAAGTTTTGTTATTGTTCTTCTGAGTCACTTTTTACTTACCAAGATATGAAGTTCTGGAGTATGATCAACCTAAATACCAGTACCCACCATTTAGTTATAGCTAATGCTAACAAACCAACAACTACCGTTACATTCTGTTAACTAAAAATTGGCAACCCGCAAGACAAACTTAAGCTGGTTCACAACAAAATATCCCACTTAAAAGATTTTGACATGTTAATCAAACCACATGTACACATTGTTCAAACTTCAACATTTTTTTTTCCTTGTTGATGATTTGATACATGTGTTCACTAGATTGTTATGTGTTACATTTGAGCAAATTCTAGATGCAACATGCAATTCATTACACGTAAAATAAAAAATTGTGAGTAACTAATTATCGACCGCCTTGTCTGGTTACCATGCTAGGACATACATAACATATATAGTACATTTATCTATTGAGAGTAATTAGTAATGATTCTGAAAGAAACGCCCCTTTGAAGCTCAAAAGGATGGTAAAAATAGAATCGCATAAAAGTTTATCTCCAAACATTCTCCTTGAATGTCATTCACATAGGATATAGGATATGCCAAGTATATGCTATACAATAGAACATACATATAGTTAGTTTCGGCCTATAAATTACAAACTGGATTCATGAATCATACAACTTCAAAATTTGTTCAAGTGTACAGATGTATTACTGGGTAATTACTCCTTTGGCAGTTATTATGTCGCGGTTAAGACTAACTGGCTAACCGCCAAGGGAGATTTGCCCTGCAATCCATCTTTTACATAGCACGTTATACTCGGATTGAAGAAATAAGCATTTTCAACTCGATCTTTTTATCACACTATTTCCAAAGAATCCATCAATAGTTCAGTTGAATATGCAATTTGCATCAAGTTTATGAATGACACATGCAGATTGCCGGTGCGTGCTACATGGTACAGATTTCTTTACCAATCGCGCATGTTCTATTCACCAGTTCTTTTCACCAACAAAGCTGCATTTGTAACCTTTAAGCTATTTTCACTTCATGTACATACTTGAAATAGCAAATAATACGTGTAGTTTAAATCACATATACGTATCTAGTCAAACTAGAAACGAAAGAAAGTTTATATCTTTAAAGTGATAAAGTTTATAGTATATGACAGCTCTGTTCTTGAAAAAAATAAATAATAAACCATGGTTACAAAAAGGAAAAACAAACAATATAACACAAAAAAGAAGAAGAATAACAGAAAGTTCGCTTACAGTTAATTGTTTAAAAGGCAAGTACAATTTTTTTTTTTTTTTTTTTTTTTTTTTTTTGTGAAAGGCTTACAATTTTGTAATTTCTATACAGCCATTGATAGTATACCCGTAGGCCGTAATTACATTTTGAACATCGTTTATAAGAGGTTTCTCCTTTCATATGTTTATGACGATTTTCAATAGCCTTTCCACTAACATTTTGCATTTCAGGTTCATCTCTTACCTCGGCATTCTAGAAGAATGGATGCCTCTATTCACTTCGAAAAAACTACTTCCGTAACCTTTACATGACAAAGAATGATTCTTTTTACATTTACGTTGAAATCATATAAATGTTGCAAATGTATCTCACACTAATTGGGGATCCCTCAAGTTGGCAGTGACATCAATGTGTGAGAATCGTTTGGTCATCATATACATGAGGCAAGTGGTCTATATCTTTAATACTAATTCGAGTCAAAGTGCATCAAGATGGTAGGTTTCTAGTTTCCTCTTCTTAACTTTGTATTTCAGATTTATTTCTTTTCGGGTCCCAATATCTTTTAATTATCGTTAATTGAGTGGGGCGCCTTGTTTTGTATCGTAGTTTTTTTGAGGTTTAAATAATAATACTAGACGAGTACCCGCGCATAACAACGAGATTTTATAACGGCATATAGTTATATATAATGATATTTTGGTTAAGTATTTTGTGTAACGTTTTGTGAATTGGGTTTAACCGAATATATACTATCTTTTTAGTTTGGATATAGTCTATAATAATAATTATTGGGGCCACCAGAATACCGAATATGTGATGGATGCTGAAAATTATGATTTTTGGCTAGAAATATTATAAGCCGAAATGTGTTACTATTTTTTTGCTCATACGAAACTAATATTCCAACATTTCTATCACTTCAAATTTAAGTAAAAATTTCTTTCAATAATAAATTTAAGAGGTAGGTGGTATTGTGAAGATACATCAATTTGTACATGTCAAGATTTGTTGAACGTAACCCTTAAACTACGTTTAGGATTTTACTAAATTTTAAAGTCACAAAAAGCCTAAACATTTTTTACCACCATTTTTTTATGGTTTGAATAGACATACATGATTACATTCACCATGGTTGTTTCCATCTCAATACGTAACTTCGTCTATGATATCTTTATACGCAAGCACTGAAAAAAATCTAGCATTTGTTTGGGTCATACCAAAAGTATCATCCGCTTCTTCTACTGAGCAAGACGTACAATATGTATCAATCACTCTTTTGATGATACTATTTTGATGGAATTTCATCAGTTAGTTTAAATTTTGTATATCGGACGAAAACATCACCTTTAGTTAAAGCATGATCAACCAAGTCGTAGTACGTTTACAAAGTAGAAACTTGTATGAAACATTCAAAATAACACTTGTTAGAACTTACATTTAAATAGTAGGAAACACCAATAAATTAAACAATTTGATAAAAATGAATACGACTTCTCATTCATAATGATCATTCCGATATTGAGCAAATGATATATCCCGTGCATGGGGTCCTTCCAGATAAAACTGTGTCCCAAATGATACTATTGACTCTAATCATCAATGAAACTCTGAACAAAGTTTGTCATAGTACCAAAGCTAGAAAAATAAAGATATGACATATATGAAGAAGAATGTGTTTGTTTGATAACCTCAAAACGGTTTGTAGCGTTTCATTAGAGGTAATTATATTAACTTAGTGAATATAACTTAAACGTACAATAAGAGGCATGAATACATGTAACAACACAACAAAACACCTAACTAAATCACGGGAAAAAAACAATTCAAAAGTGAACAATAATAAAAACGCTTATATATAAAATTGAGTACCCTTTGGACAATGATATATGATCATTTATAGGTTAATCATTGGATTTGTTATGAAGTGGTTGCGTCCAAGCTCTCATAATACGAACACATAATATGATAACGCTAAAATCAGAGATGAACATGCTTTTAAACATCGTCATTCGAAGGCAAATAAAGAACAGGTCTAGGAATGATATTTATTGGTTGGTAGAAGAATGATTATTAAGACGAGGCATGCAGAACCCGTGCTACGCACAGGCTTCCAATCTAATTGTTAATCGCGTATTCTTTCTATGTTGTATGAAACGTTTTGACTTTCTTGTATAAAAATTTAAAAATGTTTGATGTTGTTATGGTTTCGTGGTGTTGTATTTTATAAATGGGTTTTTGGTTATTAAGTTGTGATGACTTTGTTTCTTTTGGCCTATTACTTATTTGCATGATTAAAAAAATGGTTTTGTTTCTTTTGGTCTATTACTTAGCCCTACAATACTTGTCCATTAGATGATTTTTGCATGGTAATATGAAGCAGACGGGGTCTATATAATTGGTCATAGTTTAATGTGCGTTAAATATTTTATTTATTAAGTTTGTAAGTTAAAATTTGTGTAATAATGTATATATAATAATGCCACATAAACTGAATAAAAATCGTTACAAACCTTTTTAGCTTTATCTCATTTTATTGTACAACTAATTTCATTGAAAATTATCATTGAAGTCTAACTAATATTAATAAATTTTATCAATAAACTCAATTCTAAATAGCTAGCCAAATGAATATTAATTAACACACTATTAATAATTCCTAAAACCTTTGGACTAAACTATTATGTTTTAGACTTAACTTTTTTTTTTTTTTTTTTTTTTTTTTTTTTTTTTTTTTTTTTTTTTTAATTTACTAATGGGTTTCGAGCAAAAAATTATGTACTTTTTCTTTTATATTCATTATTCAAGTCGCATGCTTACATAAACAAATCACGCTAAAAAATATCATTTAACCATTTAAATATTGCTTTATATACATGCTTATGCACATTTTCTTAAATCAATTCACACATGTGAGCTATATCAATAGAAAACACACATAAATTACTTGTATATGAAAATGCATTAACATAATACATATATCTATATATATATTGCATTAGGTTAAATCATCAATTATGCTTGCAACCTTTTCAACTTCATCTCAATCCATAACCGACTTTTAATTCTATATTAATTACTAAATATCATGTGATCACTTCCGGCAAGCCTTGCACTTCCATTTCGATGTTGTATATACTTCACATTAAATGCACCGGTTTTGTATTTCGATAAAAGTTTGAACTTTTGCTTATGTTTAAAACTCAAATTTTTTATTTGATATTATAATTTACAAACGGCTTTAAGTCAAAATTATGTATTTTTTCCTTTCTATTCATTACTCAATGTGATATTTTTAATATGTCGTATTTTGCTATTATGGCAAACTCATTTAATGGGCGTAAATATTGGTTTCTCACTAATGATTCTACATATAGAAAAAGAAAACACTTTGCGATGCACGGACCTTCTTCTTTTCAATAATAATTCAATTGTACACGATAAATTCATTCTAATATTTTTCAAAGAGCATTCGAAAGTAACTACTTATATAAACTAATCACACTAAAAAGTATCATTTAACCATTTAAATGTTGCTTTACATACATGCTCGTGCACATTATCTTGAATCAATTCGCACATGTGAGCTACATCAGTAGAAAAAGCACATAAATTACTTGTATATGAAAATGCATTAACATAATACATATATCTATATATATGCTTATCTATAACAATCACCTAAATATGGAAGAAACAAAGAAAATAGTTGGTATCCCAATCTTTGGTTCCATTTATCTGAGCATGCATGATCTTGTGTGATTTTCGTGGTACCTGCGTATGATAACTAAATTAAGAAAAAAAGAAGACCAAGTTAATTACAAAGATCTAAAAGATGTGTGAATCATTTTCAAATGTACATACTAAATGTGATTTTGGACGGTTTATATAGGCATGAATTAGGTTAAATCATTAATTATTTTTGCAACCTTTCGCAACCCTTGCACTTCATCTAACCGACTTTTAATTCTATACTAAATGCCTTGTGATCAATTCGGGCAACCCTTGCACTTCATCTCCTTTCATGATTTTATAGTTATTATGAGGCTGCATTGAATTTCGAGCATTAGCTATCTTGTACTCTATGCAATCTTGACGCCTACACAATAAATTAGAGGGCCTAATCTTATAGTATTATAGATAAATACTTATATAGGCGGAGTAACAAAACAATGCCATCAAAAGTATTAATTCCCAGAATTAATGCATGAATCATTATTCGAAGGAAAGATAAACCTTATATATTTAGGCATGACTTTTAGCAAATCACAACAAAAGACGATTTGATAGAATGATATCAACATAATGCAGCGGAATTCAACTTGGGTGTTACTCGACGGCACAACAGTCATAATAATAGAAAACGATCTCTAAACGAATCGTAATAAAAAGAGTTGTCATTCATATTATTCAAATGTATCAAAGTTTACATAGTAAGGTCCCAAAATGTTCCATGGTTTCAAAACACATCAATATAAAGTCTATGATGTTTTTATTGAATGACAATATAGTTTATAGCCTTCTTCCTTCGGTACGTGCCCTTCCCGCTCCATTCTTGATTATCATGGACCTGAAATACATGCTTAAGAGGTCAACACAAAGGTTGAGCGAAATTCATAGAGTTTGTTTAAGGTTGAACACAATATGTTGGTAGTAATGAGTTAATTAGACTCATACTCATGTTAGAAAACAAAACAGTTATTATTATGTACTAAGCTCATGCAACCAATACGTTAACGTGTACCAATATCAATCGGCGGTTATGTTGCCCCGGTAAGTACTTTGCCGTCATACTTAATGTTTTCAAATATAGTGCATTCATTTGAACTAACTGCTCAAACAAATGGGATTCGTCAATCCCAATAGGCCTATTCACAATACTCGCGCTCACTAATACTAGTGATTAAATGGTTCATGATGGGGCCTAGGATTGGCAAGGTAGGTACTTAGTAATAATAAAACAATCAGGCAGCATACAGTTTCAAAGCATTGTGTTCGGTTTAAAAGTAGCATGTATTCCCCCCAAGGGTTTGTAAAACATTGAAGTAATGTAAGGTGGGGCTATGAACTCACCTTAAGTACAATAGCAAGTAATGAACGTGATAGACGGATCGTGTAGGTTTCTACGAGCAACCTAGAATAGAATGTTGCGACTTAGGATTTGTGTAAAGAATATAACGGAGTGCCTATATATATATCTTGCAATTATAGTCCATGATGAGGTATGATGTATATTTGTAAGTCTTTGTAAGAAAGATTTATGAACATGTATGTTGTGGTATATCGTTTACTACCGTTCGGGCTAACATATTTCAGAAGTCATGTTAGTAAGCGTTCGAGGAGCCAGGACACTTTAATTCGTAAATCCACAACTCATCTCGACGGCTTACATAATGAACTCCTCACATGAAGCTCCCTACTATTGTAGTAGTTGATAAAGTATATAGATATAAGTTTTGATCCGAAAAAGTTACATGTCCGATATTTGTATAAACTTAGGAAAGTTTATAGTACATGAAGATTGTTATTAGGGGTAGTTTCATATGTCTTGTATGACCATTTGTCTTGGTAAAATCTCATGGTTTCCTTTTTAGGTGAAGTAGATACAAATTGCTTGTTCATGTTATCGCCAATTTCATTGTTTCATGTTTACGCCTTGGTAAGTTGGTATGGTCATTTCGTCATGGCCTAGCCATGACCTTTGGTCCTTGTTTCATGGTCATGAGACACTACCTTAGTTCTAGCCATGGTGGTGGTCTTGTTTATAGGTCATAAGACCTTTTATTCCTTTGAAAGTATAACAATAGTATAGTGACTTGAAATATGTAAATAGCTGTTAAGAAATTGTGAAATATCTTACTCAGAAAGTGTTTTCAAGGCTCGAGCCTCTTTGTTCCTGAAGGAAAACGTGATTCCGGACAACTTTCGTGTTTTAACTTTTTCATGAATCGGACCAGAAAGGCCTCTTTTTGCGTGTTTTAGGTTCTGTCACAGAAACTTTTAGGCAGTTTTGCCGGAAATCTTTGGTAACTTCAAATCGCCATAACTTTTGACTCGTTTACTCTTTTTAGGTGGTTCAAATTGCTATGGTTTGCTTATTAAGTCCTCTACTGTAATATGTAATAATCCAACATCATATTTTTACCATTTTGATCAGGTTATACCAAGATATTCACTAGTTTGCTTGTTTTAGTAACTTGTTTCAATAAGTCATTACAACAACATCTTTTACTCATCATGATTCATCATGGACATAATTACAACACATAATATAGCAAGAATAACATATAAATGAGATGAACATGATAAATAAACAAGAAGCATGTTAGGTTTAGGCTTACAACTTTAGGCTTTCTAATTAAAGAAAGGAGTAACTAGTAAGGAAATGGACTTTGATTGACAAGCTTCAACCCTTTTCACTTCAAGCAACCTTTCTACTCTTAGTATTCTTGAAAGATAGATGATAAAGGTTGAGGTGTATTGAGTAGATTTAAACTCAAGAGAAAACACCAAGTACGTTAGGGTTTGGAAGATTTTTGGTAAGAAATAAGCTATCTAGGGTTTCTATACTTGAACTTCACTTGAACCTTGCAACAAATTAGAAGAGATAAGCTAAGTGTGAGATGATTTAGGTGTGTTGGGATGGCCGGCCATATGGAGAGGGGAGGGGGTATATATATGACTTTGAGGAGGTTAGTTTTCAAGAGATATTTTGCCAAAAAGAACACATGTATGCATCCTAGATCACAAGGCACAAGATCAAGCCACCAAGGGTGTGACTCCCCCCCCTAGAGGCGGTTCCAAAACAGATAAGGAGGGGAGGTGGCTTGGCTTGGTATTATCCTTGGTTATTAGATGCATTTTGACTCCGGGAAATGCCAACCGTAAATGATTAGGCCTCAAAACGTAAAACCGGGTGTCGTAAAATTATGAAACTTTAAAGTATTGTTAGAAATGTTCATAAGTCCCATAATAAAATATAAAATGGGTGATAAGTTCCATTTGGGTGGTAAAACCTGCTAAAAGCTGGAAACACGGGTCTAAAACGCGTAATACGTAAAATGTACGAATATTGCGTAAAACTGAGAAAAGTAAAATGTTACCTTTCTTATATGCTAAAAATGATTTAAAATGGTTTATAATGTCTAGACTGGGCTCAGTCTGGTGTCAGTTGGTGTTAAATGTCTTTTAGACATCAAACCGGAAGCCTAAAAATCACGAAATGACTTGTACAATCAAAGAATGATTTTTAGTCAATGGAGGAGGGAAAAATATGTTGACTTATTTTAATAAGTTGAAAGCTCAAATCATCTTAGAAACGCGGTGCAGGTAAAGGCTAGGGTTACGGCTGAGTAAAAACGCGTAAAACTGAAAATTCCAGTTTTTCACGGCTGAAGTTTATTTTGACCATGATTTTTCTCAGTCATGATTTATTCTCAAATAAATCATGAGTGTGTTAAACATTTTTCTGATGTGGGGTCACCTGACGGGGTCAAATTTCGTTGTGCGTAGAATTTCCGATTGCCGTTTTACCCTAAAACGTGTAATTCTGTGTAATTCCTTAATAACTTTCACGAAAGTGATCTGACGAGTGTCAAACATTTAATTTGCCAAGGAAATGATTTATCACTCGAGAATATGAAGTAAAAATCAACTTTCGGGAAAATTTCAGAAAGAAATGAATAGTAGAAATGAATAGTAACATGAATAGTAAAATTTTCCGAAAATAGAAATTAACCTGAATTTGCGAATTGTTACAGTCTCCACCCCATATGAGAGCTCCGTCCCGGAGATCAATTAGCGTTAGAAGTAGAAGCTTCGTTGGTAAAAAGATGTGGGTATTTCTTACGTATCTGGTCCTCTCGTTCCCATGTGTATTCAGGACCACGTCGTGAGTTCCAACGAACCTTGACAATTGGAATACGGCTTTGCTTGAGTTGTTTGACCTCTCGGTCCATGATTTCTACGGGTTCCTCAACAAATTGAAGATCATCATTGAGTTGAATTTCGTCGAGTGGAATCACGAGTGATTCATCCGACAAACATTTCTTTAGGTTAGATACATGGAAAGTGGGGTGTACACTACTGAGTTCTGATGGAAGCTCAAGTCTGTACGCCACAGGGCCAACCCTGGCTAGAATTTTGAATGGTCCGATGTATCTTGGGTTTAGTTTTCCTCGTTTGCCGAATCGTATCAAGCCTTTCCAAGGTGATACCTTTAGCATAACCCTATCTCCGACTTGAAATTCTAGGGGTCTGCGTCGTGTGTCGGCATAACTTTTCTGTCGATCTCTTGCGGCTTGTAGTCGATTTTTGATTTGTACAATTTTATCCGTTGTTTCACGGATGAGTTCTGGTCCAGTGAGTTGAACTTCTCCCACTTCAGCCCAACAAGCAGGTGAACGACACTTTCGACCATAAAGTGCTTCGAATGGAGCTGCTTGAATACTTGCATGATAGCTGTTGTTGTAGGAAAATTCGACTAATGGTAGATGAGTATCCCATCCTTTTCCAAAGTCTATAATACAAGCGCGAAGCATGTCTTCAAGAGTTTGGATGGTTCGTTCACTCTGACAATCGGTCTGAGGATGATACGCTGTACTCATGTCTAGATTTGTTCCAAAGGCATCTTGGAGTGACTGCCAGAAATTGGAAGTAAATCTACCATCTCTGTCGGATATGATGGATATTGGAGCACCATGTCTTGAGACTATTTCTTTGACATACAGTCGGGTTAGTTGTTCCATTTTGTAAGTCTCTTTGATTGGTATAAAGTGTGTGGATTTTGTGAGACGATCAACTATGACCCAGATGGAGTCATAACCGCTTGATGTCTTTGGGAGCTTGGTAATGAAGTCCATAGTGATTCTTTCCCATTTCCAAGAAGGAATCTCTGGTTGTTGCAATGGACCGGATGGTTTTTGGTGTTCGGCTTTTACTTTGGAGCAGGTAAGACATTTGCTAACATATGTTGCAATGTCGGCTTTCATGTTCGGCCACCAATAGAGTAACTTAAGATCGTGATACATTTTATCAGATCCTGGATGTATGGAGTATTTGGACTTGTGTGATTCATGCATGATCAAGTCTCGTAGGCCACCATAAAGTGGTAACCAACTTCGACCTTGAAAGCATAGAGTTCCATCTGAACGGGTTTCGAATTTCTTCTGTATCATGCCATCCAATTTCTCCTTTTGGATGTCTTCTTGTTTCACCGCCTCAGCTTGAGCGTGAAGGATTTGAGTAGGAAAGTTGGAATTTATGGTTAAAACTAAGGCTCGGACTCGTAATGGTTTAATCCGTTCCTTTCGGCTTAGGGCGTCGGCTACTACGTTGGCTTTTCCTGGGTGGTAACGAATGTCGCAGTCATAATCACTTAGTAATTCCAACCAACGACGTTGTCTCATGTTTAGTTCTTTTTGGTCCAAAATGTGTTGTAGGCTTTTATGATCGGTGTATACAGTACATCTAGTACCGTATAGATAGTGCCTCCAGATTTTTAGTGCAAAGACCACAGCTCCTAACTCTAAGTCATGAGTGGTGTAATTTTCCTCATGAACCTTGAGTTGCCTTGATGCATAAGCCATGACCTTATCGCGTTGCATCAACACGGCACCTAACCCTTGGTGCGACGCATCACAATAGACTACAAAATCTTCGATCCCATCGGGCAATGCTAGGATAGGAGCACTACAAAGTTTCTGTTTGAGGGTTTGGAAAGCATTTTCTTCGTCTTGATTCCACACGTATTTCTTGTCTTTCTGAGTTAGCTTAGTCAAAGACTTTGCTATTGAGGAAAATCCTTCAATAAACCTTCGGTAATACCCAGCTAGACCCAGAAATTGACGAATTTCTGTAGGGGTGGTAGGTGTTGGCCAATTTTTGATAGCTTCAATTTTAGCGGGATCGACATGTAAACCGGTCTTGTCAATCACATGCCCAAGGAATTGTACAGTTTGAATCCAAAATTCACATTTGGAAAACTTCGCATACAATTTCTCTTCCTTGAGTAGTCCTAAAATTGTCCTCAGGTGTTCTTTGTGTTCCTCTTCGTTTTTGGAATAAATGAGAATGTCGTCTATGAATACAATCACGAATTTGTCCAAATATGGTTTACACACCCGATTCATGAGATCCATGAATACTGCCGGTGCATTTGTTAACCCAAATGGCATCACTTGGAATTCATGGTGACCATATCGTGTCCTAAAGGCTGTTTTTGGAATGTCTTCATCACGAACTCTAACTTGGTGGTAACCTGATCGTAGGTCAATTTTTGAGTAATAGGTTGAACCTTGCAATTGATCGAATAAGTCATCAATTCTTGGTAGTGGGTATCGGTTCTTTATGGTTAATTTGTTTAGTTCACGGTAGTCAATACACATTCGTAATGACCCATCTTTCTTCTTCACGAATAACACTGGAGCTCCCCAAGGTGAGGAACTAGGTCGAATAAATCCCTTGTCCGCAAGTTCTTGTAATTGATTTGATAGCTCTTGCATCTCTGAAGGTGCTAGCCGGTATGGTGCGCGGGCAACTGGCGCCGCTCCTGGTATTAAATCAATTCTGAACTCTATTTGACGATTTGGTGGTAGTCCGGGTAAGTCTTCTGGAAAGACTTCAGGAAACTCACGGGCAATAGGAACATCTTCGAGACGTTTTTCATCGGTTTTCTTTTCTGTTACGTGGGCTAAGAAAGCATAACATCCTTTCTCAATGTACTTCATGGTTTTGATACATGAGATGATGTTTATTCGAGTTCCACTTTGATCACCACGAATGATCAAAGTTTCATTGTCACATGGAATGTGCACAACTCTTTCACCACAAATAATGTTAGCTTGATGTTTAGACAACCAATCCATGCCAATAACTACATCAAAACTTCCGAGTTCAATTGGCATAAGATTGATGTCAAAGGGGTGGTCTAAGAGATTAAGGGTACAGTTTGGGATTACGGTATTGGTATTTACTAAGTCACCGGTAGCTAGCTCAACATTATAACTAGTGGTTAAAGTGATTGATGAAATATCAAGTAAAGGCGCAATTCTAGTAGATATAAAGCTCATATCAGCACCAGAATCGAATAATACTTTAACAGGAATATTATTGAGTAAGAACGTACCGGTAACCACGTTCGGGTCCTGGTGTGGTTCTTCCTTTCCTATGACATAGGCCCTAGCACGAGCACCTCCGCCTTGGGGTCCCTGGTTTTGAGGACAGTTGTTCTTATAGTGTCCCCTTTCACCACACCCGAAACATGTAACTATGGGCTGTGTGTTAGCCCCAGTAGCTATACCCTTGCCTTTGCAATCCTTGGCAAGATGTCCGGGCTTTTGGCACTTGTGGCATTTGGCCGGGCATGGACCTTCGTGATGGTAATTACACTTGGTACATTGTGGTTGATTACCCACGTACCTACCACCAGCTGGTGCAGCAACATAAGCCGTCGCGGCTTCTTGTCTCCTGTTCTGCTGATTGTGGTGGTTGTTGTTTCGGGTTTGGTTGTTGTTGTTGTTGTTGTTGTTGTTATTCCCACGGTTACCATCATATGGTCGTTTGTTGTTGTTGTTCTTACGGTAGTTGGAATTGTTGGGGTTGTTGGCATTGCTGTTGTTGGCATTGTTGTTGGTGTTGTTGGTGTTGTTGGGGTTGTTGGGGTTGTTTTGCTTTCGGGTTTCCGACATACGTACTACTTGATCCATGAGACTACGGGACATCCGCATAGCCTCATCAAGTTCTTTGGGATTTGCCGAGGTCACATTCCCCTGTATGCTTGAGGGAAGTCCCCAAATATACCTTTCCAACATCTTTTCCTTTGGGGAAACCATTGTTGGACAAAGTATCCTCAGTTCCTGGAATCTACGGTTGTAGGTCATGATATCATTTCCCTTAACCGTAAGATCCCAGAACTCAACTTCCAACTTTTGTATCTCACTGCGTGGACAGTATTCCTTAATCATCATTAGTTTCAAATTAGCCCAAGTAATTTTGTAGGCATTCTCAATGCCCATGGGTTGAGCAATTGAGTTCCACCAGGACAACGCCTCATTCAACAAAGTACTTGTGGCATACTGAACTTTGTCAACCTCAGTACATTTACTGACTAAGAATACTGACTCCGCTTTTTCGAACCAACGGGTCAAACCTACAGCCCCTTCAGTACCCTTGAATTTGAGGGGTTCACATTTCAGGTAGGAAATGAACGAGCAACCCTTTGGTATAGTAGTAACATTGGTCACCGGAGGGGTAGGTCCTCCAAGGTTAAGACTGGCAAGTCTGGCAGTCTCTGCAGCAATGGCGGCTTCCTCGGCTGCTGCAGCCTCAGCAGCTGCTGCAGCCTCAGCGGCTGCTGCAGCATCAGTAGCACCAGCAGCTGTGGCGGCTTCGGCAGCTGCTGCAGCTGCTGCAGCTACGGCTGCTCTTTCCGCGACAAGTGCTGCATTGACACTATCCTTTACCAGTTTGCGGATGGCGGCTTGTGTCGTCGTTGGTGGTGTCTTTTTCTTGGGCGCCATGATTCTATTGTTCAAAAGATACGTTGTAATTAGAGAGTTGTGAGATGAGCACAATTTTTGATAAGAATGATAGGATAATAATGTTTGAAATTTAAAAACATAACACATGATAGTATATGAAACAAGAGTTTTATTTATATAACGTTGATTACAAAATCGAACTTATTACAAGTTCATTCAAAACTTACTAACTGATACTTTCAGTTAGTTATTACAACGTTGTACAAAAGCTAACTAGTACTATAACACTAGTCTAACGTCGGTTGGGAGGTTGTTGTTGTCCGGTCGGATTATTATTTCCGCGTGTTGCTAACACATCTACACTTTCGTTTGGACGATATTCTTTGACATCCTTTCGGTATAGCCTTTGTTGTATGGAACTCATTTGAGTTTGCATCCCACACAAATCATTCCTAAGTTGATACCTGTCAAAGTTTGCAACATCTAACCGGATTTCGGCGGTATTTAGGCGGTGAAGTAGTTTATGAATTTGTACCGCATCCTGTTCTTGGGCCCTCTCAACCAAAGTGAGTCTATCCTTGACATTATCCAAGCCAGTCAAAGGATTTAAGACTTCTTCCCCAACATGAGTCGAGTCACTCTTCACGTAGCTCATGTCAAGCTTAAACCAATATAGGTCGTCTCGAGCATTCATGGCATCCATTCTAGCAGAATTTACCTTGGATATACATTCGTGCATTTGTCTTGCCATACATTGAACTTTGAGTTGGGTTAGGTTGAGAGCTTGTTTCAAAGAGTAGATTTCGTATTGAGCTGAGTTTGCGAACATATGTGTAGATGTAGATGTTCCACCGGTTTGGTGAGTAGAATTCGGAACTTGAGCTGGAGTGGTACGGTTAGATTCGGATGAAATTGGTGAAACCGGAGGTGGAGATGTCAATGGTGATAAATGTGGCACTACTAATAGTTCCTCCGCTTCCTCAATGTCATTAACCATTTCATGATCCTCTTCGTAATCATCGATGTTTATGTCCAAATCCATTTCAGGATCCTCGTCCGAATCTATATCTAGATCCTCATAAGGTTCTTCCTCATCGTCGTAGTCAATTGGTTCAAAGTAAGGATCATCGGGTCCGGGAAGGATAGGTAAATACTCGGGCATAGCAGGAAGATGATCGGGAGATGGAGGTGCGGACATGATGTCTACAATTAGTATTTCGATGTCAAAATAAATCAAATGCTTATGGAAAATGCTCAAACTATGGCAATGTGCATATAACAATATACAAATATGTTCATGTAGCATAACATGTGTAATAAGTCCATAATCTTCTGGAGGATGGAAGGCACGAAGAGCGGAAGGCTATAAAAATGTTTTTGCTTGTTATTGTAGTTATAGTTTAGGTCTCACTTAAACCCGTTTCTCTATAACCATGGCTCTGGTACCAATCTGTAACACCCCCAATTCATGATGCAGCGGAATTCAACTTGGGTGTTACTCGACGGCACAACAGTCATAATAATAGAAAACGATCTCTAAACGAATCGTAATAAAAAGAGTTGTCATTCATATTATTCAAATGTATCAAAGTTTACATAGTAAGGTCCCAAAATGTTCCATGGTTTCAAAACACATCAATATAAAGTCTATGATGTTTTTATTGAATGACAATATAGTTTATAGCCTTCTTCCTTCGGTACGTGCCCTTCCCGCTCCATTCTTGATTATCATGGACCTGAAATACATGCTTAAGAGGTCAACACAAAGGTTGAGCGAAATTCATAGAGTTTGTTTAAGGTTGAACACAATATGTTGGTAGTAATGAGTTAATTAGACTCATACTCATGTTAGAAAACAAAACAGTTATTATTATGTACTAAGCTCATGCAACCAATACGTTAACGTGTACCAATATCAATCGGCGGTTATGTTGCCCCGGTAAGTACTTTGCCGTCATACTTAATGTTTTCAAATATAGTGCATTCATTTGAACTAACTGCTCAAACAAATGGGATTCGTCAATCCCAATAGGCCTATTCACAATACTCGCGCTCACTAATACTAGTGATTAAATGGTTCATGATGGGGCCTAGGATTGGCAAGGTAGGTACTTAGTAATAATAAAACAATCAGGCAGCATACAGTTTCAAAGCATTGTGTTCGGTTTAAAAGTAGCATGTATTCCCCCCAAGGGTTTGTAAAACATTGAAGTAATGTAAGGTGGGGCTATGAACTCACCTTAAGTACAATAGCAAGTAATGAACGTGATAGACGGATCGTGTAGGTTTCTACGAGCAACCTAGAATAGAATGTTGCGACTTAGGATTTGTGTAAAGAATATAACGGAGTGCCTATATATATATCTTGCAATTATAGTCTATGATGAGGTATGATGTATATTTGTAAGTCTTTGTAAGAAAGATTTATGAACATGTATGTTGTGGTATATCGTTTACTACCGTTCGGGCTAACATATTTCAGAAGTCATGTTAGTAAGCGTTCGAGGAGCCAGGACACTTTAATTCGTAAATCCACAACTCATCTCGACGGCTTACATAATGAACTCCTCACATGAAGCTCCCTACTATTGTAGTAGTTGATAAAGTATATAGATATAAGTTTTGATCCGAAAAAGTTACATGTCCGATATTTGTATAAACTTAGGAAAGTTTATAGTACATGAAGATTGTTATTAGGGGTAGTTTCATATGTCTTGTATGACCATTTGTCTTGGTAAAATCTCATGGTTTCCTTTTTAGGTGAAGTAGATACAAATTGCTTGTTCATGTTATCGCCAATTTCATTGTTTCATGTTTACGCCTTGGTAAGTTGGTATGGTCATTTCGTCATGGCCTAGCCATGACCTTTGGTCCTTGTTTCATGGTCATGAGACACTACCTTAGTTCTAGCCATGGTGGTGGTCTTGTTTATAGGTCATAAGACCTTTTATTCCTTTGAAAGTATAACAATAGTATAGTGACTTGAAATATGTAAATAGCTGTTAAGAAATTGTGAAATATCTTACTCAGAAAGTGTTTTCAAGGCTCGAGCCTCTTTATTCCTGAAGGAAAACGTGATTCCGGACAACTTTCGTGTTTTAACTTTTTCATGAATCGGACCAGAAAGGCCTCTTTTTGCGTGTTTTAGGTTCTGTCACAGAAACTTTTAGGCAGTTTTGCCGGAAATCTTTGGTAACTTCAAATCGCCATAACTTTTGACTCGTTTACTCTTTTTAGGTGGTTCAAATTGCTATGGTTTGCTTATTAAGTCCTCTACTGTAATATGTAATAATCCAACATCATATTTTTACCATTTTGATCAGGTTATACCAAGATATTCACTAGTTTGCTTGTTTTAGTAACTTGTTTCAATAAGTCATTACAACAACATCTTTTACTCATCATGATTCATCATGGATATAATTACAACACATAATATAGCAAGAATAACATATAAATGAGATGAACATGATAAATAAACAAGAAGCATGTTAGGTTTAGGCTTACAACTTTAGGCTTTCTAATTAAAGAAAGGAGTAACTAGTAAGGAAATGGACTTTGATTGACAAGCTTCAACCCTTTTCACTTCAAGCAACCTTTCTACTCTTAGTATTCTTGAAAGATAGATGATAAAGGTTGAGGTGTATTGAGTAGATTTAAACTCAAGAGAAAACACCAAGTATGTTAGGGTTTGGAAGATTTTTGGTAAGAAATAAGCTATCTAGGGTTTCTATACTTGAACTTCACTTGAACCTTGCAACAAATTAGAAGAGATAAGCTAAGTGTGAGATGATTTAGGTGTGTTGGGATGGCCGGCCATATGGAGAGGGGAGGGGGTATATATATGACTTTGAGGAGGTTAGTTTTCAAGAGATATTTTGCCAAAAAGAACACATGTATGCATCCTAGATCACAAGGCACAAGATCAAGCCACCAAGGGTGTGACTCCCCCCCCTAGAGGCGGTTCCAAAACAGATAAGGAGGGGAGGTGGCTTGGCTTGGTATTATCCTTGGTTATTAGATGCATTTTGACTCCGGGAAATGCCAACCGTAAATGATTAGGCCTCAAAACGTAAAACCGGGTGTCGTAAAATTATGAAACTTTAAAGTATTGTTAGAAATGTTCATAAGTCCCATAATAAAATATAAAATGGGTGATAAGTTCCATTTGGGTGGTAAAACCTGCTAAAAGCTGGAAACACGGGTCTAAAACGCGTAATACGTAAAATGTACGAATATTGCGTAAAACTGAGAAAAGTAAAATGTTACCTTTCTTATATGCTAAAAATGATTTAAAATGGTTTATAATGTCTAGACTGGGCTCAGTCTGGTGTCAGTTGGTGTTAAATGTCTTTTAGACATCAAACCGGAAGCCTAAAAATCACGAAATGACTTGTACAATCAAAGAATGATTTTTAGTCAATGGAGGAGGGAAAAATATGTTGACTTATTTTAATAAGTTGAAAGCTCAAATCATCTTAGAAACGCGGTGCAGGTAAAGGCTAGGGTTACGGCTGAGTAAAAACGCGTAAAACTGAAAATTCCAGTTTTTCACGGCTGAAGTTTATTTTGACCATGATTTTTCTCAGTCATGATTTATTCTCAAATAAATCATGAGTGTGTTAAACATTTTTCTGATGTGGGGTCACCTGACGGGGTCAAATTTCGTTGTGCGTAGAATTTCCGATTGCCGTTTTACCCTAAAACGTGTAATTCTGTGTAATTCCTTAATAACTTTCACGAAAGTGATCTGACGAGTGTCAAACATTTAATTTGCCAAGGAAATGATTTATCACTCGAGAATATGAAGTAAAAATCAACTTTCGAGAAAATTTCAGAAAGAAATGAATAGTAGAAATGAATAGTAACATGAATAGTAAAATTTTCCGAAAATAGAAATTAACCTGAATTTGCGAATTGTTACACATATCACCTACGGGGAATTATGTAGTCCAACATTTACAACCTCTTTTTATATAACCCCAGCCACCTATAACCATCAATATGTATGAACCAATATAATTTAGAAGTCCAAGAAAGGAGGAAATAAGCAGTGAAAATTAACTTGATTCAGAATAAACTATTTTCAAAACTTCAAATATAGAATACATACCTGTTTTGTTTGATCAAAAAGCAAGGTTTATGATCTGAAATCACAAATCAAGCACATATAATCATCATCGAGGATTATATTCTCCATCCAAGCTCCCAATCACCACTTCTCGTCACATCCCCTCGGGGAATATAAAACCATCCTTACAGAAATTCAAAGCTTGAAATTGTATGTGATATCAAAATTATGGAGCCAACTTAGCTGTAATATTAACTAACAATTTAAAACGTGAATCAAGTATTTTATTTACTTTAATAAAATTTGCAATGTAAAAAGAGTATCTTTCAATTGTTACAAAAACAAAAGTTAGCCCACTGTAACTTAACTTAATTGAACAATAATTTTATGGCATGTGAGAGCCTACAAACTTAATTCACGCAAAAAATCAATTCAATAGAACTTTAATGTGTTCAGTTTTTGTATGGTACAACTGTACTAGTGAACAATGGAATTGAGGTTAATTTGTTATTTTCTACTTACCTAGTTACTTATACATACTAAATATAAGCGTTAATTACGAAATCAGTACTTTTTGTTGATGCATTTCTCAAAGGATGATAAAATCAGCTAGTGTTCCCAATTTAGTCATGTGCTAATGTGCGATCGTGCGATCTCATTAGTTTCTTGACACGTGACCCTGATAAAGAGGTGGATACAAATCATTGGAGGCCCACCCACCCAACCATCGTACACCCCCCACCCACGCATATGTGCGATCGGAGAACGTGCGATTTCCAGCCAATGTGCGAAAAGTACAAAAGTAAGTACCATTGGAAATAAGCAAAATCTTGATTATGTACTTTATATCTTTTGATTTGATTATTATTTTTTTTATTATTTGTAAATACTACCTCCGTCCCATATTTATAGTCCATCTTTCCTTTTTCGGTTGTCCCAAATTAATTGTCCACTTCTATAAATGGATAGGGAATATAAATTAAGTTTACCATATTACCCTTATTTGTAGTTATTATTACAAACTTTAAAGAAGTTGGAAATTAATTGATTAAGGGTAAAACTGTCTTTGTGCAAAAAGTAAGAGAGAGAAAGCTGTAAAGTTGATACTTTTCTAAAAGTGTGTGTTTTTTTGTCTGTGGACAATAATTTTGAGACGGAGGTAGTAATTATTTGATGTATTTGGTATTAATGTTTTTATTATTTGGGCAAATCCACACACACTCAAATCAAAACATAACTCCAGTCAATCTTTTCATACATGGCCTATGGCTGGCCCTGCAGCCACTACCAATGGTATATCAACCGCTTCAAGTACATTGTACACGTATAGATTTTTTTTTGAAAATTGACTTTCATTGGGGAAATCCAAGTCCAATTTGAAACCCGATGGGGGGAAAACCTTCAACTTAAGCCGCCCGAAGGCACGACACTTAAATTGAAGTAAACCCTGCCTTCTCCAGATTCGAACCCTTGTGGGTTGAAACCTTCATTGAAGGACTTTGAAATCGTACCGACAGGGCAGTGGTCCACAAGGGAGGACTTCCCGGTTTGGTCACCCAAACCGGTACTACTCTCCACTAGGCACGCTTAACTGAATAAGACATGCCCAGTGGACCACAAGCCCATTGGTCATTGTACACGTATAGATAATCAACCAAACAACAATATCAATTGGGCCAACAACAACCTTGATTTCCCCATTAGTAATAGTAGTAGTCTTAATGGTGGAGTTGCTTCCCAGAACTCCATTGGGTTCATGAGAAACAATCAGGGTGCATCAACTGGTCCTAAGGCCACCAATCTTAATTCTATATTTGCATCAACTGGTCCAACTAATCCACCAAAGAGCACGGAGACACTAAGATTGGCTCCACCTCCCCAAAATGCGGTTGATAGAGGAAGAGGAGGTAGAAACTACTGGATTTGCTGTAGTTTAAAACGCCTAAAAATGCCTGCTGTCCATATATTTTGTGATTAGATGATCTCCACGTTTTTTAGTTATATTTCATTGATAGTTTTTTACTACTCTTTTCCCTTTCTATAATAGCATATATTTGCTTTGCGTGTTGTTTGTATTATTACATGATACTCTGGTTCAACGCCATTGACTAGGAGAGTTAAAATTCTTTATTCAAAATGTAAAAGTTTATAGACACATGTTTCGGTATGAATATTTTGTAACTGCCATATTTATTAAAATTTTGTACTTTGGGAAAGTACAAATCATATCTTTTGTAAGATTTGTTTTCTTTTCCAAGAAATCTCGTCACGTGAGGGGCCGAATTTCGTACATTAGCACATTTCAAATCGCACATTTGTTTATAGACACGTGGGGTACAAGTGCTAGTGGGTGGGCCTCGAATGATTGATATCCACCTCTTTATCAGGGACACTTGTCAAAAAACTAATGAGATCGCACGATCGCACATGACTAAAATGGGAACACTAGCTGATTTTGCCATCCTTTGGGAAATGCATCAACAAAAAGTACTGATTTCGTAATTAACGCTAAATATAAACTGCACATGCATAATACATTCTCGAATCAACTTAAACTAATTATTTGTGTTGGTTCTCGAGACCATGTTTAGTGACCCACCAAAAACTTAAATATGATACCACTTGTTAGGATCGATTAATTATGTATTGATTGATGTTTATGGTGGTTAATTAGAGGTTGAGTCTTATACATGTTTATTAACGAGATAGGGATGAGAAGGTAAAGAAAGTGGTGTTTGCTTGAAATGAAAAGTTTATTATGCAACAAACACCCCTCAAGTGAAGACTTGAGGGGTATATATACTAATTACAATACATAAAAATAGATCATGTACAACTCTAGTCCCTATACCAGAACTATAGTCATAAGGATATAAAAATACTAAACTATATTTACTTTTGAGGCTAACAATCTCCTCTCTAACTTAATCACAAAATCGGAGTTATGATTTAAGTATGAACTTATACTTACCGAACTCTTCAGCGGCCTAAGTTCATTTCGAATAGTAAATGCTCTTGAATATGTTTCACATTAATTGCAAAAGATTAACATTTACTTTATTACAAACATTCTATTTTATACCTTATCAAAGGCATCTATTTTACACATATTGAACATTTACTGAATTAGTGAGATATGCATTAAATGTTTCTACTTTTAACAAGGGATAAACTCATCTTGAAGGAACAATGTTGACAACTGTGGTACATTTATACCAACTCTGGAAAGGTGTTGATTCATATGAAGACTTGCTTTATCCTTTTTGATTTAGTAGATTTTTCCGCCTTTGACCTTCTAGATACTTCAGATTCTTTGTTGAGTATCCTGGTGAATGAGGAGATCAAACATCGTTCAGTGAGGCATTGTCATCATCACTGAACTAAAATTCTTCTTAGGATCTTGTACTTCAATAGCTGAACTGCATTGACACTTAAATGAAGACTCTTTATCTTGAAGAACTCAAAAGGATTTATGCTGAATAATTTTGAGCGACTAAGTTATACTTAGGCTATTTTATGTTCGAATATAATCAGAGACTGCTTAATGCTGAAATGACCCAACAAATGTATGTAAACCTCTTCTTTGTTGCCTTATTTATAGGCTAGAAAAACATTCCAGCTTGATGCATTCCAACCTTTCACACTACACCAACCTCTTGCAATCCTTCAAAAGATTGCATCCTTTGCAAACTTTCAACCATTCCTTCCTTGAATATCATTCCAACTTGTAAACAAAATCAAAATCAACGTTAATCCAATCCCGCTTCCACAAGGTATGGAGGAGGTGATAAGTAGATAACCTTACTCATACCCAACGTTAATCAAAATCAACTGGTAAACAATCTTTCTAAAGATTTATTCCGGTTAATAAACCATTCCATCTTGACAAACCAACTCTTTCTAGTTAAACCGTTGGACTATTGGAGCATTCAAACTTACTTTTCTTTTCCTTTTATTTGAACAAAACACATTAGTTTACAATAGCACATATACACATTTATCTAATGAGTATTTAGTATTCATATCGTCATATTAAACAAAATGCCCCTTTGAAGGTCAAAAGGATGGTAAAATAGAATCACATATAAGTATATCTCCAAACATTCTCATCGAATGTCATTCACATAGGAAATAGTGTTGGAATGTGAGAGTTAGACTAGCACGATACGGCTAAAGGTGTGTGAGCCTATTGGGGGCACACACACTAAAACATTAGAATACGTTGTATACTTCACAGTTAAAGCTCAAAGAGACTCGTTTGGACACGAAGTGAACTAGACATAATATTGGCTTGTCCTAAACCTTATGGCCTGTCCATAGAAGGATCTGGAAAAAGCATAAATCTGTCCAGGTTTAAATCGAAGTGATAAGGGTTGAGAAGAATTGTGATAAGGCTTAAAATGGTAGACTTTTAAGCTTATCATGAAAAGTATTTTAACCTTATCATGAGTGAGTTTTAGAAGCTATATAAGCCCTTCTTTTCCTGCTCATAATAAGATATACATATAACACACGACATAATAACAATATCAAAAGATCCCTTTCGTATAGAATTGCATTTTTTCCTTGGTCCACCAATTGGTTGCTGACTTGCTGTAAACTGCTACTACATATTTGTTTAAGTTTGACTTTTTCAAACATAAAGCCAAGGAATTACAAGATAATTAATTCGTGGTTTCTTTGGTCTCTATCTTATTTTATATTCACGTCGAACGTATACTGTTTAGTATTCGACTGTGACATATATTATTATATCAAACACTTGTTGTTTCGTGGTGATATATCGTGAAGCAAGCGACTAGCATCGTAACGTATTTGTTTGACGTGTTTGTGTGAGCAACCATAGAGGTGATTGTTTTAATCACTTATTGTTTCATTTGCGGGTGACTACGAGGGTTAGTTTTCTATTTATTTTTCATGTTTTCTCTTTTCTTTTAATTTGTTTATTATTTGTGTGTTAATCATAATTGCTTAACTAGATCTAATATCCGCTGCGTACTCGTAGTTAATTGGTTAACTTGATATATAAATTCCAACAGTGGCATCACGAGTCAACTCGTTTAGTGGTTATGGGTTACACAATTTAATAAACACGCGAAAAGGCTGCATGAAATCTAATTTAGTTATTTGTTTTATTTTTGTTTTGACAACTATCATGCAATACTTGTCATTAATTAATAAAAAATACCTAGACACAAATGAATTAAAATTAATTGTTAATTAGAAACATAAAATAGCAAAATATATATTAAAAGTTAATTTGTTTGCCATGATTATTTTATGTGTGTATTCCGGATATAAGACCTACGCAATCAATTTTTTTGATGCATGTGGCGATCTAGGCACTTGATGAAAACCTAGTGAGGGTCTTATGGTTCTCCATTTGGGGAAGACTCCTAGTGGACTCGGTTGTTATATGTTTAATTAATGTTCATGTTTATGTAATTGATTCTTTATTTGCATAATTGTTACATGTTTTATACACCTAATTGCATGCAATATGGAATAATACATATCGAAATCATGATATTAATATGGACTTAATTTACACGCCTAAATACCATGCTCATTGTGACCTGCTATTTGATTCGTGGAAAATTGTTTTTGTAAAATTAAGCGACCTAAATTATTGAAACTAGTTTTCATGAAATTAAAAACTGGACGCTATGGACACTTGGGAAGTACGGCTCACCCACTAGAACAAACTATAAGGGTGGTTTAAGGATGGTGCGCACAGTCACACCTAAAGGATTTCCGGTTATTGCCTCGCGCTGACCTGGTCCTCCGCCACCTTGCGAGTTCGATTGGAGCTACCGTGAACCATGATGATCACTACAGTGTCATTACTAAAGTTTTTAAAATAAAGTGCTACAAAGTTGTTTTGCATGCTTCTTTGTACAAAAATTTTACCACATTTATGTGTTTACCCTATGTGAAAATTATAAGTCTATGCCAACCAACCAAGGACACGTGCTTTTGGCTTGACCTCTTTGGTCAGACCTTAGGGCCATTCCAAATCCATGGCAAATATTGCTCATTGGTCAGACCTTTGGTTATATTTGCACGTTCTTGTTTGGTCGACTTATTTCGAGTATGCTTGGTCAGACCTTGGACCCGAGGCATAAGATGAGACTAAACATGCTCATGACATTACTACTTGTCTACTAATGTTTTGATCAGTCTCATAAGTCTAAGAGTTGCATTTTATGCAATTAACGCTCGTCGCTTACCTCTTGCCCCATTTGTTTACACATTGGTCAGACCTTTGGTAATAAGTGGGAGGTCAAGTTGGATCTTAGTCTTAATTAGTAATTAATTGGGTAGTTAATTCTATTAAGAATTTAATTATCGAAAATACTAATTATTTGAACTTTTCTTATATTGTAGATGACTACCTCAGTCGGAAACAATTCGGTACTCAGGAGTTTCTTTGAGAAACAAAAACTCACTGGACCTAACTTCATTGACTGGTATCGCCAGCTTCGCATTATACTGTCAGCTGAAGATAAAGAAAATTACTTGGAGCATCCTATTCCTACTGCACCTGTTGCAACTCCTGGACACCCAGTCCTTCCCGAGGCTCTTGCAGCTCACACTGCTTGGGTCAAGGGGTCAAAGGACATTGCTGCTTTCATGCTTATGACCATGGACTTAGAAATCCAACGAAATCTAACCCATCTTGGTGCATATGACATGTTACAGGAGTTGAAAAGCATGTTTGCTCAACAGGCAGAACAGGAACTTCTGCAAACCGCGAGGGAATTTCACTCGTGCAAGCAAGAAGAAGGTCAATCTGTAAGCTCATATGTTCTAAAGATGAAGAGCTACATTGACAACTTGGAGCGTCTCGGTCATCCCGTCACTTTGAACCTTGGAGTCAGTCTAATCTTAATTGGACTCTCTAGGGAGTATGACAGCTTTGTGCAGAACTATAATATGCACAGCATGGGGAAGACTGTGAATGAATTACATGCTATGCTTAAACAACATGAGCAGACGCTACCCAAGAAAGATGCTGCACCTGCACTTCATGCTATACGTGCAGGAAAGGTCCAGAAAAACCAAAGTAAAAAACCGTTCAAGGCTGCTAAGGGGAATCAAGGGAATGGAAAGTATAAGTTGGCTTATGCTCCTGAGCATAAACCATCTTATGCCTCCAAGCCCAAGAAACCCCCACCACCCAAGAAGGATAGCCCTGCAAAGGACGCGACCTGTCACCAATGTGGTGAAATAGGTCATTGGAGAAGGAATTGTCCCGTGTATCTCGCCGAGTTGCTGAAAAAGAAGAAGCTATCTCCAGGAGCTAGCACTTCAGGTATTTTCACCATAGAACTCTATACTTTTCCTAGTACATCTTGGATTTATGACACGGGTTGTGGTACTCACATCTGTAATACTATTCAGGGTCTCAGGGGAAGTAAGAAGCTGAAGCCAGGAGCTTTAAGTCTGTACGTGGGCAATGGTCAACGGGCAGGAGTTGAAGCTATTGGAAATTATCATTTATGTCTCCCAAGTGGATTAGTAGTTGTTTTGAACAATTGTCATTTTGCTCCCTCTATTACTAGAGGAATTATTTCAGTTTCTCGTTTGTTTGACGATGGTTTTATTAACCGCTTTGAATCGAATAATACAATTTCAGTTTCTAGGAATAATGTTGTTTATTTTAGTGCTATCCCAAGGGATGGTATTTATGAAATTGATATGTCTTGTTCTAAAACAAATGATAGTTCTATGTATGCTGTTAGCAATAAAAGAGCCAAGCTAGACTTGGACTCTACTCTCTTGTGGCATTGTCGTCTTGGACACATTAGCAAGAAACGCATGGAGAAGTTGCAACATGATGGACTTCTCAACTCAACTGACATTAAGTCATTTGAAAAGTGTGTTTCATGCATGTCTGGTAAGATGGCAAGAAAACCCTATTCACATCAAGTGGAAAGGGCTAAGGATCTACTTGGACTAATACACACCGATGTATGTGGTCCATTTAGAATTATGTCAAGACAAGGAGCAAGTTACTTCGTCACTTTTACTGATGACTATAGTCGGTATGGTTATGTTTACCTGCTGAAACATAAACATGAAGTGTTTGAAACATTTAAAGTGTTTCAAAAGGAAGTAGAAAACCAACTCGGGAAGACCATTAAGTCACTACGTTCTGATCGTGGAGGTGAATATATGAGTCAAGAGTTTTTGGATCATCTTAAGGAGCATGGGATTATTGCCCAACGCACTCCTCCTTACACTCCACAACATAATGGTGTGTCTGAGAGGAGAAATCGAACACTGCAAGACATGGTTCGCTCCATGATGAGTCAAACTACTCTTCCAAAGTCCTTTTGGGATTATGCCCTTGAGTCTGCTGCACGCATTCTCAACATGGTTCCAACTAAGAAGGTTGATAAGACACCATACGAGGTATGGCATGGCAAAGCCCCTAAGTTGTCTTACTTAAAAGTCTGGGGTTGTGAGGCACTTGTTAAGCGTGATACATTTACCAAACCTGACAAACTAGAACCCAGATCTATTAAGTGTATCTTCATAGGATACCCAAAGGAAACAATGGGATATTCTTTCTATCTTCCATCTGAGAACAAAATATTTGTTGCTCGGAATGCTGAGTTCTTTGAGAGTAATCTTATGGATCAAGAAGCAAGTGGGAGTCTAGAAGATCTTGAAATTTTTCAAGAAGAAGATACAAATCCTTCTGTAGACACTAGCTTAGGTCATGATGAGGATGATCAAGAAATTGATGAACCTCAAAGTGATATCAATCCCATTCGTAAATCCGCTAGGACACGTCGTACCCCAGATCGAATGTGCTTATACATCGATGCTGAGGAGCATGAGTTGGGGGATCTTGGTGAACCCAAAACCTATAAAGCTGCATTATTGGATCCTGAATCCAAGAAATGGCTTGGTGTGATGAATGTGGAAATACAATCCATGAAAGACAACGAAGTCTGGGAATTAGTTGAGCTTCCTCCTAACTGTAAAACTGTTGGCAGCAAATGGCTCTTCAAAAAGAAGACTGACATGGATGGTGCAGTACACACCTTTAAAGCTCGTCTCGTAGCAAAGGGCTTCACTCAAACCTACGGGATTGATTATGAAGAGACCTTTTCTCCTGTTGCAGACATTAGAGCTATAAGGATTCTTATAGCCATAGCTGCGTTCTATGACTATGAGATTTGGCAAATGGATGTCAAAACCGCTTTCCTCAATGGACATCTTTACGAAGAAGTCTATATGGAGCAACCTGAAGGTTTTGTTAATCCAAAATATCCTAACCGAGTATGTAAGCTCAAGCGTTCCATTTATGGACTTAAGCAAGCATCTAGGCAATGGAATAAACGTTTTGATGATGAGATTAAGAAATTTGGTTTTACTCAGAATCAAGATGAGCCATGTGTATATCAGAAAGCTAGTGGGAGTTATGTCACTTTCCTAATTCTATATGTTGATGACATATTACTCATGGGAAACAATATTCCAATGTTACAAGATGTAAAATCCTATCTTGGAAGATGTTTTGCCATGAAAGATCTAGGAGAAGCTGCATATATTCTTGGAATCAAGATCTATAGAGATAGATCAAGACGGTTAATTGGTTTAAGTCAAAATGCTTACATTGAGAAAATATTAAAGAAATATTTTATGGAAAATTCCAAACGAGGAACTATCCCAATGCAAGAAAAGCTTAAATTGAGTAAATCACAAGGTGCTGAGACACCTGCTGATAAAGAGCGCATGCAAAGAGTTCCCTACGCCTCGGCTATAGGATCAATTATGTATGCTGTGAGATGTACTCGTCCTGATGTTGCGTTCGCTCAGAACATAACAAGCCGATTCCAACAGAATCCAGGTGAACTTCACTGGACTGCTGTTAAGAATATTCTTAAGTATTTACGCAATACTAAGGATATGTTTCTGGTTTATGGAGGTGATATGAAACGAGAGCTCAGGGTTTCTTGCTACACTGATGCTGGATATCTGACAGATGCTGATGACCTCAAATCTCAGACTGGATATGTATTCGTTTTAAATGGAGGTGCTGTTGACTGGAAAAGCACAAAGCAAAGTATTTATGCAACTTCATCTACAGAAGCTGAGTATATAGCTGCTTATGATGCATCTAAAGAGGCTGTATGGATTCGAAAATTCATTTCTGGGCTTGGCATTGTTCCCACAATTGAAGAACCCATAAATATGTATTGTGATAATACTGGAGCCATTACTATAGCTAATGAAAGTGGAATCACCAAGGGTGCTAGACATTACCGCGCAAAAGTTCATTATCTTCGAGAGACCATTGAGATGGGTGACGTGAAGATATCAAAAGTTCACACAGATGACAATCTAGCTGATCCATTTACGAAGGCTTTAGCATATCCTAAGCATTCTAAATTGACTAGGGATATTGGTTTGATACCAGCTAGTAGTCTCATGTAAATCTGTGTGTAATTAGTATTTGGATAATTTGGAATTGTAAGACAGTTTTATTTTCTGATATATAAAGATACAAGGTATTTGTTATTTTATTCATATAACCTGTTATTCCATATTTGCATGTTTAATCCATGAAATGATTTATCATTTTAAATATGTCCATTGTCGGTTAACAATATGGGAATATTGTTATGCAAGGCAAATGTGAGTGTTGGTTATATTCTATGAGAATGTGGATTGTTCCCATCAAACTCATATGTATTCACAAGAGATGCATATTGGATACCCCAACTTTCAAGAATTTACTTTTGGATCCTTGTCATGAGTAAATGTTGAAATGGTTTGTTAAGTCATCCTTAGACTTGAGATACAAGCAAGTTCTGTTATGTGTGGATATCACTTTTGTAATTATATGCCAAACGCTGTCCTGAATAAGGTAGTTATAAAAGCTATTTTTCGGAGTGATGTGAAGCAGCATCCACAACACTTGTAGTCAACAAAGGATTTGTTACTCCACTTGATATGTGCAGAAAGATACCATGGGCCCTCTCCAGAATTAATCAGATAATTGTTCGGCCGAACCCAAAGGGTAATGCAAGATGATTCTTGATTACATTTGGTATATCTAATTATATTCTATAACGAGAATCTAAATGGTTAAACTATATGGAATGAGTTAGGATCCATATCCATGGTTTAACGGTATCTATAACAAAGGATGATAAAAGCAAGACATAAATGACCATGCTGCTGAGAATGATTTATGAAACTATATCTCAGACACCTTTAGTTTAAATAGCGAGTGAGAGCGTTGCTAGACGTTTCCGTCGTTGGTATTTGTGCTATCTGCTACTCCAACTCCCAAGTGGGAGCTGTTGGAATGTGAGAGTTAGACTAGCATGATACGGCTAAAGGTGTGTGAGCCTATTGGGGGCACACACACTAAAACATTAGAATACGTTGTATACTTCACAGTTAAAGCTCAAAGAGACTCGTTTGGACACGAAGTGAACTAGACATAATATTGGCTTGTCCTAAACCTTATGGCCTGTCCATAGAAGGATCTGGAAAAAGCATAAATCTGTCCAGGTTTAAATCGAAGTGATAAGGGTTGAGAAGAATTGTGATAAGGCTTAAAATGGTAGACTTTTAAGCTTATCATGAAAAGTATTTTAACCTTATCATGAGTGAGTTTTAGAAGCTATATAAGCCCTTCTTTTCCTGCTCATAATAAGATATACATATAACACACGACATAATAACAATATCAAAAGATCCCTTTCGTATAGAATTGCATTTTTTCCTTGGTCCACCAATTGGTTGCTGACTTGCTGTAAACTGCTACTACATATTTGTTTAAGTTTGACTTTTTCAAACATAAAGCCAAGGAATTACAAGATAATTAATTCGTGGTTTCTTTGGTCTCTATCTTATTTTATATTCACGTCGAACGTATACTGTTTAGTATTCGACTGTGACATATATTATTATATCAAACACTTGTTGTTTCGTGGTGATATATCGTGAAGCAAGCGACTAGCATCGTAACGTATTTGTTTGACGTGTTTGTGTGAGCAACCATAGAGGTGATTGTTTTAATCACTTATTGTTTCATTTGCGGGTGACTACGAGGGTTAGTTTTCTATTTATTTTTCATGTTTTCTCTTTTCTTTTAATTTGTTTATTATTTGTGTGTTAATCATAATTGCTTAACTAGATCTAATATCCGCTGCGTACTCGTAGTTAATTGGTTAACTTGATATATAAATTCCAACAAATAGGATATGCCATGTATATGCTAAATGCACAAACATATGCATATATTTCTCTTTGGCCTATAAATTGAATTCGAATGTTGTTTCATGAATCAACAAACAATAAGGATTGTTGAAGTGTAAAGATGTATTACTGGGTAACTACTCCTTTGGCAGTTAATAAGTCGCGACTAAGACTAACTGCCAAGGGAGATTTGCCCTGCAATCCATCAATTTTACATAACTAACTATACCTTGTTTTAAAAGTTAAGCATCTTCATTTTCAACTCCATCAGACACATTGCTGCCAAAAGAGATAAACAAAACAGTTGGAAAAATCCAATTCGTGTCAAGTTTACGGATGATACATGAACATCATGGGTACATCTACAGATCCCCTCATCCCCTCAACCGATCACACTTGGTACCCTTTTTTTCTTCACCTGTAAACTTGCATGTACCCTTCAAACTACGTGCATACTTAAAATTGCAAATAATACATTTAGTTTACATAACACAAAAAATATCTAGTTACAACAAGATATATATGATAAAAGGTTCACAAATTTGAAACTACAAATTTTCAAAGTAACAAGTTTTATAGTTGTAGCTCTTTTGGAAAATATTTGTAACCGGGTCTTATTTGATAAAGGTATTGCTTGGTAACTACTCCGTAGTACACTTTTGACCTTTTTCAATGGCATGGGTTATAATAACCCCTCTATAATTTTATAATGACCCCCCCTATATATATATAATATTTTTTTTTTATTTTATAATTTTGTTTATATTAAAAAGCTATAAACCTGAAAGTGCGGAACAGTTTAATATGTCAAACGGTTAAAACTGTCAGAAATACGGAATAGAAACTGACAAAAACTAGGTTGCGCTGGAAAAAAAGAGGGGACAAAGGGGGAGACAAAGGGCCTGCCACCCTTGTCCCCCGTCTTTATAGTATGACCCTTTTCAATATATTTTTGTTGACAAATAGTGTGATGCTGATGCATTTTGACTTTTTGGGTCAGTAAAATCAGCATTAGCTTAATAAAACTTAGCACCAACATCTACGCAATTTCATCATAACATTCTTGTATTTATAAGTAGTACCTGCATTTGTGTGGAACTCTAGGATGAGTCTTACGATTGAAAATATGAGACATGGTTATTCCCACAAGCATGGCTCTTTGAGACCAGTGGTATACGAGTGATTCGCAGTTCATTTATCCACATAAAAAGTGTCATTTTATGTTATCTTTTTATCCTTTGATTCACAGGCGAAACTTTTTGCAAAAAAGATGTATACATGTTACATAGAAAAGATGGTATTTCAGTCACAGCTATCGCGTTTGTAGCAATCAATTATAAATTAGTTTGGTTTTCAATTGACATGACTAGTCTCCCAGCCCAAAGTAACACGGGCGGACTAAACTAAGCCGAAACATGGAGTTCAAAATATTGCAGTTTTGGTGCCGCTTCAGTTATGGTAACTTGTCTCTTTTGCCACTGCTGAGCTCATGGCCTTAACTAAAGTTAAACGTTCTTTCATCATCAAACACAAGGTCCGTTGGATCCGACATTTGATCGAACAAGAATATTATTCTAGTTCTAAGTATGGTTTCCTCTATGCTGTAATAATTAATTGATTAATGAACTATGTGTTCAAATTTGTTAGACACTCTTGATGTATAATTGTGTATTTGTTCAGGATATTTCAATGTATATACATAAAATTAAGGGAAAATTCCGAAAATATATCAGTCGCCCGCCCGGTGCATATCACTTTCTATCCTATTTTTTTTCTTTTCAAAAGTCCAAAATAGACAGAGGGCGACTCTTTTTTAGGGCAACCGTTTTCTACGTTTAACACGTGTCCTAGTCAATCGAATAAAAAAATAATTCATGTATCATATTTTGACAATTGTTGACTAATGGTTGCGTTGTATAAGTTGCTTAGTCGCCCGGTCTATTTTAGTCTTTTGAAAATTTAAGATCATGAAAGTGATATGCATTAGAGCGACTAGTCTACTTTCGGAATTTTCCTTAAAATTAATTACTTTTGGGTTAAGTCATCAAAACAAAAGAAAATACTTATGGTGTGTTTTACTTGTCACACATATGGGCAAGGTGTAAATTAATGTCGGTATATAGTCGCAAAGCATTTACGTCTATTAATATAGTAGTGTTGGTGTATTGTAGATACGACTAAGGATCAAATGAGAAGAAAACTTAAAATGAGAAGTATGAGAAATAATTATAACTACACATTTGAGATGCATCGACTTGAATTAGATGCATCCCTAATATTTTAGATGCACCATAATATATTTTATATCAAAAAATTAGATATATATATATATATATATATATATATATATATATATATATATATATATATATATATATATATATATTAGATGCATTTCATCAAGTTAAACGAATCCTATACATTTTTCGTCATCTACAGGTCAAATTTGTTTTTAGTACTACTTTGCATCATTTTCACTTCAAAATCACTTTCGAAACTAATTAGGATGCATCTAAATGAATAGAGATGCATCTAAATCAAGTCGATGCATCTCAAATGTGTGTTATAATTATTTCTCATCATTCTCACTTTAAGTTTTCTTCTCACTAGATCCTTACCCGAGTAGATACATATAATGCCTCCGAGCATTTAGATTACTAGTTTTTAACTTGATTATTGATATAATAAAAAAAAAAAAAAAAGTAACTTAAAAAAAAAAAAAAAAAAAAAAAAAAGTAACTTATGCAGTTATGCGGGTTAGCTAATGATATACCTAAAGGCCACTACGCGTCAATATGTCCAAATATCCTACCAATAGTAGGAATACACAAAAAACACGTACATTTTGAAGGGAAATAGCTCCACAAATTGTTTTGGTTGTCCAATTTGATTGTAAGACAACTTTTTCAGTTTTGAATTTGACCTAGCAAAACATTACATGTCAGCTATCTAGCCAAGTGGTCGGACGCCTTTATTTTGTTATATGAGATCTTATGTTTAAACTTACTATTTTCGGATAATATGTCCAAGAAGACATCATCTGTATAACCATTTTTATACACACTTTATCATACATATAATATAGCATATAGCATATTTTTCCTCGATTGAGCATATAGCATATGTTTGGTATAGCCCACACACCCTTTTTAGTGCAACCCAGCAGAAAACAAGATTCGGTCTACTGTGTCTACCAACGGTCAATGACAAGCATCTTCTAATCCAATAAGTCACTGCCATGTGGTTTTGCTTATTTAAATATCATTCTAATCCAACGGTCAAAAATCATATTTGCTTCATGCTTGTGATGTTATGTATTACGTAGAAATGTAAATAATCACAAAATTAACGTGGAGAGGACTGAAACAAGTATGTAGGGCATTCAATGACACAAATTTTACGGTCCAACCAAGTGGCAAGTCTCTACTTCCCAATTCGGGAAGTTATGCCAACACATTTAAAGTTTCAGTTCTCATACGATAAACTTCTACGTTTTATGCTATTTTCATAGAAATAGGTACTTTTCAAGTGACTTTAAGTCTAATTAACTTATACGGAATATCTTAAGTTCAAAACTTTTTTTGGTTTTAAACCTGGTTCAGCAGTCATTATTTTTCTTCATTAGTCATCAATCTTTGGTAAGTGAATCTTCAGAGTTCAGACACACGTGAATGAGACGAAATAAGGCATAATATAGAAGATGAGTCTTCCTGAAAACTGAAACTTTATGGGTGCGTTTAGTTAGAGAAAAAAATTCTTAATATTCTATTTTTAGATTTGTAAAAATAAAGAGGGCATTTAATTTTTCACAAAACATTGAAAACGCGTTCATATGATATTTTTTTTTTTTTTTTTTCTATTCTCAAGAAAACAAAGGGGGTTACAAGGGAAAAAATGTGTTTTGTAAAGAATTTAATGGGAACATTGATTTGAACTCAATATCTATTTTCCTTGTTTTTTACAACATTTTGTGGAAACAACGGTTTTTTCTTTCAACTAAATACACCTTATATGTTTTAGTTTAAAATTTTTAGTTCTGTATTTACATCTTAAAATGAAATTTTGACTGCCATCTCTTCATTCTCTTTATCCTATCCTGATTCACCTGATACGCAAAGCACTCATCAGGAGCAACATAATCTTAGAGATTTTGGGTTGGGTACGTTGATTTTGACTTAACGCTGATTGATTTGTTTTCATATTGTAAAAAATAAATTAAGCATTATAATGGGGTTTCTTTGTGCTCTAAAATTTGTTCCAACTTAACATTAATTCATAAAACGCTGGTAATGGGAGCAGGGGACACTGAACATATTAGTTGCTATATGCATGAATGAGTGAGGTGTATACATTGTAGTAACTAAAACAAATTTACCGTGTTGCAGACCCTCCTTTGGTGGTCATTTGTGCTATATAGAAGTTCTACTGCAGACTACATGGTGTATCATGTGCAAGTCGGGTGAGTTTATTCACGTGTCAAAAATGGTCAAGTGCATGTGGTACGAGTTGATCTAGCTGGTAAGTAGTTGGCTGAGTTTAGGTTTTCCCACGAGCATGCTTTTCCACTAATGATTACTAAAACAAATTTATGTTGCAGGCTGTCTGCACTAAAAGTAGAGGTGTATAACTATGCATATTTTTTCTTTTAACGTGTCAAAACATACAATTGTTTGTATGTATTACCAACCTTGACAATGTGGAGTTGTGCTAGACAATGAGGAATGCAAATGATGTGAAGTTACAGTTCATTTGATAAGTTGATGCTTATTTAATTGCACTACATTGTGAACTTAAGTAAAAGATAAGATAGGAATTGAACAAAACATTCCAATATTGATACTTGATAGTTTATCTTTGCCTGTGGCACTGGGTTACTTTTTGCTGCGAATTTGAGTACTTTTTGTTAGTGTTTCGGGTCACTTGTTACTGATGATTTTGATGATCTGGGTCATCATATGACCACCACCCACCTTTTATAACTAAAGTCTAACTTAGTAACTGACCAATTATGAATTACCTGCTACATTCTGTTAAATGTTGGACCATAATGTTATAGAAGCAAAAGTTAGGGTAGTTTAGTGTAATTTTATGTATGTATTCTGTAAGTTTGTATAAACCGACCCATTGTATTGGGCTGGGTCACAAGAAAGATACGGTTATATAGTGTAGGGTTACAACGTTTAGTTAGGTTATAACGGTTAGAAGGAAACGGCATGTCTCTTGTGAATGCAACGTTTCAGTAAGTATATATATGTTTGAGTCTGTAAACAGAATGTAACCCACACGTTTATAATATATCAATTTTAAGGGTTCATCCCAAATCATTCTTTGTTTCTTATTATTGATTCTTGTTTGGTATACATATGATGTTGTTATGATCAAATTCGATCCTGGATATGGAGATGCAAGGACCTGTCAACAGTGGTATCAAGAGCTTCGAGGGAATCAAACAACATTCAAATCATGTTTTACAATCAAGATTAAACCTGTTTTTGAGGAAAAAGAACAGCGGGTTAAGGAGAAAAAGATGGCGTTTGAAGAGAAAGAAAGAAGGGAAAACGGTTACCCCAACCGAGGGTTAACCAAGAAGAAGAAGAAGAAGAACACGGTTTTGTGTTCTTGTTGGTATGAAAGAAAGATAAACCAGTGGGTTTTTTAGTGGCCATCGATTGAGAAGCGTAAGTAAGAATGGTTTCTGTACAACCTTGTGTATAGCGACCAGAGGAAAGAGAGAATCAACAGCGAATACTTGGAAAGGAACCAGAAGAACCGCAACATCGATTGCAGAAGTAAGAAAAAAAGGGGTCTATCATTTGTGTTATTTCTCTGTGTCGACAACCACCAGAGAAAAAAAAATGGGGCTCTTTTGGGCAAGATCAAGAAAGAAATTTTTGTGGAACGACATATGTTTGAAGACTGACACAACAGGAAGAAATACTTTTTTGTTGGAAGCGACATTTGAAGACCGACACAAAAGAAAGAGAGATTGAAAGATCGCTTGTGGTTCACAAAGTAAGAAAGTAAGAAAGAAACGCGTAAGCACGCGAATAAGCGTAAGTAAGCACGCTTATAAGAACGAAGGCGTAAGTAAGCACGCTTGTTTAAAGAACGCGTAAGTAAGCACGCGAGCAACAAAGTAAACGTAAGTAAGCACGTTTACAAGAAAGAAAGCGTAAGTAAGCACGCTTGAACGAAAAAGATACGTAAGTAAGCACGTACCACAAAGAAAGAAAGAAAGATAGGAAGAAAGAAGGCAAGAAAGGAGAAAGCACGTCAAAGAAAGAATGCAAGCAAGAAAGCATGGTGAATGAAGTCAAGTAAAGAAGCCTCGATTTGCGTCTATAACATTAGGGGGGTGAATGTTGGACCATAATGTTATAGAAGCAAAAGTTAGGGTAGTTTAGTGTAATTTTATGTATGTATTCTGTAAGTTTGTATAAACCGACCCATTGTATTGGGCTGGGTCACAAGAAAGATACGGTTATATAGTGTAGGGTTACAACGTTTAGTTAGGTTATAACGGTTAGAAGGAAACGGCATGTCTCTTGTGAATGCAACGTTTCAGTAAGTATATATATGTTTGAGTCTGTAAACAGAATGTAACCCACACGTTTATAATATATCAATTTTAAGGGTTCATCCCAAATCATTCTTTGTTTCTTATTATTGATTCTTGTTTGGTATACATATGATGTTGTTATGATCAAATTCGATCCTGGATATGGAGATGCAAGGACCTGTCAACATTAAATACCATGCTAACGGCTTTCAACTACACTAACTTTAAACCAAAACTCATTGTATACTACACTAACGCACTGCAACTCACATGACAACCTTAAATTCGTTCGAAACCATCTCACTTGTAAGATTGTGACATACAATCAAAAACTCATGTACACACTGAAATTCAATCTCATGTTCAAACATTTCTTTTTTCATTGTTAATAATGTAATACTAGTACAGGTCTTCACTACTTTGTATGTGATAAAATTTTGAAATTTCAGAGCATCATGCAATTCAGAACACGTAAAACCAAAAATCATGAGTAAACTATTTATCGACCGCTTTATGTAGGTACCTTGCTAGAGCAACACATTTACACATTTATCTATTAAGAGTGGTATTTACTAATATGACACTGAATGAAACGCCCCTTTGAAGCTCAAAAGGATGGTAAAAATAGAATCGCATAAAAGTTTATTTCCAAACATTCTCATTGAATGTTGTCATTTACATAGGAAAGAGGAGATGCCAAAGTATATGCTATATGCACAACATATAGTGGTTCTTTTTGGCCTATAAATTGATTTCAAATCAAATCATCAAACAATGAAGATTGCTGAAGTGTATGGATGTATTACTGGGTAACTACTCCTTTGGCAGTAATTAAGTTACGGCTAAGAGTAACTGCCAAGGGAGATTTGCCCTGCAATCCATCAATTTTACATGACTATCAGTACCTTAATTATCTAAAAAACAAGCATTTTCAACTATCTGTCGTCACATTGTTGCCAAAGAACTGTGAATGAAACAGTTGGAAAATCGAGTTCACGTTAAGTTTACGGATGATGCATGAACATCAATACATCAAGTACGTACTACAGATCCCCACTACCAATCACACTGGTTCAGTAGTTTTTTCTTCACCTTTAAAGTTGCATGTACCTCTAAACAATTTTCAGTTCATATACATACTTAAAAGATCATAATACATTTCGTTTAAATTACATCTAGTAAAACTAGAAACTAAAGAAAGTTTACAATTTTTTTCTTTTTTTTACATTATATATATAGACATATATATATATATAGACATATATATATATAGACATATATATATATATATATATATATATATATATATATATATATATATATATATATATATATATATATATATATAGAGAGAGAGAGAGAGAGAGAGAGAGAGATATCTAGAGAGAGAGAGAGAGAGAGAGTATGGATCTAGTGAGAAGAGTTAATGAAATGAGAAGAGTGAGAAAAAAATTATAGGCAGATATTTCAAATAAAGAAAGAAAAATAATAGGAGATACAACTATTTTTTATGGGTGTATATAATATTTGTGGTTATAGTTTTTTCTCATTCTTCTCATCTTAATTATGTTTCTCATTTGATTATATATATATATATATATATATATATATATATATACACACACACACACAGTGTATCTTTATTTTCAGAACCCTGTTAAGTGCGGGAACTGCGAGAACTCCAATTTTGCATTAGAAAACATGCATGTTCATATAAAACATGTATGTTTTCTTACATACGCCTTAATACACATACCTGAGTAACATACATTTTCGTATAAAACCTGTTAAGTGCAAAAGATCAATGCAAAATGGTTTTTATTTTCAGAACCTTATTAAGTGCGGGAACTGCGAGAACTCCAATTTTGCATTAGAAAACATGCATGTTCATATAAAACATGTATGTTTTCTTACATACGCCTTAATACACATACCTGAGTAACATACATTTTCGTATAAAACCTGTTAAGTGCAAAAGATCAATGCAAAATGGTTTTTATTTTCAGAACCTTATTAAGTGCGGGAACTGCGAGAACTCCAATTTTGCATTAGAAAACATGCATGTTCATATAAAACATGTATGTTTTCTTACGTACACCTTAATACGCAGGTATGTGTATTAAGGTGTATGTAAGAAAACATACATGTTTTATATGAACATGCACGTTTTCTAATGCAAATTTAGAGTTCTCGCAGTTCCCGCACTTAATAGGGTTCTGAAAATAAAGCTCCCATATATATATATATATATATATATATATATATATATATATATATATATATATATATATATATATATATATATATATATATTGAAAGGTGAATATATATTACTATCAACAAACTCACTTTTACAAACGAACTGCAAGCTAGGATTTTTGGACATGCCCAAAAAAAAAAACAGACAATTAAGCAGTGAACAAATAACAAAGGAATACAACCTATTAATACATCTTCAAAATATTATGAACATAAGAGACATTATCAACTAATATTCACCAAAGCATTCTACCTAATGACTACATTTTCAACTAATCATACGAACTGTATTATTTAAGTGCAACAACCTCCTCACACCATAACATTACAAAAGTATCATTTAGCGGGCATCATCATAGGTTAATGTTCCATACATCATTATTGGATAATTTGTAATGCTGACTATATTTCCCAAGCACTATGATATTTACTTAAAGCCGAAACTTGCTGCCCTCCTCATAAGTCAAGCTAAAGAAATACACACAACAATAGGCATCATCACACCACTAGAGACTATATCAATATGATTTTCTATCTATCCTCCTTTGACAGTGTAATGCTAGGACCAAGAATCTCATTTTTCACAGCTTTCTATTCCTAGCAAAGGTTTACAAATTTAAAACTTCAAAGTGACTAGACGAGTACCCATGCATAGCAACGAATTTTCTAACGGCAAACAGTTATTGTTGTGATAAAACGTGAAATAACAAAAATGCTGAGCGACAAGATATCTAGCGGCAAACAACGATAAGTGTACCAACCACAAAGCATGCTAACATGTTAAATGAATTGATAGTGACTTGAGCATCTTCATATAAATAGAATTTTGGTTAATTATTTTTTACTTCTAATGTATTTGTTCACTATTGGAAGCCAATGTCTTAAACTATTTTAAAGTTACTCCCTATTTTAATTACAAATACTGGTAACAAAGTTACTCCCCATTTTAAAATTATCATCCATCTAAATAAAACACACATTTTGTAAGAACCTCTTTAATCGTTTTATAATGCAAACCTCTTTAATCGTTTTATCCAAAGATCTAGATTATTAGTGTAAGAACATTGTGAATAATAGTTAAGGTGTTGTTTGTTTATAAAAAAAAGTTGTCATAGGAGCAAGGAAAAAGGGTTTGTGGTTAAACATGACCTGACCCATTTTAACCTGAATCCGAAAAGAACAGCTTGCGCCCTCTACCAGAGTGGATCTGTTAGACGCCACGTACTAATTTTAACTGGTTGCACCCACAGGCTTATGCTCAGGAACTTATAGTGTCTTCATCTGAACATTTGGAGGAAGTAGTCTCTTTCAACAGCGAGGCTTCTCTTATAAACCATCTTCAATCACACACCACCATGATCACTTCATAAAGCGTGTATTATGGTTCACCGTGAGTTCTGATAAGCAATAACATGTATTAAGGCACTTTACAACACATATTCAATCAATTAAATAACATCCAATTTGTAAACCACAAAGAATTTAAATTAACAAAAAGGTATTTAAAAGTAACGATTTTACTATTTTATTATGTTCCACATGGCTGCCCACATTTGGAAAAAGATTAATCTTATTTTGCTATGTAAAAGTTGTAAAAAAGGAGGGATTATATATCTTAGTAACAAACGATCAGCATCAGCTCTAGTTATGTTGGGCACATAATTAACTCTTAAATTTAAACACAGAAGCGATATAACTATCAAAGCATGCAAAATTGTGTGCAGTGTGGTATATCAAGGAAACCTTTATTTACTAACTACAACAAAACAAACTTACAGTGAATGCAGAAATAGAGAAGGAGGTATGTGGGTCTTCCTTTCTCAGTTTTGTTTTCTTCTTCACAGAATTGGCATCGTCCTATAAATTGACAACTGAAAATTACATTAAAACTAAAAAAGCATATCAAATTCAAAACAGAAAAGACGGAGAATTGATACTCAGGCATGTCCCATATTGCATCTCAGGTCCAGAATATGTACGGCTCAAAAACATATATAGAGCACTGTCCAAAAGAGGGTACAAAAGATACCTGCACGCATTTAAATAAGATGATAGCAATTGACAAACCCGTATATTTTGATAAGTAGATAAGCAGTCAAATACAAAATATAAGTAATCCCAAACAACTCCTTTGTACTTGTAAAGATGATGTCATGGTCGAGTTTAATGAATGAGAGAATTAGTTCACTATGTGTGCTACATTTGTAAATACATGTACGCTGATGTGCAGCAAACCAGAAAGAATAAGTAATCCCAAACACCCCAATGAGTTCATTGTGTTTCTAGCAATTGTGAATTATTGTAAGCTGATGTTCAGCAAAGCAAAATTAATAAGTAATCCCGAACACCCCCCTTTTTACTTGTAGGCAATGTCCTGTCCATAGTCACAGGAAACGCTGACTTGGCCGCGTTTCGCGTTTCGGATCGTTCGTACCCAAACGCGGTACGATCGCGACTCGTTTCTCGTTTCCGCGTTCCCGTTTCTCGTTTCCGTACCGGAGCGTTCCGCGTTCCGTGTGACTGGACTCCTGTCTATATGGACCTAATTGTATGTGCTTATAAAGTGGTTATTGTCAATTGAATCGTGATACAAACCTTACTTCAAAATGTGTTGTCTCTAAGCTATGATCCAAAGTGCATTGCTTGCAGCCACACTGACATGTGGTAATGGTGACATCCGTGCGCATAAACATATTACATACCTGTGCTAATGGTGATATCCGTGGGCTCACACGACCCTCACGCTCCATGTGTGCAATTCTGCAACAATTCTCAGCTTTCTACAATAAAAGGAAGTACTGAAATTTAAGACAACTACTTCATTAGCTTATAAGGTTATCAAGTTGATTTCTTATGGCTTAATAAATTCGATAAGCCTAAACTAATACTCATGAGCTGGAAAAAAAGTTCAATTCAATCAACTAAAACAATGTTGACTCAGGCATTTCATCGAACACATAATATGCAACTATAAAAAGTGCACATTTCATAGAACATTACACGCACCTGATACCTGATGGAATTTCACCTTCTGATATCAATAACCTCTAATACTACACATACAAATTCGAACAAAAAAACTCGTAGAAAACCTCGTAAGCGCATTATGAACAATAACGAATACCACGACTATCAATCCTCGCGGGTTATCTCAAAGTCAAAAACAAAATTAATGAACCAAGATTCTTAAAACAAAAGATTACCTGATGAAGATTAAGCCCATCAATAGGAAGTGAAATTGGAGGATGATTAATTTCTCTTTGGATGTAACTGTGTGGATATTAGTTGTGTTATTTTGTGATGGGTTGTGTTAAATTACAGCCGTGTAAATTAGGAATTTCCATATATAGTGTGATCAGTTCAACTTCCAGCCGTGTAAATTAGGAATTTCCATGAATATGAGCAGTTTCAATGTTAACATGATTGTTTCCATTTCGCAGGGGCTTGTTTCCATGAATATGAAAGTTCAGTTTCAATGTTATTTCGTAGGGGCAATTTCGGGATTAACCGAAAGTTCAGTTTTTCACATTCCCCTTTGACCATTTTTACTTTGTAAGTAGTAAAGATAAAGTTTATAGTTATAGCTCTTTAAAAGGAAATAGATGATGACAATCTTTGCTTATACACTTAAATATATATATATATATATATATATATATATATATATATATATATATATATATATATATATATATATATATATATATAGTGAAGCGTTCAAATGATAAACCTAAATTTTGCGAGAACGCGAGAAACAATCCTAACCACCCATTTTATCATCCTTTAACTTTAATCTAATGGCTAATATTAGTTAATCAACTTTTTGAAAATTTTTTAAAAAATTTTGAAAAATTAAAAAAAAAAAATCGAAAATTTTCAAAAAAATTTCGAAAAAAAAATTTTTCAAAAAAAAATTTTCGAAAAAATTTTTTTTGAAAAAATTTTCGAAAAATTTTTTTTTGAAAAATTTTTTTCTAAAATTTATTTTTGAAAAAATTTTTTTACGAAAAAAATTTCTCGAATTTTTTTTTCAAAATTTTTTTTTTTCGAAAAAAATTTTTTTTCGCAAATTTTTTTTTTCAAAAATTATTATTTCGAATTTTTTTTTAGAAATTTTTTTTTTCGTAAATTTTTTCTCGAAATTTTTTTTTTCTAAATAATTTTTACCGTAAAAAAAATTTTTTGAAAATTTTTTTTCGAAAAAAAAAAATTTCCGAAATTTTTTTTTCTGAAAATTTTTTTCGTCACATGTGAAAAAAAATTTGGAAATTTTGACGAAATTTTTTTTGTCCCGTGTGAAAAAAAAATTCGTCACATGTGAAAAAAAAATTTCGTCGCATGTAAAAAATTTTTTTTTGTCACATGTGAAAAAAAATTCCGTCACATGTGAAAATTTTTTTTGTCACATTTGAAAAAAATTTTGGAAATTTTCACAAAATTTTTTTTGTCACGTGTGTAAAAAAATTCGTCACATGTGAAAAAAAAATTACGTCACATGTGAAAAAAAAATTTAGTGATATGTGAAAAAAAAATTGGAAATTTTCACGAATTTTTTTTGTCACGTGTGAAAATAAAATTCTTCACATGTGAAAAAAAAAATTCGTCGCTTGTAAAATTTTTTTTTCGCCACATGTGAAAAAAAATTCCGTCACATGTGAAAAAAAATTTTGGTCACATGAGAAAAAATTTTTTGAAAAATTTTCAAAATAATTTTTGAAATTTTTTTCAAAATTTGTCAAAAAAATTTTCGAAATTTTTTTTGAAATTTTTTGGAAAATTTTTCAAAAAAATTTTCGAAAAATTTTTGAAAGTTTTTCAAAAAGATTTTCGGAAACTTTTTGAAAATTTTTCAAAATTTTTCAAGAAAAATAGTTAGCTAATAATAACCATTAGATCAAAGTTTAAGAAGGATAAAATGAGTGGCTAGGATTATTTCTCGCGTTCTCACAAAAATTAAATTTCTCACATGAATGGCCCCATATATATATATATATATATATATATATATATATATATATATATATATATATATATATATTATCATCCATCAAAGTCTAACGGTCAAAAATCGTGGAGAACAGATGATTTTCGTAGCCTATCATGACAACATATAACGTCACTACATGACAAGAAAAAATAGAGATCTTGGGGCAGTAAATGTGGTGTCGCTCATATGTTGTCATGTGGGATAATAAAGGTAAACATGTTGTCCCAGGCCGCTTATCATATTGTCGCATCCTTCTTCTACTACTTGTCAATGTTGGAATCAAAATTAATCAAGAATCATAAGTCTTAAAAGACCAAGGACCAAATATGTTAGATAGATAGTTAGTAACTGTTAATATAGTTATTTCCTGTAAATTAGGAAGGAAGGGATGTGTCGATTGGATACATAACCCTTAGAAGAGTCACATCGGTTCATGGCACCGATTGACATGCTATATATACTTATGTAAATGTATCGTATTTTAGTGTGTGGATAATAAAAGTTAAGTGTGTTTATTATATAAAACTCCCACCCTCTGTGTTTAAACGAGTCACTGCACAATTCGTGTCCATACTCTTCAATATGATGTTCATCCATGATTGATCCAAGATCCGTAGGACCTTAATATGGTATCAGAGAGCATGGTTACAATGGATCGATCATTTCAGTCAAGGAAGTTATCGCCTTTGAAGAAGAAGAAAACCCCGAAAACAAAGCATGAAGAAGGATCATGGAGACGTTACAGTTTTGGGCAGAAAAAAAAGAAGGATGTTGCAACAAGAGACGTTCCAAAAGAAAGATGTCTTATGCATATGGCAGGAAGAAGACACGGTAAAAAGGAGTACATAGGAATGGTGAAGTTACTATGAGGGAACATAGAGATCCAGGAAGGGTAAAGGAAGAGGTGGTTGGCAATGGAGATGCGTGTAAAGGAAGTCCACCAGGATTACCAGGATAAGTGTTGAAATAGTGGAAGAACTTGGAAAAGATATGTACAAGGACGATGATGAAGAAGATCATCCATGGAACAAAGAAAGGCAACAACTGAACATGAAAGACCGGACAAGTAAAGGCGATCAGAATTTCAAACGAGAATGACAAGGAAGAAGGAGCAAGGCTGCAATTAGGATGAACAAGAACAGAGTGAAGATTATGATGAAGATTATGATGTCTTGATTTGGGGAGTGAATGTTGGAATCAAAATTAATCAAGAATTATAAGTCTTAAAAGACGAAGGACCAAATATGTTAGATAGATAGTTAGTAACTGTTAATATACTTATTTCCTGTAAATTAGGAAGGAATGTGTCGATTGGATACATAACCCTTAGAAGGGTCACATCAGTTCATGGCACCGATTGACATACTATATATACTTATGTAAATGTATCATATTTTAGTGTGTGGATAATAAAAGTTAAGTGTGTTTATTATATAAAACTCCCACCCTCTGTGTTTAAACGAGTCACTGAATAATTCGTGTCCATACTCTTCAATATGATGTTCATCCATGATTGATCCAAGATCCGTAGGACCTCAATAGTCATGTGGTGCTGACATCATATGAGAAGTAGTGGAAGAAAGACGTGACAACATAATGACCGGCTTAGAACAATACTCATGAAGATATGGAGATTGGCAAACCCAAGGACATGAATCGGTTGCAATTTGGATGCTTGAGGTATTGACTTTCCCTCTACAAGATGCCCGGTTTGTGATGAAGATCTCGAAAGTGCCCAACATTTATTTGTTGACTGTACTTCATATCCATAGCAGCCAACTTATGTAATGTTAGTATTCTCTTATGGTGGGGTTTGGATGACCATCCAAAAGATCTCATCAACCTTAGCATGTGGGTTGACAAAATCCGTAGAGGTCCTGGGCACCCGCGCGGGAACCCCTCGTTCCGTCCCTGCAAGAGTGTTAAGTGACGTCAAAGCGTATATTCTTATAATCCTGTTTATTATAGTGAAGTTGTGGTGTACTTGGCTAGAAGAGCCGAACCATGTTAAATATTGTGTTGTGTTTGATATTCTTGTATAGTTCTTACTTCTTTGTGGTGGGTATAAGATCCCAACACTTTCTATAACAATATTTATATGAGCTTGGCTACACATTCTTAGAGTTCCATCATACAAATCCTCATATACTCACAATAATATTATATAGTTTTTTCTCGCTTATTCTCTCTCTACATCCAAACCGTCAGTTCTACCACTTAACAGGATCCTGTCAATAGGACACTTTGTGGGATGATAATGTAGGAATTTACGTTTAGTATTTTCCAATATATATGTTGCATGAAGACATGTGTCCTTTTCAAAAAGTTATTGACTGCTTGAATCAACATTTATATTGTTAACCAGGAGTATTTAATATTTTAGTATTCTGAAGGCACTTGTTACACAACTATATTTATAAGAGCGTATGCAATGGCAAAAACATCCATAGCTTTTTGCATTTACTTTTTGTACTTGTTGCATTTAATGAATGAGTTTTTTAATCATAATATCTTATTTCACAATGAATGTTTAGTTCATTTTGGTGCAATAGTTTTTCCCTTTTGTTGTTAAACACTTGGTACTCCAAAAGTCATTGCTAAAAAGTCATCAACCAAGTCTTTGCTCCAATGTTAAAACACATACTAAAAGCTTTTCTAAATAGTGAAAAGTCTTTCAAAATCCACCCCATTGGAGATGCTCTAAACTCGTGTAGCAATTGTGCCATAGGCTGTTGATTGTCGTAGACGGATTTTGAATAGCTGATCCTTCATGTTAGCCTATTGCAACTGTTGTGTTTGGTTTTTCTTCAAGTATCGAAACATTATATAAAGTAGATATGATTACAAGAAGATCTAGCTAGATGATGAAAATCCATGCACTTAAACCCTCCAAATATATATAGATAATGTGAATGTGCAATGGCGCAGCCTCATTGTGTCTGACTTGAAAAAATGTATGTAGGTTGGGAAAGATGCTATAGATGCATACTGTTGATACAAAAGTTGGGCGTACCTTGTTATGGGCTTATGCTCTCGTACCAATTCTCTTCTTAGCACTTGTTACCTGCGTACTAAGAAAATAAAACAACACCGTTAGGCTTATCGAGGGATTGTCTCCCCCGATTAGACTCCGGCGTGAGAGTAAGTAATCGATTTAGGGTTCTCGTGAAGAGTTAGGGTTTGTATGTCGTACCTTGAATGAGAATCGTATGATTCTATATATAGGGGCTAAGAAACCGTGTTTCTTGCTCCTTACTCTTCGCACGCGTGGTGCTTATCCGAGGTAAGGATATCTATTCCATGAATGATAATCCTTATCGTGTACCCGGTGGGTTGGATTGGGCATTGGGCTTCATGAGCCCAAAGCGTTAATACTGCGGCCCGTACCATTGTCATGGTAGCCCACTCATGGTGGGCTTAGGTGTGAGTAATGTCTATCATTTGGGCTTGTGGCCCAGATATAGGCTATACGTCATCATGTCCCCCCAGTCTAGTGTGCGCGGCTCGTAGCCGTGGGTACTAGACTTAATACCTTCAGCGGTAAGCGTGGCAGGAGATCGAACAAATACTACCGCCTTTTTTGTAGGTGCAATGCACCTAACTAATAATAATTTCAAAATGGATGCCTCGAAAATCAGGGGTGGTGTCCACGTAGCCCTCGGAATTTGGGAAAAAGTGCATGTACCCGTTCAACTTCTAGCCATACGTTTGCTGTGAGTGGGTTCCACGTGGATAGAAATTAGGGTTTTTACCACTCCCTATATAAGAGTCACCGCCCCCCTTTTTTACAAACACACAGTAAAACACACACTTAATCACTATTCACCTTCTTCGAGAGCGTTTTTTGCAAATAAACTACTCCACTTTCGTAGGTAATTTGTGTGTGTCCCACTTAGTTTTCAAATGAAAATGGTTGCTCAATTGGAGGATTTTCGCTCCGTGATGTCCATTGAGGATGTTACCCAGTTTGCGTCCGACTATTTTGTGCCTTTGGATGTACGTCCAGAGGCTCCAGATGTCGACGCGTGTATAGCTGACTTCCCCGAAGGGAAAATAGGGCTATACACGAAATTCTTTGAGTACGCGAATTACCGCGTACCCATATCTATTTTTCTGAGCGATTTGCTCAATCACTATCGCCTTCACATCTCGCAGCTGCACTGTATAGGTGCGGCGAAGGTGTCGAATTTTGAAGTAAACTGCCGTTTACTTGCGATAGAACCGACCGTGGCCTTGTTCCGCTCCTTTTACCACACAACGTGGTCAAATGGTTGGGTTTCTTTTGCGAAGCGCCAGGGGGCGCTTCAATGTTATACGGAAAAAGTTGACGCCCAAAAGAATTGGAGGGAGTACTTCTTTTGGGTTGATGACGTGGTCTTTCCCTTTCCCTATGAGTTTTATACTCAGGATTCCTTACCAAGGGATGGGCGCCCCGCACCCGGCTCCTACAGGCTTGCTGACGCGCAGACTCTAGATGCCAATCGACTGGCCATTAACCCCTATCCGGAGGAGTTTTTGGTACATGTGGGGTTGAGCCGCGCTTATTTTGGCGCAACAGATGAGGTTCCCACTTTCTTAAGTGAGGATGGCCGGGGTGGGTGTTCATCCCTTATACTTCATGCTTTGTAAGTATTTTATTCTTGTCTTCGCGCCTTTAATAATGTAGGATCGTAAGTTTATGTTGATTATGTGATTCGGGAGGTCGGGTTTGGTGGAAGAAGATGAAACCCATTGTTAGAGAGAGAGAGTAGAGAGAGAAGGGAAAACTAGTGATTTTATTGATAATAGAAAAGATGAAAATACACACACTAAGTCTCACCCTCCTAGTGAAGTCTAGGCGGGCTTATATAGGGCAACATACACACTACTTTACAATAATGACGGTTTCAGTACCTGTGTATTTGCCTTACATCATAACTAATGTAATCCCGTAAATGTCGTTCCATTTACGTGTTAGGATCAAAAACTTTGATCCCAACAATCTTCCCCCAATGGGGCGACATAAGGGATTACTTACAACATTTCCTACAAGTACAAATACAAATAAAGAAAGGTCTTCATCGGCTCTTCAAGTGCTGTGGATGACTACAGTTGACGCTCTTTGTCTTCATCTTGTACCTCGGCTTGAGAACTTTATCTTTACTTGTAGGCAAATGATGTAATATGCATGAAATGGATTAACTTCCCCCCAATTCATGCTGCATGTCTTTAGCGGCTTCTTCATACACTTCTTTTTGGCGAAGTTTCTGAATCAGCTTCCCCCCAAACTGACAACCGTCTTCAGCAGATTCGAAACATTGATGTAGTAGACAAGTCTTCTAACTTTTGAAGTTTTGAGTACGCAGCGGAATTTGCAGATGACACAGTAAACCACACCAAGCAAATCTGACTAGTCACTTAATCACAGTTGTACTCTATTCGGAAGCTCCGTTCGGGGGTAACATGCAAGAAATCAGCAAGATCTTCTCACTTAAGTAGGCTACTTCACACTTCACAACCCGCGAGAGTTGAAACGATTACACCAAAATTCACAAAATTGAACCATTGATCATCTTTGCGGACGTCTCTCCGGTAGTAATAAAATTGTAAGCTCGATCACGTGAGTCTATTATGCGTCCCTGATGTGCACATTTCTTCCCCCTAATTGCAGAACCTCGTGGAAAATGAGTGTTTTCGCAAAGAAGGCAAGAAAAGGGTAAGAAAGCAAAGAACACCCTCTCTATCTTCCCCCACGATGTCTTCGCGGAATCGGAAGCATACACACTATGTTTACGATGGAAACGGAGGCAGCGTAACCCCATATGTCCAATTAACCGATTATGTGTGAAGTATCATAAATAGCCCGTGAGAATAAACTCCTGATAAACATCTCTACTCTTTTATACTCCTCTCAACTAACACTTTACCGACCCCATTATCATTCTATCGGCTCTTTGTAGTGACTACTGATGGAGAAAACCCAATATGACGAACTTGAGACTGAAGTAAAATAACCCGAACTTGTGACTTAAACTTGCACTATTGTCTGACTAAGAACCAATACTGAGAATTTCAATAAAGGTAGAATCATATACCCATCCAACCATCCTTAATTGTATATGAACTTCTCTCGAATTATCCACATCTTCTGATGACACTTGAGCACTACAACGTAACTCCTTTAAAGTGATAGCTATACTCTGTGAGCACAACAACGTAACTCCTTACATCAGGTATAGCTAGACAACTCAAGTCTTGGTCATTTGTACAGATAAAAGCTCGAACAAGGATCTCGAAGAATCATGCATCCAACCAACCCCGATATCTTCAAATACTAAGTACACGCACCCATGAAATTCCACTTCAACCTCAAATAAATAATAAAGAATTAACCCCGTAGTCACATCAAACGGTTAAATGCTCAAAACTAGCCTTTTTGACGGTTTGATGAATTTGATAATGGTTTCCCGATCTTGTCAAATATGTATCTCCCCGTGAAAAAATAGACATTTAGTCACTTAAACCCCAACAATTATATCTTTTCAAGTATAATCATCAACCAATAATTAAACCAAAAGTTTAGCCATATTTAACTTATGTAAAATTACACTCGTTCATCAGTTAAACTTCGGCCCATATTGTTTGTTATAAGAGTTCCAGCCCACATAACATACTGAAAAGAATTTGGCCCATGTTATAACTATGCAGCCCAAAATTGAAGATACCATACTCGGGCCCAATGAAAAATTATACCGATCCAACACACATGATGTATAACTATACGGTTATTGATATAACCCTAATCACATTTTTCGTGCGCCCCCATCTCATTCTCATTATCTCTCACTTCAAACTCAGTTTTGTTTTGGAGATGAAATAGGATAGATTGGGATTTAATGTTGGAGGTATTGTATTCGATCTGTCTTTTCTCTTCTTTTAATTGTTTCTGTTGACTATTTAGACCAATGAAGATAAAAGGTCTAAGGTCACTGAGTTGGTATTATGGGTTTATGCATGATCGTTTTCAGCAACATCTTAATTTCGAAACTTTGTAAATCTTAAGTTTTCGAAACTTGGACACTTATCGAGATCATTGACTTTATCGAGATTAAAGATTATCGAGAATAGAATTATCGAGAACTTCAGCATAAGTTATCGAGAACATTAGTTATCGAGAAAAGATTTCGACAGTTAAGGGTATAAAGTTCTCGAAAACAGGTATTTTTTTCTCGATAACAAGTACATCTCGAAATTTCTTAAACAAGAAATTCCGACCATTAACCGGCGACATGTAGCAGTATCCGATTGACTTTAGAGCAGTTTCTGATGAATATTAGATAAACATTTCAGACCAGTTTCATTGACCTTTGTTTCTGACCACTATTTGACCAACTTAATTCACGGAAATGGACAAAAACCATAAAAAATGATAACTTACAAAAACTGATAACAGTTTCTCAAGTAGGAAGTGAAAGTATGAGACTTTATGTGTTTTGACCATTAGGATACACAAGATATTGTATAAAAACAGTTATAAAACTGTTCCCACAACAAATATGTATAAAAATCCGATTTTTTGACAAGAAAAAAAAATACCACAAATCAACAAATATTCAACCTTGGCTCTGATGCCACTTGTAGGATCGTAAGTTTATGTTGATTATGTGATTCGGAAGGTCGGGTTTGGTGGAAGAAGATGAAACCCATTGTTAGAGAGAGAGAGTAGAGAGAGAAGGGAAAACTAGTGATTTTATTGATAATAGAAAAGATGAAAATACACACACTAAGTCTCACCCTCCTAGTGAAGTCTAGGAGGGCTTATATAGGGCAACATACACACTACTTTACAATAATGACGGTTTCAGTACCTGTGTATTTGCCTTACATCATAACTAATGTAATCCCGTAAATGTCGTTCCATTTACGTGTTAGGATCAAAAACTTTGATCCCAACAAATAACTAATCCCTTTTGTTTTTTCTTGCTTTATTGATGCGCGCAGAGATGGATCTGTTCGCGGTGGTCAAGCTGGACAAGCCGAAGCAGGTGACCATAGGGGTGCGTCCTCTGAGGGAAGGAGAGCAGCCCCTGCTGGAGGCGACGGAGGGGCGTTTAACCGTCCTTCTTGATGCGGTCCCTGAGGACACGCCACCACTTCAGGTGACGCCTGTCCAGAGTGTGGCGCCTGATGCGGAGGTGGCGCCCACTGTGGAGGTGGTGCCAAATGTGGAAGTGGCACATGAGGAGGCGCAATCAGGGTCGTCCGACAGCATCAAGATCCTGAAACCTGAAGAGGTGTTGAGGGAGGAGGTTGCGCAGAATATGAAGCGCAAGGGAGAAGCTGGAGCCAGTGGCACCAGGAAGAGGCGTCGACACATCATCAGGGACGCGGAGTCGAATGCGGAAGATACATCTACTTCTGGTGCACGGTTGAAGGTTGATGATGTTTCTCCATTTCTGTAAGTGTGCATTTTTATCATCCTTCTCCCCTTTTTTGTTTTATCATATTACTTGTTGTAATATTTATTAACTGTTTTTTGTTGCGTAGGGATGATGCTGCGAAGGATGATGGGGTCTTCGTTGATGAGGTTTCCTCTCCGCAGAATGAAAACAGGGAGGGGAAGACCAAGGTTGCTGATGGTGGTGAGGCGCAGCAGCTAATGGATGAGCTGGCTGCGACCACTGCGCGCCAAGCTGAGCTGGTGGCTCAGCTGAAAGGGAAGTATGTTGGCGAGAGGAGTGTTCTTGCCCAAAAGGAGGAGGAGTTGGCGACCCTCCGTGCGCAGTTGGCTAATGCGCAAGTGGAGTTGGAGGCCTCGAGGGCGTATGCTGAAAAGATTGCTGGGGATAAGGTAAGCATGCTAGCCGACCTTAGGTATGCGAGGGCGAAGCTTGAGCAAATAAAGGCTAAAACTTCCTGGTCGGTGTCTTATCTTGAAGAGAAGAGGGCGGAGCATCATGCCAGCATCCAGGAGTTTCAGGGGCGCATCGAGAAGGCGATTGCGATGCAGGAGGAAAAGCTGCGCGCCCTCAGTATAGAGTATGATGAGGAGTTGTATCCCCATCTGATGTCCACTATAGCCGAGCGCAGGTATTTTCGTTTACTTGTTATTATAATTACTTTATCGCCATGTTGCTTGCTTACACAAATTGTCTTTGTGAATGCAGATGGTTGATTAGCCATGGGCTGCGCCTGGCAGCCTTGAGCACACTAGAGTCCGCTGAGGTAGTGGAAGCTTTTGGAAAGGTGGTGCACTGCGCGATTGCGCGTGGTTGATCGCAGGCCATGGAGGACCTTCATGAGGCCAAGCTGCTGGAGAACGACTTGGCGGAAGTCCCTGGTTACAGCCCTACGGCCTATGATGAGCTGCTGCAGGCAATGGCGGGGCTGAAGGTTCTTGAGTTGCCGCACATAGGGAAGTTGGAGCGCGATCAAGATGACCCCATAGATGTGCTGATGGCGGGTTTGACTTTGCAGCGCCATCTTGGGGATAACGCGGAAGAGGAATCAGATTACTATCTGAAACCTGATGTCTCGCAGCTTCAAGTTCCCGTGTTCGCGCGTCCTCGCGATATTCTCAAACCCTTTGCTATTGAGAGGGAGATTCCCTTGAAAGAGGTGCTAGAGCGACATGAGCAGAGGGTTGCTGTGAAGAAGGGTATCAAGGGCAAGGCCGTGATGTGTGGCATTGGCGCTGCACACCTTCCTAGATCAGATGGCGTGGCTGTAAGCGTTCCGACCGTGTCTATGCAGGATGCCATAACCTTGAGTAAGCTTAAGGAAGCGGGGAGTTCCGCCGCTCCAGAGGAGAGTCCGGAGCATCGCCATAGTATATAGGCTTTTTGTATATTTATGTATCTTTCCTTGTAATTTTTATTAATAAATGTGGAATAAGATACATTTTTGTTTTAAGTTCGTGACTTAAATATACTTGCATTGTTTGCTAAGTTTGAATTTTTAACTAAGTCTTTTAAGTGCGTGACTTTGAAGAATTATACTTGCATTGTTTGCGAAGTTTTATTATTTGACCAAGTGTCTTGGCTCGTTATATTGCTAAGCTCGTACGGTGTACTTGGTATATGCGCACCCGTCGTGGGGTGCGCACGCGAGACTCACCTCGACGTCTCGAGAGTAAGGCGCTTAGCAAGGATGCGTGATCCAATGTTGATGGGTTTGCAACCCTCTTATTCAACGAGTAAATTAGTAGGTTAACTTATCCTTTATGCCTTCGTGGGTCTTTAAGTGGTGCATGCACGCCATGTAGGCAGAAATATAAGATAAACAATATTGACATATATGCAATAAAGTAAAAATGCGCTATGGAGTTAGCTAGAAACCATAAGATTTTATAAATACTTGCAAGTTATTTGAAAAAATAGAAAATACAATTCCTAGAAAAGAAAAGAAAGACAAACACTTATTGGGCACCTCGTAGGATGCAAGTGTGTTTGTGTAAGGGCCGTAGCCTAAAAGTAACATTTTTTGAGATTGCAGATGTTCCAAGTGCGCGCCAGGTCGTGACCTTCCATATCGCGCAGCCTGTATGCGCCGTTACCGAGCGCGTCTGTGACCTCGTAAGGTCCTTCCCATTTGGGTCCGAGCTTGCCTGTGTCTTCTGCGTGGCTCGCGTCGTTGGCGCGGTAAACAAAGTCTCCTGGTCTGAATGAAGTGTGTTTGACTTTTGCATCATAATACTTCTTCATTTTTGCCTTAGCCTTTGCTTCGCGTATAGCTGCGCGTTCGCGTCTCTCTTCCAGTATGTCTAAGTCTATGCGCCGTTCCTCGTCATTTGTCGTGACGTTGACCTCTGCTGTGCGTATAGTTGGCATTCCTATCTCGGCTGGTATGACGGCTTCTGTTCCATAGACTAGGGAAAATGGCGTGTCGCCAGTACTGGTTTTGATTGTCGTGCGATGCGCCCACAAGACGTGCGAGAGCTCATCTACCCACTTTCCTTTGTGTCTGTCAAGGCGCGCTTTTATTCCTTCGCCTAGACTGCGATTTGCGTGCTCAACTAGGCCATTGGTTTGAGGGTGTTTGACTGAAGCAAAGTGTTGTGTGATGTTCAGTTGTGCGCACCAATCTTTGAATGGGTTATCACAGAATTGTTTTCCGTTGTCTGATATGATCTCGCCCGGACAATGTTGTCCCAAACAAAGCGCTTGACTTGGTTTCCCGTAATGTTCACCACCGCTTTTGCTTCGATCCACTTTGTGAAGTAGTCTATGGCTACGATGAGGAATTTTACTCCTCCAGCTGCGACAGGGAAAGGTCCTGCGATGTCAATACCCCATTTGTAAAATGGCCATGGTGAGGTAATTGGTGTTAGCTCTTGTTGTGGTCGGCGCGGAATTGGTCTATGTACTTGGCAATTGCTGCATTTTCTTATCAGATCGCGTGCATCACGATGCATTGTTGGCCAATAATATCCTGACCTTAGAGCGCTTGCCACCACGGATCGTGGCCCTGAGTGCATACTACATGATCGAGCGTGAATTTCGCGGAGAACGTATTTTGCTTGAAAGGGTCCAACACATCTGAGCCATGGCTGTAAAAAAGACCGTCGATAGAGTACATTGTCGCGTAGTTCAAATCATTGCGCTGCGCGGCGTATTCTTCGAGCGTCTTTATGATCTTGGGGTAAGACTCCCTTGCTAATAAATTCGATGATAGGTGTCATCCATGTAGGATCTTGTTCTACTATCACCGTTGATATCTCCCTCTCCAAGATTGACTTGTTTTTTAGGGTTTCCACTAATACCTGTTTTGAGAGGTGTGCGAAGCTTGTGGATGCGATCTTGCTGAGTGCGTCCGCCTTCTTGTTATCTCCTCTAGGCACCTGTTTTATTGTGAACCTATCAAAGTTTTTGATCAAAGATTTTGTCTTTTCCAGGTATTGGGTCATGTGTTCATCCTTGGCCTCATATTCACCTAGCACGTGGTTAGCGACCAGTCGCGAATCTACGTTTGCTTCTAGGTTGCGAACCCCCATTTGAATTGCAATACGTAGTCCAGCTAGTAGGGCTTCGTATTCTGCCTCATTGTTTGTGGCTGTGAATTCAAAGCGTAGCGCATAGGTGAATTCCATACCTTCTGGATTTGTAAGAATAAGGCCTGCGCCTGATCCTTCTACACACGAAGATCCATCTGTGAACAGAATCCAGGGTTCCTGTAAATCTGTTTTAGCTGCAGATGTCGGGCTGTCGCTGTCTGGCTTCTCCACGATAAAATCGGCTAGGACTTGTCCTTTGATTGCAGTGCGCGGTCTGTATGAGATGTTATACTCACTTAACAGTACACTCCATTTTTGTAAGCGTCCTGATGCGTCAGGCTTAGAGATAACTTGTTTGATTGGCTGATCAGTGATTACAACTATTGGATGCGCTTGAAAGTATCTGCGTAACCTTTTGGCTGCGAACACTAGAGCCAAGACCAGCTTCTCCATGGCGCTGTAGTTAGTCTCTGTTTTCTTTAGGGCTTTACTTACGAAATATATGGGTGTCTGGACGGAGTTCCTGTCTGTCAATAGAACGGCGCTGACTGCTCCATGGGTTGCCGACAAGTACATGATTAGTTCTTCCCCTGGTCGCGGTGCGACAAGTTTGGGAAGAGATGCCAGATGGTTTTTGAGTTGTTGGAAAGCTTCTTCCACTTCGGTAGTCCAGCGAAAGTCTCCCTTTTTTGTACACTTCATGAGTGTTTTAAAGAGGGGAAGAGATTTGTCTGCTGACTTAGATAAGAAGCGGTTCAGCCCTGCTAATTTTCCATTTAGTGACTGGACTTCTTTGAGTGTGCGCGGGGAGGGGAGATCAATAACGGCCTTTGTCTTTTCTGGGCAAGGCTTGATTCCATCGAGTTCTATCAGGTATCCAAGGAACATCCCTTCGGTCGCGCCAAAGGTGCACTTTTTTGGATTTAACTTCATGTTGATCCGCCCCAACGTTCGGAATGTTTCCTCGATGTCGCGCACCAATTCGTCCTCTGTATAGCTTTTTATGAAAAGGTCGTCAACATAGACTTCCAAGTTGCGGCCTACTTGTTTTTCGAAGGCTGTGTCCACCAGTCGTTGGTATGTCGCGCCTGCGTTCTTCAGGCCAAAAGACATTTTTGTGTAGCAGTATACTCCTTGACTGGTGTGGAAAGCTGTTTTTTCTTCATCTTCCACTGCCATCTGGATCTGATGATACCCTTTATATGCATCTAGGAAGCATTTGAAGGGGTATCCGCATAAGGACTCGACCTTCCAGTCTATCTCTGGCAGTGGATAGCAGTCCTGCAGACATGCTTTGTTGAGGTCCGTGAAGTCCACGCACATCCTCCAACTGCCATCGCTCTTCTTTACCATAACTGGGTTAGAAAGCCAGTCGTGATAGTATACTTCGCGCATGATGCCTGCGTCTACGAGCTTATGTACTTCTTCCAGAATAGCCTTTGCACGATCTGGGGCCTGGCCGCGCTTCTTTTGTCGTATTGGAGGGTATCCTTGTCGGATTTGTAGCTTATGTTCTGTGATAGAGCGCGGTACTCCCGTCATATGCTTTGGTTCCCATGCAAAGATGTCTACGTTCTTTTGCAAGAGTGCGCATACAGCTGCTTTACCTTTGTCAGATAAAGATCCTCTAATCGAAACTTGTTGCTCTGGATAATCTGGGTGAATAGCGACTCTTGGTGGTATTGTTGTGTTATAGAGAGTGACAAATCCTCCTTCCACTGGGAATTTAAGCATTCCGTGCGCTGTGGATGGTACCGCGCGCATGGATGATATTCCCGGTCTTCCAATGATACCATTGTATGGTGAGGGAGACTTTATTACCATAAAGTTTATCCATGTTGCGGTTGAGTGTTGTTCATCTCCTACGACCACCAACAAGCGTAACTGCCCCATAGGCCAAATCTTTTCCCCTGTGAATCCTGTTAATGACGTTGTAGCTGGTATCAACTGACTTTGGATTTCCGGTCGCAGTCTTTTGAAACAGTGATCGTACAGGATGTCTGCGGATGCTCCTCCATCAATGTACATGCGGTGGATGTCATGTCCCCCTGTATGTATTTCAATGGTTAAGGGCTCCACGACTGCGTTGTCCGCAGCTATAGTAGGGAAGGATATCTCTTTTTCTGGAGAGAATTTTTGGCTGACTTTTTGCTTTATCCTGCGTTGCCATGATTGTATCATGTATATAGTATCAGCTTTTTCCTTTGGGGGTTCTTTCTTACCCCCGTTTCTCTGTTTATCTTTTCCCTCCTTGATGTTTTTTACGAGGTGGTCCATCCTCCCTTCTCTAACTAGCTTTTCAATTAGCTGTTTTAGTTGGACGCACTCGTTAGTTGTATGGCCCTTTTGGCCGTGGTACTCGCAGTATCCACTACCTAGGCGCTTTTCTTCTGCAGTGCGCATTGGTGGTGGTTTTGGGAAGTTCGCACCTTCTGTTACAAATATTTCTCTCGGAGTCTTAGTGAGAGGAGTATATTTGTCGTTCTCTTCCACTGCGATAATTCCTGCTGCGGTTGTTATTCTGATCATTGGATTGTCTCCGCGGCTGTTCTTGTTGCCTATAGTTTGAATAACCTTTTTTGCTATCCGCAGCAGCTGCTTCTCCTTGTATAAAGGATCTGGTGCGCTTTGTTAATTTGTCAAAGGTCTGTGGAACTTTGTCATTCAGCTTGCGGATGAGTTCTGGGTTATTGATCCCATTCATGAACCCTGAAATTTTTAGGATTTCAGGACATGTTTTGACTTGTATGCACTCATCTTTAAAACGTTCCATAAAAGCGCTGGTTGATTCCCCTTGACGCTGTTTCACTCTTGCTAGTTCCACAGGGTTTTTAGCGCACTTCTTTCGCTGGGTGAAGTTGAGGCGGAATGCTTTCCGTAGTTCCTCAAATCCACCGATGCTCCTACGTGGGAGTTTGCTAAACCATGTGCGCGCGTTTCCTACTAACGTGGAATTAAACATGTGGCACCACACAGGCTGTGGCCAATTTTCGATAGTTGCGGCTGATTCGAAATTTTTTAGGTGATCGTCAGGATCACCTGTTCCATCATATGTTTTCACGTTAGCGGGCATGCGCCTGCGTTTGTGGTCTGAGTAATCGCTGATGCGCCGTGTAAACGCATCGATTTTCTGGCGTCGCCATGGGAGAGACATATCTTCATCCTCTTCCTCGCGACGTCTTCCTCTTGACTTCCAGTGTCCTGTTTCTTTATCCTCGTTGTCCGAGGAGTCGCTGGAAGAAGAGTAGTCTCTTTTTCGACGCTTGCGCCGGCTTCTTTCAGAAGAAGAGCTTGAGGGATCTCTGCTTGGGGATCTTCTTCTCCCCAACCTGTCTTGAATCCTCCTACTCCCAGGTTTGGAAGATCCTTGGCTTGGCGAATGTTGAGGCCCTAATCGATCTTGTATTCCCCGACTGCCAAGTCTGGAGTGGACATTGGTGCGCCTCTCGCTGTCTCCTGAGTATTGTGAATCAGATATCGTACCCAATCTATCATGGATAGTGGTACGTTCTGCGCGTCTTCCTCGTGGGTGACGCGATGGTGATGGTTCGTGTTGAGGACCAAAATTGAGTCGGGCTTGTAAACCCGCGCTTGCTCTTCTTGTTGCTTCTTCTTGCATGAGGGCGGTTAGGGTTTCATAATTTTGGGATACAAAGTTTCCCAAAGTTAGATTAGGTGCGTCCTCAGTTGTTGCAAGAATTTCTGCCTCAGTGTTTGGCGCCCTGTTTCGTTCAGGCGCGCCTGGCGGCGCAGTGTTGTTCACTGCGGGTGTAGCCTGATGAGGAGTGGTGAAGAGGGTGCGTTGGAGTTCCTCAACGCTTGGGACCACTGGTGTGACTTGAGTAGTTCTTATAGGTAGTTCTACTGCTAGGCGAGGGGGGGTTGTTCCTGCCTCGTGGTGACCAGGCGTGCTGGTTGTCCCAGCGACTTGTCTAGAGGTTGGATCTTGTTGATTCTTCCTCTGATGGTCACGTTTTTCTGACTGCGGAGTCCGCTGGCTTGAATTCTTATGTTTCGTCATTCTAGTTCTTAGTAGGGTCCCACGGATGGCGCCACTTGTTGATACAAAAGTTGGGCGTACCTTGTTATGGGCTTATGCTCTCGTACCAATTCTCTTCTTAGCACTTGTTACCTGCGTACTAAGAAAATAAAACAACACCGTTAGGCTTATCGAGGGATTGTCTCCCCCGATTAGACTCCGGCGTGAGAGTAAGTAATCGATTTAGGGTTCTCGTGAAGAGTTAGGGTTTGTATGTCGTACCTTGAATGAGAATCGTATGATTCTATATATAGGGGCTAAGAAACCGTGTTTCTTGCTCCTTACTCTTCGCACGCGTGGTGCTTATCCGAGGTAAGGATATCTATTCCATGAATAGATAATCCTTATCGTGTACCCGGTGGGTTGGATTGGGCATTGGGCTTCATGAGCCCAAAGCGTTAATACTGCGGCCCGTACCATTGTCATGGTAGCCCACTCATGGTGGGCTTAGGTGTGAGTAATGTCTATCATTTGGGCTTGTGGCCCAGATATAAGCTATACGTCATCACATACAAAGTTTCAATCAGACCATAAACAGAATGTTGTTTGCAGGTTTGTCGTTGTTGATGTGTTGTGTGTTGATGATGTATGTAAACCTCTTCTTTGCTGGCTTCTTTATAGGCTAGAAAAACATTCCAGCTTGATGCATTCCAACCTTTCACACTACACCAACTTTTGCAATCTTTCAAAAGATTGCATCCTTTGCAAATTTCCAACCATTACTTCCGTGAATATAATTCCAACTTGTCATCAATCTGTTTAAACATTTATTCCGGCTAATAAACCATTCCATCTTGACAAACCAAAACTCTTTCTAGTTAAACCGTTGGACTCAAAATATTGGTATACTTGTTTCCAACCTACTTGAACTATTGGAATGGAGCATTCAAACTTACTTTTCTTTTCCTTTTTATTTGAGCAAAACACATTAGTTTAATTTACATTAACACATATACACATTTATGATTTATATAATGAGAGTATTTAGTACTCATACTGCACGAAATGCCCCTTTGAAGCTCAAAAGGATGGTCAAATAGAATCGCATAAAAGTATATCTCCAAACATTCTCATTGAATGTCATTCACACAGGAAATAGGAGATGCCATGTATATGCTAAATGCACAATAGAACATGCATATAGTTCTCTTTGGCCTATAAAATGATTTTAAATGTTGTTTCATGAATCAACAAACAATAAGGATTGTTGAAGTGTAAAGATGTATTACTGGGTAACTACTCCTTTGGCAGTTAATAAGTCGCCACTAAGACTAACTGCCAAGGGAGATTTGCCCTGCAATCCATCACATTTACATAACTATTTATGCCTTAATTTAAGAGTTAAGCATCTTCATTTTCAACTCCGTTTGACACACCGCTGCCAAAAGAAATGTGATGAAATGGTAGGAAAAATCCAATTTGTGTCAAGTTTATGGATGATACATGAACATCATGGGTACGTTCTACAGATCCCCTCTACCAATCACACTTGTTAACTAGTTTTTGTTCACCTGTAAACTTGCATGTTCAAACTACATATACTTAAAAAAATTGCAAATAACGCATTTAGTTTATATAACACAAACTTTCAAGTGTAATGAATTTGCATGATTAGCCTTAAAACTACTTCGTATTGTCATCATCAATAAAAAGATGACAAAGTTGTTCTTCCATAGTTAATTTCAAACAAAATAAACAATAGTTCCCATATTTGTGTTTATGTTATTTCAATTTTAAACAACAATCTATAAAATCAAACTTAACTAGCGGTTCTACTCATCATTCTCACCAAAACCCCTAAAACAGTTCTAGCTTTAACAACATAAATCAACAAACCTTAAATAACTATATTTGCTGCAAAAATTACATTTCAAATCTAATTTTCTTACCTGCACCGATTGTGTGTGTGAGAGAGCTATTATATAAAAAACTGAACAATTGAAACGCCTATGCCACTTATACAAACGATTCTCAAATCGATAATGGAATACACGTGTACAACATCCGGTGAACCATCAAAATATCTGATAATGTAAAACACGTGTAACACCAATTAGCCCAACTAATTAATTGGTAGCCTAGTGGAGAATCCACTAAGAAAGATAGAATTAACAAAAAGTTTTAATTCCTCTAAGATGATGACTCGACTCGGTTTTGCATGTGAACAGTATCGGCTCGAGCCGCGGCTTAACACCCAAGTCATCCCACTCCTTCAAGCCAACATCCCAATCAACATCTTCGAAACAGTGTTGGCTCCCAACTTCACTTCAATGAATGTTATATAATATAATATGTCATACACATCTTCACTTTTGTAATTATTAAATTCATCAATTAACTGAAATACCACATAGAAGTTATCAATTATCTCATATACCCAATGACCGGTGGCAAGTGAAATATTGGCAATATTTGTAAGTGCATAAAAACATGGTTGTTTTTATTTGAGAATAACAACGTCGGTTATGTATATATGACATTATTTGTGGCATACCAAATTACCAATAAATTGTTTGGTATGAGATAATAACCTACATATTTTTCACACCAGCAAGAAGTTAAGGAGTCTTTTTCGTTAATTGTCATTTGGTAAGTTCGTTGTCCTTTTATTAAATGATAGAAAAAATTAGTTAATAAATTGTTTGGTACTCTAACCTACATATTTTCATACTTGCAACAACCTTTTTGGATTAGAGATGCGTGAGCACGTGATTAGTTGTATTTTATGTGAGGGTATAGTTTTAACGCTATGGGTGATATTATTCGTGGTTTAGCCCTTGTTTGTGATTATTTTAGCTTATGTGCTAATATAGCCTATGATGTAACAAGCTTGGCGGATCGGATACAATTGCCTTCCAACCAAATCAAATTCTTTGATGTCGTGGTTCAAACGATTCTATGTGTTCTTTGGAGATATAGAAATGAGACGGTGTCTTTGCATAAAAAAATCAGAGAAACGACATGATTTTCAACAACATCAAGCTTAACTCCTACACTTGGATTCAATCTAGAGCAAAAAAAAAAAAAAAAAAAAAAAAAAAAAAAAAAAAACCTCTTTTAGATGGATAGATTGGTTTATTAATCCTTGTAATGCTCTAATATAATCTTGTTTTTGCTTTTTCCTAGCTCTAATTGCTAGGATGGCTCTTTTATATAATTCCACTGTTCCAATATATATATATATATATATATATATATATATATATATATATATATATATATATATATATATATATATATATATATATATATATATATATATATATATTAGCCTATGTGCTTTGACACTTTCAACTTGTACGTCATATATGAAGAGATCTAATGATGTGCACAAATGGATGCAAATCAAGAGATGATAATGTGTATCAACAAACAAACTACGTGTGAATAAATTCTTATCACCGTATAGCTATGTTCGAGCCCCATTTTTTTAACAAGTTTGAGTCCTACGTCAAAAACATGTTTATTTACAGCAAATAATAAACTCACTTACCTCTGTCGTACTTATATTTCTTTTACAATCAAATAATTTTTTATCAAGTGAATGCAACATTTATGTTTTCTTGACTAATAGGAAGAATGTCTGGATAAAGTTTGTGATGAAAATATCAAATAGCTATACAGGGCTATTGTATACATACCATGCTTGGACACTAAAAAAATAGATGTTAGCTTCTTCATCGTCACAAATAATTGTTATTTTTAATTATTGTGTTATTTTGTATTCCGGTTTGTAGGCGTTGATGCCCAATATTCACAACTTGCAATGATCGAAGTTAGCAGACATCACGTGGATTGTCGAATTGTTGATTATCATTTGAACAATATATATAATGTGCATTTTAACGGTCTCTCCTTACTAAATGGCTGTGTAGAGTGGTTCACATTTGAGATAATTCATAGAAAAAATATGTATAAGATAGATATTTTATCGGTGAAAATGTTGCCTAATAAATAAATAAAACTTAACATCTATAGTTTTTTGTTATCTAACAAGTATGACGCTACCGGTTGTACCTAATTTCTTGAATTCCTAAAGGACAACCTGTGGGGTTGGGGATAGAAATAACCATTCCTCGCATACCCGGCTTGCCCCGTTGGGTATTCCCAATTAATTTACAATGTTAGGTTAATACGGAGTATTTTCTTGTACGTATACCTATTAGGGGTGTTCATCGGTTTGGTTTTCGGGTTTGTCTGTTATATGGTTTGGGTTTATCGGTTTGAAAATGTTTAACAGAAACCAAACCAAACCAAACCAATTATAGAACAGATAAAATTAAACCATACACTAAAATAGAATTTGATTTTGTTTCGGTTCAAACTAAGAAAACCAAATTCAAGTAAACTTCACAATATAATCTAGAAATAATAGAACCTAAAATAAGATCAACAAATCAAAAGTTCTCATAAAATGCTATAGAATATCAACAAATTGTTTCACATCTTAACATAAGTAAATTAGTGATAGGAGTACATGATATTGCATAAGAGATTTTTAAGGATCAAGTAATTTAATTTACTCAACAAGATATGCATTACAATTTTAATTTTATTTCTTTTGTTTTGAATATATTTTGAGACTTTAGGATTATTAGTTAGAATAATTTGATGGGTAAACTGCAAAAAATGTCTCTGTGGTTTGCCAAAATTGCAAAAAGTGTACTCATACGAGATTTTTTGCATGAAATGTTCCTCAGCAAGTTTCGATTTGCAAGAATGGTACTTGCGATGTTACTGTTCATGCAAATTTGGTTTTTTGGCTAACACTCGCTAGCAAATCCCGTTAGTTAGTCCTCACGTGCGTTGCACATGAGGGTAATTTCGTCATTTCAGTGTTCTTGCCTGCATGACAAAAGTAATCCCACCTCAGCCACGATAATCGACGAGGACATTTTTTTGCAAATCAACTTATTCGTGTAGAACTGTTTAACACGATCAAATCATACACACAAACACATTCTCAGCTTCTTTCAACACTCACCACAAAACAATACCATGGTAGTGTTATCTCCAATTTGGCAGATTCGAACTCCTTTGTTTCTAGAACACGAGCTTCATGCTATTTATGGTATGTTGTAATTTGTTTTTCTTATTCGAACATGCATTTGTACATTGTATGATATGTCATGATTTTCATACTTTTTATAAGTTGTTATTTGTTTTCCTAACCAGAGATGAATGGTATACTGTTCACTCTGAAAATTCACCACAAAGGGCTCTTCACAAATCCACCACACCGAAGATATCTGTTTGGAGATATAGCGTATATTGACCTGATTGATGTTTCCCATTTCCGCATTGAGGAGTATGTTGGAATGTTAGATGCACTAGGATTAGGGGATAGGACTCTGTTCTCACATTTTAGGATCCCTGAGAAATCTTTGGATGATGGGTTGGTCCCATTGATGAGTGTGGAAGATGTCATGCAAGTGTTTAAATACGTGCCTCGGTTAAGGAAATAGAGGTTTATATTGAAGAAAGTATTTAATCAGTCGAGGACTATGTGTTGTACACAAGAAATAGTCGTGGTAAGGGTGTTGTGATTGAAGATATAGAGAATGTTGATGTAGTTAAGGAATATGAGAAAGCTGGTGAGTTGTGTTTGCTAGAGTGGCATGGTGCTACTGAAATAGGAAAGGAGGGAAAACAGGGTGATAATTCAACTCATGCTTCATCTAGTAAGGCTGGAAGCAGGGATGGTGAGAATTTTTTTTTCGTAGAACTGGATGATGATGAGCTTCTTATTCCAACACCATGGTCTGATGAAGGGAAGAACAAAATAAGGGCAAAAAGGTTGAGTGGTGAGTACGAGTTTAGAAACTTCATGTTCAAATTGGATTTCTTATTAAACTTTGATGACATCAATGAGAAGCGAAGCAAAGAGACTGAGGCGAGTAAAAAAGAGGGTGTGGTAGATGTGAATCAAGATGATGTTGGAAAGGGTATGGGTGAACCTGAATTTGAACATGTTTTGGAAGGTGAGGTGGAAGTGGATGGTGATTTATACCACGTACAAATTGAAAAACATTTTATGGATGATCAACTATGTTATGGACCTATTGAAGAGGCAAAAATTGATTTGTTGATTCAAGAGGCAACGATTGATTTGTTGGAGATAGTTAAAGAGGATGAGGGGAAAGAGGATGATTTCTTCATCATAGGAATTAAAGAGGATTTTCTGGATAAGCATCTATGCTATGGACCTATTGAAGAGGTGGAGATTGATTTGATGGAGATAGGCAAAGAGGATGATTTCGACCACAAAGAAATTGTAGTTGATTGGTTGGATGATCAACCAGCCTATGTACCTGATCAAGCTCCAGATATTGATATGTTGTTTACTAAATTAGATTTTGTTATTCAAAATATGCTTATTCTACAAAATGATGTCAAAGATGAAGCTGTAGTAGTTGCTAATGAAGGTCCAACAGCAGATGTTGAAGATAGTTTGGAAAAGACAGACATGGACACTCCAGTTGCAGTTGATTCACCTACCAGTGTGACCTCTGGTATACAAATAAAGAGAAGAAAGTTGGATCCAGCTGACAAGGATGAGAAGGCAATAGAAGCAGATGGGGAGGTTGATTCCAAGTGAGGAGAGAATGATCAAGGTCAGTACAAGACAATGGTGAAGGTTGTTCTGTTTATTTTGTCTATCTTATGGCTTGGGATTGCAGGTTTTGGAACAATTTAGTTTATGCAGGTCGAATAACATTTTAGTGTTGTGTCTAGTGGTAGTTTGTGCCACATGTGTATGTTTATGAACATGTTTATGTATTTTTGATCGTAGTTATGTACTAGTTGCACTAATATTTCTTCTAGCAGCACTAATATTTCTTACTAGCAACACTAAGCTTTTTACCAGATGTGAAGTTTAGGGTTTTACTTATTTGCAAATAATGTCCCTTGACTTAACTATTTGGTTTGACTAAAATGAGCCATTGAATGAGTTACTTGGATGAGGGTGTGTATTTGTTTGTTGAGTAAATACTTGTTAGGTTAATAAGTGATAAGTGATAAAAATAGTTTAAGAATATCAAAAGTGTAATAAATTTCTGTTTAACCTACGTTCCTTTTTCATAGTAAATTACACCGTTAGTCCCTATACAACTTTAGTCAATACATCAGTAAACCGTGTGTCTTTTCTAAAGCAAAAAAAAAAAAAAAAAAAAACGTTCAATTGCCTAACGGAATGGTTATAAATTAGAACATTTCTAAACTACTAAATCATTCAAATCAACTTTCATATTTACAATAGCATAAATGGCATCAAGCTCAAGAAAGAATGTGCAAGAAATACAAGCAAATGTTCAAGTTCAAGAGAATGCAGGAAGGCAACAAAAACTAGAAGACATTGAGGATACTACAAGCGAAGAAAGTGAAGAAGAACTCTGCTTTGAAGAATCTCTGAAATGGTATTTTGAAGAAAGGGAAAAAAACAGAAAGAAAAATTGAAAAAGTTGCTAAGAAACCAAAGAAGAGTAAAAGGAAAAACACTTGGAAGAATATGTGGGCTTACAGAAAATGCAAACTTGCGTCTGAGGAATAGGAAGACTCATAAGATGATGAGTATGTGGATTATGACAACTTACATTTGTCATTTGATCCCGAAAAATCGCTCAAGTTTAGTTTGTAATTGTTTCAAGTAATATTTTTTTTCTGTTCAATGAAATGTTTCTTTTGTGTTCTTATTGCAATGAATGAAATGTATGTTGTGTTCTTTTTTTGTTGAATTCGAATTCAAGTCTTTATTTTGTGTACAATTGTATTTCAAGCTTGATAAGTTAACTGTTGGGTGTAATAAGCTTCTCCTGAGCTTATTTTGGCTTTTCATGAAAAATATCTTCACAAAAGCTTCTAGTTTTTACCTGTTTTACACTTTTGCCAAAAGAAATAAAAAATAATCATAAATTTGAAAAATGTTCATGCTAGGATTCGAACCCTGGCCACCCAGCTCACCACACACACACACACACACTACTACTATGCCCTAAGGACTTCTCATACATACCTTGCATAGTTTAATCTTTATACAACATCTTTATTTTAAGGTTATTAAAATGTTTAAGCTATTTAACAACTTATTTGGGACTTTTTCCAACTTTTTACATTTTCCCTAGTTTGTTACATTAAAATATACATTTTTCCCTAGTTTGTGCCACATGTGTATGTTTATGAACATGTTTATGTATTGTTGATCGCAATTATGTACTAGTTGCACTAATATTTCTTCTGGCAGCACTAATATACATTTTTCCTTAGTTTATGCCACATGTGTATGTTTATGAACATGTTTAGGGTTTTACTTATTTGCAAATAATGTCCCTTCACTTAACTATTTGGTTTGACTAAAATGGGCCATATCACACGTGCCAAAGATCCGTTATCTTAACTTTAGTATTCAACAATAAAGTCATATTTTATCTTCTTCTCCAATTCAAACACTCATCCAAACTCATACCTAATAAACCTTAAAATAAGTCATTCATTCGAAATGGCTTCATCGTCATCTTTGGTTCGAAGTCTTCGTCCTCCACCACCTACCCATTGCGAACATGAGGAACCCATTATTGAACAAACATCAAGAACCATCTATCATCCTTTAAGACATTTTCTAGGCTACATAAATTATTATAATGTAAGTTATTTTTACTTTGTTTAACATTCGGGTATATGCTAATATGTCTAAACATGTAGGGTTCAAAATGTCGCACCTTATACTGGCTTGATCCTGAATTACCAAGTGACTACTACAAAAAAGAAGTACACAAGTTAATTCAAGTGGAAAAAGGATTGAAAATAGACAAATGTAGTTTGAATGAAAAAAAATAAGAGACTTGCAAAGGGATTTTGACTATCAGAAGTCTTATTTGCAAAACCAAGTCTTAATTCTATAAATGGAATTAAAAGAAAGCAAATCCGAGTGAATGGTTTATAGGAAATGTGTTGTTGTAATGGCTCTGGTTGTTGCTTATATATTGTTTGCAGGAAAGGTGGTGTAGAAGTCATGATGTAATATTGTAATGTAGAAATAGAATTGTACAAGATGTAATGTAATTTACTTTTCTTATTGACTGTTAGCTCTATGAATAGAGCTCTGTATTCGCATTTCATAGTTCATTCACATTTACAATAATATGTTACACACAAACTTCATTACACTAATCATATGCTCCATAATATACTAATTAAATGCATCACATAGATTACATTAGCAACAAATTCAAATAAACATAGGACTACATAAACCATCCTACATATGATACTAAATAAACCATCCTATCAACCTACATGGTTGACTACAAAACATTGTCTATGGACAAACGCATATGGTTTGTCCTACATCAGCTAATTACGTAACATTGTCTACGGACAAACCCATATGGTTTATCCTTCATCAGATAATTACAAAACATTGTTTACGGACAAACCCATATGGTTTATCCAACTAACAAACAGTTTCAAACATTGTTTCAACCATCAACAAACATAAAACTATCAAGAAACATCAACACACATCAAACCTTAAAACTCATTGGGACCTGTTTGTTTCATCAGTTAGACAGAAGTGGACCCTTGTACCAGCATCAAAGCCGGCTGCCTCCCTCAACTCCCTGAAACCAGATGATGAAACAATTGTCACCTTTTTCTTCACCTTGCCTCAACCAGGTACCACCAATGTTCTCTCACGTACTTTGAGCACTTTCTGTATCCTTTGATGCTTCACAACAGCGACGGCGTACTCATACAAGTTGTATTTTTGGACAATTTTTGATGGTATAGTCTATTTCAAAATGTATAAAACTTAGTATTAGTTTTTTTATGGTAACAAACATTATGATCTATCAATCATCCTATCAGACACCCAATATCTTAGACAAATGACAGCTATATATATGATTAAGAAAATATGTCACTACTGCTTCCCAAACAGGCCAAATACACAAAACAAAATAGAGGACCACATCAACAATGCATAAAGGAAGTATAGCAGCTAAAGATCCAGCTGAAGCTTAAGCTTATGAAGGTTAAGACTGCTTATGGAAGTTACTTACTGCTAGTGTATATTATAGACGTTGAGAACTTACCAAATCGTTAGGGCTGCTAGAAGAAAACTTAGTGTTGCTAGTACTAAGTAACAACTCCTATAGTTTGATAGTTGTTTAGTTGTAATCTCATTGACCTTCAAATTAACATTTGAACAAACTAACAAAGTTTCAAGACACTTACAAGTCGTCCATCTCTCTAGAAGCATGCAGTCATCGTTCTGTAGAATGCCCTATCTTCTTAGTCATGGACAATTTGAAACATCCATTTGCACATCCAATTCATCCTATGAGCTTCATAATCTGAATTTAATAATACAAAATGAGTTAGTTACAGACAATCTAAAATGTTACACATATATCATCTACTTGATGTAGTTATAACTAAAAAAGAAAAAGATACCATAGTCATGAGGTTGGTGACATAGGGCATTCATGGTAATATTGGTTCTGTATGTCTCCACAGTTGTGATGGCCCCTCCATCAGGTTGAAACAACATCACATTATATTCCTCCCCTGGGACAACCTGAGTAAACACCATCCACTGGCCAGGGCTCATGTTCAAGTCTCGAACTAGCCTCAACCAACCACAACCAAACAAGAAGGAGTGGACGTATCGATCATAGAGATGATCACTGGCCACCCAAACATTGTAGTCAGTCGTGTTAGTGGAAACCACAACCGAATCAGTAAGGGTTGGACCATCCAGATATCTCACAAATTCTTCCTGCAACGACTGCATAAGCAGAGATATGTCTATCACAGGCACTAAACATATCCAAAATTGGGCACTCTCGGGTTCATAATTGTGAAACTCCAACCCATCCTCACCGTAACAAGTTACATAAAACACATCCTCACCCTCTTCAACAAAATGTATGTACTCAACATCCGAACAGGTGATGTTGTGAATGGCAAAATCATTCCACCTTGCTCCCTCAACAACACATTAAATCTGAGACTCTCCTTACACGAACTTTGCATCTAACCCCCCCCCCCCCCCCCAATAGTTAACTAAGTAAATATAAGAATTGCCATGATAGGAACCTCCAAAAATGTAATCATTATGCATTCCTCTATATGAAAATTAATATTTAGCCATTGTCAATTAAATACTAATTAAACTAGTTTCTTAGAGAAATAACAGCTTGTCAATAACGGTGTTAACTTACAAACTCATCCAAAACATGTTGAGGATTGTCCACAGCGCAAATAAATTGATTACCAAACATGTTTACAACATTAACGATTAAGATTACAAAAAAATGCAAATACCATTTGAATGAAGTAAAAATCAGTAAATGTTGTTACCTGGTACTGTGTTTTTTGAATAATCACGACTACTAAGCTCCGATGGTATTGTTTGAGATATTGTGTATGTGATTTTGTTAATGTTAATGTGTTAAACATGACTTAGTTTGGTTATTTGCAAAAAATGTCCTCGTCGATTTTCGTGCAAGTGAGGTAGCTAGAGTGTGTTAAAGGCAGGAAAGGTGAAATGACGAAATTACCATCACGTGCAACGCACACGAGGACTAACTAACGGGATTTGCTAACAAGCGTTAGCCAAAAAACTAAATTTGCATGAACAGTAACATCGCAAGTACCATTCTTGCAAATCAAAACTTGATGAGGAACATTTTATGCAAAAATTCTCGTATGAGTACACTTTTTGCCATTTTGGCAAACCACAGAGACATTTTTTGAAGTTGACCCTAATTTGATAGAAATTATATGAATAATTTAATCTTTTTGTGTATTATAGATATTCGGTTTTTCAGTTTGATTTTGTTATATTTTCATCAAACTATACACCAAACCAAACATTGATTAAATATTTTAGTTCGGTTTCAAACCAAGAGTAGGGATCCAGTGAAAAATAAATTAAAATAAGAAGTGGTGATAAGTGACCAAAACCACCCATTTGAGATGCAACGACTTGCATTAGATGCATTTCTATTCATATAGATGCAACATCTTGAGTTTTGAAAGTTAATTTGATATATAGATGGTGCAAATTGATTTTCATGATTTTGGCACGTTCAGATGAACAAAAAACAAGAGAAATCATTAAATGCATCTAATATACGTATATGCATCTGATTAAAAGCTAGAAAACACACTATGGTGCGTTATAATGCATCTAAGATTATAGAGATGCATCTAATTTAGGTCGGTGCATCTCACATTTGCGGTTATAGTTCTTCTTATTCTTTCTTATTTTAAGTAATCTTCTTATTTGATCCTAACTCTTCAAACCAAACCATACACCAATTAAAAAATTCGGTTTGGTTTTATTTTGTTTCCGTCTTTTTTATTTTTCGGTTTATGCGGTGTCAAACTAAGCACTGAACACCCCTTATACCGATTAATAAACCCATCATTTAGCTATACGTACAGGTTAATTATGATAGTTCACACTATTTAAATATCAAATAAAATAGTCTATTTCCAGCTTAAAAATGTAAAAGCAAAATCTTGTACTAGTAATTTTTGAGTGGTAATAACCAACTTATGTAAAAAGAAGGTGACCAAACTTTTTAAAAAACAAGGACACCACACCAATCTATGTTAAAGTAACTCGACCAAATATAGAAGATAACAGTTTCAAGGAAGATAACACCCTTAGTTTCGTAATTTAGGGAGCATAGTTATCTTCCTTGATAGGGTGTTTGCTATTGCTCATTTTGTAAAATACTCTATTCCTTAATAACACAAGAAAAAAGATCGTCGTGTTTAAAATACATGTCTAACTATATACGATATATAAACATGTAACAAATTTAAAGTGTCGGTTAAAAAGCACACAGTGAATACAACATAGGTAAATTGATGAATTAAAGCTCATTGGGTTAGACATGTGAATTAACTCCCTTAACCATTAGTCTTGAAACAAATAATCAAAAACACACTTAACGGAGAGTAAGTAATCATAATGCTAAGATAAAATTTTCATTTAAGTAGTCATGTGATCAAAAGGTTAAAATAAGGGTCTCCTTTGATTAAGTCAAGATTTTAGTACTCTCAAGTGATATCTACGGGAATTGTTGTAGGGATGATGATTCCTTCGAAATAAATATATTTCACCTTGCACCAAAAAATATACATATATATTTCCTTTATTCATTTATACATACAACATAACAAGACAATTAAACCGGAACAAATTGAACTGAAGATTTTAAACTTAATAGATAAACATTCTATAAGAACATATATAGATGTTTAGAATTTTGACTGAATTTCATCAATCACTTCTTTGTCAACCTGGAAGGCCTTTGCAAGAATATAATCAGAGATATCGGGGTTTGATCCAAAAACAGCTCTTGCAATGCTAACGGTACCCGGATTTTGACTGTTTAAACTTGAAATAACAGCAGCATAGCAATCTCCAACATTTTGTTGAAAGTGAATTAGAGTTCTGGGAAAAATGAAAACATCACCCTTCTCAAGGCGTTTTGTGAATAACTTGTTGTCAGGGTTACTTGTGACAAAACCGGCTTGAATGCTGCCTTCAATTACAGTGATGACTTCAGTCGCTCGAGGGTGATAGTGTGGAGGGTTCACACCCCATGGAGCATAGTCAACACGAGACAAGGAAATACCTAAAGTGTTGAGTCCTGGGAATTGGTTCACATTTAGCATTGTCACATTAAACCCCAACGCATTTGTTGTATTTCCCATGTTGCGTAGCCTTTCGGAAAAAAAATCATCTGCTGTCACCGTCTTTGGATCTTTACAAGCAAAACCGTTCACTAGTACTGTGACAACACAAACAGAAGGCCCATAAGCACATATAAGTATAGTTTATTTGGACTATGATGAATGTTATATAGAATTGATCTTTTTACCTGTGCTATTAAGATCAGCCACACAGAAGTCCTGAAGAGGACTAGGATCGGAAGCCATAACAATTAGCGAACATGTTGCCAACAAGAGACCAACTAAAAGGAATGGGGGCGTCATTAGTTTGAGGCAAAAAACTTGTTCTTGATTAATGCTTGGTAGCTTAAGAGATTTGTGAGATATTGTGTAACTTGGTAATCCTTTTATAGTGAAAGAATTTGAACATAAAAGCTAGCATATGGTGTACGTCTCGCCCTTTCAAAAAAATTCATGTCGAACGAGTAAACGAAATTAGTGTTGAGTGTAGTCATCAAATACATCTTTAAATAATACATGCTACTTTTGTTCATGCTCTAAACTATATTTGGAAATGGATGTATGCCTTGCTTTCGTTTTATTTAATTATATTAAGTTTGTTGAACTTTTTAGAACGTATTGCTCCTAATGCTCTTATACCCGGTGAATTTGCAATAGTAAAGATCTCATGTGATTGTTACAACCATAAAATGTAAAAGATGAAAACCGGAATAAATTTTCCTTTTATAATTCGTGTAAGGATCCTCGATATCAAGATTTTACTTAAATCGGGAGGTCTTAGGAAGTGATAATACACTATTAACGTTTTAGAGAAAGAAAATAGAGAGAGAGTGATGAACAATAATAAAATGTTTATTAAGTCAAAGTAAAAAAAACTCATGCCCACCACTCATGGGGTAAGGATCCAGTGAGAAGAAAACTTAAAATGAGAATGATGAGAAATAATTATAACCATACATTTGAGATGCATCGACTTGATTTAGATGCATCTCTATTTATTTAGATGCATCCCAATTAGTTTCGAAAGTGATTTTGAAGTGAAAACGATGCAAAGTAGTACTAACAACAAATTTGACCCGCAGAGAACGAAAAATGTATAGAAGTCGTCTAACTTGATGAAATGCATCTAATTTATGTATATGCATCTAATTTTTTACTAGAAAATATATTATGGTGCATCTAAAAGACTAGGGATGCATCTAATTCAAGTCGATGCATCTCAAATATGTAGTTATAATTATTTCTCATCCTTCTCATTTTAAGTTTTCTTTTCATTTGATCCTTAGTCCCACTCATGTGGACAGTTGCAAAACTTAAACATTTTTGTTTGAGGAGCCAAAGTTATTACGACATAAAAGTAACATTTCTATAGGAACTTTAAACTAATTGCTCAATGCACTACCTAATGTAATAAAAATACCGGTAGAGCAACATATAGTTTGAGAGAACTAATTTAATTGAGGTAAAAATTCTCATGTACTTGAACACTTCGAACACTTATAGTTTACAAAGTTTTAAAGATTACACATGTTGAACATCAATAGTTAGATTCATATATAGTTGTACCTTTATATATATATATATATATATATATAGGATAGTGAATATGGGGCTGTCTTCTAAGCTTACATGCGAAACTATCAAAACTTACGTTATTTTAACAAGAAAATATTAAATCTACCTCATTTGCATAATGTCCTTCAAAATATTAGTGTTTTCTCTTGATTTCATCACAAAATCACTTAAGTTGGCTTCATGTTGATACATGCATTTTCTACATCATATTGTTAGGTGATTTTATTAACTAATAAATTAGCTATAGATTCAACAATAGTTTGATTTAATTCATCATTAAAATGCATTTCACTATGCTTATATTAGTTCTACAACTCAAATATTAAAAATAATAATAATAATAACCAAAATGACATATTTTTTAGTGATTTTTGATGGTTTCGCATATAAGCTTAGATGTGAGACAGCCCCATACTCACTTTTCTCATATATATATATATATATATATATATATATATATATATATATATATATATATATATATATATATATATATATATATATACACACATATATACACACACACACACACATACATATATATATATATATATATATATATATATATATATATATATATATATATATAGTGTGAGGATCCGATACGTTTTTTGATTTTAGTGCGGACGGTACGGACGAATCTCAGCCCTCCATGTAGTCAACCATCTAAAAAAGGAGTAGTGGCACGATTGTAAATATCCCGTCTTTTTTCAAAATCGTTAATATCATATTATCTTTTTTTTTCTAAAAAAATTCCAAAAAAAACGTGAAAAAATTAAAAAAATAAAGAGGACAACAAATAATTAAGAATCGCTGAAAAAATTTTCAAAAAAAAAATCGTTTTTATCGTTAAAGGTATTGTGATATTAGCGTCTGATTTTGACTTTTTAACAAAAGTCAAGATCTGATCTTGACAAAAGATCTTGACTTTTATAAAAAAGTCAAGATCAGATCTTTATATCACATTATATATATATATATATATATATATATATATATATATATATATATATATATATATATATATATATATATATATATATATATTACTAATATCACTTTTTTTTATAAATGATGATATTAAGTTTTTTTAATATTATCACCGTTTATTTTTTTGTTTCACCGTAAGTTTTCTTAATATCATAATAAGAAAACAGTGATATTAATTTTATTTTTTACTAATATCAAAGTAACTTTTTAAGTAAAATATCGTTAATATCACGGTAGCACTCATACTATTCTTAATATCACGTTAGCACTCATAATCACAAATAAAAAAAGTGGTTAGAAAAATCTGAAAAAATAAAAAAAAGTAAAGAAGACAACGATAGTAAGGATCGCTCAAAAGGAAAAAAATTAAAAAAATCGTTTTAATGGTCAATTGTGTGACAACCGGCAGTTTAGGGAGCTATTTTAAAAACCCGCATTACGATTTAAGTTCGTTTATAATTTTTATTTGAAATTTTCATTTCACAACGAACTTGTAAGACCTATTTTATGGATATTTTTAATTAATGACGTTATGGAATTCATGAATTATGTTCATAATTCATTTTTGATTTAATGCTCGGTGATGTATATTTGAATTCTCACTTGGTACTACGTTGACTTTGGCACTAGGATTACCTAACGAAAGTTTATGATTCGTCTTAACGAGTCCGACTATATTTGTAATTAGTTACGAGATGTTTTCGAGAGATATTGAAGTTTTGAAATGAGTTCGGGTTCGGGCCACATGTTTTTACATTTACCCGTGTTATCCGCTCCACACCGTAATAATAATAATAATATTATTATTATTATTATTATTATTATTATTATTATTATTATTATTATTATTATTATTATTATTATTATTATTAAAAAAATATATAATAAGGGTGTGTTTGGTCCGGTTCACCCACACACACACTCACCCTCACCACTTTTCATTCTCTCTCTCAAAAACACATCTCCTCCCCCATCTCTTTAACCTAGCCGCCGACCACCAAACTCGGCCACCACCGCCGCTACTTCGATCACCCAACAAAATAAATACCACCATCTTCTTCCTCTCTCCATCCTCTTTCATTTGGTATATCATACATACCCTAGAACCACCATTAACACCACCAAACTTGTAATAATTCGTTCGAGTTTTTATTACCTTTACTAGATCCGTTCATTTGGAGGTCCAAGAAGGTGAGCAGGAGTTATTTTCGGGTTTTGGGTGCCACGAATTGGTACTAATCCGTGGCTACACGGATTATTTCGATGGGAATCGAATTGTTTTTAATGGGAAATGATGTTTTGATGATTAATATTACGTTTGGTATCCGGGATTCTTGGTTTTGATTGTGGTTGACTCGGAAACCGAGAGCTTATGCTCTCGGCTTATTTTGATTCGAGCCTTTGTGAGGCTTTGGATCCCTTGGTTTTGTTGTTGGTTATTGTCGATGGTGTTGCGCTCTTCGATCCGAGCTAACCGAGACCTATGAGGTCTCGGGGTTTCCGTTGGTTGCTCGTATGACCACGCCGAGACCCGTATGGGGGTTCTCGTTTGGTCGTGGTTCGAGCCTCGAGCTCGTAGACTTGTTGTGATTCGACCCTTGTGAGTCGCGGCTTTTAGCCGCGTTATTATTTTGTTGCCGAATGACCATTTGGGTCGAATGGGTCTAATGGTTACTTTGTGGTGCTCTTGTGAGCTATGTGATTATTGTATGTTTGGTTCAAGTCCTTGTGACTCGCGGTTTGGAGCCGAGACTCAATTGAGTCGTATAGACCTGGGTTTGGCTTGGTAAACCAACTCGAATGTGACTTGGTTATATTTACTTAATTATAACTTGTATTGGTAACTTGGTTTTGGATTTGGCTTTGGTTGATTTGTTTTGGCCGAATACATGCAGGTCGAGACCGTGTTTGGTCTCGACATTGGATATTGATATTGGTTTTGAGGAGTTGTTGACGAAAAGTGTGATTGGGGACCGATTGTGAGACGGTCGTTAGATTGACGGAGATAGGTTAGTCGGGTGCCGTAGTCGGACCCTCATGTTGTAGCACGTGGTTTGAGATTGTTTGGACGGAGATGTATTATCTTATGACTTTTACTTATTATTTTGGACTTGGACAATGAGCCGAGAGTCATGACTCGGACATGTGACCATTTCGTATGACTCGATAACTATTAAAATTAAAACGAAGATAATAAAACTCGTAATAATAATTATTGATAATATGAACATTTATATGAATATATATACGTGAATAACGTATATATAATTATATAGGCGCGTATATTAATAATAATAATAATCACGAGTCATATTATAAATAATACAATTAGATATATATTAGGCTACGAAAGTGGCGTAATATTATTGAACGTATTATTATTATAAAAATTGTGTTATAAAACGGGAAACTTCCGACAATTATTAAACGGTTAATAAAATGTCATTTCGGATATATAACGGATAAACTTATTGAGTTATGCGAAATCGTTGTCACTCGGGTCCAGGTAAGTTACTATTTGTGACGTTCGTGTTGTCACGGATATATGACGATTAATATAGACGTTTTCTATAACTAAATAACCACTTAACCGTAAGGTTGAACCGGGTTATTTGGCTATATGAAATGAATATATTAATGGGCATCGTATCCTACGACGCCCATAGGTTATAGTATATGTAAAGTGTAATAAATTGCGAGCGTATATATCGGGAAATCTGGCCAATTTAACGATATATATGAGGAATTTATTAAACTATGATACATACTATATAGTAATTATGTGCTATGTGCTTTAGGTTGGGTGTAATCTTGGAACGGTATGTTACGTAAATAAATATGAGGATTATCAAATCGACGGATTTGATAAACTTCGGCGATTTATTTAAATGATATATTGGGCTACTATTAGATCCAGAGTTTATTTTATTATTCTTTATGTGATCTTTTTTGGTTTGTTATGAGTCAACCCACTACCCGTATGGATACCAAACGCAAATACACCAAACTAATACGAAATGGATTTTCGGAAATAAAACGGATTCTCGTCCGGGTTTGGGAATATTATATATTTGAGGAAATGATTTCTGAAAGAGTTAATATTGTTAGGTCGTGCCAAGTCCGTAGTTGCTGTGTCGTGAGTTATCATACATCTTATTTCTACCGACTACTTCTTGCTATTTTCTGGACGTGAGGTGAGTCATAGCCCCACTTTTTAATCTTGAACTATGTTTTCAATACTTGGGGTGAGAAACGTGCAAATTATTTACGTGGACTATTATCGCTTTTATATTCTTTCTAAACTTGCTATGCGTATGGACTAGGATCTATTGTCAGCTTTAGTCACATATGTCGTGTGTACTATTCAAGGTTGGCTTATTTGGTTATTGGTGGATTGTCAGCTTTAGTCACATATAGGTTGTGTGTACTATTCAAGGTTGGCTTATTTGGTTATTGGTGAACTGTCAGCTTTAGTCACATAGTTTCGTGTGTACTATTCAAGGTTGACTTATTTAGATACTATAGTGTGCACCTATAGGTTATTAATACTTCGGAGGTTATCCGAGTTATTATTGGTATTGCGGGGGCTACCCGAATATCTATGTTAGTACGGAAGGGTATCCGTGTGTTATGTTGAGAGCGGAGGGTATCTGCAGGCTTTTAGCGAATCCTTAGTCTAGCTAGCAAGCGTTTTGCGTATATGTCCACTATATTGTTAGTTGAATTTAAACCTATGATCTCACCAGCGAAAGCTGACTTTTAGCACGTTTTCTCAGGTAATTAAGTGTTGAGATGCATGCTTGGAATGGAAGGCTCGGCCAAGGCACACGGTTCATGGATCTATTTTTCTAAACTCTGATAATTAAATTTGGACCTATTGTTACTTTATTTTGGGCCTGACTATGAAGTATGTTGGGATAAATGTAAACCTTAAAACCCCGTTTTGGTTGTGTTTTTATTTTGTTTACTTTATCTTGTTCTATATTGTCTTGTGTTGGATACCAATCCCCGTAGCACTCCGAAAGCTTGTTGAGTCTTCCGTTGTATCAAATTTTGGGGGTGTTACAGATTGGTATCAGAGCCAAGGTTATAGAGAACTAGGTAAATAAACGCCTAAACTATAACCGTATTTTATAGAAAATGATCCTTGACCACCGCCCGTCAGCCCGCCAAGCCGAAGCATCTTCTATTATTTGAGGTATTATGAGATATTTGAGATGATTTGAGGTTTATGGATTTTAGTAATAAGATGGCATTCTCGAGGATTTATATGGTCTATATGTTTTATAAACATTTTAGTAATGCGGTGTTTGAAATTCTTTTGTTGAGATTATATATGGAACTATTTGATAAGTATATTTGGTATGGTATTATGAGTTGTGATTTAGTTGTTTTGAAACACTTACACCTACCCTACGCCGTTGTCACAGACTATGGCCTCCCATATGCCCGATGTCGTCGAGGATATTCTTACTGCACCGGTTTTACCTGCACAGTTCACTATGGCATCTGATGACCCTTACCAGATGGCCATGTCTTCAGCTACTGTATCACAGGCAGCTTCTACTTCAGCACTACCTGCTGCATCTACGCAGGGACCCTCATCTTCTTTAGGGCTCCCTGGTACATCGAGGCAGCTTACTCTTCATCAGGCTTTGGCTTGTGTGGCACCACGCTTTGCCCACCGAGCTACGGCACGCATGTCGGTACGCCCTACTCCATCACCTTTACAGATTGATGCTCATTCTCTTCTGTCTGAGGCGCCACCCACATCATTGCGTCGCCGTCCTAGATCACCTACTACATCTCCACATGGTTCACCTAGTAGGAGACGACGAGTGATGAGGTACTCTTCCGATGAGGAGGAGGAGGAGTACGAGGGTGAGGATGAGGCTGATGACCCTGAGCGGGAGGATGACCCTCGGGAGGCTGAGCAGGGTGATGATGATGACCCTGAGGAGGAGGATGACCCTCAGGAGGATGAGATGCCTGATGATGATGATGATGAGTTATTACCACCAGCTCAGGCTGAGGAGCCTGATTCACCTGTACACCCGATTGAGCCTGATTCACCTGATCATCCGTTCTTGTTTGAGTTGCCACCTGGTAGTCCCGTTGAGTCGGATGCATCTTCTGAGGTTTCTGCCGAGCATGCAGAGTTGGGTGAGATTGGCAGGTTGTGGGCTCGGATTACTGAGCTTAGTGAGAGAGTTGCACGTGTATCTGATCGACTTGAGAGAGTCATTGGAGAGTTTTTAGCAGATTTGAGAGTTGATTTGACTGTCGTTGTGGGCAGGACTACTGAGCTGAGGAGAGTTTTGATGGATGTCCACGAGCATATCGATAGTTTGCAGCGAGGATTTGTTACTGCTCGTGAGGCCGACCGCAAGCTTTGGCAAAGGAATGTCGAGCTAGAGAAGGAGGTGGCTGACCTCAAGAGAGACCGAGACACCCATAGCGTGGAGCTAGGATCGTTATGGAGGGATCTTGATAGCTTGAGGCAGGAGATGAGGAGTCTCCACCAGCCACGTGGCTAGTTGTTTGGATTATGTTATCTTTTTGCTTTCGTAACCGAGGAGTGTTCGGTTAGAAAAGCTATTTATCATATTTTGATGTATTTTGCTCAGTATTCGTCTCTTTTGGAACGATTAGTATGTTTTGTGTTATCCATTAGTTGGAACGATGTTAGATCGCTATTGTATGGTTGATGATTATTAGTATATGGTATTATGTGATTTTGGGTGTTAAGGAAATTGAGTCCTTATTCGCTTATTTGTTGTTACGTGGTGTATTGTTGCTATTCTTTCCATGATTGGTTTCGTTGAAATGTTTTGTTGAGCATATCGATAAGTTCTATTGGAGACTCATGAACTTGTATGATGTTACAGATCAATGGCACCACGACGAAACCCTGTTAGGTCTACCAGAACTGGTCCTGCTGTGACTACTCCTGTTCGCCGAGGTCGTCGACCTACTCGAAATGTTGAAACTCCTACTCCTGACAACCTGGACACCACTAACCGTAACAACAGGAATCAAAATGTTGATGTTCAGGGAGACAATGATCATGTTCCACTTAATGCACCTACTGTGGATCAAGCAATGATCAACCAACTCGTGGAGCAAAGAGTTGCTGAACTACTAGCTGAGTCAAATCATTCCAACAATTCTGCTGGAACTTTTCCACCTGTTCGTGCTAATGGATGTCAATACAAGGAATTCAAGATTTGTGGACCCATTGAGTTTGGTGGAACTGAAGGAGTGGTTTACTTAGTCAGATGGATTGAGAAGACTGAGTCAGTGTTTAATGTCAGCGGTTGTGCGGAGAATGCGAAGGTAAAGTTTGCTTCTTTTACTTTCAAGGATGAAGCTTTGACTTGGTGGAACAACTACCGAAATGCAGTTGGGAGTGATGTAGCTTATGCTATAACTTGGGAGCAATTTAAGTCCTTGCTGATTCAGACTTATTGCCCAAGGAATGAGGTCAAGAAGCTAGAGATTGAGTTTTGGAACCACAAGGTAAAAGGTACTGACATGGCGACTTACAATCGTCGTTATCAGGAATTAGCCTTGTTATGCCCAGATATGGTGAAAACTGAGACTCAAAAGATCGAGAGGTATACTGATGGGTTGCCTGTAGCTACGAGAAATGATGTGATTTCTGCTAGGCCTGCAAACATCCATGAGGCAATCACAATTGCTCAACAACTTATGGATTCGTTAGAATTAGAAGAAGCTGATAAGGAAAAGAATGGAAAGAGAAAGAGGGACCGTCACTCTAAGAGTAATGATCACCGAAGCAAGAGACAAGCTAAGGCTTATGCTATTGGGAATGGAGATAAGAAGAATCAGAACGGTGATGCACCCAAGTGTGATCGTTGCCACCAGCATCATAATGGATGGTGTAGTGTGAAATGCCATAATTGCTCAAGGAAAGGACACACAGCTAGGGACTGGAGAGCTCGGCCTCTTGCTATGGTTCAAGCTGCTCCTGAGATGAGAAATAAGGCAGATGTTACTTGTTATGGGTGTGGAAAGAAGGGACACTATAGGAATGAGTGTAGAGAATCGCGGAACCGTGGAAATCAAGGCTCGGGTGGTAATGGGTACAATTATGGAAACCGTGGAGCTGGAGGAAACCGTGGACGACAAGATAATGGGGACCAACGTGTGGAAGCTGGAGCTGCTCAGGGAAGAGTGTATGCACTCGGGAACGAGAGAGGAGAAGATCCGAACGTCGTTATTGGTACGTTCCTTCTCAATAATCGTTATGCTTCCATACTATTTGATACTGGTGCCAATAGGAGTTTTGTGTCCACTACGTTTGCACCCTTACTAGAGAAAACCCCGATGGCCTTAGGAATTGGATATGATATTGAGTTAGCAAATGGAAACCTAGAAAGGATTAATACCATCATTCGCGGTTGTACGTTAAATTTCTTGAACCATCCTTTCAACATAGATCTTCTACCCGTCACGTTAGGAAGTTTTGATGTCATCATTGGTATGGATTGGTTGTCGAAGTATCGTGCTCACATACTTTGCGACGAGAAGATCGTGCGCGTACCATACGGAAAGGAAGTCCTAAATATATTAGGAGACCGAAAGGATTCTAGGAGCCCATCCGGATTAGCAGTTATATCTTGCGCAAAGTTACCGAAGCTAATGGAGAAGGGATGTTACCTTTTCTTAGCTCAAATTTCTGAGAAGGGAGAGACGAAGAAAAAGGAAAGGTGCATTGGAGATGTGCCTATAGTTCGTGATTTTCCTGATGTGTTTCCCGATGACTTGCCGGGAATCCCGCCGACTAGACAATTGGAGTTTCAGATTGAGTTGATACCTGGTGCTGCGCCTGTAGCACGAGCGCCTTATCGTCTTGCACCTACCGAACTAGAAGAGTTGTCGAAACAATTGGCGGAGTTGGCCGAAAAAGGATTCATAAGACCAAGTTCTTCACCTTGGGGAGCCCCAGTCTTATTTGTGAAGAAGAAGGATGGATCATTTCGTATGTGTATTGATTATAGAGAGTTGAATAAGTTAACGGTGAAGAATCGATACCCGTTACCTAGGATCGACGACTTGTTCGATCAACTTCAAGGATCGAGTGTGTATTCGAAGATCGATTTGAGATCGGGATATCATCAACTTCGAGTTCGCGAGGAAGATATTCCGAAAACGGCTTTCAGAACCCGTTACGGGCATTACGAGTTTCAGGTGATGCCGTTTGGGTTGACTAACGCACCGGCAATATTCATGGATCTCATGAATCGGGTGTGTAAGCCTTACTTGGATAAGTTCGTGATTGTATTCATCGATGACATTCTGATTTATTCAAAGAGTGAGAAAGAGCATGAGGAGCATCTAAGACTCATTTTAGAATTGCTCAGGAAGGAGAAACTCTATGCCAAGTTTTCGAAATGCGAATTTTGGATTCCGACGGTACAATTTTTGGGTCATGTGATTGATAGACAAGGAGTCCATGTGGATCCTGCTAAGATTGAGGCGATAAAAGATTGGGCTGCACCTACAACCCCAACCGAAGTTCGTCAATTTTTGGGTTTAGCTGGTTATTACCGAAGATTCATTGAGGGATTTTCGAAGATAGCTAAACCATTGACCAAATTGACTCAAAAGAGTGTTACGTATGAATGGGGAGATAAAGAAGAGGAAGCGTTTCAATTGCTTAAGAAAATGTTGTGTAGTGCTCCTATCTTAGCGTTACCGAAAGGTAACGAGGATTTCGTCGTCTATTGTGACGCCTCACATAAAGGATTGGGAGCCGTGTTAATGCAACGAGAGAAGGTGATAGCTTATGCTTCCCGACAGCTCAAAAAGCATGAGAAAAACTACACTACCCATGATTTGGAGCTAGGTGCTGTGGTTTTTGCTTTAAGAATATGGAGACATTACTTATACGGAACAAAGTGTGTTGTGTTTACAGACCATAAAAGTTTACAACACATCTTAAATCAAAAAGAGCTCAACATGAGACAGCGACGTTGGATTGAGTTGCTAAGCGATTATGATTGTGAAATTCGCTACCACCCTGGTAAAGCAAACGTTGTTGCTGATGCTCTTAGTCGAAAGGAAAGAGTACCACCATTACGAGTTAGGTCATTAGGAATGACTATCGTATCGCCATTACCGTCTCAAATACTTGAAGCTCAAACGGAAGCGTTAAAAGCAGAAAATAGATCTGCCGAGAATATATTTGGGATGGCTGATAATGAGAAAGGATTTGTTAAGCGTTCTGATGGATTATTATGTTTTGGGGATCGGATTTGGATACCTTTATATGGAGAAATTCGGGAATTGATTATGCATGAGTCGCATAAGTCAAGGTACTCCATTCATCCTGGGTCCGATAAAATGTACCAGGATCTTAAGAAGTTCTATTGGTGGCCAAATATGAAGGCAGATATAGCATCATACGTTAGTAAGTGCCTGACATGTGCTAAGGTTAAAGCTGAACACCAGAGACCGTCAGGATTACTAACGCAACCAGAACTTCCAGTCTGGAAATGGGAGCGGATTACTATGGACTTCATTACCAAGTTACCGAGGACAGCTAGCGGTTGTGACACTATCTGGGTAATTGTGGATCGTCTGACAAAGTCTGCTCATTTCCTAGCTATTAGTGAAGATGATAGTGTGGATAAGCTTGCGAGGTTATATGTGAAGGAAATTATTTCGCGTCATGGAGTCCCGATATCTATTATTTCAGATCGTGATAGTCGTTTTACGGCAGCTTTGTGGCGATCACTTCAAACGGCTTTGGGGACGAGGCTTGATATGAGTACTGCATATCATCCCCAAACCGATGGTCAAAGTGAGAGGACCATTCAGACATTAGAGGATATGCTTCGTGCATGCATTATAGACTTTGGTAAAGGCTGGGAGAAGTATTTACCCCTTGCGGAATTCTCCTATAATAATAGCTACCACACCAGTCTTAAGGCTGCACCATTCGAAGCTTTGTATGGCAGAAAGTGTCGTTCGCCTATTGGTTGGGCAGAAGTTGGAGATAGCCAACTTACAGGCCCTGAGCTTATTTTAGAAACTACAGAGAAAGTAGCTCAGATTCGTGATCGGTTGCAAGCGGCCAGAGATAGGCAGAAGAGCTACGCCGATCAGAGACGTAAACCTTTAGAGTTCCAGGTTGGAGACAAAGTAATGCTGAAAGTCTCGCCTTGGAAAGGTGTAATACGTTTTGGGAAACGTGGTAAACTCAACCCACGCTACATTGGACCATTCTTGATCTTAGAAAGAATTGGGCCCGTGGCTTATAGGTTGGAATTACCGTCCGAACTGAGTAAAGTTCACGACGTGTTCCACGTGAGTAATCTGAAGAAATGTCTTTCCAATGAAATGCCCGTCATTCCAATGAGGGATATTCGCGTTGATGAGAAACTGAATTTCGTGGAAGAACCGATTGAGATTTTAGATCGTGAAGTTAAACGACTCAAGAGAAGTCGCATTCCGCTCGTCAAGGTTCGTTGGAATTCCCGACATGGACCAGAATTTACGTGGGAACGTGAGGACGAGTTCAGGAAGAGATATCCGAAGCTTTTCACTTCGTAGATGAATTTTTCCGAGTGAAACCCGGGACGGGTTTCCTTCTGAGACTGGGAGGATGTGACAACCGGCAGTTTAGGGAGCTATTTTAAAAACCCGCATTACGATTTAAGTTCGTTTATAATTTTTATTTGAAATTTTCATTTCACAACGAACTTGTAAGACCTATTTTATGGATATTTTTAATTAATGACGTTATGGAATTCGTGAATTATGTTCATAATTCATTTTTGATTTAATGCTCGGTGATGTATATTTGAATTCTCACTTGGTACTACGTTGACTTTGGCACTAGGATTACCTAACGAAAGTTTATGATTCGTCTTAACGAGTCCGACTATATTTGTAATTAGTTACGAGATGTTTTCGAGAGATATTGAAGTTTTGAAATGAGTTCGGGTTCGGGCCACATGTTTTTACATTTACCCGTGTTATCCGCTCCACACCGTAATATTATTATTATTATTATTATTATTATTATTATTATTATTATTATTATTATTATTATTATTAAAAAAAATATATATATAATAAGGGTGTGTTTGGTCCGGTTCACCCACACACACACTCACCCTCACCACTTTTCATTCTCTCTCTCAAAAACACATCTCCTCCCCCATCTCTTTAACCTAGCCGCCGACCACCAAACTCGGCCACCACCGCCGCTACTTCGATCGCCCAACAAAATAAATACCACCATCTTCTTCCTCTCTCCATCCTCTTTCATTTGGTATATCATACATACCCTAGAACCACCATTAACACCACCAAACTTGTAATAATTCGTTCGAGTTTTTATTACCTTTACTAGATCCGTTCATTTGGAGGTCCAAGAAGGTGAGAAGGAGTTATTTTCGGGTTTTGGGTGCCACGAATTGGTACTAATCCGTGGCTACACGGATTATTTCGATAGGAATCGAATTGTTTTTAATGGGAAATGATGTTTTGATGATTAATATTACGTTTGGTATCCGGGTTTCTTGGTTTTGATTGTGGTTGACTCGGAAACCGAGAGCTTATGCTCTCGGCTTATTTTGATTCGAGCCTTTGTGAGGCTTTGGATCCCTTGGTTTTGTTGTTGGTTATTGTCGATGGTGTTATGCTCTTCGATCCGAGCTAACTGAGACCTATGAGGTCTCGGGGTTTCCGTTGGTTGCTCGTATGACCACGCCGAGACCCGTATGGGGGTTCTCGTTTGGTCGTGGTTCGAGCCTCGAGCTCGTAGACTTGTTGTGATTCGACCCTTGTGGGTCGCGGCTTTTAGCCGCGTTATTATTTTGTTGCCGAATGACCATTTGGGTCGAATGGGTCTAATGGTTACTTTGTGGTGCTCTTGTGAGCTATGTGATTATTGTATGTTTGGTTCGAGTCCTTGTGACTCGCGGTTTGGAGCCAAGACTCAATTGAGTCGTATAGACCCGGGTTTGGCTTGGTAAACCAACTCGAATGTGACTTGGTTATATTTACTTAATTATAACTTGTATTAGTAACTTGGTTTTGGATTTGGCTTTGGTTGATTTGTTTTGGCCGAATACATGCAGGTCGAGACCGTGTTTGGTCTCGACATTGGATATTGATATTGGTTTTGAGGAGTTGTTGACGAAAAGTGTGATTGGGGACCGATTGTGAGACGGTCGTTAGATTGACGGAGATAGGTTAGTCGGGTGCCGTAGTCGGACCCTCATGTTGTAGCACGTGGTTTGAGATTGTTTGGACGGAGATGTATTATCTTATGACTTTTACTTATTATTTTGGACTTGGACAATGAGCCGAGAGTCATGACTCGGACATGTGACCATTTCGTATGACTCGATAACTATTAAAATTAAAACGAAGATAATAAAACTCGTAATAATAATTATTGATAATATGAACGTTTATATGAATATATATACGTGAATAACGTATATATAATTATATAGGCGCGTATATTAATAATAATAATAATAATCACGAGTCATATTATAAATAATACAATTAGATATATATTAGGCTACGAAAGTGGCGTAATATTATTGAACGTATTATTATTATAAAAATTGTGTTATAAAACGGGAAACTCCCGACAATTATTAAACGGTTAATAAAATGTCATTTCGGATATATAACGGATAAACTTATTGAGTTATGCGAAATCGTTGTCACTCGGGTCCAGGTAAGTTACTATTTGTGACGTTCGTGTTGTCACGGATATATGACGATTAATATAGACGTTTTCTATAACTAAATAACCACTTAACCGTAAGGTTGAACCGGGTTATTTGGCTATATGAAATGAATATATTAATGGGCATCGTATCCTACGACGCCCATAGGTTGTAGTATATGTAAAGTGTACTAAATTGCGAGCGTATATATCGGAAAATCTGGCCAATTTAACGATATATATGAGGAATTTATTAAACTATGATACATACTATATAGTAATTATGTGCTATGTGCTTTAGGTTGGGTGTAATCTTGGAACGGTATGTTACGTAAATAAATATGAGGATTATCAAATCGACGGATTTGATAAACTTCGGCGATTTATTTAAATGATATATTGGGCTACTATTAGATCCAGAGTTTATTTTATTATTCTTTATGTGATCTTTTTTGGTTTGTTATGAGTCAACCCACTACCCGTATGGATACCAAACGCAAATACACCAAACTAATACGAAATGGATTTTCGGAAATAAAACGGATTCTCGTCCGGGTTTGGGAATATTATATATTTGAGGAAATGATTTCTGAAAGAGTTAATATTGTTAGGTCGTGCCAAGTCCGTAGTTGCTGTGTCGTGAGTTATCATACATCTTATTTCTACCGACTACTTCTTGCTATTTTCTGGACGTGAGGTGAGTCATAGCCCCAGTTTTTAATCTTGAACTATGTTTTCAATACATGGGGTGAGAAACGTGCAAATTATTTACGTGGACTATTATCGCTTTTATATTCTTTCTAAACTTGCTATGCGTATGGACTAGGATCTATTGTCAGCTTTAGTCACACATGTCGTGTGTACTATTCAAGGTTGGCTTATTTGGTTATTGGTGGATTGTCAGCTTTAGTCACATATAGGTTGTGTGTACTATTCAAGGTTGGCTTATTTGGTTATTGGTGAACTGTCAGCTTTAGTCACATAGTTTCGTGTGTACTATTCAAGGTTGACTTATTTAGATACTATAGTGTGCACCTATAGGTTATTAATACTTCAGAGGTTATCCGAGTTATTATTGGTATTGCGGGGGCTACCCGAATATCTATGTTAGTACGGAAGGGTATCCGTGTGTTATGTTGAGAGCGGAGGGTATCCGCAGGCTTTTAGCGAATCCTTAGTCTAGCTAGCAAGCGTTTTGCGTATATGTCCACTATATTGTTAGTTGAATTTAAACCTATGATCTCACCAGCGAAAGCTGACTTTTAGCACGTTTTCTCAGGTAATTAAGTGTTGAGATGCATGCTTGGAATGGAAGGCTCGGCCAAGGCACACGGTTCATGGATCTATTTTTCTAAACTCTGATAATTAAATTTGGACCTATTGTTACTTTATTTTGGGCCTGACTCTGAAGTATGTTGGGATAAATGTAAACCTTAAAACCCCGTTTTGGTTGTGTTTTTATTTTGTTTACTTTATCTCGTTCTATATTGTCTTGTGTTGGATACCAATCCCCGTAGCACTCCGAAAGCTTGTTGAGTCTTCCGTTGTATCAAATTTTGGGGGTGTTACAAATTGGTACCTTGATTGTTGCGTGAGATCTTGACTATTTTACAAAAAGTCAAGATCAGATCTGGATAGGCAGCCCAGATCTATCCGCACATCCGCACGAATTAAAATTCGTATATGCTTTGTTGCTTTTCTAAATTTTCTGTAAGATTCGTATATGCAACTAGCAACTAATGACTCAATTTATATATTTATTTTGGGAGGAAGGGGGGCACAACCCCTCCTATCTCCCATGAAGTTTGCTCACCATGTGGAGTCATGCGAGGTATATATAACTACAATATAAGAAAAATACATAATACGTTCCTGTACTATGATTATCTATCTAACTACTACAAATTTAGTAAAATATCATCACTTACGATTTTAATAATTTCTCCTCACGTGGTGATAGACTAGATTTGTTTACATTTTTGTCTACAAGTAAAATTAATAATATCGTCGGAAGCGCAACTAAATTTGAGGATGTATTTGAAGCTCTTTTCATCTAAAGGTACCCTAGCTTTGGACATTTCCACTTGAAGACGTACAATGAGATAATAACTAATTGGGTTTTACTCCGCCTATTAGATCACCATGTGTGGAAGCTTCTTCACAAACCTTAGAAGTTTCTAAATCCCCCCTCACGAAAAAATCTATAATACCTTTTGTAGATTCGAAACTTGATGTGGTTGAAGAATATTTTGTCTTTGAAGGCGCCGTGGAAAATGTAGAAAATACAATAAACCACACTATGCAAGCTTCTTTGTCTTTTGTCTTGAAAATGATGATTGTTCGTTTGGGGGACATGATATCAACAATGTCTTCTCACTATGATGAATATTTCACATCTACCAATCCACGTAAGTTGAAATGATAATACCATGTTTGAACTGCCCAACCACAATTTATATGCCCATAGCCTTTTTCATGACTAGAGGAACCCAAACAGAGCCATCACACCACGATATATTGCATATAACCCTTTTTCATGACTTGTAACTCCCTGCATGCACATATTTCTCCCCTCATGATGGTTACTATCTATCTGAAGCATCATAAATCAGTGTATGTCTAAACTATTCCGTGAGAAGATGTTGACAATCTAAATATCTATATAAACTCCCCTATTTCTTTTTTCTTTTCAGACCTTTTTATCGATACAACAACTAAAAGTAGTGACAAGCTCTAGAGAAAATCTTGAAATACGATCTTTTAATGAATTAGGTGACACAAATCCTTGACTTAAACTTGTACTAATCTTGTGACTAGAACGGTGTGGCGACTTTGAGAGTGACTAAATACCCTATACTCATACCCCCAAGTTTATGTAGTACACAATTAACCTCTTGATGAATCCTCAACATCGTGAGCCATTGAATACTAATCTTGTATTACCTAAAGTGACAGTTACCCCATAATGCATTAAGAGCCAACTTATATGTTTATAGATCTAGTGTAATAACACCGACCAAAAATTGTTGTTACATCAGCGCTAGATTTCCATGCCTATTTTTAACACCAATACCCAAAAATACCCTCTAACTAGTAACAACATAGCACCACCATCTTGTGACCCACCATTTTATTTTATTTTCCATTTTTTCAAACAACCTTATTTTTCATACATTAAATGAAAGTACAAATAACATTGTTGGCTAATAATGCTAATGCGAATAATCATTCTCGTTTGGTTTTTAGTCTAAACATACGGATGTACCATTCCTTATATGACGAAAGGTGTAACTTACTCTAATTTAATTGTTAAGTATTCATTAATTTAGTGTGTGTTAAGTTGATCCTTCCTATTAGCCTAATGAAACTGTCGTGTTTGGTTTTTATTCAATCAAAAAGTTAGAATAATAGGAGTATATATGATTATATATAAGATCGAGAAAAATCCTTACACTTAAACCCTCCAAAATTATATAGATAATTTGAATGTGCAGTGATGATGGTCACTGGTCATTGTGTTGACATGGAAAAAATGTATGTAGGTTAGGCAAGATGCTTATACTTTTATACAAAGTTTCTTGCAGACCATAAACGAAAATACCAAGAGTTCAAGTGTATTATAGTAAGCATGCATGGATAACAAATATCAGACAAACGGAATCACTACTTGAGTAACACTTGCCTTTTAAAGAATGTGTGTCTCGGGGATGGTAATACCATTCGGTTTTGGGATGATATATGGAATAACCATGGGCACCGCCCGAAACTCTATCCGCATATCTTTGCTCTAGGACATGTATATATATAGGATTGCAGATCTGATCCACGGGGGTCGAGCAATCAGCGAGTTAACCGGGTTGCAGCAAAGTCTAACTCCCCTTTCACTTTATGAGTAGTATAATCCAGATAACTGATAAGTGGCAGTGGGCTCTCGCATCTAATGGGCAATTCACTGTTCAGAGATAAATGGAGGTTCTGTGCATTAAAAGTACGTAGACTAGCATATGAATTTGGATTTTTTTTTCCCTTTTAATATGATGAACCTATTGTTTGACCAAGTATACAAGTGTTGTGGCATTGTAGGTTCTTGAAACTTAAAGGTTATTGGGATTCCGGGCTCGCCGTGCAATAATGGAATTGTGCTTGAGAGTGAAGCACGGAAATGATGTGTAGTTATGGTTCATTTAATAAGTTGATGCTTATTTGATTACACGCATTATGAACTTAAGTGTATGATTGAAAATGGATAAAAGGCCATTAGAAAATTAGATTGTATTTGACGAAATTTTATTAGAAAATTAGTTTGTAGGATATTTTAAGAGAATTGGGCCACTTATTGCTACAATGCTGGTTTATTTTTTCCTGCACTACTGGGTCATTTTGGATGCGAATTTGAGTAACTTTTGTTCTTGTTTTTCGAAGTCATGCTTTAGGTAGACATGAATTAGACTCAAAAATATCATAATCAAATATATTATGTTTAGGGTCATCCAATATATGAATTATGAAGTTATGAAGTAATGATGTATGATCGACCTAATTACCACTAACCACCACCCAGCTAATTCTAACAAACCAATTACGTACGCGTTACATTCTGTTACCCATGCATACTAATGGCTTTTAACTGCACTAACTTTAAACCAAAACTCATTATATGCTACACTAACCCACTGCAACTCACATGACAAGCTTACTGGTTCAAAACAAACCTCCCATTTAAAAGATTCTGACATATATACCAATCAAAACACATGTACACACTGAGATATATAAAAAGGGAATTCAATCTCGTGTTCAAAATTTTTTTTTCCTTGTTGATTACTCGTAATTCAATACATGTCTTCGCTACTTTGTTACGTGGTACATTTGAGCGAGTTATAAGTGCAAACGTCGGAGACGTAAATTAAGTTTTATTGACGATAAAATAATAGATGTGGGTTAGGATCGAACTCGAGATCACGGAATTACACACTTTACGTATGAAAAGTAAATGAATAATAATTATATATAAATGTTATATTAAGTATTAAAATATAAACACTTAACGTTCATTAACATTTAACGGAAAAGGCTAACGACCGTTAGACGAATAAAAAGAAAGAATCTATAGATGAAATTTGGAATGTCAAGAAGGCTCTAGAATCCCTTTGTGGGTTCTATGGGCCGATCGACCAAGGAAGGAATCCCACCTCCTTTGTGTCTTGAGCTCCAAGTTATATCCCCTATATAAACACACAAGGATTATTGGTTTTTCATAACTTCAACGCATAATCTTAAGTGTGTTTTTCTCTCCTCTTCTCCTTGCAAAAATTCGACACCCCATTAAAGTTTAAGGGAGTCGAAATTTTGTGATCTCAAGTGTTTGTGTTTGTATTACTTGCATAAACGTTTACTTGAAGTAGTACGTATGTACAAGAACCCGATTCAAACACACTATTGTTTGATTCTTGGATTGAATTCTTTTAATTCACATAAACCCTAATTAGGGTTCTTGAGTTGAATATTTGCATCACTTGATTCTTGTTCGGGCTAGAATCACTACGATACGTTTACTATTTATATTTGATTAATTAATTACATGTTATATGATCTTGTTATAATTGCTTCCGCTATGCATACTTGATGTTAATTGGTTTACTTATATGCATGTCATGATTATATAATTCTAACAGTGGCATCACGAGCCGTTATAATGTGTAATTAATTATCAAAACACATAAAAATTGAATATTGATTTGTTTAGTTACATGTTTTTAGGGTTTTCATATTCCTTACCCTAATTTTTTATGGGTCGATTGACCTTTATAGGTTTTTAGGGTTTTGGTTTTGATTTTTAATATGATTAGAAACCCTAGGATGTCATGTAATTGTTTATGCGTTTTAGTAAACGATCTTTGTGCGATATGTTAATTGTTAAGCATAATCCATGAAAAGTGCATGTTTGCATGGATTTAATTGTGTGATGAATTTAAATTGTTTAAATTGGATATATGAATTAAATTGTTAAGTTATATCAAAACATGTAAATTTATTTATAGATGTCGAATTAGGGAAGACTCCAATTTTAAGTAATCAATTACGTGCTATGTGGTGTTTGTTTAGTTTTGGCTTACGCAATCGATTTGTCGATATATGTGGATCTTTTTCCTTTGAAGAAGAAAGCTGATGCGTGGGATTGCGCCCTCGCAAAAGGTTTTACCTCTCAAGGGATCTTAAGAAGCTTGCAATCCCCACCACGCAGTGTAACTGTTCGTTGTAGTATAGTATAGTGACAAGTACCGGGGGATTGATCGTTCAACTCAGGAATAGTGTTCGTTAGGGTTAAAATTCTACTGACCTAGGTCTAAGGGTGAGGGATGATTCTTTTTGTATTTTTAAATTTTAAAGAAAGCAAGTAAAATCTCGGGTTTTGAAGGAGTGGGCGGAATTAGTTGCTAGTCAACTAACCCAATTAACTAAAGATGCAATCAAAATAAAATAAAATAAACTTAAACTAAATGTGTGGTGGAAACAATAATAAGAGAAAATGTGTTTACTTAGATTTCACTACTCCCTAGATATCTTTTACCGGTTGATTAGCTTGTTACAATTGCATAGATGACGGGTTATATTCCTTAATACTAGTCGTAGGGCTATCTACGATATTCCATAACTCTATAGGCTTCTACTTCATTCTAGGTCGAGCCGACTACTAGCTCCTAACGTAGTATCACTAGCAGTTGCCTACGCATTAAATACAACCAATAAAGCGTAGTACACCTCCGATCATGTTTCTTAAGACGTTCAAGCAAGTTACCAATTGGAAGTCTGCTGATGCGTGGGAATCGCAACAGGCTTTACCTCTCGAGGGATCTCGAGAAGCTTACAACCCCCACCAGGCAGTGTACCTGATCGTTGTAGTATAGTATAGTGACAAGTACCGGGGGATTGATCGTTCAGCTTAGGAATAGTGTCGCTAGGATTAGAAAACCTAATTAATAGTTCTAAAGGTGAGGGATGATTATTTTGTGTTTTTGTATTTTTATGAAAGCAAGTAAAATCTCGGGTTTTGGAAGAGTGGGCGGAATTAGTTGCTATTCAACTAACCCAAAACTAATATATAATCAAAATAAAATACTAAAAATGAAATTAAACTAAATTATACTAAGGTTGTGAGCAGTAATTGGAGAAATTGTGTTTACTTAGACTTCACTACTCCCTAGATATCTTTTACACGTTAATTACTTGTTATACTTGTATGGTTGACGGATTGTATTCCTTAATATCATTCGTGGGGTGGCATACATAACTCCCCAACTCTATGAGCTCTTATCTCCTCCTACACCATGACCCAGCACAACTATAGGGATTGTAAACAGTGGCTCATGCATTAAATACAACCAATAAAGACCTAGTACGCCTCGGTTCATGTTTCTTAAGACGTTCAAGCATGTTACCATTTGGAGATCTGCCAGTTTTCTTAAGCCTAACATATAAAATCATTCATCCAAGAACAAGAATAAACAAGTAATCAACACATAATCAACATCTAGGTTTCATTAGATCTAAGCAAACACAAAAGAGATCTAGCCTAGCATAATGGAATTGAGACAAGAACAAGATATAGACAACCAACACATAGACATATTGATTGAATTAGAAGAACACTTATCTCAATTACAATGCAAGGTATCAAGGGTTTGGAACCCTTGAAAAACTTGTAAAAGATACACCAAATTCGTCTTTAGGGTTTCACCAAAACTTCTCTCCTTTTTTTAATGAAAAAACTAGAAAACTATATATAGGAAAACTGGGCTGACGGCGTCATGACAACCATGTGACGCCGTCACCTCGCCGCCAAATACTTCCTCGGACGGCCTTGATTTACTTATGACGGCCTATGTGACGCCGTCACCAACCACGGTATTTTATTCTTGCAACTTTGACGCCGTCAGGATGACTTTTGACGCCGTCATCAACTACGGTGTTTTATTCTTGATGTCTGACGCCGTCAGGGTATAACTCTTGACGCCGTCACCTAGTGTCTTCAGCATGGAAAATTGATACTTTGCCGTTTTCTTCACTTTTATGCTCCAAAAACGTCCAAAATGGCTTCTTTTCCAGAATTCACTCTCCAAACACCTAAAATCACAAAAGGAACGATTTAGGGCAATATTTGATCAAATAAAGTCGGATTCGGGCTTAAATGACCCCCTAAAAACGGATCATTTTTCGCCTCATCATATACCCTTACACTTGAGATTTGCTTGTCCTCAAGCAAATGAGCTTTTATTCTACTCAAAAGACAAGTTAGGGGTCATTTAACACTAATATATAAGTAATTACAACAAATAATCGTTCCACTAAAGACCAATAGACAAGCACGGAGGTCATACACAAGCACCTCGCAAATAGTGTTTAGACACTCACATCTCTCGGGTGTAATAAAGTAATATAACATTATGGAAATGGAAGATATCTCTCACTACCTGTCATAGCAAAATAGATTACCATAGGCTTGGGAAAGGATCAAACCTCCACCACATGGCGTAAGCACCTAGGATAAACTATCAAAGAGGTCTTTTAAAGGGTTGTAACGTTAGGTATAGGGATATGAATTACACGGTTTTGTTGGATAAAGGAAGTTTTTACTGGTGGCGAATTAACAATCTTGGTTAATTACATGTACAATGTGGCGTTGCTAAGCCAAGACTAGACTCGACTTAAGCTAATAAATGAAAAATAACAAAAACATAAAATGAACATAGAATAAAAACGGGATGGTAGTCCGTATGTTTTTTCTCTTTTTCTTTTCTATTTTTTTTTCTTGATTTTTTTTTTTTTTTTTTTTTTTTTTTTTTTTTTTTTTGCATACACTCTTACCCTACCATCCAAAATAATACAACATAGGGGTATAAGCATTCCCCTTACACTTGAATCTTTACATACTTTACATTAAACTAATCTAATGACTCGAATTAAGAAAATTAAAACACTTGGAGCACTTTTAAGATTAACGTACATATGGGGGTAATAATATTATGTTCTTCCCCATTACTCCATAAAATAAGTACTTACCCATGAGTCCCAATCGTCCCAAAACAATATGTACAAGGATATGACTCGACTTAGCAACCATGTAATCAATTAGATAGTTAACTTAGGGTTTAACAAATAACAATAATGCACTAAAAATGAGCGCATACACGGAAGGCTAAGGTGATTTGGGTGTACATTTAAGTGGGGTGTAACAAATTCTTCCTTTAAGTAAGATGCTTAAAGTTAGAAACGAAAAGATAGGCTCGGAGGGGTGTACTAGGGGTTTCGTGTACTAAAAATGAGTACAACGCTAAGGGTGTGGGAAAAATTAGTTGACTTAACTAGCCAAGTAATATGACTTAAATGGTCAAGTAATTATGATACGGGTTTAACACAAGGGTGATCCTAATGCCTCTTATCATGTAGTAAATCCTACCACACGAATGTAGTCTCAATAGCGGTCTCGAGATGCATCACTAACGCAAGTTCTAGAATCTAAATGCTACCGGTACACTCATAAGCACTAATAATGAATGCTTTTCCTATCAAATCTAAAGGCGAACCTCACATTTTTGGGTGGAAAATTTTTCTGAATATACGGTTATGTGCTAGTCATACAATCTCCTATCCATAAGACGCTTGCTATTGCTAAAGTTTCACTCCTAAATGTTGTAAAAAATTTTAAATTTGGCGCTAAAATTACACTAACAAGTATTTCTCATAGTTTTATTACACATCTACTATCAAACAAAACAAACTCAAGCGAAAGTGCATATGTAAGGTATCATCTTTTTACCCTCCCCTTACACTTAAGATGAACATTGTCCCCAATGTTCAAGTAAAGAATGTAAAAGTGAAAAAGTAAAGAGAATGAAATCAAATACTCCCCTGATTCGCTCGGTATGGATTATAGGTTGGCCAGGTTAAATCTTGCTCCAAAAAAATGAACAATCAAAGCTTCCCTTCCAGAATATAAATCATCTTCTTGTCATAAATAACCTGTAAATCCTGACGACAATAGACAAGACAACCTCGCGTAAAATCGGTGGCATCCTATATAAGTTACTAAATCCTAGAAAACAAAGTAAGATATAATGCTTGTGGAATGAAGTTTGCAGATTTCCTGGAGATTATAAAACTTAATAATTCACAAAAACCATAAGACTCCGTTAGAAAAACAAAACCGGTAAAATTTCCAGATTTTTAACTCCTGACGCCGTCAAGAGTAATACTCTGACGCCGTCAGAATGGACCTGCAGAAATTCTTATGTTGAGTTTCCGGAAAATTTCTGGAAAAACTTTGTCCTACTTACTGGAAAATCCTGCAAAACCTCATTATGACTCAATACAAGCATTTGACTCTAACAAATACGAATATACATGTTCATTTAATATTGTGGAGAATCATGATCGGTTTGTTTCTTGAAAACATATTTGGGGTTTCCCCTTACACTTATCTTTTGCAAAAATACCTTTAGGTTGAAGTTAAGACTAGGCCAAACAACATAATAAAGTATTTCCACATTTCAATTGAGAAACATGATCATCCAACAATAAAAATAAAACATGCATACGGAAGCAAATAACAATCAAACAAATAAAATCACACAAAGCATGGGTTGCCTCCCAAGAAGCGCTTTTCTTTATTTACGAGTCTTGTAGCTAGACTCAAAGTCATGGGTTACTACGTGACTTCATCATTGGTTCCATTCTCCGATTGTAAATATTCCTTGTAAAAACCAATCACCTTTTTCTCAATCGCCCCCATAATCATTTGGGCAAATTCTTCATCGACCTTATACCTTGGTCCAAGGGCCAAGCAATCTTTGTAGTAAAGACTCCTTTTTTCCCAAACATAGTCCATGCCCTTTTTCTTATCCTCCTCATCAATATCCTCAAAAGCACCAACGTTGTCCTGATCAAAACAAGATATAAAGCGAAATTCTTTCATCCTATTGGGCATCCTATAAGTGATACTATCGTTGTTACTTGCAAATCGAATCGTGCCTTCTACCTCATCATATTCTAACTTAGACTCCTCAACAAATGGTTTGCCAAACACAACATTGGATAATCGACAATCAATAACATTAGCAAGATCCTCCACAGTCATAAAGTCGGTGACAAAAGTGAAATTACCAACAAAGACACGTAAACCTTTAACTCTCCCGACAAAGTTACAAACTCCACCGGGGTACTTGGGATCCCTTCTAGGTTCAAGTCTTGTGTTCACTATATCATCAAAAACCGTTGAGGACATAATATTGATTGGAGATTTAAAGTCAATGTAAGCATTGCTAATGTGCCTATATCCAATCATACATGGTATCTTAGCATTCTTAGGATCGCCTCTCTTGATCTTAGGTTCAATTATGGTGAAAGGAGATCGCGGGTTATCAATAAGGTTATTATAGTATGCAATCTCCTCCTTAGTGGGGTAGAGATTAAAGTAATCGTTAAGCCTCGGATCCATTGCCTCCTCTTCAAGTCTCTCAACAATATTCACAAAGTCATTAGGCCCTAGGTCCTTATTTGAATACAAGGCGGTTGCTAGGTCACTAAATGTATGTTCGAGTTCAATCTTAATCAACCTATTAAGCTCTCTAAGTTCCCTAATCTCACTCTCAATTTGTTCACGTAACACAGCCACTTCACTAGGGGAAAGGGGTGGATTCGCGTTTTCCATAATGGTCAACGGAATAGTCAATGAGGTTAATTTACTAACAGAGGCACAAAGAAATAAGATAGACTAAAGAAGACCTAAAAATAAAAATAAAATCTTACTAGAAAGGAATCTAGCAAGTAGACCTAATAAAAAGAAATCCTAACCTAGACAATAACTATTCCCCGGGCTGCGGCGCTAAAAACTTGATGCGTGGGAATCGCAACAGGCTTTACCTCTCGAGGGATCTCGAGAAGCTTACAACCCCCACCAGGCAGTGTACCTGATCGTTGTAGTATAGTATAGTGACAAGTACCGGGGGATTGATCGTTCAGCTTAGGAATAGTGTCGCTAGGATTAGAAAACCTAATTAATAGTTCTAAAGGTGAGGGATGATTATTTTTGTGTTTTTGTATTTTTATGAAAGCAAGTAAAATCTCGGGTTTTGGAAGAGTGGGCGGAATTAGTTGCTATTCAACTAACCCAAAACTAATATATAATCAAAATAAAATACTAAAAATGAAATTAAACTAAATTATACTAAGGTTGTGAGCAGTAATTGGAGAAATTGTGTTTACTTAGACTTCACTACTCCCTAGATATCTTTTACACGTTAATTACTTGTTATACTTGTATGGATGACGGATTGTATTCCTTAATACCATTCGTGGGGTGGCATACATAACTCCCCAACTCTATGAGCTCTTATCTCCTCCTACACCATGACCCAGCACAACTATAGGGATTGTAAACAGTGGCTCATGCATTAAATACAACCAATAAAGACCTAGTACGCCTCGGTTCATGTTTCTTAAGACGTTCAAGCATGTTACCATTTGGAGATCTGCCAGTTTTCTTAAGCCTAACATATAAAATCATTCATCCAAGAACAAGAATAAACAAGTAATCAACACATAATCAACATCTAGGTTTCATTAGATCTAAGCAAACACAAAAGAGATCTAGCCTAGCATAATGGAATTGAGACAAGAACAAGATATAGACAACCAACACATAGACATATTGATTGAATTAGAAGAACACTTATCTCAATTACAATGCAAGGTATCAAGGGTTTGGAACCCTTGAAAAACCTGTAAAAGATACACCAAATTCGTCTTTAGGGTTTCACCAAAACTTCTCTCCTTTTTTTAATGAAAAAACTAGAAAACTATATATAGGAAAACTGGGCTGACGGCGTCATGACAACCATGTGACGCCGTCACCTCGCCGCCAAATACTTCCTCGGACGGCCTTGATCTACTTATGACGGCCTATGTGACGCCGTCACCAACCACGGTATTTTATTCTTGCAACTTTGACGCCGTCAGGATGACTTTTGACGCCGTCATCAACTACGGTGTTTTATTCTTGATGTCTGACGCCGTCAGGGTATAACTCTTGACGCCGTCACCTAGTGTCTTCAGCATGGAAAATTGATACTTTGCCGTTTTCTTCACTTTTATGCTCCAAAAACGTCCAAAATGGCTTCTTTTCCAGAATTCACTCTCCAAACACCTAAAATCACAAAAGGAACGATTTAGGGCAATATTTGATCAAATAAAGTCGGATTCGGGCTTAAATGACCCCCTAAAAACGGATCATTTTTCGCCTCATCATCTGCCAGTTTTCTTAAGCCTAACATCGAATTAAATCATCCACAACTATTATAAACAAACCATCAACCAATAATCAACATCTAGGTTTCATTACATCTAAGCAAACACAAGAAAAACCTAGCCTAGCATGTTAAAAAGAAGACAAGCATAAGATAAAATCAAACAACACATAGGCATATTGAATGATTATTGGAAAACTTATCTTCAATTGAACATGGATGGAACAAAGGTTTAAACCCTTGTTGTTACAGAAAATTCATCTAGGGTTTGCACACAAAGTTCTCCAAAAGTTCCACCGCTTAATGAATGAAAATTAGAAAACTATATATAGATTTTACACCTTGACGGAGTCACGTTATAGCTTGTGGCGCCGTCAACTGGCCACCAAATTAAAGGCCGTATTACCCAGATCCAATCTTGACGCCGTCATGTTGAGAATAAGCTCTGGACCGTCACATATAAGTTGATCATGACGGCCTTGGTGACACTGTCAGGCGTTTTTGCCTTGAAATAGTTCTGGGTCGTCATGTGTATTTTCCATATCCACCTCTTTTGCCAAGGTTGACGCCGTCACTTGTATGGTCTTGACGCCGTCAGGTACTATTCCCAGCAAGGATTTTGAGACTTTGTCATTTTCTTAACTTAATTGCTCCAAAAACGTCCAAAATGCTTCCTTTTCCAGATTTCTCCTCAAAAGTACCTAAAATGACAAAATGAACGATTTAGGGTAATAATTGATCAAATAATCACGAATTCGGGCTTAAATGACCCCTTAAAAGTGGTACACTTTCTCCTTATCAAATACCATTACACTTGAGATTTGCTTGTCATCAAGCAAATGAGCTTTTAATCTAATCAAAATACAAGTTAGGGGTCATTTAACACTAAGATAAAAGTAATTACAACAAATAATCGTTCCACTTAAAACCAAAAACAAGCACGGAGGTTATACACTAGCACCTCACAAATAGTGTTTAGATACTCACATCTATCAGGTGTAATAAAGTATATATCACAATAAGGAAATGGAAAACATCTCTCACTACCTGTCATAGTAAATAGATTACCATAGGCTTGGGAAAGGATCAAACCTCCACCACTTGGCGTAAGCACCTAGGATAAACTATCAAAGAGGTCTTTTAAAGGGTTATAACATGAGGTGTAGGGATATGATAAACACGGTTTTGTTGGATAAAGGTAATTTTTACTAGTGGCGAGTTAATCATCTTGGTTAATTAATGTATAGCATGGCGCTGCTAAGCCAAGACTCAACTCGACTTAAGCTAATCAAAACTACAAACTATGAAACAAACATAAATTGAAACGGGATGGTAGTCCATATGTTTTTCTTTTTTTCTTTTTCTATTTTTTTTTCTTTTTCTTGATTTTTCGAATCTTTTTATTTTTATTTTTATTTTAATTTTTTTTGCATACACTTTTACCCTACCATCCAAAATAATAAATCACAGGGAATTTGCATTCTCCTTACACTTGAACTTTTACATACTTTACAATCAACTATTCTAATGACTCAAATTAAGATAATCAAAACACTTGGATTACTTTTTAAGATTAACACACATATGAGGGTAATATATAATGTTCTTCCCCATTACTCCATAACACAAGTACTTTACCCATGAGTCGCAATCGTCCCAAAATAATATGTACAAGATATGACTCGACTTAGCAACCATATAATCAATTAGATAATTAACTAAGAGTTTAAACAAATAACAATAATGCACTAAAGATGAGTGCATACACGGAAGGCTAAGGCGATTTGGTTGCACATTTGGGGTGGATTGTAAACAAATTCTTCCTTTAAGTAAAATGCTTAAAGTTAGAAACGAAAAAGATAGACTCGGAGGGGTGTACTAGGAGTATCGTGTACTAAAAATGAGTACAACGCAAAGGTGTGGGAAACATTAATTGACTTTACTAGTCAAGATAATTGACTTAAATGGTCAAGTAATTATGATACGGGTTTAACACAAGGGTGATCATAATGCCTCTTATCATGTAGTAAATCCTAACTACACGAATGTAGTCTCACTAGCGGTCTCGGGATGCATCACTAACGCAAGTTCTAGAATCTAAGTACTACCGGTACACTCATAAGCACTAATAATGAATTCTTTTCCTAACAAATCTAAAGGCGAACCTCACATATTTGAGTGGAAAATTTTTCTGAGTGGTACGGTTTTTGTGCTAGTCACACAACTCCTATCCATAAGACGCTCATTAAGGTTAAAGCTTCAATCCTAAATGTTGTAAAAAAATTTATATTTGGCGCTAAAATTGCCCTAACAAGTATTTCTCTCAGTTTTATTACACACCTACTATCAAACAAACAAACTCAAGTGCAATTGTATTCTCTATGGTATCATCATTTACCCTCCCTTTACACTTAGGTAAACATTGTCCCCGATGTTCAATAAAAATGATGTAAAAGAAAATAAGGTAAAAGAATGAAAACAAACACTCCCCTAATTCGTTCGGTGTGGATAGTGTGTCAACAAGGTTAGATCTTCTTCCAAGAAAATGAACTTTGAAAGCTTCCCTCCAGAAATATAAATCATCCTCTTGTCCAATGTAACCTGTTAAACCTGAGAAAACAATCAAGGCAAACCTCGCCTAAAATCGGCGGCAATCTATATATATACTAAAAATACCTAGAAAGCAAATTAAGATATAATGCTTGTGGAATGAATGTTTGCAGATTTCCTGGGGTTTATAAAACTAAAGAATCAACAAAAAACTTTAAGACTCCGGTATAAAAAGAACTTGCAAAATTTTTCAGAATTTTTGTACCTGACGCTGTCAGGTTATAACTCCTGACGCCGTCAGAATGTTCCTGCATAAATCTCATGTTAAGTTTCCGGAAAATTTCTGAAAAAACTTATGCCTTACTTCCTGAAAAATCCTGCAAAATATCATTATGCCTCGATACAAGCATTTGACTCAAACAATTACTAATATACACGTTCATTTAATATTGTTGTGGTTCATGCTTAATTTCGTTCTTATAAACAAATTTGGGTCTCCTTTACACTTAGCTTTTGCGAAATACCTTTATATGTAATTAAGACAAAGTTAAAAACAAAATAAAGCATTTGCACAATTTATTTTGAACCATGAGCCACAAACAATAAAAATAAAACACGCATACGGAAACAAATAAAATCAAACAAACAAAACAAATAAAACATGGGTTGCCTCCCAAGAAGCGCTTATTTTTGTTCGAGTCACGAGCCTTATTTAACGAAAATAAGGGAGGTTTTTCCTACACTTAGGATTAAGTGCGGGTGGAAATAGCGATACACACCCTTAGGGTGGAAATATGCCACGTGAGGAAAGAGTGGTGGATGAATTATATGCTCAAAGTGGTGTGCTCCTTTCATCATAACCTTACCTAGTTCACTTTGGTCAATGGGTGAGTTAAAGTTTTCTCCTAAGAAGGGATCATCTTCTATCAACTCTGAGAGATTCCTAGTTGGGAATCTATCTTGACTTAATAAACCCGGTTTAAACCCATAATGTTTCTTGTGATCAATCATGAATGGGTGATGTAAGTATGTAAGGTCATGGTTCACTCCTATGTCAGCTTCTACTACACAAGGCTTAGAGTCTACTACCTTTATCCTAAGACTAACCGGACTATATGGTTTGATGGGTGGATCGAGACCTATTTCAATTCCTAAATTTTCATCCAAGGATGGGAGTTTAGGTAACGGTTTTGGTTGAGGCTCCGGTTCATCAAAACTAGGAACTTCCCTAGAACTAAGAGTAAGGTTATCATTATAAGTATTCAAACCTATATCCTCTAGTTGTGCTTGGTCTAAGGGTTCTACCTCTATTGGGGTTCCTACAGTCTCTTCTACTTCTTCCGAGTAAGTCACGAGCAGTGTGTATGCCTTAAATGATGGTATGACTTGTGGGGTACTTTGTAGGTTTGTGTTATTTACCTCATCCTTCCTTATCTCAATATCACCTATATCTTCATCATGTGTTTTAGTAGAATCTAACCCGAACATGTTCCTAAATATCTCAAATCCTTCTCTAGCCATTTTAAGCTCTAAGTCTGATTCATAAGAATCTTTCTCAATAACTTGATTACATTTTTCAATTTGCCTAAAGGATTCATCATGTATTCCTTGAGATTCAAAATCATTGATCATAAAACCTAGGTCTTTTGCTCAATATGATCATGTTCGGCTAAATCCTTCTTAATTGTTTCCTCAAGTTGTGATGTATACAAACCCATCAATTCAGTGAACTCATGGTTCATGGTTAAGAGGCTTTCCTCAAAATTTTTCCAAAGGGTCTTAGTAAAAGGAATTGATCCTAACAATGATTGTTTAATATAGGCCACACATGCGCATAACTCATCAAACCTAACAAACTTTACACCCATCTCCTCTTCTATATATCTAAGATCACTTAAAAATCCATTGGAGCAACAGCAAGCAAATCTATCCGATTAAACTAATTGCTCCTCTACTGTTAATGATCTAAATGGAATTTCATCCGCCATGGAGACAAATGAAAATGGTTTTACAAACAAAGGGGACAAAGAAAAAGATAGACTAAAGAAACCTATAAAAATAAAAAAAATCTTACTAGAAAGGAATCTAGCAAGTAAACCTAATAAAAAGAAATCTTAAACTAGACAATAACTATTCCCCAGGCTGTGGCTCCAAAAACTTGATGCGTGGGATTACGCCCTCGCAAAAGGTTTTACCTCTCAATGGATCTTGAAAAGCTTGCAATCCCCACCAAGCAGTGTACCTGTTCGTTGTAATATAGTATAGTGACAAGTACCGGGGGATTGATCATTCAACTCAGGAATAGTCTTCGCTAGGGTTAATATTCTACTGAACAAGGTCTAAGGGTAAGGGATGATTCTTTTTGTATTTTTTATGTTTTAAAGAAAGCAAGTAAAATCTCCGGTTTTGAAGGTGTGGGCGGAATTAGTTGCTAGGTAACTAACCCGATTAACTAAAGATGCAATCAAAATAAACTTAAACTAAATGTGTGGTGGAAACAATAATAAGAGAAAATGTGTTTACTTAGATTTCACTACTTCCTAGATATCTTTTACCGGTTGATTAGCTTGTTACAATTGCATGGATGACGGGTTATATTCCTTAATACTAGTCGTAGGGCTGTGTACGATATTCCCTAACTATATAGGCTTCTACTTCATTCTAGGTCGAGCCGACTACTAGCTCCTAACGTAGTATCACTAGCAGTTGCCTACGCATTAAATACAACCAATAAATCGTAGTACACCTTCGATCATGTTTCTTAAGACGTTCAAGCAAGTTACCAATTGGAAGTCTGCCAGTTTTCTTAAGCCTAACATCGAATTCAATCATCCACAACAATTATAAACAAACCATCAACCAATAATCAACATCTAGGTTTCATTACATCTAAGCAAACACAGGAAAAACCTAGCCTAGCATGTTAAAAAGAAGACAAGGATAAGATAAAATCAAACAACACATAGACATATTGAATGATTATTGAAAAACTTATCTTCAATTAAACATGGATGGAACAAGGGTTGAAACCCTTGTTGTTACAGAAAATTTGTCTAGGGTTTGCACACAAAAGTTCTCCAAAAGTTCCACCGCTTAATGAATGAAAATTAGAAAACTATATATAGATTTTACACCTTGACGGCGTCACGTTATAGCTTGTGACGCTATCAACTTGCCGCCAAATTAAAGGTCGTATTGCCTAGATCCAATCTTGACGCCGGCACGTATAAGTTGATGCTGACGGCCTTGGTGACGCCGTCAGGTGTTTTTGCCTTGAAATAGTTCTGGGCCGTCATGTGTATTTTCCATATCCACCTCTTTTGCCAAGCTTGACGCCATCACTTGTATGGTCTTGACGCCGTCAGGTACTGTTCCCAGCAAGGATTTTGAGACTTTGTCGTTTTCTTCACTTAATTGCTCCAAAAACGTCCAAAATGCTTCCTTTTCCGGATTTTTCCTCGAAAGTACCTAAAATGACAAAAGGAACGATTTAGGGTAATAATTGATAAAATAATCACGAATTCGGGCTTAAATGACCCCCTAAAAGCGGTACACTTTTCGCCTTATCAAAAGCGTTAATTGAATAAATACGTTATACACCTAGTTTTGATTATTAATAGGATTATTGAATTAAATTTGCATGTGGCTACATGTTTTATATATATTTAATTGTTATGTTATGTATATGTTTATTTAGTTGTGTTATTCTTTATTATGCATTACTTGTTTTTTGTTTATTATTGATGTGAGACATGTTTATAGACGAAAAAGGGTAATTTTTGAATAGAAAAATAATATGGACTAAATAAATGGCGAAATTTGTTTTGGTTTTAAGAGTTAAAATTTCAAAGGTTTGTTGATTGATGTTTTTGTACGTAATGGTTAACTAGACAGACCGAAGTTGACACACTATAAGATGGGTATAAGGTTGGTTTCGCATTAAATTGTGGCCTCAAAGAGACAACACTCTGTCTTTCCGCTCGTTTGTGTGTAAATTAGACTTACCGAACAACCATTACATGTACACTGTCATCTTAAGGGTGAATTGACTACAATTCCACAATGATTATCCGAAACACTAAGCTTTAGGGCTTATGCAAAAGTACGATATAAGTGGACGATAATTGTTGGTAATTCTTTAATTGGTGAACCCGATACCTCAATCAAAACTTTGCTATTTTACTCTTAGTGAATTGGTAATTAAAATTGTTTTGTAAAACCAATGTTATGAAGTTGTATGCATGCTTCTTCATACATTATTTTGATTACACGTCAAAATTAATACCCTTATAAAATTAAGTCGAATTCCATCTAATTAAGAACACTTGAAGTTGTACTTTACGTCATGTAAGAACTTGGCTAGATTGCAATGGAGAGGTAAATTTCATAATTTCATTGCTAGTAGATCAACTGATGTAATTGATTTATGAGTTTACAGTTTTTAAGTAAGACGACTTAAATTGAGTAGGAAGTGAGAACTTGGACTCAAGGTATTAAGATGGGGATCAAACATGCTTACATTACAAAAGTTTTGTGATTGTAAATCCCATAAATCTAGGATTTGGAAAAATGTTATGCCAATTATTGTACAACAAGTTACCTCATATTATACTTTCATTACTAGCAGATCAACTGTTGTGATGAAACTATGTTTATGGAGGATCCTAGTTTTCAAGAAATTATATGGATATTATTTCCTTGGGTATTTTGTTTTCTTGAAAAATTGTATTATCAAAAATACTAATGTTTTGAACTTTCTTTATCTGTAGAAATGGCTCAAACTGATAACACCAACTTACGTTCTGTGTTCAAGGCTTACTTTGAACGAGAAAAATTGACTGGCACAGAGAATTCAATGATTGGTATCATTCACTCAAGATTGTCTTGCGAGTGACTGATCAACTTGAAATCTTGAAGACGCCTTGTCCTGCTGAACCAACTGGTCCAACAGCAACTGATGTAGCAAAACCTGCTTGGAGAGAAGTCTATAAGATGCATATTGATGTGGCCTGTTTAATGTTGAGCGCGATGACACCTGCTTTACAAAGTCAGTTTGAAGAATTCTTCCCTATGAACATGATTGATGAACTTAATAAACTATATGAGAAACCATCAAATGTAGAGATTTACGATTTGATGGAGGCTCTACATGGTTGTAAGCAGGGTGATGGTGAACCTGTGAGTGCTCATGTATTGAAAATGAAGAGTTTTATGGATCAATTACAAACACTTGGTAAACCCTATGACAATGATATGGCTGTGAACTTAATCAATAGATCTCTTAACAAGGAATTTAATGGTTTTGTGAGGAACTTCAATATGCATTGCGTGGGGAAGACAGTAAGTGAACTGCACGCACTGCTCATTTATTATGAGAAAGGTTTACCACAAAAGGCTCCTACACCCCCAGGTACTTGCTATTCAAGGGGGTAGAATTAACAAGCCAAATGCGAACAAGAAGAAGGGTAAGGGTAAGGGTAAGGCTGATAAGAATAAGCAAGTTATGGCTTATCAACCTCCTCAACCTAAGAAGAACCCTCCTAAGAAGGATAATCCGACGAAGGATCAAGGATGCCATTACTGCAAGGTGATGGGTCACTAGAAGAGGAACTGTCCTCTTTATCTCGATGACTTGCGAACTAATAAGGTTAAGAAGACTGGGCACGTGGGCGCCAGCACTTCACGTAACTTATTTATCATTGAATTATTTACTTTATCTCATAAATTAAATTCCTGGGTATATGATACTCGATGTGGTATTAACATTTGTAATACAGTGTAGGGGTTTAGAGAGGAAATGATACTATCTTATGGGGAGCAATGATGAGGCGAAAAGTGTACCGCTTTTAAGGGGTCATTTAAGCCTGAATTCAAGATTATTTGATCAAATATTTCCCTAAAACGTTCCTTTTGTCATTTTAGGTACTTTTGAGGAGGAATCTGAAAAAGGAAGCATTTTGGACGTTTTTGGAGCATAAAAGTGAAGAAAACGGCAAAGTCTCAAAATTCCTTGCTAGGAACAGTACCTGACGGCGTCAAGCGACGGCGTCAAGAATTACAAAAGAGGTGGAAGTGGAAAATACACGTGACGATCCAAAGAGTTTTCAAGCTTAGAGCCTGACGGCGTCACCAAGGCCGTCAGGGTCCAACTACACGTGACAGCCCAGAGTAAATTCCTACTTGACGGCGTCACAAATAGACCTAGGCAATACGATTTTATCAAGGTGGTGAGTTGACGACGTCACAAGCTAATATGTGACGCCGTCAAAGTGTAAAGTCTATATATAGTTTTCCAAATTTCATTCATTAGTGTGCAACTTTGAGGGAATAAACCCTAGTTCGAATTTTATCAGTTTTTCAAGGGTTCCAACCCCTTGATTCTTCCATGTTCAATTGAAGATAAGTATTCATTCAAATCATTCAATATGTCTATGTGTTGTGTGATTATATCTTACGCTTGTCTTCTCTTTAACATGCTAGGCTAGATCTTTATTGTGTTTGCTTAGATGTAGTGAAACCTAGATGTTAATTATGGGTTGATTGCTTGTTTATAATTGTTACGGATGATTGTATTCGATGTTAGGCATAAGAAAACTGGCAGACTTCCATTGGTAACTTGCTTGAACATATTAAGAAACATGATCGGAGGTGTAATACAATTTTTGGTTGTATTTAATGCGTAGGAGAATTCTAATGATCCCATGTTAGGAGCTTCTAACGGCTCGACATAGGAGTGAAGTAGGATCCTATAGAGTTAGGGAATATTGTACACGGCCCTACGACTAGTATTAAGGAATATGACCCGTCATCCATGCAATTGTAACAAGCTAATCAACCTGTAAAAGATATCTAGGGAGTAATGAAATCTAAGTAAACACAACTTTCCTCATTATTGTTTCCACCATATTAGTATAATAGTTTTATTTTCATTTCTGTTATTTTATTTGATTGCATCTTTAGATTAATTGGGTTAGTTGGCTAGCAACTAATTCCGCCCACTCCTTCAAAACCCGAGATTTTTACTTGCTTTTACAAAATATAAAAATACAAAAAGAATCATCCCTCACGTCTAGACCTAGTTTAGTAGGCTTTCTAATCCTAGCGACGCTATTCCTGAGTTGAACGATCAATCCCCCGGTACTTGTCACTATACTATACTACAACAATCAGGTACACTGCCTGGTGGGGGTTGTAAGCTTCTCAAGATCCCTTGAGAGGTAAAACATGTCGTGAGGGTGCAATTCCCACGTATCAAGCAATTTCTACAAGTGGGCAATGGAGCACAAGCAGTAGTTGAAGCCATAGGAGTGTTTAATTTAGTTTTACCTTCTGGTTTAGTACTGATTTTAAATCATTGTCATTATGCACTTTCTATTGTTAGAGGTGTTGTTTCCTTTTCATGTTTATTAGATCTTGGTTTTACTCATACTATTAATGGCAATTTCTGCAAGTGGGTGCAATTCCCACGTATCAAGCAATTTCTGCAAGTGGGCAATGGAGCACAGGCAGTAGTTGAAGCCATAGGAGTGTTTAATTTAGTTTTACCTTCTGGTTTAGTACGGATTTTAAATAATTGTCATTATGCACTTTCTATTGTTAGAGGTGTTGTTTCCTTTTCATGTTTATTAGATCTTGGTTTTACTCATACTATTAATGGCAATGGAATTTGTGTTTCTTTAAATGGTGTATTTTATTTTAATGTTATTGTTGTGAATAGTGTGTTTGAAATTGATATGAATGTATGTATGTCCAATAATAATAATTCAATGTATAGCATTAGTAAGATAATGAAGTATGACTAGAATTCTTCTTACCTTTGGCACTGTAGACTAGCCCATATAGGCAAGGCTCGCATGCAAAAGCTGCAACAAGATGGGCTTTTGAAAAATATCAATGATGACTCATTTGATAAATGTGAGTCTTGTATATCTAGGAAGATGACTAAGAAACCTTTTCATAGCAATATCGAAAGAGCTTCAGATCTACTTGGTTTGATACATACTGATGTATGTGGACCACTTAGACATGTGTCAAGGAGAGGTGCTATTTACTTCTTAACTTTTACAGATGATTTCAGCCATTATAGTTTTGTTTATTTACTTAAACATAAACATGAGGTGTTTGAAACATTTAAAGTTTTCAAAACAGAAGTAGAGTTGCAATTAGGAAAGAAGATTAAAGCTCTTCGTTCTGATCGAGGTGGTGAATATTTTAGTCAAGATTTTTAAAGATTTCTTAACTGAGAATGGAATTTTCCAGAATCTCACACCTCCATATACTCCACAACAAATGGTGTATCTGAGAGAAGGAACCGATACATTGTTTGGCATGGTTCAATCAATGTATAATCTTACTAATTTTCCTTTGTCTTTTTGGGATTATGCTCTAGAATCAGCTATTCGTATTCTAAGTATGGTTCCCACAAAGAAGGTTGATAAGACACCATATGAGATATGGAATGGAAAAGCTCCGAACTTGTCTTATTAAAAGGTCTGGGGTTGTGAGGCGTATGTTAAACGTGACTCAGCAGATAAAACTCCAACAAAGATCTGTAAAGTGCATTTTTGTAGGATACCCAAAGGAAACAATGGGTTACTACTTTTACTACCCACCTGAGAATGAAGTGTTAGTTGCTAGGTATGGAGACTTTCTTGAAAAAGATCTTGTATCTCAAGAAGTCAGTGGGAGAATCTATGATCTAGAATATGATCAAGATAATGCATTACCTTCAGAAAACACTAGCATACTTCCTGTAGAACCTGAAAGTCTGGGTCCTCCACCAGAAGTTGAAGTAGTTCCCGTTCGCAAGTCTTCTAGACATGTGAAAGCTCCTGCCTGTCTATGTCTTAATGTAGAGGTTGAGGAAACTATACTAGGGGATATTAATGAACCTACTAGTTATAGAGTTGCCATTATAGTCCTTAAAGGGATAAATGGAAGGTAGCTATGAATGGGGAAATACAATCCATGAAAGATAATGAAGTCTGGATTGAAGTAGACCTTCCTTCTAATGCCAAGGTATTTGGGAGTAAGTGGCTCTACAAGAAAAAGACTGACATGGATAGAAATGTACACACCTATAAGGCTCGTCTGGTTGCTAAAGGTTTTACTCAAACATTTTGAATTGATTACGAGGAGACTTTTTCTCATGTAGCATACATAAGAGCTATTAGGATTCTCATAGCTATAGCAGCGTACTATAACTATGAGATTTGACAAATGGATATGAAAACCGCTTTCTTAAATGGTCATCTAGATGAAGACATCTATATGGCACAACCAGAAGGGTTTGAAAATCCAGAGTTTCCAAATCGTGTATGCAAACTTCAAAGATCCATTTATGGATTGAAGCAAGCATCACGACAATGAACAGATTTGATCTTGAGATTAAAAAGTTTGGATTTACTCAAAATCCTGATGAGCCATGTGTGTTGAGGCAACATGATCAAGATCTCGTCTTGTTTTAATGATGACAAATAAACCATCGAAACACATAAAATAAAAAACGTTAGCTCAAAATCGCCGGAGCCCATGTCTGCTCCTGGCGCACTGCCCGCACGTCAACGCGTGGGTGACGCGCCAAGACACTGTATGGCTCCCGAGCGAATTTTGAAAGTCGGCTTTTCCCATACCCGACAAATGTGGATCTTTCAATACAGGTATGAATATGTTATGTGCTTAATTGAGAACACTCGAAACGAGTTTTAAGACTTGAGAGATCCTACTTTTAAAACACCCATTTACGGGAAAACGCCAACTCATGTTTTATAACTACCGCCTCTAGCCAAGGCTTTTCTAAACTTATGGAGCTTATATATTTCACGTAACATCGTTGTTGACATAAATAATGCCTAAAAACATTATAAACATATTATCAATATCTCTATGATTTAATTATTATAAAATATAAACTCATAGAACTAAAACTTATAACATAAACAAGTATTTAGTGATTAACATTCTCTTTACATCCAAATCACTTAAGGTATGAATAAACAAAGTGTTTAGTGCAATTTATGATCAAAGGAAAATTTAATTAAGTATTACAAAGTTTATTTAATTATATAAACATATTATATATTTTTGAAAAACACTTTTGGTAATAAAGAAAAATGTTTTATTCATACTAAATATATGAATTCAAATTTTTATCCAAAATCAGTTAGTTTTTCACCAAATAAACTTTCCCACTAAAAAACAAAAAATCTGGTCGTTACAGCTGGGCGGCCCCCTTAATTATAAGGGGCGGTCCCCTTAATTTTAAGGGGGCCGGCCTTGATTTAAGGGGACCGGCCACGCTCCTCTGTCAGAATTTGTTGCCTATAAATACCACCTTAAATCTGAAATTTTTCTCACCTTTTGCACTCCAAAACTTTCTGTTCTAGATCTCCATTTCCAATCTTTAAATCCTTTGATCATACATTCTTAAATCTTTGTTTCAAAGTGATCCAAACATCATCCTATCAAGTGCAAGAGAAGAATACTTCTATCCCTCAAGATAAAAAGTATTACAACTTGTTGTGATCTCCACATCTAAGTTGTTAAAGCATCATTATTGTATTTATCTCATTGTGTGATTAGTTGTGAATATTTGTTAGAAGATAGTTTAGTTAGATATATATATAGTGTGATTGGTTGGTAGTTAGTTGTGAAGAAGAAAAGTTAGGAAGAAGATTGGTGTGTAGAAAATAGTTGTGAAGAAGATTGGTGTGTAGAAGATAGGTGTGAAGAAGATTGGTGTGTAGGAGATAGGTGTGAAGAATTGGTGTGATTAAGTAGTGAATAGGTGTGAAATAGTTGTGTAGAAGGTGTGAATAAGTTGTGACGTAGCTGTGGTGTGTAAATTGGTGTGTAAGGTTTTCTCCGCCATAAGGGACCTTGTTGACATAGTGAAGAAAACTCTCGAGTTAGGAGCTCGGGGAGTGGAGTATGGCAAGGAAGGTGACCTTGTAGCCGAACCACTATAAATCTCTTGTCTCGCGGTTCGATCTTTCCAACTCTTATCTATTTCTTTACTTACATTATTATTGCTTTATCGTACATATTTAGTGTTGTTCATATTGTGCATGACTTGATTTCATATAGCATCGAATCTATATTTTTGAAAACAAAGAAAACTTTCAAACAAACTTTTATAACAAATTAAAAAGACGTAAAACTATTCAACCTCCCCCCCCCCCTTCTAGTTTTCCACAATTGGTATCAAGAGCCACGTCAAACAAGATTTTTTTAAAATATATTGTATTTTAAAACTTGTAACAATCTATGGAATCTTTAAAATATTTAGAAGGGCAATCTATGCAAAGACCACCACTATTTGAAAGTGATGGATTTTTATATTGGAAAAATAGATTCAAAATTTATGTGAAATCAAAAGATCTTGATCTTTGGCATATTATTACCTTTGGTGATTTTCCCCCTATTCAATATAATGTTGAAACTAAAATGGATGAAATTGTACCTTTTGAAAAACAAAATGATGATTTGAAAAAGAAACTAGCAAAAAATAATGAGGCTAAAATGGTTATTTATAATGCGTTACCACGCAAAGAATATGAAAGAATTTTTATGTGTAAAACCGCAAAAGAAATTTGGGATTCTTTACTAATTACTCACCAAGGTAATAGTCAAGTTAAAGACAACAAAATAGATCTTCTTGTACAACAATATGAACAATTGACGATTCCGGAAGAGGAATCAATTGATAATGCTTTTGCTAAATTTAACACCATTATCACAAGTTTAAAAGCACTTGATGAGACATTTTCTAGTAAAAATTGTGTTAGGAAATTTCTTAGGGCATTGCATCCGAAATGGCGAGCTAAGGTCACGGCTATTGAAGAATCAAAGAATTTGATGACGTTGTCACTAGATGAACTAATTGGCAACTTGAAGGTCCATGAAGAAATTATAAGAAGAGATTCGGAAACGGTCAAAGTCAAGAAAGAACAAACCAAATCCATTGCTCTAAAAGCCAAAAACGAACCTAGTGACGATGATGATTCAAGTGATGAAAGTGATGACGAAGAATATGCAATGGCCGTAAGAGAATTCAAGAAATTCTTCAAGAGACGAGGAAGATTCACTAGATCACCACGAGACGAAAGAAAACCGTTCCAAAGAAATAGAAGTGACAACTACGGGAAAAGAAAATGCTTTAGATGTGGAAGTCCAAATCATATCATTGGTGAATGTCTAAAGCCGCCGGGTGAATTTATCGAGAACTTGAAAATTTTTCGCAAACTTGGAAAATTTTTCGAGAACCTGAATTTATCGAGAAACTTGGATAATTTTTTCGAGAACTTGTGTAACTTATCGAGAACTTGGGTGAATTTATCGAGAACTTGAAAAATTTTCGAGAACTTGGGTAAATTATCGAGAACACAGCAAAGTTTCAAGAATTTTGACAAAAGTGAGATTTTTGACGACCAAACTTCAAACGGCCATAACTTTTGAACCGTAACTCCGTTTTCGACGAATCAGCTGTCAAAACGACCGTGAGACAAAGGAGAACGACACGCTAAATGGATTTATCGATTTAGGCGAAGTTTCGAGGCCTAAAAACGCTCCGAGAAGAAGTTATTGAGGTTTTAAGGTTTTCAGTCAAAATTTTCACCATAAAAACTTGCATCAACTCACTCTAAACTCTACTCCTATTTCGTTGGAACGATCCAAGAATCAACTTTATCCATCTACACTTCATCAATGGCATCTCAGCAAGATATTCATGCAGCAGGTGCGGAAAACCGACCTCCTATGCTTGAAAAAGGTGGATATCTCCCATGGACAAGCCGAATGCTTCGTTACATCAAAACTAAGACTGATGGTAACCTCATGCTCAACTCCATTAAGAATGGTCCATTTCAGCCAAGACAAGTTCAAGTTGCCGGTGATCCAAACTCAACAAATCCTACTGAACCATACATGTGTTTACAAACAGAAGAAGATTACACTGATGAAGACAAGGCGCAGATCAAAGCTGATGATATGGCAATGCATCTAATCCAACTTGGATTACCTCGGGAGATCTTTGCTGCGGTCGACAGTTGTGAAACTGCTCATGCTATGTGGGAACGTGTTAGAAGGATTTGTCATGGAACAGAGATTGGACAACAAGACGTTGAGAACAAACTTCTTACTAAATGGGAGAACTTCACATCCACTAAAGGTGAACAGATTGAGTCATACTACACAAGGTTTTGCACGTTGATGAATGAGTTAATCAGAAACAAGTTGACACCTCGAACAATTGCAACAAACATCAAATTCGTCAATAACCTTCCAGAAGAATGGGGTCGTTATGTTACAATTGTTAATCAGACAAAGGACTTACATCAGGTGAATTATGATCAACTCTATGACTTTCTGAAGCAAAACCAAGCTGAGGCTAATGAAGTTAGGAAAGAAAGATTGGCAAAGAATCATGATCCTCTCGCACTAATTGCTAATACACCAACACCATTACAAGTGAACACTCAACAACCATCATCATCCATTCACAACTACATGCAACCATCATGCATTCAACAACCAACACCGGTCTACCAACAACAATTCTACCCACAACAACAAGAAGTTATTCCACGACAGACATACCCACAATTCCAAGAACCAGAATTCACTGACAATGATGAAGCTGCTGCAGCATTGACTCAAGCGTTTGCTTTTCTGTCAAAGGCATTCCAAGGACGCTATTCTACACCAACAAACAACAACCAAAGGATTTCATCGAATACTCGTAACAGGCAGATCGCTCAGCCGAGTTTCAATATGGGCAACGGAGGCCAAATGGTTGGAGTTTATGGGAATCAGCAAGGATATGCTACGGGATTTAATATGGGCAATCAGAATATGCAGAATGCAGGTCAGTATGCAGGGAATCAGTATGGTCAGAATGCAGGGAATCAGTTGGGTCAGATTGTTGGAAATCAGAGGGGTCAGAATGTTGGTAATCAGGCAATGGGTAATCAGAATAGAAATGTTGCAGCTCCAGTAGTTGGGAATTTGGGAAATATGAATCAGGGTAATCCGGTAAAGTGTTTCAACTGCCAGGGTGTAGGTCATATGGCAAGAAACTGTCCTACTAAGCCAAACAAGAAAGATCTAGCGTACTTGCAGAAAGCAGTGATGTTGGCACAAAAGGCAGAGGCAGGATTTCAGTTGAACGCAGAGGAGAATGACTTTATGGCTCTTATGGATGACATGGAAGATAGAGAAGATATCAATGCGAACTGCATATTCATGGCAAATCTTCAGGAGGCTAAGTATGACACGGATTCTGATACACTTCCTGTTTATGACGTCAATGCAGTCTCTGAGGTATCACACTTCAACACATGTCACAATAATGATATAATTGATATGTCTCCTCATGAAGAACAGCATTCTGAGAAGCCAGCACCTAATTATGATACATACCTGGACACGCCAAGTAGTAGCAATACTCCTTCAGCAACTCCAGATGTGAATCATAATGGAGGATTCGTTTCACAGCATGCTGAGAATGATGAGGAAACACGTGCTTTATTTGAATCATTATTAAATAACTGTGGTATTGAAATTGAGAAAGTGAAAAAGGTCAATCGCGATGTTAAGGCCGCGAATGTTAAATTGACCGCTGAGCTTGAGAGTTACAAATCAACCGTTAAAGCTTTTGAATTTCATAACAAAAGATTGTCTGAATTAGAAACTGGTTATCAAAATTCCATTTCAGAGAAACAAAAATTGCAACTCAAGTTTGACACACTTGATGTTAATTCTTTCAAAAAGATAAAATCTTTAAACACGGAAATTTCTGATTTACAAAACCAACTTTCTAAACAAAAAACAGCTTATTCCAATCTTGAAAAAGAAATGGATGAGTTGAAAAAGGATTTTGCAAAGAAAGAAGACAAACTTTTGGAAGAAATCGTAGAGTCAGAACACATGATTGCTCATTTAGATGAATTAGTGGTTAAGTCGGGTCAGTCGAGTCAAACAATGAAAATGATTTCAAATCAAATTCATCCGATTTACCATACGAAACATAAAATGGCTCTTGGTAACAACACCCCTTGTAATCTCAAGAAAGCTCAGCAAGAACAGAATATTTTGTACAATGGTAATATGATTTATACCAAACATGATCCTCCCGTCGTTCGGGATTCTGTGCTAACGATTGAACATGTCGAAGAGAGCATTAATAAAATGAAACAAAAGGATTTGAAACCCATTGATTACAACAAATTGAACAAACTTTCGGGAATCACTTTTGTTCCACAAACAGAACCACCTGCGTTTTCCATTAAACGACCATTTGCGAAATTCTTGTCTAAAAAGAAAGTTAAATCCAAATCTCTTTCAAAATTAGAACAAATGTCCTCTAACAACACTTTTAAAACAAGTGAGGCTAGAAACATTCTCGATGACGTTAAAATGAGAATTCAAGAACTTCAAAACATAGTTAAATCTAAAACTTCCATCGATATTAACAACTGGCATTCTAGTTTTCACATCGAACAGAAAAAGGTGTTTCAAAACGAAATTACTATTCCACTGAATAACATCAGCGCGAGTGTAAAAAATTTTGAACTTGTTTTCTTAAAAGAAACGGCCGACTTTGTCAAGGACCACAAATCCCTGGTAACCGAAGCTAATGATGCTCGTGAAAACATGAATGTTTTGGAAAACCTAAATGATTCTCTCTTCGAAGCTGTTATGACCACTGACATCATGTCCATCATTTTACAAACATATTCTGTTCAAGACGATGAACGACTAAGAGCTGAGACCTCCGCAATTGTTTCAAAATATGAAAATGCTCTTATAAAGCTTGAAAAAGAAAATGTGTCATATTTTAAACAACTTGATCGGAAAAAGGAAGAATGCAAGTATGACAAATTGTCGTATGAGCGTGCCTTAAAGAACATGAAAGAGCAAAATGATCTTTTGAGGGCCCAGCTTGAAAGTCACAAAGGAAAGGGTGAGGAAACTAAGTTTGCAAAACCGTCGACTTCGGAGAAACCAAATGTTTCAAACACGGTTCAAAAACCAAAGATGTCAATTTCAAGGTTTACTCCAAAAGTCGATGAGAAAAAGAATTTGACAAAACCAGTCACTCCAACACCCTTGCCCAAGAAAAGTGAAAATGATAAGATTGTTGATAAAGGAAAAGCGGTTGTCGAAACTCCTAAAGTGTTAGCACCTGGCCTTTTTAGGATTAGTCCCACTAGTGCGTTTGCCTCAACATCTAAGACAAATGATAAGTGCATAAAGGCTAATTCTAAAGAATCTAGGGATGCTAAAAAGGACAACAATATAAATCCTAATGTGTGTGCCTTACCTTCTACAGGATTAGAAAGCACCTCTAGGAGCAGCAGACTAAAGCCTAAGCGCAATACAAGGAACAATAGAGTCTCGCCTGTCTCTAAGAGTAGTAGCAAGAATAAAGTTGAAGAAGTAGAAGAACACCCTAGGAATTTATCGCTTTTTAATAAGAAACATGATTCATCTGAATGTAATGTCGAAAGTACTGGTTCTAATGCATGTAATGACTCTGTTTGTTTTATATGTAAGAAAAGTTTAATCAATGATGTTCATGATGAATGTGTTTCTAAGAATGTGGATGTTGCGCCTGAACAGAAGAATGTTCCAAAAAGACCTAGTGCTAGATCCAAATCTTTAGAACGATTAGTTGCACGATTTAGGACTACCACTATTAGTCGAATGCCTAGGAACTATCTTAAGTTTTGTATGTGGATTCCGACGGGTAGAGAGTTCACTCTTAAGGACGGCAAATTAGAAATAACTCAAGCTAAACAAGTAGCAACTGTCTGTGAGTGTGATTCTGCTTTTACTCCTAACCCCATGGAACCAAATTCAACACGGTTTCCAAATACAAACTCTTCTGTTCTTGGCAGGTTATCGAAATATGTCTTTGGATCGTCGACTCGGGTTGCTCCAAGCACATGACCGGGAATTTAAAGCTGCTGATCAATTTTGTCTGGAAATTCATGGGAACTGTACGCTTTGGAAATGATCATGTAGCAGCTATTCAGGGTTATGGAGATCTTCGGTTTGAGAATTTTTTAATCACTCGAGTTTACTACGTCGAAGGGTTGGGACACAACTTGTTTTCAGTCGGGCAGTTTTGTGATGCAGATTTAGAAGTGGCTTTCAGAAGAAACAAGGTTTTTATTAGAAATTTGGTTGGTGATGATCTCTTAACTGGTAATCGTAGTACAAACTTGTATGCTATCGACATCAACCAAATGGCTTCTACATCACCAATTTGTCTTATGACAAGGGCAACCGAAACTAAATCCTGGCTGTGGCATAGACGTTTATCCCATCTCAATTTCGACACCATCAACAGGTTAGCCAAAGACAACATCGTCACCGGACTTCCCAAGTTCAAATACACCAAGGAACACCTATGTCTATCATGCGAACAAGGAAAAAGTAAAAGAGCATCATATAAACCCAAAACCGTACCTAGTTCGGAAACAAGGTTACATATGTTGCACATGGACTTATGTGGCCCAATGAGAGTTGAAAGCATTAATGGGAAGAAGTATATTCTTGTTATTGTTGATGATTATTCAAGATATACTTGGGTAAAGTTTTTGAGATCAAAAGACGAAGCACCAGGCATCATCATCACCTTTCTGAAGCGTATTCAAGTTCTACTTCAAGCTCCAGTAAGGATTATAAGAACAGATAATGGCACAGAATTCACAAATCAGGAGTTAAGAACTTACCTCGAAGATGTTGGAATTACACATCAAATATCAGTTGTTAGAACTCCACAGCAGAATGGGGTAGTTGAAAGAAGAAACCGAACTCTTGTCGAAGCTGCTCGCACAATGCTGATTTTTTCTAGTGCACCACTATTCTTATGGGCTGATGATGTAGCCACTGCTTGTTTTACTCAAAACCGATCCCTAGTCCATCCGAGATTCAATAAAACCCCATATGAGCTAGTGAACAACCGTAAACCTGACATCTCTTACCTTCACGTGTTTGGCGCCTTGTGCTATCCGACGAATGATAGAGAAGATCTAGGAAAGTTAAAAGCTAAGGGTGATATTGGAATCTTCATTGGATATTCAAAAAACTCGAGGGCATTCAGGGTGTATAATAGAAGAACGAAAAAGATAATGGAGACGATGAATGTGAAGTTTGACGAGATTTCACAAATGGCTTCTGAGAGATACGCTCTTGAACCCGCGCTTAATCCGATGGCTTCTAATCAAAACGGATTAGGACCCGCACCAAACCATCAGACTTCTGGACACATCAGTTCAGGACTCGTGCCTCAAGGAGCTCAGTCAACAAACACGGATAAACCTTCAGAACAAGAATTGGAAAATTTCTTCGAGTTAATGTTTGATGAATATTATGGTGGATGGTGAGTGCTTATTCACTCACCTTTTCTTAGCCAAAATTGGACCAAATAAACCAAAAACTAACCAATAATGCCAAAGAAAGTGTGTTTTTGTGTTTGTGAATGTGCAGGAACGGATATCTAAGAAAAGACGAAAAATCACGAGAAAATGACAAAACGGGCACGAGATTTGGAAAAGTGAATAAAGCCGGAGCCGGGGAAGCTAGTGGTTAAAGTGAAGTTCATATGGTCTAATGAAGTCCTCAAAGTTTCAAGAATTACATAAGTGGCCCGGGAATGAAGTTTGAAGAAAAGTTCACATTTGGTCCCTTCACTTTCAGAAGATGTCATTTTTAGTCCTTGTGAAGATATTTTGGAAGATGGGCAACACAGGCCCTCCAACATTCATTAAATGCCACATAAGACCCTTGGAGTAATATTATGGGAGTTTGGCAGTTTGGATCCTCAAAATTTCAGATTATGCACAATTAGTCCCTTGGTTTGCTATATCACTACAACCGGATCAAAGTTAAACAAACACAACCCCAACAAAGACCCCTAGCCCAAAACTAATACCAAGCCCAAAATAACATAAGCCCATCACCACCCCACCATCCAAACCCGACCCAACCCTTTTAATTTAAACCCGGTCAAACCCTCAATTACTCAGTCAAAGAAAAAATAAAAATAAAACGCGCCTTTTACTGTGCATCCCTTCCACCACTTTACCTCGTACCCCATTAATTACCCTGCCACCCATCCTTTTCACCCAAAGATTCTAGTACGAGGTTTTACCCTTCTAGAACCTGACACGTTGTCAGAAGATGTCGACACTCCCCAGCATACGTGGACCATTTCTTGCTCACTGATTGGGTGCTCAAACGTGGAAGTGTGATAAGGTTAAATCATTTAGCTAAGAATGATTGGGATGACAACATTTTGGATGAGATTGAAGATTTGTGGCCTCAATTGCTCTTCTAGTAGCTTCCCAAACCCTAGATACCACCTCCCCTGCTCCAAGGATAAATACCCCTCATTTCATACGTTTTAGGTGTGTAGGTTTTATGTAATGTTACTCTGCCCTTTTGTATTTGTAATTCAGTTTTATTAATGAAAGTCTCATTTGGTTCTATTATTTCCTTTTCAGTTTTGCTTTTTACTTATTTTCCTTTTAGCTTATAGCTTATTACTCCTTATTTTCTATTTTGATTTTTCTTTCACTCAAAGTTTACTTTCACTTTTGATGTTTATTTAGTTTTAATCTTTCAGCTTTAAGTAGTTATTATTGTTCTTGTTTATTATTATTCAAAGAAAAATAAAAAATAAAAAAATCTAAAAATCTTATAAAAACAACAAAAACATGTTCTGTTTCAGTATTATAATCAATTTTAGTTGTTTGTTTGTTGTTTACACAAGCTTATTCAAGCTTTTATAGCTTGTAGTAAGCCTTGTTTGTTTTCATTTCTCAAAAACTCAACAATTACAAAAAGTCAACCTTTGGTCAACTGTTTGAGCTTATTGAAATAAGCTGATGCTTATTGGAGTTAGGCAGCCAAAAAGGTGTCCCTTGGCCTGTCTTAAAGACAGGCAAGCAAAGTGAATCCCCCTCTTTTCATGCTGAGGGGGAATTGGCCTGTGAGTTTCTCATGATTTCTCTTTACTGAATAAGTAGAATAAGGTAGTGTAGATCTGTGGTTGTTTGTTTATTATTGCTTATTGATGCTATTTATCTGATATTGCTTGTTATTTATGATCTAGTCACCATTTGATAGTTTTGTCTTGGTATTCACTTTAAATTGGTATTCTACTGTTTCATTGACTGTCATAGTATGTGGATCTATGTTTCTGTTTATGTTAGTGTTTGATTCTAAGTTTTCTGAGTATAGTAGGTGTTAGTAGATAACATTTAGTAACTAGGTTGTGATTAGAATTAAGTTGGATGAGATTTGAAGTGGTATTTTGTTGAGACAGATTCACATCAGGGGTGTTTGGTAAATCATAATACTACCAGTTAAAGTTGTTTTCTTGCCTTGATTTTTGCATCAGTAGTTCACTTAGGAGTAATTGAAGCTAGAAAGTTCACAAAAGTTTCTCCTTAAAAGCAAAAAGTAAAAATTGCCTTGAACCTTCATTGTTGACTGCTAATTTGGTTAGCTGCTACTATTATATTGATCAATCTGACATTTTTGTGTCTGAGTTTGTAGTTTAAGTACTTAAACATCATCAAACAACATCAAGGATTAGATCTCTCCCTTTAAAATTCAATCTAGTCAAAGTTTTTGTGCAAATACAAAGTCAAATATCTGCTCACTGTTTGCAGCCTATCCAGTTTCTCTCATCTGATCTTGGGTCTAATTGGAGCTCAATTGGTGTGTTAATTTTAGGGCTTTTGTGTTTTTTATACTCTCTGCTGGGTGGACTTTAAGTCACCACCTTAACTTTTCAAATATAAACTTGTTGGAGTGCTTAAAATTAAGCCCAAAGTAGGGGGGCTGAACCTGAATTTTCTGTCTTATATATATAAACAGCCTATGTGCTTGTCAGTGTTTCTGAGCATCAAATGGACTGATTCCTGTTCTTTTAAGCTCACTTAAGTGTAAAAAGTAATTGGTGAAGGTTTGGTCAAAGATTGGTCAACTGTGCTTATTAATAAGCACTTAAAATAAGCTGTTTTCAAGCCATTAAGCACTCCCAGTGCTTGTTTTTCACTTTTTATATTTTTCCTAGTTTTAAAATATTATTTTAGATTTTCCCTGAAATTTTCATATTTTTCTGAGCTATTTTGCTATTTTTCTTCTTTAATTTTCAATTTTAATCATTATTTAATACTTTTTAATTATCAGAAAATCCAAAAAAATCAGAAAAATCCCAGAAAAATCCAAAAATATTTTAGAAAATAGTTTTAAATTATTTTAGAATTTTAGAAATTAAATTTGCATTTTTCTCACTTTATTTACAATTTCTTTTAATTATTAAATAGTTTAATTAGTTTTTAATTCATAAAAATTAATTAAAAAGTCAAAAAAATATTTTTCTTTTTCTTAAAATTTTCTTTTATCATTTTTAACTTTTTAAAATTAATTTGAGGTCCGTAGAACTAGTATAGCTTAAAACTCGCGTTTTATTTCGCGCGTTACATTTAAATAATCGCGCGTGCATTCCCGTTTTTGCGTTTTAGACTTTGGTGCATTACTTGCTTGTACTCTTTGCATTGTTTCCTAATTGCTAGTTGATAATTGAGTTATTTGATCACTGTTTGCCTTTTTCACCACTTTTCAAATCACGATTACACGAATCAATATTCTTGATTCCATTCACACCTTCACTTGGAAACGACTCGGGTGATTCGTATTTCTTGCGGATCACTTCGATACTATACTACTATTATATATAATTGGTTTGCACGAATCAATTTTTGGCGCCGCTGCCGGGGAAGGCTTGAAGTGAATTTTGAAATATTGTTTTGAAAAATCGTGTTTTGTTAAGCCTTCTTCTATTTTTGTATATATATATATATAAATATTGAAAAATCAGAAATACTTTTCCTAAAGTATTTCCAAAAATACCAAAAAAAAATAATAAAAGTTACAGCCTCGACTCGATCGAAAGAAAGGGCGTTGTAAACCAAATAAGTCTCCCAATATAACGAAAACGTAATTTAGTTGTTTATCGGACTATTTCATTTGCTACAACCGAATAAGCGGGAAATACGGATAGCTTTGACATTAAATTGCAAGCTGAAGAGAGATCCATTCTTCTCTCCCGTCCCGTCGCGCGTAGTTTTGAAAGAAACGGTTTTCGATTAACGTTACGTTTTAAGAAAAGAAAAACAAAAAAATAAAAAGTTTTTGAGAAAAAAATAAAAAAATTGAATAAAAACAAAAAGATTTTCTTTTCTATTTTCTTTTTCTTTTTAATTTTATTTTTGGTGTATGCACACCCGTTCTACTTCTGAGAATCTTACTTCTCCGCTCTCAAACCCCGAGCGGGTTTTACGACATACGAGTCGTGTTCATTTCCTCGACGACGAGGAGATGAACCATAACGAACAACACAACGGGCCCCCGCCGATGGGTGGTCCGCAGCACAATGTTGTCCCGCCGATGGGACAACAACCGGCATTTGATCCGCGTCCGATGGAAGAACAACTCCAATCACCATTTAACGGTGTGAGGAGAGCAATTGTGATTCCGGACATCAATGCCAACTTTGAAATTAATCACGGATTACTAAACTTAATCACGGGTATATCATTCCACGGGTTTGATAACGAAGACCCCTATGCACACATCCGAAATTTCACCGACATTGCTGAGACTATTAGGATGAATCAAGTCCCTCACGATGTGGTGAAATTGAAGTTGTTTCCTTTCTCCTTAAAAGGAGCAGCCCGGACTTGGCTGGAAAAGGAACCGCCGAACTCGATTCACACTTGGAATGACCTTGCTTCCAAGTTTGTGAATTATTTCTATCCTCCTTCTAAAACTTCTAACTTACGATCCCAAATCTTTCGGTTCCAACAAGCTTTTGATGAGTCATTTAGTGAAGCTTGGGACCGATTTAAAGATTTGATGGAAAAATGTCCGAACCACGGGTTCACACCCCTTCAGCAGATTGGCACGTTCTATAATGGGTTGAGTCACGTTGACCAAGACTCACTCAACTCTGCTGCGGGTGGGAACTTGTTGGCTAGAAATACGAACGATGCCTTCATGATAATCGAGAACAAGGCTCGTGTGAGAATGTCAAGGAACAAACATCAAGTGTCTAATAACGAGAAAAATAATGATGAAATGAAAAATATGATATTGGCCTTAACAAAGAAAGTCGATGCTATGTCTATTGAAAAACCGAACCATCAAGTCAAAATGGTGAGTCACGGTTGTGAGACTTGTGGTGGTCCACACCCGTATTATGAGTGTCCGTCGACCGGCTCTTATGCTCAAGAGAACGTGTATGCTGCAAACATGGGTGGCACCGGCTACCCACCTCTTCAAGGAGATCGAAATCTTCTCAGCTACCGTTCGAGCCATTTTCATGGACCACCCGGGTTTAATCAACCAAATCAAGTGAATCAGAACAATAATGTGCAAAACCGTAATCATCAATTCAATCAAAATCAAAACCGGCAAAATCAAGGTTTTCAAAACCAAGTTGTAAACCAAAATCGGAATTTTCAGGGAAATCAAAACCAAGCCCCGCCTCAAGGGAACAATTTTCAAAATCATGGAAATTTTCAGAATAATCAAGGGAATTTTAACAATACAAATCTGAATCATGGCAACTTTCAAAACCGTGGGCAAAATTTTAATAATCAAAATCAAGCTGTTATTTCAAATCCGTCGCCCACGGAAGATTTGATTAAGCAATTGCTTCAAAACCAACAAGCTTTTATGACAAAACAAGAGGAAACAACAAGGTTGTTAGCTAATCAAATCAATGATCTTAACAAGCGTTTAAATGATCGACCCTCGGGCTCTGGAACGTTGCTGAGCAACACGATCGCTAACCCGAGGGGCGATGCCAAAACGATCGTTACGAGGAGTGGTGTTACTTACAATGGACCAACGGCTCCGACTACCTTTTCTTCTCTACCTCCCAAGGTAGTCGCCCGTGAACCCGAGGCGACAACGGATACGGAAATTCCTATTAATAATGGAAGGACCGACGACATCCAACCTCCGGTGGTCCCGACGTCCAAAGGAAAGGAAAAAGTTGTTTATGAAAAAGATATTCCCGTTAAAACAAAGTTGCCTTATCCGTCACGTTTAAATGAACAAAAGCACCGCGAGAAAGATAAAAACCAAATGGAGAAATTTTATCAAATCTTTCAAGAATTGCATTTTGATATAAGCCTCGCGGATGCTATACTTTTGATGCCTAAATTTGCTTCAATGCTAAAAGGACTTTTAAATAATAAGGAAAAAATTTTTGAAATGTCGAGAACCCAAATGAACGAGAATTGCTCGGCGGTCCTTCTTAAAAAGCTGCCCGAAAAGCTTGAAGACCCCGGCAAGTTTCTTATACCGTGCAATTTTCCGGGTATGGTTCAATGCTTCGCCTTGGCCGATCTTGGTGCTAGCATTAACCTAATGCCATTGTCAATTTGGAGAAAGTTGTCTCTCCCTAACTTGACACCGACGCTTATGACCCTCGAGCTGGCCGACCGATCTACGTCTCGTCCCATGGGCATAGCCGAGGATATTTTTGTCAATGTTGGGAAATTCCATTTCCCTGCCCATTTTGTGGTTGTTGATTTCGATGCCGATCCACGGGTTCCTCTCATTCTCGGAAGAGGTTTCCTAAGGACCGGTCGTGCTTTGATTGATGTTTACGATGAGGAGATTACTTTACGTGTTGGAAACGAAGCCGTCACTTTTAACCTTGATCAAACCGCGAGATACTCCTCCGATTACGATGTTTCTTCCGTCAACCGAATCGATGTTATTGACGAAGCTACGGAGGAGTATGCTCAAGAAATTCTTGGTTTCACCGATAATGCTTTGAGTGGCAATCCCACTCCTTCTTTTGAACCAATCGTCTCCGATTCTTCTCCTTCCCTCACTCCGTTTGAGGGAAGTGATCTCGCTTGGGAAGAAATCAATGCTTGTCTTTCAAATGAATCATTTTCACCGGAAATTGATAATAATAACTTTGATCCGGAGGGGGACATTTCATTAATTGAAAAACTTTTAAATGAAAACCCAATTGTTTCTCCCCCTCCGATGGACTTAAAAATGGCAGACGTAAAAGAAGTAAAGCCGTTTATTGAGAATCCTCCGGAGCTCGAGCTCAAGGATTTACCTCCTCATCTCGAATACGCATACTTGGAAAAAAATGATAAATTACCGGTTATAATATCAAAAGGCCTTAAAGATGAGGAGAAGACACGACTCTTAGATGTGCTTCGAAAGCATAAAGGTGCGATTGCTTGGCAAATATCCGACATTAAGGGAATCGACCCTCGATTTTGCACTCATAAGATTTTGCTTGACGATAATCACAAAGCTTCCGTCCAACAACAACGACGGGTTAACCCACTAATCCACGAAGTTATCAAAAAGGAAGTTATTAAACTCCTTGACGCTGGAATGATTTATCCGATCTCGGATAGTTCTTGGGTTAGCCCGATTCATTGTGTTCCAAAGAAGGGCGGAATCACTGTTGTGAAAAATGACGATAATGAGCTTATACCGACTCGACTTGTGACCGGATGGAGAGTTTGTATCGACTACCGCAAGTTGAATGATGCGACACGTAAAGACCATTTCCCGCTTCCTTTTATGGACCAAATGCTTGAACGGTTAGCGGGAAATGAGTTCTATTGTTTCTTGGATGGCTTTTCTGGGTACTTTCAAATTCCCATTGATCCCCCGGATCAAGAAAAGACCACTTTTACTTGCCCGTATGGAACGTTTGCCTATCGGAGAATGCCCTTTGGCTTATGTAACGCTCCGGGCACGTTTCAACGGTGTATGATGGCTATTTTCTCAGATATGATCGAAAAAACCATGGAAGTGTTCATGGACGACTTCTCCGTCTACGGAAATTCTTTCGACTCTTGCCTCTCCCATTTAGAGAAAATGCTGATACGGTGTGAAAACACCAATTTGGTTCTAAATTGGGAGAAGAGCCACTTCATGGTTAAAGAGGGAATAGTCCTCGGCCATAAAATATCCAAATCTGGAATTGAGGTGGATCGGGCAAAAGTCGATGTTATCGCTAAATTACCACACCCGACTACCGTCAAAGGAATCCGAAGTTTCCTTGGTCATGCCGGCTTTTATCGACGTTTTATACAAGACTTCTCCAAAATAGCCCGGCCTCTGACCCACCTTTTGGAAAAAGATGCTCCGTTTATCTTCTCAAATGAATGCGTCGATGCATTTAATGTTTTAAAAAAGAAGTTAACGGAGGCACCCGTCTTAATTGCCCCCGATTGGGACTTGCCCTTCGAGCTAATGTGCGACGCTAGCGATTATGCCATTGGTGCAGTTCTGGGGCAACGTAAGAACAAATATTTTCAGCCTATACACTATGCAAGCAAGACCATGAATGACGCCCAACATCACTATACAACTACCGAAAAGGAAATGTTAGCGGTTGTCTATGCTTTTGAGAAATTTAGGTCTTATTTGCTACTTAAAAAATGCATAGTGTATACGGACCACTCAGCCCTAAAATACTTAATGGCTAAACAAGATGCAAAGCCACGTTTAATGCGGTGGGTTCTCCTCCTTCAAGAATTCAAAGTTGAAATTCGAGATAAAAAAGGAGCTGAGAATCTTGCTGCCGATCACCTTTCTAGACTTGAGAATCCCCATCAAAGTGTTCTCGAGAAAAAGGAAATTAACGATGCTTTTCCTCTCGAGACACTTGGGAGTGTGACCAAAATTGACCAAAGTACCCCATGGTTCGCCGATTTTGCGAATTACCATGCGGGGAATTTCATTAGGAAAGGGATGTCGTCCCAACAAAAGAAGAAATTCTTTAAAGATGTCCAACATTATTTTTGGGACGACCCCTACTTGTTCAAAGTCTGTGCGGATCAAGTGATCCGGCGGTGTGTTCACGGTACGGAAGCCGTTGAAATTCTTAAGGCATGCCATAGTGGACCCACGGGGGGACATCATGGTGCCAACTTCACCGCAAAGAAAGTGTTCGATTCCGGCTTCTATTGGCCGACGATATATCGGGATGCCCATGAATTGGTGAAAACATGTGATTCTTGCCAACGTCAAGGGAAAATCTCTCAAAAAGATGAAATGCCGCAAAATGCGATTCAAGTTTGTGAGATCTTTGACGTTTGGGGCATCGATTTCATGGGTCCATTCCCGTCATCAAGAGGAAATAAATATATTCTCGTGGCCGTCGATTATTTGTCCAAATGGGTTGAAGCGAAGGCGCTCCCCACTAATGACGCCCGAGTTGTTGTTAAGTTTTTGAAAAACCTCTTTGCCCGATTTGGTGCACCTCGAGCCATCATAAGTGATCGTGGGACCCATTTTTGCAATGACCAATTCGCTAAAGTTATGCTTAAATATGGTGTCACACATCGTCTTTCCACGGCTTATCATCCACAAACGAGTGGTCAAGTGGAGGTGTCCAATCGTGGCCTCAAAAGGATTTTAGAAAGGACCGTAGGTGAACACCGTGCCTCATGGGCCGATAAGCTAGACGATGCTTTATGGGCTTTCCGGACCGCTTACAAAACCCCAATCGGGTGTACTCCATATAAGTTGGTTTACGGGAAAGCTTGTCATTTGCCCATCGAACTTGAGCACAAGGCCTACTGGGCCTTAAAACATGCAAATTTTGACTTAAAAACCGCGGGTGATCACCGAAAAGTTCAATTGAACGAATTAGTGGAACTCCGTGATCAAGCTTACGAGAATTCTTTAATTTATAAAGAGAAAACAAAAAGACTTCATGATGCCAAGATCAAAGACCGCGTTTTTAACGTTGGTGATCAAGTGCTTCTTTTTAACTCTCGGTTAAAGATTTTCTCGGGTAAGCTTAAAACCCGTTGGTCTGGACCATTCACCATAACACAAGTATTCCCTTATGGAACTATTGAGTTGGCTCAACTTGATGGGCCCAACTTTAAGGTGAATGGTCACCGGTTGAAACACTATTTCGGAGGGGACGTACCAACCATGGTAGTCCCGGATCTCCAAACTTTCCCCAAGGACAATTAAATTCGGGGATCGAGTCAAGCTACGTGACTCGGTAATCAAAAACAAAGCGCTTCGTGGGAGGCAACCCATGCTTATCCATTATCATTTTCTTATTTCTAATAAATAACGTGAAGAGGGGGTACCTCTTCCGATCTTGTGTTTCGTGGTTGTTTGTGATGATTGTCCAGGATTGTCCCCGATTTATGATGACTCTCGTGCTCGTGGTTTTGTCTTTCTCTCCACTCGAGTCTCATTCATCGATGCTTTTGGAAATCCTATATCCGAAAATCTTATCGACTAACGTTTTCTTTGGCATACTTAATAAACGGCCCTAGATATATGTTAGGATTACCTTTGCCCGTAAAACATTGAGGACAATGTTTCATTCTAGTCCGGGGGGGTGAATCTTCGATTCGATTTTGACCTTGCAGTTTTCACCATGTCATGTACTCGCGTAACTCCGTTTTTCCACCAAAAATTAAAAAAATTGAAAATTTTGAAAAATTTCAAAAATTTTGAAGAAAAGTGAATGAAAAAGTCATGAAAAAGCACAAAAAAATGAGAAAAAGTTGGAAAAGTTGTGCAAAAATATAATAAAAGTATGAATAAGTGATTTGACACCTTGTTGACTTTCTTGCTGGCGAGAGTAGGAATAAATATTTTGACTTGACCGGGCGTGTTGAGCCCTAGCTTGTTCCCTTAACCAATGATGATCATAAAAGTTTGTGCTAGCCTTGTACACTAGGAGCTACTCTTTTGTCGGCTCCCGTACTTGGTTTTATACATGCATGACTTGAAAAGCTTTCGCTAGTCTTTTACATTAGGAGCTACTAAACGCAAATTCTTTCCAAGAGTTTGCAAGTTCCCGTTTTTGACTTTATATATGCGTGGCTGATTATTGGCTAAGCATCTGCTAATCTCATTATTTGAGGTCTTAAATTTGCAGAGAACGAGAAATGATAGAGTTTATTTACAAGTATAATGCTAAACGTGGAGTAGTGGTTCTCTTTAGAGCTCATAAGAGGTACTCGTGGCTTTTTACTCCCATCAGATACGTCACCAATATATATAATAGATGTTCTAGGTTAATTAGTGGTATTTAGGTTTGAATAATACTTAGTTATTCGTTTTCTTTAGAGAATTTTTGCTTTAGAAATTGGGTACATATCAAGGAACACCAAAAATAAGAGCCAAAAAGTGAAGAATCAAAAGTCAAAAGTTGATTATGCATGTGGTTTTGGAGCTACCCGATAAGCTTCCATTTGATGTATGAGAAAAATCAAAGAAAAAAAGTGAAAAATATGAAAAGAGTGAAAAATATGAGAAAAGTGAAAAAAGTGAGAAATGAAAAATATGAAAGTTGTAGTATTGTTGAATAAGAGTTATGTATGTATCAATAAGTTGTTGGCGCGTGAGGTGCATGTGATACGTGATTAGTAATCAGTCACATGAGGTGCACGTGATCGTACTCCGCAACTTATATTTCTGATATTGTATGTACCCCAAATTCCTTGAAATGGACCGAATTTCTATTGCAGTGGTTCTTAAAAGAAAATGAGTAACTATTTATCGTTTTAACTTAGGTGTCACTATCGGACTAAAAAATTATCAAAACGAGAAAATATGAAGCGATTCATTTCTCAACAAAAATAAAATAATGAGATACAAAAACTTAGGACATGGGAGTAAGGAGTATCCACGAGTAACTTTTATGAGTAGTGTTAGCATTAAATTTGTAGATAAGCTGTGATCTCGTTTTTACGCTTAGTTTGGGAACTCGTGAAAAATCAAGGATGACGATTTTTATCCGTATGGTCACTTCTTAAATAGAAGTGTTTCTACTCGTAGACCCTAATAATTATTGCAAAAATAATGAAAGTTCAACAAACCGTCACAAGTATGAAGTGTGAAAAGTCCAAAAATAGAATAAAGTGGAATAAAGAAATAAATTTTGGAAAACGGAGCGTTTGCGGGAGTAAATGATTTTATGACTTCTTTCGAACCTCCTTGCTACTTTACAAAGTTAGTAGAAAAGAGTTATGAAATTATTTATCTCGTAAGCGTGAATTGATCACATTGCGTGAGGACACGGCAATACTTTAGTCCGGGGGATTTTGGTGAGTGCTTATTCACTCACCTTTTCTTAGCCAAAATTGGACCAAATAAACCAAAAATAACCAATAATGCCAAAGAAAGTGTGTTTTTGTGTTTGTGAATGTGCAGGAACGGATATCTAAGAAAAGACGAAAAATCACGAGAAAATGACAAAACGGGCACGAGATTTGGAAAAGTGAATAAAGCCGGAGCCGGGGAAGCTAGTGGTTAAAGTGAAGTTCATATGGTCTAATGAAGTCCTCAAAGTTTCAAGAATTACATAAGTGGCCCGGGAATGAAGTTTGAAGAAAAGTTCACATTTGGTCCCTCCACTTTCAGAAGATGTCATTTTTAGTCCTTGTGAAGATATTTTGGAAGATGGGCAACACAGGCCCTCCAACATTCATTAAATGCCACATAAGACCCTTGGAGTAATATTATGGGAGTTTGGCAGTTTGGATCCTCAAAATTTCAGATTATGCACAATTAGTCCCTTGGTTTGCTATATCACTACAACCGGATCAAAGTTAAACAAACACAACCCCAACAAAGACCCCTAGCCCAAAACTAATACCAAGCCCAAAATAACATAAGCCCATCACCACCCCACCATCCAAACCCGACCCAACCCTTTTAATTTAAACCCGGTCAAACCCTCAATTACTCAGTCAAAGAAAAAATAAAAATAAAACGCGCCTTTTACTGTGCATCCCTTCCACCACTTTACCTCGTACCCCATTAATTACCCTGCCACCCATCCTTTTCACCCAAAGATTCTAGTACGAGGTTTTACCCTTCTAGAACCTGACACGTTGTCAGAAGATGTCGACACTCCCCAGCATACGTGGACCATTTCTTGCTCACTGATTGGGTGCTCAAACGTGGAAGTGTGATAAGGTTAAATCATTTGGCTAAGAATGATTGGGATGACAACATTTTGGATGAGATTGAAGATTTGTGGCCTCAATTGCTCTTCTAGTAGCTTCCCAAACCCTAGATACCACCTCCCCTGCTCCAAGGATAAATACCCCTCATTTCATACGTTTTAGGTGTGTAGGTTTTATGTAATGTTACTCTGCCCTTTTGTATTTGTAATTCAGTTTTATTAATGAAAGTCTCATTTGGTTCTATTATTTCCTTTTCAGTTTTGCTTTTTACTTATTTTCCTTTTAGCTTATAGCTTATTACTCCTTATTTTCTGTTTTGATTTTTCTTTCACTCAAAGTTTACTTTCACTTTTGATGTTTATTTAGTTTTAATCTTTCAGCTTTAAGTAGTTATTATTGTTCTTGTTTATTATTATTCAAAGAAAAAAAAAAAAAAAAATCTAAAAATCTTATAAAAACAACAAAAACATGTTCTGTTTCAGTATTATAATCAATTTTAGTTGTTTGTTTGTTGTTTACACAAGCTTATTCAAGCCTTTATAGCTTGTAGTAAGCCTTGTTTGTTTTCATTTCTCAAAAACTCAACAATTACAAAAAGTCAACCTTTGGTCAACTGTTTGAGCTTATTGAAATAAGCTGATGCTTATTGGAGTTAGGCAGCCAAAAAGGTGTCCCTTGGCCTGTCTTAAAGACAGGCAAGCAAAGTGAATCCCCCTCTTTTCATGCTGAGGGGGAATTGGCCTGTGAGTTTCTCATGATTTCTCTTTACTGAATAAGTAGAATAAGGTAGTGTAGATCTGTGGTTGTTTGTTTATTATTGCTTATTGATGCTATTTATCTGATATTGCTTGTTATTTATGATCTAGTCACCATTTGATAGTTTTGTCTTGGTATTCTACTGTTTCATTGACTGTCATAGTATGTGGATCTATGTTTCTGTTTATGTTAGTGTTTGATTCTAAGTTTTCTGAGTATAGTAGGTGTTAGTAGATAACATTTAGTAACTAGGTTGTGATTAGAATTAAGTTGGATGAGATTTGAAGTGGTATTTTGTTGAGACAGATTCACATCAGGGGTGTTTGGTAAATCATAATACTACCAGTTAAAGTTGTTTTCTTGCCTTGATTTTTGCATCAGTAGTTCACTTAGGAGTAATTGAAGCTAGAAAGTTCACAAAAGTTTCTCCTTAAAAGCAAAAAGTAAAAATTGCCTTGAACCTTCATTGTTGACTGCTAATTTGGTTAGCTGCTACTATTATATTGATCAATCTGACATTTTTGTGTCTGAGTTTGTAGTTTAAGTACTTAAACATCATCAAACAACATCAAGGATTAGATCTCTCCCTTTAAAATTCAATCTAGTCAAAGTTTTTGTGCAAATACAAAGTCAAATATCTGCTCACTGTTTGCAGCCTATCCAGTTTCTCTCATCTGATCTTGGGTCTAATTGGAGCTCAATTGGTGTGTTAATTTTAGGGCTTTTGTGTTTTTTATAGTCTCTGCTGGGTGGACTTTAAGTCACCACCTTAACTTTTCAAATATAAACTTGTTGGAGTGCTTAAAATTAAGCCCAAAGTAGGGGGGCTGAACCTGAATTTTCTGTCTTATATATATAAACAGCCTATGTGCTTGTCAGTGTTTCTGAGCATCAAATGGACTGATTCCTGTTCTTTTAAGCTCACTTAAGTGTAAAAAGTAATTGGTGAAGGTTTGGTCAAAGATTGGTCAACTGTGCTTATTAATAAGCACTTAAAATAAGCTGTTTTCAAGCCATTAAGCACTCCCATTGCTTGTTTTTCACTTTTTATATTTTTCCTAGTTTTAAAATATTATTTTAGATTTTCCCTGAAATTTTCATATTTTTCTGAGCTATTTTGCTATTTTTCTTCTTTAATTTTCAATTTTAATCATTATTTAATACTTTTTAATTATCAGAAAATCCAAAAAAATCAGAAAAATCCCAGAAAAATCCAAAAATATTTTAGAAAATAGTTTTAAATTATTTTAGAATTTTAGAAATTAAATTTGCATTTTTCTCACTTTATTTACAATTTCTTTTAATTATTAAATAGTTTAATTAGTTTTTAATTCATAAAAATTAATTAAAAAGTCAAAAAAATATTTTTCTTTTTCTTAAAATTTTCTTTTATCATTTTTAACTTTTTAAAATTAATTTGAGGTCCGTAGAACTAGTATAGCTTAAAACTCGCGTTTTATTTCGCGCGTTACATTTAAATAATCGCGCGTGCATTCCCGTTTTTGCGTTTTAGACTTTGGTGCATTACTTGCTTGTACTCTTTGCATTGTTTCCTAATTGCTAGTTGATAATTGAGTTATTTGATCACTGTTTGCCTTTTTCACCACTTTTCAAATCACGATTACACGAATCAATATTCTTGATTCCATTCACACCTTCACTTGGAAACGACTCGGGTGATTCGTATTTCTTGCGGATCACTTCGATACTATACTACTATTATATATAATTGGTTTGCACGAATCAGTGGAACTTCGACAAATGCATCTCAACTACATTCCGCTGCACTCGCTCAAAACCATCAACCACCACCACCATCACAAGGTGCATCTACAACAGTTGAAGCTGAAGCACCAACGACCTCAACATCATCAACGTCTACTCAAGCAACTCCAGTTATTGAATCTGTTCTACCAAGAGTTGATGAGCAAAATCAAACTACAAACTTTCAAAAAGAACCTACAAATAATTCAAACGATGTTACGTTAGAAGAAGAAGAAGAAGTATTTGAAAACCCGTTTGCATCAGACTCTGCTGAATCTTCGTCAAGGTTACAAGAACCATCTAACACACACTCGTTCAACCAAAGGTACCCTTCTACGTTTCAATGGACAAAAGACCATCCATTAGTACATGTTATTGGTGATCCTTCAATGCCAGTTCAGACGAGGAGACAACTTGCCACCGATCTCAAATTGTGCATTTACATTTGCTCAATAAGCACCAAAGTACCTAAGAACATTCGGGAAGCAATGGCAGAAAACCCTTGGATTGAAGCGATGCAGGAGGAATTTCTTCAATACCTGTTACATGATAGTTGGGAACTTGTTGAACGACCACTTGATAAACGAGTTCTTGATCTCAAGTGGTTGTGGAAGAACAAACTGGATGAGGAAATGACTGTCATTCGCAACAAAGCTCGTCTCGTGGCTAAAGGATATCCACAAGAAGAAGGGATAGATTTCGAAGAATCATTCGCGCCTGTAGCTAGACTTGAAGCAGTCCGGATTTTCTTAGCCTATGCCGCTCACAAAAACATCACAGTCTATCAGATGGACATTAAGACAGCTTTCTTGAATGGAACTCTGAAAGAAGAAGTGTATGTGAGTCAGCCAGAAGGATTCGTTGATAAGGAACATCCAGACTACGTCTACAAGCTTAAAAAGGCCATTTATGGTTTAAAACAAGCTCCAAGAGCGTGGTATGACGAACTATCATCTTTCTTACTCAATAACAATTTCACCAAAGGAACGGTTGATGACACCTTGTTTATCAAAAAGTTCAAAGATGACATTTTGATCGTTCAAATTTATGTGGACGACATTATCTTTGGATCAACCAATCCTAACCATTCAAAACATTTTGAAAATCTCATGAAAAGTAAATTTGAAATGTCCATGATGGGGGAACTAAAATTCTTTCTTGGTTTACAAATACATCAATCCCCTCGTGGTATTTTTATCAATCAAGCTAAATATACAATAGAGATTTTGAAAAAACATGGAATGGAAAACTGTGATTCTGTTGGTACACCAATGGTCACTTCACCAAAAATAGGTGCTGATTTGTTTGGGAAACCTATCGATCCGAAGAAATATCGGAGCATGATCGGTTCTCTCATGTACCTGACTGCTAGTCGACCAGATATTCAATTTGCTGTATGTTTATTAGCACGGTTTCAGGCAAAGCCTACCAAACTTCACCTCAAAGAGGTTAAACAGATCTTTCGGTACCTACGAAGCACCATTAACATGGGACTTTGGTATCCGAAGGATTCGGAGTTCAATCTAACAGCATTTTCAGATGCAGACCATGCTGGTGATCAAGTTACAGCAAAAAGTACATCAGGTGGAGCACAATTTTTGGGTGAAAAGCTTGTAAGCTGGTCGTCAAAGAAACAGGATTGTACTGCGCTATCAACCGCCGAAGCCGAGTATGTGTCTCTATCTGCGTGTTGTGCCCAAGTTCTTTGGATGAGGACACAGCTCACAGATTATGGCTTTAATTTTGACAGAATACCTATGTATTGTGACTCAAAAAGTGCCATAGCCATCTCGTGCAATCCCGTACATCACTCTAAGACGAAGCATATCAAAGTCCGCTACCATTTCATCAAAGAACACGTGGAAGAGGGTACTGTTGAATTATTTTTCGTTAAGACTGATTATCAACTCGCCGATCTATTTACTAAAGCCCTTCCAAAAGAAAGGTTTGACTATTTAGTTCGACGAATTGGCATGCGAAACCTAACTCCTGAGGAGCTAGAATGTCTTCTCGAATCTTCTTGAAAAATGTTTTCAAAATCGCTTCGCTGTAAATATTTTTGAAAAACAAAATACAAAATTTGAAAAACCAATAAAAACAAAATACAAAAATATAAAATTTTTCAAAAAATACAAAAACAATATAAAATCAAAAAATCCAAAAATATTCTTCTCACGACATGTCTCTCGTATAAATCAATATTCTGTACGTTTCTAGAAATGTCATTCAACAATGATACGGACATGTACAGATGCTTGAGCGGGAGTTCTTTTAAATATTTTTCTAAAACATGTCGTTTCTCAAATGTTTCTTCTCTATGGCTTTCGTATACTTCAGTACGAAACCCCGTACGTTAAATGATGACTTCTGATTATATTTCAAATCAAGGACTCGTACGTTCAATGACAAACTCTTTTTCAAAAAAGTTCGAGTCTAAACAAACGAAAAAGATTTCAAGCAATAAACTCGTTTTCTAACAAAATTCTTGAGCACTTTTTCAAGATTGTTCAAAAGATTTCTCAAAATCTCTCAAAATTAGTGCTCAAGAAAACTCCCTCAAAACCCTTAAGTAATTTTAAATATGCTATCATTAAGGGGGAGTACTAACACTAAAATGTTCCGATTTCATGCAAAATCAAATCTGTCTTTCTCTCCAAAAAGTTTGTTTTAATCAGTTGATATCAAAAATATCACGATATGCTATTTTTGAGGGGGAGAAGACATGATTAAAATGTGATCAAAGATGTTTAAAGATTGTGGCTGAATCTCAGAAGAGCTCGACTCAGTAAGTACCAATGAATTGACGAAGCTTAAAATGTCATTAATCGAAAAGACTTGTCCTGGACGGGTAATAATTTCAAGCAAGTCTAACTAGTGATGTAAGCGTGTCTCGAATAGGACTTGTCTGAGTAGAGTGTACCGTATCGAGAGACTTTCTTTGGACTTGACCAGGACGGGTAATAATTTCAAGCTAGTCTAACTAGTGATGTAAGCGTGTCTCAAATCGGTCATGTTCGCTGAAAGTGAATCAATTCAAAAGTATAAACTCGTCCCACATGTGCAAATTTCTTAAAAATTACATGAGCACATGTGAAGGGGGAGTCCTTCAAATGAAATGCAAAACTCTCAAAGTGGTAACAACAATGTGTTTTATTATCATAAACACTTTGAGAGATTTTCAATAAATGGTTTCATGGCAATGATAGGATAGTCATGGAGTTATAAGGTGACTAAGGTTAGGAAAAACCGTCCTATGATCCGCCAGAGCCGGAGGGATCTACCCAAGGACAAATCCAATAGATTAGAATTAGAAGTCCTTAGGTATGATTGAAAAAAGGAGAAAATGAGAAAGGAGAAAGAAGGGGTTGAAGAATTAAAAAGAAAAGTTATGAAAAAGGGTGAAAAGAAATAGCCCTCCAAATGTTCAACCTTAGGGCAGACACCGGGTTCAACTCATATGCTACTGGTTGTTACTAAGGTGACACCGGTATTGAAGACAAAGACGTCATGGACCCAGTGACGCACTGCACTAAACCTTCTTAACCACTCAAGTTCTCTTAAAAGAGCTTGTTTCATTCTCACGGGGAACCGGTGTAATCTATCGACTTGTCTCTTAGAGATGGTTGATATTGAAGCAGGAGACCTCTCCCTAATCTCCGCATAGGAAACCAAATGTGCACTTATCGAGTCTAGAGCCCCGAGATTCATCAAAAGATCTCATAGGAACACATGATATTTCTACACTGGTTGTTCATCATTAAGGATGCCAGATGTAAACTTTAGAGTCCTACGCAGATCTTAGCAATCTGCCAGAACATTTATGAGAGGATTCACACTTGTGATTCTCAATGATTGAATGGAAATTCCTGCCAGGGTCAACATCAAGCAGCCCTGACAGCAGGTCACTTCGGTAATTCTTTATGGGTTACGCTTAGTGTTCGCGGTGGTTTCAAACGGTCTACAGTCGTGGAGTGATCCCCAGCGACTCACCCAGTCATTGAGCTACTTAGTAGGTCTTGTAAGCTCTCTCGAGAGTATCTGACATGGGAACGGCCTTGGTAAGGGTTAGAAGGAGTCTTCACACTATGCTGTTGACGATCTCTAATTCCTATCTGTAAGTACCGGATGTTTTATTGCTAACTGTTTTCATGCAGGGACACTTCATCTCCATGGCGACAGATTCCACATGCTCATACATACATCTGGAAGTTAAAGAAAGCTCCCTCAAAGATCTATACAACACTAAGATCAAAGAAAGATTCTACGCCAAAAAGAAGAATCTACAAAGTATAAAGACTAAAGATCAAAGTGAAAGAAAGGGAACTACGTGCATATGAATATCAAAGTCCAAAGATGTATGAGCATGCTGGAATAGCTAACAACCACCACAGACGCAGAAGTGACGAATGGCAGATAACTCCACATCACAAAGGAACAAAGAACGATGAAAAATCAGTTATCAAAGATCACAAAGCATGAAGGAACAAAGACTAAAGACTATTCTACAATGACACACAAAGTTAAAGACAAAGAACACGGAAGACCCACTCACGTGGAGCATCATTCGAATGACCACCCCTTAGGGGGAGATTGTTAGCATTAAAAATATGTATTATGAAGTGATGGTCATTCTCACATTGTAACTTTGTGTCGTTTGTTAAGATTAGTAATAGTTTAGTCATTGGGCCTTGGACTTTGCAAGCTAATATGTTATATGCTATGTTTCATAAGCCTAGTTATCCAACCATGTAACCAAGTCCAAGCCCAAGCCCATAAAAAGCCTTAGGGCATCTCATGTTACTTACTATATAAACACCTCAAAGGCTCATTTGAGGTGTGTGCTTGTGTGTGTATTGTGTGTGTTCTTTTAATAAAAGCTCTCATCTTTTCCATCTCTCTCTCTATATACGAAATACATATACTCTCACCAAGTCACCATCTTTCTTCTTCTAATCTTCTATATTTGTGATAAAGTTGTGATATCTAAGGTCCTACAACATATAACTTGCTTAGTATAGGGCAAATATGTGATAATAAATGTAGAGTCACCTTTACCAAAGAGGATAGCGAAATAGTTAAGAATGGAAAAATTATAGGTAGAGGAATTAGGAAAGGAGGCATATATGTTATGAAACTAGGAAACAAACCTGAGGATAGGATATGCCTAACGACCCTAGACGAAAACTACACATTGTGGCATAGGAGATTAGGACATGCTAACATGCAGCAAATTCAATCTTTGGCCTCTAAGGAACTAGTTAGAAACTTGCCTAATCTAAAATATGACAAACATTTTTGTGATGCATGTAAAATTGGAAAACAAGTTCATGCTAGTCACAAAGCTAAGAATATAGTATCCACTACTAGGTGCCTAGAACTATTACATATGGATCTTTTTGGTCCATCTGCTGTGCGAAGCTATGGAGGAAACAAATATACCTTAGTAATAGCAGATGACTACTCATGATACACGTGGACTAGATTTTTAAGTGACAAGACCCAAGCCTTTGAAAAATTCGAAATATTTAGTAAAATGATTCAAAATAAATTAGGATGCACAATAGTAGCCATTAGGACGGACCATGGTAGGGAATTTGACAACGAAATACAATTTGAAAAATATTGTGATTTAAATGGAATATCTCACAATTTCTCCGCTCCTCGTACTCCTCAATCAAATGGCGTAGTAGAAAGAAAAAATAGGTCACTACAAGAAATGAGTAGAACAATGTTAAATGAACAATCCATCCCACAAAAATTTTGGTGTCACGCCGTAGATACTTCAACATATATTATTAATAGGGTATCAATTAGGAGAATTCTAGGAAAAACTCCTTATGAGTTACTAAGAGGTAGAAAACCAAACTTAAGCTACTTTAGGGTATTTGGAAGTAAATGTTACATTCTAAACACTAAGGATTACCTCACTAAGTTTGATCCAAAATCGTATGAAGGAATATTCTTAGGAGATTCACAAAATAGTAAAGCATATATAATACTTAACAAACACTCCATGAAAGTAGAAGAATCACTAAATGTAACATTTGATGAAACACCACCACTTCCTAAAACTTTACCTTTAGAAGATGATGACTTAGTCGAAGAAGAAGCTATTGAGGTTAGTAAAACAAAACCCATAGGAAATGATAATGAAGACATTAACTTAGGAAATAACGAAATTGTAAATGTTAAAGAATCTAGATCACATCCACTAAATAATATAATAGGACATCTTAACCAAAGAACCCTTAGGCCACAAGCTCAAGATAAAAATAATTTCTTTTGTTTCCTCTCAGCAATAGAACCTAAGAATATTAATGAGGCTTTAAAAGATGAAAGTTGGGTTATAGCTATGCAAGAAAAATTAAATCAATTTAAGGCAAATGATGTTTGGGAATTAGTCCCAAATCCAATGAATATGACCATCATAGGAACTAAATGGGTATATAGGAATAAATTAGATGAAAATGGAGGAGTTACTAGGAATAAAGATAGGTTAGTTGCCCAAGGTTATAATCAACAAGAAGGAATTGATTATGACGAAACTTATGCCCCCGTAGCTAGACTAGAATCTATTAGGATACTACTTGCCTATGCATGCGCCCTAGATTTTAAGTTATTCCAAATGGACGTGAAAAGTGCATTCCTTAACGGTTTTATCAATGAGGAGGTATATGTGGCACAACCTCCAGGATTCATTGACTTCGCAAAACCTGATTATGTTTATAAGTTAAAGAAAGCTTTGTATGGACTCAAACAAGCTCCCAAACTTCGTATGATCAATTAAAAGCTTTCCTTATTAAACATGATTATTCCATGGGAATGGTAGATAACACTCTTTTCACTAAAAGGAAAGACCCAAATCTCATCATTGTTCAAATATATGTTGATGACATTATATTTGGATCGACTTGTCAAGACATGTGTGATGAATTTGCCAAAATCATGAATGATGAGTTTGAGATGAGTATGATGGGTGAACTTAACTTCTTCCTAGGATTACAAATAAAACAATTAGAAGATGGAATATTCTTTAACCAATCTAAGTACATTAAGGAAATGCGTAAGAAATTTGGCTTAGAAGACTCAAAACCCATAAAACCCCCCATGTCTACGGAAGTAAAATTCACAAAGGATGATGAAGGTGAGTCCGTAGATAACACCAAGTACAGAGGAATGATAGGTAGTTTACTATACTTGATGGCAAGTAGACCCAATATCATGTTTAGTGTCTGCCTTTGTGCCCGTTTTCAAGAGGATCCCAAAACCTCTCACCTAGAAGCGGTTAAGCGTATCTTCCGATACATTAAAGGCACTATACACTTAGGATTATGGTATCGTAAGGGATCCGGCATAGAAACCATCGTCTATGCGGATTCGGATCATGTGGGATACTACGTAGATAGAAAAAGCACTAGCGGTATTTGCACGTTTATGGGATGTTGTCTAACATCTTGGTTTTCTAAAAAGCAAACCGCTCTTGCCATTTCTACCACCGAAGCCGAATATGTAAGCTCTGGAAAGGCATGTCAACAAGCACTATGGGTGAAACAAGCTCTTATAGACTATGGCATTAGGTTAGAAAACGTTCCCATTATGTGTGATAACAAAGGTGCGATAGATTTAAGTAAAAATCCGGTGCAACACTCTAGGACTAAACATATAGAAATACGCCACCACTTTCTTAGGGATAATGTACAAAAAGGGAACATATCTATAGAAAAAGTTTCACCGGAAGATAACATTGCGGATATATTCACTAAACCCCTTAAGCGTGAATTATTCAATCACTTGCGTTTAGGATTAGGAATGATGGAACAAGTTGACTAAATTTTATTGCATTTAGACAATTTTTTTTTAAATTTTGCATAAGATTTACTTTTCTTCCACTTCTCCATTTCTGAGTCTAGGAATCTATTTTGCACAAAATTAAAGATTGGGAAATATTGTTTTCTTTGCATATACTCTTTTGTAAAACCCAATCAATTTTTTCTAAATTATTCTCACATCTAGGAATTACATGAACATCATTTTCCTTGCATTGTTGAGTAATGCTAAAAACATTTTCTTCTAAAATCATGCATAAACTCTCACATAAATTGTCAAGGTATATAATCTAATATATATATTTGACATTCATGATCGAGCAAAAATCAAATCAAGGAGATTTTGGATTGTTTCTTAAGAATTTTTTTTAGAAGTCGAAACAATCACAACTCCACATTTGTTGCATATAGGCACACACTAGGACAAAATCACTCATAACATTGTCATCTTGTTTCATCACTAGATGCTTGACTCACTAGTTGCCTTTGCCTTTGATCTAAAATAGTTGCCTTAGGAAGTTTAAGTGCTCTTGCCTTTATTTGTCTCCTTTAGCTTATTATGTGTTGCTTATTTGCTCTTTTGCTTAAGTGTTTTTGCATGCATGCTATATCTTGATTAGATTAGATGCTATATTGCCTAAAGGAATTGAACTTGCTTGAATCCAAATCCAAAAACACAACCTTTCTGCAAATTTTCTGCCAAAAACCCATTTCTGGCAATCTGGGAACCATCAGATGGGCAGCCCCCTTAATTATGCAAGGCGGCCCCCTTAATTTTAAGGGGACCGCCCCCTAATTAAGGGGACCGGCCATCTGCTGGGCGGATTTACAGAATCTTTTCTGCTTTTTAGCCCATTTCAACCTACATTTCCCATTTTTCACCAACATATTTTGTCCTAATCTCCCAAACAAACTTCATCCATCCATAAACACACAAATCTTACACTATAAATATCCCCAATCTTCAACACTCTCCATTCATCCCTTCATGACTTCTCCAAATAAACTAAAACCAAAAGCCTCAAGGCTTGCAAGGATGACGGAAAAACCCGTTTGGCGAAGAAAAAGCCCTCGAAACAAATCCATCATAACCAATGAAGTTGGAAATCACTCAACACCTCCAACCACTTACTTCCCAAACTTTACACCAAATTCACAAGGACACTCATTTGATCCTCTTTACAAACCATACAACATTGGCCAAACATCTTCCTTCATGCCAAACCACTCATCTCATCCTCCAACCACTTATAATGATCCATACAAGTTTGATCAACCATCAAACTACAATTCCAACTACACAAACCCAATTCATCCATATCAACACAATGACTCTCTCCGCATTGCCACGGAAAAGCAAAAATTCCATGATGAAATAACCTAAATCCATGATCTTAGTGATCTCAATGCCATGCACCTTGAACAACACAACAAAGGGCAACTTCCATCATCACCCTACAACAATTGCCTACCCCACTCTCTCAACTTGGATCAAGATACAAACCACACTCACTATTGCCCTTGTTGCATCTTCCTTCAAAAACAAATTCTATACTTGAGTGAAGATATTTCTTGGATTGAATATCTCCTCACTCGTCCTCATCCCATACCACCCTTAACACGATACAACATCGTAAGATCCACCTCTTCCGCTCCATACCCCACTCCATATCCCTCTCCATCTAACAACTAAGCTTTATGCTTATGTTTCCCTTCAAGCAAATAAAACAATCAACCATGGGTTGTAAGTAAGTCCAAGTGCTCTCTTAGGCAATATAGGACTATGTCTCTTCTTTTGTTTTATTGTAATCAATATGCTTCAAGCATATTAAATGTTTTAATGCTAATCATTTCTATGATGCTTGAATGAATCTATTTTTATTTGCATAATTGTTGTTTTGCATGTATATGTGTCTTGTTCTCTTCAAATATTTTTGTAACCAAGATTTCCATAGCTCGTTCCCTTGGTGCTCTCAAATGAGGGGGAGCATACATCAAGGGGGAGCATTCTAGCCGTTTAAACTTCTTTCACGAAGCTTACTCGGCTCATCCTTTTTGATTTTAGAAAAAGGGGGAGAAGAGAAATGTGAACTCTATAATACTTGTTTAAAAAGAAATTTTAGATCTATTGAGTTTAAGGTTTTGTAATAATCAAAAAGGGGGGGATTGTTGACATAAATAATGCCTAAAAACATTATAAACATATTATCAATATCTCTATGTTTTAATTATTACAAAATATAAACTCATAGAACTAAAACTTATAACATAAACAAGTATTTAGTGATTAACATTCTATTTACATCCAAATCCCTTAAGGTATGAATAAACAAAGTGTTTAGTGCAATTTATGATCAAAGGAAAATTTAATTAAGTATTATAAAGTTTATTTAATTATATAAACATATTATATATTTTTGAAAAACACTTTTGGTAATAAAGAAAAATGTTTTATTCATACTAAATATATGAATTCAAATTTTTATCCAAAATCAGTTAGTTTTTCACCAAATAAACTTTCCCCACTAAAAAACAAAAAATCTGGCCGTTACAGCTGGGCGGCCCCCTTAATTATAAGGGGCGGTCCCCTTAATTTTAAGGGGGCCGGCCTTGATTTAAGGGGACCGGCCACGCTCCTCTGTCAGAATTTGTTGCCTATAAATACCACCTTAAATCTGAAATTTTTCTCACCTTTTGCACTCCAAAACTTTCTGTTCTAGATCTCCATTTTGAATCTTTAAATCCTTTGATCATACATTCTTAAATCTTTGTTTCAAAGTGATCCAAACATCATCCTATCAAGTGCAAGAGAAGAATACTTCTATCCCTCAAGACAAGAAGTATTACAACTTGTTGTGATCTCCACATCTAAGTTGTTAGAGCATCATCATTGTATTTATCCCATTGTGTGATTAGTTGTGAATATTTGTTAGAAGATAGTTTAGTTAGATATATATATATATATATATATATATATATATATATATATATATATATATATATATAGTGTGATTGGTTGGTAGTTAGTTGTGAAGAAGAAAAGTTAGGAAGAAGATTGGTGTGTAGAAAATAGTTGTGAAGAAGATTGGTGTGTAAAAGATAGGGATGAAGAGGATTGGTGTGTAGGAGATATGTGTGAAGAAGTGGTGTGATTAAGTAATGAATAGGTGTGAAATAGTTGTGTAGAAGGTGTGAATAAGTTGTGACGTAGTTGTGGTGTGTAAATTGGTTTGTAAGGTTTTCTCCGCCATAAGGGAGCTTGTTGATATAGTGAAGAAAACTCTCGAGTTAGGTGCTCGGGGAGTGGAGTAGGGCAAGGAAGGTGACCTTGTAGCCGAACCACTATAAATCTATTGTCTCGCGTTTCGATCTTTCCAACTCTCATCTATTTCTTTACATACATTATTATTGCCTTATCGTACATATTTAGTGTTGCTCATATTGTGCATGACTTGATTTCATATAGCATCGAATCTAAATTTTTGAAAACAAAGAAAACTTTCAAACAAACTTTTATAACAAATTAAAAAGACGTAAAACTATTCAACCCCCCCCCCCCTTCTAGTTTTCCACAATCGTGTTGAAGCATCCATATGCTCATATCCCGTGCTTACGTCTTCTCTAATTACGTAACAGGTTTACTCCCTTATTGGTCAAACTAAGTTAAAGGTCACTTTGCGTAAACGCATCCTTTCCCACTTGGGTAATGCTTTACATCAAGGCAAAGCACTTAACTTGTTTGAACCAAGTTATTAGTTGAGAACGTTGAGTCGTGGAAAGTCGCGAGATATAAAACTATGGATTCTCGACGTTGTGTTACTTGAACTTATAAGTAATCTATGATTTTCTCAACTTATAATCTTAATTGTCTAAACCTTTTCTTCTTAATGACAATTACATTATGTCTTAATCTTCTCTTAATCTCATTTCTACAAAAGACAAATCCAATCATATCCAATCATATTCAAATCAAATATTCTCTTACACAATCTCTTACATTGTTACATATTCCCTTACACACTACATCTCAACCATCCATTCTCTTACAACACATCTCAACCTTCCAATTTCAACACATGGGATTTAATTTGAATCTCAAATAAAGCTCCCTTGATTTCAACCATTCAATTCAAACTAAAACCATCTCAACCATCCATCTTATTTCTTACCCCCATGATTTGGAATATTCCATTAGCATATTCTTTCTTCCTCTTCATTCCATCACATGTGTTTGATAGATCTCCACCATCTATTTCAAACCAAAACCATCTCAACCATTGATTTCCCCTACCCTCCAAGCAAAGCATATTCCTTTAGAATATCCCTTCTCAATCCCAACCTAGGCTTCTTTGATCTTAGCCATCTATTTCAAATCATCACATCTCAACCATCCATATTCAACACATGCCAAATAATTTGAAAACCAAGGGAGGCTCCCTTTAATCCTAGCCATCCAATTCAAACCTTCTCATCTCAACCCTCCATCTCATTCTTCCCCCCCCCCCCTACCAAGCAATGGAATATACATTGGCATATTCTTTCTCTCTTTTCTATGCCATGTGAGGAATAACATCTATACCCCTTCCAAATTACCTTATCTACACTTTCTACACTTGGTATTTGGTTTTTTTATAAACACTTCACAAAAAAATTTCCAAATTGGCTATTTGAGTTGGTAAACCTTAGAATGATTAATGTTAAGGCTTAGTGTAAAGTACAATTGGGGGTTTAGCAAGGATAGGTATTTATAAGATCCAAACACCCAACCCTTGGGAAATATTTACAGAAGCCTGGCGCGCTGCCCGCGTGTTAACGCGCGGGTGACGCGCCGGCCTTGGTAAATTTTCGCAAGTTTGGGTTCTTGGCCTATAAATACCACCCTTGCCTCTTGTATTCCTCACCCCTTGCCATTATTCTTTCTCTCTAGATTCTTTCTTTCTAAACACTCTCAAATCTTTCTATCTCTCTATCTCTAATCTTGTGTTCTTGATTTTCATACAAACATCTTTAAAAGAACACATTTCTTTGCAAGGGAAGAATCACAAGAACTTAATCCACTCTTGTGATTGTGTCGAGGGTCTTCTTCCTTATACCCTTTCTATTACAATCGAGTCTCTAGGTTAGGTTAGGGCATGGTTGAACAAACACTTATTCATTCATTCAATTGTTTGTAAGGGAAGTCTTGTGTCTTGGTGACCAAGCCTAGATCATTGGGATCTAGTTGGGCTTTGATACTTCCGGCGGGAAGTCTTCGTAGTGGTCTTGGTGACCCATAGGTGAAGTCTAATCACGAGATTCTTTTGGGTGGTTTCCGAGGGGGGAATACCGTGGGAGTAACTCCTTCTTTGTGAGCATCAATATTGGTGAATATTGGTGGAGTGAATTGTAACGGTTTGTAGTCCACCGAAAGGATTATACTAGTGATTAGTATCGGAGTCACGGATTCGCAACTGGACGTATGGATGGTATAAACCCCCATCCCGTACCAGTATATATCTTGGTGTCTTTTACTCGCTTTATATACTTTGGATTGTGCTACTGATAGTGGTAGCTTTCTACTAGACCACTTGGTGTTCTTCTTGGCTAAAAGTTTTTAAACATTATAAAAGCCGAAGAAACCGTATTCACCCCCCCCCCCCCCCTCTACGGTTCTACAATTGGTATAAAAGTAGAATACTCAAGTTTTTGAGCGTTAAAGCCTTTCCGAGAAGTCGTTTTAAGTCAAAAACTTCTTTCCCAAAAATCTAAAACCCTAACTAAGATTTTTGGTAAAGTAGAGTATAGATCCATGACTCAAGAGAACTATAGAGAAGGGCGTTCTATGGATAGACCGCCTCTGTTTGAATACGAAGGATTCCGTTTTTGGAAAATCCTATTTGTGACCTATGTTAGGTCTAAGGATTATGACTTATGGTATATCTTCCAAAATGGTGATTTTGATGACAAGGAAATGAAGATGGCCGACAAGAATGTTCAAGCCAAAATGATGATATATGATGCCCTACCTCAAGAGGAGCTTGAGAGGGTGTGCATGTGCAAGCCCGCATAGGATATTTGGGACTTACTCCTTTCTGTTCATCATGATACTACACAAGTCTAGGCCAACAAGATAGACTCTCTCATTCAACAATATGAAGAGTTCTCTATCACAAATGATGAAACTATTGATAGCGGTTTAATGAGATTCAATGCTATCACTACAAGATTGAACTCATTAGATCCAAGCTATTATAGCAAAAATCATATTGAAAAATTTGTTCATGCTACTTCCAAAAATTGGCAACTTGAAGAAGCAAAGGCTGAAGAAAAAAGAAGTTTGGGACAATTATCTTTAGAAAAGATAATTGATGATCTTAATGCATATGAAGTATTTCTAGATAATATTAGAGTCATCACCAAGGAAGAGGCCAATTTACTAGATCTTGAAGATGAAGTTACCACAAGCCTAACTAGTGATCAAGATACTTCTCTTGATAAAGACGAAGGTATAGAAGATGAAGAAGTCATTACATCAACAATGCATCCTAGACGTTATGATAAACAAGATGATTGTAAAGATCAAGAAATTGCACTCGTTGGAGTAACTTGGTGTGATAATGAGGATGGAAATCTCTCGCGTAAGGAAGTCACTTATCTCAAGACACTTAAAGCCCTTGAGGTGTTATCTAACTCTTCTCCGTCTAATAATAATTTAGATATTCATAGATTGCAAAAAGAAAATGAAGAATTAATCAAACTTAATGAACACATATTAAGAGATATTGAAAAGCATGCAATGGATAAACATAAGCTCAATAAAGAGATTAGTAAACTTGAACACAAATTGATACTACATAAATTTAAGAAAAGTGGTATTAACTTAAAAAAAATGTTACGTGAGCAAAAACCCTTTCATGACAAGGGAGGTCTTGGTTTTTCTGAAAATGATAAAAATACATCTACAAGTCAAGATAAACCTATTGTTTTTATAAAAGAAGGTTGCAAACCAAAAGTTACTGACTCTGACGCGCTGACTGACGCGTCAACGCACGATCAACGCGCCAAAAGTCTGAATAACAATGGTTCATCATTAAATGCTTTCGCTAAACCATACTTTCCTCAAACTTCTTGTGTAATCATCCATAACAATACTCTTCATGACTTTGTAGAATTCACCAATGATGAGCATGGTAGCAATCTAAACTCTAAGTTTTGTAGTACAAGTAATCTAAATGATGATCATTTTAGTATTATGTTTACCAATGTAGATTGCACTATTAGTAAAAACGGTAACATACTAGCTAAAGGTCATAGGCAAAACAACTTGTATACTTGTTAATCATAGAATATTAGTAACAATATATGCACAACAAACATGGTAAATAACCCAACGCTTCGGCCTAGGAAATTAGGTCTTGCCGACAAGCTAGTAAGCAATTAACCATTGTTGAGTTTTGAAAGGCAATATTGTGATACATGTCTAAGGAGTCGAGGACAAGCAAGCAATAGAAATAAGCATGAAGAGTCAACAAATAAGGTTTTAGAATTGATACACTCATATTGGTATGATTCATCTCCAATTCAAAGTTAAGGAGGAAACTTCTACACTTTAATGATTGTAGATGGTTATCCAAATTGTCTCGGAGAAGTGATTTGAGAGAATAAGGATGAAGTCTTAAATAAATTCAACACTTTAAGAAAGAAACTTAAAAACCTACTTGATTGTTCAATTGTCTCAATTAAAACAAATCATAGTAGAGAATTCGATAAAATGCAATCTGGAACCTTTTGTGAACAACATGGAATATCTTATAACTTATCAAGCCCGTTCACTTCTCAATCGCTTGAGATTATTGAAAGAACACATCGTAAGTTAAGAAAGATGAGTCGCGCTATGCTTGACGAGCAATCCATCTTACAAAAGTTTTGGTGTCATGCCCTAGATACCGCATGTTATATTTTTAATAAAGTTCATATAAGAAAGGTCGCCGACATTACAAGTAAATGTTTTGGTTGAAGGCAATCCTAAGGAAGTGAGAGAAGCGAGGGGTCATCATATATAACAAGTCATTGGTGACTTGAATAAAAGGAATCTTAGATCACAAAACGAAAAAGATTAGGTTTTTGGCATGACATTTTTCAAGAGTCCAAATTTCTTTGGGATAGGTTTTGATGTTAAAACATGCATCTTAGGAGAACAATCTTTAAGTCAAAGTAAAATGTCTATGTTCTTTAGGTGCTACTAGAGCTTATGTGTTTATATGACTAGTTCTTATGTGGAGGCATGGAAGGAAGGTCAAATTTATGACTTCCAAGAGGAAAGATATGTATCAATTTATTATTCAAACAATGATTGACAATATCCTTGATTCTACATGTCTATACTATGTGATGGGGGCAAGAAAACTTGACACAAAAGGTCTTATTACATCGTAACAAGATTGAGAGTTTATTGTGTTAGAATACCAAGATTAGATAAAATCATTGGATCACAACTCACACTTGTGTTGAAAATTTTATATCTAAATCTACTTGCTCAATTTATGTGTAATATGCATGCCATGTGTTTAGGGTAAAATAGTAAAGATATTATGCATACACACAAACTATAAACATAGTTGAAGAGATTTTCCTGAACTTGAATTCGGTGTGGTATTGCGTAACTAAAATACGCAATGAATAGACTAAGTAAGCTAAGTTCCTCATCCGAGATCTTAGGAACTTATGGTGTTAATGCAGGTAACACAAAAGGATTATTTATGTCGACATACTACACAACGAACTATGAACCGGAGATATCATGTATTGTGTATTAACTTTCTATATAATGTGTGATGGTTCATAGGATCTAGCTTGTGTACCTACAATGAAGAAGCACTTTATAATAATACACATATAACTACACTCATTGAATATCCTTCATGAAATACTTGCACTTGGTTCATGTATTGGGTAGTTGTAGGTTCAAAATGGTGTTTGATAAAGTCATTTTCCAAAGATTTGATGCCACTTGATCTTCACTCATCAACTATGATAAATTCATGCATATCTTTTATAAAGAATGCATGCAATTACCATAGGATCTAACATGGGCATTCAAATCCAACTAAACTCATAATTAACTCAATCCTAATCACTCATGTCATACAAGAATAATTATCTTCCCCACACACCACTTTCTTTTAAATCATCTTTATGATTATCCTTTGGACTATAAATCTTCCTTAAACATACCTAATTCATAATAATTGGCTATAAAAGGAATGACTTTGTATCACATATCTTCATCACAACCTTCTTCTTCTTCCTTAAATACACTTATATTCTCTTCAAAAAATGGCAACTAAGTTTTTCATGAAATGTTTTGACGAGTCAAATGAAACTAATGTGTATGAACCATTTGAGTACCGTGAATGCGACAAAAATTTCATGTGTGCCACCGATATGAGAAAACCATTCATCAAAGCTAATTCCTTCTCCTTAGTTCGTGACCTACCCATCGAAATTTATCCTAGGCATCTTCAAGAATTTTATGCTAGGTTATATCTAGATCAACCTTCTCTTACCCTCAATTTTCATATGTATGGGCATGGGTATGCATGGAGGTTAAAGAAGTTGGGAAAGGTTTTGAATGTGTGTTCTAAAGGGAACTTGTTCTATACAAGGTCCACTAAGACTGAGGACTTCATGAATATAAGACACTATCATCCGAGCACTTATGCTCTCGTGGCCCCAATTCATGCCGTCATCATTCAAAATACCATTCTACAACCCGACTACCATTGTGAGAAGGCTCCATTCGAACATTGGAACAAATATCAACTTCATGTCAAATTGATGCCTTGGGCGGAGGTGTTGTTGAAGAATGTGTTTATAGGGGTGGAACCTCAAGAGAAGATACCCATCATTGTCGGGTACATGCTCTATTGTATTATGACCGAGACTCCATTCAACTTTGCTTACTTTATAGCAAAGCGGATGGAAGCTTTGGACTACAATAAGGAGCCACTTCCATATGCTAGACTCTTGTCACACATCTTTGATCACATTAAGAGCAAGTACCCAAATGATCATTCTAGAATGATTGAAGTTAATGATGTGACCCCAATGGAGGAATCTTTCACAATGGACTCTTTTGAGTTTTGAGATCTATTCATAAGATTCTGTAGTTTTTCCTAGGAGTTCTAGGATGTTTTAAATGTTGTTGCTTAGTTGGTTGTATAACCCGTGTTTCTTCTATGAAATAAAATGCTTGTGTTATGTTATAATAATACTCATGTGAATATATACATATATAGTATTGCTCTTGCTCATCATTCGGTCTATAAAAGTCATAAAGGGATAATCTTTATAAAATCTTATTAAAGTGGACAAACACATACACATATATATGTATTATTATGTGAACCCATGTTGAAAGTATCCAAATGGTAACCTAACCCATTTAGGAACTTTCACATGTGAGGATTTCTTGTTTGTTGCAAGGTGTGATTTCTATATGTAGCTAGGCCACCGCAAAGGTGAGGCTCTTGACCCATGGATCACCGCCTTGAAACAAGGGGGAGAAACGATCTAGGGGGAGCTATGTTCAAGGGGGAGCACATTCGGGTGCACATACATGCTAGCTCATTTATCCCACAGGCCCAAGTTCGAAACCTGGCTTGATTGGAAGTCCTGCCTTTTTGATTCGACAAAAGGGGGAGAAAGAAAGAAAGAGCGTGAAGACCATTCAAGAAATGATTAAAGGCTTCACCAAATTACAAGGCAAAGGTTAAGACGAAAGCTACACTAAAGGCGCGCTTTGTCTTCGCTAAGTTTTGTAATTTTATTTGCTTTCGGTTTGTCATCATCAAAAAGGGGGAGATTGTTGAGGCAACATGATCAAGATCTCATCTTGTTTTAATGATGACAAATAAATCATCGAAACACATAAAATAACAAACGTTAGCTCAAAATCACCGGAGCCCATGTCTGCTCCTGGCGCGCTGCCCGCGCGTCAACGCGTGGGTGACGCGCCAGGACACTGTATGGCGGCGAATTTTGAAAGTCGGCTTTCCCCTTACCCGAAAAATGTGAATCTTTCAATACAGGTATGAATATGTTATGTGCTTAATTGAGAACACTCGAAACGAGTTTTGAGACATGAGAGATCCTACTTTTGAAACACCCATTTACGGAAAAACGCCAACTCATGTTTTATAACTACCGCCTCTAGCCAAGGCTGTTCTAAACTTAAGGAGCTTATATATTTCACGTAACATCGTGTTGAAGCATCCATATGCTCATATCCCGTGCTTACGTCTTCTCTAATTACGTAACAGGTTTACTCCCTTATTGGTCAAACTAAGTCAAAGGTCACTTTGCGTAAACCCATCCTTTCCCACTTGGGTTATACTTTACATCAAGGCAAAGCACTTAACTTGTTTAAACCAAGGTATTAGTTGAGAACGTCGAGTCGTGGAAAGTCACGAGATATGAAACTATGGATTCTCGACGTTGTGTTACTTGAACTTATAAGTAATCTATGATTTTCTCAACTTATAATATTAATTGTCTAAATATTTTCTTCTTAATGACAATTAGATTATGTCTTAATCTTCTCTTAATCTCATTTCTACAAAAGAAAAATCCAATCATATCCAAATCAAATATTCTTTTACACAATCTCTTACATTCTTACATATTCCCTTACACACTACATCTCAATCATCCATTCTCTTACAACACATCTCAACCTTCCAATTTCAACACATGGGATTTAATTTGAATCTCAAATATAGCTTCCTTGATCTCAACCATTCAATTCAAACTAAAACCATCTCAATCATCCATCTTATTTCTTCCCCCCATGATTTGGAATATTCCATTAGCATATTCTTTCTTCCTCTTCATTCCATCACATGTGTTTGATCTCCACCATCTATTTCAAACCAAAACCATCTCAGCCATTGATTTCCCCTTTCCCCCAAGCAAAGCATATTCCTTTGGAATATCCCTTCTCAATCCCAACCTAGGCTTCTTTGATCTTAGCCATCTATTTCAAATCATCACATCTCAACCATCCATATTCAACACATGCCAAATAATTTGAAAACCAAGGGAGGCTCCCTTTGATCCTAGCCATCCAATTCAAACCTTCTCATCTCAACCCTCCATCTCATTCTTCCCCCCAAGCAATGGATATACCTTGGCATATTCTTTCTCTCTTTTCTATGCCATGTAAGGAATAACATCTCTACCCCTTCCAAATTACCTTATCAACACTTTCTACCCTTGGTATTTGGTTTTCTTATAAACACCTCACAAAACATTTTCCAAATTGGCTATTTGAGTTGGTAAACCTTAGAATGATTAATGTTAAGGTTTAGTGTGAAGTACAATTGGGGGTTTAGCAAGGATAGGTATTTATAAGATCCAAACACCCAACACTTGGGAAATATTTACAGAAGCCTACCGCGCTGCCCGCGCGTTGACGCGCGGGTGACGCGCAGGCCTCGGTAAATTTTCCAAAGTTTGGGTTGTTGGCCTATAAATACCACCCTTGCCTCTTGTATTCCTCACCCCTTGCCATTATTCTTTCTCACTAGATTCTTTCTTTCTAAACACTCTCAAACCTCTCTATCTCTCTATCTCTAATCTGAGCTGCCAAAACACATAAAAATACTCAAATATACATCAAAATACTTAAAATATCTTAGAAGTGTGTTTTATATGTTTCAAATGCAAAATATGCAAAAACAGATGAAAAACGTACAAAGTTTGCATAATTGGCAGTTTCAGTCCCTCAAGTTTCATAAATTTGCAAAACTAGTCCCTGGTTATTCTAAAAACATGAAAAAGTCACCAAAGGTCCTTTTTAATCATAAAGTTACATATTTAGTCCTTTGGTGCAAAGTTTCATAAAATTACAAGTTTAGTCCCTCAACTTTGGAATTTGACAGAAATGGTCCGTGGGATGTAAAAACTTTGAGAAAAAATCAATTTTGGTCCTTGTACTAATAATCTTTTGCAGGAATGGTCCTTGGGTGATAAGTTTGGTGATATTACATAATTGGTCCCTGAAGTTTGAAGTTTGGCAGAAAAGGTCCCCGGTTATTAAATATGGGAAATTATCAAATTTGGTCCTTTGGTTATTCAATATTGGCAAGATAAGTCCTTATGAAAATTTTAGAAACTTGCCATCTTAAGCCCCTAAAGTTTCAGCTTATTACACTTTTAGTCCTTGTGATTTATGGGCTTAAAACCAAACCGGATCCATATTTATTTATTTCACAAAACCATAATCCAATCAAACTAATACAAGCCCATCCCTTTACCCATCCCCTATTTTTGGCCCACCCAACTCCAAGCCCAGTCCACCCTTGGTCAACACCCGGTCAACCAATACCACCCTTCTCCTTTTCCCTCCCAATACCACCACCACCACACAGACTCACAAAACCGCCCCTCCACCTTGCCTGTTTCACCACCACCTCATCACCCACCTCTCCACGCAATACCTCCACCTCTCCACAACTCCCAAGGCGCATTTATTGCCTTGAAAACATCTCACACGCTACCCCCTCTGTCCCAAGACTTTGGCGCCAAAAAGATTTTCAAACGGCCAGGATCAAATTGACCATATCAACGGCTCAATTTGAGTGGGATTTTGTCAGAACACTAGTGGGAACTCAGAAAGTATCTATAAAGCAGAAGAGAAGCTATGGTGAAAGATTATTAGTTTAGGTTTAGTTTAATTAAATCGTAGGTAATGTATTTTCAAATTCAGTTGTAATTTTCTTTCTAAATCACTTGAACTCAGTTTAACTCATGTAATTTAAGCTATCTTTGTTATTAATTTCAAGTTTTCTTGTTTAAATCCATATTTAGCATTTTTCTGTGAACTTGACAAATTCACCTTAAACTGTTAAGTGTTGTTTAATTGTTCCTTAAAGCTCATTTAATTTCACTCTTAAGTTTTCTTAAGTGTCTTAAAACTCAGAAACAAGTTCAGCTTAAATACTTAATAATCTCAAAAATAATCATAATAAAATAGGAAAAATAGTTGAAAAATAAAAAATAAGAGTTAGTGATGACGCAAGCAATGGAGTATGATGGAGAATGTTTGTTTCTAGTTTAGAACCTCTTGGGAGGTGTTAGGAAAGATCTTGGTTCCATGGTTCATTGTTTCTCAGTCAAACTGCCATTGTAAGCAAGTTTCTATTTTTTTGCATTCAATAATTATAGACTTAATTTGTTGTTTAAATTAGTTAATTTAGGTTTAGATAATGTTAATGTAAGTGAATCAATCAGTTTCTTGATCTATTACAATCATTAGCTTTGAAAACTTCAAAATCAATCATATTAAGGAGTGTTTGGATTAGTAATTTACCCTGTGACTTTGTGGTTGTTTTGGTATTATTCTGGTTTTCATAGTTTGCATTAGTCATTAGTAGGATAGTAAAGTTATAAAATCTTGGTCTTATAAATCAATTAGTCAAAATCACAAAGAATTCACCCTCACAGTTAACTGTGAGGGATTTGGAGTCCATGAACCTCTGCATTAGCTTGTAGTTTGCATCTTTAGCCTAGATTACCTCTATCATAGCTTATTATAACTTACTTAGCTTGTAGGATCAATCAGAAATCCATAATAGTCAAACTAGTAGTTTTCATTCAAAAGTCAAAAACCAACCTTTGCAGAAAAATCCAATTACTCAAGGATTTGTTGTGATTTTTGTACTAAGAGATAGGCAGTAAAACTTCACAATTAGTAGCCTACCACTTCATCTTTAAGATTCAATCTTTAGTGCATTTTTGTAAATTTTGTACTGGGCCCCACAAGCTTGGAAACACAACTGCAGGGCAAAGCCTTACCCTGTGCAGCAGTTACTACAGCCAAACCACCCACTTTGTGGTGGTTTTGTGACCACCTCAGTGGGCCCCAGACCTCCAACTTAGTTCCTTACAACCCCCCTCCTAATAGACTTTTAGGATTGACCATTTGCTTGACCTGGTACTCAGTGGACCCCACCTAATTAAGTTACAAAAGTTTGTCCCAGATTCTGAGTTCATAGAAGCATCCAAGTGCTTATCAAGTGCTTATCAGCTTATTCCAAGGGCTTATCTGGCCAATTTTAGCTCTGACTTGTTTGAGTAACTTATTAGAACCAGAATTAACCAAGGTGGGTCCCACATAAGCTCATTTGAGCTTATTTGCCTTATCAGTCAACAAAAGTCAACTGTGGTAGCATTAAGCTTCCACAGTGCTTAATAATAAGCTATAAAATAATTGTTTTTACAAAAGTTATTTATTTTTAAGTATAATTTAGTTTTGTAAAAGAAAAATCCAGAAAAGACAACATAAAAATAAGTGATAGTTTCTATTTAATTTAATTTAATTTTAATTTTCATTTTTAGATTTTAATTAAGAAAGTTGTGTTTTTATATTTTTATTAATTTCCTCTTAGGTTAAAGTATTTTTAATAATTTTCTCTGATTTTTATTTTGTAATTTAGTATTTATTAGAATTAAAAATAGTTTTATTAGTAATTAATAAATAAGTAAGTTTTAAATAGCATAATTAATTTTTATAAGGTAACACCTAGTTTTTATATTTTTCCTAGCTTTTAAATGTTATAAAATAGTTTTATAAATTTTTTCATAATTTTCTAAGTCATTTTAGTATTATTTGTAATTTAAAATAGTTTAATTAGTATAATTAATATAAATAGTTTTTAATTAATAGAAAATTCATAAAAAGACAAAAATATTTATTTTTATTTTTTATACTTTCTTCAAGTTCATTTTAAGTTTTAGAAATTATTTTTATAAGTTTTTAGTTTAATTTGTAGTATTTATCATTTTTAGTTTTAATTAAATTAGGTTTAATTAAATAGTTAAATAGTTTTTAATTAAATAATTAATAATAAATAATAAAATAATCAAAAATATAGTTTTCTTTTTAGTTTAATTTTATTTTAAGTTCAAGTTTGTAGGATTTTCATTTTTAACCCCTGTAGTTTATTTTTCTTAAAACTCACCTTTTTCTCAGTACGCAGTCGCGTCTGATTTTAAATTGGTGTACGTTTTAACGTTTTTAGATATCTAGATTTCACGTAATCGTTCTAATAGTTTATTTAAGTTATAAAACCCTAGTGTAATCACTCACACACACACTTATAGCTTTCCTGTTCATATTCACTCAATCACAGACTCGTTTTTAATACCATCACAACCTCGTTGGGACATTACGACCCGGGGAAACACTGTATTCCACGGAAGCATTTGCCTCAGCTGTTTGACTTGTTGACTATTACTTGGTTGATATTATCTGACTGTTTGAGGCGAATCAAAATTTGGCGCCGCTGCCGGGGAGGTTGTGCGCTTATTCTAAACGATTTTGCGTAATAGTGAATCTGGATATACATCCATTGTATATTTACCATCTTTTATCCATATTTTTATAAAACAAAACCCAAAAATATTCATCCCTTTACCCTATATCCTTTTGATTCTACCTTCTTCCACTTGTCCCATAATTGATTCTAATGGCATCTCTCGATGACGCTTTCTTTGAACAAAAGGCCTTTAAAAGCAAAGTTGAAAGACTTATGGCCTTGTCAAAAATGTCGAGATGTCGTGTTGATTATGATGGACCATCGATTCATATCCCCTCTCCAGTGAGGGAAATGGAACGAGAAACCGGGGTGACAAAGGACCCTGTACTTTCCTCTGACTATGGAAGTGCTAAATACGTCCAACCTACGGTTGTCCAAGAATCTAAGCTCACAATTGATCCTAACCTTTCACGGTTTACGGTTAAAAGTTTGTCAAGCAAACGTACAGAGCTTAAGGCAGTGACTGAAAAGAACGACTTGCCCAATCCTCACGATTATCAAGAACCAAAACCCGAGACCATAACGGAAGTGGTGGAAATTGCTAGCTCTAAGAGCACATCACTTGTTCCACCTCCGGATTTTATCCCTTGTGTTGGTTGTGGTGAGCCACTTTTTGGTTTGCGATGTCGTTGGTGTACATGTGTACAATGTGGTAACGATATTCAAAATGGGAGTTGTTTGTTTTGTGGATCGAGTAATTCATTTGCTTATGATCCTAATCAAAACTCATTCAACGACTCCTCAAATTTTTCCAACTACCCATCACATTCATACGAGCAAGAATCATATTATCCAAATCTCAATGATGCTTCGTATCAAAATACACCAAGCCAGACTCAGCAGTTTAACTGTTGTGAGTATTGTGGTGGTGCACACTACAGTTCTGATTGTCAATCAGGAGACACGCTTGTCTATGAGCAGGTTCCTAATAACAATTATGACTTAAGCACACACGACTCACAAGCAAATCAGTTCAACTGTTGTGAGTACTGTGGAGGTCCACACTTTAACTCTGATTGTCAAACAAGGAATCCATTTCCTTGTAACAATTACGATTATTCGCTTCAAGACCCACCTCCACAGTGCCAAATAATTCAAGCAACTCCTCATATCCAGCAAGACCCTTATATAGAGGTTCTTGAGAAACTCAAAGATCTTAAGGAGGAGTTAGCTAATATGTCGTTTCACAATGCACCAAGTTCTTCTTGTGTATATTGTGGGGGTCCTCATAATGATGATCAATGTCAACCTTCCGGTTTTGACACATCCACACCCCCACAGTCTCCACTCAATCCATATTCTCGTGATAAATCTATCACGGACTTACTTGCTGAAGAACATGCTGCTAGAGACGAAAGAAGCATGGAAGAATTACTAGTCTTAGAACACGCAGCTATAACACGTACCAAATTTTAAAATGTTGCTCTTCTCGATGAAGATGATGAAAGTGATGATACCTCATCAAATTCATCAGTTGAGACTTCTTCCATGGATATACAGGGAGAAAAGAATATAACTGAAACACTAGCAGTAGAAAAAATGGAACTTGTAGAATCCATAACTGCTAGTACTTCTCAGCTCCCTCTGTATGATGTTATCACACCCGAGGTTCCCACTCACTCTCAGAGCATGGGGGACGAGCATCTTGACACAATTCCTGCAAAGGAATCTGACGAATTCATAAAGTCTAGTGTTGAGAACCTTGTCCCAATCCCAAGAGAGTCACAGGGAATTCTTGATCATATTTGTGATATTCCTTCCCCCCCCCCCCTGATAATCCAAATGATCAAATTGAGAATGTCTCTAATTCCAGTAATGATTGTATATCTTATGGAGACATTGAGTATATTGAGGCATCACTGCCTCATTCTGATGTTGATCCTCTTCTTGAGGATTTCACAGAGGAACTCACTCACATCATTCCACTTCTATCTGGAAGTAATGATGATCTCTTTGACTTCGAAGCCGATATGGGAGAAACTAAAAATCCTTTAAACTCTAATCCCAACATCGAGCTTAGTACTTCACATGCTGATGAAAATTCTTTATTCTGGAGACATCAGTCATGTGAAAGGATTACCTTCTGAGCTAGTTAGCTTAGAAGAAGAGAATGATAATTACTTTGTTCCCGAAGCAGTCAAGAATACTCTCACCAATCCTCTATATGAATTCGAATCCGAATTCACTTTGATTTCTGATAATCCACTCTTTGATATTCAGAATGAGGATTGTGATGAGTCCACAACGGAACATGAGTTCGCGGATTTACATCTGGTGAATGATTTTCTTTACGAGGAGTTCTCCTTTGAACTCACTCATATCATATCTCCTCCGGAGTATGATAACTTCTATTTTGATCTAGACATACCCATAATATGTCTTGATCAAACGAGCTTAAAAGAGGAGATTCATGAAACAATGAATTCTCCTATTGAAGATGAGGAGTTAATCATGATTTTCATCATGACCTTCTTTCTTTTCTTCATATATTATGTGGCTTATCCTGTTCTTCACTCTTTCGGGAATGAAGACATTATCTTTGACCCCGGCATTCTCATTTATAAATTATGAGCCGGGTACTTATCTCATCGGTGTGGAACTTTCACGTGCTTCAAATGTTTATCCAAACGTCTTGAATGAAAGTCCGATTGAGATTGTTTCTTCCACATCATGCTTCCCCATGGACAAATGAATTCGGGGTCGAGTCAAGCTAGCGACTCGGTAAATAAAAACAGTAGCATTTACTTAGGGTTTTCACCCTAAGTGTGGGGGAGATACTAACCCACATGTTGTATATATGTAAATATCTCTAAAAAATAATAATAATAATAATAAAATGTAAATATAGTGATAGCTTCTATTTAAGAAATTTTATCTAAAAAAATATATATGTATGTATATACACATAAAATAATGGCTAGTAATATTTTCTTCTTACGTTCTAAGTTCGGTTTAACACCCGGTACTTTGAATATTGAGGACAATATTCAGTTCTAAGTGTGGGGGAGATTCGTTATTCTAACGAATTTAAACACATGTTCCATCAAGAACCCCCATTTTAGCCAAAATTTTAAATTTTTTTCACTTAGAACGCAATAAATGGTTATCAGTCCGCCATGTCTAACCCACATAAGGATTGGCTAATCCAGGAGCAAACGGTTCTTGGTAAAGATATCTCAAACCCGTTGATGGCTTGCAATTTGCCCAAAATTGTATGGTTCCTCAACTCCCCATCATCCTCAAAAGATAATGAGTTGGCTAGCCCGCAAGATTATGGCTTGTGGTAAAGGCCGTGGAAAATCCATAATTGGTAATCAGCTCACCAAGATATTGACTATTCCATCAAAAGTTGGCTAGTCCAGAAGCAAACGGCTTTTGGTAAAGACTAATCAAATCCGTTGACAGCTGGTGGTTTGCTCAAAATCACACGGTTATCAGATGTACCACAGTTCTTACATTTGGCTACTCCAGAAGTGATGGCTTTTGGTAAAGAGTTTTTCAAATCCATTAAGTTTTTCTCAAAAGATTGCTAGGGACTAGCAATATTTTAGTGTGGGGGATTGATGAGTGTCTAAATACTCATCATTTTATACCAATCTGAGCTGCCAAAACACATAAAAACACTCAAATATACATCAAAATACTTAAAATATCTTAGAAGTGTGTTTTATATGTTTCAAATGCAAAATATGCAAAAACAGATGAAAAACGTACAAAGTTTGCATAATTGGCAGTTTCAGTCCCTCAAGTTTCATAAATTTGCAAAACTAGTCCCTGGTTATTCTAAAAACATGAAAAAGTCACCAAAGGTCCTTTTTAATCATAAAGTTACATATTTAGTCCTTTGGTGCAAAGTTACATAAAATTACAAGTTTAGTCCCTCAACTTTGGAATTTGACAAAAATGGTCCATGGGATGTAAAAACTTTGAGAAAAAATCAATTTTGGTCCTTGTACTAATAATCTTTTGCATGAATGGTCCTTGGGTGATAAGTTTGGTGATATTACATAATTGGTCCCTGAAGTTTGAAGTTTGGCAGAAAAGGTCCCCGGTTATTAAATATGGGAAATTATCAAATTTGGTCCTTTGGTTATTCAATATTGGCAAGATAAGTCCTTATGAAAATTTTAGAAACTTGCCATCTTAAGCCCCTAAAGTTTCAGCTTATTACACTTTTAGTCCTTGTGATTTATGGGCTTAAAACCAAACCGGATCCATATTTATTTATTTCACAAAACCATAATCCAATGAAACTAATACAAGCCCATCCCTTTACCCATCCCCTATTTTTGGCCCACCCAACTCCAAGCCCAGTCCACCCTTGGTCAACACCCGGTCAACCAATACCACCCTTCTCCTTTTCCCTCCCAATACCACCACCACCACACAGACTCACAAAACCGCCCCTCCACCTTGCCTGTTTCACCACCACCTCATCACCCACCTCTCCACGCAATACCTCCACCTCTCCACAACTCCCAAGGCGCATTTATTGCCTTGAAAACATCTCACACGCTACCCCCTCTGTCCCAAGACTTTGGCGCCAAAAAGATTTTCAAACGGCCAGGATCAAATTGACCATATCAACGGCTCAATTTGAGTGGGATTTTGTCAGAACACTAGTGGGAACTCAGAAAGTATCTATAAAGCAGAAGAGAAGCTATGGTGAAAGATTATTAGTTTAGGTTTAGTTTAATTAAATCGTAGGTAATGTATTTTCAAATTCAGTTGTAATTTTCTTTCTAAATCACTTGAACTCAGTTTAACTCATGTAATTTAAGCTATCTTTGTTATTAATTTCAAGTTTTCTTGTTTAAATCCATATTTAGCATTTTTCTGTGAACTTGACAAATTCACCTTAAACTGTTAAGTGTTGTTTAATTGTTCCTTAAAGCTCATTTAATTTCACTCTTAAGTTTTCTTAAGTGTCTTAAAACTCAGAAACAAGTTCAGCTTAAATACTTAATAATCTCAAAAATAATCATAATAAAATAGGAAAAATAGTTGAAAAATAAAAAATAAGAGTTAGTGATGACGCAAGCAATGGAGTATGATGGAGAATGTTTGTTTCTAGTTTAGAACCTCTTGGGAGGTGTTAGGAAAGATCTTGGTTCCATGGTTCATTGTTTCTCAGTCAAACTGCCATTGTAAGCAAGTTTCTATTTTTTTGCATTCAATAATTATAGACTTAATTTGTTGTTTAAATTAGTTAATTTAGGTTTAGATAATGTTAGTGTAAGTGAATCAATCAGTTTCTTGATCTATTACAATCATTAGCTTTGAAAACTTCAAAATCAATCATATTAAGGAGTGTTTGGATTAGTAATTTACCCTGTGACTTTGTGGTTGTTTTGGTATTATTCTGGTTTTCATAGTTTGCATTAGTCATTAGTAGGATAGTAAAGTTATAAAATCTTGGTCTTACAAATCAATTAGTCAAAATCACAAAGAATTCACCCTCACAGTTAACTGTGAGGGATTTGGAGTCCATGAACCTCTGCATTAGCTTGTAGTTTGCATCTTTATCCTAGATTACCTCTATCATAGCTTATTATAACTTACTTAGCTTGTAGGATCAATCAGAAATCCATAATAGTCAAACTAGTAGTTTTCATTCAAAAGTCAAAAACCAACCTTTGCAGAAAAATCCAATTACTCAAGGATTTGTTGTGATTTTTGTACTAAGAGATAGGCAGTAAAACTTCACAATTAGTAGCCTACCACTTCATCTTTAAGATTCAATCTTTAGTGCATTTTTGTAAATTTTGTACTGGGCCCCACAAGCTTGGAAACACAACTGCAGGGCAAAGCCTTACCCTGTGCAGCAGTTACTACAGCCAAACCACCCACTTTGTGGTGGTTTTGTGACCACCTCAGTGGGCCCCAGACCTCCAACTTAGTTCCTTACAACCCCCCTCCTAGTAGACTTTTAGGATTGACCATTTGCTTGACCTGGTACTCAGTGGACCCCACCTAATTAAGTTACAAAAGTTTGTCCTAGATTCTGAGTTCATAGAAGCATCCAAGTGCTTATCAAGTGCTTATCAGCTTATTCCAAGGGCTTATCTGGCCAAATTTAGCTCTGACTTGTTTAAGTAACTTATTAGAACCAGAATTAACCAAGGTGGGTCCCACATAAGCTCATTTGAGCTTATTTGCCTTATCAGTCAACAAAAGTCAACTGTGGTAGCATTAAGCTTCCACAGTGCTTAATAATAAGCTATAAAATAATTGTTTTTACAAAAGTTATTTATTTTTAAGTATAATTTAGTTTTGTAAAAGAAAAATCCAGAAAAGACAACATAAAAATAAGTGATAGTTTCTATTTAATTTAATTTAATTTTAATTTTCATTTTTAGATTTTAATTAAGAAAGTTGTGTTTTTATATTTTTATTAATTTCCTCTTAGGTTAAAGTATTTTTAATAATTTTCTCTGATTTTTATTTTGTAATTTAGTATTTATTAGAATTAAAAATAGTTTTATTAGTAATTAATAAATAAGTAAGTTTTAAATAGCATAATTAATTTTTATAAGGTAACACCTAGTTTTTATATTTTTCCTAGCTTTTAAATGTTATAAAATAGTTTTATAAATTTTTTCATAATTTTCTAAGTCATTTTAGTATTATTTGTAATTTAAAATAGTTTAATTAGTATAATTAATATAAATAGTTTTTAATTAATAGAAAATTCATAAAAAGACAAAAATATTTATTTTTATTTTTTATACTTTCTTCAAGTTCATTTTAAGTTTTAGAAATTATTTTTATAAGTTTTTAGTTTAATTTGTAGTATTTATCATTTTTAGTTTTAATTAAATTAGGTTTAATTAAATAGTTAAATAGTTTTTAATTAAATAATTAATAATAAATAATAAAATAATCAAAAATATAGTTTTCTTTTTAGTTTAATTTTATTTTAAGTTCAAGTTTGTAGGATTTTCATTTTTAACCCCTGTAGTTTATTTTTCTTAAAACTCACATTTTTCTCAGTACGCAGTCGTGTCTGATTTTAAATTGGTGTACGTTTTAACGTTTTTAGATATCTAGATTTCACGTAATCATTCTAATAGTTTATTTAAGTTATAAAACCCTAGTGTAATCACTCACACACACACTTATACCTTTCCTGTTCATATTCACTCAATCACAGACTCGTTTTTAATACCATCACAACCTCGTTGGGACATTACGACCCGGGGAAACACTGTATTCCACGGAAGCATTTGCCTCAGCTGTTTGACTTGTTGACTATTACTTGGTTGATATTATCTGACTGTTTGAGGCGAATCAGTATTCTTCCTTCTACCCTTTCTATTACAATCGAGTCTCTAGGTCAGGTTAGGGCTTGGTTGAACAAACACTTATTCATTCATTTAATTTTTTGTAAGGGAAGTCTTATGCCTTGGTGACCAACCCTAGATCATTGGGGATCTAGTTGGGGTTTGATACTTCCGGCGGGAAGTCTTGGTAGTGGTCTTGGTGACCCATAGGTGAAGTCGAATCGCGAGATTCTTTTGGGTGGTTTCCGAGGGCCCCGAGGGCGGAATACCGTGGGAGTAACTCCTTCTTTGTGAGCATCAATATTGGTGAATATTGGTGGAGTGAATTGTAACGGTTTGTAGTCTACCGAAAGGATTATACAAGTGAATAGTATCGGAGTCGCGGATTCGCAACTGGACGTACGGATGGTATAAACCGCCCATCCCGAACCAGTATATATCTTGGTTTCTTTTACTCGCTTTATATACTTTGGATTGTGCTTGTGATAGTGGTTGCTTTCTTCTAGACCACTTGATGTTCTTCTTGGCTAAAAGTTTTTTAACATTATAAAAGCCAAAGAAACCGTATTCACCCCTCCCCCCCTTTACGGTTCTTCAATGTGTATATCACAAAGCTAGTGGGAGTGATAATGTAATTTTGCTAATTTTATATGTTGATGATATATTGATCATTGGAAAAGACATTCCAAGTTTGCAAAAACTTAAGGCATATATTGGAAAGTGCTTTTCTATGAAAGATTTAGTAGAAGCTGCATACATTCTGGGATTCAAGATCTATAGAGATAGATCAAGGCGGTTAATTGGATTAATTCAAAGTGCTTAAATTGACAAAATATTGAAAAGATTCAATATGCAAAATTCCAAGAAAGGAAATTTGCCGATGGAAGTAAAACATGGCTTATGTAATGAGTTTTGTGCTTCAACACCTGCTGAGGTGGCTCACATGAGTAAAGTTCCTTATGCTTCGGCTGTGGGATTTATTATGTATACGGTAAAGTGCACAATGCCAGATGTGGCGTTTGCTCAAAATATTACCAGTCAATTTCAACAGAATCCAGGTGAAAAACATTGGATTGTTATTAAGCATATTCTTCAGTATTTAAGAAATACAAAAGATATGTTTTTGGCATATGGTGGAGAACCAGATGCAGAACTTGATGTTACAGGTTTCTGTGGTGCGTGTTGGCAAAGTAACAAAGATGATGCAAAGTCTCAGACGGGTTATGTCTTTGTTATCAATGGAGGAGCAGTAGACTGGAAGAGCAAGAAGTAGAGTACAATTGCGATGTCTGCAATAGAAGCTGAATACATTGCTGCTTCAGAAGCTGCTATGGAGGCTGTTTGGATTAGAAAATTCATTTCAGGGCTTAGTGTTATGCTTTCAATTGAATTACCTATTAATATGTATTGTGAAAATTCTGCTGCAATCATATTTGCCAATGAACCTGGAGTCATGAAGGGCACCAGACATTTTCTACGGAAATATCACTTTGTTCGAGAAAAGGTTAACGAAGGTGAAATAAATCTGTTGAAAGTTCACACAGATGATAACTTAACTTATCCATTCACTAAGGCTTTAGGAAAAGAAAAGCTTAATGAATTAGCCAATGGCATTGGGCTTAAATTAGCTAGTAGTTTCATGCATAACTGTGATTAGTATTTTGATAAAGGATATTGTAAACAATTATTATTTTAATGAAATAAAGTATTTTGGTATGTTTATTTCTATTGTTAATTATTGTTGTCCTATTTTTGCATGTTTAAATCCATGAATAAAAGTTATTCTAAATTATCCGTTGTCAGTTAATAATATGGGAATATTATTAAATTAATACAAATCTGAAGATTGGTATAATATACTTAAAATATATTGATGTGTAGACATGCCATTTCAGATGATATTCAATGATACCGAATATAGGACTTATCCCAACTATATGATGTTACTTTATGGATCTTGTCATTAAGTAAATCATAAGAAGTTATCCTCAGACTTGAGATACAAGATAACGGTCATAAATGTAGTACATTTTTGTGGAACAACTTAACGCTATACATAATTGGTAGTCATAAGGGTTGCTTTCGGAAGTGTTACAAAGTTTGTGTGTTTTGCTTGTAGAAAATATAGAATTTGCTCCTTCAAATTGATTTTTGGAGTTTAATACTGCTGGGCCCCTCGTAGGGTTGTCAAGGTGTTTGCGTGGCCACGCCCAAGGTCTTCCCTGAAATGTTCAGACGATTTGGTAATCTTGTCAATCACTAACAATGAGAAACAGAATGGTTAAATAAGGAATGACCTAGATCCAAAGTAACCTCTCGTAAATTTCCCTTACGATTAGTAAATGCATACGAATAAATAAAACGATGTTACGATAAATTAACACTATTTTACGGGTAACAATATTTTTTTTTATGATATGGCTTGATATTGAACCACTACAATAACTGTGATTGACCGTTTAATCAGGAACGATGCTTACACACGACCTAGATAACCTATGATTATTGCGAACGATAAATATATATAACACGTTTATATTTAAAACAATACGTTTCGTCTAAATAACGTATACTATTTTATATTCCCCGAACCTACGAAACTTCCCGAGAACGCTCACTAATATTTTTGAACTTTGACACGATAATCGAGATGCACCATGTGGGCCCCCCACGGTTGCACAATACAAACAAAACGGACTCCTTTTTATTCTTTCTTTTGTTTTGGGCCGACACAACCAGCAGCCCACCAGGACAAGCCCAAAACGCACCCTTTAAATTTTTGTTTTCTTTTTCTTTCTTTCTGTCGCGACCACGCCCAAAACCACCCTTCTATCGTACGATTTCTACACATAACCTACATATACTTTTACTTAACTCGTTTCCCCTAGTGCCCAAGAACCACGAACAATAAAGCTTACATAAAACCTTGCTCGTTTACTACCCTAGAAAACACCTAAGTGAACCACCAAACTCAATATGCAAAGATAAGTCAAAACGTGGCAATACATTCCTTGTTGCCACCCTTGCTTCCCAATCCCATCTAAACTAACAATGTGCATCCAAGTAATGTCAGGAATGAATAGGAAAGAGATCACAAGATCCTAGCTTTGTACAAAACCGATTGGGCAATGGTTGTGGCGTTACTATTCACCCTCACATGCACCCTCCCCTCTTGTGAGCTTATCTTGTCTCTACACCCTTCAAAACTACCTATATAAACCTCCCATGCAAACTTACAATGTTACATGCACTTAAAACACACCACATTACATAAAATAGAAACGAGAGGAAGTTGTAAGGGACGAACGGATTCTCAAGTGTACCATGCCTTGAAGTGTACCTAGGAAGCAAAGCTTGGAACCTTTTTGAACCTTGGTGGGACGTGAAGTGAACCACGGAGCTTTTGAACCATTCCACGAACCATACGCTTTGTTTTACTCCACCTTTTGAGGTGAGGTGAGACTTCAAATTGCTAGTTTCTTATATATATATACACGTACTATTTATTTTTACACGAACACTTCACCTAGATAAAACCTAAAACTTGAACGCGACATATATATATTAACGATCATATTACATGTTTACTAAGTCACAAACGAGATTCTATAAGTATTTCAAGCTTATATTTACGCTTACATACTAAAAATCACACGTTCCTAAGTCCTATGGACTTATACGTTTTACTCTAAAAACACTTAGTTTATTTTCAAGTTCTATAAAGTCTTACGCATGAGTTTGTGGCCACACTTTGGCCTCGCCATTTCTAAATTTGACACACGACCCATCATTATTATTATACGATCTATTAGTTTAGCTTATAAAGAATCGGGAATGATAAATTTTGGAACTAAAGACTTCGTTTGATCACCTAACTAGACCTAAAGCTTATCGCTAATGAAACAGATTTTCTGAAAAACTAAAAACCTTATGTGGGCCAAAAAGCCCAAAAAGCTAATTTTAGCTTATTACGATAAGCTAAGTGTATAAGCTCTTTCGAAATGTTATTGTAACTTAAAAAGATGGATTTCGACAAACCCAATGTCCCCCCAAACCCTTTGGATCGAAAATCCTTAACGGGCCCTTAAATTTGACTCGTTAGGCCCAGTTTGTGAAAAAAGAAAAAAATAAGCTAATAAGCTGTGAAAATAAGCTGTTTAAGACCTTATGAGCTTATTGAAATAATAAAAATGCTAAGTTTTAAATTTGGTAATGTTTCGACAAAATTTGCAAATATTCGAGAGTTAGGGACTAAATGTGTCAAGTTTGTAAACTTTGGGTAAAAAGTGTTAAAACAGTTTTTCTAAGGGTATAAACTGTAAATATTGAAACTTAGGGATAATAAATGTAAATATTTGATATTTTGGACCTAAAATGTAATAATATATAAATTTGGACTAACAACGAAAATATAATCCGTTAAGGGTAAAAAGTGTAAAATTGAGAAACATAAAGGATTGAATAGTAATATTGATTTTTAATAATATATATATATATATATATATATATATATATATATATATATATATATATATATATATATATATATATATATATATATATTTGAATATATATTAAAACGATAAATAATAAACGTTCGCAATAAAACGAGACTTAAGAACTAAAACGTGCCATATCTTATAGGTTGTGTGTGAAGCCGTTGCCTTGCATCGTTGAGATTACATTTGTTCTACTATCCTACTAAGGTGAGTTCATAGCCCACATTTAACTTATTTTTTGTGAGGGGGATACATGCTCAAAAACCGAACACAAGTCTTTTCCTGATCTTATTATTGCTTAAGTAGCTATTGCCAAAAGTCCCTCGATCATGAACCTTAATCACATGAAGGGTGAACGTAAATAATTGTGAATAGATCTATTAGGGATTGACAATCCCCATTTGGTTGCTAGAGGAAAGTTACCAAATGCACTTTATTTAAATATCATAGGTTACTGGCAAATACCTATCTTGGGGGCTATATATATTTTACATCATTATTACGGAAAATATTGATGTCTGTTGAATCGTTGAGTGTTATGAGCTTAAGGCAATAATGAATGCGATTTTTCTAACTTGTTTATTTGTATTTATATACAATAAGTACCTATCTCTTGTGTTCAAACTCTTAACTATAAACCTATGAATTTCACTCAACTTTTTGTTGACTTTTAGCATGTTTATCTCAGGTAACTAAATGGAATGGATGGCAACGACACGAAGTGGGCAAATAAAGAAATGTTTATTTCTCTTTGAATAAAAACTTGTTGTTGAATAATGAATTCTCTTGAAATTATGAATATTTGGTATTTTAAATAAAACTTAAAATGGTCACTTGAATCGTTTTCTATAATTGTGATAAAGATCCACAATATAATACCCTAAAAGTCTTCCGCTGACATTTTAAGTCTTCCGCTGTATTGATCGATTTTGGGGGTGTTATAGATTGGCATCAGAGCTACGGTTATAGTGAACCAAGTGTTTTTGGAACATTGGACTATAACTACACTTTAAACGGGATAAAATTTTCATAAAATACCATCCTACGCCCTTCGTGCCTACGCATTCCAATAATTGGTAAAAAGTATTATTTACCTTATAGCATTTTAAATTGGTTATAATTATGCTTACATCTACTAATCGGAAAATTTATTACAGTGTCATGTCTTCGAACACCCACCCTATCAGCTTGTCCTCAAACTCAGGAACTGAAGATGTTACTTCAGCCTATGCTACCTCACCTATGCCTATGTCTCCTGCTATCGATAGATACATGCAAAGCCAGCAATTTCTGCCAGCATCTGACAAAGAGGCTTCTCCTCTGGCAACATCTGGTCCGATTCGCCGATCTAGGCAAATTAGACAACTTCAGCCGTATGAAGCAAGTACTGCTGTACCAGCACCAGCTCTTGTCATACCACCTGAATCAGTTGTTCCATTACCACCTGCACCACCAGTGATACCACCACTACCAACTATCTTCTACAGCCAAACTACTACTGTGCCACTAACACCATCACCTATAGCATCACCTCCACTAGCATCACCACCTGCACCTTACCGAAGTGTCCCAATATCACCTCACCAAAGGACTTACCCGATCCGCCCAACCACCTCAGAATCTTGTGTTCAATGCAGACGCCGAAGGACCCACAAGCGAGTAGATGCTCGTAGATGGTCTTTTTTGTTGCCCATTATGCGATATTGGAGATCTCAAGAAGGAACACTAACAACAAGGGAACTTGGGGCAAGTTCTTACTCTACCTCCCGAATTCTGCCAGTCACTGGGGAACCCATACATCATACCGTACCATTGTTAGCTGCAAGAATGGTTCGCCACGAAGATCGACTTGATTCCATTGCTAGTATACTCAACAAGATTCCACATGAACTTCTAGAAACCTTTGAAGATGATATGAACAGTCTCATACTTGGTCATCTTGCAATAGAAGATAAGGTTGAAAAGTTGGATTCTCTATTTTGAGAATCAATGGAATTCATAGGAGCACTATGTGGGGCTAACACTTCAACAGAAATAGCATTGGGAACTTTAGACCGAGAAATTGAGAGGATCAACACCGAAAACCTACGCCTTAGGCAAGCCCTGCTAGAATCTCGAGAAAGGGAAAGGACTCGAGATCAAACCATGGAAACCATGTCCACTGCCATTCAAGAACTCCAAAACCACCTAGACAAAGCCTTAGGAAAACCATGAGACCATCACCTTGTTAAGAAAAATCAATGTCCTACAAATAAGAGTACCTTGTCGTGTTTTGTAAACATTTGCACAAGTATCAATAAGTGTTGTAATACCTTGACATTGATTTATGGAAGTTTATTTTATCTTTATTTACGTTGCAAACTTTATACATTATATCGTAATATATTAGTTCATGTAGGTCAAGCTTATTCGTAATGTGTGTTATTCCAATATACGATAATTTACGATTTAAACCTTTTCAATGATCGAATCATTGTAACTACGACGTATATTTAACTATTTATTACTCGATATGTATTTTCGACGTGATAGGATTATTATAAATGTTCTAATAATATACCTACTTTTATAGCAACATGGCTAGAACTAGGAGAACAACCACAAACGCTGCACCAGCAAAACCCGAAGTTATGACCCCGGCAACAATCCAGCAAGCAATCGCTGATGGCGTTAATGCCGTTTTAGCCGGACAAACCCGTAATAGAGATGGAAATGCACCGGCACCCCGCTACTGCACTTACAAGGACTTCATAGCATGTCAACCAACGTATTTCAAAGGAACTGAAGGAGTGTCGGAATTAGCTCAATGGTTTGAAAGAAGTGAAACTGTTTTCCAAAGAAGTGGATGCTCGGAAAACAACAAGGTAAGCTTCGCAACGGGAACACTAATGCAAGACGCTCTATCCTGGTGGAACTCTATCATTCAAACACTAGGAGTAGAGGCAGCACATCAGCTTACTTGGATTGAATTCAAGGCTAAAATACTAAAGAAGTATTGTCCCCGTTCTGAACTGCGAAAACTCGAGGATGAATTCCATGCCTTAATAGTGAAAGGAGTTGACTTGAGAAGTTACAACCGGAGATTCCAAGAACTCAGGATACTATGCCCTACCATGGTACCCGATCATGAGAAGACATTAGAGAAATATGTTGAAGGACTCCTTAGGAGTATTGAAGGAAATGTCACCTCAGCAAACCCACCAACCTTGGAAGCAGCAATGGAACTTGCTCAGAAACTTCTAGACCGAGATGTGAAATGCAATGAACTTAAAAGGAAATTGGACGATAAAAGAACCACCCACCATCACAACAACAACCAACAAAGCTACAACAGTCATCACCGCAACAACAACCAACGCAACAATAATCGGAACCACCAACCATATCACAACACTCGAAGCACTCAACAGCAGAATCAAAGACAAGAAAAACCCCGAGTCTACGCTGCCACGGAAGCTGTAGGGTACAACGGACAGAAACCCCAATGCCAGCGATGCAAACTTCATCACGAGGGTCGTTGTACCGTCCGATGTGACAAATGTCGTAAGATCAGTCATCAAACCAGAAACTGTAGGATTCCGGCTACAGGAAGCAACACACAGGTTATATCACCCACTTGTTACGGATGCGGAGAAGTAGGACACATCCGGAGAAACTGCCCAAAAGGAAATGAACCAGTCAACGCCCAAGCTAGGGTATACCTACTCGGAGATGGAAACAGACCCGATGTAGTCACCGGTACGTTTCTACTAAACCATCATAATGCTAGAGTATTGTTTGATTCGGGCGCCGATAAGAGTTTTATATCAGATATGTTTGCCCCTTTACTTAATGTTACCCCCTCTAAGCTAAACACCACCTACGAAGTCGAAATGGCTGACGGGAATTTAATAGATACTAATACTATCATGAAAGATTGCACCCTAACCTTATCCGAAAAACCTTTTGCCATTGATCTTATGCCGGTTCAACTTGGTAGTTTCGACACTATCGTCGGCATGGATTGGCTATCCCACCATCGTGCTATGATTCACTGTGACGAAAAAGCCGTCCATATACCACTCAAGGATGAAACACTCATTGTCCAGGGCGACAAAAGCAAACCTCGATATAGAATTATCTCATGTATGTGAGTGATAAAATACATGAAGGAAGGATGTCAAGTATTCATGGCCCAGGTTACGGAAAATAAGACATCCGAGAAGCAGCTTGATGACGTTTCTATCGTTAGGGATTTTCCTGAAGTATTCCCTGAAGAATTACCTGGTATTCCACCCGTACGTCAAGTAGAATTTCAGATTGAACTAGTGCCTAGAGCGGCACCAGTGGCTAAAGCACCTTATAGGCTAGCACCATCTGAAATGGAAGAGTTGTCAGAACAACTAAAGGAATTGTCGGACAAAGGATTTATTCGACCAAGCTCATCACCTTGGGGAGCTCCAATTTTATTTGTTAAGAAGAAGGATGGATCCTTTCGAATGTGCATCGATTACCGGGAGTTGAATAAACTTACGGTAAAGAATCGATACCCATTGCCTCGAATTGATGATCTGTTTGATCAATTGCAAGGATCGAGTGTGTACTCAAAAATTGATCTGAGATCAGGATATCATCAGCTAAGAGTTCGAGAAGAGGATATCCCGAAAACTGCATTCAGAACGCGCTATGGTCACTACGAATTTTAAGTAATGCCATTCGGTCTGACCAATGCACCAGCAGTTTTCATGGATTTAATGAATCGAGTATGCAAACCTTACTTGGATAAGTTTGTAATAGTATTCATCGACGATATTTTGATCTACTCTCGTAACAAAGAAGAACACGCAGAACATTTACGAATCATTCTAGAACTGCTCAAGAAAGAAGAACTGTACGCTAAGTTTTCCAAATGCGACTTTTGGATTCGCACCGTACAATTTTTAGGACACATCATCGATAGTCAAGGCATTCACGTAGACCCTGCAAAGATTGAGGCTGTTAAAGGTTGGTCATCTCCTACAAACCCCACGGAGATACGTCAATTTTTAGGTCTCGCAGGTTACTACCGAAGATTTATAGAAGGATTCTCCAAGATTGCAAAACCTTTGACTAAGCTAACCCAAAAGAATGAGAAGTACATCTGGGAAGAAAAGGAAGAAGCAGCCTTCCAGTTGTTAAAACGAAAGCTTTGTGAAGCTCCAATATTAGCCCTCCCAGAAGGAAATGAGGACTTTATAGTATATTGCGACGCATCTTATCATGGACTAGGAGCAGTTTTGATGCAAAGAAGCAAGGTAATAGCTTATGCATCCCGACAACTGAAGAAACATGAGGAAAATTACACGACTCATGACTTGGAGTTAGGAGCGGTAGTGTTTGCGCTCAAGTTATGGAGGCACTACTTATATGGCACCAAATGTACCGTGTACACAGACCACAAGAGTCTTCAACATATTTTGGATCAGAAGGATTTGAATATGAGGCAACGTCGCTGGCTAGAGCTGCTCAGCGATTATGATTGTGAGATCCGTTACCACCCAGGAAAGGCTAATGTAGTAGCAGATGTGTTAAGCCGAAAAGAACGATTGAAATCCCTCCAAGTCAGATCACTAGGGATGACTATCCACTCACCCCTTCCATCCCAAATCCTTACCGCACAGAACGAAGCGCTTAAAGAAGAAAACCGGCCCAAGGAAAAGATTTACGGTATGCCCGAGAATAAGAATGGTTTCGTGAAAAAATCCGATGGAACACTATGTTTCAAGGACAGAAGTTGGATCCCTATGTTTGGAGGTATTCGTGAGCTCATCATGTACGAGTCCCACAAGTTAAAATACTCCATTCATCCAGGTTCCGACAAGATGTATCAGGATTTAAAGAGACTATATTGGTGGCCAAACATGAAGGCTGACATCGCAGAATATGTCGGTAAATGTTTGACATGTTCAAGGGTAAAGGCAGAACATCAGAAACCTTCAGGCTTACTTGTACAACCAGAACTTCCTATGTGGAAATGGGAACGAATCACTATGGACTTCATCACCAAACTCCCAAGAACCTCATCCGGATACGACACAATATGGGTTATTGTGGATCGTCTCACAAAATCCGCTCATTTTCTACCCATCAAAGAAACTGATGAGATGAATACACTAGCTCAGCTGTATGTGAAGGAAATTGTCACTCGACATGGAGTACCAATTTCAATTATCTCGGATCGAGATAGTCGTTTCACCTCTCACTTTTGGAAATCGTTACAGAAAGCCTTAGGAACTAAACTAGATATGAGCACAACATACCACCCTCAAACTGATGGTCAAAGTGAAAGAACTATCCAAACCTTGGAAGATATGCTCCGAGCATGCGTTATTGATTTTGGAAAAGGTTGGGATAAGCACTTACCATTAGCAGAGTTTTCGTCTAAATAACGTATACTATTTTATATTCCCCGAACCTACGAAACTTCCTGAGAACGCTCACTAATATTTTTGAACTTCGACACGATAATCGAGACGCACCATGTAGGCCCCCAACACTCAATGGGCCACGGTTACACAATACAAACCAAACGGACTCCTTTTTATTCTTTCTTTTGTTTTGGGCCGACACAACCAGCAGCCCACAGGCCAAGCCCAAAACGCACCCTTTAAATTTTTGTTTTCTTTTTCTTTCTTTCTGTCGCGACCACGCCCAAAACCACCCTTCTATCGTACGATTTCTACAGATAACCTACATATATTTTTACTTAACTCATTTCCCCTAGTGCCCAAGAACCACGAACAATAAAGCTTACATAAAACCTTGCTCGTTTACTACCCTAGAAAACACCTAAGTGAACCACCAAACTCAATATGCAAAGATAAGTCAAAACGTGGCAATACATTCCTTGTTGCCACCCTTGCTCCCCAATCCCATCTAAACTAACAATGTGCATCCAAGTTGTAACACCCCAACCCGACAAGGGCTAAGATATCACATTCATGGTGTCAAACAGAACATACACAAGCATAAGACTTCAATAATACAATCAGATACAAAGGTTACAAAGGAATTCTAAGGCCAAAAATTACAAAACAAAACTAAGGTCCAAAATATCTAATACAAAACATCTTCCAATCAACTCTATTCCCTGATAGCTAGCAAAGATAAAGTCTTCTCTAAAACTCCTACTTGCACTCTTCACCCATAACCCAGCTTCCTTCTAAAACCTGCCGCGGAAAAAGAAATGCGGCTGAGCTTAAAAAGCTCAGTGAACAGATATAACAACAATGTAATATGAAACAGAAAAGAGATAACAGAATATATGTTGCATTTGGGTAATATCAAAAGGTATAAACAAAGGTAAGAGAAATAAAGGTAAAGTAAGGTAACGTTAGGTCAAATAAGGTTTGGTCAGGTATTCTTTGGTCAGTCATCTACCAACGAGCCCAGAACAGAAATATCATGTCATATTCTTCAAACATATCCTGCAGCATAATAGTAACCATGGAGTAGCTAGCTCCTAGAAATGTGAAGGACGCATATTGCACATACGCCACATTCACCAGAAAAATAATAATATATGACAGATAACAGAAACAGATCTAGGATGCATCCATACACCCCCACAGAAATCATAGTAGCCATAATAACAGAATGCGCATATCATAATAGAAAGGGGACGTGGCAGAACATCACTCTACTGCCCTAGAGTCATGCCATAGGTGCATCTATGACACGGCCATGTTACCTTCATGGCTAGGGAAATTGCTCGGGTATCTAACTGGGTAGGTCAAAACAGAATGTCAGAGTACAAGGTCATCATAGTAGAGTCAGAATCAAAGGTCCATAATCATAATCAGAATCAGAAGGTCATCAATATAGGGTGCATAACAGAAGTCCAATTCAAAGGTTCACAAATGGCAAAGGTTCATAATCAGAGTTCAAATCAGAGGTTCATATCATAAGGTTCATATCAAAGGTTTAGAATATCAGAAGTCATATCAAAGGTTCAGAATATCAAAGGTCATAATATCAGAAGTCATATCAATGGTTCAAAATATCCAAGGTTCATTCCCAAAGGTTCATTACAAAAGATTCATTATCAAGTTTCATAAGTTCATAATAAAATGTGAAAGAGTTGAGAAAACAGATTTAAAAACTTTACAAATCATTTATCCATTTCATCACAAAGATATCTCTTTTTAAAACATTCTTCATAAAAGCCAATTAATCCTTCATTTAAAAATGGTTTCGTATCAAAATCATAGAGTGTCATTTCAAAACAGTTTCCTTCCATAACATCTAGTTATATTTTCAAAAGGTTTTCATATCATAACAGATGAACCAGAGATATCGGATATACAAAGGTCAGAAGTCATAGTAGTGGTAAAAGAAACGGATCACGAGTCATGAGAAATCTTACTGAAAGGTTAGAATATCTGTACCTTAGACCGCAAGTGCAAACACAATAGAAAACATAAAGATTGGAAGCAACTCCTTCTTCAGCGGATCTACACGAATTAATGATCGGCTTATTATTAATAACTTATTTTAAATCATACTACTCATTTTAGTCGGCTTTCCATTTTTAGTGACTTTACATTTTTAGTAACTTTCTAAATTTAGTAACTTCCCAAAATATTAATTTAATACTTTAAAGTTATAATGGAAAATTATAATGGTTTAGGGTTAAATATGATAGTTTATAAAAGTATAGGTTTTATATTGTAATGCTTACAAGTTTAGGGTTCAAAATGTGAATATGCTCAAGTTTAGGGTTTAGAAAGTAAATTTAATAAGTTTAACCATTTTACACATTACCCCTTTAAGTTTAATAAAATACCAAACGCACCCTATATTATATATAGTTTCTAGCATGTATCTCGATTCGAACCGCCATAATGCTTTCTAAATCAATTACGTATGACGTTTTCTTTTAAATCCCATTCACGTACATAATAGTCAAGTCATGGGTTTTCTTTTAATCATTTAGGAACAAATAAAACATGTTCTAACATCATTCTTATATTGGTACATGCAATAGATTCATAGCAGCTTATGTTGACTAAGGACTTGCTCAAAAGAATCATATACTCCATAAAATCCATGTCTCTTTTAGTTCGATGGTGCAAAGTTATATAGTTCGTTATTTCATGTAGGCTTTGTATGATTTCATGCATGATAAATATATAATTTTATGCAACTTCAGATTTCGAAAAGCATGCATGCAAAGGTTGCTTCATTTTAGTTATTATATAACACTACATATACGTATAACATATTCGAAACAAACGAAAAAGAACGGAGCAGAGATGAAACACAATACCCTCGGAGTGTGTCTCCCGAGAAGAGGAGGAAACAAGGATCGGTTACCATCCGGACACCACCACCCGAACAGGAGTAAAAACTTTCGAACGGCAGCAAAAAAAAAACGCACGCCTTATCTCCTTTCGAACCTGCACTCCAACCCGTCTAGACCCTTAGTCGAACCAGAAGTCAGCCACTCCTTATGCCACCTTCGAGCAGTTTGAACACCCACGAGAAAGACCCCCCCTTCGACACAGGATTTAGCCACGTCCAAACCTCCACCTAATCACGATCAAGAACCCCTTTGCACGCCTACTCCTTTGGACAGAAAAAAAAAATCAACAACGACCATACCAACAAGACTAAGCCATAACGAAAACTTCTTGCACCCTTTGATTCAAAAAAATGAAAGAAAGTATAGGGCCGCTGGTGTGTTTTCTTTTGGTTTTGAAGAGATGAAAGTGAGTTTTGTGGAATATAAAAGTGCACGTGAGATCCAAAGATATAAACGTATCTTCCAAAAGTTGAAAAACATGTATTTGTAGAAAGTAGTATCATGTTTGTTAATAGGGAAATATATGGAAAGAGTTTTGTCAAAAGAAAATTTGTGTAATTTAGAGGTGATTGGGAGAAAGTTTCGGACGAAATCGGTGGTGATGATTTGCCGAATCAAAGGGAGGACCAAGGACTCATTTAATATTTCAACCTTCCAAATGTATTTGAAATTGTTTAATGTATCTCAAGTTATGCACAATTGTAGAAATGAATTCGGTCCTATAAAAGACATGCTAGACGTGATAGAGTTAGGAATAAAATAGTCTGTGCCGAACTTATGAAATCATTGAGTTATCATTTATATATATTTGGCATTTCAAAATTGTTAAAGGCTCACCACTTAGGTTATGAGTACTAAGTGATTTTATTTATTTATTTATTTTCTTTTTTTTATATATAGGTGAAACATTTTAGATTCAAGTATTTTGTAGTTTCCCATTTATAAATCTCCAATACTTAGGTTAAGATCGAAATGTAATGTTTTAAATATTTAAACGTCTTTTATAAGTTCAAAATCAAAGGGTATTTTGGGTATTTTACGTATTCAAAATTTTTGGGTTTTACACAAGTAATGTCAGGAATGAATAGGAAAGATCTCACAAGATCCTAGCTTTGTACAAAACCGATTAGGCAATGGTTGTGGCGTTACTATTCGCCCTCACATGCACACTCCCCTCTTGTGAGCTTATCTTGTCTCTACACCCTTCAAAACTACCTATATAAACCTCCCATGCAAACTTACAATGTTACATGCACTTAAAACACACCACATTACATAAAATAGAAACGAGAGGAAGTTGTAAGGGACGAACGGATTCTCAAGTGTACCACGCCTTGAAGTGTACCTAGGAAGCAAAGCTTGGAACCTTTTTGAACCTTGGTGGGACGTGAAGTGAACCACGGAGCATTTGAACCATTCCACGAACCATACGCTTTGTTTTACTCCACCTTTTGAGGTGAGGTGAGACTTCAAATCGCTAGTTTCTTATATATATATACACGTACTATTTATTTTTACACGAACACTTCACCTAGATAAAACCTAAAACTTGAACGCGACATATATATATTAACGATCATATTACATGTTTACTAAGTCACAAACAAGATTCTATAAGTATTTCAAGCTTATATTTATGCTTACATACTAAAAATCACACGTTCCTAAGTCCCATGGACTTATACGTTTTACTCTAAAAACACTTAGTTTATTTTCAAGTTTTATAAAGTCTTACGCATGAGTTTGTGGCCACACTTTGGCCTCGCCATTTCTAAATTTGACACACGACCCATCATTATTATTGTACGATCTATTAGTTTAGCTTATAAAGAATCAGGAATGATAAATTTTTGGAACTAAAGACTTCGTTTGATCACCTAACTAGACCTAAAGCTTATCGCTAATCAAACAGATTTTCTGAAAAACTAAAAACCTTACGTGGGCCAAAAAGCCCAAAAAGCCCAAAAAGCTAATTTTAGCTTATTACGATAAGCTAAGCGTATAAGCTCTTTCGAAATGTTATTGTAACTTAAAAAGATGGATTTCGACAAACCCAATGTCCCCCCAAACCCTTTGGATCGAAAATCCTTAACGAGCACTTAAATTTGACTCGTTAGGCCCAGTTTGTGAAAAAGAAGAAAAATAAGCTAATAAGCTGTGAAAGTAAGTTGTTTAAGACCTTATGAGCTTATTGAAATAATAAAAATGCTAAGTTTTAAATTTGGTAATGTTTGGACAAAATTTGCAAATATTCGAGAGCTAGGGACTAAATGTGTCAAGTTTGTAAACTTTGGGTAAAAAGTGTTAAAACAGTTTTTCTAAGGGTATAAACTGTAAATATTGAAACTTAGGGATAATAAATGTAAATATTTGATATTTTGGACCTAAAATGTAATAATATATAAATTTGGACTAACGACGAAAATATAATCCGTTAAGGGTAAAAAGTGTAAAATTGAGAAACATAAAGGATTGAAAAGTAATATTGATTTTTAATATATATATATATATATATATATATATATATATATATATATATATATATATATATATATATATATATATATTTGAATATATATTAAAACGATAAATAATAAACGTTCGCAATAAAACGAGACTTAAGAACTAAAACGTGCCATATCTTATAGGTTGTGTGTGAAGCCGTTGCCTTGCATCGTTGAGATTACATTTGTTCTACTATCCTACTAAGGTGAGTTCATAGCCCACATTTAACTTATTTTTGTGGGGGGGATACATGCTCAAAAACCGAACATAAGTCTTTTCCTGATCTTATTATTGCTTAAGTAGCTATTGCCAAAAGTCCCTCGATCATGAACCTTAATCACTTGAAGGGTGAACGTAAATAATTGTGAATAGATCTATTAGGGATTGACAATCCCCATTTGGTTGCTAGAGGAAAGTTACCAAATGCACTTTATTTAAATATCATAGGTTACTGACAAATACCTATCTTAGGGGCTATATATATTTTACATCATTATTACGGAAAATATTGATGTCTGTTGAATCGTTGAGTGTCATGAGCTTAAGGCAATAATGAATGCGATTTTTCTAACTTGTTTATTTGTATTTATATACAATAAGCACCTATCTCTTGTGTTCAAACTCTTAACTATAAACCTATGAATTTCACTCAACTTTTTGTTGACTTTTAGCATGTTTATCTCAGGTAACTAAATGGAATGGATGGCAACGGCACGAAGTGGGCAAATAAAGAAATGTCTATTTCTCTTTGAATAAAAACTTGTTGTTGAATAATGAATTCTCTTGAAATTATGAATATTTGGTATTTTAAATAAAACTTAAAACGATCACTTGAATCATTTTCTATAATTGTGATAAAGATCCACGATATAATACCCCAAAAGTCTTCCGCTGACATTTTAAGTCTTCCGCTGTATTGATCGATTTTGGGGGTGTTATATCCATATCCTTATTAACGTGGTATTAGTAGCAAAAGGATAATAATAATGAGAAATCATTAAAAGTTTTTCCAGGAGCCTTACTCGAGTTGTACTAGAGGCATCGGCGTGTTGCAAGACGCTAACCGATGTGATCACTCTATTATGATGTGTCTAAGTGGGAGCTGTAAGTTTTATAGACGATAAAATAATAGATGTGTGTTAGGATCGAACTCGAGATCATGGGATTGCACACTTTACGTATGAAAAGTCAATGAATAATAATTATATATAAATATATTAATTATTAAAACATAAACACTTAACGATCGTTAACATTTAACGAAAAAGGCTAACGACCGCTAAACGAATAATAGGAAAGAATCTATAGATGAAATTTGGAATGTCAAGAAAGCTCTAGAATCCCCTTGTGGGTTCTATGGGCCGATCGGCCAAGGGAGGAATCCCACCTCCTTTGTGTCTTGAGCTCCAAGTTATATCCCCGATATAAACACACAAGGATTATTGGTTTTTCATTACTTCAACACATAATCTTAAGTGTGTTTTTCTCTCCTCTTCTCCTTGCAAAAATTCGACACCCCATTAAAGTTTAAGGGAGTCGAAGTTTTGTGATCTCAAGTGTTTGTGTTTGTATTACTTGCGTAAATGTTTACTTGAAGTAGTACGTGTGTATAAGAACACGATTCAAACACACTATTGTTTGATTCTTGGATTGAATTCTTTTAATCCACATAAACCCTAATTAGGGTTCTTGAGTTGAAGATTTGCATCACTTGATTCTTGTTCGGGTTATAATCACTACGGGACGTTTACTATTTATATTTGATTAATTAATTACATATTATATAATATTGTTATAATTGCTTCCGCTATGCTTACTTGATGTTAATTGGTTTATTTATATGCATGTGATGATTATATAATTCCAAACACTAAAACCAAAAAGAGCAAGTAACTATTTATGAATAGCTTTGTGTGGATATCGCGTGCTAGTGAATAACACATTGATTTATCTATTGAGAGTGTTTAATAATGATTGATGATACCAAACGAAATGCCCCTTTGAAGCTTAAAAGGATGGTCAAAATAGAATCTCATAAAAGTTTATCTCCAAACATTCTCCTTGAATGTTGTCATTCACATAGGAAATAGGAGATGCCGAGTATATGCTATACAATAGAACATACGTACTGTTCTCCTTGTCCTATAAATTGATTTCAAACGTTGTTTCATCAATTAACAAACAACAAGAACTTTTTGAAGTGTACAGATGTATTACTGGGTAACTACTCTTTTGGCAGTTAACAAGTTGCGACTAAGACTAACTGCCAAAGGAGATTTGCATTGCAATCCATCGTTTTACATAAAGATTTATATCTTATTCAATAAATAAGCATTCTCATCTCCATTATTTGTCACATTGTTGCCAAATGAACTACGAATGAAATAGCTGGAAAAATCGGATCCACGTCAAGTTTAAGAATAATACATGAAAATCAATACATCATGGTACTTACTACAAATCTCCTTTACCAATAACACATATTCACTGATGCCGTATAGCCTATATTTGGGCCACAAGCCCAAATGATAGACATTACTTACACCTAAGCCCACCACGAATGGGCTACCATGACAATGGTATGGGCCGTAGTATTAACGCTTTGGGCTCATGAAGCCCAAAGGCCCAATCTAACCCACCGGGTACACGATAAGGATTATCTATTCAAGGAATAGATATCCTTACCTCGGATAAGCACCACGTGTGCGAAGAGTAAGGAGCAAGAAATACGGTTTCTTAGCCCCTATATATAGAATCATACGATTCTCATTCAAGGTACGATTTACAGAATCCCTAACTCTTCAACTAAACCCTAAATCGATTACTTACTCTCACGCCGAAGTCTAATCGGGGGAGACAATCCCTCGATAAGCCTAACGGTGTTGTTTTATTTTCTTAGTGCGCAGGTAACAAAGTGCTAAGAAGCGAATTGATATAAGAGCAAAAGCCCAATAACCAGGTACGCCCAACTTTTGTATCAACAAGTGGCGCCATCCGTGGGACCCTACTAAAAACTAGAATGACGAAGCATAAGAATTCAAGCCAGCGGACTCCGCAATCAGAAAAGCGTGACCATCAGAGGAAGAATCAACAAGATCCGACCTCCAGACAAACTGCTGGAACAACCAGCACACCTGGTCACCGCGAGGCAGGAACAACTCCACCTCGTATAGCAGTAGAACTGCCCGAAAGGACTACCACAGTCACACCAGTGTCCCCAAGCATTGAGGAACTCCAGCGCAACCTCTTCATCACCCCTCATCAGGCCATACCCGCAGTGAACAACACTGCGATTCCAGGCGCACCTGAACGTAACAGAGTGTCTAATACTGAGGCAGAAATTCTTGCAACAACTGAGGACGCACATGATCTAACTTTGGGAAATTTTGTGTCCCAAAATTATGAAACCTTAACCGCCCTCATGCAAGAAGAAGCTGCAAGAAGAGCAGGTGCGGACCTACAAACCCGACTTAATTTTGGTCCAGAACGCGAACCATCACCACCACGTCACCCGCGAGGAAGACGTGCAGAACGTACCACTATCCATGATAGGTTAGGTGCGGTATCTGACTCACAAAATTCTGGAGACAGTGGTAGGCGCACCAATGTCCATTCCAGACTTGGCAGTCGGGGAATACACGATCGATTAGGGCCTCAACATTCGCCAAGCCAAGGATCTTCCAAACCTGGAAGTAGGCGGATCCAAGACAGATTGGGGAGAAGGAGATCCCCAAGCAGAGATCCCTCAGGCTCCTCTTCTGAAAGGAGCAGGCGCAAGCGCCGAAAGAGAGACTATTCCTCTTCCAGCGATTCCTCGGACAACGAGGATAAAGAAACAGGACACTGGAAGTCAAAAGGAAGACGTCGCGAGGAAGAGAGCGAAGATATGTCTCTCCCATGGCGACGCCAGAAAATTGATGCGTTCACGTGGTGCATAAGTGATTATTCAGACCACAAGCGCAGGCGCATGCCTGCTAATGTGAAAACATATGATGGAACAGGTGAACCGGACGACCACCTAAAAATTTTCGAGTCAGCCGCAACTATCGAAAATTGGCCACAGCCTGTGTGGTGTCACATGTTTAATTCCACATTGGTAGGAAACGCGCGCACATGGTTTAGAAAACTCCCACGTAGGAGTATAGGTGGTTTTGAGGAATTACGGAAAGCATTCCGCCTCAACTTCACCCAGCGAAAGAAGTGCGCTAAAAATCCCGTGGAATTGGCAAGGGTGAAGCAACGTCAAGGGGAATCAACCAGCGCTTTTATGGAACGTTTCAAAGATGAGTGCATACAAGTCAAAGCATGTCCTGAAATCCTAAAAATTTCAGGGTTCATGAATGGAATCAATAACCCAGAACTCATCCGGAAGCTTAATGACAAAGTTCCACAATCTTTTGATGAGCTAACAAAGCGCACCAGATCCTTTATACAAGGAGAAGCAGCTGCTGCGGATAGCAAGAAAGGTTATTCAAACTATAGGCAACAAGAACAGCCGCGGAGACAATCCAACGATCAGAATAACAACCGCAGCAGGAATTACCGCAGGGGAAGAGACAACGACAAATATACTCCTCTCACTAAGACTCCGAGAGAAATATTTGTAACAGAAGGTGCGAACTTCCCAAGACCACCACCAATGCGCACTGCAGAAGAAAAGCGCCTAGGTAGTGGATACTGCGAATACCACGGCCAAAAAGGCCATACCACTAACGAGTGCGTCCAACTAAAACAACTAATTGAAAAGTTAGTCAGAGAAGGTAGGATGGACCACCTCGTAAAGAACATCAAGGAGGGAAAAGATAAACAGAGAAACGGGGGCAAGAAAGAACCCCCAAAGGAAAAAGCTGATACTATATACATGATACAATCATGGCAACGCAGGATAAAGCAAAAAGTCAGCCAAAAATTCTCTCCAGAAAACGAGATATCCTTCCCTACCATAGCTGCGGACAACGTAGTCGTGGAGCCTCTAACCATTGAAATACATACAGGGGGACATGACATCCACCGCATGTATATTGATGGAGGAGCATCCGCGGACATCCTGTATGATCACTGTTTCAAAAGACTGCGACCTGAACTTCAAAGTCAATTGATACCAGCTACGACATCATTGACAGGATTTACAGGAGAAAAAATCTGGCCCATGGGGCAGCTACGCTTGTTGGTGGTCGTAGGAGATGAACAACACTCAACCGCAGCATGGATAAACTTTATGGTAATAAAATCTCCCTCACCATACAATGGTATCATAGGAAGACCAGGAATATCATCCATGCGCACAGTACCATCCACAGCGCACGGAATGCTCAAATTCCCTGTGGAAGGAGGAATTGTTACCCTCTATAACACCACAGTACCACCAAGAGAATACATCGCAGCCACAACTGAAGCAGAGACAATTCCAGAACAGCGCACGGAAAAGATGCCAAATTTAAAAGTCGCCATTCATCCAGATTATCCGGAACAACAAGTCTCGATTGGAGGATCTTTATCTGACAAAGGTAAAGCAGCTGTATGCGCACTATTACAGAAGAACCTAGACATCTTCGCATGGGAACCAAAGCATATGACTGGAGTACAACGATCTATCACAGAACATAAGCTACAAATCCGACAAGGATACCCTCCAATACGACAAAAGAAGCGCGGCCAGGCCCCAGATCGTGCAAAGGCTATTCTGAAAGAAGTACACAAGCTAGTGGACGCAGGCATCATGCGAGAAGTATACTACCACGACTGGCTCTCTAACCCAGTTATGGTAAAAAAGAGCGACGGTAGTTGGAGAATGTGCGTGGACTTCACAGACCTTAACAAAGCATGTCCACAAGACTGCTATCCACTGCCAGAGATAGACTGGAAGGTCGAATCCTTGTGCGGATACCCCTTCAAATGCTTCTTAGATGCATATAAAGGGTACCATCAGATCCAGATGGCAGTGGAAGATGAAGAAAAGACAGCTTTCCATACCAATCAAGGAGTATACTGCTACACAAAAATGCCTTTTGGCCTAAAGAATGCAGGCGCGACGTACCAACGACTGGTGGATACAGCCTTCGAAAAACAAGTAGGCTGCAACTTGGAAGTCTACGTTGACGACCTTGTCATTAAAAGCCATACGGAGGACGAGTTAGTGCGCGACATAGAGGAAACATTCCGAACGTTGGGGCGGATAAACATGAAGTTGAATCCCAAGAAGTGCACCTTTGGCGCGACAGAAGGCATGTTCCTCGGGTATTTGATAGAACCGGATGGAATCAAACCATGCCCAGAAAAAACAAAGGCTGTTATTGACCTCCCCTCCCCACGCACACTCAAAGAAGTCCAATCACTGAATGGAAAGTTAGCAAGGCTGAATCGCTTCCTATCCAAGTCAGCGGACAAGTCCCTTCCCCTTTTTAAAACACTCACGAAGTGCACAAAGAAGGGAGACTTTCGCTGGACTAATGAAGCAGAAGAAGCTTTCCAACAACTTAAAAACCATCTGGCATCCCTTCCCAAGCTCGTCGCACCGCGACCAGGGGAAGAATTAATTATGTACTTATCGGCGACCTATGGAGCAGTTAGCGCAGTACTATTGACAGATAGAGACTCCGTCCAAAGACCCATATATTTTGTAAGCAAAGCCCTAAAGAAAACAGAGGTTAACTACAGCGCAATGGAAAAGCTAGTTTTGGCTTTAGTGTTCGCAGCAAAAAGGCTTCGTAGATACTTTCAAGCGCATCCAATAGTGGTAATCACTGATCAGCCAATTAAACAAGTTATCTCTAAGCCTGACGCATCAGGACGCTTACAAAAATGGAGTGTACTACTAAGTGAGCACAATATCTCATACAGGCCGCGCACTGCAATAAAAGGACAAGTCTTAGCCGATTTTATCGTGGAGAAGCCAGATAGCAACAGCCCGACATCTGTAGCCAAAGCAGATTTACAAGAACCCTGGATCCTGTTCACAGATGGGTCCTCATGCGTAGATGGATCAGGCGCAGGCCTTATCCTTACAAATCCAGAAGGTATGGAATTCACCTACGCACTGCGATTTGAATTCACAACCACAAACAATGAGGCAGAATATGAAGCCCTACTAGCCGGACTACGCATTGCAATCCAAATGGGTGTACGCAACCTAGAAGCAAACGTAGATTCGCGCCTAGTTGCTAACCACGTGTTAGGTGAATACGAAGCCAAGGATGAACACATGGCCCAATATCTGGAAAAGACAAAATCCTTGATCAAGAACTTTGACAGGTTCACAATCAAACAAGTACCTAGAGGCGACAACAGGAAGGCGGACGCACTCAGCAAGATCGCATCCACAAGCTTCGCACACCTCTCAAAACAGGTATTAGTGGAAACCCTTAAAAACAAGTCAATCTTGGATATGGAGATATCAACGGTGATAGAGGAACAAGATCCTACGTGGATGACACCTATCATCGAATTTATTAGCAAGGGAATCCTACCCCAAGATCATAAAGAGGCTCGAAGAATACGGCGAACAGCGCAACGATTCGAGTTACGCGATAACGTACTCTATCGACGATCTTTCTTACAGCCATGGCTCAGATGTGTTGGACCCCTCCAAGCAAACTACGTCCTCCGCGAAATTCATGCAGGATCGTGTAGTATGCACTCAGGGCCACGATCCGTGGTAGCAAGCGCTTTGAGGTCAGGATACTATTGGCCAACAATGCATCGCGACGCACGCGACCTAATAAGAAAATGCAGCAATTGCCAAGTACACAGACCAATTCCGCGCCGACCACAACAAGAGTTAACACCAATCACCTCACCATGGCCATTTTATAAATGGGGTATTGACATTGCAGGACCTTTCCCTGTCGCAGCTGGAGGAGTAAAATTCCTCATCGTAGCCATAGACTACTTTACAAAGTGGATTGAAGCAAAAGCGGTGGTAAATATCACAGGAAACCAAGTCAAACGCTTTGTTTAGGACAACATTGTCTGTCGCTTCGGCTTACCGGGCGAGATCATATCAGACAACGGAAAACAATTCTGTGATAACCCATTCAAGGATTGGTGCGCACAATTGAACATCACACAACACTTTGCTTCAGTCAAACACCCACAAACCAATGGCCTAGTTGAGCGCGCGAATCGCAGTCTAGGCGAAGGAATAAAAGCGCGCCTTGACAGACATAAAGGAAAGTGGGTAGATGAGCTCTCGCACGTCTTATGGGCGCATCGCACAACAATCAAAACCAGTACCGGCGACACGCCATTTTCACTAGTCTATGGAACAGAAGCCGTCATACCTGCCGAAATAGGAATGCCAACTATACGCACAGCAGAGGTCAACGTCACGACAAATGACGAGGAACGGCGCATAGATTTAGACATACTGGAAGAAAGACGCGAACGTGCAGCTATACGCGAAGCAAAGGCCAAGGCAAAAATGAAGAAGTATTATGATGCAAAGGTCAAACACACTTCATTCAGACCAGGAGACTTTGTTTACCGCGCCAACGATGCGAGCCACGCAGAAGACACAGGCAAGCTCGGCCCTAAATGGGAAGGACCTTACGAGGTCACAGACGCGCTCGGCAATGGTGCATACAGACTGCGCGACACGGAAGGTCACGACCTTGCGCGCACTTGGAACATTTGCAATCTCAAAAGATGTTACTTTTAGGCCACGACCCTTCCACAAACACATTTGCACCCTACGTGGTGCCCAATAAGTGTTTATTTTTCTTTTCTTTTCTAGGAATTGTATTTTCTATTTTTTCAAATAACTTGCAAGTATTAATAAAATGTTATGGTTTCTAGCTAACTCCATAGCGCATTTTTTACTTTATTGCATATATGTCAATATTGTTCATCTTATATTTCTGCCTACATGGCGTGCATGCACCATTCAAAGACCCACGAAGGCATAAAGGATAAGTTAACCTACTAATTTACTTGTTGAATAAGAGGGTTGCAAACCCATCAACATTGGATCACGCATCCTTGCTAAGCACCTTACTCTCGAGACGTCGTAGTAAGTTTCACGCGCGCACCCCACGACGGATGCGCAAATACCAAGTACACAGTACGAGCTTAGCAACATAACGAGCCAAGACACTTGGTCAAATAATAAACCTTAGCAAACAATGCAAACATGATTCTTCAAAGTCACGTACTTAAAAGACTTAGTTAAAAATTCAAACTTAAGCAAACAATGCATATATATTTGAGTCATGAACTTAAAACCAAAAGTGTATCCCATTCAACAAATATTAATTACAAAAGAAAGATACATCACTATACAAAGCCTATATACTATGGCGATGCTCGGAACTCTCCTCTGGAGCGGCGGAACTCCCCGCCTCCTTAAGCTTACTCAAGATTATAGCATCTTTTAGAGACACGGTTGGAACGCTCACAGCCACGCCATCCGATCGGGGAAGGTGCGCGGCACCAATGCTGCACATCACAGCCTTGCCTTTGATCCCCTTCTTTATGGCAACCCTTTGCTCGTGACGCTCTAGAACCTCCTTTAAGGGGACTTCCTTTTCCAGAGCAAAAGGCTTGAGGATGTCGCGGGGCCGCGCGAAGACTGGGACTTGAAGCTGCGAGACATTAGGTTTTAGATAATAATCTAATTCCTCTTCTGCATTCTCCCCAAGATGACGCTGCAAAGTCAGACCCGCCATGAGCACATTTATGGGGTTATCTTGGTCGCGCTCCAACTTCCCTATATGCGGCAATTCAAGGACCTTTAGCCCCGCCATCGCCTGCAGTAGCTCGTCGTAAGCCGTAGAGCTGTAACCAGGGATCTCCGCCAAGTCCTTCTCCAGCAACTTGACCTCACGAAGCTCCTCCATGGCCTGCGAACGGCCACGCGCCATTGCGCAGTGCACAACCTTCCCAAAGGCTTCCACCACCTTCGCAGACTCTAAAGTGCTCAGGGCCGCCAGGCGCAGCCCATGGCTGATCAACCATCTGCATTCACAAAGTAATAATTGTGTAAGATAAACAATAGTGCGATAAAGTAATTTTGAAGACAAAGATGTAAGAATACCTGCGCTCGGCTATCGTGGACATAAGATGGGGGTACAACTCCTCGTCATACTCGATGCTGAGGGCGCGCAGCTTCTCCTCATGCATCACAACCGCCTTCTCCATGCGCTCCTTGAACTCTTGCAGGCTAGCATAATGCTCTGCCCTCTTCTCCTCAAGATAAGACACCGACCAGGTCGTCTTCGCCTTTATCTGCTCAAGCTTCGACCTCGCATATTTCAGGTCAGCCAAAATGCTCATCTTATCTTGAGCGATTTTCTCACGAGGGCCCCCAGCTCCACTTGCGCGTCCGCCAATTGCGCGCGGAGTGTTTCTAGCTCCTCCTCCTTCTGGGCAAGAGCACGACTCTCCCCAGCGTACTTCCCCTTCAGCTGCGCCACTAGCTCAGCCTGACGGGCAGTAGTCACAGCCAACTCGTCAATTAGTTGCTGCGCCTCACCACCATCAGCAGCCTTGGTATTCCCCTCCTTGTTTTCATTCTGCGGAGAGGAAAACTCATCATCCTTCGCGCCGTCATCCCTACGCAAAAAAGACAGCCAATTACAACAAGTAATAATAAAAAAAAAAAAAAAAAAAAAAAGAAAAGAAAAAGAGGAGAAATAGTTCACACTTACAAAAACGGAGAAGCGTTATCAACCTTCAACCGAGCGCCAGAGGTAGACGTTTCTTCCGCGTTCGACTCTGCGTCTCTGATGATGTGTCGACGCCTCTTCCTATTACCACTACCACCAGCCTCGGCCTTGCGCTTTGAACTCTGCGCAACCTCCTCCTTCAGCACCTCCTCAGGCTTCAGGATCCGGATGCTGTCAGAGGACCCTGATCGCGCCTCCTCGCGCGCCACCTCCACTTCAGGCACCGCCTCCACAGTGGGCGCCACCACTACCTCCGGCGCCACACTCTGGACGGGCGTCACCACAAGTGGTGGCGTATCCTCGGGGACCGTCGCGGGCAGAACAGTCAAATGCCCCGCGGTCGCATCAAGCAGGGGCTGCTCCCCTTCCTTCAGAGGACGCACCCCTATGGTCACCTGCTTTGGCTTATCTAGCTTCACCACTGCGAACAGGTCCATCTCTGCACACACCAAATAAAGCAAGGAAAAACAAAGAAGGATTAGTTGGTAAATGCGCGAAGACAAAAAATAAAAAACTTACAAACAAGTACAAGGGATGAACACCCACCCCGGCCATCCTCACTCAGGAAAGTGGGAACCTCATCTGCAGCGCCAAAATAAGCGCGACTCAATCCCACATGTACCAAAAACTCCTCCGGATAGGGGTTAATGGCCAGTCGATTGGCATCTAAAGTCTGCGCGTCAGCAAGCCTGTAGGAACCGGGTGCGGGGTGCCCATCCCTTGGTAAGGACGCCTGAGTATAAAACTCAAAAGGGGAGGGACAGACTATGTCGTCTACCCAAAAGAAATACTCCCTCCAATTCTTAAGGGCGTCAACCTTTTCCGTATAACATTGAAGCACCCCCTGGCGCTTCGCAAAGGAAACCCAACCGTTTGACCACGTTGAGTGGTAAAAGGAGCGGAACAAGTCCACGGTTGGTTCTATCGCAAGTAAACGGCAGTTTACCTCAAAATTCGACACCTTCGCCGCACATATACAGTGCAGCTGAGAGATGTGAAGGCGATAGTGATTGAGCAAATCGCTCAGAAACACAGATATAGGTACGCGGTAATTCGCGTACTCAAAAAATTTCGTGTATAGACCTATCTTCCCTTCGGGGAAGTCAGCTATACACGCATCGACATCTGGTGCCTCTGGATGTACATCCAAAGGCACAACATAGTCGGAAGAAAAGTGCATCACGTCCTCAATAGACATCGCGGAGCGAAAATCCTCTAATTGAGCAACCATTTTCATCTTAAAACTAAGTGGGATGTACACAAAGATTACCTACGAAAGTTAAAAGATTTTCTTGCAAAAAACGCTCTCAAAAAGAAGAAGATGATGAATAGTAGTTGTGTGTGTTTTTACTGTGTGATTGTAAAAATGGGGGCGGCACTCTTATATAGGGTGGTAAAAACCCTAATTTCCATCCACGTGGAACCCACTCACAGTAAATGTATGGCTAGAAGATCAAAAGGTACATGCACTTTTTCCCGAATCCCAAGGACTACGTGGACACCACCCCCGACTTTCGAGGCACCCATTTTGAAATGGTTAGGTGCATTACACCTACAAAAAGGCGGTAACATTTATTCAACCTCCCGCCACGCTTACCGCTGATAGTATTAAGTCTAGTACCCGCGGCTATGCGCCACGCACATTAGACTGGGGGGACATGATGCCGTATAGCCTATATTTGGGCCACAAGCCCAAATGATAGACATTACTTACACCTAAGCCCACCACGAATGGGCTACCATGACAATGGTATGGGCCGCAGTATTAACGCTTTGGGCTCATGAAGCCCAAAGGCCCAATCTAACCCACCGGGTACACGATAAGGATTATCTATTCAAGGAATAGATATCCTTACCTCGGATAAGCACCACGTGTGCGAAGAGTAAGGAGCAAGAAATACGGTTTCTTAGCCCCTATATATAGAATCATACGATTCTCATTCAAGGTACGATTTACAGAATCCCTAACTCTTCAACTAAACCCTAAATCGATTACTTACTCTCACGCCGGAGTCTAATCGGGGGAGACAATCCCTCGATAAGCCTAACGGTGTTGTTTTATTTTCTTAGTGCGCAGGTAACAAAGTGCTAAGAAGCGAATTGATATAAGAGCAAAAGCCCAATAACCAGGTACGCCCAACTTTTGTATCAACATTCACTAGTTTTTCTTCACCTGTAAATTTGCATGTAACCTTCAAACTAACTATCAGTAATACTCTAAAGCATACTTAAAAGTCGCAAATAATACATGTGGTTTTAATCACACAAATACATTTTAGTCAAACACTCAAACTTTATAGTGGTAAAGTTTCCTTTTGGAAAATATTTGTTAATAGGCCGTATTTGATAAATGGGCTAGTTATTTGCTCCTCACTTCGTCAGTGATCAGCCCAGCCAGATTAAGGGGTGTTTGGGATTGCTTATCTTTTAAGTTGGCAATTTTGCTCAAGTATTTGTAACTTGTTTAAAAATATGCATAATGTTTAAATTTAATAACTTTTGCAAAACCTAAAAAGGTACTTCAGAATACAACTTTTTGTTTAAAATAATCAGTAAAGTTTTTATAAAAGGTTAAATATTTTAAAGAAAGTGAGCTATAGCAAAAATAACGCTTGAAAACACACTTCTTCCCTTTTTGTTTGTCTTAACTATACTAGACGAGTACTCGTGCATAACAACAAGATTTTATAGCGACATATAGTTTATTGATAAAAAAAGTTTATAGGTTATAAACGAAAATAATAAAAGTTTGAAGATTTGAGAATTTAACATAATGTTTTGAAACCCGGTTCGACCCGGGTGGTTCAACCGGTTGAACCGTTCTGGTCAAAAAATGGGTCGATTTAAACCGGGTCAACTTGCTAGGTTGGGTCGAAAATGGGGCAAATTAAACTGGGTCAACCCGTTCGGGTTTGAAGCATCCCGGGTCAAGCCGGTTTTTGTTTTAATTGGTTGTATTTAATTTGATAGATATGTTTTTAATTAGTTGTACAATGTGAATAAATCATTGTACTTTTAAGTAATGGGTAATGTTTTGAAACCCGGTTCGACCCGGGTGGTTCAACCGGTTGAATCGTTCCGGTCGAAAAATGGATCGATTTAAACTGGGTCAACTTGCTAGGTTGGGTCGAAAATTGGTCAAATTAAACTAGGACAACCCGCCGTGTTTGAAGTGTCCCGGGTCAACCCGGTTTGCGTTTTAATTAGTTGTATTTAATTTAGTGGATATGTTTTTAATTGGTTGTACAATGTGAATAAATCAATACTTTTAAGTAATGGGGTCTTTTAATAAAATTATTAAATGCATTTCAATATTTCTTTATATACATTTTTCAACATTTCACAATATTGACTATTCCACTTTTCACTTTTCACCTTTAACCATTTTTCCATTATAAATAGTATAGATATAACTTTGGAGACCAAAAGATCGTAATTGAAATTTTAAGTGTAATGAATTTGCATAGTTAGCCTCAAAAGTACTTCGTATTATTTAGTCATCATCAATAAAAAGACGACTAAGTTGTTCTTCCATACTTAATTACAAAACTAACAATAGTTCGCATATTTGTGTTTATTTCATTCCAAATTTTAAACAACAAATCAATAAAATCAAACTTAATTGTTTTACTCATATTTTTATCAAAACTCCTAAACAATTTCAGCTTTAACTATATAAATGGTCTAGTAATAGTAAAAGGGCTGTGACTATCACTCTAAATATGTGAGGTCCCAAGTTTAATTCCTGATAGGTGCAAACAATCTTAAGTGGTCATGCAAACCTCCTGAAAAGGAAGAGTTTTACCTAGTTTGAGTCTGTGTGACAGTGGGTTCAAGCCCCGTGGATTAGGCGGTCAAAAGCTCGAATATCATGGAAAAAAAACACTATATTTTTTTGCATAAAATAAATTTCAAAACTAATTTTCTTACCTGCACCGATTGTGTGTGTATGAGAGAGCTTTGTATAATAAACCAAACAATTAAAACGCTGAAGTCTCATATGCAAACAATTCTCAAATCAATAATGGAATATATGTGTATAACATGCATCGAACTATCAAAATCTCTGATAATGTAAAACAAGTGTAACATATGCAATTAGCCCAACTAATTAAGTGGCAGCATAGCGGAGAATCCACTAAGAAAAAAAAACATTAACAAAAGAATTTAATCCCTCTAAGCCGACAGCTCGGTTCGGCGTGTGAACAATGTCAGAACAAGCCGCGGCTCCACAATGCAACCAACCCATCCCACTCCTCAATCCGACCTCCCAATCGACGGTTTTGAAACTGTGTCTGCTCCCTACTTCACCTCAATGAATGTTATATAATATAATATGTCACACATCTTCACTTTTGTAATTATTAAATTCATTACTTAAAAGGTTTCTATCCATGCCTATATAAAAGGTACCACCAAATAGTTTTCAATAGTCACATATACACAATGACCGGTTGCTAGTGAAATGTTGGCAATATACGTAGGAAGTGCATAAAAACCATAGTTCGTTGTTTTCATTTGAGAATAAAAACTTCACTTATGTATATATGACATTATTTGTGGCATATCAATAGTTTGTTTGGTATGAGATAATAATCTACATATTTTTTCACACCAGCAAGAGGTTAAAGAGTCTTTTTTGTTAATTTCATTTAATACGTTCGTTGTCCTTTTGTTTAATGATAAAAACGTTTAGTTAACAAATTGTTTGGTATTACCCTAACCTACATATTTTCATACTTGCAACAGCCCTTTTGGATTAGAGGTACGTCAGTACGTGAGCACGGGATTAGTTGGATTTTATGTGAGGGTAAAGTTTTACTATATGTGCGATATTATTCGTGGTTTAGACCTTTATTTATTATTATATTAGCCTGTGTGCTTTGACACACATGTACAATGGGGTGAGTAACTAAATGCTCGCTAAAGTTTTTATCATAAATTACCATCCACTTTTAATACATTTGTCATAAATATAATTGTAAATCCGTTTTTAAGATATTCCAAGCCTCTTTTTTAGTTCGTTTAGTTCTTCTCTCTCAAATAAGTACATTCTTTAACTTTTAAATCTAATAAATGTTCATTCCAAGTAAAATCAATAAAAATAATTTTTGGTCCCTTATTACATTCATATAAAGGTAAGTAAATTTTAAAGACACTTCACCTATATATGGAAGTTTTGCGTAACACTCTTATCCTTGACCGTATAATAAACTAACTTTTACGTCTATCCTACTTATATTTCTTTTACAATCAATTAATTTTGTATCAAGCAAATGCAACATTTATGTTTTTCTTGACTAATAGGAAGAATTAGAGCTGCAGTTAAGTCAAGCTTTTATCAAGCAACTCGAGCTCGAGCTTGAGCTTGACTCGATCGAGTCGAGCTTTTATCGAGCTCAAGCCCGAGCCCGAGCCCAATAAACAAGCTCGAAACACATAACTAGCCGAGCTCGAGCTTTTAATAGCTCGAGCTCAAGCTTTTGTCGAGCTTTTCGAGCTTTCTAGAAATTATATATTTTTAGTAGACATATTCATTTAAACAATTTAAAGACTAACATGAATATTGGTATAATAATTAAATACTTGCAGATGGACTTATAAACTCTATTTCTCTCAAATGTTTTCCATAATTTTTTTCCTCTCGAGTTCATCGTGTATTTTCTTGAATTTTTTTATATGCTTGGCTATCCAATTTAGTGTTTATATATAAATCCAAGCTTTTCGAGCCGAGCTCGAGCCTTACTCGAGTCTTACACGAGCCGAGCTCAAGCCTAGGTGATTAAAGCTTGTTAAGCTATCAAGCCAAGCTCAAGCCTTCCTTATAAACTTCGAGCCAAGCTCAAGCCCTATCAAGCTCTAGCTCGGCTTGACTCGATTACGCCCCTAAAAAGTTTATACAATAGAGTACGTATAGTTGTTTGATATTTTCATCACAAACTTTATCCATACATTATTAATGTCTGGATAAAGTTTGTGATGAAAATATCAAACAGCTATACATACTCTATTGTATAAAGTTTTGACACAGGTTATTTGAGAAGGAAGTACCATCCTTGGACAATAAAAAAGTAGATGCTAGCTTCTTCATCGTCACAAATTATTGTTACTTTTAATTGTTATGTTATTTTGTATGCTGGTTTGTAGGCGTTGATGCCCGACCAATATTCACAACTTGCAATGATCGCAGTTAGTAGACATCGCATGGATGGTTGAATTATTGATTATCATTTGAACAATATATATAATGTGCGTCTTAACGGTCTATCCTTACTAAATGGTTGTGTAGTTTGGTTCACATTTGAGATAATTCATAGAAAAAATATGTGTAAAACTAATTTATTTGTGAAAAAAGAATCGTGCATCACACAAGCCATGTTGCCTAATAAATAAAGGGAAGTGATACTTACACCACTTTTTTTGATGCACACACCACAATTATGCATATAGCATGTTGTAACATGTGCATTAATTATGTAACATTGTGGTGTGTGCATCAAAAAAAGTGGTGTAAGTATCACTTCCCATAAATAAATAAAACTTAATATGTATAGAGTTTTGTTATCTAACAGGTATGATACTACCGTTTGAAGCTAATTTCATGAATTCTTAAAGGCCAAGCAGCGGGGTTGGAGATAGAAATAACCATTGCTAGCATACTTGGCCTGCCCCGTTGGGTATTCCTAATTAATTTACAATGTTAGATTAATATGTATGGAGCTTTTTTTATTTTTTTTATTATTTATTTATTATTATTATTTTGTACGTATACCTATTAATAAACCCGTCATTTTAACTATATATACAAATTAATTATGATAGTTCACAATTTTAAACATAAAATAAAATAATATATTTCCAGCGTAAAAGGTAAAAGCAAAATGTTGTACTAGTAATTTTGAGTGGTAATAACTAGGGCTAAAATCGTCAAGCTTTTATTAACCAATTCGAGCTCGAGCTCGAGCTTGACTCGATCGAGTCAAGCTTTTATCAAGCTCAAGCCCAAAAAATAGCTCGAAACATATAACAAGCCAAGCTCAAGCTTTTGATAGCTCGGCTCGAGCTCCTATCAAGCTTTTTTAAGCTTTAATATAAATATATTTCCATTATAAACTTATATAACTAACTAGGGACAATTTGAGTATTAACATAATTATAACGACTTTGTAAATAATTGCACATGTATTCTAGAAGGTCATTTAAACCTAATTAATCCAAACGTTTTACTTTATATATTCTTCACACTTCTTGGGCTGTCGACTGTTATAGTGTTATCATTTATGTAAAATACTAGTGAGTTTGGCTATTATGGTTTAAGTTTGTTTTACTTTATACATATATTTATTGAGGAGTTTGGCTATTAGATACAATGTTTCTATATACGTTCAAGCTTTTCAAGTCAATCTCAAGCTCTAATCGAATTTTCAAGCCAAGCTCAAGCTTGGATGATTAAAGCTCGTCAAGCTATCAAGCCAAGCTCAAGCCTAACTTATAAATTTCAAGCCAAGCTCAAGCTCTATTAAGCTTGCGCTCGGCTCGACTCGATTACACCCCTAGTAATAACTAACTTATGTAAAATAATAATAATAATAATAATAATAATAATAATAATAATAATAATAATAATAATAATAATAATAATAATAATAATAAGGTGACCAAACTTTTTAAAAAACAAAGACTCCACACCAGTCTATGTTAAAGCAACTCGATCAAATGTAGAAGACTAGAAGATATCAGTTTCAAGGAAGATAACAACCTTCGTTTAGTAATTTAGGGAGCACAGTTATCTTACTTGATAGTGTTTGCTATTGCTTTGAAAAAAATTAAACCAAATTCACTCTTTATACGGCTATATGTAGATCAATCTTCTCTGCTTTATTAGCGGATAGATGTTGCCCAAGCCCGATTGAGGGTTTCGGTCGTTTTATTGTATTTATCTCTATATATATCGTATCAATAAAACGTATCACAGGATTTTTATCATTCGATGTGGTATCGGAGCAGGTCTGATCTTCAGACCCAGGTGGCTAAGTTGAGCTGCCTCCTCTATGTTACCCCGTCAAACCATAGCCGCCATCGTTTATTCATTTTGCTTTTATTTTGTTTCTTTGCTTTTTGCTTTTGTTGTTGCTGCATGATTAAGATTAATCTCCTCTTGCTGTCGGATGTCGTCATCAAAATTAATTATTTGCTTTACTGTTTTTGCTTTGCTATCGCTTTATTTTGCTTTTGGTGCTGTTGATTAAGACTCCACTTGTTGTCAAATGTCTTCATCAACAACACTTTTATTTCTTTAGTATGTATTTAATTTTCTCATCTAATCCTAACTTTTGCGATTTCGCCGCTCGGATTGCAGGGGAGTATAAGTGGATAGATGTGGCCCAAACCAGATTGAGGGTTTGGGTCTATTAGGGTTTCATTGTATTTGTCTCTATATATATCGTATCAATAAAACGTATCACAGTGTTTATATCATTGTTCTTGACAACAAAAGTTGATCATCAAATTGCCGCTCCCTTCTAAAGGCAAAGCAAGCCATGACGTAAAAGCAATCGTCACGCAAAGAAGGATGCCGCAAGCAATATACAACTATGCCACCAAATACATTTATGCTTCCGCTCGAACAAAAAAAAATGAAGAAAAGAAGAAACGGCTTTCAACATTCATTCCAGTTTATCCGTCCACAATGCTGCTGTTCAAACTATGGGAGAGTATTAGACGATTAGATTATTAGCCCATTTGAGGTCCATTAGGGTTTATGTTAACTTATTATCAAAGCTATATTCTATTATAAATAGACACGCTAATTGTCAAGTCATTCAATCAATATTAATTTGTATTTAATATTTTACATGCTTATCTCGTTAGAGTTATAAAATGCTTATTTAGTCTTTGCTATTGCTCATTTTTGAAAATGCTTTATTCCTTAACACAAGAAAAAAGATCGTCGTGTTTAAATACATGTCTAACTATATGCGATGACATGTAATAAATTAAAAGAGTCGGTTAGAAGTACACAATGAATACAACATATGTAAAATGATGAATTAAAGTTTCATTGGCTTAGAGTTTAGGCATGTGAATTAACTCTCTTAACCATTAGCAGTCTTCAAATAAATAATCAAAAACACACTTAACGGAAAGTAATCATAATGCTAAGATAAAATTTTCGTTTAAGTAGTGTGATCAAAAGGTTAAAATAAGGGTCTACTTTGATTAAGTCAAGATTTTAGTACTCTCAAGTGATATATACGGGAATTGTTGTAGGGATGATGATTTCTTCGAAATAACAAAGTTTTGAGCACAGATGTTACTTGTAGACTTGTAGTCTCTTTGGGCAGTGAAAATGTACATGACGATAAATACAAATATATTTCACCTTACACCAATATATATATATATATATATATATATATATATATATATATATATATATATATATATATATATATATATATATATATATATATATATATATATATATATATATATATATATATTTCCTTTATTCATTTATACATGCAACATAACAGGACAATTAAGTCGGAACAAATTGAACTGAAGATTGTAAGCTTATAAATAGATAAACATTCTATAAGAGCATAGATGTTTAGAAGTTTGACTGAATTAGATCAATCACTTCTTTGTCAACCTGGAAGGCCTTTGCAAGAGTATCATCAGAGATATCGGGTTTCGATCCAAACACGGCATTTGCAATGGTAACGACACCTGGATTTTGACTGCTTAAACTTGAAAGAGCACCAGCATAGCAATTTCCAACATTTTGTTGAAAGTGAATTAGAGCTTTGGGGAAAATGTAAACATCACCCTTCTCAAGGCGTTTTGTGAATAACTTGTTGCCAGGGTTAGTTGTGATAAAACCGACTTGAAGGCTGCCTTCAATTACAGTTAAGACTTCAGTCGCCCGAGGGTGATAGTGTGGAGCGTTCAGACCCCATGGAGCATAGTCGATACGAGCCAAGGAAATACCTAAAGTGTTGAGTCCTGGGAATAGGTCCACATTTAGACTTGTCACATTAGACCCAACCGCATTTGTTGTATTTCCCATGTTGCGTAGCCTTTCGGAAAAAAAAAAAAAAAATCATCTGCTGTCACCAACGTTGGATCTTTACAAGCAAAACCGTTCACTAGTACTGTGACAACACAAATAGAAGGCCCATAAGCATATATAAGTATAGTTTATATGGACTATGATGAAAGTTATATAGAATTGATCTTTTACCTTTGCTATTACGATCAGCCACACAGAAGTCCTGAAGAGGACTAGGATCGAAAGCCATAACAATTAGCGAACATGTTGCCAACAAGAGACCAACTATAAGGAATGTGGGCGTCATTAGTTTGAGGCAAAAAAACTTGTTCTTAATTAATGCTTGGTAGTTTAAGAGATTAAATTTGTGACATATTGTTTAACTTGGTAATCCTTTTATAGTGAAAGAGTTTGAACATTAAAGCTAGCATATGGTGTACGTCTCGCCCTTTCCAAAAAATTCATTTCGAAAGCGTTGAGTGTAATCATCAAATACATCTTTAAATATTACATGCGGCTTGGAGCATTTGGAGGTGCCGAAATGAGACGGTTTTTGACGTTAACAAGCCTAAGAAGGATTTGATCTTCGATTTCATCGTATCTCAAGCTTTCTTTTGGATGTCCAATAGGAATAAAAAGTTGAAATGTAATTGGATAGGTTTCTTACAAAGCCTTATGTTGGCGTTAAACTCTTTTTAATTTTTGTAATGTGGCTCTAGCTCCTTGTTAGAGCTTGGTTATAAAAGTTGTTGGAAAAAAAAATAATACATGTGACTTCTGTTCATGCTCTAAACAAGATTTGGAAATGGATGTACGTCATGCTTTCGTTTTATTTAATTATATTTATAAGTTTGTTTAATTTTCTGAACGTATTGCGATTAAAAAAAAAAAAAAAAAAACCTTCATGTTTGAACATTTTTTTCATCAACGTTCTCCGATAGTCCTATGACATTTAATCTTTAAAAATGTACAATACTTGCCAAAAAAATGACTTTCGTGTAGCGAATAATTTTTTTTCTTTATATGTGTACTGAACTTTCATTTTTCGGCATTTTTGATGTACTTTTGACATTTTTGCCCCTCAAATTATTAAAAATCCAGGGGCAAAAATGTCACGAAAGTACATCAAAAAAGCCAAAAAATGAAAGTTCAGTACATCAAAAAGGACAAAATAGTTGAGTTTAAGGGAGAGTAAAAAAAAAAAATTTGTACAGTACGCGAAAGTCATTTTTTTGGCAAGTATGGTACATTATTAAAGATTTTTCCCTAGTCCTATGTGTAAAAGCATTTAGGTTGTTTGCAATAGTAAAGAGATCGCATAATTGTTACAACCATGAATAAGTAAAAGATTGAAACCGGAATAAATTTTGCGTTTACAAATCATGTAAGGATCCTTGATATCAAGATTTTACTCATCCGGGGGGGGGGGGGGGGGGTCTTAGAAACTGATAATACAAGAAATGTTGGTGATTTTAGTGATTATTTATATTTTATGTAATTGAGATTTACTTGTTATTCATGGCTTAATCAAGTTTAGCTTGCAGTTGAGTTAAGAGGTGCAGAATGCACACTTGTTTTAGCTAGCTTGACGCCACCACAAACAAGTGTGAGATCAAGGGTCAAGGGGCAGCACCCCTTGTTAGGTCTCGCTCCCTAGTGGGCAGGCAGGGATCGAGGGAAGCCTCCCCTCGCAGGGTTTGGGGCAGCGACCTAAACGATTTTTGAGATTTGGGTATTCCCCGTTTTTCCCATCAAAATATTCAACAACGGGTGTGACTCTTCCCGCCTACCCTTTTTAAATGGATGTAACTAACTTTTTTTTTTTTTTTTTTTTTTTTTTTTTTTTTTGTTATCTGGGTTTCCGACTCGACATTGCGAGCCGACTAATCCTAGGGCGACCACCCGTTGGGATAGCCCGGAGTCGGTGCAGGCGAATCTCCATGGCAGGGATTAATTTTCTCCCCATTGGATTTAAACCCTTGACATTCTCTTTGAAAGGCTTGTATTCTTACCGTTGGATTACCCTTGTGATTAAACTTTTGGTTAGGTTATATACAACAGAATTTGTAACACCCCCATTTTCACAGATCGCAACGGATTTAGATCTGGGGTATTACCTTATGTAATCACAGTTACAGTAATAGAAAACGACTCAAAAAGAGACGCTTTTATAAAATGAGTTATCATTCATTAAATTATCAGAATTTTATTACGAATGAATCACATACTAGATCGCATCAAGACACAAGCTAGATGTGTAACTCACTTAGAAAAGCTAGTTCAAAAGAAAAGGGAACACCTAAATTTTATATGTCACCAACCAATCTCATACAGTAATACTGGCTGATGTGAGATAGTAACAATGCCCATGCTTTGAAGAACCAATGTCCTCGATGATCAAGGCTATGTTGGTAACGGTTGGCACCCTTTTTTTTGGTCCAAGCCACCTAGTTGGTCACGGCTATGTTAGTCACAATTGTCAGCCTCATTTTTCGGGTCCAAGCCGCAACTCCATAGGCCACCACTCCGAGTGTTGGAATCTCGAAAGGTAAGGCCAGCTCTGCTATCAATTGATACGAACTAATCTCATACTAGGTCGCATCAAGCCGCAAGCTAGTTGTGAAACTCACTCCAAAAAGCTAGCTAAAAAGAATAAACTTGATAAGCTGTCAATCAATTTCATAATTGGCTGATGTGAAATTGTAACGGAGAATCAACTTTATACTAGACAAGCCAAATAGGTCTGTTTCTAGATAATGATTCAGATATCTGAAATGATTTTTCATTTTGTTGAAAACATAAGATTTACTGATTTATGTGGTTCACTTTGCTTTAACAATAGAAATAGAAAGTAGTATATATGTTTTGATGATATAGTCTTCAGTGTCTAGATGTTAGAACAACAATTTCTTTTCAAATAGCTTGTACTGGTTTTTAAAGATTAACGTTTTGCAAAACTGAAGAATAAAACAACAAACTCTCATTGTCACAAACGTATAACATTTAAGGTGATATCCTTAATAAGTACAAACTTTCATCCATAAAGTCATGTAAAAAAAGTGTTTATCTCTTTTATCCATAAAGTCATGTAAAAAAGTGTTTATCTTCTACTTAACTATAAAAAGGCAGCCTAAAATGAAATCGTATTTGCACTAAATCATCATTTATTTCCTTTGTTCTATTGATCAAACATACGGAGAAGTATCATTTACTGTAGTGTTTATGATAATTGATCAAATTAAATCTCAGTGCCGCTTCGTGCCATGGATTCCGTAACAGCTAAATACCTAGGATACATGCTTAAAAGTCAACACCAGGTGTTGAGTGAGAGTCATAGGTTTAAATGATAGGGTGAATACAAATTCCACAGGGTTCCGTTCTTACACAATTCAAGGAAAATGTAGTGTTTATGATAATTGCAATGCATATACAATTATCATGAGAAAAGAGTTATTGCACTAAGCTCATGAAACCGCACGTTAACAGTCCAGATCATGGGGCATTACAGACCAAACCATGATGGGACAAGAGGATAACTTGCCAAAGTTAATCCTTTAGAGGTTTCAATTATAGTACTTATTGGTACCCGGCTGGGGCAAACCAACAGGAGTTGTCAAACTCCAATAGATCTATCAACTATACTCGCGTTCACTCGCAAGTGATTATGGCTCATGAATTTTAGTTATGTAATGGTGGCAGAAAGAAACACTCGTGCAATAACCAAAGAAAAAGACTTGTATTCGGTTTAAAGAAAAAGTAAGCATGTAACCCCCTCACATGGTTTATAAAGCATTTAGAAAGAGTGAGGCTATGAACTCACCTGGGCCTAAGGTTGATTTGATTGATGTGAAAAGTGACTCGGATACTAGATTGCCTTACTCATGTGTCTTGAGGGTTTTGTAGGTGTGTTTGTGTGGTTAAGTTCTTTAGTTGTTTTAAGTTTCATAAGTAATTACTCCTAGGGCTTCTAAATTTAGTTATAACATAACACCGTTCGGGCCATCGTAATTCAGAAGTATAACTCCTCACATGAAGCTCCATACTATTGTATTATGCTGCCACCGTAATACTGTTCGGGCCATCATAATTCAAAAGTATATAACTCCCCACACGAAGCTCCCTACTATTGAGTTAGGTTGTTAAGTATTTTAGATTTAGTTATAACATAACACTATTCGGGTCATCATAATTCAAAGGTCATGTAGTATACGTTTGAGGAGCCAGGGCACTTTAATTCGTAAACCCATCAAACTCGTCAAAACGAATACCCAAATGAAACCCCTCACATGAAGCTTCCTACTATTGTGTCATGTTTTTGTTTTATTATAATACTTTACTTAATAACCTTTAAGTTTTATATATTTAAAATATCTACCCTAAACTTATATACTTTATTTAATTTAGACTTTTAACTTTCTAAACTTTTTATTTCAACTCCCTATACTTATATATTTTGAGAAAATGACAAAAATGACCCTTAGACTTGTTAGTTTTCAAAATTTACCATTTATACCCTTAACTTAATAACATTTGAAAAATTAGTCCTTATAAGTTTATAACTTTTATCCTAGGGTTATATAACTTTGCAAAAATGGTCCTTATACCTAATAATTCTAAGAAATGTAAAAAATAGTCCCTAGACTTAATATTTTCAGAAAGTTACCATATATACCCCTATGCATGGAAATATTTTCAAAACTAGTCCTAATTCCATGCAAACTATATTTTTATGAAACAAAAGAGTTTCCTAGCTTATGACTTAATAATATTAGCTTATCTAAGTGACTTAAACTAGCTTATAGCTTATGATAAGACCTTATAGCATATAAATAGCAATTTAACCAAAATTAGGGTTTAAAAATGAAAACTAGCAAATGTAAGGACCTTTGGTATCAAATTCTGCTCAGATTAGAGGTCTTAGGAAGTGATGATACATGAATTAGATTATCAAGGTTTTATAGATAGAAAATAGAGATGGAGTGATAAAGAGAAATGAAATGTTTATTATGTTAATACAAATAATGCCAGAAACGTTATTCATATCTTTCGACCTCCATATGTTTCGATAATCACAAAATGTAAAAACACGCTACGTAAAAATATATGTAAACAAGTTATTAGTCGTAAAGTCCATTTCGATACAATATCACTTAAGGTATGAATAAACAATATATAATACTTGTTAAGTGATCAAAGAAACATTTTTGTCCTTAAACCTCACATTTGTTTATAAATGTGACAAAACCTTTTTACCAAAATAAATTATAAAAATTATTTTTGTATTTATAAAGAAATATTTTAATAAGAAAAATATTCAAAGTCTGGTTTTTTCCCGCCTAAAAGGATAGCACCTTCACCAGATAAACATTTCACCATAACTTGACAAAATCAGGAGCGTCCTATGGACGGTCCCTTATAGGGGGACGACCCCTTATATATAGGGGACCATCCATGTTTAAGGGACCGTCCCCTACTCCTCTTGCTGTTTATAAATACAGAACTATTTCAACATATTTCTCAACTCTTTTTGCCCACAATTTTCTGTTCTCTCCTAATCTCTTTTATTACCTTCTTTGATTACATTAACTTGCATGTATATTTCTTTATAAGTGATCACATTCTTTCTTCCATCAAAGTGCAAAGAGAAGAACGCTCGTATTCGCCAAGAAACGAAGTATTGCAGAATAGGCATCACACACATAACCTTTGTTACGATTCTCCTCTTTGCCTAAACTCTCTCAATCTCCCTTTTGTATATTAGTAGATCCTACTTGTGTGTAAGTCGGGAATCGTTGTGTAAGTGTAGATCCAGACAATGTGTATGTCTGTGTAGTGTTGAGTGTTGATCCGGACAATGTGTAAGTCTGTGAAATGTTTGTGTAGATCCGGACGGTGTGCAAGTCCGTGAAGTGTTGTGCAGATTGGTTCTAGCTAAGATTAGAACTAAACATTTAGCTTAGCATCGAAAATCAGTGTAAGCAACGGTGTACGGTTTTCTCCGCCAGAAGGAATTTTGTTGACATTGTGATTGTGAACTCTCGAGTGTGATACTCAGGGAGTGGAGCATGACAAAGAGAGAGCTTCATAGCCGAACCACTATAAATTTTTGTGCATTGGTTTGATCATTCTATCTCTTTACCATCTTTACTTTCATATTTCATTTTAGTTGTTGTTGATATTTATAGTATTCATACATTGTTGATTGATATCACATAACTTCAAATCAGAAAGATTTATAAAAGAATAAATTTATTTTAAAACATAATTAAAATGGTGAAACTATTCAACCCCCTCCCCCTTCTAGTTTCTACATATTAAGTGAAAGTAAACTCATGCACACCCCTCATGTGGAGTCATGAGGGGTATACATAGTTACAATACAAGAAAATTACATAATACGTCTTTGTAGTATGATTATCTATCTAGCTACTACAAATCTAGTAAATTGTCGCCACTTAAGATTCTAACAATTCGTTGAATGAAATTTAAGCAATAACAAGCGTTACGTGTACCGACACATAACTTGTTTATACTAAAAAATGAATAGTTAGATATGTCAATACTTCATCTCTACACGCAAACGGATATCATAAAATTGATTGAGACAAATTAATCACTACTTATGCATATGTGACATTATTTGTGGCTTACCAATAAACTGTTTGATATGAGATAATAACCTAAATAGTTTTTCACACCAGCAAGAGGTTAAGTAGTCCTTTTTGTTGATTTGTCATTTTATATGTTCGTTATTTTTTACTTTTTATATATTTTTTTAATGATAAAAAGTTTTAGCTTATAAAGTTTTTGGTATTACCATAACCTACATATTTTTTAAACTTGAAACATGTAAGAAGAGCCTTTCTAGATTAGAGGTACGTGAGCAAGATTAGTTGGATTTTATGTGAGGGTAAAGTCTTAATTATATGTGTGATATTATTCGTGGTTTAGCCCTTTGTTTGTTATTATGTTAGCCTACATGCTTTGACACTTTCAATAGGTATGTCATCTATGTAGAGATTTAATGATGTCCTCAAATGGATGAAAAAAGTTGTTGATGTGGATTGCATGCTTAATTGCTTTTAGATTATTAGTTTTGTTATGATAAAATTCTTATCTAATTGTTCTTATGATAAAGTTTGTCCATTTCTTATCAAATTGTTGTTATCGTAACATTCATGTAAGGAAATAAAATTAACAATATCTAATTGATGTTATCATAGCATCCAAAGAATGTTGACAAAGGGGAGGGGATTGCCATAAAATGACACTTAAGTGAATGATCTCATTCCGTACATGGTTCAGAGCGGATCAAATCAATTGCTTCCAAAAGTACTAACCTACACAGACAAGGGAAACCATGTCTTCTACTCAATAGAGAAAGTTCAGATGATACTCCAAGAGGAGAAGAGACTAGTTAATAAGGAAACTGCTAAGGAAGTTATTGCTAATGCTTTGGATACTCTCAAGCTGTCTCAAGTGGCTAGACCAAAGAAGCTGATTGAGAAGTATTATGCAAAGAAAAGAGTTGAAACGGAAATATTAGGGTTGGACTGAGTTTGAAGCATGTTTCATTCAGAGCAAATTCTCATCCTATCACGGTGATATCTTTCAAGGTTGAGAAGAACAAACAAGCCACACAGACTATCACCATGAAACATGAAGTTAGGAACTCTCAGACCTACACTAACTTCACTTTGGGCAAGCATGGTTTCTTAGGGTGGATAGAAATTCACGACTTAGCCGGGTATCAAAAACTCAAAGATACACTTCAGCTACTTGCAAATCTAGGACAAAAGTTCAAGTGGGTAAGAGATAGAATTGCTAAGCTAAACATTTCTCCACCACCTGAGCTACTTAAAGTTGACCTCCCTGCACCCAAAAAGAAGCTATCCTCTTAGGGAGACTCAAAGAAAAGGAAGAGGATTAACTTTGAACTACTCTTTCTCGCAAAGGATTCCATGATAGCCGGTGGTGACATAAATCCTAATCCATCAGAAGGAGTAGTTATGGAAGACGGACCGGTTGTGCTTGAGCCTGCGTCTGAGGCATACTTTTTAAATCGATATAATCAGTTGTGCTTTTAGAAAGAAAGTGAGTTTAATCTTGCATCCAAAACTCAATTGATCACAATTCATCAACATATCAAGATGAACTCTCAGATTGCTTAAGGAATTCTCTGCTAGTATTCATTGGGCAATTGAAGCTAGGAATGGCTATGAAGAGGTAAAAAAGAAAATGGAGAACTTAGAGGATTAGGGCTGATGTAGTGTATTTATGTAGTCCATAATAGATCTTCACATTTTGTTTACTTGTCTTTGAAAATTATCAGTAAGAAAAAGGTGTGTGCTCACTTACAACAATTTAACTTTTTATAACTTTTATTCAAATAAGGGGATATTGTTGGGCCAATTCAGTGCCCAACGGTCTCTGACTATAGTTAAAAATAATCAGACTAAGTATAAGAAGACTCGTTGATAAGGAAATCAACGAGCAACCTCAGCAAAGTTCAAGATAGGGACATTGTTAAGCAGTCGAAGATAAGTTAAATACATACTCTCTAGCTGATGCAAAGTCAGCTAGTGTGTATAAGGAACTAGATGCTGAAGGAAAAAGGTTCATCAGGGATCAACAATGCCCTGATGTTATGACTCTCTGATCCATCGAATAGAGTTTAGCTTAATCTCCCCTATATATATTAGCAATACCTGCCAAGTCACTAATGCCACTTGGCCAAAAAGAAATCAATCCCATTGCCACGTTTAATCCATGTCAGCAGATACATGCTTGTGGCACACGCCTCACATACTCTTCTTCACCCCCAATTCATAACAGTCAATTAATTTCTGAAACCCTCACTAAAATCTCTCATCACATTCAAAGCATCATTAACATCTCGCACAAAATCATTCTATTTTTGTTAATTATTCAAAACAAATCAATCTATTTTTGTGATAAAACTCAATTTGATTTGATTACCCTAATTCAAATCAACCTTATTTTTCTCCAAGATTCAAAAATCAAATCAATCTTCTAATTATAAATCAACTTCAAAATAAGAAATCTAAAAAAAAACACACACACACACAAACGCATTCGAAGACCTTCACCTGCTTCCCACCATGATCGGAAGTATCTTTTTAATCAGAGATACGTAGGTATTTTTTTGTTCATTTTTATTATTGAATCAGATTATGTCTGCAAATCAATTTCAAGTTATGATTAATCAGGAATGATTTTTTTTTTGTTTCGAATTTGTTGTTTATTTATTAAAATTTTGTATGATGAATTTGGGATTACTTTCGTATGTATTTTTATTATTGAAATCAACCATGACTCGATATGAAGGTGACTTATTCTATCAGTTATATTTTCATGTACAAATAAAGTAATTGAAAAAAACTATACTTGAGAATATATAATTATGGTTTCGTTTTTGATAGAATGCGTTCAACAGGAAGACCTTAAAGTGTTTGATGATTTTGTATAGCAAGTGTTTGAAGTCCGGAGTGGAATTTGTTTTGTAAACATAGATCTTATTTGATAGTTTAAGCATAAAGTGGGTTCAATATATAACTGGTATAACCAAGGGATATAGATTGAGATACATGATAGTTTTAGGTTGTTGGAAAGTCGGGATTGTTCACCCCTGATGATGTTGAACGTGTATTGTTTGAAGCCGTAATTCCAAGTACAGTTAACCTCTAACATTGCAAACAGGCACAATGAATTTATAGCTAACTAAAACAGGTCTTATGGGTCTAAATGTTGTTACTTCTATAATAATACATTAATTTTAAATAATAAATCCATTTCCTGACATGAACCTGTTTTGTCACCATTGGGCTTAATGGCTTATTTGAAATCAAATCTATTTTACCGATTGATGACATTTTTAACTTTATAGGCATGAGATGGAATCTGAGAGATTCATTTCTTTCCATTGAACCCTGCTCACAAGAGGACTTCTTTAACTTACATCGATGACCGTGGCAACTGGCATAAAACAAGCAAAAGTGCTCCGGAATACTCCACTTTGTAAAGTTGTAATGCTTCTTGAGAGGTAATAACTTCAACATCATATAACCAAGATTGTATTGTATGTTTTATTTACTTATTAACATAGTCAAGAACTTTACCAGGTAACAACACTTTCATTTACTTATTGACATATTGTTGATTTTTTTTTTGTGGTACTTATAAGTTTTTAGTATCTAGACATTAGTTAGTATGTTTAACTCACCAGATGATTTAAAAAAGGAAATAAAAATCACACAAAATATAAATGTGTAACTTATAATATGATTTATAATTTAGGTTATTAAGATTTGTTATTTGTGAGTTTGATCACCTAATATTTTGAAATTTACAATAAACTTGCAAGAACTTTCTTAGATTAATGTTATCTTGAGATAAACTTGCAAGAACTTTCTTAGATTAATGTCCTAATTGTCCACATATCTAAAATCTATGTCCTAATTGTCCACATAGATGAATGAACCCATTGCTCCTCATCCAGTAAGATTTCACATATTGAATGTGTTGATGTGATATAAGCACTCTTATGTGATAATGTGAAAACAAATTAGGTGCAGTTATTGCCACCCCCATTAATAGAAACCGCATGAGAAATCTTTGAACTTTCAGGAATGTCAACCTCTTTACCTATAACAAGTGTTCTCAACGATGCACCAGTTAACCAGGATTACAAAAGATACCATGCATTTACACAGTATACATTGAATAAGCAAAATGTGTGCTAATTATTTTACTTTAATCTTATGCAAGGAAAAGCATTCGAGCAAAAAGAATCGGGTGACATGCTTACCAGTTTGGATGGATATATGCAAAAACTCAGTCTTTAAAGTAACTGGTTTAGGTTATTTTTTTCTATAGCTGGACCATATATATGAATCAGCAGTAGGACTAATGTTTTTCAAAACTCTGATATGTAGATATGTTGAAAAAACTTTACAGCGGGCAGTTTACACAACAGGTAAAGAAGCTTTTGTTGTTGGACTTACAGAAACTGTGCACAAAGATTCAGTCACACGAGACACTTGAAGGAGGTTCTCGCGCTATCTCTTAAGGGGATATTCCTTTTAGATGAATTCGATAAAATGAATGATCAAGATAGATAAGTAAATATGTGTATGATTTTCTATTGTTTCATTGGTAAGTAAATATTACTTGTCAGATACGTGGCTATTTAGAATGAAGAGTTATTTGCTTATAGTAAATATATGTCACAAGTTTGGATAAATAATTACTTACGAATGCTTAAACCCAGCTGGAGATCATAGTATTAGTATTTATCTCCATAACTGACTTGTGAAAAAGTCAAGATTGAAAGGATTTGTTTTAGGGCCAGCATCCAATTTACTTGAATGGTGAATGTTTCATTAACTAAAGCAAGCTTATTTTTACTGATTTTGTATGCTAGGAAAATTTCAAGCAATTTTTGACAAATGACCAATACTACGATAGTCAATGAAACAATTTTTAAGGAATTTTTAAATGAGCTTGCTTGTGCTCTTCTTCAAAACGATGTTCAGGTTGAGATTGTCCATGATCTGTAAAGCAATATTAAGAGAATTTTTAATCTTGATGGTTGCGCTGAAGGTCATAACAAGCGTAAAATCATCCAGCAGGTATAAGAAGTTGGGGTTTTGTTTTAGTTGTATGTCGTGTACTTTCCAAGAAATAATAGTTTCTGGTTTGAGTCATATAATACAACTTTCTGTTGTTTGACAATTCGATAAATCAATTGACAATTCGATAAATCAATTTATATTAGGTTGTATTTACTGAGCTTTGCAAGATGTTAGATCCTGGGAAGCCTTCTTTCACACCCAAGAAAAAGGAACAGAATGCTGTCATGTTTGTCAGTCTACAAGGTATTTTATTCAAATACTTTACGTTGTTTGTCAACAGTACTACCACTTCTTTTACATTAATTTACAGAGTTATATGTTTATATCATTAGTGAGGTGTGTTTAATGAACGTGGATGATTTAGGGTTAGGAAAAACTGCAACGTGTACGAAATATGCCCCTTATTACCAGAATAAGGGGTGGAAACAAGCTCTGGTGTGTGCGGATTCATTTAGTCCCGGTGCTTTGATCAGTTGAAGTATAATGCAACAACCATTCTATGGAAGGTTGGTTTTCATATTATGTTCATTCAAATACTTTATTTGTACAAGTTTTTATTATAAATTTGATAACAAGGACGACTTGAGTTTTGTTTATCACAAACATGTCAACTAGGCTACCAAAGGAATGGGTCAAATAGCTCCTGTTTTGACCCATTACCCAACCCACCAGATCATCCCATCTTATTTATCAGACTATTTAACAACACACTTTAATAATTGACTTTATGTCAGTATGTCACTAAACCTCATCTCTTGCCTACAGCCATATGGAGTTAGACCCTATAAATGTTTTCGTGGAATGTATTGAGAAATTCAAAGAGGATATTGTGATCTTATTATCACGCTTCATCATTAGTCGCACTACCATATTACACAACGAAATAATGAAAGCAACCACTAAAAATTGAAAAAGAAGGCATTATTGCTTTTCACGCTTTATCATTAGTCGCACCAAACTTTAGAAACTTCCACACTAGGAGAGCTTATGTTAATCAGATAACATAGTAACTTTGAAAAATTTCTTATTTAGTAACTTCTTACTATATTGCAGTTTTGAAACAAGTAATTTACTAGTGTGCCCATTTGTTCTCTTCATTATCAATCCAGGTGTATCAAAGTTATCGATACTGTAATGAAGTGAAGGTTAGTTGGACATAGGTTCCACACACAAAAATGACATTAAGCCATAGAGATTGCACCAAACTTTAGAAACTTTCATCCTAGGAAAGGTTAATTTTGTATGCTAGCTACTAAGGTGAGTTTCAAAGTGTTAGTTGAAAGGATACTGGGTATCCGTTGAATTACACTTAAACACATGGGATTAGCCTTAGAGAAAAGGCTGCGTTCTTTAAAACACTCTTTCCAAATACACACTTTGTGATATCACTCGTCTATTTTAAATTTGTTGTTCCCTGATAGATTAACTTTTCTTTCTATCTACAGTGGGGTTGGAGAGGCGGAAATCACCTTGAACTGGCTTGGGATACGGTTAAAGAATGCTATTTCAATTGAACCTTCAGAACCAAATTGAAAGATTTTAAGGTGGTGGGAGAACTTGGATCAGACTAGGGAGTTGGTTTAGATAGCAACGAGACAAAAGATGTCAAGTAGTAAGCTTGGGAGCCTGATCGACAAGTTTGGTGTTTTTTACTTCATCATTTGTCAGAACCATATACATGCTCTCCTAGAAGTCTACATTGAACAAAAGATCATCGGTTGAAAACAACTTATTGATGCTACTTATCATCTAAACAAACATACATGATATGTAGATATAAATCTTAGTAAATTACATAAATGTGTGTCTATTTAGAATTCCATTATGCATGATCAGTACGTTTGTATTTTGGTAAAGTATATAGTTATTGCCATTCGATTTCTTCAAATGTGGTTGCTTAAAATAAAGATTTTTATAAAGAGAAATTGCAAGATCTTTGGTTTATTCATTCGCATGAATATTGTGGTCACTAAGTTAAATTTTTGACTGATTTTATGCTAATAAAGTGGCAGACAATTATATTTCGAGAAGAAACTAAAGCATGGAAGAGCAAGAAGAGAGATTAAAGATGGTCAATAAGTGGGTATGTAACTAAAGAACTGCATTGAAATATATATAATGCGACCAGGTGGGAGCGATCATCGCAAATTTGTGTTCACTAAGCAGGCTCATCAACATAAGCTATATCGCATGAAAGATTGGTGTTAAAAATGACGAAGGTGTGTAGGATTATCAAACGTGTAGAGTAAAACCATATTTATAAAATAATAGTTCAGAATATGAGGTACAAATTTGTAAATCATTTGATGGTTGTCGTATGTTATGTTTGAAAAGAATAAGGTCATCGGTGCATATTTATAAAATCAATTAAATTTTGGTTTATAATCAAAGTTATGTAATACTTACCGTTATACATGTATTTATACAACACATGTTGGGCTATATGACAAAGAGCTATGATTGAGAAATTGGTTAGAATTTTAAGGGTCAAATAAACAAATTTGACTTTAAAACATGCATGAGGTAATTCTGACAGTTGTAATATACACCGAACTTTGGTTTTATGTTTAATTAGTTCACACTTTAACTAGGCGCACTTAAAAGTTACAATCTGATATGTGTATAAACTAATATGTGTATACATTAATAATTTTATTTCTAAAAATTTACTTTTAAGTTAATGGGTTTGACCACAAAAATCAAACTTGAATTTCATAAGCTAATAGTTTGACAACAAATTTTTTATGGTTTCTTAAAAAAAAGAAAAAATAATTAAAATAACTACTAATCAACATTTTAATACAACCAATATTTTTTTTGAAGGTGTTTGTGATTATATATATATATATATATATATATATATATATATATATATATATATATATATATATATATATATATATATATATAAATGTAACTTATTTTAATAACCATTAAGCAGATTAACAGTTTTGAGGGTGTTGGGAATAGCTTATTCAAACTGTTTTATCTGATTATACGTAACTAAAGTAAGTTTTTTGCACATGTTGGGCTTTGCTATTGTATATCAATAAAATATAAAAGGTAGCAGTTTTATAAACGATGTACTTCGCCTGCTGTCTAATTAGGGGCACTAATGCAGTGATAACTATATATTTGTGTCTAAAGGCAAAATTTAGAAGTTAATCAAAAATAAGAATAACATTATGTTCCAAATACCTTGCATTTAGGGGTATGCACAAATCAACCCCATAAACCACGTAGAAGAACCGGGGGGGGGGGGGGGGTGTTGAGCTGACCACAATAAAGGAAAGAAAGGGAGACGAAGCGAGACGTAATATGTTGCAAGCCAATAAGATAAGAGACGGGAAGCCTTGCAAGCCACAACACGTGCCGAGGCAAGAAGCGAAGTGAAACTCAGCCAAGAACCTAAATAAAGCCGGCAAAAAAATGTGTAGCAATCTAATTCCAACTTTAACTTGATAGTATGATGTCCTGATTGTGTATGGGATAGGTTTTTGCATGATTTTAGAACAAAGCAATTAAGCAAGCTACAAGGTCAAGTATATGGATTTTCATGAAGCTCGCCCACCCATTCTGCAAATTTGTTTTTACACAATTAAACAAAAGAATTTTAATTCTAATAACAAATTGATAAGAAACAAAATTACATTTAAATAATAATCTTAACCAATTAAGATATATAAATTACAAGTGTTTAACAATATATTACATGAGATTCACCCGGCCATCGGCCGTGTCATGAAGCTAGTGTATATATATATATATATATATATATATATATATATATATATATATATATATATATATATATGATTTGTTTCCATTGAGAAGGTTTTTAGATTGAAAAGGTTGAGAAGCAATAATGACCATTTGATTCTTTTAATCTTAATGAATTACATAAATTATTTATTAAGATGAAAAGGGTAAGATAGTAATTGAATCTTCTAAAACAATTTATGACTTTTAATTCCAATAATCACTACCTTCTACATGATCGACCATTTTATTTCTTCTGGACTAAAGGGGTGACAACCATGCCTAATGATGCCTAAACATTAATAGTAATTAGCCAATCATGTTAAACCAACTAATTTCATGCCTAATGATGCCTAAGTCCATATTTTTAGTGGCAATGTGATGCCTAACCATGCCTAAACCTTGTTTTTTTTTATAATTATATTTAACAATTTAATTTAAAACATCAAATTCCATTAATAATTCAAATAAAAGTTACATAATACTTTAGGAAAATAAAAACAAAACAAAAATTAAAAATAGGAAATCACTACTCATCGAGGTATGGTAAGTCTTGCGCCGCTACGTGCTCCGTAAGATCATATTGAAGACGGTTATGAATATCTTCGTCCAGTAACTCTTCTAGCACACTATCGTCATAAACTGGCGTGACCGGCTGATCCATTATATGAACCGGTGATATTGCCACACCATCGTCTTTTAAAATCATATTGCCCAATATAATACACGTATAAACAATTTGTCGAATCTTTGCGATGGTCATAGGTCGTAGAGGACCACTGAGAATAAACCATTTTCCCTTCAAACGACCAAAAGCTCGCTCGACATCCTTTCTTGCAGACTCTTGTAGTTTCTTGAACTTCTTGCAGACCAAAAGCTCGCTCGACATCCTTTACTCATACGAAAACGATCACGAAAAACATCTTCGTTAAACTTTGGTTGTTCAACGAAATAGTCATTCATTAAATTTTCTAAAGCTTTATTACGAAAACGTTTTACATAACCACGGATAAAGGTAGAGGTTGCCGTGTCTTCAAGAGCTTCGTACGCGGCAAAAAAGGTTTCGATTGTACTACCGGATAACCATTCTTCGGATGAGTTGGGGGGAATAATTATGTCGTTTGAGGATGAACCCGATGATGACATGGTTTTAGAATGTAAATTGTATGTGTGATTTGATGTTAGTTTAGATGTGAAAGTGAAAAGGAAAATGGTTAGTATTTAAAGAATTTTTTTTTTTTTTTTTTTTTTTTTTTAGAAAAGTCACAAACGGTCGGATTTTAAAGAATTTTTTTTTTTTTTTTTTTGAAAATGTACCCAAATGGACTGATTTTAAATACATGCAACGGTCAGAAATTTAATGCCAAACTCCACACCGAATCGGTATAAAATACCGATTGGCTCGCCGATTTCTTCATGCCGATGCAATGGCAATGTGTTGCCGATCCACGCCGAGGCTTGCCGACCCAATACCGACTACGATGCCACCCCCCTAATACATTTCATTTTACTTTCCAGTTCCATGAATCAGTATTTAGTGAATCAAACATTATCCTTTTTGTTAATTCAAATTATAATGATTTAATAAACATGAACTAAGAAAGAGTCATATATAACATTTGATTCAAACTATTTTTTTTTTTCTTTTTGATCTTTTCGAATGCTTTTTTTTTTTTCCTTTTTTTTTTCACTAATCTCTTTACAACTAAGTTTTGAATAATTAAATGATATGTAAAACCCTAAATTCAGATATCACATTTTTCCGTCTAATTTGAAATTTTTAACCTAAGTTTGATATTAAGATAATTTTTTTTTTACTATATGCTATGCTCTTGAAATAACATTAATCTTTAAACTATACATTGTAATTTAATAACAAAATAAAACCTAAATAATTTATGTATATTGTAACCTTGGTAACCAAATAGTACTATGTAAACCGAAATGTTGGACCAACCTACGTTGAAGGAGTCAAGCCACAACCATATTAAAATTTGAACTTGCAGATAAGAATTAGTCACCCATGATTTGAGCAAAAATCACGGCACCCTCTTACTTTATTTTGTTAGACGTTTTTTTTTAAAGGGATAAGCACAAGAAAACACATTGCATGATTTAACAAAATAAAAGATTTTGTTCATTCCTACTTTCTATATAATAGTACACGGTTTCATTTTATTCCTCACAATCACATCTTAAATTCGGATCAATCAGCATAATGTTAGGCCCTAATCACCCTAGTCAATCACCCTAAAAATTGCGACCCATCACCAAACTTTCCAAGCTTAATTCCCCATATCTCGTTTTATTATTAAACAATATATATACCTCATTCCATCTCTTCCATTCGAACCATTGAAAACAGAAACAAGCATATTACATGTCCCATTAGTAAAATAAAATCCCTTATAAGTACTAGCTTATAAATACTTGGTCAGTAAGTGACAGAGTCAAACGTCATCTTCAAGCCTCCCTACATTCACGATGGTTAATACATATACAAATATCAGAGTTGGCGTTCAATTCTCAATCACCACACCAGGCCTATTCAAAGCCATAAGACGGGTTTAAATTTGAGTACTAGTCGAAGGAGTTGAGTCTGCAATCTAAACGATCTTAATGATGTTGGCAAGTATGGGTTTTGGACTCAAGTCAGATATTGTTCGAGCTTAGTTTCGGTCTAAAATTCGAAGACGTAGGGGTAGGAGGTTCGATCATATTTCGTTGTGTCCTTATGTTCGGGTTTGAGTTAGAGTCCGTGCTTGATTCGGTTTCCTTTGTTACCCGTCCTCGTTAGTTCGAAGGTAAAGTTCTAAACATAATATATTTTGTACGATAATCATATGTTACTCATAAATATTAGAGTATGTTTTATTCGTTAATCGGTTGGTCATAAGATTTCATATAGTAGAATTACAATAGTAGTTCACCATCAGTAACGAATCGATCGATAAGTTTCGGGTTTTAAACACGTAAAATTTTCTCATGCATGCATGCTTCAACCATAAAGAGATTTAATGACTAATAATATATGTATATGCATTTCATTCACTTTTGGTTTGAATATTATGATCCGATGCATGTATATAATATCAACTATTATAATAGTATGTAATAAAGATATTAGATTTGATCATGCTGTATATACATGCATATAAAATGAGATTAAAAGAATTGGTTTATTTGTACGTAATTGAGTTGGGTCCTTTTTGCTCATTTATTTTTGGACGTGTGTTTGAGTTTCAATTCGAGTTGGTGTTTTGTGTCTTTGTGTCGTGTATATACATAGGAGGTGAGTCGTGTGGGTATACATGTGAATATTTGTATTTTTTGTCGTCGCGGTCTAAAATGATGTCAAAAATACGTTAATAAATTATAAACGACGAGGTCTGAAATTATCACTTTAATATAAAATTTGAGTATAAACTTTAAATAATTTTATTTGACATTTTTAATATTTAATTTTGATAATTTGCATCTTGACCCTAAACTTTACTAAATTGACATAATTAACTCTAAACTACTATAATTGTCATTTGTAACCGTAGAACTTATTAAATTGGAAACTTACTAATTTTTGGAAAGCTGCTATAAATGGAAAGTAACTAAAAATGGAAAGCCGACTAAAATGAGTAATTTGAGTTAAAACAAGTTATTAATAATTAGCCGATCATTAATTCATGTAGATTCACTGAAGAAGGAGTGACTTCCTATTCTTATGTCATGATATGGTTTCGTAAGCGGTTTAAGGTACAGATATTCTACCCTTTCTCAGTAAGGGTTCCGATCTCATGACTTTTTGATCCTTGACTTTGATTCGTTTGCTATGATATGATTCATTGATATAAGCCTTTGCTATGATCCCTTTGATATGATTCGTTGCTATCCATTTTGTTGATTACTTGATTACTATCTCCTGGTTGAGATTCTGTTTGATTATGATATGATTCGTTTGTTATGGATATGCTTTGTTTGATATGATTTTGGTTTTTATGCCCGAGTTTTTATTCTACTCATGGAGGTACCATGGGCGTGTTAGTGATGGCACCACTGACATGACACTTTCTGGGGAGGTGTGATTGATCCCTGGCATTCCCTTCTGTTTGATATATGTGCACTACGGCCAATTAGTTATATATGTGTCCAGTCATGAGCTGACATGTGTATTTTGTTTGATTCAGGGAGTGTATGGATGCATCCTAGGTTCTGTTTTGTTTTGAGGAGACAGTGACTGGCTGTACGTGCCTTGTACCCCTTTCACTTCTGGTACAATGGAGTCTGCAGCTCCTTGTACAACTTATGATTTGACGGATATATGATTATGTGATTAGACCTATTCGAGTGTCTCTGGTAGGTCGGCTCGTGGCTTTCCTATGTTTCGTTGTGTCTATTTGAGTGGCTCTGATAGACACGCCTTTGTTGATACGTGCTCTTTGATTCTGGTTACTATATGATTCATATTATCACTTGACTTTTCGTACTCATTATTCATTTGACTTATGATATATGTTCAGTTATCATTGATCTCTTATGCATTTGACAGATGATATTCGCTTCAGCAGGAACCTATGATTTCTTTTCTTATACTTATATACGTTCCGATTATTCGTTTTGTTATATATCTGTTCACTGGGCTTTTTAAGCTCAGCCGCATCTCTTTTCCTGAGGCAGGTTTTAGGTTGGAAGCTGGGTTTGGGTGAAGAGTGCATAGGAGCGTTAGTGGACTATCCCAATGATTAGAAGCCCATTTACATCTGAATTAGATTTGGATTTGGAATCGATTAGATTTTTGTTTAGTTTTGTATTCTCATTTTCATATAGAGTTCGTATTCCTTTTGTATATTTAGAATACCTTTGTAACTTTATATTTATAAGTCTTCCGCTTGCGTTTATATGTTCTGATTTGGCACCATAATGTGACATTTTGACCCTTGTCGGGTTTGGGTGTTACAATTATGGTATCAGAGCTCAGGCTGCGACTTGTAGTACATAAGTTATGGCCTGTGAAGATTTGGACCCTTAGGTTTGCACCTTAGACGCTTTAGGAATAACTTTGGAAGGTTTTGCCTTAAGTTTCTCCCTTTAAGAGATTTATTATGACTGGTGAGGATTGGGTAAATATATGATCAGACGTTGGTTTTCTTGCTTCCGCTTTACTCTGATTTATGCCTTTGCTTTTCGTTAAGCTCTTACTAGATCATTCTTTTCGGAGACTTAGAAGACTTAACAGGATTCACTACATGTGTTTAGGATGCCTTTAGAGTTTGTAGCGTGCCTCATAGGTTTCTTTCTCTAGAGTTATCCTTTTGAACTTTTATTCTTGATTCGTTTGAGATTCGTTAGATGCCTTTCGTTAGTTCGGATATTCGCGTATGTATGAATCCTACGTGTTCGACACACTCTATGACTTCTCCTTGCTTTTAATTCTTTCTTCATTGTTGATTTTTGACCTTACCTATTCTACCCCTATGAACGTTTGGTGACTTTTCATCGTGTATATTCGAATTGTCCAATGCGTTCTGGAGATATTTGGAGACGATTTTGTTGTGCTAATCTGTTCGATTCGATGTTATTCTCGATTTTGATTTGTTTCCTGAGTATTATGATGATGACGACAATCATTTTATGTTTGTCACCTTTGATGTTCTGTGAAGTTCATATTCTACACCAAGATTCTTAACTTGATAATCGTTTATGACTACCTTGTTCTAAAACTCATGCGTTGATTTCCCCACTGTTGTGAAGATACTTCTCTGATGAAACTCGCCTCGAGAGTTATTCAATTTGTTGGGAACGTTCGTTGTGTATCTTTGTGTGTTTTTGTTTTATTCGTGGAGGAGAATGATGATGGTATTTATTGTTGGAAGCTGAATCGTGTCTTATTTTGTGAAAAGAACGGGATATTCTTAGAAATTTCTTTTCATATTCGTTGTGATCTCTATGAACGTCGTAATGCTAATTGTATTGGCTACCACTATGACTAATCCTATGAAATTGATAAATCATGCCTTTCATGAATACTTGGACAAATTGTCATAGTATGACATATTAGGGTGTTCAGAGACGAAAGAGAAACACGAGACTCATCTTCGTTTTCGGTGTTGAATTTCTACGATGGAAGGAAGCAGTTGAAGTGAAGCACACAGATCTATCAACTCTATTCATCTTAGTTGTACTAATATGTATAGAGTCATCAAGCAAGAGCTGGACGGGATGGCATGAAGACAGTGGTGACTACATCGGAGATTTCCACGCATAGGAGGAAGGACAACACGAGTAGAATTACATTGGAGCATTGACTAGGACGGCTTGCTTGGAAGATGGGCAGAGATTTCTTTTGGCCGAAGATCATTCAATCTACATGGTGCACCTGCAGTGATCGTGACAGAGAATTGCGTTTTGCATCACACTTCCAAAAGAGGTAGAGGAGAGTTAGACGTCTTGGCATTTGAGGAAGCTTTAGTTCGCGACACATTAGATCTTGGATTCTTTCTTATATGTACGGTTATTCTACCTATTCTGTTATGCCTTCTGATACGTTTTGATACTCTGATTTATTATCCATTTTTTTATAAGACTCTGGATACATTTGATGATTCAATTTGTGCTCCTTTGACTTTGGCAAGTTCCTTTGTTCATTCAGAATTTGGTAGGAGTTGATGAGGATTTATCGTTTAGTACTATCTCCGTATTTGCTTTGTAGGTATATATGTTTCGTGTATCTCTTTGTGAGGTTTCAACTATCATCTGTCATCTACTATGCATTTGTTTCGCATTCGTTGGATCAGATTTGTTACGAATTGTGTTCTGTGGAAAGCCTGGGGCTATCCTTGTGGTCTGGATCGAGTCATGAAAAAAAAAATTGTTGTGAAGATTCTTTTGGAAGAACCTCGCCGAGCGTGAGGTTAACTGTGATGTTCTTTTGTGATTAACTACGTCTATGTCTAACTTATGCGATTTCAAATTTCGCGGACGAAATTTTATTTTTAGAAGGGAAGAGTTGTAAAACCCTAAATTCTGATATCACATTTTTCCGTCTAATTTGAAAATTTTAACCTAAGTTTGATATTATGATAATTTTTTTTTACTATATGTTATGCTCTTGAAATAACATTAATCTTTAAACTATACATTGTAATTTAATAACAAAACAAGGTGGATGGCCCCGCCGCGTTGCGTCGGGATAAGTTCGTTTGGGATGATGGCTGCCAAATTTGGTCCAAAAAGTGTGGTACATTTTAGTTTCCGCATCTGCAAGAAGCGATTAACGACAATCTTCGCCCAATTGCAAACATCATCGACCTTGCGTGAGTGCAAACCTGCAGTGAGACACAATACATTTGCTAGTTTTAAAATTCAATCCCAAACACCCCTTAAAACAGATTCAGCGCTACATATCACAGTCGGAAAATAACTTGTAACAAATATTTCTTACCTTGGAATGTTTGAAATCATCCAAGAGGGGTCTTCAATGCTACTAATGGTGGAAGCTGGTGAAGATTTTGTACCTGCACAACAAAATAAATAAATATAAATACTGAAATAAAATTAGACGGTCCGTAGGATACCATAAATTAAACCAGCAATTCATGACTCCTTAAACAATATATTATGTATTCATACAATTGATGTGAACTTGTGGGTTTTATCAAAAATAGGTTAGGATTAACAACTTATATTTGATGTTTTGGAGTTCCTTATATGAAGAATTCGTGAATTTTTTCATCATAAGTTGCGCAAAGCAAATCCAAATACTCTGTACTGTATTACTTTCCAAATACCGCCAACCTAATAGTTGTCGTAAATATAAGTTACCACACAACATATTATATATCCTAGGAAACAGAATCGACATATGCTCATTTACTTAATAAAACTCATAAGCTACAATTCTTTATTATCAGTTTTTATCGTAAATATTATCGGAGCACTATTTCACGTTTGTTATAGTGAAGTGCAAATTATTGAATGTCTTTATTTCCTCAATCTACAAACACGGAAACCGACCATAAAAGTAATACATAACAGTTTACCACACCGAAAAACCAATATTCATAAGTATGGTGGCAATGGGGGCGGCATGCCTCACCGGCAAGCCCATGCCGGCGGCAAACACCGCCGCCACCCCACCGGCATGGCCAGCGGCATCAGTTGAGCGGCAATTTTTGCCGCAGAATCATCCCAATTCCAATGCAAAATGTTACCGTTTGATGATTTAATGAAAGAGACGTTGGGATGTTTTGGAGCGTGTATTGGGCAAAACAAAAAAAAAAAAAAAAAAAAATTCCCCTATATATATTCAACAAATAAACCAATTCACATATACAAAATTCACATTCTTATCACAAATAATCACAAATACATACATTTTCTTACAATGTCTTCTTCTTCGTCCGAATCATTAGTGAGTCCCCCCGGCGAATTGTCCGAACTAGTGCCATCCGGTAGCACCCTAGAAACCTTATTAGCCGCGTACGATGCAATTGACGACACGGCAAGCTCTACCGAAACTCGGGAGTATGTAACTCGTTTTCGTGAACAAGCTTTACGAACCCTTATGAATGATTATTTCGTTGAACGTCCAAAGTTTAACGACGAACGTTTTCGTGAACGGTTTCGTATGAATAAAAGCTTGTTTTTAAGAGTTGTTGGTGATGTTGAAGCGAATTTCGAATGGTTTCAAGAGGGCTTAGATGCGAGGGGAAAAAAAAGTTTCACGGCATTACAAAAATGCACATCGGCCATTAGGCAACTCGCAACGGGTGAACCTCCAGATAGATTTGATGACTATTTAAACATGGCGCGCCGAACGTCAGGTGAAATATTTTTTAAACTTATTGTTATTAATTTTTTTTATAAGTTAGCGTTATATATATTTTTTTTATATTATTGTTATTTATTTTTTTTATAAAGTTAGCATTATATATTTTTTTTTATATTATTGTTATTTATTTTTTTATAAAGTTAGCGTTATATATATTTTTTTTATGTTATTGTTATTTATTTTTTTATAGGAGAATGCCTTGATCATTTTTGCCAAGCGATTATTCAATTATATGGTCGAGAGTTCTTACGTAGGCCTACATCTCATGACATTGCACGCTTATACGAGTTCCATGAAGATCAACATCACATTCCTGGAATGCTTGGTAGCATTGATTGTACCCATTTCCATTGGCGTAATTGTCCTAGACATTTGAAAGGTCAATATAAGCGAGGTGATCATCAATACCCAACTATTATGCTTGAAGCCGTCGCTTCTTACGATTTGTGGATTTGGCATTCGTTTTTTGGTCCTCCTGGTGCAAACAACGATATCAATGTTTTGAATCAGTCACCATTGTATCTTACGGAGCGAAACGGAACGGCGGCAAACAGTTCATTTCATGTAAATGGACGGTTTTACAAACGTGGTTATTATCTTACCGATGGAATCTATCCTACATGGTCAACGTTTGTTAAAGCATACAAGCATCCGGTTGAATTGAATGAAAAGAGATTTAAAAGGCTACAAGAGTCTGCAAGAAAAGATATCGAGCGAGCTTTTGGTCGTCTTAAAAATAAGTGGATGATTCTTGCTCGTCCTCTCCGGGCAATGTCGGTTGAAAAGATTCGACAAATCGTTTATACGTGTATCATATTTCACAATATGATTTTAAAAGACGATGGGATGGCAATATCACCGGTTCATATAATGGATCCGCCAGTCGCGCCAGTTTATGACGATACTGTATTACCGGAGTTAATCGACGAACAAATGCATTACCGACTCCTATATGATCTTACGGACCACGTAGATGCTCAAAACTTAACATATCTCGATGATTAGTTATTTCATTTTTTTTAAATAATGTAATTTTCTTTTAATTATGTTTTTTTTTAAAGTATTATGTAATTTTCTTTTAGTTATTAATGAAATATTTATGTTTTATTTAAATTGTTTAATTTAATTAATTATTAAAAAAAAAGTTGGGAGGTATGAAAAAGGCATGATTGCCACTAAAATGGGGTTGGGAGGTATGGAAAAAGTATGAATGAGGTGAAATGAGGTGGAATGATATTATTGGTGGATTTCGGAGGCATGGATGTTTTCGGAAGCATGACTGCCAGTGTCCTAAACCCATAAAATTGAACACGATTACCCAAACAAAAACGCAATTGAATATTGAAAATTTAAAAAGGTTGTAGTACCTGAAGGATGCACCTTTCCCTGAGCGATAACGTTATTGCAAGTGTTACAAACTGCTACCATTACCTCCTCAAATGGATCCCTTCAATAGAGAAATCGGTTAATTTACCATAAAAACCGGAACCCATTTAACATAACCAAAACCTTAAAAATCCGAAAAAAAACCCAAATTGAATAGTCGGAGTACTAAAAACTTAAAATTAAAATTCATTGCACGTTTACATGCTAGTTTACGGTGAAACGCTTGACTGTTACTCTTGTTTTCCATGCCCATCTTGCAACACAACCTGAAAAACGCATGAGAAAATTATTTATTTTTTCAATAGAAACTGAAAAACGGAGCCGCTTTTTGTTTTAGGCAAAGTAATTACAGTGCGATGATGGTTTATGAATCAAGAGTTGAAGCGGGAGTTGAAGTAAACGGCGGGTTATCAAAGGCGGTGGAATGTTGACGGTATGAAGATAAGCCCGGCATTTTTTTTTATATTTGCATAGATAACCTTAAGAGACAGGCAAGCCATATGGACTTACATATTGGACCGAGCTACACATGTTAATGGACTAAAGCAGTACCAGGCCAACTTAACTGCTATTTTATTTAGCACCGACGTTGCAGATTAGTATGGAGATATAATAAAACCTAAATAATTTATGTATATTGTAACTTGGTAACCAAATAGTACTATGTAAACCGAAATGTTGGACCAACCCTACGTTGAAGGAGTCAAGCCACAACCATATCAAAATTTGAACTTGCAGATAAGAATTAGTCACCCATGATTTGAGCAAAAATCACGGCACCCTCTTACTTTATTTTGTTAGGCATTTTTTTTAAAGGGATAAGCACAAGAAAACACATTGCATGATTTAACAAAATAAAAGATTTTGTTCATTCCTACTTTCTATATAATAGTACACGGTTTCATTTTATTCCTCACAATCACATCTTACACTATGTTCCCGAGTTTATTTTTTGGAGTGAAAGGGAAAGGTTTGGGATGGTAATAAAAAAAGTTTGTGTTCCAGAGATTTTTTAGGAGGGGAGAGGAAAGTAAAGGGTATTAAATTACATCAAAATTACTCTCCTAATTTACTTCCCAAATTGGGATGAAATAGAGTGAAGTTGATTTTAAAGCTCTTTTTTGGTTACTTCCTTCTCTTTTCTTTCCAACTCGGGAACACAAGATAAAAAAAATATTTTTTATTCCTCTCCTCTTTACTTCACTCGTTTTTCCCTCTCCATCTCTCTTCCTTCCGTTTTATACTCGGGAACAGAGCGTTAAATTCGGAACAATCAGCATAATGTTAGGCCCTAATCACCCTAAAAATTGCGACCCATCACCAAACTTTCCAAGCTTAATTCCCCATATCTCGTTTTATTATTAAACAATATATATACCTCATTCCATCTCTTCCATTCGAGCCTTTGAAAACAGAAACAAGCATATTACATGTCCCATTAGTAAAATAAAATCCCTTATAAGTACTAGCTAATAAATACTTGGTCAGTAAGTGACAGAGTCAAACGTCATCTTCAAGCCTCCCTACATTCACGATGGTTAATACATATACAAATATCAGAGTTGGCTTTCAATTCTCAATCACCACACCAGGCCTATTCATAGCCATAAGACGGGTTTAAATTTGAGTATTAGTCGAAGGAGTTGAGTCTGCAATCTAAACGATCTTAATGATGTTGGCAAGTATGGGTTTTGGGCTCAAGTCAGATATTGTTCGAGCTTAGTTTCGGTCTAAAATTCGGAGACGTAGCGGTAGGAATTTCGATCATATTTCGTTGTGTCCTTATGTTCGGGTTTGAGTTAGAGTCCGTGCTTGATTCGGTTTCCTTTGTTACCCGTCCTCGTTAGTTCGAAGGTAAAGTTCTAAACATAATATATTTTGTACGATAATCATATGTTACTCATAAATATTAGAGTATGTTTTATTCGTTAATCGATCGGTTGGTCATAAGATTTCATATAGTAGAATTACAATAGTAGTTCACCATCAGTAACGAATCGATCGATAAGTTTCGGGTTTTAAACACGTAAAATTTTCTCATGCATGCATGCTTCAACCATAAAGAGATTTAATGACTAATAATATATGTATATGCATTTCATTCACTTTTGGTTTGAATATTATGATCCGATGAATGTATATAATATCAACTATTATAATAGTATGTAATAAAGATATTAGATTTGATCATGCTGTATATACATGCATATAAAATGAGATTAAAAGAATTGGTTTATTTGTACGTAATTGAGTTGGGTCCTTTTTGCTCATTTATTTTTGGACGTGTGTTTGAGTTTCAATTCGAGTTGGTGTTTTGTGTCTTTGTGTCGTGTATATACATAGGAGGTGAGTCGTGTGGGTATACATGTGAATATTTGTATTTTTTGTCGTCGCGGTCTAAAATGATGTCAAAAATACGTTAATAAATTATAAATGACGAGGTCTGAAATTATCACTTTAATATAAAATTTGAGTATAAACTTTAAATAATTTTATTAGACATTTTTAATATTTAATTTTGATAATTTGCATCTTGACCCTAAACTTTACTAAATTGACATAATTAACTCTAAACTACTATAATTGTCATTTGTAACCGTAGAACTTATTAAATTGGAAACTTACTATTTTTGGAAAGCTGCTATAAATGGAAAGCCGACAAAAATGAGTAATTTGAGTTAAAACAAGATAATTAGCCGATCATTAATTCATGTAGATTCGCTGAAGAAGGAGTGACTTCCTATTCTTATGTCATGATATGGTTTCGTAAGCGGTTTAAGGTACAGATATTCTACCCTTTCTCAGTAAGGGTTCCGATCTCATGACTTTTTGATCCTTGACTTTGATTCGTTTGCTATGATATGATTCATTGATATAAGCCTTTGTTATGATCCCTTTAATATGATTCGTTGCTATCCATTTTGTTGATTACTTGATTACTATCTCCTGGTTGAGATTCTGTTTGATTATGATATGATTCGTTTGTTATGGATATGCTTTGTGTGATATGATTTTGGTTCTTATGCCCGAGTTTTTATTCTACTCATGGAGGTACCATGGGCGTGTTAGTGATGGCACCACTGACATGACACTTTCTGGGGAGGTGTGATTGATCCCTGGCATTCCCTTCTGTTTGATATATGTGCACTACGGCCAATTAGTTATATATGTGTCCAGTCATGAGCTGGCATGTGTATTTTGTTTGATTCAGGGAGTGTATGGATGCATCCTAGGTTCTGTTTTGTTTTGAGAAGACAGTGACTGGCTGTACGTGCCTTGTACCCCTTTCACTTCTGGTACAATGGAGTCTGCAGCTCCTTGTACAACTTATGATTTGACGAATATATGATTATGTGATTAGACCTATTCGAGTGTCTCTGGTAGGTCGGCTCGTGGCTTTCCTATGTGTCGTTGTGTCTATTTGAGTGGCTCTGGTAGACACGTCTTTGTTGATACGTGCTCTTTGATTCTGGTTACTATATGATTCATATTATCACTTGACTTTTCGTACTCATTATTCATTTGACTTATGATATATGTTCAGTTATCATTGATCTCTTATGCATTTGACAGATGATATTCGCTTCAGCAGGAACCTATGATTTCTTTTCTTATACTTATATACGTTCCGATTATTCGTTTTGTTATATATCTGTTCACTAGGCTTTTTAAGCTCAGCCGCATTTCTTTTCTTGCGGCAGGTTTTAGGTTGGAAGCTGGGTTTGGGTGAAGAGTGCGTAGGAGCGTTAGTGGACTATCCCGATGATTAGAAGCCCATTTACATCTGAATTAGATTTGGATTTGGAATCGATTAGATTTTTGTTTAGTTTTGTATTCTCATTTTCATATAGAGTTCGTATTCCTTTTGTATATTTAGAATACCTTTGTAACTTTATATTTATAAGTCTTCCGCTTGCGTTTGTATGTTTTGATTTGACACCATAATGTGACATTTTGACCCTTGTCGGGTTGGGGTGTTACATGATAGTTATGCGTAGTGAACTCTTTAGAATAAAGTGTGTTTTGTTTTTCATAAATCCATTGAAAAAAAAAAGTAGATCATACAATAAAGTGGTTATTTTTTTCTTATTTTTATATTATGTATCATATCCGATTATATGAATCAAATGAGATTAGTAAACATCATAATCTGGATCTGTGAATCATAATCGTATTATTGAATCATTAAAAGAATCATTAGTATTATACTTTGAATCACATATGAACAACAAGAAAGCGTCGTATTTAACATATGATTCAAATTGTTTTTTTGATTTGATGTTTTCGAATGCTTTTTCTTTAATTCTCTACTCCCTTGTCAATTGAGCTTCGAATCACTAAATGATATCATACTACAGTAAAACCTCTATAAATTAATATTCGATAAATTAATAACCTCGATAAAATTAATATTTGTCCAGTCCCAACTTGGGACCAGTACAAATTTGGACCCCAATCGATAAAATAACAAGATTATAATTTTTTTGAAAGCCTAATGTATATATATATTAGTCCCAACGAAACTATAAATTAATAATTACTAAAAATTCTATATGTATATGTATATATGTGTGTGTGAGAGAGACATTTCAAAATCCTAAGATTGTTTAGTAAAAAATGAAATTTATTGTCATTTGTTATTTTTTGTTGAATTTCAAATCTATATTGAGTTTATCTCAAAATCTCTTTATTGTTGTAAAGTGTTAGTGTGTTGTCTTCCAGTATTGTAACAAAAGCTAGTCTTAATTTTTTTATTTTCATAAAGTATGAATATGAATTTATAAAATTTTAACTGGAACTTGTTTTTCAAATTTATTTTTTATCTTTAAAGAGTATACATTGTAACTAGTATATTACACTTGAAAATTTAACGGTCATAATAAAACTTCTTTAAATTAATAAATTATTAATTTATCGATATAATAATATCTCGTTAAATTAATAAAATATTTCGGTCCCAACACTATTAATTTATAGAGATTTTACTGTATATTATAATGGAGAAAGGCCTACTATTAATAGAAATACTTAAAATTAAGCAATACAACTTCTAAAGCTATAAGTACAACTACCAATGCTACTTATAGAAATTTCTCTCGTATTTAATTCTAACATACAATTAATACTAATATTAATACAATAAATAAATCATTATATACATTAAATACAATTGATTAACTGATCAATAAATACAATTAATTCACTTATTAAAACACTCCTTACATAAGAAATACAAATTATCAATCATATTGTACAACCAACTTAAACACAATTCCTGCATTAAATGTCACTAATACAAATAATAAATCATATTATACAAATATTCAAGCCCGAACGGGCAATGGGCCAAATGGGCTCGAGCCCGAACAGGCACGGGTCAAACGGGCTAGAAAACAAAATTTTTGATATCCGTAAATTTATTATCAAAAATAACATAATAAATTAAAATATGTTCACATATTGTACAAACGAAGCAAACTACTAAACAAAAAAAATAAAATAAATAATAAATAAAATAATACAAACTAAGCAAAATTTCATCAAACTTTTGCTTTAAAAAACTAATCAGTAAAACTATTGCCAAAAAACGTACAAATTAAATAAATTATTAGCCAAAAAAATTAAATTACAGGGTGCCCGCAGCTGCATCTCGCGGGGACCCTGCTAGTATATAATGAACCATTTTGGAGCAACTTGTGTGCTTTTTTTTCGTGAATCATTTTCGAGAAAGTGAATTATACAATAAAGTGGTTGGTTTTTTTCTTCTTTATTTTTATATTTTGAATCATATTTAAGTAAATTGATCGAAATAACATTAATAAACATAATAATCTGAATCTGTGAATCACAATCATATTAATGAATCATTAGTGTTGTATTTTGAATCACATATGAACAACAAGAAAGTCGTATTTAACATATGATTCAATTTGTTTTTCCTATTATATATTTCAAATGCTTTCTTTGGTTCATTAATCCGTTGTCCATGGAGTTTCGAATCATTAAATGATAGTTATATATAGAGAACCATTTACAACGTGTGTACCTTTTTTTTGAGAACCATTTTCAAGAAAGTGAATCATACAATAAAGTGGTTGTTTTTCGTATTTTTATATTTTGAATCATATCCTAATAAATGAATCAAAATGAGATTAGTAAACACCATAATCCGAATTTGTGAATCATAACTGATCGTGCAAATATATGAATTATTGGATAAACAAATTACGTAATAACAAATAATAAAGATGCATATTTTTATGTTTTTAATATAGGTTATGCTAGTGTTGCAGATCCAAAGATTGAAACAAAATGGTGAAATTGATTGGTCATTTTGGCATCCATATACGAAAGATTTTGATATTCAAATTTGAAGGATGTTATTCAAATTTGAAGGAAGAGAACTCATGCACATGATTAATGCAATTTATTATGAAAGATAATATAAACTTGCAAATACCCATCATACCCTTAAGTTGATTCAATGAGATTAATGGCCAAGATTGTTTCTCATTTTTCTCAATCTAAAAACTTTCTCAATCGATCTGGATTTTATATATATATATATATATATATATATATATATATATATATATATATATATATATATATATATATATAGTACATCCTAGAGAAAGTCAAGACAAGTATGAGTTGGTAAAAAGGTAGTCAACTGACAACAACACTGCCTACAAAAGTAAGATTGTTGTGTTTTCAAGAATAGAATATTTAATGGAAGATGTATTTCTCCATTAAATTCTTGACTCTTTTCAACAACCCTTATGTGACATCCTCGTTTGTCTCATATAGAAAGAGAATTTGGTCAGAGAAAGTGATATCTCTTCCAGATTAATTGTATCATTCAAAAAAAGCATTTACTCTCGTTTTTAACTCGTATAAGTCCCAGATCCAATCAATGACCTTAGAGTTTACTAGTTCATAGAGCTAAACATATTGTGATTAAATTAAGTAATTTTTTATAAAATACTTTGTAATTCTTTGATTCATTCTAATTAAAATTATACAATTGAAAAGTTTGTCTTTGTGTATTGCATTTAAATCCTTTTTACTCTTTGTCTCACAAACAGTCATGAAATAGGATATTACAGAGACTTCTACATCTTCTTTCTTTTTTTTTTTTTTTTTTTTTTTTTTTTTTTCCTTCATAAAAATAGGTACTTTTCAACGGACTTTAAGTCTATTTTCCTTATATGGAATATCTTAACTTCAAAACCTTTTTTGGTCTTAAACATGGTTCAGTAGTCATTATTTTTCTTTATTAGTCATCAATATTTGGTAAGTGAATCTTCAGAGATCAGACACACATGAATGAGACCAAATTATATATATATACTAAAGGATAAGAGGTTACTGTGGCAAACATTGTAGCTGCTACAGTTGTTTCTACCGTAAACATGTTTTTTTGACACTTTTAGCCCCTGGCGTTATAGATCAATTGCAAAGTTAGTCCTTAATGGTCGTTACCTAACAGTTATGGATTAAATTTGCAACGACCCAATAATTTCAGGGACATAGTGCTATCTACAGTACAGACTTCCTTACCAAATTTAAAAAATAGTCCCTGCATTAGCGATAAATTACACAGTTAGTCCCTAAGGACTAACTTTGCAAAATTCCAATAACTTTAGGGGCTTTTATGTAAAAAACTATACTGTTTCCAGAAATTATTTATAAAAATAGTACTCGCGGTTATCGATCTTTTGCATAGTTAGTCCTACAAAAAAAAAAAAAAAAAAAAAAAATAATAATAATAAAATTACGACCGTTTCGTTTCGAGTTTAGATTAAACACAACATTCCCGCAGCAAGGCGCGGGTACCAAACTAGTAAGATCTAATATAGAAGATGTGTCTTCCTGAAAACGAAACTTTAAATGAGTATGTTTATATTTTCTAATTTTTTTTATTTGCATCTACACTTACGCTGTGTTCTCGAGTTATTTCATTAAAGAAAAGGGAAGAAAATGGAAGTAAAACACTTTCCTCCCATATTTGGGCAGAAATGGAAGTAAAACAAATTCATCCAAATAACACTAACTTTACTTCCGGTTTACTTCCATTTTCTTTAATGAACTAACTCGAGAACACAATGTGGGAGTAAATTTTTTCACTTTCCTTCCCTTTTCTTTAATGAAATAACTGGAGAACTGACCGTTAAGATGACATTTGACTGCCATGTCTTCATTTTTTTTTATCCGATGCTGATTCGCCCCATACATAAGGAGCATAGCTATATTTGAAGTTGTGTGAGGTGTACAATCGCATAGAGCCTCCAAATTATTAGGGCCTCAAAGTTTATATATAATATGTATATATACCCATACGTTTTCTAGAATATGACTACAAATATTTGATTTAAGTTGTTGCAATGGAAAATGCTATCGGGAATTGTTTTATAATGACTATTTCTCATATCTCTATAAAATATAATTTAACTTTGGTTACTAGGCTTCGTTTCGTAACTAAATTAAATTTTGTACAAGCCCTCCACAAACCTATAGACGGCACTGGCATGGAGCAACAAAACCTTAGGGGTCGATTTGGGGTTCAGTTCATTTCTACTTTTAAACAAATTGATTTTTTTCTTTTTTCATAAGGTTAGTAAGCTTTGTAATGGGGTTTGGGGTTTCTTTGCACTTTGTAACAGCAGCACATCTCCATCGGTTCATCCGATCGGTTGGCACTCCATCCGATCGGATGGAGCTTATGTCCAATTCCAACCGAATTGGTTGCGGGGTGCAACCGATCGGTTCGATCCTTCCTGTACCCACATTGTTGACTTTTCTTTGTCTTTTCTTGACGCATGCTTTCTCCTCCCTTGTAATGCTGATTTCTTTCATAGAACTTGATATTTTCTTGATTCATGAATGTGAAAATCTTGGCACTATCAAATCCTTGAGTTCTTATGTGTTTTTTCACTCGTCTTTATCTTGAAACTCTCCAAATGTGCATAATCACTTCAATTCATCATTTATTCCTGTACTTGGCTACATTTGCTTGGAAATACACTTTTTCATGATTAAGTAACAAATATATAAAAATATAACCAAATATGATACACAAAACTACCAATAACGCTACTAAAAACATACTCATTCTAAGTGTTATCAAATTCTCCCACACTTGAGTTTTGCTCGCCCTCGAGCAAGTCTAGCTTTTAGAAAAATTAATTCAATGGTGTTGCTATTGTGATTCCAAAAATCTAACAACCATCTCAAAGGAATAATTGTTTCACTTTAATTACTATGTGAAAATTATTTAAAACTTAAACAAATTAATAAAGAGCATGATAATATAACTAAGTACCTCATGAAGAATTCTTGAATTTCACTCATCACTCTAAGAAAGGCTGATTGGTAAACCACTCAAGGCTCAGTCATGATTCATGTATTATACCATAAGTTTGTACAAGTATCAAAACAAAATAATAAAACATCAAAGAGGTCTTTTATTCGGATTTAAGGCTTTAGGGTTAATACCAGGCTTATGGTTAAACATCTCGTACAGAAAATATAATAGCTCGCTGGAGCGTATTTTTGAAATAGCAAACAATAGATGGTCACTAGATTGTACTTTGATCGCTGGCGCATTATTTTCATAACGGATGGTCACTAAAATATGCTCTAAATCGCTGGCGCGTCATTTCACTACTTAAAAACCGGATGGTCACTAAAATATTAATGCACTAAATATTCTTGCAAAACTATCACTAAATCTGGATGCTTAGAAGCTAAGAACGAATAAAGTAATTTGGTAAAGGTAGGGACAAATAAAATGATGGTAAAAGGAGTGTGGGAGACGTAAACATATTAGTTTCTACAATTAAGTCGCTATCACTTCCTATCGGTACAATGTTAGTTGCCAAAACAAATTTATCATGTGGCAGACTTCCTTTGCAGGTCATTTGTGCTATATAGAAGTTCTAGTGCTTACTACATGTTGTATCATGTGCAAGTCGGGTGGGTTTAGTAACATGTCAAAAATGGTTATGTTTGGTACGATTTGATATGGTTGGTAAGTGGTTGGCCGGGTTTAGGTTTGTTGGGTCAACAAATTGACCCAATTGTCTCCGACAATATTTGAACATAAAACAGACTGAACTACTCCATGATGAGTAGTAAGTATATTACTCACTGATGAGTATGAGTGAGTATGTAACTCCCTCAATCAGCAAATAAGTTCACTCAGTGATGAGAATTGGTGAGCAAACTTACCAGCTTCAGGGATAAGCTTAATTAGCAACAAAAAGCTTCAGGGACGTACTTGAGCTATAGACAACATTTGAGTCACTTAAATCCGATAAAGTCTCCTTGACTTAATATCCTGTCTTAAACTCAGGCTTGAAATATGGGTGAGTACTTCCTAAAAGCGAAAAGGAAAAATCAAATACAAGGAAGTCAACAAAAACAAGAGTGGTTTCTTAAAAAAATGAATACTTGAATAAAATATTGACTAAATTATTTTGAAAGTAAAGCTACATATAAAAGCACTATATTGAAGATGTCCTCTTCCACTAGATGCTTGACACTTACACTGCGTTCCCGAGTTATATTTTTGAAAATAATAATAATAATAATAATAATAATAATAATAATAATAATAATAATAATGTAACACCCCCAAAATTTGGTACAGCGGAAGACTCAACAAGCTTTCGGGGTGCTACGGGGATTGGTATCCAACGCAAGACATAAAAGAACGAGATAAAGTAAACATAAGTAAAACACAACCAAAACAGGGTTTTAAAGTTTACATTTATCCCAACATTCATTCAGAGTCAGGCCCAAAAGAAATAAACGTAGGTCCAAAATTTAATATCAGAGTTTTAGAAAAATAGATCCATAACCAGGTGCCATAGCCGAGCCTACCAATCCATGCATCCAAATCATCACTTAATTACCTGAGAAAACGTGCTAAAAGTCAGCTTTCGCTGGTGAGATCATAGGTTTAAATTCATAATTCAATATAGTGGACATATACGCAAAACACTTGCTAGTTATACTAGGGATTCACTACAGCATGCGGATACCCTCCGCTCCATCATAAATACACGGGTACCTCCCGTAATAAACCTGCGGATACCCTCCGCTCCATCATAAATACTCGGATAACCTCCGAAGTATCATAATCCTATAGGTGCACACTATAGTCAAAAAATCAAATCCAATCAAATCAATATGTATGCGTAAGGATACGACATACCCAACATGCGTAAGGATACGACATGTACAACTTACCTAGATCTAGTCTAGGCCTCGTTGTGTAGCTTACCTAACTCTAGGTTAGGCCTCGCTCTTCCTAGTTTTATACGCATAGCAAGTTTTGAAAAGAATATAAAAGCGATAATAGTCCACATAAATAATTTGCACGTTTCTCACCCCAAGTATTGAAAACATAGTTCAAGAGAAAAAGTGGGGCTATGACTCACCTCAAGTCCGGAAATCAGCAATAAGAAATCGGTAGAAGTAAGACGTATAGTAACTCGAAAGACGGCAACTACGGACTCGGCACGACCTAACAATATCAACTCGTTCAGAAATCATTTCCTCAAAATCGAATATTTCCAAACCCGAACGTATTCCTTTTTTATTTTCCGAAATCCATTTCTCGTAATAGTTTGAAGTTTGGCGTTTGGTATCCATACGGGTGGTGGGTCGACACAACTCAAACCAAGAAGCCACAACAAAAGAATAATAAACCATCTATAGGTCTAATATTAGCCCAATATATTATTTAAATAAATCATCGAAGTTTATCAAATTCGTCGATTTGGTAATCCCCCCATATTTATTTACGTAATATACCGTTCAAAGATTATACCCAACCTAAAGCACATAGCACAAAAATACTATATGGTATATATATCGTAGTCCAATAAATTCCCTATATACATCGTCAAATTGGCTAGATTCCACGATATATATACAGTAATTTATTATCCTAATACATGTACCACAACCTATGGGCGTCGTGGGATACGATGCCCATTAATATTCTCATTTTATATAGCAAAATAACTCGATTTAACATGTCGATTAAATAAGTTACTTAGTTATAGAAAATGTTTATATTAATCGTCATATATCCGTGACAACACAAAAGTCACAAATAATAACCCACTTGGACTCAAGTGACCCCGACCCCGTATAACTCGATAGTTTTCCTCGTTATATAAAAGATATTATTTTATTTAATATTTATTCAACGTCAAGAAATCCTCGTAATTTATAATATTTAATCATAATAACGCTTCCAATAATATTACTCTACTCTCGTAGCATAATATTTTTAGTCGCGTCATTGTTATAATATTACTCGTGATCTTGTTATTATTAATATACGCATTTATATATTTATATATACGTTATTCACGTCTATATATTTATATAAACGTTTATATTACCAATAATATTATTACGAGTTTTATTATTTGCGTTTTAGTTGTAAATAATTATCGAGTCATACGAAATGGTCACATGTCCGAGTCATCACTCTCGGCTCATTGTCCAAGTCTAAAGATAACATAATCAGGTCATAAATAACTAATCCAACTCCATCCAAATCAATCCCAATACATGTGCTACAACAATAGGGTCCGACTACGGCACCCGATTAACCTATCTCCGTCAATCTAAGTGACCGTCTCACAATCGGTCCCCACATTTACCATTCGTCAACAACTCCTCAAATCACAATATTCCCATTGTCGAGACCACAAAGGGTCTCGACCCAACAAGAGCATTCGGCCAAAACAAATGCCACAACAATACAAATGACAACATGAACCATAACAAGGAAAAAAAATTATCAAAATGGACTAGTTCCGGGTTGGTTTACCAAGCCAAACCCGAGCCTTATAACCCACTTGGGTCTCGGCATAACACACGAGTCACCAAGACTCGAAACTAAGACCATGAGGTCTCCAAAATAAGCTCAAATGAGCACTAAAAATCTGCCCAAATGACCCTCTTGGGTCGCGACATTAACAACAACAACACGGCCAAAAACATGACTCAATCGAGTCAAACCAGTCACCATAGCAACTAAACATGCTAACCAAGAACACAAGGTCAATCATCAAGAAAAATAACGAGCCATAGGGCTCGTACCCACATCAAGCCGTGAGCCCAAGGCTCACGGTTCACTCGACCTCCATGAAATCACCATTAAACCCGGATACCAAACTCATTTCAATATCAAAAACATTAATTCCCAGCCATTTTAATTCGATACCCATAAAAATCTTCCGTGTTCCCACGGGTTTAGTACCATATCGAGGCACCCAAGGTGCCAAAACGAGTCTACTCACCTTCTTGAACCTTCAAAACTTACGGATCTAGTGAACACAATAATACTCGACCGGATTTATAAAGATTTCGTGGTGTTAAAAGGTGTTTTAGAGCGCGTGTTATATACCAAATGATAGATCTGAAGATGGTGGTTAAGATGGTGGTGTTAGTTTTGTGGTGAGGGTGGTGGTGCGACGGCGGTGGCCGGCCAAAAGGGGCGGCTAGGGTTTTTGAGGTTGGAGAGATGAGAGAGTGATGGTGAGGATGAGAGGTGGGTTGTGTTTGTGTGTGTGGGATGCAGAAACCACAAGGACGGTTTTTGTATCTTTACTCTAAAAAAAATTCTATTTTTAATAATAATAATAATAATAATAATAATAATAATAATAATAATAATAATAATAATAATAATAATAATAATAATAATAATAATAATAATAATAATAACAATAATAATAATAATACAATTATTAGTATTAAGGGTAAGATGGGTGGGTGGAAATTACACGAACCAAAACCCGAAACTCATTTCAAAGCGTTTAATATCTCGCGAAACGTTCCATAAATAAATATATATTGTCGAATTCGTAAAATCAAGACATAAAATTTCTGTTAGGTTATCCTAGTGCCGGAGTCAACGTAGTACCAAATGAGAATTTCAAAATAAATCACCACGTATATTTCCATATCGAATCATTAGATAAATCTCAAATCTCATAACAATTTTAAAATATAATCAACCACAATATAGGTCTTACAAGTTCGTTACGAATAAAATTCCAAATAAAAATTTATAAACGAACTTTTACGTAATGCGGGTTTTCAAAATAGCTCCCTAATTTGCCAGTTGTCACATCCTCCCAGCCTCAGAAGAAACCCGTCCCGGGTTTCTCTCGGAACAATCCATCTACGAAGTGAAAAGCTTCGGATATCTCTTTCGGAACTCGTCCTCACGTTCCCACGTAAATTCCGGTCCATGTCGGGAATTTCAACGAACCTTGACGAGTGGAATGCGACTTCGCTTGAGTCGCTTAACCTCACGATCCAAAATCTCAATCGGCTCTTCCACAAAGTTCAATTTCTCATCAACACGAATATCTTTCATCGGTATAACCGGCATCTCATCAGAAAGACACTTCTTCAAATTACTAACATGAAACACATTGTGAACTTTACTCAATTCCTGTGGTAATTCCAACCTACAAGCCACGGGCCTAATTCTTTCCAAAATAAGAAATGGTCCAATGTAGTGGGGGTTGAGTTTCCCACGTTTCCCGAAATGTATCACACCTTTCCAAGGTGAGACTTTCAGCATCACTTTGTCTCCAACCTGGAACTCTAGGGGTTTACGTCTCTGATCGGCGTAACTTTTCTGTCTATCTCTAGCTGCTTGTAATCGATCACGAATTTGAGTCACTTTCTCAGTAGTCTCCAAAATAAGTTCGGGGCCAGTGAGTTGGCTATCTCCAACTTCAGCCCAACCAATAGGCGAACGACATTTTCGGCCATATAAAGCTTCAAACGGTGCAGCTTTAAGACTTGCGTGGTAGCTATTATTATAGGAGAATTCTGCAAGGGGTAGATATTTCTCCCAGCCTTTACCAAAGTCTATGATGCATGCACGAAGCATATCCTCCAAAGTCTGAATAGTCCTCTCACTTTGTCCATCGGTTTGGGGATGATATGCAATACTCATATCAAGTCTCGTTCCCAAAGCGGTTTGAAGTGATCGCCACAAAGCTGACGTAAAGCGGCTATCACGATCAGAAATAATCGATATCGGGACTCCATGACGAGAAATAATTTCCTTCACATACAACTTCGCAAGTTTATCCACGCTATCATCTTCACTAATCGCCAGGAAATGAGCAGACTTAGTCAATCGATCCACAATTACCCAGATAGCGTCACAACCGCTAGCTGTCTTTGGTAATTTGGTAATAAAATCCATTGTGATCCGCTCCCATTTCTAAACCGGGAGTTCTGGTTGCGTCAATAATCCTGACGGTCTTTGATGTTCGGCTTTAACCTTAGAACATATCAACAACTTACTAACATACAATGCTATATCTGCCTTCATGTTTGGCCACCAATATAGCTTTTTCAAATCCTGGTACATCTTGTCAGATCCAGGATGAATAGAGTATCTTGACTTATGCGACTCGTGCATAATCAACTCTCGAATTCCTCCATACAAAGGTACCCAAATCCGATCTCCAAAACATAATACTCCATCAGAACGCTTAACAAATCCTTTCTCATTCTCAGCCATCCCAAATATGTTCTCAGCAGGTCGGTTTTCTGCTTTCAACGCTTCCGTTTGAGTTTCAAATATTTGAGACGGTAACGGCGATACGATAGTCATTCCCAATGACCTAACTCGTAACGGAGGTATCCTTTCCTTTTGACTAAGAGCATCAGCAACAACGTTTGCTTTACCAGGATGGTAGCGAATTTCGCAATCATAATCGCTTAGCAACTCAATCCAACGTCGTTGTCTCATGTTGAGCTCTTTTTTATTCAAGATGTGTTGTAGACTTTTGTGGTCAGTAAATATAACACACTTGGTTCCATACAAGTAATGTCTCCATATCCTTAAGTCAAAAACCACAACACCTAACTCCAAATCATGAGTGGTGTAGTTCTTCTCATGCTTCTTGAGCTGTCGGGAAGCGTAAGCTATTACCTTCTCTCGTTGCATTAACACGGCTCCCAAACCTTTATGAGAAGCGTCACAATAGACGACAAAGTCTTCACTACCTTCAGGTAACGCCAAGATAGGAGCACTACACAACATCTCCTTAAGTAATTTAAATGCTTCCTCTTCCTTGTCTCCCCATTCGTACTTAACACTCTTTTGAGTCAATTTGGTCAACGGTTTTGCGATTTTCGAAAATCCCTTAATGAATCTTCGGTAGTAACAGGCTAAACCCAAAAATTGACGAACTTCTGTTGGGGTCGTTGGTGCAGCCCAATCTTTAATCGCTTCAATCTTCGCGGGATCTACATGAACTCCTTGACTATCAATCACATGACCCAAAAATTGTACCGTCGGAATCCAAAATTCACATTTGGAGAACTTGGCATACAGTTTCTCCCTCTTGAGCAATTCTAAAATAAGCCTTAGATGCTCCTCATGCTCTTTCTCACTCTTCGAGTAGATTAGAATATCGTTAATGAACACGATCACAAACTTATCTAAATAAGGCTTACACACCCGATTCATGAGATCCATGAATACTGCCGGTGCGTTAGTCAACCCAAACGGCATTACTTGAAACTCGTAATGCCCGTAACGGGTTCTGAAAGCCGTTTTCAGAATATCTTCCTCGTGAACTCGAAGCTGATGATATCCCGATCTCAAATCGATCTTTGAATACACACTCGATCCTTGGAGCTGATCGAACAAGTCGTCGATCCTCGGTAACGGGTATCTATTCTTCACCGTTAACTTGTTCAACTCTCGGTAATCAATACACATACGAAACGATCCATCCTTCTTCTTCACAAATAAGACCGGGGCTCCCCAAGGTGAAGAACTTGGTCTTATAAATCCTTTTTCGGCTAACTCCGCTAATTGTTTCAACAACTCTTCTAGTTCAATGGGTGCAAGTCGATAAGGTGCTCGTGCCACAGGTGCGGCACCAGGTATCAACTCAATCTGAAACTCCACTTATCTAGTAGGAGGGATTCCCGGCAAATCATCGGGAAATACATCAGGAAAATCACGAACTATAGGCAATGCACCTTTCCTTCTTCTCCTTCCCTCCTTTCTCAGAGATTTGAGCTAAGAAAAGGCAACATCCTTTTTACATTAGTTTCGGTAACTTAGTGCAAGAAATGACCGTTAATCGGGATGGGCTCCTCGAACCTTTTCGATCTCCTTGTATATTTAGAATCTCCTTTCCGTAAGGCACACGCACGATCTTCTCATCGCAAAGTATGTGAGCACGATACTTCGACAACCAATCTATACCAATGATGACATCGAAACTTCCTAACGTGACGGGTAGAAGATCAATGTTGAAAGGGTGATTCAAGAAATTTAACGTGCAACCGCAAATAATAGTCTTAATCCTTTCTATGTTTCCATTAGCTAACTCTACATCATACCCAATTCCTAAGGCCATCGGGGGTTTCTCTAGTAAGGGTGCAAACGTAGTGGACACAAAACTTCTATCGGCACCAGTATCAAATAGTATGGAAGCATAACGATTATTAAGAAGGAACGTACCAGTAACGACGTTCGGATCTTCTCCTCTCTCGTTCCCAAGTGCATACACTCTTCCATGAGCAGCTCCAGCTTCCACACGTTGGTCCCCATTATCTTGTCGTCCATGGTTTCCTCCAGCTCCACGGTTTCCATGATTGTACCCATTACCACCCGATCCTTGATTTCCTCGGTTCCACGATTCCCTACACTCATTCCTATAATGTCCCTTCTTTCCACATCCATAACAAGTAACGTCTGCCTTACTTCTCACTTCAGGAGCAGCTTGAACCATAGCAAGGGGTCGTGCTCTACAATCCCTAGCTACATGTCCTCTCCTTGAGCAACTCTGACAAATCACATTACATTGTCCCGTATGATTCCTGTAGCAACGACCACACTTGGGTGCATCACTATTATAGTTCTTCTTACTTCCATCCCCAATAGCATAAGCTTTAGCAACAGCTTGTCGCTTGTTTCGGTGATCATTACCCTTAGAGTGATGGTCTCTCTTTCTCTTTCCATTCTTATCCTTATCAACTCCTTCCAATTCCAACGAATCCATTAATTGTTGAGCAATTGTGATGGCCTCATGGATATTTGCAGGTCTAGCAGCAATCACATCATTCCTTGTAGCCACAGGCAACCCATCGGTATACCGCTCAATCTTTTGAGTCTCAGTTCTAACCATATCTGGGCAAAGTAAGGCCAACTCCTGGTAACGACGATTGTAAGTCGCCATATCAGTACCCTTCACTTTGTGATTCCAAAACTCAATCTCCAGCTTCTTAACCTCATTTCTTGGGCAATAAGTCTGAATCAGCAAAGACTTAAATTGCTCCCAAGTCATAGCATAAGCCACATCACTCCTAACCGAATTTCGGTAATTGTTCCACCAAGTTAAAGCTTCATCCTTGAAAGTAAAAGAAGCAAACTTTACCTTCGCATTCTCCGCACAACCACTGACATTAAACACTGACTCAGTCTTCTCTATCCACCTGACCAAGTAGACCACTCCTTCAGTTCCACCAAACTCAATAGTTCCACAAATTTTAAACTCCTTGTAGTTACATCCATTAGCACGAACAGGCAGAAATGTTCCAGCAGAATTGTTGGAATGATTTGACTCAGCCAGTAGTTCAGCAACTCTTTGCTCCACAAGTTGATTGATCATTGCTTGATCCACAGTAGGTGCGTTAAGTGGAACATGATCATTGTCTCCCTGAACATCAACATTTTGATTCCTGTTGTTGCGGTTAGTAGTGTCCAGGTTGTCAGGAGTAGGGGTTTCAACATTTCGAGTAGGACGGCGTCCTCGGCGACCAGGGGTAGTCACTGCAGGACCAGTTCTGGTAGCTCTAACAGGGTTTCGTCGTGGGGCCACCATTGATCTGAAACATCATACAAGGTTCATGAGTCTCCGATAGAACTTATCATATGCTCAACAAAAATTAATTCAATGAAACCAAGTCATGGAAAGAATATCAACAATACACCACAAGACATCAATAAAGCGAATAGGGACTCGATTTCCATAAGATCCAAAAACCACATAATACCATATACTAATAACCATCAACCATACAATAAAGATCCAACATCGTTCCAACTACCAAGAAACACAAAAGATAGTAATCGTTCCAAACGAGACGAATAATCAACGGAAAATACATCAAAATAGGATAACTAGCTTTTCTAACCGAACACTCCTCGGTTAAGAAAGCAACAAGATAACATAGCTCAAACATCTAGCCACGCTGCTGGCGGAGGCCTCTCAACTCCTGTCTCAAGCTCTCAAGCTCTCTCCATAGTGATCCTAACTCCACACCATGGGTGTCGCTGTCTCTCTTGAAGTCAGCCACCTCCTTCTCCAGCTCGGCATTCCTTTGCCATAACTTGCGGTCGACCTCTCGAGCTGTAATAAAACCTCGCTGTAAACTCCCAATATGCTCGTGAATCTCCATCACAACTCTCCTCATCTCAGTAGTCCTGCCCTCAACCACAGTCACATCAACTCTCAGATCTGCGATAAACTCTCCAATAACCCTCTCAAGTCGGTCAGACATCCGCGAGATCCTCTCGCCCTGTGCAGTAATCTGAGCCCACAACCTACCAGTCTCACCTAACTCTGCCTGCTCAGTAGAAACCACAGATGGCGCGTCCGACACCACAGGACTACCAGGTGGTGAATCAAACAGGAATGGATGATCAGGTGAAACAGGCTCTATCGGATGTATAGGTGAATCAGGCTCCTCAACCTGAGCTGGTGGCACTAACAAATCATCATCATCAGGCATCTCCTCCTCCTGAGGGACATCCTCCTCCTCAGGGTCATCATCATAACCCTGCTCAGCCTCCTGTGGGTCATCAGCCTCATCCTCACCCTCGTACTCCTCCTCCTCCTCATCAGAAGAGTACGTCATCAATCGTCGTCTCCTAACAGGTGAACCATGTGGAGATGTGGTAGGTGATCTAGGACGACGAAGCAATGATGCAGGTGGTGCCTCTGACAGAAGAGAGTGAGCATCCAACTGTAAAGGTGGTGAAGTAGGGCGTACCGACATACGTGCCATAGCTCGGTGGGCAAAGCGTGGAGCCACACGAGCCAAAGCCTGATGAAGAGTAAGCTGCCTCGATGTACCAGGGAGCCCTAGAGAAGATGAGGGTCCCTGCGTAGATGCAGCAGGCGGTGCTGAAGTAGAAGCTGTCGGAGACACAGTAGCTGAATGCATGGCAACCTGGTAAGGATCATCAGGAGCCATGGTGAACTGTGCTGGGAATACCGGTGCAGTAAGAATATCCTCAACAACATCGGGCGTATGGGAGGCCATAGTCTGTGACAACGGCGTAGGGTAGGTGTAAGTGTTTCAAAACAACTAAAGCGCGAACTTAAAATACCATATCAAAATCCTCATATAATTTCAATCATAATATCTTAATAAAGAATTTCAAATACCGCATTACTAAAACATTTATAAAACAAATAAACCATATAATTCCTCGAAACGCCATCTTATCACTAAATCAATATATCCATATTCTCAAGTCATCTCAAAATCTCATTTCAAATCATTATCTCATAATACCTCAAAATAATTGAAGATGCTTCGGCTTGGCGGGCTGGTGGGCAATGGTCAAGGATTGTTTTCTATAAAATAAAAAATCGGTTATAGTTTAGGTGTTTATTTACCTAGTTCTCTAAAACCTTGGCTCTGATACCAATCTGTAACACCACCAAACTTTGGTACAGCGGAAGACTCAACAAGCTTTCGGGGTGCTACGGGGATTGGTATCCAACGCAAGACATAAAAGAACGAGATAAAGTAAACATAAGTAAAACACAACCAAAACGGGGTTTTAAAGTTTACATTTATCCCAACATTCATTCAGAGTCAGGCCCAAAAGAAATAAACGTAGGTCCAAAATTTAATATCAGAGTTTTAGAAAAATAGATCCATAACCAGGTGCCATAGCCGAGCCTTCCAATCCATGCATCCAAATCATCACTTAATTACCTGAGAAAACGTGCTAAAAGTCAGCTTTCGCTGGTGAGATCATAGGTTTAAATTCATAATTCAATATAGTGGATATATACGCAAAACACTTGCTAGCTATACTAGGGATTCACTACAGTCTGCGGATACCCTCCGCTCCATCATAAATACACGGGTGCCTCCCGTAATAAACTTGCGGATACCCTCCGCTCCATCATAAATACTCGGATAACCTCCGAAGTATCATAATCCTATAGGTGCACACTATAGTCAAATAATCAAATCCAATCAAATCAATATGTATGCGTAAGGATACGACATACCCAACATGCGTAAGGATACGACATGTACAACTTACCTAGATCTAGTCTAGGCCTCGTTGTGTAGCTTACCTAACTCTAGGTTAGGCCTCGCTCTTCCTAGTTTTATACGCATAGCAAGTTTTGAAAAGAATATAAAAGCGATAATAGTCCACATAAATAATTTGCACGTTTCTCACCCCAAGTATTGAAAACATAGTTCAAGAGAAAAAGTGGGGCTATGACTCACCTAAAGTCTAGAAATCAGCAATAAGAAATCGGTATAAGTAAGACGTATAGTAACTCGAAAAACGGCAACTAAGGACTCGGCACGACCTAACAATATCAACTCGTTCAGAAATCATATCCTTAAAATCGAATATTTCCAAACCCGAACGTATTCCATTTTTATTTTCCGAAATCCATTTCTTGTAATAGTTTGGAGTTTGGCGTTTGGTATCCATACGGGTGGTGGGTCGACACAACTCAAACCAAGAAGCCACAACAAAAGAATAATAAACCATCTATAGGTCTAATATTAGCCCAATATATTATTTAAATAAATCATCGAAGTTTATCAAATCCGTCGATTTGGTAATCCCCCCATATTTATTTACGTAATATACCGTTCCAAGATTATACCCAACCTAAAGCACATAGCACAAAAATACTATATGGTATATATATCGTAGTCCAATAAATTCCCTATATACATCGTCAAATTGGCCAGATTCCACGATATATATATATAGTAATTTATTATCCTAATACATGTACCACAACCTATGGGCGTTGTGGGATACGATGCCCATTAATATACTCATTTTATATAGCCAAATAACTCGATTTAACCTGTCGATTAAATAAGTTACTTAGTTATAGAAAATGTTTATATTAATCGTCATATATCCGTGACAACACAAAAGTCACAAATAATAACCCACTTGGACTCAAGTGACCACGACCCCGTATAACTCGATAGTTTTCCTCGTTATATAAAAGATATTATTTTATTTAATATTTATTCAACGTCAAGAATTCCTCGTTATTTATAACATTTAATCATAATAACGCTTCCAATAATATTACTCTACTCTCGTAGCATAGTATTTTTAGTCGCGTTATTGTTATAATATTACTCGTGATCTTGTTATTATTAATATACGCATTTATATATTTATATATACGTTATTCACGTCTATATATTTATATAAACGTTTATATTACCAATAATATTATTACGAGTTTTATTATTTGCGTTTTAATTGTAAATAATTATCGAGTCATACGAAATGGTCACATGTCCGAGTCATCACTCTCGGCTCATTGTCCAAGTCCAAAGATAACATAATCAAGTCATAAATAAGTAATCCAACTCCGTCCAAATCAATCCCAATACACGTGCTACAACAATAGGGTCCGACTACGGCACCTGACTAACCTATCTCCGTCAATCTAAGTGACCGTCTCACAATCGGTCCCCACATTTACCATTCGTCAACAACTGCTCAAATCACAATATTCTCATTGTCGAGACCACAAAGGGTCTCGACCCAACAAGAGCATTCGGCCAAAACAAATGCCACAACAATACAAATGACAACATGAACCATAACAAGGAAAAAAATTATCAAAATGGACTAGTTCCGGGTTGGTTTACCAAGCCAAACCCGAGCTTTATAACCCACTTGGGTCTCAGCATAACACACGAGTCATCAAGACTCGAAACTAAGACCATGAGGTCTCCAAAATAAGCTCAAATGAGCACTAAAAATCTGCCCAAATGACCCTCTTGGGTCGCGACATCAACAACAACAACACAGTAAAAAACATGACTCAATCGAGTCAAATCAATCACCATAGCAACTAAACATGCTAACCAAGAACACAAGGTCAATCATCAAGAAAAATAATGAGCCATAGGGCTCGTACGCACATCAAGCCGTGAGCCCAAGGCTCACGGTTCACTCGACCTCCATGAAATCACCATTAAACCCGGATACCAAACTCATTTCAATATCAAAAACATTAATTCCCAACCATTTTAATTCGATACCCATAAAAATCTTCCGTGTTCCCACGGGTTTAGTACCATATCGAGGCACCCAAGGTGCCAAAACGAGTCTACTCACCTTCTTGAACCTCCAAAACTTACGGATCTAGTGCACACAATAATACTCGACCGGATTTATAAAGATTTCGTGGTGTTAAAAGGTGTTTTAGAGCGCGTGTTATATACCAAATGATAGATCTGAAGATGGTGGTTAAGATGGTGGTGTTAGTTTTGTGGTGAGGGTGGTGGTGCGACGGCGGTGGCCGGCCAAAAGGGGCGGCTAGGGTTTTTGAGGTTGGAGAGATGAGAGAGAGATGGTGAGGATGAGAGGTAGGTTGTGTTTGTGTGTGTGGGATGCAGAAACCACAAGGACGGTTTTTGTATCTTTACTCTAAAAAAAATTCTATTTTTAATAATAATAATTATAATAATAATACTATTATTAGTATTAAGGGTAAGATGGGTGGGTGGAAATTACACGAACCAAAACCCGAAACTCATTTCAAAGCATTTAATATCTCGCGAAACGTTCCATAAATAAATATATATTGTCGAATTCGTAAAATCAAGACATAAAATTTCTGTTAGGTTATCCTAGTGCCGGAGTCAACGTAGTATCAAATGAGAATTTCAAAATAAATCACCACTATATTTCCATATCGAATCATTAGATAAATCTCAAATCTCATAACAATTTTAAAATATAATCAACCACAATATAGGTCTTACAAGTTCGTTACGAATAAAATTCCAAATAAAAATTTATAAACGAACTTTTACGTAATGCGGGTTTTCAAAATAGCTCTCTAATTTGCCAGTTGTCACAAATAATAATAATAATAATAATAATAATAATAATAATAATAATAATAATAGTAATAATAATAATAATAATAATAATAATAATAATAATAATAATAATAATAATAATAATAATAATAATAATAATAATAATAATAATAATAAGTGGGTTTGTGTGGGCGATTCCGGCGACCCTTGGGGATCCCCTTGATCCGGCTTCGTCGCCTCCGTCCCCTCCGCCGTATGTGATTCAACATTCTGTTGGATCATCACCACTGTGTTCTTTTGTTCCCTTGGTTTGCGTTGTTTACATTTCTTGATTATCTTTCGTTTCGGGGTGGTTGGTTTCTGGGTGTACTACGGTTGGACGTGCCCCTGCGTCTCCCACATCGATTGGGTGGCCGTGGCCTTGGAGGGTCCTGTTGCTGGTACAAGCTTTTGAGTAGAAGATCTACAGTAGCAGTTTGCTCTTTTCCCGCCCCTTGTCCTGTTTTGAACTATATTGATAGCGGGTTGTCCTGGGTGTTACATCAGCGAGTTGTGGTTAACTGGATCAGCGATTTGAGTTGGTTGGTTTACCTAGCGAGTTGTGTTGTTTTGATTTTGACCAGCGAGTTGCGTATTATATCATACCAGCGAGTTGTGCTGTTTGGTTCCAGGTGGGGCCTGCGTATCTTGTTTATTTCCCTTAGTGGGTTATTATTGTTTGAATATTATACTTGGACCTAGTGTGTGGGCCTTTTTCCTTAGTGGACTCTTTGTTTTGTTAAGGGTGTTGTGGTCCGGTCTAGGGGAAAGGGTCCTTGGGTTTGATATTGCTTTGACTAAACGGGTTATCCCTTATCATGGCTAGCCTTGGTGAATTTCGGATTTCATGCCCGTTACGAGGACATGAGGGGTGTAGTGGCGGTAACGAGAAGGGGTTCACTAAAAAATATTTTATTGATCACCTTGTCACTCGCCATTTTAAGACAGAAGAGTTGAAGGCTTCACACAAAACACGGATTGCGAGTGACTTCTCCTTATTCTCTGCTCTTGACCAAGCACTTCATCAAGCGGGCATTTGGCTCTGTGGGGAGTGTTTTAGCACTCACACCTTTAGTAAGAATTGTAAACATGATGGTGGTGTCTTGGTTCCGGCACCTCGTTTTGACGAAGTAGCAATCTACGGTATTCCTGTACCCCTGAGGCCGGCCCTGAATTTAGTCGATGAGAGTGTCGTTGGTGAGTCGGTGGGCACCCCCACTGTTGATAAGGGGTCTGAGGGATCTGCTTCTGGGATGCCCCCTTTCATTGTTGCGTCCAATTACGACGTCAATCTCCTGGATCGGGTTTTCTCAAAGAAGATACGTACGGTCAAATGTATTCCCCCCAGGGCGTGACTTGGCTTTGCTAAGCTTTTCCGTGGTGCGTTGGATAAGGTACTTTTGAGCCCAGGGGACTTATCTGCATGGGTGCAACTCCTTATTTTGCCATCTTGTGTGCTATCCACCTTTGTGCCTACCAACAGAGCTCAACGACGTTCTGGAGAGAGAGAACGATGCCAGCTCGACAGTATTTCACGTGCTATTCTCAGATAGAGGGATCCTGTAGACAGGCTTGGTTTGGTGATGGATCGGTTAGCCGAAATGCCTTCATCTGTCAAAGGGGTGACGAAACTTAAGGATCAATACGGAGTCAACCTGGGTCAGTGCAAGCGTAAACTTGGGTACGGGCATTTTACTGCTGCTATTAAGGTGCTCACGTCTTCTGGCATCGCCCCATCCACGCCTGACACTCTAATGGCGCTCGAGGCCAAACACCCTTATGCCCCCCAGCCGACCCCGTCCTCTTTTTCACCTGACGAGGATGCCCTTTCTGTTGACAAGGACTTAGTACATAACAGGATTTGCAGTTTCCCCAAAGGGACGTCATGTGGTCGTGACGGGCTCTGAGCACAACATTTGATGGATATTTTAGGAGGGGCGGCGTCCGCTATAGCTGATGACGTGCTTGGGGTCCATTACTGGGGTTGTTAATCTGTTTCTTAGTGGGAAGTGTCCTGGTCAACTGGGAGAATATATCGCTAGTGCCCCCTTAACTCCTTTAGTCAAGCCTGGTGGGGGTATATGCCCTATTGCGGTTGGTACTGTCCGGCGTAGGCCTGTGTCAAAAGTTGCCTCCTCGTCGGTTGGTAACTCCATTAACTCTTACTTGCAGGATTTTCAATTTGGGGTTGGAGTCCCTGGGGGGTGCGAGGCTGTCCTCCACTCTGTAAATAGGCTTGTTGAGTCTAAGGGTCAGGAAGTTGGGCTCTCCATGCTTTTAGTGGATTTTACGAATGCCTTCAATCTTGTTGACAGGAATGTCTTACTTCAGGAAGCTAGGAGGCGATGCCCTTCTATTGCCCCATGGGTTGAGTTTTGTTACGCGCACCCAGCCAGACTCTATTATGAGGACTCTATCCTTCGATCATGTCAGGGTGTCCAACAAGGTGATCCATTGGGCCCTTTGTTGTTTGCCCTAGCTCTGCACCCTTTGATTCATGCTATCCATCAGTCTTGTGAGCTTACTCTTCAGGCTTGGTATCTCGACGATGGTACTATTGTTGGAGATACCCTCATGGTCGCCAAGGCACTTGACATCATTAGGACGGAGGGGCCCGCTCGTGGTTTGTTTTTAAATGTTGACAAGACCGAACTTTTCTGGCCCGTCGAGGACCCTAGAAGCAGAGTGGATGGCGTGTTCCCTACAAATATCGCCCGACCGCTCAATGGTGTCAAACTTTTGGGTGGGTCTGTTAGTTTGGACGAAGGTTTCTGTCGGGATTTGGCTGCCAAAAGGGTCTCCAAAACCATACATTTAATCGAGGCTATTAATAAACTCGATGATCCACAATGTGAGCTTCTCTTGTTACGTAATTGTGCAGGAGTTTCGAAATTATCTTATGCTTTAAGAACATGCTCCCCATTGTACTTATCAGAGGCCCAAGCTCAGTTCGATCAGACGTTACGTGCCTCTTTGGAGAAGATTGTAACTGCCTCAGGGCCGGGGTTTGGTGATTGGCAGTGGTGGCTTGCCACTCTTCCAATTAAGCTTGGCGGTCTGGGTATTCTGTCAGCGGGGGATATCATCCAATATGCTTATCTCGCTTCTCGGTTGCAAACGAGCGGTTTACATGATAAGATACTTACCAATACGGGGATTGTTACACATGGTCCTTCATTCCAGCATGCCTTGGATATATTTAACACTACTTGTAACACCGACTTACTCACTGTCACCGGGGGCGCTTCTGCCCCCCATATGATGAAAACCTTGGCAAAGTGTTATTTCGGTGTCATTGAGAAAGACCTTGTTTCCAAGTACTCGCTAAGCCCAAGACATGTGGCTATCCTTAGTGGCATTCGCGCCCCACACGCGCAGGATTTTCTTTTCACCATCCCTATCGACGGTTTGGGACAGAAGATGAATCATCGCCAATTTCGGTCCGTGTTATGTTACAGGCTCAAGGTCCCTATGTTCTCTGAAGGCAGCCTGTGCCCGAGTTGCAACGTACACCGCATGGACCAATGGGGGGATCACGCGGTCCACTGTTCTAGTGAGGTAGGTGTTAAGTTCAGGCATAATCTGGTGCGTGATATCCTGGTTGATGTATGCTCTAAGGCAGGGATCATGGTGCGCAAGGAGGCTCCAATGGGGTTCCTTTCGGAGGAAGGGAGAGAACTACGTCCTGCAGATGTGCTAATATTCAACAGGATCCAGGGTAAGGATGCATGCCTGGATGTGACGGGGGTCTCTCCGTTTGCTGGAACTGGTGTGACGTCATGGGCCCCGGGGGTAGCCTTGAGTAATGCCGTGGAAAAGAAAAGGAGGAAGTATGCGTCCAAGTGCGAATACAATTGATACAAGTTCGTCCCTTTTGCTTTTTCTACGCTTGGGGAACTTGAGGTGGAAGCTTTGAATACACTTTCTCGCATCAGTTCTATTGCCAACAGCCACTCTAATAATACCAGGAGTGGTGTTTTTGTTTTTCACCGAGTTAGTTTCTGTATTCAAAAGGGAGTGGGAGCTCAGATTATGTCTAGACTCCCCCCCCCCCCCCCCAACTTCATGTAATTTTCTTGGTTTCAATGAAAAATCCTTATCATAAAAAAAAAAAATAATAATAATAATAATAATAATAATAATGATAATAATAATAATAATAATAATAATAATAATAATAATAATAATAATAATAATAATAATAATAATAATAATAATAATAATAATAATAATAATAATAATAATAATAAGGAAAGAAATCAAAATAAATTCATGTTCCCGAGGGTTTTTTTTTTTTTTTTTTAGAAGAGAAAGGAGATATTGAGTAATGAAAGTGGGATGATTTAGTAAAAAAAAAATTAAATAAGAAAACTTATAATGAATAAAAATGCCTTAAATTCCCGAACGTATATAATAATTTTTTATGCAACAAAGGTTACTTGTAAAATCATTAGTTTTTCTTTCTTTACTCTTTAACTCGGAACATAGATACATAATTTTTTCTTCCTCTTCTTTTCAATTCTTTCTAACTCGGAAACACAAAATAAAGAAAGTTAAATTTCATTCATCGCATCTTCTTTTCTACCAATTTTTGCTACTTCTCTTCTTTTCTTTTATTCCAAAACTTGAAAATAGAGCGTTAAACTACTGCTCACACATGTGACTTCAGTTTTAACCACCTATATAAACACAAAGTTTTTAAAGAGAGGGTTAGAGATTCGAAACAAAAAAAATACACAATTAGAGATTCTAAACACAAAAAACAATACAAATGTATTATAGTGTTTCGCAATCATAAACAAAGCTAGCAAACTCTAATTCATTTCTAGTGGAGTTTCATTTGTCATTCAATTGGTATTGTATTCCGTAACTATCTCTAGTAATTCTTTGATTCATTTCTAATAAGAATTATAAATGTTGAGAAGTACGAATGGTGTTATTTGTTGTCAAATGAGTCTCGCGCAAAACTTGTAATTTCTTAAACATACTCTCGTTTAACCCTAATTTTGGAACGTACAAGGTTGTCCCACGAGCATGCTTTTTGATGGCGAGGAACAGGAATTGAGTTTTGGGTCTTTGGGCTCGATTCAAGGTGAAAGTGGCTAAATGAGACGTGGGCTTTTAACCCGGAGATCGGCCCAATGAATCCTCCCTTGGAGTCGGTTCCCTTTAGGGTTTTATTCGGTTTCTTTTGTTCTTGTTATTTATTATATAAAGACATCTTTAGCTTGTTTTAAAAAGCAGCAGAGTTTTAATAAAGATCGTTATTTTGGAGGTTATTCCAAAGTTTTCTAGGGTTGGTAATTGGCTCTAGGGTTTCAATCAAACATTGGTAATTGGTGTTTGATCTTTGTTAATCGTTGGTAATTGACGATTAGTGTTTATCCAGGTTTAATTCTAACGTTGGTAATTGACTTTAGGGTTTAACCTATCCGCTACGCTATCAAGTGGTATCAAGAGACCAGGAAATCTCAGGATGTCGGATCACAACGATCAACCTCATCCAAACGGCAGACATGGGGCTGAGTTGATCCTCGCGATATCGAGATTGCACGGCTTCGTGAACAGGTTTGAGAACTTCAGATGAATCCATTTCACAGGTACGAAAGGCAATACACGAACACACAGAGTGAGTCCGAAGTTAACGAAGAAGACGAGGAGTATAATCAATTTTTTCATACTCACAGCCGCAACCGTACGCCACCACACCGACCTCATCGAACACCACAACAAACACATGGTGTCGATCCACTTAGGTCGTTGGGTTTTCGCATGGAGATACCAGAATTTGCTGGAGGGGTACAACCAGATGAATTTATTGATTGGCTCCATACAGTGGAACGTGTTTTTCATTTAAAAGAAGTACCAGATTCTTTAAAAGTTAAATTAGTGGCAGTTAAGTTCAAGAAACATGCATCACTTTGGTGGGAACATTTGAAACGTAAACGGGTACAAGAGCGTAAAAACAAAATTGACTCGTGGGATAAGATGAAAAGATTATTACACAAGAAGTTTTTACCAGTTAATCATAGGCAAGATGCGTTTTTAGAGTACCATGCTTTGAAGCAAGGGACTTTAACAGTGGAAGAATATATTCTAGAGTTTGAAAGACTACGTATGCGGTGTGGTGCCGACGAAGAGGAAGAACAAGTTATCACACGGTTTTTGGGTGGTCTACGATCAGATTTAGCAGACGCGGTACAGTTAACCCAATATTATTCGTTTGATGATGTTTGTCAATTGGCATCTCGCATTGAAAAACAACTCAAGTCTCGCGCTTGGTTTACAGCCTCACGGCCCAATCAAACCCGAGGGTTGCCAACTGGAGTCGCAAACACATATAGTTTTAGAAAGGATGGATTGAGTATTACGTTAGCACCCTTTAATCCAAAAGAAACACAAACCGAGGCGTTAATCCTATCTAAGTCCGAGTTTTTTAGTTGTGCTATGTATCCTAAACCAGCGTGGATATTCAGCTTGGTGGTTTTTGAAGAAAACCCATCCGCGCCGGCTTCGCCACCGGTTATCCAGCCTCTTTTAGCCGAATTCCGCGACATTTTCCCAGATGATATTCCGTCTGGTTTACCACTGGAACGCGACATTCAGCATTGCATTGATTTTCAGCCAGGGGCGAGTATTCCAAACAGATCGGCTTATAGGATGAACCCGAAAGAATATCAGGAACTCCATAAACAAGTTTCTGAGTTACTCGACAAAGGTTTTATAATCCAGCTATCTTGGTACCTAAGCCTGGCGGTAAGTATCGTATGTGTATTGATAGTCGTGCTGTTAATAAAATCACTGTGAAGTATCGCTTTCCTATTCCACGTTTTGAGGACCTGATTGATCAGTTACATGGTTCCCAAATCTTTTCCAAAATTGACCTTCGCAGTGGGTATTACCAGATTCGTATGCGACCGGTGGATGAATGGAAAACAGCTTTTAAGACTCGCGATGGGTTGTATGAGTGGATGGTTATGCCCTTTGGTTTGTCTAATGCGCCAAGTACGTTTATGCGCCTCATGAACCATGTTTTTCGTGACTTGATAGGTTCTTGTGTCGTCGTTTATTTCGACGATATTCTCGTGTTTAGTCATAATTTGGAACAACATCAAGCACATCTTCGTTTGGTCTTTTCAATCTTACGAACACAAAAGTTGTTTGCAAACGCAAAAAAATGCCATTTTCTTGCAGATGAAATTGTTTCTTGGGTTATCTTATTTCTGGTGCGGGTATTCGAATGGATGAAAACAAGGTTTCGGCTATCACTACTTGGCCGACTCCCACTACTTTACATGATATTCGAAGTTTTCATGGCGTTGCTTATTTTTATCGGCGTTTTATTAGCAATTTTAGTTCTATTGTTGCGCCGGTGACTGAATTGCTCAAGCGCTCGAAGTTTTCATGGACGACCGAAGCTCAAAAGGCTTTTGATGAGCTTAAACGGTTAGTTACACAGGCGCCGATCCTAGCACTTCCAAATTTTGATAATGCTTTTCAAGTTGAATGTGATGCTTCTGGGATTGGTATTGGTGGTGTTTTAAGTCAGGGGGGCGTCCCATAGCTTATTTTAGTGAGAAATTGAATGATGTTAGACAACGCTATAGTACTTATGATAAGGAGTTTTATGCTATAGTACGAAGTCTTGAATACTGGCGCCATTATTTGTTACCCAATGACTTTGTTTTGTTTTCTGATCATCAAGCGTTGAAGTATATACAAGGGCAAGCCAAGTTGAATCCTCGACATGCAAAGTAGGTTGAAATTTTACAGGCTTATTCTTTCACAATCCAGCATAAAGCTGGTACCGCAAATTCTGTGGCTGATGCCTTTAGTCGTCGTCCATCGCTTCTTTCTAGTGTCACTATCCATGTTCCCGGGCTTGATTCATGGAAGCATTTACATGTTGATGATCCTGATTTCCAGGCTGCTTGGAGTCATACAAGTACATCCGTTTCGGGACTGTTTACACGTCGTGTTGGGCTGTTGTTTAAGGGGTCACAGGTTTGTGTTCCGCAGTCCACTTTTCGTGTTGCTATCATCCTTGAAAGCCATACTGTTGGGTTATCCGGACATTTCGGTAGGGATAAGACGGTTGCCTTAGTTCGTGAACGTTATTACTGGCCGAGACTTGCCGCTGATGTTTCCAATTAATTGAAGCGATGTCGGGTATGTCATATTGCTAAAACGACACATACAAATCAAGGACTCTATACTCCTTTGCCAGTGCCGGAAGGACCGTGGGAGGATGTTAGTCTTGACTTCGTTTTGGGGTTACCACGTACACAGCGACACAAGATTCAATCATGGTGGTTGTTGATCGCTTTTCTAAAATGGCGCATTTTATACCTTGTGCCAAGACTTTTGATGCTTCTCAAGTAGCCCGTTTGTCTTTTGCTGAGATTGTTCGTCTTCATGGTATCCCTAAGACTATTACATCTGATCGTGACGTTAAGTTTGTCGGACATTTTTGGCATTCTCTATGGAAACGCTTGGGGTCTACATTACAGTTTTCAAGTTCTCATCATCCACAAACCGATGGTCAAACTGAAGTTACTAATAGGAGTTTGGGTAATTTGCTTTGGAGTTTGGTTGGTGAGAAACCCAAGCTGTAGGATTTGGTCTTGCCTCAAGCCGAGTTTGCTTATAATAGGTCCTTTCATAAGTCGACTGGCAAGAGTCCATTTTTTATAGTTTATGGTCGTAACCCATTCATGCCTCTTGATTTAGCGGCTCCCATTGACGTGAATGCTATTAGTACTGATGGTGATGTTCGTGCTGTTCAAATACAAGAGTTACACCAACAAGTTCGTGCTCAAATTGCTAAACATAATCTACAGTATCAGGAACGTGCTAATAAACATCGCACTCAAGTAGTTTTTGAACCTGGTGATTTGGTTTGGGTGCACTTGCGTCGCGCGCGTTTTCCTCAGGGACGGTTTGGTAAGCTTCATCCTCGCGCTGATGGTCCGTTTCGGGTTCTACAACGCATTGGTGATAATGCTTACAAAATAGACTTACCAGGACACTACAAGGTTTCCGCCACTTTTAATGTTGCTGATCTTTCTCCGTACGAGGGCGATTTCAATGATGATGACTCGGGGACGAGTCCTTTTCAAGTCGGGGAGGATGATGGCGAGGGACAGGAATTGAGTTTTGGGTCTTTGGGCTCGATTCAAGGTGAAAGTGGCTAAATGAGGCGTGGGCTTTTAACCCGGAGATTGGCCCAATGAATCCTCCCTTGGAGTCGGTTCCCTTTAGGGTTTTATTCGGTTTCTTTTGTTCTTGTTATTTATTATATAAAGACATCTTTAGCTTGTTTTAAAAAGCAACAGAGTTTTAATAAAGATCGTTATTTTGGAGGTTATTCCAAAGTTTTCTAGGGTTGGTAATTGGCTCTAGGGTTTCAATCAAACATTGGTAATTGGTGTTTGATCTTTGTTAATCGTTGGTAATTGACGATTAGTGTTTATCCAGGTTTAATTCTAACCTTGGTAATTGACTTTAGGGTTTAACCTATCTAATCCAGGTTTAATTCTAACCTTGGTAATTGACTTTAGGGTTTAACCTATCCGCTACGCTATCACTTTTCCACTAATGATTACTAAAATAAATTTATTCTGGAAGCTGTCTGTGTTAAAAGTAGACGTGTATACGCTAAGCATATTTTTCTTTAATGTGACCAACTTTGTAGTGACAAAACATACAAGTGTTTCTATGAATCACCAACCTTGACAATGTGGAGTTGTGCTAGACAATGAGGAATTGAAATGATGTGACGTTACAGTTCATTTGATAAGTTGATGATTATTTAATTGCACTTCATTGTGAACTGAAGTAAAAGATAAAATAGGAATTGAACAAAACATTGTATTATTGTAGTATATCTGGCATGTGGTATTGGGTTACTTTTTGCTGTGAATTTGAGTAATTTTTGTTATTGTTTCGAGTCACTTGTTTCTGATGATTTGGGTCATCATATGACCACCACCCAACTTTTTATAGGTAAATTACCCGCTACATTCTGTTAATTACAATGCTAACGGCTTTCAACTACACTAACTTTAAACCAAAACTCATTGTATACTACACTAACGCACTGCAACTCACATGACAAACTTAAATTGGTTCAAAACCATCTCACCTAAAAGATCTTGACATACTATTCAAAAACACATGTACACACTGAAATATATATAAAAAGGGAATTCAATCTCGTGTTCAAACATTTGCTTTTTTCCTTATAATACATGGCTTCACTACATTGTATGTGTTAAATTTGTGCAAAATAATTCAGATGCAACATGCAATTCATAACACGTAAAACCAAAAATCACGAGCAACATGCAATGCAAACTATTTAGCGGCCGCTTTGTGTGGGTACCTTGCTTGGGCATAACACATATACACATTTGTCTATTAAGAGAGTATTTAATTAGTAATATGACACCGAACGACACGCCCCTTTGAAGCCCAAAAGGATGGTAAAAATAGCATCGCATTAAAGTTTATCTCCAAACATTCTTATTGAATGTTGTAAATAAATCCAATCAACAACCAATGAAGATTGATGAAGTGTACGGATGTATTACTGGGTAACTACTCCTTTGGTAGTTATTATATGGCGGCTAAGACTAACTGCCAAGGGAAATTTGCCCTGCAATCCATCAATTTTACATGACTGTCCGTACCTTATCGAAAAAACAAGCATTGGCAACTCCATATGTCACATTGTTGCAAAAGAACTGTGAATTAAACAGTAGGAAATTCCAATTCGCGTCAAGTTTAAAAATGATACATGAAGAACAATACATCATGGGTACGTACTACACATCGATCCCCACCACCAATCACACTTGTTCACTAAATTTTCTTCACCTTTAATGTTGCATGTGTTAAAAGTTACGTATAAACATTAATATGTAAATGTCTAGTATCGAACCCGAGACCTCGGGATTGCACACTTTACAAACAAGAATAATGTATAATAAATATATATATATGTTAAATGTATCGTATATATGTATTTATAAACACTTAATGGACTAAATGGTCGTTAGTTATTAAACGTATGGACTAACTATCATTAGGGACAAAAGGAAAAGGACTAGGATGTAATTTGGAAGTCAAGAAGGATCTAGAACACCCATGGGATGCCTAGGCCGGTCGAACCCAACCCACAAGGGTCGACCCATGCTTTCTTGAGCTCCAAGATTCACCTAGTATAAATACAAGGCCTTGGGGTTAAACCTAATTATCTCTTGTGCACACACACAAAACCCTAAAGTTTTCTTTTCCCTTTTTCTCTCTTGGCCGATCGGTTCACCCCCCTCCAAGGGTTCTTGGATCGATTTTTTAAAGCAAAATTAAGTGTTTTGTTTACTTGCATCAAACCTTTATTCATTGGTAGTTTGTGTGTACAAGAACGAGGTAATTACTTACTTTAGTAATTATCAAGAGATCGATAAACAAAACGGTTAGGGGTTTATCATTGATCTAATTGTACAAGAATCAAGGTTTATTTGAAGTGCATCGGGTACGTTTACTATTTATGTTTTAGTTAATCTTTATACGTGTTATTATTGATCCTTGCTTCCGCGTATGTGTTATATTGATTGTCAAACTATAACAGTGGCATCACGAGCCATGGATAACATGTAATTGATTACTAAAACGTAATAAAAATCGGATCTTTAATTGTTTTAGATACATGTTTTTTTCTAGGGTTTTTTCTTTAATTTTTTTTATAAAAATTTAAACCCTAACCCTAATTTTGGGGAGGGGGTCGATTTCCACTATAAACCCTAATTAGGGTTTGTGGTTTTCTTGATTAAATTGTAATCATATAGAAACCCTAGGTCTTTAACCGGTTTTTGTGAACGTACTTGTGACCTATGTGCTAATTGTTAGGTTAATCCATGACGAAACATGCATGTTAGTCATGGATCTTGTTTGATTATTTATTTGTCACATGTTTTTAAATAGATCTTAAATTGGGGAAGACTCCAATCAATTAATATATTAAAATCAATTTATATGCTATGTGGTGTGTATATTGATTTTGGCCTACGCAATTGATACGTCAATGTATGTGACTCTCCTCCATTAAGAGGAGAAGGCCTTACCTAGAATTGATTTTATTAGGATCTTTTTAACAAGGTTTGCATGTGGCTAATTGTTTCACGTTTTAATTATTAGTTGTTTATTTTTCTTTAAATTACTTGTTTTTATTGTTTTCTTAATTGTTTGACTTGATGTAAGCAATAAAAAGGGTGATTTTCATAAAAGAAAATAATATAGACTAATAACGGTGAAACTAAAGTGATAAAGTAAGAATCTTGCAAGGTCTTAAGTGCCGATAGTGGTCCGATTCGCACGGTAATCAGCTCCCAGGCGAGACTAGAAAAATTCATACTTTATTACATGATTTTGAGATTGAATCCATAAAATTTTGCTTGATTGATGTTTTGTACAAATATGCTTTTAAAATTAAGTTCTTTAAGACGATATTCATAACCGTGATTTGAAGACTTAGAAAACAGCCTTAGAGTCTGCCTTGGTTATCACAATCTTGAATATGTCTTAAACGAATTACTTTTAAAATCATAATTGTAGAAAGTCATCTTAGGGTTTGTTAAACCTCAAGTAAAACTTTGTGTATTAATTTCACGAATTGGTAATAAACAAGTTTTGAAAACTTATGCTATAAAGATGAGTGCATGCATCTTTATACATATTTTGATTTACACATCAAAAATAAATACCCTTATAATTTAAGTTACATGCCATCTATCTATAAGAAACACTTGGAATTTTAATTTAGTAAACGTGAGACCTAGGCTAAATTACTATAACAAGGTAAAATTCTTTTAACGCGTGAGACCATAATTGTAATTTTACAGTTTCTAAGGTAGACGACTTAATTAAGTTGTGCGTGAGACCTAGAACTTAAGGCATGAGATGGGATGAAACATGCTTACAAGGCAAATTGATGAATCAATTTGATGTAATTCCCATAATGATCTAGGAATTGGAAATCTTGTTTGCCAATTATTGTTCGACAGATTACTATCTTTTGTACTTTCACCACTAGCAGATCAACTGATGTGGTGGAACTATGTAAAGTTAGATCCTAGGTTTTCAAGAAAATTTTGGTGGTTATATGAATATAGCTATGGGTATTTTATTTTCTTGAAGATATTTATTATCGAAAACACTAATGTTTGAACTTTTATCTGTAGATATGGCTCAACCCGATACCCCATCTGTGATTTCTGCTTTCAAGAGTCATCTTGAGAGAGAAAAACTGACTGGAAAGAATTTCAATGATTGGTACCTCTCACTTAGAATTGTCTTGAGGTCGACCGGTAAGATGGATTATTTGACCGAAGAATGCCCAGCTGAGCCTGCTGCTACTGAACCAGAAGCAGTTAAGGCGACATGAAGGGTGGAACATGCTAAGTTTAATGAGGTTGCTTGTTTAATGCTCACTAGCATGAGTGCTCAGTTACAAAAGAAGTTTGAGTACTTTTTCCCTAAAGATATGCTTTATGTTCTTAGGCAATCTTATGAGAAACCACCTGCAGTTGAATTGTATGATAAATTGGACAAGCTACATAACTGCAAGCATGGTGATGGTAAACCAGTTGAAGATTATGTCGGGTATGTCATATTGCTAAAACGACACATACAAATCAAGGACTCTATACTCCTTTGCCAGTGCCGGAAGGACCGTGGGAGGATGTTAGTCTTGACTTCGTTTTGGGGTTACCACGTACACAGCGACAGAAAGATTCAATCATGGTGGTTGTTGATCGCTTTTCTAAAATGGCGCATTTTATACCTTGTGCCAAGACTTTTGATGCTTCTCAAGTAGCCCGTTTGTCTTTTGCTGAGATTGTTCGTCTTCATGGTATCCCTAAGACTATTACATCTGATCGTGACGTTAAGTTTGTCGGACATTTTTGGCGTTCTCTATGGAAACGCTTGGGGTCTACATTACAGTTTTCAAGTTCTCATCATCCACAAACCGATGGTCAAACTGAAGTTACTAATAGGAGTTTGGGTAATTTGCTTTGGAGTTTGGTTGGTGAGAAACCCAAGCTGTAGGATTTGGTCTTGCCTCAAGCCGAGTTTGCTTATAATAGGTCCTTTCATAAGTCGACTGGCAAGAGTCCATTTTTTATAGTTTATGGTCGTAACCCATTCATGCCTCTTGATTTAGCGGCTCCCATTGACGTGAATGCTATTAGTACTGATGGTGATGTTCGTGCTGTTCAAATACAAGAGTTACACCAACAAGTTCGTGCTCAAATTGCTAAACATAATCTACAGTATCAGGAACGTGCTAATAAACATCGCACTCAAGTAGTTTTTGAACCTGGTGATTTGGTTTGGGTGCACTTGCGTCGCGCGCGTTTTCCTCAGGGACGGTTTGGTAAGCTTCATCCTCGCGCTGATGGTCCGTTTCGGGTTCTACAACGCATTGGTGATAATGCTTACAAAATAGACTTACCAGGACACTACAAGGTTTCCGCCACTTTTAATGTTGCTGATCTTTCTCCGTACGAGGGCGATTTCAATGATGATGACTCGGGGACGAGTCCTTTTCAAGTCGGGGAGGATGATGGCGAGGGACAGGAATTGAGTTTTGGGTCTTTGGGCTCGATTCAAGGTGAAAGTGGCTAAATGAGGCGTGGGCTTTTAACCCGGAGATTGGCCCAATGAATCCTCCCTTGGAGTCGGTTCCCTTTAGGGTTTTATTCGGTTTCTTTTGTTCTTGTTATTTATTATATAAAGACATCTTTAGCTTGTTTTAAAAAGCAACAGAGTTTTAATAAAGATCGTTATTTTGGAGGTTATTCCAAAGTTTTCTAGGGTTGGTAATTGGCTCTAGGGTTTCAATCAAACATTGGTAATTGGTGTTTGATCTTTGTTAATCGTTGGTAATTGACGATTAGTGTTTATCCAGGTTTAATTCTAACCTTGGTAATTGACTTTAGGGTTTAACCTATCTAATCCAGGTTTAATTCTAACCTTGGTAATTGACTTTAGGGTTTAACCTATCCGCTACGCTATCACTTTTCCACTAATGATTACTAAAATAAATTTATTCTGGAAGCTGTCTGTGTTAAAAGTAGACGTGTATACGCTAAGCATATTTTTCTTTTAATGTGACCAACTTTGTAGTGACAAAACATACAAGTGTTTCTATGAATCACCAACCTTGACAATGTGGAGTTGTGCTAGACAATGAGGAATTGAAATGATGTGACGTTACAGTTCATTTGATAAGTTGATGATTATTTAATTGCACTTCATTGTGAACTTAAGTAAAAGATAAAATAGGAATTGAACAAAACATTGTATTATTGTAGTATATCTGGCATGTGGTATTGGGTTACTTTTTGCTGTGAATTTGAGTAATTTTTGTTATTGTTTCGAGTCACTTGTTTCTGATGATTTGGGTCATCATATGACCACCACCCAACTTTTTATAGGTAAATTACCCGCTACATTCTGTTAATTACAATGCTAACGGCTTTCAACTACACTAACTTTAAACCAAAACTCATTGTATACTACACTAACGCACTGCAACTCACATGACAAACTTAAATTGGTTCAAAACCATCTCACCTAAAAGATCTTGACATACTATTCAAAAACACATGTACACACTGAAATATATATAAAAAGGGAATTCAATCTCGTGTTCAAACATTTGCTTTTTTCCTTATAATACATGGCTTCACTACATTGTATGTGTTAAATTTGTGCAAAATAATTCAGATGCAACATGCAATTCATAACACGTAAAACCAAAAATCACGAGCAACATGCAATGCAAACTATTTAGCGGCCGCTTTGTGTGGGTACCTTGCTTGGGCATAACACATATACACATTTGTCTATTAAGAGAGTATTTAATTAGTAATATGACACCGAACGACACGCCCCTTTGAAGCCCAAAAGGATGGTAAAAATAGCATCGCATTAAAGTTTATCTCCAAACATTCTTATTGAATGTTGTAAATAAATCCAATCAACAACCAATGAAGATTGATGAAGTGTACGGATGTATTACTGGGTAACTACTCCTTTGGCAGTTATTATATCGCGGCTAAGACTAACTGCCAAGGGAAATTTGCCCTGCAATCCATCAATTTTACATGACTGTCCGTACCTTATCGAAAAAACAAGCATTGGCAACTCCATATGTCACATTGTTGCAAAAGAACTGTGAATTAAACAGTAGGAAATTCCAATTCGCGTCAAGTTTAAAAATGATACATGAAGATCAATACATCATGGGTACGTACTACACATCGATCCCCACCACCAATCACACTTGTTCACTAAATTTTCTTCACCTTTAATGTTGCATGTGTTAAAAGTTACGTATAAACATTAATATGTAAATGTCTAGTATCGAACCCGAGACCTCGGGATTGCACACTTTACAAACAAGAATAATGTATAATAAATATATATATGTTAAATGTATCGTATATATGTATTTATAAACACTTAATGGACTAAATGGTCGTTAGTTATTAAACGTATGGACTAACTATCATTAGGGACAAAAGGAAAAGGACTAGGATGTAATTTGGAAGTCAAGAAGGATCTAGAACACCCATGGGATGCCTAGGCCGGTCGAACCCAACCCACAAGGGTCGACCCATGCTTTCTTGAGCTCCAAGATTCACCTAGTATAAATACAAGGCCTTGGGGTTAAACCTAATTATCTCTTGTGCACACACACAAAACCCTAAAGTTTTCTTTTCCCTTTTTCTCTCTTGGCCGATCGGTTCACCCCCCTCCAAGGGTTCTTGGATCGATTTTTTAAAGCAAAATTAAGTGTTTTGTTTACTTGCATCAAACCTTTATTCGTTGGTAGTTTGTGTGTACAAGAACGAGGTAATTACTTACTTTAGTAATTATCAAGAGATCGATAAACAAAACGGTTAGGGGTTTATCATTGATCTAATTGTACAAGAATCAAGGTTTATTTGAAGTGCATCGGGTACGTTTACTATTTATGTTTTAGTTAATCTTTATACGTGTTATTATTGATCCTTGCTTCCGCGTATGTGTTATATTGATTGTCAAACTATAACAGTGGCATCACGAGCCATGGATAACATGTAATTGATTACTAAAACGTAATAAAAATCGGATCTTTAATTGTTTTAGATACATGTTTTTTTCTAGGGTTTTTTCTTTAATTTTTTTTATAAAAATTTAAACCCTAACCCTAATTTTGGGGAGGGGGTCGATTTCCACTATAAACCCTAATTAGGGTTTGTGGTTTTCTTGATTAAATTGTAATCATATAGAAACCCTAGGTCTTTAACCGGTTTTTGTGAACGTACTTGTGACCTATGTGCTAATTGTTAGGTTAATCCATGACGAAACATGCATGTTAGTCATGGATCTTGTTTGATTATTTATTTGTCACATGTTTTTAAATAGATCTTAAATTGGGGAAGACTCCAATCAATTAATATATTAAAATCAATTTATATGCTATGTGGTGTGTATATTGATTTTGGCCTACGCAATTGATACGTCAATGTATGTGACTCTCCTCCATTAAGAGGAGAAGGCCTTAATTGATTACATGCGTAATTATACCTAGAATTGATTTTATTAGGATCTTTTTAACAAGGTTTGCATGTGGCTAATTGTTTCACGTTTTAATTATTAGTTGTTTATTTTTCTTTAAATTACTTGTTTTTATTGTTTTCTTAATTGTTTGACTTGATGTAAGCAATAAAAAGGGTGATTTTCATAAAAGAAAATAATATAGACTAATAACGGTGAAACTAAAGTGATAAAGTAAGAATCTTGCAAGGTCTTAAGTGCCGATAGTGGTCCGATTCGCACGGTAATCAGCTCCCAGGCGAGACTAGAAAAATTCATACTTTATTACATGATTTTGAGATTGAATCCATAAAATTTTGCTTGATTGATGTTTTGTACAAATATGCTTTTAAAATTAAGTCCTTTAAGACGATATTCATAACCGTGATTTGAAGACTTAGAAAACAGCCTTAGAGTCTGCCTTGGTTATCACAATCTTGAATATGTCTTAAACGAATTACTTTTAAAATCATAATTGTAGAAAGTCATCTTAGGGTTTGTTAAACCTCAAGTAAAACTTTGTGTATTAATTTCACGAATTGGTAATAAACAAGTTTTGAAAACTTATGCTATAAAGATGAGTGCATGCATCTTTATACATATTTTGATTTACACATAAAAAATAAATACCCTTATAATTTAAGTTACATGCCATCTATCTATAAGAAACACTTGGAATTTTAATTTAGTAAACGTGAGACCTAGGCTAAATTACTATAACAAGGTAAAATTCTTTTAACGCGTGAGACCATAATTGTAATTTTACAGTTTCTAAGGTAGACGACTTAATTAAGTTGTGCGTGAGACCTAGAACTTAAGGCATGAGATGGGATGAAACATGCTTACAAGGCAAATTGATGAATCAATTTGATGTAATTCCCATAATGATCTAGGAATTGGAAATCTTGTTTGCCAATTATTGTTCGACAGATTACTATCTTTTGTACTTTCACCACTAGCAGATCAACTGATGTGGTGGAACTATGTAAAGTTAGATCCTAGGTTTTCAAGAAAATTTTGGTGGTTATATGAATATAGCTATGGGTATTTTATTTTCTTGAAGATATTTATTATCGAAAACACTAATGTTTGAACTTTTATCTGTAGATATGGCTCAACCCGATACCCCATCTGTGATTTCTGCTTTCAAGAGTCATCTTGAGAGAGAAAAACTGACTGGAAAGAATTTCAATGATTGGTACCTCTCACTTAGAATTGTCTTGAGGTCGACCGGTAAGATGGATTATTTGACCGAAGAATGCCCAGCTGAGCCTGCTGCTACTGAACCAGAAGCAGTTAAGGCGACATGAAGGGTGGAACATGCTAAGTTTAATGAGGTTGCTTGTTTAATGCTCACTAGCATGAGTGCTCAGTTACAAAAGAAGTTTGAGTACTTTTTCCCTAAAGATATGCTTTATGTTCTTAGGCAATCTTATGAGAAACCACCTGCAGTTGAATTGTATGATAAATTGGACAAGCTACATAACTGCAAGCATGGTGATGGTAAACCAGTTGAAGATTATGTAACTGAGATGAAGGAATCTTTTGATCAGCTTCACAGAATTGGATTTGGTTACCCTGACAATGTGCAAGTGCACTTGATCAACAGGTCCCTTAACAAGGACTTTGCTGGTTTTGTGCAGAATTTCAACATGCACTGCTCGGGGAAGACAGTCTCAGAATTACTCGCACTGCTTGTTGAATATGAGAAAAGTCTACCAGCCAAGGTCAAGGCTCCTACCCCGCAAGTGTTGGCAATTCATGGTGGGAGAATCCAGAAGAAATCGCATGTGAACAAAGGCAAAGGGAAGGGTAACAAAGGCAAGCAGGTCATGGCCTATCAACCTGAATCCAAGATGAAGCAACATCAGCCTAAGCAGAAAAAGGTGAATCCACCAAACAAGAAGGATCAGGCATGTCACCATTGTCATGAAAAGGGCCATTGGAAGCGCAATTGCCCTCTCTACATTCATGACTTGCGACTCAAGAAGCAGGGGAATGAAGCTGGTAACCCCAGCTCATCAGGTGCGTTCTTTATGATTGAATTATTCACTCTTACTCCTAAATTGAATTCATGGGTATATGATACGGGATGTGGCATTCATATTTGCAATACCTTGCAGGGGTTTAGAGTTGAGAGAAAGCTGGCCTATGGACAACAATTCTTGCACGTTGGTAACGGAGCACATGCAGGAGTTGAAGCTATAGGAGTTTATGATTTAGTGTTGCCTTCGGGCTTAGTACTATCTTTAAATAATTGTCATTATGCACCGTCAATTGTTAGAGGTGTAATTTCATTTTCATGTTTGTTGAACCTTGGTTTTGAGCATACTATTTCAAGCAATGGAATTTCAGTTTCCTTAAATGGTGTTTTTATTTTAATGCTATTGCTGTGAATGGTGTCTTTGAAATTGATATGAATGATAATGATAATGCTTTTGTTAAAAATAATTCAATTTATAGCATCAACAATAAGAGAATCAAGAAAGGTCTGGATTCGTCTTATCTTTGGCATTGTCGACTTGCTCACATTGGCAAAGATCGCATGAAAAAGCTGCAACATGATGGGTTTTTAGAAAAGATCAATGATGAATCATTTGATAAATGCAAATCTTGCATTGCTGGGAAGATGACTAAGAAACCCTTTAAAAATAGGATTGAAAGGGCGAATGATCTACTTGGTCTTATTCACACAGATGTGTGTGGACCACTTAGACATGTGTCAAGGAGAGGTGCTAGCTACTTCTTAACATTTACAAATGACTACAGCCATTATGGTTATGTTTATTTACTTAAACATAAACATGAGGTGTTTGAGACATTCAAAGTGTTTAAAGCAGAAGTAGAGTTGCAACTAGGAAAGAAGATTAAAGCTCTTCGATCCGATAGAGGTGGTGAATACCTGAGTCAAGAGTTTATAGATTACTTAGCAAAGGAGGGAATTGTCCAGCACCTTACTTCTCCATATACTCCACAACAAAATGGTGTATCTGAAAGAAGGAATCGTACATTGCAAGATATGATACGATCTATGTTTAATCTAACAACTCTTCCTTACTCGTTTTGGGATTATGCCTTGGAATCTGCAGTTCGCATTTTAAATATGGTTCCAACAAAGAAGGTTGATAAGACTCCATATGAGGTATGGACTGGAAAAGCTCCTAACTTGTCTTATCTTAAGGTCTGGGGTTGTGAGGCGTATGTTAAACGTGACTCAGCAGACAAACTCCAACAAAGATCTGTAAAGTGCATCTTCGTAGGATACCCTAAGGAAACTATGGGTTACTACTTTTATTACCCAGCTGAAAACAAAATTTTTGTTGCAAGGTATGGAGACTTCTTAGAAAAGGAGCTCATATCTCAAGAATTCAGTGGGAGAGTATATGATCTGGAAGACGATCATGAAGATGTAACACCTTCTGAAAACACTAGCCAACTTCCTGAAGAACCTGAAAGTTTAGGACCTCCACCAGAAGTTGAAGTGGTTCCTGTTCGCAGATCTTCAAGATCTGTGAAGGCTCCTACACGTCTATGTCTAAACGTGGAGTGTGATGACAACTTGACAGGGGATCTTGATGAACCTACAAGTTATAAAGCTGCTATGAATAGTCCTGAAAAGGAAAAATGGCAGGGAGCTATGAATGGGAAAATGCAATCCATGAAAGACAATGAAGTCTGGGAAGAAGTAGACCTACCTCTGGGTGCCAAGCTAGTTGGGAGTAAATGGCTCTTCAAGAAAAAGACTGATATGGATGGCATTGTACACACCTATAAGGCCCGTTTGGTAGCTAAAGGCTATACTCAAACTTTTGGTGTTGACTATGAGGAGACCTTTTCTCCTGTAGCTGACATAAGGGCAATTAGGATTCTTATAGCCATAGCTGCTTACTATGACTATGAGATTTGGCAAATGGATGTCAAAACCGCCTTCTTAAATGGTCGCCTAGATGAAGACATCTATATGGCGCAGCCTGAGGGGTTTGTGAATCCAGAATTCCCAGATCGTGTATGCAAGCTTAAAAGATCCATTTATGGATTAAAGCAAGCATCACGACAATGGAATAAAAGATTTGATAGTGAGATTAAGAAGTATGGATTCACTCAAAATCTTGATGAGCCATGTGTATATCACAAAGCTAGTGGGAGTAATGTAATTTTCCTTATATTATATGTCGATGACATATTGATCATGGGGAACGACATTCCAAGTTTGCAAAAGGTTAAGGCATATCTTGGAAGTTGTTTTTCTATGAAAGATCTAGGGGAAGCTGCATTTATTCTAGGAATCAAGATATATAGATATAGATCTCAGCGATTAATTGGATTAAGCCAAAGTGCTTACATTGATAAAATATTGAAGAGATTCAGTATGCAAAATTCCAAGAAAGGATATTTGCCGATGCAAGAACAAAATGGCTTGAGCAACAAAGTTTGTGCTTCAACACCTCAAGAGGTGCAACGCATGAAGAGAGTCCCTTACGCTTCAGCTGTGGGATCTATTATGTATGCGGTGAAAAGCACAAGGCCTGATGTGGCATTTGCTCAGAATTTAACCAGTCGATATCAACAGAATCCAGGTGAGAAACACTGGACTGCTGTTAAGAATATTCTTAAGTACCTTAGGGCTACTAAAGAGATGTTCTTGGTTTATGGGGGTACTCCATTTGCAGAACTTGATGTAACAGGTTACTGCGATGCTTCTTGGAAAGGTGATAAAGATGATACAAAGTCTCAGACGGGTTATGTCTTTGTCATTAATGGAGGAGCTGTTGATTGGAGGAGCAGAAAGCAGAGTGTACTAGCGATGTCTGCTATAGAAAGTGAGTATATAGCTGCTTCAGAAGCTGCAATGGAAGCTGTTTGGATTAGGAAGTTTGTTTCAGGGCTTGGGGTTATGCCTTCGATTCAGCGACCTATAAAAATGTATTGTGATAACTCAGCTGCAATTACATTTGCCAATGAACCTGGAATCATGAAAGGCACCAGACATTTCCCGATTAAGCACCACTATGTCAGAGAACAAGTTGAAATAGGTGAAATCGAAATGCTCAAAGTTCACACAGATGATAACTTAGCTGATCAATTTACAAAACCTTTACCTGGCACCAAGCTTTACAAGCATGCTGAAGGAATAGGACTTAAATTAGCTGATAGTTTGATGCCCATTTGTGATTAGTATTTGGATAAAGGATGTAATGTACAATTATTAATTTTAATGAAATAAAATATTGGTTATGTTTATTTATTCATTGTCTTAATAATATATCCTATATTTGCATGTTTAAGATCCGTGAATAATTTATTATTCTAAATAGTCCGTTGTCGATTAATGATATGGGAATATCATTAAACTAAGACAATTTTGAGTATTGGTTAAGGATATACTTGAAAGTATATTGATGCGTAGTCATACCAATTTCACATGATATTCAATGAATTGAGTATTGGACTTATACCAACAATATGATTTAAATTTATTGTGAGAATCATATTTAATAGTTATCCTCAGACTTGAGATACCAGATAAGTGTCATGGATGTAGTGCATTTTGTGGAGCAATCTACCGCTTACCGTAACTGGAAGTCATAAGGGTTGTTTTCAGAATGTTGCAAAGTTCATGGGTTATTCTTGTAGTCAAGAGAGAATTCGTTCCTTCTGATTTGTTCAGAAGTTTAATACTGCTGGGCCCCTCGTAGGGTTGACAAAATGTTTGCGTGGCCACGCCCAAAGTCTATCTGGAATACGTTCAGATGTTTTGGTAATTTTGTTCAATCATAAAGAGACGAGAAACAGAATTTAATAAAGAACCTCACATCTTTATTAATGTAGTATTAGAGGCGAAAGGATAATAATAATGATGAATCATTAAAGGTTTTCCAGGAAACCTAGCTCAGGTCGAACTAGGGGCATTGGAGTGTTGCAAGACGCTAACCAATGTCATTTTACTATTAATGGATATACGAGTGGGAGCTGTTAAAAGTTACGTATAAACATTAATATGTAAATGTCTAGTATCGAACCCGAGACCTCGGGATTGCACACTTTACAAACAAGAATAATGTATAATAAATATATATATGTTAAATGTATCGTATATATGTTTTTACAAACACTTAATGGACTAAATGGTCGTTAGTTATTAAACGTATGGACTAACTATCATTAGGGACAAAAGGAAAAGGACTAGGATGTAATTTGGAAGTCAAGAAGGATCTAGAACACCCATGGGATGCCTAGGCCGGTCGAACCCAACCCACAAGGGTCGACCCATGCTTTCTTGAGCTCCAAGATTCACCTAGTATAAATACAAGGCCTTGGGGTTAAACCTAATTATCTCTTGTGCACACACACAAAACCCTAAAGTTTTCTTTTCCCTTTTTCTCTCTTGGCCGATCGGTTCACCCCCCTCCAAGGGTTCTTGGATCGATTTTTTAAAGCAAAATTAAGTGTTTTGTTTACTTGCATCAAACCTTTATTCGTTGGTAGTTTGTGTGTACAAGAACGAGGTAATTACTTACTTTAGTAATTATCAAGAGATCGATAAACAAAACGGTAAGGGGTTTATCATTGATCTAATTGTACAAAAATCAAGGTTTATTTGAAGTGCATCGGGTACGTTTACTATTTATGTTTTAGTTAATCTTTATACGTGTTATTATTGATCCTTGCTTCCGCGTATGTGTTATATTGATTGTCAAACTCTAACAGCATGTAACCTTTAAACTATTTTCAGTTCATATATACATATTTAAAAGAGCAAATAATACATGTCGTTTAAATTAGATCTAGTAAAACTAGAAACTAAAGAAAGTTTACAAATTTAAAACTATAAAGTGATAAAGTTTATAGTTAGGGAAAGAAAATAGATGATGATAATCTTTGCTTATACACTTAAAAAAGGATGATGATGATGAAAATTGTGGTTACATTTAACGAGAGGCTGCATCTAGAGGATAAGGATCGAAACCTCGACCATTGTGTCCAAAAGAGAGAGGTTTTCCAATCGTTCCAACCCTACTACGGTTTTTGGTTACACTTGAAATGCATCTAACATCGAATTTCTTTATTAGTGGGCCGCTTTATTCCAGTAGCCCAAACATACGTACTTTTTACCTACGCAAATGAATTCATGACACTATATAAACACATGCAACTAACATCGTACCCAACAATGGTGGTTTTTGTTTATATTTGAGGTTTAGTTTATCGTACCTGTTTTATATTGTTCGATCTTAATTATGTTGTCACCATAGCAACCCTCATATATAATCACTGTTTTTGTTTTTCTTTCGCCCGAATGCAAAGAGTTTTGAAGGTGAGTTGTCTTATTTAGTGCAAGAACATATATTATCATCCATCAAAGAATCATATGGACCAGATAATTTACATAGAGAATATGGTTTTATGTCATTCTCATGGTAAATAAGTACAGGGACTATTTCTGTACTTATTTCTTATAGTTTGGTATGTTTAGCTGTATTTGGCAGGTTTATATTCTTGAAGGGCTGAAGTGGAAATTGGCTCTATATAAAGCTCTCATCCCCAGCTCACTCTCTCATAACTTAATCTCTCTCAATATACGATTAGGGTTTCTCTCTTATTGCAACACAGTGTTATTGTATTGGTATTGTGATCATCTTGATCATCTAGTATTGGTTCTAGTAAAGGTCTGAGAGTTGTAGTGAGGATACATTGTATTCATATTCTTGTAGTGTGATAGTTGGATCCTTCTGAAGGGGACAACTGGTTTTCTTGTGTATTCTGTTTGGTGAGCACATAGTTGTGGACTCATCTTCTTGATACTATTAGTAATAAAAGATATTCACCAAGGGGTGGTTGGCTGGGTGAAAACTTGTGTTGTGGTTGTTGTTTAAGCGCTGATCTATAGTTTTTACATGGTATCAGAGCCTCGGTTTTGATCTCCGTTGGCTCTTGATATTTTTAGGGTTTGGTTAAGATTTGGGGTTTCTTGATTGACTTGCAATTGGTGTTGATTGTGGCTGTTTTCTTTACGACCGAAGGTTGAATCGTTGATTTTCTCAACGGTTTTTGGTGATTCTTGATTTTCAGTTAGGGTTTCTTGAAACCCTAATTTGGAATTTGGGGAACTTGATTCTTGGTGATCTGTGGAGGTTTCTGGTTGATTATCTTGGTTATCAACAGTCTTGACTAAGTGAATCAAGGCTGTTGGTGTTTGGTTCTTGGTATTTCTGCTGCGATTTAAGAGCTCTGTAAGTTTTTTTCTTCTTTTAAACCCCTGAACACTTTAGTGGTGACACTGCAAACTCAGGGGGGTAACATCTTGACCTACTTCCGTGAGAAGCAAGGATACCTGCTCTTCCCCCTGACAGGTGTGAAACTGGGTGTTTCAGTTTGGTTTAGGTGTGAGTTTTTAGTTTTTCTTTGTAGTTTAAGTCTGTTCTTTGAGTCTAGGTCGTTGGAAGATAGGTTCTTGGGCAGTCTTGGAAGTCTGGTGATTGTTGGTTTAATTGTTTTGTTAAGTTGTTTGTTTATCTGTTTGTTTAGTTATTCTTTGATTGTCTGCTTTTTTTTTACTTGTTCTGTTATTATGGCTGAACAAGTTCTTATTAGTAGTTTAGATGCTGGTAATCCTCTTCACTTGCATGCTAATGATAATTCCAACTTAGCTTTGGTTAATGTGAAATTGACTGGTGCTGAAAATTATAAAATGTGGTCTACTGCTATGAAAATTGCTTTAAGAGGGAAAAATAAGATGGGTTTTATTGATGGTACTTGTGTTAAACCTGTTACTAGTGTTGTACTTTCTCAGCAATAGGAAAGATGCAATGCTATTGTTTTAGGATGGATTCTTGGATCTTTGTCCCAAGAGTTGTACCTTGGACAAGTCTATTCTAAGATTGCATCTGAAGTTTGGGATGAGTTGAAAGAAACTTATGACAAAATGGATGGTTCTGTTATTTTTAATTTGGTTCATAAGATAAATGAGTTAAAACAAGGTGATTTGTCTGTCCCAGAATATTATCATAAACTCAAATCCCTTTGGAGAGAGTTTGATATTCTGACTTTATTGCCTGCTTGTACTTGTGCTGCTCATGAGGATACTCTTAAGCATAATCAACTTGTTAGACTCATGCAGTTTCTTATGGGATTGAATGATGTGTATCAAAATGTCAGGAGTAATTTGTTGTCTAGAGATCCTTTACCTGATGTAAAGGATGCTTTTGCTGTTGTCTCCAGAGAAGAATCTCATAGAGGTTTTTCTCCTGGTTCTCTGAGTGTTAAAAGTGTTTTACTGTTAAGAATAATGCTAATACTAGTAACAATTCTAATTCTAATTCTAATAGTAATAACAGAAGAGATAACACTAATAATAATAGAGGTCCTAATCCTAATCTTTTGTGCAAACATTGTGGATTAATTGGTCACACTATTGATAGGTGTTTTGAACTAAATGGTTATCCTCCTGGTTTTAAAAGAAATCCTAATTTGATTAGACAAAATGGTACTAATAAAAGGTTCAATGCTAGTTCTGATTTATCCCAGAACTTGCCATCTACTTCTGGTTCTTTGTCTGGTTCTTTCACTAATGATCAGATGGTGAAACTTCTGAGATTGATTAATGAGAAGCCTGCTGTTGGTGCTTCTACTAATATGGCAGGTATTAAACCTAGCTTTCTTAATCATAATGTGTTTTTTAATCTCAACATTGAAAGTTTTTTTTTGTTCTAACACTGGTGGTACTGGGTATAATGTTACTTTGGGATGGATTATTGATAGTGGGGCTAATCAACATATGACTAACTCTACTACCAATATGTTTAATGTGGTTGATATTGCTAGTTTGATGTTAACTGTTGGTCATCCCAATGGGACTATGGCTAAAGTTGTTGCCATTGGTAGTCTAAAGTTGACTAATAATATTGTGCTTTTTGATGTGTTAGTTGTGCCTGATTATAATGTTAGTCTTCTTTCTGTTAATAAAATGATAAAAGACAGTAAGTTCTTTGTTGGTTTTGATGAGCAAAAATTTTATATTCAGGATTTGAATCTGGGCAAAATTGTGGGGACTGGTAGTCAGTCTGCTGGTCTATATTTGTTTGATGGTCATACTCATGGTGAGTATGTTTCTGGTCTGTGTAATTCTAGTTTTATTTGTTATGTGTCTAGAGATTTGTGGCATTGTAGACTTGGTCATCCTGCTGATCAAGTCATGAATGTTTTACAAAAGACCATTGAGTTTAGGAAAGGTGATCAGTCTACTCCTTGTGACATATGTCATAAAGCTAAACAGACTAGAGAACCATTTCCTCTAAGAGACCATAAGTCTGTTAGTATTGGTGATCTGATTCATTGTGATATTTGGGGGCCTTATAGAGTTACTAGTAGAGATGGGTTTAGGTACTTTCTTACCATTGTTGATGACTTTAGCAGGGCTGTTTGGGTTTACTTGCTTAAATCAAAAATGGAAGTTTGTGAATATGTAGAAAATTTTATAAAACTCATTTTTACTCAGTTTGGAAAAAGAGTTAAAGTTGTTAGATCTGACAATGGAACAGAGTTTGTGAATAATAAAATGTCTACATTGTTTAATAATCTTGGTATTATTCATCAAACTTCTTGTGCTTATACTCCTCAGCAAAATGGGATTGCTGAAAGGAAACATAGACACCTGTTGAATGTGGCTAGGAGTCTTATGTTTCAGGGGGGGGGGGGATTCCTTTGTCTATGTGGCCTGAGTGTATTTTAACTGCTGTTTATTTGATTAACAGGCTTCCCTCTTCTGTCTTGTATGGTGCTTCCCCTTTTAGATTAGTGTATGGTAAGGACCCTGATCTCTCTCATGTGAGGGCTTTTGGATGTCTGTGTTTTGCAAATGTTTTAAATAATACTGATAAGTTTTTTCCAAGGTCTGATAAATGTATTTTAATTGGGTTTTCCACTGAGAAAAAGGCTTATAAATTGTATAGTATTGACAAGAAAACTTTCTTGTTTTCAAGAGATGTTAAGTTCTATGAAACTATCTTTCCTTTTAAAATGAAATCTTGTAATGAACATTCTCTTGATCTAAATGAGATTGGTGGAACAGATTCTGAATGTTTAAGTTTTTTTGACATCAAAAGTTCTCAAAGTCCCAATGATGAAGAGGGGGATCCTTCTAATGAGGATGGCAATAGAGGAACTGCTTCTGATGACTGTGTTAACACAGTTGAGGATGAAGCAGATGCCATTGCAACCCAAATAGAAGATAATTTGGTCACCTCTGAGGGCAATGGTTTGCAAAATGAAAATGGTGAGGGTCCTAGCAACACTGAGGAAGAACCTCAGACTGAGTTTAGGAGGTCTACTAGACATAAGTCTCAACCTATTAGGTTTAATGATTACATTGTCTCTAGTTCTAGTAGATATGGTCTTGAAAAATATGTTACTTACTCTAAGTTGTCTGCTAGGAATGTTTGTTTTACCACCACTCTAAATAAGTCTGTTGAACCAAAGTCTTATCAAGAGGCTAGTCTTAATCCAAAATGGAATGAGGCTATGGATACTGAAATGGAAGCATTACATAGGAACAATACCTATGAGGTTACAGACTTACCTCCTGGTAGGAAGGCTATAGGTTCTAAATGAATTTGGAAAATTAAGTATAAGTCTTCTGGTGAAGTGGATAGATATAAAGCTAGACTTGTTGCTCAAGGTTTTGGGCAGAAAGAAGGTGTTGATTTTGATGAAACATTCAGTCCTGTTGTTAAGATGGTCACTGTTAGATGTTTAATTAATTTAGTGATGAGGCAAAAAATGAACCACTTTTAGGGGGTCATTTAAGCCCGGAATTGAATTTATTTGATCAAATATTGCCCTAAATCGTTCCTTTTGTGATTTTAGGTACTTTGGGAGTGAAATCTGGAAAAGGAAGCAATTCGGACGTTTTTGGAGTATAAAAGTGAAGAAAACGCCAAAGTCTTAATTTTCCTTGCTGGGAACAGTAGGTGACGGCGTCAAGAAGGAATTTCTGACGGCGTCAAGAGTAATTCCCATGACGATCCAGTACAGATTTGACGGCGTCACGAAGTAGGGCGTCAAGAGTAAAATTCATGACGGCCTGGAAAATGCTTACACATGACGGCGTCAAAAGTAGATCAAGGCAGTCCGAGAAGTATTTTGGCGGCGAGGTGACGGCGTCACAAGATTTGTCTTGACGCCGTCAGACCCTATTTCCTATATATATTTTTCTAATTTTCACACATAAAAAAGAGAAGTTTTGGAGAAACCCTAAGTACGAACTTGGTGCGAATTTTACAGGTTTTTCAAGGGTTCTAAGCCCTAGATACCTTTCATGTGTAATTAAGATAAGTATTCTTTTAATTCAATCAATATGTCTATGTGTTGGTTGTCTATATCTTGTTCTTGTCTTAATTTCATCATGCTAGGCTAGATCTATCTTGTGTTTGCTTGGATCTAATGAAACCTAGATGTTAATTATGTGTTGATTACTTGTTTATAGTTGTTTTGGATGAATGAATTTGATGTTAGGCTTAAGAAAACTGGCAGATCTCCAAATGGTAATATGCTTGAACGTCTTAGGAAACATGAACTGATGTGCACTAGGTTTTTATTGGTTGTATTTAATGCATGAGCCACTATTTATAATCCCTATGGTTGTGATGGGCATGGCATAGGAGGAGATAAGAGCTCATAGGATTGGGGAGTTAAGTGCGCCACCCCATGAATGGTATTAAGGAATACAATCCGTCATCCACGCAACTATAACAAGTAATTAACGTGTAAAAGATGTCTAGGGAGTAGTGAAATCTAAGTAAACACAACTTCTCCACTTATTGCTCACAACCTTAGTATAATTTTGTTTATTTTCATTTTTAGTATTTTATTTTGATTGCATCTTTAGTATTGGGTTAGTTGACTAGCAACTAATTCCACCCAAATCCTTCAAACCCGAGATTTTTACTTGCTTTCTAAAAAATATAAAAAATACAAAAAGAATCATCCCTCACCTTTAGAACTAGTATTTAGGTTTTCTAATCCTAGCGACACTATTCCTAGCTGAACGATCAATCCCCCGGTACTTGTCACTATACTATACTACAACGATCAAGTACACTGCCTGGTGGGGGTTGTAAGCTTCTCAAGATCCCTTGAGAGGTAAAGCCTGGTGCGATTCCCACGTATCAAGTTTTTGGCGCCGCAGCCCGGGGAATAGTTATTGTCTAGGTTAGAATCTCTTTTTATTAGGTCTACTTGCTAGATTTCTTTCTAGTAAGATTTTATTTTTATTTTTAGGTTCTCTTTAGTCTATCTTATTTCTTTGTGTCCTTTGTTCGTAAACTATTTCGATGGATAACAATAACATTGATCGTTTGATTCCTGTTATTCTTGTTTTTCGTAGTAGGATTTTCCAAATGCCCGCCCCACTCCCTTTAGTGGAGAATGAGAACCCACCTAACCTCTCGCCCAACCACCACTTTGACAATAATTCTGAGTTAGAGGAGTCTGATCATGATGATGACCGTAGGGCTAGCCCCTTTTACTATTCAGACTCCGACGAGGATCTTGATGATGGTGATGTGATTAATGAGGATATAATGGAAGAGGAAATAAACCCTCTTAGGTATGTCGACCCTAGAACTAGGATTGAGTGTGATAGTTCATTTAACATGCAATTTCCTTGTAAGATCGGATTTAAGAGCTTTAACGCCTATCTTAACTCATCTCTTCCAATGAACGTAATCTCGCGTAATGAATACAATAAAATCATGGTAGATGAGTTAGAATACAAAGGAGAAAACATTATTTCTAGGGCAATACCATTGCATGTGTTTGTAGGAAGCTTGGTTTATCTTGTTGAGTTCATGGTTATGGAGAATCTAGGAGAGTTTATTGATAATAAGTTGACCCAAGTTGTGTTTGGAAAACCTTTCAAACAGTTGACCAACCTTGATGAAAAACTCATAGAAGGGTTAATTACATTCTCGGATGGGGAAGAAGATTTTGTCTATCAAATGCCCCGCACACACCCTAGGTTCAAGGATTTTTCCATGGAAAAGTGTAGTAGGTATCCGCCCATAGAGATGCTAAGTGAGAATGATAAGAGAAAAGGACTTAAGTATACTCATGAAAAGAATAAAAGATACTATAGCGGATGCTTAGAATTAGGAGATGATTATAAGAAAGATGAGGCGACTATTAGATGGCTCACACTTGGTTATGTGAGCATAAGCAATACACGACCTTGAGTCTAGCTACAAGACTCGTAAATAAAGAAAAGCGCTTCTTGGGAGGCAACCCATGCTTTGTGTGATTTTATTTTGTTTGTTTGTTATTTGCTTCCGTATGCATGCTTTATTTTTATTGTTGGTAGATCATGTTTCTCAACTAAATAGTGGAAATACTTTACTTTGTTGTTTTGGCCTAGTCTTAACTCCACCTAAAAGTATTTTTGCAAAAGATAACTGTAAGGGGAAACCCCAAATATGTTTTTAAGAAACAAACCGATTATGATTCTCCACAATATTAAATGAACATGTATATTCGTATTTGTTAGAGTCAAATGCTTGTATTGAGTCATAATGAAGTTTTGCAGGATTTTCCAGGAAGTAGGACCAAGTTTTTCCAGAAATTTTCCGGAAACTTAACATAAGAATTTCTGCAGGTCACTTCTGACGGCGTCACGAGTTAACTCTTGACGGCGTCACGTGTAAAAATCTGGAAATTTTACCGGTTTTGTTTTTCTAACGGAGTCCTATGGTTTTTTGTGAATTATTAAGTTTTATAATCTCCAGGAAATCTGCAAACTTCATTCCATAAGCATTATATCTTATCTTGTTTTCTAGGATTTAGTAACTTATATAGGATGCCGCCGATTTTACGCGAGGTTGTTTTTGTCTATTTTCTCAGGATTTACAGGTTATGTATGACAAGAAGATGATTTATATTCTGGAAGGGAAGCTTTGATTGTTCATTTTCTTGGAGGAAGATTTAACCTGGCCACCTAATTATCTATACCGAGCGAATCAGGGGAGTATTTGATTTCATTCTTTTTACCTTTTCACTTTTACATTCTTTACTTGAACATTGGGGACAATGTTCATCTTAAGTGTAAAGGGATGGTAAAATGATGATACCTTACATATGCACTTTCGCTTGAGTTTGTTTTGTTTGATGGTAGATGTGTAATAAAACTATGAGAAATACTTGTTAGTGCAATTTTAGGGCCAAATTTAAAATTTTTTACAACATTTAGGAGTGAAACTTTAGCCATAGCAAGCGTCTCATGGATAGGAGATTGTATGACTGGCACATAACCGTATATTCAGAAAAATTTTTCACCCAAATATGTGAGGTTCGCCTTTAGATTTGATAGGAAAAGCATTCACTATTAGTGCTTATGAGTGTACCGGTAGCATTTAGATTCTAGAACTTGCGTTAGTGATGCATCCCGAGACCGCTAGTGAGACTACATTCGTGTAGTAGGATTTACTACATGATAAGAGGCATTAGGATCACCTTTGTGTTAAACCCGTATCATAATTACTTGACCATTTAAGTCATATTACTTGGCTAGTTAAGTCAACTAATTTTTCCCACACCCTTAGCGTTGTACTCATTTTTAGTACACGATACCCCTAGTACACCCCTCCGAGCCTATCTTTTCGTTTCTAACTTTAAGCATTTTACTTAAAGGAAGAATTTGTTACACCCCACTTAAATGTACACCCAAATCGCCTTAGCCTTCCGTGTATGCACTCATCTTTAGTGCATTATTGTTATTTGTTAAACCCCAAGTTAACTATCTAATTGATTACATGGTTGCTAAGTCGAGTCATATCCTTGTACATATTGTTTTGGGACGATTGGGACTCATGGGTAAAGTACTTATTTTATGGAGTAATGGGGAAGAACATCATATTATTACCCCCGTATGTGCGTTAATCTTAAAAGTACTCCAAGTGTTTTGATTATCTTAATTCGAGTCATTAGATTAGTTTATTGTAAAGCATGTAAAAATTCAAGTGTAAGGGGAATTTACATTCCCTATGATGTATTATTTTGGATGGTAGGGTAAGAGTGGTTGTCTAAAAAAAAAAAAAAAAAAAAAAAAAAAAAAAAAAAAAAAAATCGAAAAATCAAGAAAAAGAAAAAAAAAGAAAAAAAGAAAAAAAAGAAAAGAGAAAAAACATACGGACTACCATCCCTTTTCATTCTATGTTTATTTTATGTTTTTGTTATTTTTCGTTTATTAGCTTAAGTCGAGTCTAGTCTTGGCTTAGCAACGCCATCTTGTACATGTAATTAACCAAGATTGTTAGCTCGCCAACAGTAAAACTTCCTTTATCCAACAAAACCGTGTATTTCATATCCCTACACCTAACGTTACAACCCTTTAAAAGACCTCTTTGATAGTTTATCCTAGGTGCTTACGCCATGTGGTGGAGGTTTGATCCTTTCCCAAGCCTATGGTAATCTATTTTGCTATGACAGGTAGTGAGAAATATCTTCCGTTTCCATATTGTAATTTACACTTTATTACACCCGAGAGATGTGAGTATCTAAACACTATTTGTGAGGTGCTTGTGTATGACCTCCGTGCTTGTCTATTGGTCTTTAGTGGAACGATTATTTGTTGTAATTACTTTTATATTAGTGTTAAATGACCCCTAACTTGTATTTTGACTAGAATAAAAGCGCATTTGCTTGAGGACAAGCAAATCTCAAGTGTAAGGGTATATGATGAGGCGAAAAATGAACTACTTTTAGGGGGTCATTTAAGCCCGGAATTGAACTTATTTGATCAAATATTGCCCTAAATCGTTCCTTTTGTGATTTTAGGTACTTTGGGAGTGAAATCTGGAAAAGGAAGCAATTCGGACGTTTTTGGAGCATAAAAGTGAAGAAAACGCCAAAGTCTTAATTTTCCTTGCTGGGAACAGTAGGTGACGGCGTCAAGAAAGAATTTCTGACGGCGTCAAGAGTAATTCCCATGACGATCCAGTACAGATTTGACGGCGTCACGAAGTAGGGAGTCAAGAGTAAAATTCATGACGGCCTGGAAAATGCTTACACATGACGGCGTCAAAAGTAGATCAAGGCAGTCCGAGAAGTATTTTGGCGGCGAGGTGACTGCGTCACAAGATTTGTCTTGACGCCGTCAGACCTTATTTCCTATATATATTTTTCTAATTTTCACACATAAAAAAGAGAAGTTTTGGAGAAACCCTAAGTACGAACTTGGTGCGAATTTTACAGGTTTTTCAAGGGTTCTAAGCCCTTGATACCTTTCATGTGTAATTAAGATAAGTATTTTTTTAATTCAATCAATATGTCTATGTGTTGGTTGTCTATATCGTGTTCTTGTCTTAATTTCATCATGCTAGGCTAGATCTATCTTGTGTTTGCTTGGATCTAATGAAACCTAGATGTTAATTATGTGTTGATTACTTGTTTATAGTTGTTTTGGATGAATGAATTTGATGTTAGGCTTAAGAAAATTGGCAGATCTCCAAATGGTAACATGCTTGAACGTCTTAGGAAACATGAACTGGTGTGCACTAGGTTTTTATTGGTTGTATTTAATGCATGAGCCACTGTTTATAATCCCTATGGTTGTGCTGGGCATGGCATAGGAGGAGATAAGAGCTCATAGGATTGGGGAGTTAAGTGCGCCACCCCATGAATGGTATTAAGGAATACAATCCGTCATCCACGCAACTATAACAAGTAATTAACGTGTAAAAGATGTCTAGGGAGTAGTGAAATCTAAGTAAACACAACTTCTCCACTTATTGCTCACAACCTTAGTATAATTTAGTTTATTTTCATTTTTAGTATTTTATTTTGATTGCATCTTTAGTATTGGGTTAGTTGACTAGCAACTAATTCCGCCCAAATCCTTCAAACCCGAGATTTTTACTTGCTTTCTAAAAAATATAAAAAATACAAAAAGAATCATCCCTCACCTTTAGAACTAGTATTTAGGTTTTCTAATCCTAGCGACACTATTCCTAGCTGAACGATCAATCCCCCGGTACTTGTCACTATACTATACTACAACGATCAGGTACACTGCCTGGTGGGGGTTGTAAGCTTCTCAAGATCCCTTGAGAGGTAAAGCCTGGTGCGATTCCCACGTATCATTTAGCTGTTTCTAATAATTGGCCTCTTTATCAACTTGATGTTAATAATGTTTTCTTGTATGGTGATCTTCATGAAGAAGTTTATATGAAATTGCCACCTGGTTATTATGATAAAGATGAAACTAAAGTTTGTAGACTTCTTAAGTCTTTGTATGGTTTGAAACAAGCTCCTAGGCAATGGAATGAGAAGTTAATTACTGTTTTGGTTGATCATGGTTTTATTCAAAGTAAAAATGACTATTCTTTGTATGTTAAACATGATAAAGATGTTTTTATGGCTTTACTTGTTTATGTGGATGATATGGTCATTACTGGGAATAATAAACTTGAAATTGAAAATTTTAAACAGTTTTTGAATTCTAAGTTCATGATTAAAGATCTTGGTGTTCTTAAGTATTTTCTGGGTAATGAAGTTCTTGAGAATGAAAATGGTGTTTGTTTAACTCAAAGAAAATATTGTCTTGAGCTTCTTAGTGAATCTGGTTTGTTGGCTTGTAAGCCTGCTGCTACATCTTTACAGCAGAATGTGGTTTTGAATCATGTTGAATCTAATGGTGATAAGTTTATCACTAATTTGACTGAGTATCAAAAGCTGGTAGGCAAGTTGATATATCTCTCTGTTACTAGGCCTGACATTGCTTATGCTGTGCATTGTTTGAGTCAACATATGCATGCTCCTTTGCAGTCTCATTTTAATGCAGGTTTAAGAGTGTTGAGGTATCTTAAACAAGGTCCAGGTATTGGTATTCAGTTTAATAAAGGTAAAGAGTTTAGCCTGCATGCTTTTTCTGATGCAGATTGGGCTAAGTGTTTAAAAACTAGAAAGTTAGTTTCAGGTTATTGTGTTTATTTCTGCAATAATCTTGTTTCATGGAAAAGTAAAAAACAAGCAACTATATCTAGATCTTCTGCTGAAGCAGAGTACAGATGTCTTGCATCTGCTACTTGTGAAATTATTTGGATAAATAAAATTCTAAAAGATCTAAATATTGAGGGCTTGTTACCAGTAAACTTGTTTTGTGATAGTAGTTCAGCTATTCAAATAGCTGCTAATCCAGTTTTTCATGAAAAAACTAAACACTTTGAAATTGATCTTCATCTTGTAAGAGAGAAAGTGTCTTCTGGTGTGATTAAAACTGTGAAGGTTGGTTCTGCATATAATATTGCAGATGGTTTTACAAAGGGTTTGAGTATAACTCAACATAAGTGGTTTTGTGAGAAACTTGGTCTTGTGGACATGTTTAAGCCATGAGACTGAGAGGGGGTGTTGGATAATATGGTTTTATGTCATTCTCATGGTAAATAAGTACAAGGACTATTTCTGTACTTATTTCTTATAGTTTGGTATGTTTAGCTGTATTTGGCAGGTTTATATTCTTGAAGGGCTGAAGTGGAAATTGGCTCTATATAAAGCTCTCATCCCCAGCTCACTCTCTCATAACTTGATCTCTCTCAATATACGATTAGGTTTCTCTCTTATTGCAACACAGTGTTATTGTATTGGTATTGTGATCATCTGGTATTGGTTCTAGTATAGGTCTGAGAGTTGTAGTGAGGATACATTGTATTCATATTCTTTTAGTGTGATAGTTGGATCCTTCTGAAGGGGACAACTGGTTTTCTTGTGTATTCTGTTTGGTGAGCACACAGTTGTGGACTCATCTTCTTGATACTATTAGTAATAAAAGATATTCACCAAGGGGTGGTTGGCTGGGTGAAAACTTGTGTTGTGGTTGTTGTTTAAGAGCTGATCTATAGTTTTTACACTTAGTCAGGTAAGAGGAATGCCTAACATGGAAAAAGTACGAAAAACCGAAGGCACATAAATTCACAGCTGGCACGCTGGCGACATGCTAACGCGTCACCTTGCTAATGAGCTAGTGCCAGGATTATGTGTTTTAGGTTATCGCTTGTTGATTTAAGTGTCCCAAATGTATATTTGTCATCATTAGAGGCTTTGTTCATTATTGCACCAACACGTAACTCTAGTACGTATGATACAAATCTACTATCATCCATATCACAATTTTTTTTACAAACTTTAGCTAACAGATTATTGCATATCTTCCGGTTTTGTATACATCATATTCACACATGCTATATCATACGAACCTATCTCATACTAGGCTCGTATCGGTTCATAAGTCCAAGTGTAGAACTCACTCAAAAAGCTAGCTTGTAAGAGGAGGGGACACCTAGACTTATAAACCACCACCCAATCCCATACTTAGGCGATGTGGGATCGTAACAATTTTTTACAAACTTTAGCTAACAGATTATTGCATATCTTCCGGTTTTGTATACATCATATTCACGCATGCTATATCAAATTGTCAGAACATTAAAACCTCGTATAGGTATAAAATAAGCCGTACGAACAATCGACTAACAAACAACTAGGGTATGGAAGAAGCGGTGTTAGAGTTTTGTGGATGATGGAGATTGGTAACAGTGATGTATACCCTTTATTTGTATATCTGTTCAGCCTTGCATGTTGCACGTACTAATAATATCAAAAGCTAAATAATCAAACCCTTTATTTGCACGCTCGTCGAGAACAACAATAATATATATGCTGAATATGGATGTCCTTGTAGTCTTCGAATTAAAAAGTGTCGGCTGGGATTTTTTTTTTTTTTTTGGAATGATGTGGTCCACTAAAAATAATAAAGAGATGGATAGGTGACAGTTAAGGTATGATAGGGTGGCATAGAGGTGGCGGCTGATTAGGTCTAGGCATCAAACATGCTCATGATATCATGTTAGAACATTAAAACCCGGTAGGTATAATTTTATTATTCACTATTATTTATAAGGGTGAAAACACTAGATACCCTAAACCCACAAACCGGGCTTGGGCATCTTCCTCTAATACAAATCTCAATTCTTAAGCTCAAAAATTGATGTTTACAGTGTGTCCTTGTCAAGCCACCTCGTAAACATGTCTAAACATTCTTTAGGTTTAAACTCTGGAGCTGTGTGACCTCCTCCCTATATCAATACAAATGGAACACTTTAACGCTAATTGATTGGTATTATGATAAGTTTCACGATAGATATCTCACCTTTACAGTAGCAAATGTCAAGTTGTAGTCATATCTGGCGTATTTTTCATGGTGTATCTGTAAAAACGTATATTAGCAGCATTGTGCACATATATTACTAGTCACAGTTGTATGAAATGACAAAAGAACTAACCCGGAAACTTGTTCATCAACAAACCATGGTCTCCAGTCATCTATGACCGGAAGTTTTAGTGACTCAATCCAGCTCAACGTGCTCAAATATGGAATAACCATAACAGAAACTCCTATTCAACTCATTCCAAGGAAATTATCATATTGGCATGAGATTCTTACTTCCTTAATAATCTACTAACCATATTTTTGGGAAAGTGAATGCAATTTTGCAGTCAAGTGATAGTGTAGTTTGTATTAATGATTGTATATTGTACAAATTAATGCCAAGCAAATACAGGGTAAAAGTCAGATACCTTTGTCCATCTGTGAGGGTTCATCTCAAGTATTGCCTTCTCCGATGTGGAATTAGCATAGTTAATGGTTAATGGACCTGGACAGAACCAGTACAGTGATGGCTAAATAGGAAATACTAATTACCTTGTAAAACATATGTTGCTGATGTGACCAGTGATAACAGAAAATTCATATCATGAGGTTCTACTATTTTTTTAAATTTAGTGCAGTGATGTATCCTATATAAATGAAGTTATTCTAACATTTCTATAGAGCTTAGCATATGAAGTAATAAAAATATGTAATAATTACCACTACACCAATAGCAAAGGTTTGGGACAAGCCAAACGTTTGGGTCGACATTGTCGTCCCAAATGTCGCCCATGGCCCACTATTTTTTATACCAAAAAGACAGTCAAAGTAAATTGAATATTTGTGCAGAATGGGACGACAATGTCGACCCATTCTGCGTGTATTTATTTTTTTTAATTCAAAACCTTTTTAAATCAGTTTTTGATTTAAAATTAATATTAAAACTTTTTTAAAAGCCGAATGGGACGACAATGTCGACCCATTCGGCGTGTATTTGTTTTTTTTAATTTAAAAACTTTTTAAATCAATTTTTAATTTAAAATTAATATTAAAACTTTTTTAAAAGCCGAGTGGGACGACAATGTCGACCCATTCTGCGTGTATTTGTTTTTTTTAATTTAAAAACTTTTTAAATCAGTTTTTAATTTAAAATTAATATTAAAACTTTTTTTAAAAGCCGAATGGGACGACAATGTCGACCCATTCTGCGTGTATTTATTTATTTTTAATTGAAAAGCTTTTTAAATCAGTTTTTAATTTAAAATTAATATTAAAACTTTTTTAAAAGCCGAATGGGACGACAATGTCGACCCATTCTGCGTGTATTTGTTTTTTTTAATTTAAAAACTTTTTAAATCAGTTTTTAATTTAAAATTAATATTAAAACTTTTTTAAAAGCCGAATGGGACGACAATGTCGACCCATTCTGCGTGTATTTGTTTTTTTTTTAATTGAAAAGCTTTTTAAATCAGTTTTTAATTTAAAATCAATATTAAAATTATATGTTAGCGTAAAAATTAATTTTAAAAATTACATAAATTAAAAAATTTACAAAATCAATACTTTACTATTTATCAAAATCAAAAATATTTTTGATGTTAAAACGTAATCAATATGATACCTATTTACAGCTTCGATATAGAAAAACTAATACGACAAAGGAGGCTTGGATGTATACTAAATAATGGGCCAATACGTCATTCCACATGCATTGTACTGTGGACTTCTAAAAGTGCTCAACCATATCATGCATTGTTTTCGTATAAATACTTGCATTGTATGGAGCTCTATAGTCATTAGCATTGCATAGAACTTTATAGTCATCTCGGCTCATTCGTTAAACATTTCGTGTATAACCATATCATCTCTGCTCATTCGTTAAACATCTCCTGTATAACCATATCATCTCGGCTCATTGTGGTTAACACTTGGCCCATAGTTAGGAGTTGCATCTTTCAAACTAGAACAAGATAAGCTGGAACTTTGTTGTTGAGCACGAGTTCCATAATTGCTCGGCTCATTCATTTAACATCTTGTGTACAACCATATCATCTCGGCTCATTCGTTAAACGAAACAGGCGAGTTAATAAACTGCTTTACGCATGGTGAGACATTGTGGTTAACACTTGGCCCATAGTTAGGAGTTGCATCTTTCAAACTAGAACAAGATAAGTTGGAACTTTGTTGTTGAGCACGAGTTCCATAATTGCTCGGCTCATTCGTTTAACATCTTGTGTACAACCATATCATCTCGGCCCATTCGTTAAACGAAACAGGCGACTTAATAAATTGCTTTACGCATGGTGAGACATTGTGGTTAACACTTGGCCCATTGTTAGGAATTGCATCTTTCAAACTAGAACAAGATAAGCTGGAACTTTGTTGTTGAGCGCGAGTTCCAGTATTGCTCGGCTCATTCGTTTAACATCTCGTGTACAACCATATCATCTCGGCTCATTTGTTAAACGAAACAGGCGAGTTAATAAACTGCTTTACGCATGGTGAGACATTGTGGTTAACACTTGGCCCATAGTTAGGAGTTGCATCTTTCAAACTAGAACAAGATAAGCTGGAACTTTGTTGTTGAGCATGAGTTCCATAATTGCTCGGCTCATTCGTTTAACATCTTGTGTACAACCATATCATCTCGGCTCATTCGTTAAACGAAACAGGCGAGTTAATAAACTGCTTTACGCATGGTGAGACATTGTGGTTAACACTTGGCCCATAGTTAGGAGTTGCATCTTTCAAACTAAAACAAGATAAGCTGGAACTTTGTTGTTGAGCACGAGTTCCATAATTGCTCGGCTCATTCGTTTAACATCTTGTGTACAACCATATCATCTCGGCTCATTCGTTAAACGAAACAGGCGAGTTAATAAACTGCTTTACGCATGGTGAGACATTGTGGTTAACACTTGGCCCATTGTTAGGAATTGCATCTTTCAAACTAGAACAAGATAAGCTGGAACTTTGTTGTTGAGCGCGAGTTCCAGTATTGCTCGGCTCATTCGTTTAACATCTCGTGTACAACCATATCATCTCCGCTCATTTGTTAAACGAAACAGGCGAGTTAATAAACTGCTTTACGCATGGTGAGACATTGTGGTTAACACTTGGCCCATAGTTAGGAGTTGCATCTTTCAAACTAGAACAAGATAAGCTGGAACTTTGTTGTTGAGCGCGAGTTTCAGTATTGCTCGGCTCATTCGTTTAACATCTCGTGTACAACCATATCATCTCGGCTCATTTGTTAAACGAAACAGGCAAGTTAATAAATTGCTTTACGCATGGTGAGACATTGTGGTTAACACTTGGCTCATTTGTTAAACGAAACAGACTCGTTTTTGGACGCGATTTAATTTTTATTTATTTAGTATTAATTAAATAATTCAAAACAAGATTACAACATCTATTTAAATAATTTTAATTTATTTAAATATTTTTTTTAATTAATTTAAATCATTATTTTTTTATTTAGTATTAATTAAATAATAAAAATCATTTTTAATTTATTTAGTATTTTTTGCACAAAATTTTTTGCAAAAGATAAATGAAAAAAAAAACAACATAAGGAACGACAATGTCGTTCCAAAATTTTTCACCAAAATTTTCACCAAAATTTGAAGTGCCCGCGCCGTGAATTAATTTATCCCGCCACAATATTTTGAACGACATTGTCGTTCCAAAATTAAAAAAGCAAAAAAAAAAAAGAAAAAAGCTTACTCCCTTTGGTACGACAATGTCGACCCAAAGGGATTAAAAAAAAATCGTGCACCCTTGGGATGACAATGTCGACCCAAAGGGCTCAATAATTGATAAACCCAGGTCTGTTCATATGTTTCTATCAAAACAAAACACAAAAAAAACCCACGCTATACGCAGCTTCTTCTTCTTCGATTCTACACCAACACAACCAAATTAATACCACATTCAACACCACAATCACCTCAAAACACCAATTACACACGCACCACTGTGCACAATTTGTTTAATTTTTGTTAATTTGTTTTGTGTAAAGGTATGATTTTTTTGTTAATTTCATTTTCTTAATTTGTTTTGTTTAATGTTGGTTTGATATTTTGTGTCGTGTTTGTGTTGGTGTTAGATGGCAGCAGTACCACCACCACCGTGAAGCAACGGCGGCAGCAGCACCACCACCACCTTAAAGCACCACCACCAGCAGTACCATCACCACCGTGAAACCCACGCTATACAGCCGGGAGAGTCGGGACATCACCTCTTTTTCTCTTTTCTTCTCTTCCTCTATTTTAGCCGCGAACTAGGTATATAATTTAATTACTCTTATGATATTGTAATTTTGTTTGTATAATTGTTAAACTTATGTGAATTGTAATTTGGTTTATGAAATGTATGTTTATGTAGGACCATCGCAAAAGCACCACCTCTCTATCTTTCTTCCTTTCTTCTTCTCTTTCAGCCTTGTACCAACCGTGACATCAGCTAGTATGTTTTCTTTATTTCCATATTTTGTTTTTGTTTAATAGTATGTAATTTAATTAGTAATGTATTTGTTATTGGAATGATATTGTGTTGTTAAACTTATGTGACTTTTTTTTAAGATTCTAGTGATTGATTTCGGACAACCCCCATCTGAAATTAATCATCCTATAGAAAACCCGTCCGAAATTAATTTATTAGAAATTAATTTCGGAAAGTCCCCTGTTTTATCTAGCGATGATTCGGATGATGAAAATTGTTCTTAATTTGTAATTTGAATGAAACTGTTACTATATGTTTAAACGTGTAACTTTTATTTGAATGAAATTGCATGTTATGTTATGTTTAAATGTGTATATTTATATGAATGTGTTTATTAGTATTAATTGGTCCATGAAATTGTGTGTTCTTGTACTTATAATTTTATAGATGGCGTGTGTAGGTCCCCAAGCACACGGCGGGGATGCCGGTGGTGATCCACCACCACCACACCTTCCCTATTTTACTACGCCGGGCTACTGTTTTGGTAAGAAATTGTGATTTTTATTTGAAGTTTTTTATCCTCATATGAGCCACATTCCCGAGAATTTTAATGCTAATGGTAGTGAGGAGGAGGGGGAGGAGGAGGAGGGGGAATCCGGAGGGGGAGGAATCGGAGGTGGAGGAGGAGTAGGCGTAGGCGTAGTTTAATTTGTATCCTATTTGTTATTAGTTATGTAATACTAGAATCTATATATTGCCGAATCTTGGTTTGTTTTTGTATAAAGTTCGTATTTGTTAGTTTAATTTGTATCGTATTTGTCGAATTTAAGTCATAGATGAGTAATTTGGTATTGTATCATATTGCCGAAGTGGTATTGCGGATATTGGTTGATTTACAGCTTGTGTAATGGTAGGTTTCTGGAAATGCAGGCTGCTGCTGCATTTTTTTTTTGCATACTTCATAAAATGGGACGACAATGTCGTCCCAAAATTACAAGAAAAAACCGTTCCAGTTGGCAAAATTTTTAAATATTTAAAACCTTTGGAACGACAATGTCGTTCCATTGGGTATTTTCCAAAATATTTTTAGTACTTAAATAACTAAAAAACGGAAAATATATCAAGTTTTGGAACGACATTGTCGTTCCATCGGGCATTTACCAAAATATTTTTAGTATTTAAATAAGTAAAACATGTAAAATAAATCAAATTTTGGAACGACATTGTCGTTCCATTGGGCATTTTCCAAAATATTTCGTGTATTTACATAAATGATTTGCAAAAAAAACAAATAGAGATTTGGAACGACAATGTCGTTCCAAACGTAATATTCATTGTTGACTGGCTAGTGGGTGTCGTGTCATTCGTTTTAAAAATGTCGACCCAAACGTTTTTGGGACGGGGAAAATGGTACAACCTAAGAGGGTCGAGATTGTCGACCCAAATCGTTTGGTACGACCCCACTTCAGCGTTTGGGTCGACATTGTCGACCCAAATCGATCCCATTTTTGTAGTGTACCTATCTCATAAAAAAGTTACCAGAACAGCCCGGGCCTCCAGTGAGCCAAAGCATGAGAGGATCTTCTTCCGGGTTCCTTTCAGACTCAAATAATTAAGTAGTAAAATAACTGCACATCATCTGACTCTCCTACCCCAACGTAACTTAAACCACATTGTTTTCTCACGAGTTAGTAAATTTGTTAGAATAAAAATTACGTCATCAACGAGTTTTAGTAAACACACACACACACACACACACACACACACACACACACACACAAAAACACGAGATTAGTAGGTTACCCGGCCAGTTTCTAGTGTAAAAGGAAGATCACCATCAAAGCCTGGCAGTGTCTTAAAGAGGGATCCTGACTCGAAAACCTCCAATGAAACAATCAGAACAAATACAACAGACAACATTGGCAAGACTTTACTAGTAAATCTGTTAAGTAAGTTCCATGTTTGAAGTCGAGATTCTGATCCTCCTGGTTTCAGCATGCTTTTAAGCTGACTGCTCTTCTAAATAGAGTAAATAATTAGTAGAGTTCTGTTACATAATTTTTCTGTTCAATCATATTACTATTCACTATCAAATTATATGTCCTTCTATGTACCTTATCTTATTCACTTACAATGGTTAATGCATTCGTTTTTGGACACACAACATTGTTTAATAATTGTTATGGGGTGTGGATTTATGACAGAGTGGACCTTTCTTCTATTTCAACCTCTATACTTAAAAGACAAATATTAAACGATGTTGTGTCAAAAACGAATGCATATATATATAGTCATTTCATTACACTTAAAAGAATGCTTCCGAATATTTTTATTAGATCTTTGCTAGAGGTATTGGGTAACTTTTGGCTGCAAATTTGAGTACTTTTGTTATTGCTTCGAGTCACTTGTTACTGATGATTTGGGTCATCATATGACCACCAGTCCACCACCCACCTTTTATAGCTAAATTCTAACCAAGTAACTGACCAATATATTACCCGTTACATTCTGTTACATGGTACAGCTTTCAACGACACTAACGTTAAAACCAAAACTCATTAGTACTACACTAGCACGTACACTGCAACTCACATGACAAGCTTAATCGGTTCAACATCATCCCACTTAAAAGATTTTGACAACAATATTCAAAAACACATGTACACACTGAAATAGATATCAGAAATGTAGGACCGAAAGTATTGATGATTTGTGTGGTTCGGGAGGTCTAGGTTGATGATTAATGATGAACTCCATATTAAGTTTTAGAGAGAAAGTAGAGAGAGGGTGAAGAAATGGAAGTTTATTAAGAATGAAAGAACAATACACAATTTCCCACACCCCTCATGGAGAGTCATGAGGGGTATTTATAGGCTCTACACATTACAAGTTTGCCTAGTTAACATAAGTAGTCCCTATTGGCACAACTTGTTACATATCTAGTTCATTTCACGTATGTGACGTTATCTTTATAAAAGAGCGAGGCTAACAATCTCCCTCCAAGATATCGTCACACGTGAATGGTTACAATGAGACCTATAAATACATTAACAATGTAAAATTACAACAATAGTAAACTATGTTGACGTTGTTGAAGCGCAGAGTCTCTGTAGTCTAGATACTGAGGCAGACTTGAAGTTCTCTTTTCCGACGATCTCGGCGTATGATCTTTGACACTGACGGCAAAGGTATTTGTAGCTCTGAACTTCAACTGTAATGGTCTAGTTAGGTTATTACTCCCTCCTAACTAGTGAGCCTTTATTCTTTTTCCTGCTCCCTCCTGAACCGACAACTCTCTTTTAATCACGCAGCGGATAAAGTAGATTCAAAAGTGTAGGCACATGGTTGTCGTTCAGGGAGCATCTTGACAATATAACTCACATAACATTGCACAGAAGGTTGGTAATACGCTCCGATGTACACGTCATTAGTACTTCTTCGGTTCCAGTGTAAGCACAATTCCCTCGATCAACCAACGTACTAGAGATGAAACACTACTTCTTTTGGCATGTTCTTCTCCCTCCTGATGGTTGCGATGTATCGAAATCATCATACTATTGTGTGTACATGCCAAAATTACCCGTACTTTACACTTCTGATGCAATATAGATAGACCGTGTAAGCATAATTTGTGAGTATATGTCGCAAAAATACTCACAATACATTTCTCTCAAATCAACCTTTAAACGAACCTCCTTGTAATTCACCGGCTACTAGTAATGACCACATATGGAGATAACCCGATATGACCAGCTTGAAAATGAAGTAAACATTCCATCTTGTGACTTAATGTTTGTACGATAGATGTGACTTAATACCTATACTGAGCACTACAATGTAACTCCTTTAAGTATGAGCTTGCACGAAATATTCGCCGCTTGAACAATCCACTACTTCGTGTGACACTGAGTACTACAACGTAACTCCTTTAAGTGATAGCTATACTGTGAGCACTACAACGTAACTCCTTACATCAGTAATAACTAGATTATCAAGACTGAATTTTTTAATTTGCGCAGACAAGTTATCTTCAAAAGTCGTGCATCCAACCACCCCTAGACTTTGAGATAAATAAGTACACATGTTGAAATGCCACTTCAAAATCAAATCAATAATATCGTACAAAAACCCTGTAGTCATTTTGTTAAACAAAACAATTCTAGCCGTGAACGATGTATCCCCGTGAAATCGGTTGACCAAAAATACCACCTCAATATGACGAATAATTAATAAACCATTTGTATTTTCCAAAATACAAACTGAGTTCATGTTTTGCATTAACTATCATTTCAGCCCAAAATATATCATAAATCCATTAATATTCGATCCAATCACACGAGCCCAAATCAATTTGGATATGTCAGCCCGATTTCCAGTCCAAATGATAATTGAAAATCTGCATATAACCGTGTATACCCATTTTGTCAAACCCTACAACACAGACTTATTATGAGCGCCCCCATCTGTAATATCCTCTCACCTAAACGCTCCCATCCTCTACACACCATGAAGCTCAGCTGCCATCTCCTCTCATCCGATCCCATCTCAAAACTCAAATTTTCTTGCCCAAGCTTGAACAATAATCACTTAACCTGAGTATCATTTGATCAAACAAAACCTCGAGCACCTTTTTCTGATCAATCAAGTGACAGCTTCAAGATCTTATTAAAGATCTAAGGTAGGTAACTTTTGGTTTGTTTTTGAGTTTGAACGAACCTAAGAAATGGTTATAACTACTTAGTTATGAATCATTTCTTTTTGTTTCGGATATTAAGGAAACAAAGTTTCCAAAAGAGTCTATGATGAAATTGTTTAACTAAAAAATCTGTAAAAGATTATAGGAAAGTTAAACAAAACTGAGATTTCTTGATTTGTCTTTCAATTTTGAGACATGGTGATGTTTGGAGAGGGATATAGGTAGATTTGAAGATGTTGTTGAGTGTAGTTGTCGATGGTTATGGTAGTGAGCTGTGATGTACTCCTTGTTCTCCCTTTTCTTTTCGTTAGTATACTTGGACCGATAATATTAAAGCTGTGGTCATATAGAGTCTTTGGTATAAGGTTTAGTGGTCGTGGTCAAATGGTCTCTCTTCATCTTTATCTTTATTCTCGAAACATTACATCTTTGTGTTTTCGAAACTTTTAATTTATCGAGAATTTGTTTTTTTTCGAGAACCTTATTTTCGAAAACCTCTTATAAATTATCGAGAACCAGATTATCGAAACTTGAATATATCGAGAACTTGGTTATCGAGAAAACGTGGTAAAGTGTTCTCAAAAACCACTAGAGTTCTCGAAAAACAGTACATATCGAGATTTCTTATACAAGCGATCCGATTTTTCCGGCGATGATAACCCAGTTTCCGATGAGTATTCCAATGTGTTTCCGACCATTTTGATGTCATAACCTTGACCACTTTACACGGTATGGTACAAAAACAAGTCAAAAAATGATGTCATAAACTGTGGTACCAAAAGTATACGACACAGATATATGAAATGATAAGTGAGAAGGGTGGCAGTGGGGGCGGCATGCCTCACCAGCAAGCCCATGCCGGCGGCAAACACCGCCGCCACCCCACCGGCATGGCTATCGGCAAAGGTTGAGCGGCAATTTTTGCCTCCGAAGCATGGGAATTCCTATGCAAAATGTTACCGTTGATGCTTTAAATGAAATAGACGTTGGATGGAATGGAGCGTGTATTGGGCCAAAAAAAAATTCCCCTATATATATTCAACAAACACATACATTTTTATCACATATACAAAATTCACATATTCTTACAATGTCTTCTTCTTCGTCTGAATCATTAGTGAGTCCCCCCGGCGAATTGTCCGAACTAGTGCCATCCGGTAGCACCCTAGAAACCTTATTAGCCGCGTACGATGCAATTGACGACACGGCAAGCTCTACCGAAAGTCGGGAGTATGTAACTCGTTTTCGTGAACAAGCTTTACGAACCCTTATGAATGATTATTTCGTTGAACATCCAAAGTTTAACGACGAACGTTTTCGTGAACGGTTTCGTATGAATAAAAGCTTGTTTTTACGAACCCTTATGTTGCTGATGTTGAAGCGAATTTCGAATGGTTTCAAGAGGGCTTAGATGCGAGGGGAAAAAAAAGTTTCACGGCATTACAAAAATGCACATCGGCCATTAGGTAACTCGCAACGGGTGAACCTCCAGATAGATTTGATGACTATTTAAACATGGCGCGCCAAACGTCAGGTGAAATATTTTTTAAACTTATTGTTATTAATTTTTTTATAAAGTTAGCGTTAAATATTTTTTTTTTATGTTATTGTTATTTATTTTTTTATAAAGTTAGCGTTATATATATTTTTTTATGTTATTGTTATTTATTTTTTTATAAAGTTAGCGTTATATATATTTTTTTATAGGAGAATGCCTTGATCATTTTTGCCAAGCGATTATTCAATTATATGGTCGAGAGTTCTTACGTAGGCCTACATCCCATGACATTGCACGCTTATACGAGTTCCATGAAGATCAACATCACATTCCTGGAATGCTTGGTAGCATTGATTGTACCCATTTCCATTGGCGTAATTGTCCTAGACATCTGAAAGGTCAATATAAGCGAGGTGATCATCAATACCCAACTATTATGCTTGAAGCCGTCGCTTCTTACGATTTGTGGATTTGGCATTCGTTTTTTGGTCCTCCCGGTGCAAACAACGATATCAATGTTTTAAATCAGTCACCATTGTATCTTACGGAGCGAAACGGAACGGCGGCAAACAGTTCATTTCATGTAAATGGACGGTTTTACAAACGTGGTTATTATCTTACCGATGGAATCTATCCTACATGGTCAACGTTTGTTAAAGCATACAAGCATCCGGTTGAATTGAATGAAAAGAGATTTAAAAGGCTACAAGAGTCTGCAAGAAAAGATATCGAGCGAGCTTTTGGTCGTCTTAAAAATAAGTGGATGATTCTTGCTCGTCCTCTCCGGGCAATGTCGGTTGAAAAGATTCGACAAATCGTTTATACGTGTATCATATTTCACAATATGATTTTAAAAGACGATGGGATGGTAATATCACCGGTTCATATAATGGATCCGCCAGTCGCGCCAGTTTATGACGATACTGTATTACCGGAGTTAATCGACGAACAAATGCATTACCGACTCCTATATGATCTTACGGACCACGTAGATGCTCAAAACTTAACATATCTCGATGATTAGTTATTTTATTTTTTTTTTAATAATGTAATTTTCTTTTAGTTATGTTTTTTTTTAAGTATTATGTAATTTTATTTTAGTTATTAATGAAATATTTATGTTTTAATTAAATTGTCTAATTTAATTAATTAAAAAAAAAGTTGGGAGGTATGAAAAAGGCATGATTGCCACTAAAATGGGGTTGGGAGGTATGGAAAAAGTATGAATGAGGTGAAATGAGGTGGAATGATATTATTGGTGGATTTCAGAGGTATGGATGTTTTCGGAAGCATGACTGCCAGTGTCCTGAAAGTTTATGACTTTTGTTGTTTTGACCATGTTGATACATAAACAGTGTATAAACTGTTTTACCAATAGAGTAGGGAAAAAAAAAATTTCCGGCAACAAAAAGATGGTATAAAAACAGTTTTAACACATGAATCGAACCACAAAAAATCAAGAAAACAAACAACCTGAGCTCCTTATACCAATTGTAGGATCGAAAATATATATGATTCATGTGATTCGGGAGGTCTTGGTTGATGATTAAAGATGAACTCCATATTTAGTTTTAGAGAGAGAAAGTAGAGAGGGTGAAGAAAATGGAATGTATTAAGATGAATGAATGAATACACAATTTCCCACACCCCTCATGGAGAGTCATGAGGGGTATTTATAGGCTCTACACATTACAAGTTTGCCTAGTTAACATAAGTAGTCCCTATTAGCACAACTTGTTACATATCTAGTTCATTTCACGTATGTGACGTTATCTTTATAAAAGATCGAGGCTAACAAGAAAGAAATAAAATCTGTGTTCAAACAGTTTCTTTTTTTCCTTGTTAATGATGTAATACATGTCTTCACTACTTTGTATGTTTTATATTTGAGCGAATTCCAGATGCAACATGTAAAAGCAAAAATCACGAGTAAACTATTTATCAACCGCTTTGTGTGGGACTATGGATGCCTTGCTAGTGCATAAAACTTTTACACATTTATCTATTAAGAGTAGTATTTAGTGATATGACACTGAACGAAACGCCCCTTTGAAGCTCAAAAGGATGGTAAAAATAGAATCGCATAAAAGTTTATCTCCAAACATTCTTATGGAATAGGAGAAGCCTAAGTATATGCTATATGCGGAATAGAAGATACATATAGTTAATTTTGGCCTATAAATTGATTTCAAATGAATCAAATCAACAAACAATGAAGATTGCTGAAGTGTATGGATGTATTACTGGGTAACTACTCCTTTGGCAGTTATTATATCGCGGCTAAGACTAACTGCCAAGGGAGATTTGCCCTGCAATCCATCAATTTTACATGACTATCCCATACCTGATCTAACAGACAAGCATTGGCAATTCCATTTCACATTGTTGCCAAAGAACCGTGAATGAGAAACAGTAGGAAATTCCAGTTCGCGTCAAGTTTACAAATGATACATGAAGATCAATACATCATGGGTACGTACTATACATCCCCACTACCAATCAGACTTGTTCACTAGATTTTCTTCACCTTTGATGTTGCATGTAACCTTTAAAATATTTTCAGTTCATATACATACTTAAAAGAGCAAATACTAAAGAGAAAATTCAAAGATTAGACCAGTCGCTCAACTTTTATACCTTTTCTAGACTAAAAAAAGTGCTCTTCCCAAACTAGACTAAGCGACCGGCGACTTTTTTTACTTTTGATAAGAAGTCGACAAGTGGCACAAAAAAGTGGCTTAAAAGTACAAAAGGTACAAAAGTCGCTTAATTTGAGTACAAAAAGTAAAAAAAGTCGCTTACTTTTTGTGCCACTTGGTGACTTCTAACTAAAAGTAAAAAAAGTCGCAAGTCGCTCGGTATAGTTTGAGAAGAGCACTTTTTTTGTCTAAAAAATATATAAAAGTTGAGCGACTGGTCTAATCCCGAAATTCTCTTAAATTAAATCTAGTACGTAAAACTAGAAACTAAAGAAAGTTTACAATTAATTTAAAACTTTAAAGTGATAAAGTTTATGGTTATAGCTCTTTAAAAAGAAATAGATGATGACAATCTTTGCTTATACATTTAAAGATAAATAATAAATATAAATAAAATTAAACTTTTATAAAGACTAGATATTATGATTATATAAAAAAGTTTAAAAAATAGATGATGAAAATTTTGGTTACACTTGAAAAGCATCTAGATTCAGATTTATTTATTAGTTGGCCACTTTATTCAGGTAGCCCAAACATAAGCACTTTTAACCTACGCTAATTAATTCATGACACTATATAAACACATGCAACTAAATAACATCGTACATGTTTTATAGTGTTCCATCGTAATTGTATTGTCAGTTTGTCACCATATATAGCAACCCTCATAAGTAATCACTGATTTTGTTTTTCTTTTGCCCGAATGCAAAGAGTTCTGAAGGTGAGTTGTCTTATATAGTGCAAGAACATATATTATGATCATCCATCAAAGAATCATATGGACCAGATGATTTACGTAGATCATTTCAACATATAACGACACACACACACAAAATAATAAAAATAATAATAATAAAAGAAAAAACCGAGATCTTGGGGCAATAAATGTGGTGTCGCTTATACGTTGTCATGTGGGATAATAAAGGTAGGCGTTCCAAGGCCGCTTATTATGTTGTCGCATCCTTTTTCTACTTATCATGTTGTCACATCCTTTTTCTACCGCTTGTCATGTGGTGTTGACATCACATGAGAATCAGTAGAAGAAAGGTGCGACAACATAATGAACTGCTTTGAACAATAAGGAGCACAATGAAATACTCATAAAGATATGAAGATTGGCAAACCCAAGGACACAAATCGGTTGCAATTTGGATGCTCGAGGTATTGATTTTCTCTCTACAAGATGCCTTGTTTGTGATGAAGATCTCGAGGTATTGCTTACATGGTTGTCTTGTTTGGGCTCACATTCTTAACAAGTGGTATCTCATTTGGAGGTTATTGGAAGGGTTGTGTTGGGATCGGTTTCCTCAACAAGCACGACTCCATTATTGCATCTATTGGTTGAGAGTGTATGTGAGGGCACGAGCGGAGCCAGGATTTTTAGTTGAAGGAAGGTCGTGCTTAACGAGTGATAGATATTGCTTCAAAAATCAATTTATAGTGTTGTCTTTTATTGTTATTCTTTTATTGATTTTGTATACATGTCTATATAATAATGGGGCTGAATGTGAAAAACTAGTAGTAAAGCGCCTTGTAGTCTAAATAACTAACGAATTAAATGGGTTGATTAAGGGTGGCTCATACCAACTAGTTATCCTATCAGCTCCGCCCTTGCGTGAGGATATACAAGAGTGTTGAGTCAAAGCGTCGATTCTTGTATTTCCATATATTATATTGAAGTTGTTGTGTACTTGGCCAGAAGAACCGAATCATGTTAAGGGGATGTTTGGTTAAAAGTGCGTTTATCAAATTGCGTTTTCTAACTGTACCTCCTCACTTACTTTTAGAAAACGCAGTTTTGGAGTCTTGAAAACGTAGATAAGCACTTTTTACCTTTTCCTATCCAAACACTAGATTCTCTCTTTTTGCGTTTTCAAGTTGTGATAATCAAATAATCGGGTAGAAAACGCAACCCCAAACACCCCTAAATATTGTGTTGTGTTTGTTTTTCGTTTTATATTATTATTTGATATTCTTGTATGATTCTTTGTCGTGGTATAAGATCCCAACACTTTCTATAACAACATATATATGTTGCATGAAGACATTGTGTCCTTTTCAAAAAGTTATTGACCTTGAAATCAACATATTTTACTGTTAACTATTTGATATTTTAGTATTCTAAAGACACTTGTTATACAACTATATTTATATACTCGTGTAGCACTTGTGCCATAGGCTACTTTTTTCTTTTTGAACGACAACTATTTTCTCACGCAATATATATAATGCATAATCTATCTCACACGTCCTAAGCAGGATTTGAACTCACAACCATTTGGTTTTGCTTAGGGAGCTTTTATCATAACATGAGGTACCAGTGCATGTGACACAAACTTTTTGATTGTAGCATAGCAGGCTATTGATTGTCGAAGACATATTTTGAATAGCTGATCCATCATATATATTGGCCTATTGAAACTGTTTTGTTAGGTTTTTCTTCAAGTATCGAGATATTATATAGTGGGAGTAGATATGATTACAAGAAGATCTAGCTAAATGATGAAAATCCATGCACTTAATATATAGATAATGTGAATGTGCCATGGTCCGGCCTATTGACTTGAAAAAATGTATGTAGGTTGGGCATGATGCATAGTTGCATACAAAGTTTCTTTCAGGCATAAACTAGAATACCTTAGAGTTCAATGTTGGAATTATTATATCATGACATTCATATTAATAAACCAAGTACATCAAAGTGAGCATAAGCGGAAGCAATTATAATAGATCGAATAACATGTAATTAATTAATCAATTATTTAAATCGTAAACGTACATTTGTGATTCTAGCCCGAACAAGAATCAAAGCAATCTTCCGGAACCAAAAACCCTAATTAGGGTTTATAAGGATTATATGAATTACCTAGGGATGAGCATATCGACCCGATTCCCGTAACCGAACCGGAACCGTACCGGCACCGTACCGAAACCGTACCGAGTCCCGATATCGGGACCTTTCGGGTTCGGGACGGGACTTATTCGGGAAATCCCGATTGGGTACCGAAATTAGAATAGTCCATGTTTTTTAGGGAATTGTATCTAAAAACCCATTTGTTCCATGCATACGGGCTAACCAAAGGTCCAAAAGAAAAAACCCTTATGACTACTAATTAGTAACAACAGCGGCTCTTCATTCATATCATTGGAAAACATAAGTTATCACAATCTTTATCATTGGAAAAGAATGGGGGTATGTTTAATATTTATGTTTAATAACTTTAATCTGTATCATTCAAATAGGTGTCCATGTTTCTACATTCAATATCAATGATTATTATATCATTTGATATCACTATATCAGTGATTATATCATTCGTAGAGATTAACAAACATCTACATACTTTTGTTGTTTAGTTTTAGTAGTATATTATGAGATTATAATAATGTAGAAACATTCAATATCAGTGTACATTCTTGAAACAAGCATGCACATATATATATATATATATATATATATATATATATATATATATATATATATATATATATATATATATGGAAATGGCTCGTACATTCTTTGTACAATACAAGTTTAAAAAAAAACGGGAATAACCCGATACGTACCGATTTCCCGGTCCCGTGTCCCGAAACAGGTATCGGTACCAGAATCCCGTTCGGTACGGGATCGGTACACAGCTTTCATGCCCGGGAAAAAAACGGGAGCATCAATTCGGGACGGGATCGGGACGGGATTGGTCCCGAGCTCATCCCTAGAATTACCCCTTACCTTTTTGTAATTCAATCCAAGAATCAAACAATAGTGTGTTTGATTCACGTTCTTGTACACACGTACTAATTCAAGAAAAGTATTTGCAAGTAATAAACACAAAACCTTGTTTTAGACACAAGAAAATCGAAACCCTAAGGGGTTCGTTTGGATGGATCGACCAATGAAGAAAAGAGAGAAGAAAACACCAAGATGTGTGTGTACAAGTTATGAGAAAAACCTACATCTTGGGTTTGCTTATATACTACACAAGACTTGGAGCTCAAGGCACAAAGGAGGTGGGTACACCCCCTTGCCCGATCGGTTTGGAGCCCAAAGAAGGGTATCCGGAACCTTCTCTTGTTTCCATGTTTTGTCTAGTATTTACTTTCCTAATCTTCGTTTAATAAATAATTAGTCATTAATCAATAATACTAATTATTATTATTTATTTTGTGTTTAATAATTAATTATAACATTTTATAAATAATTATTACATTTTCTCTTCATACGTATTGTGTGCAATCCCGTGATCTCAAGTTCGATCCTAACACACGACTATTATTATTTTGTCTATAAAACCAACAGCTCCCACTTAGACATATCATAATAGTGTGATCACATCGGTTAGCGTCTTGCAACACGCCGATGCCTCTAGTACAACTTGAGTAAGGCTCCTGGAAAACCTTTTAATGATTTCTCATTATTATTATCCCTTTGTTTCTAATACGGTGATAAATAAGAATATGGATCTAGGTCATTCCTTAATTAACCATTCTGTTTCTCGTTGTTAGAAATTGACAAGATTACCAAATCTTTTGAACCTTTCAAGAAAGACCTTGGGCGTGGCCACGCAAACACCTTGACAACCCTACGAGGGGCCCAGCAGTATTAAACTCCAAAAATTAATTTGAAGGAACAAATTCTTTATTGATTACAAGCAAAATACACAAACTTTGTAACACTTCCGAAAACAACCCTTATGACTACCAGTTACGTATAGCGTTAAGTTGTTCCACAAAAATGTACTACATTCATGACCGTTATCTTGTATCTCAAGTCTAAGGATAACTTCTTATGATTTACTTAATGACAAGATCCATAAAGTAACATCATATAGTTGGGATAAGTCCTATATTCAGTATCATCGAATATCGTCTGAAATGGCATGACTACGCATCAATATACTTTAAGTATATTATACCAACTTCAGATTTGTCTTAATTTAATAATATTCCCATATTATTAACTGACAACGGACAATTTAGAATAACCTTTAATCATGGATTTAAACATGCAAAAATAGGACAACAATAATTAATAATAGAAATAAACATACCAACATACTTTATTTCATTAAAATAATAATTGTTTACAATATCCTTTATCCAAATACTAATCACAGTTATGCATGAAACTACTAGCTAATTTAAGTCCAATTCCATTGTCCAATTCATTAAGCTTCTCTTTCGCCAAAGCCTTAGTGAACGGATCAGCTAAGTTATCATCTGTGTGAACTTTCAGCAGATTTATTTCACCTTCGTCAACCTTTTCACGAACAAAGTGATACTTCCGTAGAAAATGTCTGGTGCCTCTCATGACTCCAGGTTCATTGGCAAATATGATTGTAGCAGAATTGTCACAATACATATTAATAGGTAATTCAATTGAAGGCATAACACCAAGCCCAGAAACGAATTTCCTAATCCAAACAGCCTCCATAGCAGCTTCTGAAGCAGCAATGTATTCAGCTTCTGTTGCAGACATCGCAATTGTACTCTGCTTCTTGCTCCTCCAGTCTACAGCTCCTCCATTAATAACAAAGTCATAACCCGTCTGAGACTTCGAATCATCTTTATTACTTTGAAAGGATGCATCGCAGAAACCTGTAACACAAAGTTCTGCAGCTGGATTTCCACCATATACCAAAAACATATCTTTTGTATTCCTCAAATACTTAAGAATATGCTTAACAGCAATCCAATATTTATCACTTGGATTCTGTTGAAATTGACTGGTAATATTTTGGGCAAACGCCACATTTGGCCTTGTGCACTTAACCGCATACATAATAGATCCTACAGCCGAAGCATAAGGAACTTTACTCATGCGAGCCACCTCAGCAGGTGTTGAAGCACAAAACTCATTACATAAGCCATGTTTTACTTCCATCGGCAAATATCCTTTCTTGGAATTTTGCATATTGAATCTTTTCAATATTTTGTCAATGTAAGCACTTTGACTTAATCCAATTAACCGCCTTGATCTATCTCTATAGATTTTGATTCCCAGAATGTATGCAGCTTCTCCTAAATCTTTCATAGAAAAGCACTTTCCAAGATATGCCTTAACCTTTTGCAAACTTGAAATGTCTTTTCCCATGATTAATATGTCATCAACATAAAGAATTAGGAAAGTTACATTATCACTCCCACTAGCTTTGTGATACACACATGGCTCATCAAGATTTTGAGTGAATCCAAACCTTTTGATTTCAGCATCAAACCTCTTGTTCCATTGTCGTGATGCTTGCTTTAATCCATAAATGGATCTTTTAAGCTTGCAAACACGATTTGGAAACTCTGGATTTTCAAACCCTTCTGGTTGTGCCATATAGTTGTCTTCATCTAGATGACCATTTAAGAAAGCGGTTTTCACATCCATTTGCCAAATCTCATAGTCATAGTACGCTGCTATAGCTATGAGAATTCTTATAGCTCTTATGTCTGCTACAGGAGAAAACGTCTCCTCGTAATCAATTCCAAAAGTTTGAGTAAAACCTTTAGCAACTAGACGAGCCTTATAAATGTGTGCATATCCATCCATGTCAGTCTTAATTTTGTAGAGCCACTTACTCCCAACTACCTTGGCACCAGGAGGTAAGTCAACTTCTTCCCAGACTTCATTGTCATGCACGGATTGTATTTCCCCATCCATAGCAGCTTTCCATTTAGCCTTTTGAGGACTATTAATGGTAGCTCTATAACTAGTAGGTTCACTAATATCCCCTAGTGTATGCTCATCGACCTCTACATTAAGACATAGACGGTCAGGAGCTTTCACAGATCTTGAAGATCTGTGAATGGGAACTACTTCAACTTCCGGTGGAGGACCCAGACTTTCCGGTTCTATAGGAAGTGTGCTAGTGTTTTCTGAAGGTAATGCATTATATAGATCATCTTCTAGATCATATACTCTCCCACTGATTTCTTGAATCACAAAATCACTTTCAAGAAAATCACCATATCTTGCAACAAACACTTTGTTCTTAGGTGGGTAGTAAAAGTAGTAACCCATTGTTTCCTTTAGGTATCCTACAAAAATGCATTTTACAGATCTTTGTTGGAGTTTATCTTGTGAGTCACGTTTAACATACGCCTCACAACTCCAGACCTTTAAATAAGACAAGTTCGTAGCTTTTCCAGTCCATATCTCATATGGTGTCTTATCAACCTTCTTGGTGGGAACCATATTCAAAATACGAACAGCTGTTTCAAGAGCATAATCCCAAAAAGACAAAGGAAGATTAGTAAGATTATACATTGATCGAACCATGTCCAACAATGTACGATTCCTTCTCTCAGATACACCATTTTGTTGTGGAGTATATGGAGATGTGAGATTCTGGACAATTCCATTCTCAGTTAAGAAATCTTTAAAATCTTGACTAAGGTATTCACCACCTCGATCAGAATGAAGAGCTTTAATCTTCTTTCCCAATTGCAATTCTACTTCTGCTTTGAAAACTTTAAATGTTTCAAACACTTCATGTTTATGCTTAAGTAAATAAACATAACCATAACGGCTGAAATCATCTGTAAAAGTTAAGAAGTAGACAGCACCTCTCCTTGACACATGTCTAAGTGGTCCACATACATCCGTGTGTATTAAACCAAGTAGATCTGAAGCTCTTTCCATATTATTATGAAAAGGTTTCTTCGTCATCTTCCCAGAAATACAAGATTCGCATTTATCAAATGACTCATCATTGATATTATTCAAAAACCCTTCACGTTGCAGCTTTTGCATGCGAGTCTTGCCTATATGGGCAAGTCTACAGTGCCAAAGGTAAGACGAATTCAAGTCATACTTCATTCTCTTACTTATGCTGTACATCGAATTATTATTATTGTTGGAAGTCATACAATTATTCATATCAATTTCAAACACACCATTCACAGCAACATCATTAAAATAAAATACACCATTTAAAGAAACAGAAATTTTATTGCCATCAATAGTATGAGAAAAACCAAGATCCAACAAACATGAAAAGGAAACAACACCTCTAATTATAGAAGGTGCATAATGACAATTGTTTAAACAAAGTACTAAACCCGAAGGTAAAACTAAATCAAACATTCCTATGGCTTCAACTGCTGCTTGTGCTCCATTTCCCACATGCAGAAATTGCTCCCCATAAGCTAGTCTCCTTTCCTCTCTAAACCCCTGTAGTGTATTACAAATATTAATACCACATCCAGTATCATATACCCAGGAATTTAATTTATGAGATAAAGTAAATAATTCAATAACAAATAAGTTACCTGAAGTGCTGGCGCCCATGTGCCCAGTCTTCTTAACCTTATTGTTTCGCAAGTCATCGAGATAAAGAGGACAATTCCTCTTCCAGTGGCCCATCACCTTGCAGTAATGGCATCCTTGATCCTTCTTTGGATTATTCTTGACAGGAGGGTTCTTCTTAGGTTGAGGTGGTTGATAAGCCATAACCTGCTTATTCTTATCAGCCTTCTTCTTTCCTTTACCCTTCTTCTTGTTCGCATTTGGCTTATTAATTCTACCCCCTTGTATAGCAAGAACTTGGGGCGTAGTAGCCTTTGGTGTCAACCCTTTCTCATAATCAATTAGCAGTGCGTGCAATTCACTTACTGTCTTCCCCACGCAATGCATATTGAAGTTCCTTACAAAACCATTAAAATCCTTGTTAAGGGACCTATTGATTAAGTTCACAGCCATATCATTGTCATAGGGTTTCTTAAGTGTTTGTAGTTGATCCATGAAACTTTTCATCTTCAACACATGAGCACTCACAGGTTCACCATCACCCTGCTTACAACCATGTAGAGCCTCCATCAAATCGTAAATCTCTACATTTGATGGTTTCTCATAGAGTTTCTTGAGTTCATCAATCATGTTCATGGGGAAATACTCTTCAAACTGCCTTTGAAGAGGTGTGGACATCGCCCCTAACATCATTGCGGCCACATCAATATGTTCCTTACAATCAAGAATCCATTTGGCCTTAGCAGCATCAGTAGCTGCCGTGCCTACAGGTTCTTCAGGACAAGGCGTTTTCAAGATTTCAAGTTGACCAGTCACTCGCAGGACAATTCTTAGTGAACGATACCAATCATTGAAATTCTCTGAGCCAGTCAATTTTTCTCATTCAAAATAAGTTTTGAACACAGAACGAAAGTTGGTGTTATCAGTTTGAGCCATTTCTACAGATAAAGAAAGTTCAAAACATTAGTATTTTTGATAATACAATTTTTCAAGAAAATTAAAATACCCAAGGAAATAATATCCATAGAATAATCTTGAAAACTAGGATCCTCCATAAACATAGTTTCATTACATCAGTTGATCTGCTAGTAATGAAAGTATAATATGAGGTAACTTGTCGTACAAGTAATTGGCATAACATTTGTCCAATTCCTAGATATATGGGATTTACAATCACAAAACATTTGTATTGTAAGCATGTTTAGTCCCCATCTTAATGCCTTGAGTCCAAGATCTCACTTACTACTCAATTTAAGTCTTCTAACTTAAAAACTGCAAACTCACAAATCCATCACATCAGTTGATCTGCTAGCAATGAATTTATGAAATTTACCTCTCCATTGCAATCTCGCCAAGTACTCTCATGACGTAAATTACAACTTCAAGTGTTCTTAATTAGATGGCATTTGACTTAATTTTATAAGGGTATCAATATTTTGATGTGATCAAAATAATGTATGAAGAAGCATGCATACAACTTCATAACATTGGTTTTACAAAACATTTTTATTACCAATTAGCTAAGAGTAAAATAACAAAGTTTTGATTGAGGTATCGGGTTCACCAATTAAAGAATAACCATCAATTATCGTCCACTATATCGTACTTTTGCTTAAGCTCGAAAGCTTAGTGTTTCGGATAATCATTGTGGAATTGTGGATTATTCACCCTTAAGATGACAATGTACATGTAATGGTTGTTCGGTAAGTCTAATTTACACACAAACGAGCGTTAAGACAGAATGTTGTCTCTCTAAGGCCACAATTTAATGCGTTGCTATCCTTATACTCATCTTATAGTGTGTAAACTTCGGTCGAGCCTATTTAACTATTACGTACAAAAACATCAATCAACCAATCCTTTGAAATTTAAACTCTTAAAAACCAAAACAATTTCGCCATTATTTAGTCCGTATTATTTTTCTATTCAAAATTACCCTTTTCGTTTATAAACATGTCTAACACAATAAATAAACAAAAACAAGTAATATATAATAAAAAATAAAACAACTAAATAAACACATATACATAATCATAACAATTAAATATGTATAAAACATGTAGCCACATGCAAATCTTATTCAATAGTCCTATTAATAATCAAATCTAGGTGTATTACGTATTAATTCAATTAGGGCTTTCTTCTTCTTAGAAAAAGAGCCACATACATCGACAAATCGATTGCGTAAGCCAAAATTAAATAAATACCACATAGCACACAATTGATTACTTAATATTGGAGTCTTCCCCAATTCGACATCTATTAATAAATTAACATGTTTCGATATAACTTAACCATTAATTCATATAAATAATTTAAACAATTTAAATTATAACACAATAAAAATCCATGCAAATATGCACTTTTTCATGGATTTAGCTTAACAATTAACATATTGCACCAAGATCGTTTACTAAAACGCATAACAATTACATGACATCCTAGGGTTTCTAATCAAATTAAAAAATTAAAAAACCATAAACCCTAAAAACCCTTTAAGGTCATTCGACCAAAAAAAATTAGGGTTAGGGATTCTAACAAATAAACCCTAAAAAACATGTAACTAAACGAATCAAGATCCAATTTTTATGCGTTTCGATAATTAATTACACATTATAACGGCTCTAGATGCCACTGTTGGAATTATTATATCATGACATTCATATTAATAAACCAAGTACATCAAAGTGAGCATAAGCGGAAGCAATTATAATAGATCGAATAACATGTAATTAATTAATCAATTATTTAAATCGTAAACGTACCTTTGTGATTCTAGCCCGAACATGAATCAAAGCAATCTTCCGGAACCAAAAACCCTAATTAGGGTTTATAAGGATTATATGAATTACCCCTTACCTTTTTGTAATTCAATCCAAGAATCAAACAATAGTGTGTTTGATTCACGTTCTTGTACACATGTACTAATTCAAGAAAAGTATTTGCAAGTAATAAACACAAAACCTTGTTTTAGACACAAGAAAATCGAAACCCTAAGGGGTTCGTTTGGATGGATCGACCAAGGAAGAAAAGAGAGAAGAAAACACCAAGATGTGTGTGTACAAGTTATGAGAAAAACCTACATCTTGGGTTTGCTTATATACTACACAAGACTTGGAGCTCAAGGCACAAAGGAGGTGGGTACACCCCCTTGGCCGATCGGTTTGGAGCCCAAAGAAGGGTATCCGGAACATTCTCTTGTTTCCATGTTTTGTTTAGTATTTACTTTCCTAATCTTCGTTTAATAAATAATTAGTCATTAATCAATAATACTAATTATTATTATTTATTTTGTGTTTAATAATTAATTATAACATTTTATAAATAATTATTACATTTTCTCTTCATACGTATTGTGTGCAATCCCGTGATCTCAAGTTCGATCCTAACACACGACTATTATTATTTTGTCTATAAAACCAACATTCAAGTATATTATAGTAATCATGGATATCAACTATCGAACAAACGGAATGACTACATGAGTAACACTTGCATTTTATTGAATGCGTGTCTCGGGGATGGTAATACCATTTGGTTTTAGGATGATATATGGAATAACCATGGGCAGTGACCGAAAGACCTCTATCCGCGTCTCTTTGCTCTAGAGTTAAATAAAGACTACTTGGTTTCCGATCATTGGAAATACAAAGGAAACTCTTGGACATGTTTATGGAATTGCAGATATGACCCGGCCCGGCCCACGGGGGTCGAGCCATCAGTGAGTTAGGCGGGTTGCAGGCTAACTCCCCTTTCACTTGTTTAGTACAAGTGGCAGTGGGCTTTCGCATCTAATAGGAAATTGACTGTTCAATGGCTTGCTTCTTTGTTTACCAAAAGTATCTACGCCAGTTTGCCCTGGGCCTTGATAATTTCTGGCATAATTAGCTCCTGATAAAGATCAATATATGTATATGGAGAACCGTGAATAACAGGCTTCCGACTCTATGTGCTCTTGCTCTGAGAGGTATCGCTCCCAATTCTCTTTTATGTCCAATTCTCTTTCAACCAGATGCTACAGACCACCTTACATTCGAAAAGAGAATTCCTGAAAATAGCAATTATTTATTGACCGTACCGCTTTTGTGTGGATATCTTGCTAGTGCATAACACATGTACACATATATCTACTGAGTATCGATACTGATTGAAACACCCATTTGAAGCTCAAAAGGATGGTAAAAAGAGAATCGCATAAAAGTTTATCTCCAAACATTCTCAATGAATGTTGTCATTAAAATAGGAAATAGGAGATGCCAAAGTATATGCTATATGCACAAATAGAAGAACATATACATATAGTTCTTTTTAGGCTATAAATTGATTTCAAATGAAACAATTTATTTCATGAGTCAACAAACAAAAAGAATTTTATGAAGTGTACAGATGTATTACTGGGTAACTACTCCTTTGGCAGTTAAGAAGTGGCAGCTACGACTAACCGCCAAGGGAGATTTGCCCTGCAATCCATCTTCTACATAACCAACGATACCTTGTTTAAAAAAGAAGCATTTTTAACTCCATTTATCACATTGTTTCCAAAAGAACTTCCAATGCAACAGCTCAAATATTACGTATCGAGTTTACGAATCACATGCACATCAGAGGTACGTACTAGTGTACTCCATATCCCCTTTACCAATCACACTTGTTCACTAGTTTTTCTTCACCTGTAAACTCGCATATACCCTTCAAACTACAACATACTTAAGATAGCAAATAATACATTTAGGGGGTGCTTGGTAGGATGTTTTTGAGGGTGGGTAATGGTAAAGGTAATGAAAAATAATGTTTGGTGATATTTAATTCAATGACCCATTACCCAATATTGGGTAATGGACCATTACCCAATAAATTGGAGGGAATGTTTTTTTCTCTCTTTCCCTTTCTCCACTATTATCATTATCTTTCCCTTTCCCTTTCCCTTTCCCGAGTTTCAACCAAGCACACCCTTAGTTTATTATATAACACAAATATATATCTAGTTACAACTAGAAACGAAAGAAAGTTAACAAATTAGAAACTACAAACTTTCAAAGTAATAAGGTGTAGGCCGTAGGGGTGTTCATCGGTTCGGTTATCGGTTAATCGGTTTATTCGGTTCGGTTTGTTCGGTTAAAAAAAAATTTTGGGTCATAACCGAAAACCGAACCGAACCGAAAATATCTATAACCGAACCGAACCGAGAACCGAACCGAAGTTCGGTTCGGTTATGGGTCAAAACCAAAAACCGAATTTTTTACTTAAATTACACTATTTATATTTTTTTTTGAATTTAATTATATATATTTTTGGCAAAAAAATATTTCAAGCATAAAAAAGTGTTTTTTTATATTAGTATAAAATTTTAATGGATATTTTTTATATTTAAAATAATATAAATATATAAAAATATATATATATTTATATAAATTCGGTTTTCGGTTCGGTTATCGGTTCAGATAGCTAAACCCATATCCAAACCGAAAACCGAATTTTTACTTCGGTTCGGTTCGGTTTTAACAAGTTCGGTTCGGTTCGGTTATATGTTCGGTTCGGTTTTATTTCGGTTCGGTTTTCGGTTTATTCGGTTAATTAACCGAACCGTGAACACCCCTAGTAGGCCGTGACGCCGTGTAGCTCTTTTGGAAAATATTTGTAACTGGGCCGTATTTGATAAATGGGCCAGTTATTGTTCCTCACCTCATCAGTGATCAGCCCAACAAATTAAGGTGTGTCCTTGACTCATTGTGTGTTTGGAATTGCTTATCTTTTATGTTTGAAGCTTTGGTTTTCCATAAGCTAAGGCATTTTTGTCGCTGGTATAGTATATATAGTAAATCATTCATTTGTTAAATGATACATATTCGAGAATATAACTATTTGTTGAAAACTCCATTCAGTTTTTATAGATTTTTTTGAAGTTAATTACTTTTGAGAAGTGGGTCATATTTCAGCAAAGATAAACACTTTTTTGCCTACTTGTAATACTTTGCTTATCTTAACTATATAATGTGAGAGACCAAAAACACTTAATTGAATTATTAAGTGTAATGATTTGCATAATTACCCTTAAAACTACTTTGTATTATTTAGTCATCAGTAAAAAAATGACTAAGATGTTCTTCCTTAAAATTCCAACAAAAATTAATAATATACTTAACATATTTGTATTTACAAACATTCCATATTGCAATAACGTTGTTACTTTAATCTATATATTTTTAGGAGACTATTTGTAAAATTTATTTTTAAAAAATGTATTCAAATAACTATTACAATTTATCAATTAATTTTTTTAACCCTCATGTACCCAGACCCGTTTACACTCAAGTTATCTAGACATGTGAACAAAACCAACCTGATTACCTCTTTTAATGTAATCTAACTATAATTTCCTGTCATCCATAAAATTTTAGCACAAAAATCATATAACCAAAAAACACTTGATCATCAAAAAAAAATTAATTAAATTGTCGCCGTAAACACGCAAATGCAATACGGAGTAATAGTTTTACCAAAGTAGATAAGCTAAAGGGATTGGATATTGGTGCTCCTACACTACAAATTTACAAGTACTACCCCTCTTAAGTTTATTTATTTTATTTATTTTTTTTTATTAAACTGTAAAATAAAAAACATAACAGAAAATATAAAGTTTGATAGGTCATAAAAAAATACAGAGTAAAACATCATAAAAAGTTTTATTTGTTATGTTAATAAAGTGGGTAAAATTGTTGAAAAAAAAATAAGAAACATAGGCTATGTTTGGCATGGGCTTAAATGAGGCTTATCGTGGATTGGCCTTTTAAAATAAATCAGCTAATAAAATAAGTCTCGTTTGTCATGTGCCTTATGAAAGGGCTTATAAAATAAGTCGGCTAAAATTTTAGCCTCATAAAAGGGGCTAAAAACTTTAGCTCGGGGCTTTTGAAAAAAATAAATTACTTATTTACTCACAAAAATATCTAACATATACAAAAACTCATTTAATTATATCATTTTTAGTAACTAGTTATAATGTCCGCGCACGCGCGGGTTTTTTTTAAAAAAATTTTGAATCATATATTTTTATTTATTAAAAGACAAATAATTTAATCTTTGTTTTGTTTGATTTATGATGTTTAATTATAGTTTTTTTATTATTAAAGATAATTATTTAAAAATTTTAATCCTATTATCAATTGCATCTTATCTATATTTTTTGTATTTATCTTCTACTTGTGTCATGGATAAATATAAAATATTACCTAATAAGAAAATAATTTTTTTTTAAATAAAATTATTACTAAATAAGGCATGAATGCATTTTTTTTAAAATGAAAAATTCCCAATAGGGGTTTTGTTGTATTATATAAAAGATTATAAAATAACAAGTTTATAAAAATATAAGATTTAATTTCGGCTTATAAGATAAGTCCTAGCCTCAGCCTCAGCTCCAGCACCAGCACCGGTCTATTTCATCAAACATACCTATAAAATATAAAGTTTGAAAAAATAGTAAAAGAAAAATGAAACAAAAAAATCAAAAAAATTGTATTGTCTTTTGAACAAAGGATGTGATTTATTTACACATTCAAAAATATTACTGTTACTCATGTTCAACGTATAACGGTAAGACATAAATTATTGTTATTGTGCAAATCAATTACGGGATAAAGTAATAGAGGGGTACCAATTGTAATTTTGGTGTATCGTACCGACACAGAATTGAATTGACTATTGAAACCTTAACCGCGTCATATTAATCTCCAACCCGAGTCAACCCGAGTCACCGACTCAGTAATAAACCCCCCACCCCAAATAACCCTAACCTTCCATCACACGCTATCTAGGGTTCTTACTTCTTATTATCATCCTCCAATTTTATTCTTTTTCTTTTATAAAATTTAATGAACAACAGCAATGGACCCAGAAAACACCATAATTCTGGACACATCTTCCGATGAAGAACAAGAAACAACAACAACCGAACGGAACGACAATGATAACGACGACGACCATAAGTGGCTAACTGACTTACTTGACGAAGTTAGTAAAGATGATGACGTGGCAAGTCAAAAAGTGAAGGTTGTTGATGATGATAATGATGATGATGATGACTGTGTTGTTCTTGAGAGTGATCCGAATGAGGCGGTGAGTGTTCGAGACGAGCCGAAGAGTGCGAAAGATGGGGAGGGGGATGAGGATGAGCTTGTTGTTGTTAGTGAAAAAGGGCAGGTGAGAATTTTGTTAAATTTCGATTAGTTTATTATTAGTGGGGTGTAATGTGTGGCATTGTGTTTTAAATTATGATTATTCATGTCCCCGCGATTATAGCGTTATATTTTGCGTTATTTGGTTACACGTTTAGTTTTCTTCATGCTTTATAAGTAGAGATATTAGAGATGGTTAAGCCAAATAATTTTAGTTTCAACAACCAACTGTTTCCTAACCAACTTGCTTCCTAACAAATTAATTTTGAAATCTTTCCATAATAAGTAAGAAAAAAGTCTGAATTTTAAGCCTTTCTAATTATAAATTAGTCCCAAATGCATTATAATGTAGTATAGATATAGATATTTAGTGTTTGGTTAATGGTCAACCTAGGGTGGTTTACGGGGTTATCATGGGTCTGGGTCCACGGCATTGTGTTTTAAAATGTGATTATCGAGTTTTTCGAGTAGGAGATAGTGAGGTGTAAGAGTTTGGATTATTATATTATTGGGTGTTTGACATTTTGTATTAGAAAAAGTAAGTAGGTGGAGTTTTGTGGGTGGGTGGTGGGGAGTTGGTAAAATAAATAGTTTTAAATTGCTTATTTGATTGTTTTTAGAAAGTATAAACAGTGTTGTAAAGCTCGGCGTAGGCAGCCATATTCCTAGGCGATGTGAGGTGAATCTGCCATATTAGTCGGCCGGGTCAATATTGGTCCAAACCGGCCATATAAACACATGGTTGTCTGATAATTAAAGGTTGAAAGATGTGAAACATCCAAACACTATCTATGTCATGTAGCCTTTTCAAGACGCCACCCTCCTTATATAGTTATTGTTTTTTTGTGCATTTTTATTTGTTCTACGTGCTGTAGTTTAACTGAGGGATTATTTGTTTGTTTTGACTTGCGATTTGAAGCTGTTTAGAAGGGTAAATTTCTTGAATTGTCTTATTAAAAGTTAAAACCTAGTTGTGGTGACTATAAATAGTGTAAATGGAATATGTGTTCTTAGTTTGTATGCTAGCAAACCAGAAATGCGGGGAAGAAGAAATGGAGGAATTAAAATACCCTGTGCTTGGTTTCTATTTCATGTTTTCTGATGTTTCATATTTTGGAAAGCAATCTTAATTTGCAAAAAGGACTCTTTTACAGTTCACGCGCAGTCTATGTTAAAAATTAGTAGTTACTCATACATTCTTATGTTGCCTATCCAAACAAAGTTCTTGATTGTTTACCATTGGCATTTATGTGTAAGTAGTTATTGGTTCATAAAGTGACTACAGTTGGCTTTTTCTTTTATGAATGAGTTAACTGTCACAACTTATGACCTTAACTGTATGCTTATAGGCATAAGGTATTGGCAACAAAGTGTCAAGGGGTTTGCTCTGCAACTATGCCGCAGATATGCAAGTGGAGAAACAAGGATGTTCACTTGTTCGTGGTCCACTGAAACCTGGTTGAGTATTATTTCTGATGATATCTTTTCCTAATATTCAGTTCATTTGCCTATTATGGATATCAAACAGATGCTCAACACGAGGCTTTAATTGAGCCATTTGGGTTATAACTCCATTGGAGTAGGCGTCGGGTGGCAGGTGTTGATTTTCTGATATATTGTGTTGCTCTTCTCCTTTTGATTATCCATGTTATAGTGTTTTATAGTGGTGTGGTGATGCTCCTTATCTACTGTTAGCTCATTTTGTAATGTTGGTTAGCTTTGTGTTTGTTCATAGGCTTGGCATCGAATAGTGCCCTACCTTACCACTTGACTAGTAAAAAGCCCTTGTACTAAAAAAAATAGAATATATACCTTTGGATGGGGCTTCGATCAAGAAAGATGGTCTCTAAGATAGTGGCTCGTGTATCTGTTCTAAAGTCGTATGTCTATCTCTTGCATATTTTTGGCTGACTTCCCTGTTTAGGTTTCTATTCCATAAAAAAACTGCATGTCTATATATTTATTAATGACAAGGAGATGAAATATAATGTTGTTTCTTTGAAACCTCAGATATAGATGGCAAAATGAGAGGGGCAGGGAGGTTGGATCAGTTTGGCCTTTAAACACCCCTTATGAATTCTATGAATAATTTACAAATTAAGTTTGACTACAAAACTTAGTATTCAGATAATGATCATAAGTTTTAAATTAAAGCAAATTTAGAGGTTGTAAACTTTTGATCATGCAACAGGCCACATTTCGACCTGTTCTCTACCTTGTTGAACATTTTTGTTTTTGCCCATTTGACCCGTCGGTTATAAAACAAACCCATTCTGACCTATTTTCACACAAGGTGGAGTGAATTATTTACTCTATAACATGAACTCGTTAATTTATGTGAACTTCTGAATTGTGGTGATTTCTAAAAAAAGCAGTAGATTATTACATGATATCCGTAACGGTTTTGTTACCTAATATTTTTATTCTTGTTGTAGGTTGCTTGTCGAGATTATCCCCATTCAAGGCATCTCTGTATCAAATTCCCTTTTGCCACTACCCCAAATCAAAACCACTGTGAACAGGTTTGTTCAAGATTCATTTATCTGGCCTTTATTACACAATAACAAGCAAGCTACAAATCATACCCTTCTAACCTAGACTATTTATTTGAATTTCAGTGCTACTGTTATGTTTGTGACTCACTTGCCCCATGTATCTATTGGGGCAACGGCAGTGCAGGCACAGACCATTGTCGTGCCACTGATAAAGATGAATTGTGGAAACTCGCAAGGAAAAGCACCATAAAAGGTAGTAAAGGCGTCCAACCTGTTCATAAAGTTGCCCATGCATCTCTATCAAACCGACAGCACCCAGTGGTCGTTCATAGACCAACACCGCCTCCTGTTCAGCGTCAGAGCCAGATTCCAAGACCAGGATCGATCCATGCGGTTCAAAGATCAGCTAACTTTGGGCGCCCAAATACCGTCAACCAAAACAGACGCCACATACTTCCATCAATGAAGAAATTGCATCCAGATTTGGTCTCTCAAACGTCAGCTAGAAAAAATGCGGCTAGGGTTCACGGCAACCAGATGCATAACCTAGGCACTCAAAATCAGACACTATTTAAAAGGACAGATAGTTCAACTGGGGTTGCGGCCACTGTCATCAGAAACATAATCAGTTCATACAGGGGTAATTTTGGAAATGGTAGTGGGAGGCAAAACTACCATGTCAGTGGAATGCTTTCAGGATCTTTACAACCAAATGCAGTCAACACTTCTGTTCCATACCCTTCTCAAAGTCAACATTATCGACGACCAACTGTGAATAATCCACCATGGCCTCAACGTCAATTTACCAATCACTTGAATCCGAATGTCCAATCTCAAGTTAATTCCAACCCGTCTCCTCAAAGTCAACAATATCGACCTCCAACTGTAAGTAATCCACCATTGCCTCCTCAACCTCAATTTACCAATCACTTGAACCCGAATGTCCAATCTCAAGTTAATTCCAACCTGTCTCCACAAAATCAACAGTATCGACCTTCAACTGTAAATAATCCCCCATTGCCTCCTCAACCTCACTTTACCAATCAGTTGAACCCGGATGTCCAATCTCAAGTTAATTCCAACCTGTCTGCACAAAGTCAACAGTATCGACCTCCAACTGTAAATAATCCACCATTGCCTCCTCAACCTCAATTTACTAATCACTTGAACCCGAATGTCCAATCTCAAGTTAGTTCTAACCCGTTTCCCAATAACCTACAGTACCCAGTATCCCATCTGGTCCCACCATCGTCCTCCCAACCCCAAATGGCATCCAGTCAGCCCAGTTATACAGTTCCTGCCCAGTCAAGTTGTTCTGCTCCTTCTCAGACTCGAGTTAATAGCCTGTCGGTTCCCGTTTCAGATCATACCCAGAACTTTTCACTAGAAAATGAAGCTCAGAGTGTTGTAAAAGATTTTTTGAAAGATTACGGGTTGGATTTGCCTTCGAGCCAAGATTCTGGCACAGTTGAAGGTGCAGGGCCAGTTAACGAGTCAACGGTCCCTCTCAACTTAGCAGATTATCAGTATGATTGGATTTTTGAAAACCAGCCTGATGGACCAGGGTTGGACATTAATGGAACTTATGGGCTGACTGACTTATCATCTGATTCTTTTATAGACACAGGTCCTATTTTCGACTTATAACTGGTGCATTCCAAATGTTTTTTTTTTTTGCTCGGCAGAGAATGAGGAAGGATTTAGGATTCAACATTCATGCTTAGTTTGGATAACTGGAGGATTTGATGGCTGGTCCATGTTTTGTTTTTCCCCTATTCGGGATTATGTTTAACTTAGTTTTGTTTCATCCTTAGGATAATATGTATCTATTTAGTTTTCTTTTCTATAACTAGAAAGAAGGTTACCTAAATGTGATTATCAATTTATCTATTTAGCAGTTTGTTATATTTAATGATGTCAATTGGTTTTCATTTTTGTGCACTGAGCTATGGATTTTTTCATATAACTTTGTGCCAGAACTAGAAACCTATGCTATTGAGTCTAGTGTATACGATCATCAAATGAAAATGAGAAGACCGTGAATTATTCTGCGAAGCACATTGAGCAACTTGCTGATATTCATGAGGCAATTCAGCATGGCAAGCGGAAAAGAAAATGTTCATCACTTTTAAGTTGAGAAGAGTTGGAACTCATAGTCTCAACCTGTCGAACATCTGTGCAAAATTGGTTCATAATTTCAGCCAGTTTTGGCCTTAAGTACGTCATTTTGGGTTTTGGGTTTGAAAATTTCTCCAGCTTGTTTGGTATTTCAGGCAATGGCACCAATTATGTTAGAGACGCAATGAAATACTCGTAAATTTTTCCAGCTTCCGGATGTTACGGGGTTTTCTAAATCCATTACTGACTTGCATTGGCTTCATAGTTCATACTCTCTAGAAAAAAGTGGTCTTTGTCTCAAATAATCAAGATTAGAACTGGTTTCTGGGTCACGGCATTTTATAGTGGTTTCCCTTTTATGGTTTCGGACTTTCACTACAACATGTTTTCGATCTCCTCACCACGTAAGGTGATGGATCATACTAAGCTCAAATGGTGTCCTCCCATTCTTGGCTATTTGAAATTTAATGTAGACGGGTGTGTTAGAGGGCAGCCGGGTGCGGCAACAGTGGGTGGTTTACTTCGTAACAGCTCAGGTGCTATTCTAGGGATAGGAATTCCTAGGCTAACAAGTTGGCGAACCAGGGTGTTGATCGAGACAGATCTCTTGTCGTTTGTTACCCTACTACTAAATCTATATGATGTTATTTGTTTTAGCTTCTGATTGGGGTTGGTAGGAGGGAGTCTACAGTAGCTTTTGTATTGAACTGTATAAGTGCTCTTTTTATATGATAGCTATATACTATTTCCAAAAAAACGACATGTGAAGAACAACTTGGTTATGTTATATTCCAAATATAGCATATGCCTTATATACGTGTGTAGGACTCATGAAATCTTGATCGACATTCAAAGTAAATATGTTGTTTAACAAAATTTTCTTATGAAGTATGAAGAAACAAAGTCTTCCAACTGAAATTTGACATGTGAATTTAAGCACTTGCTAGCAATTACGTAACCAATCAATGAAACTAATACCTGAACCGACAAAAATCAGTTTGCAACTACCTTTTTGCCGCATGTTGTTGGCCAATGGCCGTCATCGCCTTTTAATCAGCCAAGTTAAATTCACTTAATCAGCCAACAAGTTAAATTCACTTGAACCAACATTCGCCACATTATTCAGCATTTTCTCGAACTTAACATGTTTTCTTTAATACTCTAACGATTGATTCAATTGTGAACTATGTGTTTGAAATTTTTAGACATACCGTGTATGTATGATTTTGTGTACATGATGGGAATTAACTAAATACATTACAAAGAAGGAAATACAGTTTATATAAGGGGTTTTACTGATCCCACTTAGAAGCAAAGTAAGACTGAAAGCTGGTATTTGCCTGAAAAGTTTTCCAATGCTATCAGCTTCAAAGTCACATAATACGGTTAGCATTTTGATCTGTAGCCTCACCGTCTTTTGATGTTGTGAAGTCCATGACAGAAAATAAACTTTTTATAAGAGTTGATAGCAATTATCTAACCATATTTAAAGACAGACGTATGGAGTTGATTGTCGAGCTCATAAAAAATAAACTTTTCAAATGTATACAAATACAATGCCGATATGTTTATAGGGTATTGTCTAAGTCGTAAATATGGAGAAAAACGTGTGTAACTTAGCGTTGTCTTATATTTTTCTTTAGCTAAGATCTTGAATAGTATGCTTCTGACCTTCACTTTCAAGAATGGCATTGTTTGGCAACTATTAAATAAATTTTGACTTTTGGGGTCAACTTAGTTCACTTCTAATGGGAATTGACATGAATTTGGTTGACATATTTGTACCAAAACTGCTATTTTTGTAATATATGCTATGCAGTTTGAATTATATCATTTACATATCAAACTTTCAAATATAATTTTTGTAGTGTGATGCATTTTGACTTTTTGGGTCAGCAAAATCAGCATTAAACTCTTATCAAATCCTATACCTTAGCTAACGTTAGTCAAGGATTCTGAATCGATGTATGATTTGATTACACAGAAAGAATTAGGTGTAACACAGGATGTATACTTGTATTGTGAAATGCTTACAATTTGTGGTGGAAAAGAAATGTACGTGTATTTCCAAGTAGCACCTGCATTTCGGTGGCACTCTAGGATGAGTCTTACGATTGAAAATATGAGAGATGTAATTAGTGGTATAAGATTGGTTACCATTTTATTTGTCCATATAATCAGTCATTATAAGATAGCAAACATAGTATTCAGTCTTAGTGATCGCGTTTATCTCCATGAATAATTCATTATGACATCAATCATTAAAAAAAATAAAAACAAAAGAAGCTACTTGCTTAACATAGATAAGTAGTATCACGAGTGTTCATACACGTAACACCAATAATCCACCTAAAATGTTTACTAATTAGGTCTTGAAATTCGTTGTTTTATCGGTTGAATTCAACATTTGGGAGAACAAGTTTATGAACTATGTGTTCAAACTTGTTAGACACGGTTGTATGTATGTGCGTAATGTTCAGGAATTTATCAAGATATATTAAAAAATGATTTTTGAATGTCTGTGATCAAGGACGGAACATATAAGAGGCCCAGGGGTTGCGCCCCCCCAAATTTTTTGATTCTATGTACATTTTATACCTTTTTATTTTTAGTTTTAGTGATTTTTAATACAAAAATTTAAGTGTTGTGTATATCGGCCCCCCTAAAATAAATATTTTACAAGTTGGCCCCTCCAACAAAAATGTTTAAGTTCTGTCTCTGTCTGTGATTGTTTTATTTGTCCCACCTGTCCAAGGTGAAAATGAATGTTTATATATATATGCCAAAGCATTCATAATTTCAATTTTGGGAGTTCAAGGATTTTATTAAACACACATATGTATTGACAATCAAGTTACTTGTTTCCTAGAGTTTTTAATTTTTTTTTATTTGATAAACTCGACTTGTTTAATACAACTTTTAAACTTTGGTGTTCGTTTAGTGGAAACAGTGGGTGTGCAAACTTTTTTCATCTTATTTGATAACTAACTGATAACCAACGTTGTTTTAAATGATCATAAATTCATAATCTTAAGTTAGTATGTTAACATTTACGTTAAAAAAACCAAAGTAGCGACACAATCATATACTATTATTGATAATAGTACCGTTCTAATAATTTAATTAAATTGATTTTTGAGTTTATAACTGATATAAAGCTTATAAGTCACTAAAAATACCAAAAAAGTCTGGCTTATTAGAAAACATAAGCGGAATCAAATAACTGACAAGCCAAAAAGTAAGCTAAAATGAGCACCTACAAACTATGGTTGTGCTTATTCCAAAGTCTGGCTTATTACGGTATATGTAATTACCTTCAGAGACTTATTTTGAACAAGTATAAGCAAAGTGAAAGTGAAATCGGGTATTTACCTGAAAACTTTCCAACGCTATCAACTTCATTTTAATGTGTAGCCTCACCGTGTTTTGATGTTGTGAAGTCCATAACAAAAATAAGCTTTTCAAAAGAATTCATAACATGAAAATTATCTCTATCTTGTTAATTTCGGGGTTTAGATAGATGGTTTAGTAAAACGAAGTTTATCACTACTACTTATTACTTCAAGGCAAGTTCTCTCTGTCCTTAAAGCAATTTCGCCCCACCGTTCGTTCGAACAATCGTGTTTTGGGTTACCGACAAGTATATGTAATTACCTTCAGAGACTTATCGTGAACAAGTATAAGCAAAGTGAAAGTGAAATCAGGTATTTACCTGAAAGTTTCCAACGCTATCAACTTCATTTTAATGTGTAGCCTCACCGTGTTTTGATGTTGTGAAGTCCATAACAAAAATAAGCTTTTTAAAAGAATTCATAACATGAAAATTATCTCTATCTTTTAAATTTTGGGGTTTAGACGGATGAAGTTTATCACTACTACTTGTTACTTCAAGGCAAGTTCTCTCTCCTTAAAGCAATTTCGCCCCACCGTTCGTTCGAACAATCGTGTTTTGGGTTACCGACAAATTGCGTGACAAAATAAAATGAAGCAACCTATATAGCAATTATCAACACTAGACGAAAGTGGTGATAATCCGGATGAACTACCGAGTTATCGGGAATTTTTAGACACTACAAATAATATTTCTATAGCAATATTATTTATAGCAACCGGGATATATTTGGAACAAGGTTTTTGTATGTGGTCCCATCTATTGGCCAAAACAGGCATGACACATGGTGTCGTGATGGTTCCTTCGTCTGAACAGGCATGAACCTTGGCGTTGCGATGGTTCTGTCACCCTCGGTCCGCCTGAAGAACTAACCAACGATGGGTACCGGGACGGGACCTATCGCTTTCCAAACTCTTATATGGCACGAACAGGTCTATATGATGAAGCCGGAAAAGGGTTTAACGGCTCTCAAGCGGCCCGCGGTGATGCGAGTTAGTGAAGTTCAAAGTGTTCCGTCAAACGCCACAGATGCTATCGGATTCATTGGAAGTAATCAAAGGTTAGAAATCCAACTTATAAACAATATTTCATTGTTACTTGCTTCTATGTGGGATCAAAAATCTCTCTTCCAGTTCCTAAGACTCAACCCGAATTGACTTACGTTGTTTTGAAAATAATTACCCAACATATCTTAGGTGTCGTTTGTTTTTTCAGAGCTTTTACCTCTTCATCTGCAAACCATGTCTACAGAAGAAGAGGTACATCTGAAGCTCTTAATCTGCAAGAAGAAGACTGTCTGTTTTTTGTGTTATTGAAGTACTTCTTTCTTTTTTCTTCGTTTTTTTTTTTCTTTTTCTTCATTTTTTTAATCTTTTTCTTCATTTTTTGTCTGAAAAAAAAAAAACAAACATGTTCCTCTGCCCGCAGAGGAAAGAAGTAAAAAGAGGCAATAAGAGCTTATTTTGAAAGAACAAACAAGGCGACTGTGTATACAAATACAGAAGTATGGAGTTGATTGTCAAGCTCAAAGAAGATAATCTTTTTAAATATATACAATTCTGACTTTGAGCTCAACATATTTCTTTATATTTCTGTTTGTAGCTTGTGTTATAAAGTTTGAATTATATCACTCTTTTTTATGATACTTACAAGTAATCCATGTCCATGTCAATTATAACTTATAACTAGTATGCTTTTGACCATTTTCAATATAATTTTTGTTGAAAAATAGTGTGATGCATTTTGACTTTTTGGGTCAGCAAAATCAGTATTTAACTTTTATCAAATCCTAAACCTTAGCTAGTGCTAGTCAAGATTCTAAACAAATAGATAATCTGATTAGAGAGAAAGAATTAGGTGTAACACGCGAAATGAAAGGTACCCATATTTGTTTTGTTCAAAGGCGAGTGTATCTAAGTAGCGCCTGCATTAGGGCGAGACTACTAAGTATTAATATGGTAAAGATGAGAATGGTTCAGCCACTGCACTCGGTTCCACAGTCCCACAAGCACGGTTCTTTGATACTGGTAGTACTAGAGTGATTCCCAATTCATTTATCCTCATAATAAGTGTCATGCATCTTATGTTATGTTATTTTTATTCTTTGATTCACCGGGCAAAACTTTGTTCAGAAAAAGATGGTATGAGACTGATCGCGTGTGTATCAATGAATAAAACATTACGACATCATCATTTAAAACAAAAAAGGAAATTCTTGATTAACTTGCATCAATAGTTCACGAGTGTTCATACAAGTAATACATGAGTAATCCACTGAACTTGGTAAGTGATCGGTTTGATCTTTTAGTGAGTCTAAAACCGCGTAAAAGAAAATGTTGAACCATAGCTGCTGAAATTTCTTCAAGTAATCCAACTCGAGAGACTCATTAATTAGTCCCAAATAACACGGGCCGATAAACGACAACTTAACAAAGGAGCTATGTTTTCTCGTGCTACCAAACTACACTTGCTACACCGCCTACACTTGCTAACTTGTTGCAAAGGGTTAAGTTTGATTATGTTTGAGTTATCTTAAACAAAGAGGTTCTAGATATGTGTTTTACTTGTCCCACATTGAAGTAAGGTAAAAATGAATGTTATTATATATTTGCAAAGCATTTCATGTTTATTATTTCAGGTTCGGGGATCGTTGACACATTTACATCCATGCATTGCTATGAGTTTCTTGATTTCCGTTTACCTGATTCTTTTAGCTCTATGTTTCATTTAATAACAAACAAACATTTTTATTCTACTTCATTAATTGATTTGATAACACACAAACTTCTATTTCGCTTAAAAGAAGCACTTTGTGTGCAAACTTTTCATCATTAGTATTAACTTGATAACAAACACGTTCAAGATCTTAGGTTAGCATGCTAACATTTAGTCATTTACATTGTCTATAAAGAAAATAAAACCAAAGTAGCTAATGAAACTTTAAAATAATAATAATAATAATTAAAAAAAAAAAAAAAAAAAAAAAAAAAAAAAAAAAAAAAAAAAAACCTGTTGATCGGTCTCCCGTTTTGCCACTAATTGTTGGTCGGTCTCTAGTGCTACCGAACTACACTTGCTAACTTGTTGCAAAGGGTTAAGTTTGATTATGTTTGAGAAAAGAGGTTCTAGATATGTGTTTTATTTGTCCCTAAGTTTGATTATGTTTGAGTTATCTTGAAAAAAGAGGTTCTAGATATGTGTTTTATGTGTCCCACATAGAAGCGAGGTAAAAGAGAGTGTTAGTATATAGTTGCAAAGCATTTCATACTTGTTAAATCAGGGACGGAAATGATTAGATACATTTACATCCATTGCTACAAGTTTCTTGATTTCCGTTTACCTGATTTTTTAGCTCTAATTTTCATTTAATAACAAACAAACATTTATATTCTTTTACTTCGTTACTTTGATTTGATAGCACACAAATTTCTCTTCAAAGAAGCAGTTTGGATCATCAGTTATATATTAGTAGTAAAACTTAAACATAGATTAGGGACTTGAATGCAAGGTAAGACAAGGTTTCTATCTCTCATCTTTATAAATAGAGATGAGAGGGGATGCTAGTTATTTATTTTTCTTCCTCAATTGTAAAAGCTATTTGTTTCTAATAAAGCGTTCGTTGAGGATATATAATGTGCATATTTTTGGCCGTTCTTTGTAGTCTCTCGTGTTTGCTACTCGTGCTCGATACAACTCGCGATCTAGCGTTCCGCGATCGAACTTCGGGTTTATTGTCGAGGTTTTTCCAGCAAGTGGTATCAAGAGCCGCGGTTATTGTGGTCTTGAAGTTCGAGTGCTAGTTCGTGGTTTTGAGTTAATCCGAGGTGCCGAGTTCGTTTCGAGGTTAATTTGATCGAGCAAAGAAAAGGGTTTAACGGTTTTGGTTTTCTATTCTTAGAGCACTTATTAACGAGAGGTACAGAAAGGTGTGAGGTATTGTTTGACTATTCCAACGTAATCTTTTATATAATAAAATAAAACCCTTAGTGGGGACTTTTACATTTCAAAAAATCAAATCATTCCTTATTAAGTAATAATCGAATTATTATTAATTTATTTCTTTTCATAATATTGAATAAAAAATCCTAAACACTTCCAAATTTAGCCATATTTTATAAAAATTCGAATTTGATTTGTAATCATTGAAAAAATCTTACAAAAACATATGTGTCAAAAACTAAAAAAATAAAAACTTAAAAACGGCGGAGGCAGTTTTCCAAAGTTGTGGGCTGAAACTTAAAATTTAGGATCATTCCCCCTAAAAATCCTAAAAGTCCCAAAATTCCCAAATTCGTCTCCTATGCTCGGTTCATTATTATACATCGGCAATATTTTTTTTTCAGCAACTTCTGTATTAATTCATTAAGTCTCCATCAATATTCTTTAAAAGGTACACACTTTTTAATTATTGTTTGAATCATGCTATTATTACTTGCCTCATTGATGTATGAATTGTGCAATTAAAATGTGATATAGTGTTTGGATGTACAAAATTAGGTCACTCATATTTATAAACTAGAAACTTTGAGTTTGGTATATTAAAGTATGTTCAGTATTCTGCTTAAAATTGCCATCAACCATAATTATTGAGATGCACTCCTATTGGTTGAAACATAATAGAAAAAAGGCTATCTATGCTTTAATGTAATATGGGATCCGCCAGAATCAAAAGTGACTAGATTTGGTTTTCGGAAAGCATTTGTTGCAGAAAGTACATATCTTATTTGATGTTTCAAAAGTGAAGATTATAACTTTATTTATATGTGTCTTAGTTTTGAAGTTTAGCATATTTTGATGTTTAAGGATTTGGTAAAGTTAATGTGATATTTGAGACAGAACACAATTGTTATCTATATAATTACATATTGATTGAAATGACTGTTCAAGTAGTTAGCGTTTTACATTATTTGATGGCATAATTAGTTGCTAATAGTAGCTAAATGAATCTGAGGTAGCACAATTTCGTGGTCTAGAACTCGGAAACACTACTTAGATGTAACTGATATGAGTGTGTTAGAAAGTGTGGATACTGGATTAAATGACAAAGGAGCAACGACGAGTGAAACTGATTAGTAAGAACATAGGAGCAGTTAGAAGTTTGGCTTAGGAGAAGTTAAAGCATGAGTTTCAGATGGCGTTTCTGAGTTTAGGCATAATAGTTGAGTTTTATTACAATGAATGTAAGGTAATGATGCTATGCAGAATACACAATCCATGATTAGTGTAATGGGTTTATAATTTGTATTTAGAACTAAGGTTCGAAATTTGATGAAATGCAAGATCGGGCGATGAACATGTTTTTAAAACACGCATAAAGATAGTTGCTCGGTTCATGATACTCTTTTTTACCCCTCTAATATAGAATAAACTTGAATGCCCAAACATGATGAACTAAAGGGTAAAAGATATAATGATTTTAGTTTACATTAAATTGCTGGAAATTCGCATTTGCATTATAGGACTTTCATATGAGATAGTTATTCCACTGTTATACTAATTGTATTAGTTATAAAAGTAAGTATTCTCAGTGTATTTAAACACTCAATTTGTTGATATTTTTCTGAAGGTTGCAATGCTTATTACTAAGTCTCTTCATGAATGTGAGAGTGAACTTGCAGCGGATGCACTAAATATCGAGTCAGAAGTTGATGGAGCAGAGAGTTGTGCCTTAAAAAACTTTCATGAAAGGTATATCTAAATATCTTATGTCTTACACACCAACCGATATACATTTTGTTTTTACATAAAGGTGCTCATATAGTTATATAAAGAACAAAAGCTATCAAAAATTGTCACTAAGGGAGTATCTACGTAACTATGTGGCAGAATCACCATAACTTCAATACATATTGGCTAACTAAATATTGATACTTACTAAATGTTAAAAACTAGAAGGTCTTATATATTCAATTTCATGTTTTTTATTTTTAGTTATATGAGACCGGAAAAAGTATGATATACAAGGAAGTTTGTCGACAACGGGGCACAGACTGCTATGATCTTGAAAGACATTGGCGAGAAGTACTCGATGTTCATAAAAGGGAAAGGTGTCGATTCCGCTCTGGAATGACTAACGGGGAAGAGTGTCCCGAGCTTGGTATTGTCTACATAAACTTTTTAAGCTACTCATAAGAAAAAGGTTTCATTATTTTTGTAATAATAATGCGGCTGACATGTGTCTCTAATTTTTAGAACCATGCTTGTGGGTCGGTCTATCATGACCCGATCCACACTTAAAGCGTGGCCCCTTTGACCCGTTACCCAACTATTTTGCCACTTCTTCCGTTTTATCAATATGTTATGGACAGAGTAATAACCTTACTATACCAAATTTATAACTATTTTTAACTTGAACTTTGTAAAAACAAAATGTATATCTCTTTAACTGTTAGAGCGATTTTGATAGTTACTTTTGAAATTAAAGCAGTACTGTTAAATCTTTAAAGATCAAATTTGACTTTTAGCCACATTTGTAATTACGACTCCACTTTCCATGATGAATGACGCCAAAGAGTAAGGGCTGCAGGTGCTCACACCCGGGAAGGTACTTCATCAATACCGATTCAGATATTGTAAATATAAGTAGTATTATATATGGATATATATATATATATATATATATATATATATATATATATATATATATATATATATATATATATATATATATATATATATATATATATATAGGCCGTTTGGGGTTGCTTATCAAAACCGCTTACCTACTTATTGCATTTGGGGTTGTATTATTTCAATTGTAGTGCCAGCTTTTTATGATACAAATTTAAGATTAGAAAGTTTTATCCTAATTTCCGCTAACTTTAATTAGGAACAATGGTTGGTGGGCTAGCGGGTGGTGGACTAATCGTAGGGATTCCAATTAAAGGTAATCCATTTGTATGTTTGGTTGTTGTTTTACTGTCAAAATAGGCTGATTGGCTTCTTTTTTATTGTTAAAAACTTAAAATAGGTCGTTTGGTTGTTGTTGTGTCCAAACATGTATGCACCTGATTATAGATTCTTGATGTTTTTGCTATTAAGTTTTAAGAATGATTTACTTCATGAGGTCTGCTTTTTTGCTTTTCTTTAATGGTTATGAACTATTTCTTTTACCAAGGTTCTGAACTATTGAGTGTGTCATGATATATTTGAAAAGCTTGATAAATTTTGATGGAGATAAGACTTTTGAGTATAATCTAAGTCGAATGATACTCCTAGCGAAAAGGGTTGCCAAATTTTATGTTCCATCTTTTTAATGTTTGTGACTCTAATAATCAGAAAATCAAAGTTTGAGTGTTTGACAAAAATTTACTATCATTTAAGGATTTCACATGTAATAGGTATCCTAAATACTCAAACTCAAAACTATATGTGTGAAGTGGTTATAGTAGTTTAGATGTTTAATTTCATCATTTGGTAATTATACCTAGAAGAGAACAACCGCGACCTCACTGGGTCCTTAGTTGACATGTTTTTCATAAGTTCAGGTTGGTCCGATATGATCATTTTTGTAAAGTTAAATCAGAACTGAGCGCGAACTGGTCCAACGTATTATTCTTAATAGTTACAGCTTATAGATTTGTGAATAATATCAGTTTGTGAATATTATTGTATCTGTTGTTCCGATGATGTCTTGGTTGTTACTTTGGTTATTTGAATTATATGTAAGTACACATGTTAGTGTGTTTGGTAATGTGTGTGAATATTTTATGCAGGTTGATCGCATACGTTCGCATGGATTTCTCAAGAATGCTCGACAAGCAGGTAAGCGATGTTAATGTTTTTGCTGTCAAACCCCCCCCCCCCCCCTCCCCCTCCCACCCCCACCCTTATCACAATCGTGCTTGATATAAATGCTTGATGAAGCCATTTTATGTAGTACTAAATTGTTGGTGTGGTAGATGATGCCATTTTATGTAAAAATTGTTATTAAATCATTGAAGTAATATGTTTTATTTAATCCTGTTTAACGCACCAAATATTATGTTTATAAGAAAAAGAAATTAAGAGTTTTTGTTTTTCTCATGTCGGCCAGTACTAAGAAGGCCCGTTATGAAAATTGTTCACTGCCTTTTTCCATTTTTTATATCTCAATTTTACATTTAAATCTTACTGATTTTTTTTCATGGTGTTGTTTGCAGTTGTCTACTTCTGTTGAGAGACTAGCTACGAATTACTTGTGGAACCGTGTTAGATGTGACTATTGGAACCGTAGGTAAAGCAACTGATCTCATTACACATGTAATAATGGTTAAAGAATCCAAAAAAATGATTAAGCTGCAAAAGTCTGCATGATCACGAAAAACTTTTAAACAAATATTGAATTAAAATGATCACGATATAAGCACTAAGAAAGATGAATGTAGCTTTATGTTTAATGCTTGATTATTTGATAGCCTCATTCACATACTTGCACCGGAAATTTGCAGGTTTTGTAAGTATACCTTTTAGTTCATTCTTAAGCACAAAGTTAGACTTTTGTTGAGTCCATCTCAAAAGACATAAAGAGATTGTAATACGTACGCCACATCAAAGGCCTGTAAGCAAAAATTCATTAATATGCAATAATCAGAATTCCAACTTTTTCATCCTTTATTTCATTTTTTGGGTTCCACTTCACAATGACAAAAGGTGGTCCAATATAAGAAGTGTTTTTCTGATATACTTTGAATTGGGCAGGCACGAGATTTTGATGGGGATTCATTAAGGAGCATGCTACCGAAAGATGAGACATTGTTAGGGTAAGTGATTTGTATAGCTATTAATACTTCTATAGTTCTGTATTTAAATTCCTCTGCTAACAAAAAGTTAGTTAATCCCTAACAAAAATGATTTTTGTTGGCTTTTGATGATCGTTAGAGGAGGTGAAACGGTTGTGCTTGGTAATCGGTTTAAAAAACATTACGCTGGATGTGTCTAAATGAAAATAATTAACAGTTTAACTGACCTATGCATGTGTTATTTTGCATTACCCTTTGTGGTTTGTGTTGTTTGTTAGAGTCAATAACCATTGTGCACATTGTTGTACTAAAGATATATACTTTCTAATTGACAAACATTGGGCAGGTTCTAATTGGCAAAAATTAGATTGGACTACGTGTTGGGCCTGGACGTTACACCATTCAGAGATGCGGTCTCTACCAAGTAGTGTCATATTTCATTCATAAGGTATGGAAGACTGCTTTAGTAAGGGTAAGTTACTTATAAATTTAATAAATATCCCCTAGACTTTATATTCGTTTTTAAAAAACAACATTTATTATTATTGTCGTTGTTGTTTGTAAACATTGATATCATTATTAGATTAAATTAATGTATATCGGGGTCATAAATATCAAAATGAAAGCATGGTTACCGTGGCCATGCTTATGCAAATGTAAGCATGTACCTCGATGTAGCACTCATTACTACAAATGATTAGGAAAATATTTTTTAGTTCGCATATATAGGTATAGGTTTTAATGTTAACACCATGTAATTGCTAAGGTTTTTTTTTTTTTTTTTTTTTTTTTTTTTTTTTTTTTTTTTTTTTTTTTTTTTTTCAGTTCTATTCTTATTTTTGGAGGCATAGAACTTTAAAGACTTATACTTGCAAAATGCAGGATGCCAATATGGAGGGGGAGACATGTGTTTGGTGATTTGCACAAACATTTAGATGAAGAAGCTAATAGCTAAAATATTCGGTATGGTTATTGTTTTTTATCACTCTCAACTAAAACGTAATCGTTTCGAAATGAGTTCTAGATTGAGGTGTGTAATTGAAATCTATGGTTGATAACTTTGGGTAACATACTTTTAGTTGTGACTTAAATAGGACACCAACTACTCTAAAGGGAATGGTATGCTTGGGATTGCTTATTAGGGGCCATAAGGGGTGTTTGGGTAAGCTTATTGAAGCAACTTATTAGCTTATGCGTTATTATAAGATACTCTATAACAACTTAAATGTCCGAACACCTTATGGATTAACAATGCCTAATAACATTGTAAAATCTACTTCACGTCCCTAGGTCTCGCATATTTGTTTGGGTAAATATAGGAACCAATGGCCAAGACCAAGAGCAAGGAAACATTTATCACCCTTTTTGGGATTTGTTGCCATTTCTGCAGGTCCATCTATACAATTTCACATTCGTTTTTTATGTCTCTTTTCTTCTGCTACTTTTTCTTCTGATGTTGTCAATTTGGATGCAAGTGATCATGATAAATTCATTCATGATCACTGGTTTAACTAAGAGATTGTTTGTGATTGCTTATTAAAGTGCTCATTTTCTTATCTTCATAGCAAATAGTCAGTTTTGACAGATAATTTCAAGTAAGTAATCATTTTAAACTAAGCAGCTCAAATTTAAAGTAGATAAAAAACTCTAAATAAGCTAGCTCAAACACCCTCAAATAATGTCAATTTGAGTGCCGAATGATACATTGCCCCACACGTATGGATAAACTTTGATTGCCTTATTATTTTTGTGCCCATTCTAACCTCTGGTAACAACTAAATTTTATGTTTTGTGATTTTTGGTATAATACACATATCTAACAACTTTAAGATAACGAGTTTGTTGGTCTTGCAGGTAAGAAATGGAATTTCTATCTATAGTTTTGAACCATCTCACTTCTTTGAAGTTCAATCATTAAATCCTCTAAGTACTTCTTTTATAGTGAATCAGTCACTTAAATCCTTTATGAGTTTGTTGGTCTTGCAAGTCAGCTTCTCAGCTTTTGAAACTTACAAATTACAATAAAAATGAAACATACACTTTATATCTTGGATTGTGTATCGCTTTTATATAAATTCATTAATTTAGAATCTATTAGTGTTGCATTGTTACATCAGTTTTGGTGGGATTTGCTGGAGTGGTCGGATGGGTAACGGGTCAAAATGGGCGCGGGTTGAAATGGATAGCTTTTTGTACTTTGTATGAGTAAGGTTCACGTGATAAATATCGCTTTGTCCAAAAAGTAATCTTTTATATAATAAAATAAAACCCTTAGTGGGGACTTTTACATTTCAAAAAATTAAATCATTCCTTATTAAGTAATAATCGAATTATTATTAATTTATTTTTTTTCATAATATTGAATACAAAATCCTAAACACTTCCAAATTTAGCCATATTTTATAAAAATTCGAATTTGATTTGTAATCATTGAAAAAATCTTACAAAAACATGTGTCAAAAACTAAAAAAATAAAAACTTAAAAATGGCGGAGGCAGTACCTTATCACAACATTAATGACGATTAGTAAAAAACTTTATTAAAAGATAAAACATTATTAAAAGTAACCTGTTTAATTTTTAATATATAAAAAAATGTTATTAAAATTTTTAGAAAAAACCCCGTGCGTGCACGGGCATTATAACTAGTATATACTACAAAGGTCAAACAAAAGGTTTTGTTTGTAAAACCGATTCGAGTATTGATTTAAAACTCGACTTTGATAGTCGTATTTTTGGTTTTAAAATACGGTTAAATTGTAGTTTTTTTTTTTTTTTTTTTTTTTTTTTTTTTTTTTTGCGGTTCAAGTTTCGATCGTGGTTTACATGGGTTTCAAGTTAACGATCGGGGTTGCTTGTTCGAAATCTAGGGTTTAGAGTTCTTCTAATTAATTCGATTTGCAAGAAGGGTTTTTAGCAACAAGGGGAATATTGCACACGGCTTGTGAGGCTTGTCAGTAAAGTTAGTTAAGAAACAACTTGACAAGGTTTTTAGCAAGGTATAAGAAGAATGGCTAGTTCAATAACTAGGTTTGACATCAAGAAATTCGATGGGAAGAATGACTTCGGGATATGGCAAATAAAGATGCGTACTTTAATGGTACAACAAGGTTGTGATGCTGCATTTGAGACATTACCCATGAACATAGAAGAAGGAGAAAAGACTGCTTTGATGAAGAAGGCATACAGTACTTTGATTCTATGCTTGGGAGACCGGGTTTTACGGGAAGTTACCAAGGAAACATATGCTGCAGGAATTTGGACGAACCTAACTAGTCTGTATATGACTAAATCCTTAGCAAACAGATTGTATCTGAAGAAGAAGTTGTATACATTCTATATGAGTCCAGGTATAAAACTGGGTGATCATATAGATGAGTTTAATAAGTTGATACTTGATTTGGCGAATATTGATATCGAGATTGAGGATGAGGATCAGGCTCTTATGTTACTTACGTCGTTGCCATCGTCCTACGAAAATTTTGTGGAGACATTGTTGTATGGGAGGGAATCCTTGAAAATGAAGGATGTTCTGGCGACTCTGAATTCAAGAGAGTTGAAGAAAAGAACTGAAGGTACAAAGAAAGAAACCGGTGACAGAAAGGAGAGGGTCAGATCATTCAAGGAAAGCTCATTCTGGTGGAAGTTCGCAATTTAAGTCAAAGGTTGGAACTGGTAAACTCAAGTGCTTCATATGTCATTCAGAGGGTCATCTGAAGAGAGACTGTCCAAGGAAGAAGTCAAGTAGGTTCCTCAAGAAGGGTAAGTATGATCAGGATTCTGATTCTTGTATTGACGAGGGTAACGCCTACTTTGGAGAAGCCTTGGTAGTAGTCAGGAATCATATGACACCTAGGAGGGATTTCTTGTATGACTTCAAGGATATTGATGGTGGTTCGGTTCAGTTAGGTGATAACAGGACATGCACTATCATAGGGACAGGAAAAGTGGAGATACAGTTGCATGATGGTTCAAGCTTTATACTAGAAGATGTCAGGTATGTTCCAGGGTTAAGAAAAAGCTTGATTTCATTGGTTACTCTTGAAAAAGATGGTTATACTGTGAAGCTTCATATGGGTAGAGTTAAGGTGATCAAAGGTTGAAGGGTTATGATGACTGGGATCAGGAAAGAGAACTGTGTGTATACTCTTGAAGCAAAAGTGACGAATTTTGGTGTACAAAACCATGGACGTTCAAAATAAGTTAGATTCAAGCAACTTGGTTATAAACAAGTTGGGTTCAAACAACTGGTAATAAACAAATTAGGTTCAAACAACTTTGTTGGGAATCATACTAGCATTTACCACTGTTAAGCCTGGAAGAAGACACTATTGAAGAATGCATTAGCAGTGGAAACTCATTACCACTGCTAGTACATATCATTACCACTGCTTACAGGATAATTGTTAGGAAACCGTGTATTAGATAAGTATAGAAAAGATCTCGTGTATATTATGTTCTGTTAGTCTTATACTTATCTTGTAAAGGACTCCCTGTGTTCTGTAAAAGGAGGTCATAGGGTTAGGTTGATGTACGTATCAATAGCAAGAGCTTCAAGGTGTAACCCTAGTGATATTCAGATCACTCGTATTATTCTTTATAATATTGAAGCTAAAAGTTTGATTAATTCCTGTGTTCTTATTGTTTCACTCATATACATCTTTTAAATACTTTGTGGCAAATTCCGCGTACTACAAAGTAAATACTCAAAGTATCTATCTAACACAAGGTGTGTGTTTAGATCCATCAAACTTGGTCTTGGTGTTAAAACAGGAGTCCATTGAGTACAAGTTGATGAACGTGTTTGGTTTGAGGTGGAACTGCAGGGAGCTCAGGGGAATCATGAAGCTGAGGATGTTCAGGTTAGTAACGATGATGCTGCAGTGGCTCAAAGAAAGTTGGAGGACAAGCAACTTGAAGAAAAGACAAACACGGACTGCTTGGTAAAGGATCAGGAAAAGGTACACCTTGGTATAAAGGTGGGGGCAGATATTACGGTAACCGGAGTACCTGGTCAAAAGGGTGCAGAGGGTAATGTTGTTGAAAAGAAGAAAGTGAAGGAGTCTACGGAAGCTAATCTTGGAAAATTACTGAAGTACAATGCCTGGTCGATAAGGTGGTCCCCGGTCCGAGGTTCCAGCACGAGAAAAAGGTGCTGAGTATCGGTTATGTTTAATTGTTACTCCTAAGGTGGAAATTGTTATATATTAGTAGTAAAACTTAAGCATAGATTAGGGACTTAAGTGTACTTTTGTAATTAGATTAGTTGTTAGACATAAACTAAGATTAGTTAGCTTGGAGTGCAAGTCAAGCTAAGGTTTCTACCCCCTCATCTCTATAAATAGAGATGAGGGGGATGCTAGTTGTTCATTCTTCTTCCTCGTTGAGGGTATATCGTGTGCATATTCTTGTCCGTTCTTTGTAGTCTCTCGTGTTTGATACTCGTGCTCGATACAACTTGCGATTTAGCATTCCGAGATCGAACTTCGGGTTTGTTATCGAGGTTTTTCTAACAATAACAAACATTGTTTTAAATGATTTATTCTTTACGTTCAAGATTTTAGGTTAGCATGTTAACATTTAGTCATTTACATTGTTTATCAAAAAAATAAATAAAACCAAAGTAGCTAATGAAACATAATAATAATAATAATAATAATAATAACAATAATAATAGTAATAATAATAAATAAAAGATGTGTTGATCGGTGTCTCAGTTTGCCACTAATTAAGTAATTATTTTTTATTAGTGATGGAAAAAGTAAGATTATATGGATGCTAAAATTCAAATACCAATTTCTATTGGGGAACAAATCATTTCAAGATATATTAAAAATGATCATTTTTTGAATGTCTATGATGTGTTTTATATGTCCCCCATAGGGCCAAGGAAAAAGTGAATGTCTGTATATAGGATGTTGAGTAATTTAATGAAGCATGCACATCCTTTGTCAATCGAATTACTTGGTTTCTATGAGTTTTTATCTTTTTTATTTGTTAAACACGACGTGTTTAACTTTTTGTTTAATACAACTTTTTAACTTTTGAGTTCGTTTATAGGAAACAGTGTGTGTGCAAACTTTTCATCATATTTGAAAACAAACGTTGTTTCAAATGATCATAATCTAATGTTAACATTTACATTAACAAAACCAAAATAGCTACATAATCACACTATTGATAATAGTACCGTTCTAAGAATTTGAATTAAAATTGATTTTTGTGTTTATAACTAGAATGATGCAGGGAATGTTCGAGCTCTAATTCCTCTGGCTTAGCCACCGGTTCTTCGGTCAAAATGTGAAGTCAAGTGTTTTAATGATTCGAGAAGATTGAAGGGTAAAAAAAATGACAATGTAAAGTTGTCGTTATCTATCTTTTACTATTTGCATCTATCTAATTTTTATAAAAGATTTGTTTAGATTTATAAAAGTTATATTGTTTCCTTATTTTAGTTTTGGTAGAGATTCTTAGCTTTCTCTTCAAGATTCTTTAAGGCTATAAGTAAATGTAATATTTTTAGGTTTTGAAACAGATTATGAGTTATTAAGAAAAGAGAGTTTCTCTTGAAGTCCCGGTTGGGCACCCTTTGTGGGTTTATCGAATTCCTTATTCATTGTTCTTGTGTGGTTTCTTTCATTCACAATGGTATCCGCCATCATTTGGTATCAAGAGCCTAGTTTCGGGGGAGAAGAAATCATAAAACTTTGAGAAACCAATAGAGAGAAACGAGTTATTCGTTTCAGCTCGTCACATCCTAAGCAGCTGCGGGAGAATTGACGTCACAGATTCGTTAACCGTTAGATCGTTTTGATTTTTGGGCACGGGGTACAAAAGTCACAAATCTAAAATCTCACCGTTCGGATCTGCTATTTGAGGTTTCTATAAGACGATACAGTAGTCTGAAGTTGCTGATTTTTCTGCCTAAATTTGATACATATGGCTATGCTTATCCCACAATTTTGTGGATGTGGAAGACCTAATGGTTATGGAATTTGTAGATTCTCCGATCGAGGAAACGATACATCAAACCAACAAGGACCAAGTGTTCTAAAGAATGAAGACCTCCTTTAACAAGTGAAGGAAGTTTAGACGGATTCCAAAATCAAGCTAACCGTAGAGTCGCCGAACGAGGCATGTTACTATTCTCAATACCATTGATCATCTGGGTAAATTTGAAGAAAAGTCTGATGAAGGCTTCTTTGTTGGATATTCTATGGTTAGCAAGGCTTTCAGAGTTTATAACTTAAGAACAAAGAAGATTGAAGAAAATTTGCATGTTGAGTTTCTTGAAAATAAAGCTAACATGGCAGGTTCAGGACCAGAATGGCTATTTGATCTTGAAACATTATCTAATACAATGAATTATGTATCTCTTACTTCAAATACAGGAGACAAAGATCTTGAAGATTCAGAAGAATTCATTGATGAAGATGAATCTTGCAAAGATGATAAAGATCAAATTGTTATGCCACTTTGGGACTTTGTTGATAATTCTGAAATGAAAAGTGATGCAGATGGTGTGAATTTTGATGTTCTAAATAAAGAAATTCCTGCTAGCAGTGGTAACTCAATTCCCACTGCTACACCAGAAGTTTCCACTGATAGTCCAAATGTGGAAGGTTCATCTCAGGAATCACCCAGTGATGACGTTGAGATCTCAAACATGCCAACAACATATGATATCCCTAGCACATCACAGACTTCAATTCACAAAGTGCATCCACTTGATAATGTTATTGGTGAGCTACAATCAGGTGTGAAGACTAGAAGACAAACAAAGAAAGATGATATTTATGGGTTCATTAGTGAAGTTTATGAGTCCAAGAAGCATAGGAGAAAGAATGAATGTTTGTTTTCTGTTTTCTCTCACAAGTGGAGCCTAAAAATGTATATATGGCTTTAGAAGAATCTAGCTGGGTTGAAGCTATGCAAGAGGAGTTGTTGCAGTTTAAACTTCAAAAGGTTTGGGTTCTTTGTGACTTGCCTGATGGTATGAAGGTCATTGGTACTAAATGGGTTTTCAGAAACAAGAAAGATGAAAGAGGTATAGTAATCAGGAACAAAGCTAGATTGGTTGCTCAAGGATACACTCAAGAGGAGGGTATTGACTATGAGGAAGTTTTTGCTCCTGTTGCAAGGATTGAGGCTATTAGATTGTTTCTAGCCTATGTATCCTTTATGGGCTTTACTTTCTATCAAATGGATGTTAAGAGTGCCTTCCTGTATGGAACAATTGATGAGGAGGTCTATGTCTCTTAACCTCCAGGCTTTGAAGATCCTCAACACCCAAATAAAGTGTATAAAGTTGTTAAGGCTCTTTATGGCTTACATCAGGCTCCAAGGAAGTGGTATGAAACCTTAGCTAATTATCTTTTGAATAATGGGTTTCATAGAGGAAAGATTGATCAAACTCTGTTCATCAAGAAAGACAAGGGTGATATTCTACTTGTTCAGGTATATGTTGATGATATTATCTTTGGATCTACTAAACAAGAGATGTGCAAAGAGTTTGAAAAGTTGATGAAAGATGAATTTCAAATGAGTTCTATGGGAGAACTTACATACTTTTTGGGGCTGCAAGTACAACAGAGTAAATAAGGCATCTTTATCAGTCAAGACAAATATGTGACTGAGATTGTTAGGAAGTTCAAATTCACTGATGCAAAACCTTCAAATACCCCTGCTGATAAGACTACTCATCTATTGTTGAAGAATGCTAGTGGTGCTAATGTTGATGTGCATACTTACAGATCTGCTGATAAGACATTATGTTTGATGTATGTGCTTGTGCAAGATTTCAAGTGACTCCAAAGACATCACACATGACAGCAGTAGAGAAGATTTTTAGGTATTTGAAGACATATCCTAATCTAGGATTATGGTATCCAAGAGAATCCCCTATGGAATTGATCACATACTCAGATAGTGACTATGATGGTGCAAGTTTGGATAGAAGGTCAACTACAGGAGGATGTCAATTTCTTGGATGTAGATTGGTGTCATGGCAGTGCAAGAAGCAAACTATGGTAGCTACTTCCACCACTGAAGCAGAATATGTAGCTGTTGCCAGTTGTTGTGCTCAGATCTTATGGCTTCCGAATCAATTATTGGATTATGGGTACAATTTCATGAACACCATTATATATATACACAATAGTAGTACCATATGCATTATTAAAAATCCTGTGCAGCACACAAAAACTAAACATATTGAAATTAGACATCACTTTATCAGAGATTGTTTTGAGAAAAAGCTTATTAATATTGTTAAAATCCATACTGATGACAACTATGCTGATTTATTAACAAAAGGGCTTGATGTGGGTAGGTTTCAGTACTTGGTAACAGGTATTGGAATGCTAAATCCATAAATCTATGATGTCTAATACTTTTTCAGTGTTGCAGGATAGTTTTTAGGTACTAATATTGTTTGTATATGTGTGTATGGTTTTCTATTAACTTGTATGCAGAGAAATTTAAGCACAGTGGAAATATTCAAACAACAGTGGAAAGATTGGTGATAACAGACAAAGGAAAAAGTACTTTTATTCATGGCAAAGAAAGTACATTACAACCATTCATAGAAGATAGTCACCAGAAAACATCACAAAACAAAAACCAACAACCTAACATCTAAACCTTCAGCACAACTACTCCATGGGTTTCTTCCCTTTACCCTCATAATCATGCTTGCCCCTGGAAGCTCTCTTTCTCTTGTCATCAAAAGAAAGCTGCTTACTTGGACAAGCAAGGCCCAGAACTTGCTTGGGAGGCTTTGGTGCTTGTGCAGGCTTCTTAACAGCAAGCCACTTCATGTTGTTTATGGTAGACTCCAATGCTGTAGTGAGAGCTCTTGGAAGTTCCTTGGAAAGATTGAAGGTTGGATCATCATCATCAGAGGAAGAACTGGAATAGAACTCTAGGGATGGAGCAGGAGAAGCTACAGTCTTCTTGGATTTCATGTTGGAAGATGTAGATGTGGCAGCACTTGGAGGAAAGTAATCACTCCACCCAGTATAAGGTTCCTCTGAATTTGAGCAATAACTAATCTCCTCATCAGAAGAATCATCTGATGATATGTAGACAATTGGAACCAGCTCATTATGTTGATGTAGGGTTTGTGATGTTAATAATAAGTGTTGATGAAAAGTTAAGGTTTATGAGCCCCCTTTTATAAGCAAATTCAAGTCGAATGCTAATTAATGAAGGATATTTACTCTTACCTGTTTTGGTAGGTTGGAAGAGTAAATTTGGATATTATCGGGTTGACTTTTGGGAGATATTTTTTTGAATAGTGATTCGCCTTAAACTAGTTATCTTTTATTTCTCAACCACTTGTGAATGGTCAATAGTAAAGTCAAACTAATCAAGACAAATGCTTCCGTGAAATACAGTGTTTTCCCGGGTCGTAATGTCCCAACGAGGTTGTGATGGTATTAAAAACGAATCTGTGATTAGTGAATGTGAACAGGAAAGGTATAAAGTATGTGTGAGTGATTTAAACTAGGGTTTTATAACTTAAAATAACTTAGGAAAACTAAATTAACGATTACGTGAAACCTAGATATCTAAAACGTTAAAACGTACACCAATTTAAACGACTTCTAAATCAGGTGAATTGAACAGGAAAAGGGTTTAAGTGATTTATACTACTAAAATATAAGAGTGAATAACTTTAATAAGCTATATCAACTAATACGTGAAATCAGATAAGTACAAGAGAAAAAGGGACTGAAAACGTAAACGTTTATTAATTAAACGTAAACAAAAACAACTTTAACTTATAGTAGGATTTTACAAGCCTTAGGGGCTTAAATGCAAATTAAATAAATTTAAAATATTTATTTTATAATTAAAAACTATTTAATTAATTATTTTTATTTAATTACTATTATTAATTATTTAATAATTAACTAATAATTATGAAAATGTAAAATAAGTCTAGAAAATTAAAATTAAAATTTCTAAAAATCTAAAATATTATAAAACTTATTTTAAAATTAAAATTATATTTTTCACACTATTTATCTATTTATTATTAATTATTTCTTATTTAACTAATTATATTGATTAACTTATTTATAATTACTAAAAAGACTTAGATAATTATGAAAAATTTTATATATCTAATTAACCATCATAGGAATCCTAAAAAATTATAAAAACTTTATTTTATGTATTTTTAAACTAGTTTACTAATTATTATTCTAATTATTAAACAATTACCAATTAAACTAATTAAATTATGAAAACTAGTAAATGAAAAGTATAAATCACAAGAAAATTTCTAAAATTATTTTATGACTTATAGAAGCTAGGAAAAATATAAAATATAGGTGTTACTATATAAAAACTAATTATGCTATTTAAAACTTATTTATTGGTTAATTACTAATAAAACTATTTTTAATTTTAATTAATACTAAAAGACAAAATTAAAATCTGAGAAAATTATTATAATTACTTTAACCTAAAATGAAATTAATTAAAATATAAAAACACAACTTACTTAATAAAAATGTAAAAATGAAAATTAAAATTAAATTATATTAAATAGAAACTATCACTTATTTTTATATTGTTTTTTTCTTGATTTTTATTTTACAAAACTATATTATATATAAAAATTGACAACTTTAATAAAGACAATTATTTTATAAGCTAATAATAAGCTGTGTGTAAGCTTATTAGTATGACAGTTGACCACAGTTGACTAAAGAAGCTAATAAGCTAAAACTGACTTATGTGGGGTCTACAAGAGTAAAATCCAGTTCAACTTAGTTAATTAAACCTATATAAGCTAGAAAAAGCTCAAGTGGAACACTGAATAAGCCAATAAGCCACAATAAGCAATTGCTTATTGTGGACTGAGACAGATTTAGGGGACAAAGTTCAATGCTTAATCCAGGTGGGGTCCACTGGGTGCTAGGTCAAACTAAGGGTCAATATAGATAGCCTACTAGGAGGGGGGTTGGGAAACCTGATTTTGTGGTGTGGGACCCACTGTGGTGGTCACAAAACACCACCAAAGGTGGTGTTGTGACTAAGGTCTGATGGAGCAGGGGAGGTCTTTCCCCCTGCAGCTTACTTTGGATGGATGGTGGGGTCCACACAAAAATCTCAAAATTATAAAAACTATGAGACACTAAAGTTGAGTTGTTGTACTTGAACTAGGAACAAATTTCAGCTCTTAAAACCTATTAGACAATTCTACAAAAATCTGTCAAGATTTGAGAGAATCTGAGAGATGAACTTTTGACTTTTGATAAAACTTAACTAGTTTGACTAAATTGAGATTAGATTGCTTCTAATAAGCTAGTAATGTTATGATAAGCTAAAGGAAAGCTAAATTAAGCTATAACAACAGTTATTACAAGGATATGAGGGTTTATGGATTCTAAATCCTACACAGTTAATCTGTGTAGGTGTTTACACTAGGATTTTGACTATTGCTACTTAAGACCAAAGTTTTATGGTTGGTTTAACTTACTATGGCCAAATACAATCTACAAGAGTTTAAAATAACACCATAACAACAACAAGGGTGCTGATGCAGAGATCATCCAAACACCCCTTTAACAAGCTAATTAAGAGTTTTTTTAAAGCTAAATAATGATTAAGACCATGAGACTGAGAATACCCTTACACTATCATGAAATAAGCATTAATGAACTGTAATAAACAACAAACAACAACTAATACATATGGATCATAAAATTACCATTATCACAGTCAAGTGAAATTCAAAGCAACTTTAAAATTTAAAACACAAACAACTTATCTAACATAATATTATGAATCAATAATAACATAGGAACATAAGAATACCAAGATTTAAGCAAGTAAATTACTTGTACAGTAAAATGCTAAAAATAAACAAAATGCTTACAAAATGGATTTATGTTGAGAACATGGAACCAAGGTCAAGAATACCCCCAATAGCTTGTCACTACACCAATGGAGTTATTTCAGTCCAAATAAATACCCTGCTCAGTCCTTCTTCCTCTCTTCCCTCTATTTTTTATTTTCTTTATATTTTCTTAATTATTTTTGGTATTTTTCTATTTAACTGAATATTGCTAATTTATAGTTTCTGAAAGATCAATAAGCTTTATCAAGGCTTATATAAGCTAAGAGAACCAACAAATAACAACAATGAACAACGTTCAAACTTTTTGAGACTTTTGAAATTCAAAGAAAATACATAAACTGAGATAGCAACTGAAATTGGAAATTAAACTGAGATAAAGTTTGAATTACATCAAAAGAACTGAATACAAGTGTTTGAAACTGAAAATAACAATTAGAACTTATTCTACACTACTTACGATTATATTAAGCTAAGACTAAACTAATACCCTTTCTCCTCTGCTTCCTTTTCATCTTTATAAGACTTTTGAGGATTGTGGGACCCACAGAACCATTTCCCACCACCATTTAGAGCCCTTGGATGTCTGAGTAATCCACACCGTTTAAATCTACTTTTTCGCGCCAAAAAGTCCTAGGGGTCAGTAAGGATTGCTTGTGAGGGTTTTAAGGGAATTAATGGGTATTGGATGGATGTGTGAGGTGGAGAGACAAGGTGTGAAAAGTGGGGAGCAAGTTGTGGACAGGTGGAGTAGTAGCAGGGTGAGGTGGTGAGGTAGGGGATGACTGGTAAGGGTGAGGGTGGTGTTTTAGTTTGACCGGGGTCAAACTTTAGCAAGGTTTGGGTGGGCTTTTGTGTTTGGGCCAAAGAATAGGATAGTGGGTGGGCTGGTATTAGGATAGGGTAGGTTTATTATTTGGATTGGATTTGGTGGTTTATTATAGTAAGGATCTGTTTGGTTTTTATAAATTACACAAGGACCAAAGTTGTAATTTGGTAAAAGTTTAGGGGTCTGAAATGGCAGGTTTCCAAAGATAATACAAGGAGTGTAATTTGGCCAAATATTGATAATATGAGGACCAAATTTGATTTTCTAAAATTTACACCTTCAGGGACTAAACTTGCCAATTTGTGAAACTTCAGGGACCATTTTGTAATTATGCCAAACTTTTCAACCAGGGATCAAATTTAACAACATGATATTTCCCAAGTACCAAAATTAACTTTTTATCCAAAATTTTCCATCAGGGACCAATTCTGCCATTTTCTGAAAGTCCAGGGACCAAAACTGACAAACTGCCAAACTTGAGGGACCAATTATGTAATTTCACCAAACTTCTCACCAAGGACCATTCCTGCAAAATATTATTATTACAAGGACCAAAATTGATTTTCTCAAAGTTTTTACATCCTAGGGACCATTTCTGTCAATTTGCAAAGTACAGGGACTAAACTTGTAATTTTGTGAAACTTTGCACCAAAGGACTAAATATGTAACTTTATGATTAAAAAGTACTTTTGGTGACTTTTTCATGTTTTTAGAATAACCAGGGACTAGTTTTACCAATTTATGAAACTTGAGGGACTGAAACTGCCAATTATGCAAACTTTATACGTTTTTTATCTGTTTTTGCATATTTTGCATTTGAAACATATAAAACACACCTCTAAGATATTTTAAGTATTTTGATGCATATTTGATTGTTTTTGTATGTTTTGGCAGTTCAGATTGGTATAAAATGATGAGTATTTAGACACTCGTGAAATAGTAACTTGGTCAAAAAGTTACTTTGGATTAATTTTTGGTGTTACTTACTTATGCAAAATAAAAAACCCATATTGTTTGAGCCATTGGAGTTATAAGGTGTGTAATCTTAGACACACAACAAATGGTTATTGATTCACCATGTTTAATCAACATAAGAATCAACTAGTCCAGAGCAAACGGCTCCTAATAAAGACTTAACAAATCCGTTTATGGTTGATAGTTTACCAAAAACTATATGGTTATCAACTCACCATATTCCAAGTGATGAAGAGTTGGCTAGTCCATAGCAAACGGCTCATGGTAAAGACATATGAAATCCGTTGATAGCTGATAGTTTGCTAAAAACTATGATAAGAGCAGCAAATTTTCATGTTTTACTTACCACTGCTCTTTGAAATTTTGTGAAATTTTACCACTGCTAGTTCACTTGTTACCACTGCATGAGTATATTTTTCCACTGGTGAACTAGCCGTTACAACTGTTGTGTCAGTAATCTATTTTTTACTAGCCGTTGTAAATATAACCGTATTTCCTTATTAATAGGGTAAATATTAGTGAATTATCCACTTACCAACTTTAATTTATTCTTTTCCAAAGATAAATCTTTCTAAAGATAATTCACAATACGCGAACTCCTCAAACCCTATTAGTATAAATTGATTATCATACGGCTTGATTTTTATTCTTGATTACAAATACTTTTATCTTATTTTCACAAAATCTATGGTGATTCTAAACTTTGTTGAGGAGCACAATCAAGTGGCCTATTTACAAAAGTCAAATGAGAAGAGTGACCCTGTTTTTCATCAGATTGTAGATTTTCTTAATACAACCCATATAAGGTATGTTTTAACTGTTAATCCCACAATCTTTGTTTCTCATATCAAACAGTTCTGGAACACTGTGGAGTCCATAACTCTTGAACAGGGAGACACACACGAAACTGTGGAAGCTCTTAGAGCCACAGTGGATGTGGTAACTATTGATGTTACTGAGTCATCTTTGAGGAGAGTTCCCCAATTGGATGATCTCAATGGTATCATCACATTACCCAATTCAGATATTTTCAAAAATATTGCTTTCATGGGGTATGATACATCTGATCAAAAAGTAACTTTCAGAAAAGGATGTTTTTGTCCCCATTGGAGATTTTTCATTCATACTCTTCTACATTGCCTAAGTCCTAAGAAAACATCTTATGAACAATTTGCATCAACCATGGCTTACCCTTTGGTTTGTTTGGCTACTAATAGGACTTTCAATTTTTCAAAGTTTATTCTCAATAATATGAAATGCAATGTAACTAGTTCATATAAAATTTTGATGTATCCAAGGTTTGTGCAAGCAGTGTTAAATGAATTTCAACTACAACCTCACAAAAGAATTTATGAAACTCCCTGTCTTAAGCCAAAAGTTTTTCAAAACATGTGTAAGGCTTCAGAACTTTGGAATGGGGAGGTTCATCCACTTTTTCCTAAAATGCTTTAAAAGATTTCACAGGTACAGGGTGAAGATGCAACTATCCCAGTTGTATCCCAACACACACCCACTATTTTTGTTCCACCAATTCACTATACCCCTGCAGTCACTCACACATATGAGAGGAGGTCTAAACAGCCAACTTCTCTCATCTCAACAGTGCATGTTGCTGAACCTTTTGGTTTAAGAACAAGCAGTGGTGGTTCAAGGCTTCCTCCTAGTCGAACTAGAGAAGAGCCTGAATCAATGCCCTATGATTCACCTCTCCCAACAGGTAACACAGTTGGAAGTGCTGAGGGCAGTGTGCAACTAACTGAATTGATGGAATTATGTACAAAATTAGTCAAGCAGGTTCAAGCTCTGGAGAAAGATCTGGCACAGACCAAACAAACTCATGCCACAGAGCTGAATCAGATGAAGGCAGAGATTCAAAGATTACAGACTGAAGTTGAGAGTCTCAAGAAGAAAAGATCTGCCAAAGTTGTGTTCTCTTCTTCATCTTCACCTCAGGATGAGTTCTCTGCAGGTTTCAGTGAAGATTTGGGAGATTCTTCCAAACAGGGGAGGAAAACAGATGCTGAGACTAAGGGGAGGAAGATAGATTTTGGAAAAGATTATGGTTTGAATGCTGATGCTGATTTTGGTTTTGATGATATAGTTGGAACTACTCTACCAATTTCCACTGCTGCAGAACAAGTTCCCACTGTAAGTCAAGATATTCCCACTGCAAGAGAAAATGTTCCCACTGCTAGTCAAGATGTTACCACTGCAGAGGAAGAAGCTGCCAGAATAAGAACAGTTAAAGGTAAAGCAGCAGTGACTGGCACAGAACAAGAGCAAACAAGGAAGATTTCTAAGAAAGATCAAGCTCAGATAGATTTTGATGCAAGAATGGCAGAGCAATTAGCAGAAGCTGAAATTGCAAAGAAGAAAAAGCAAGAGGAAGATGAAATTGCTAGTTTTATGGAAGCAAAGAGGTTGGAAAAATTGGAAGCAGTGATGGCAGAACCACTTTCAGTTGTTCCACCAACTATATTGCATGAGAAACCTCCTATGTTCACTTATGTGCCTACAGAGGAAGAAATTGAGTTCATGATTACACATGATCCAGTGATCAGAAATAAAGCTATTGAACTCATTGCAAATACAACCTTAAATGAAGAACAAAGGTCTGCTCAGCTGAAAGATTTCATTCAAATGAAGAATCAGCAGGTTCTTGATGATATCATTGGAGATGTTAGAAAAGGTCAAAAGGAGCCAAGGCAACTTACAAAGGCACAGATCATTGCTGAGATGAAGACTTTTTGTTGTCATATGAAGATGGCACAATTCAAGGGTATGACACATGATCAAATTGAAGGTATTTACTACAGGGTTAAAAGACAGGATAATCATTTCATCCCTATCGATAAAGAACCTACATTTATGAAGCCAAAAAGGTCAGGAGTGAGTCTTTAATCAAAAGATGCAAAGAAATTGAAGACTCAGGAGTCATCTCAAGCAGAAGAAAGTGTTAGCAAGTTGACAGAAGAACAAGTGACTAATATGATGTTCATAGAGACTGATGTGCTTAACATTGAACCTTTACAAACAAAATATCCAGTAGTTGGATGGAAAATCTATTCTGATGATTTTGGAGTTGCATGGAAGATTAACAGAACAGGGAATATCACAAGTATTTGCAGAGACTTTGAAGATATTGTTAGATCTTGTGATAGAGAAGACTTGGATACTTTGTGGAGGATTGTTCAAGATCAGTTCAAGAAAGATGAGCTTGTTGATGTCAAGGCTAAGGAGTTGTGGGTTCACTTTAGAAGATTATATGAACCTGACCCAAGTGACAGACATTGGAGATTTGAAGCTCACAATATGAATACTTTGTGGAAAATTTATGACTCAAGTGTTGTACATCATGTTTCTACTCAAGATGGAGTTGATGTGTTTATGTTAGCTAAGAAAGAATATCCATTGAGAGCTAGAGTTTTAACAGTTATGATGTCAGTGAGGCTTAGATGTTGGGAAAGAAGTGAATTCATAGAAGATTTGCTGTAAAGGATTTATGATCAAAGTGTGAGAGCTGATACAGAGTTAAAAAGAAGAAGATAAGTGTTTGGAAGAATTCCAATATCCTCATATATGCTGACTACTTGAAGAAACTTATTGATTTACATGTTAATCATAAGTTTAGGGGAGGATTGTTGGGAATTATACTAACAGTTACCACGGATAGTGAAGATATTACAACTGCTGAAGAATGCACTTGCAGTGGAAACACATTACCACTGCTAGTACATATATTACCACTGCCGTTAGGATAATTGTTAGGAAACGTGTAAAGATAAATATAGAATAGATCTTGTGTATATCTTATTCTATTAGAGTTATACTTATCTTGTAGAAGAGGACTCCTTGTGCTATAAAAGGAGGTCCTAGGTTAAAGTTAGATATACATTTTTCTAGAGCTTCAAGGTGTAACCCTAGTGATACAAAGATCACTCGTATTATTATCTTTAATAATATTGGAGCTTACAGTTTGATATATACATTGTTCTCATTCATTAATAACTGTTTCATTCACAATCATACTTCTAAGTATTACTAAGTAGATACCGCATACTTAGTGATATAACTCAAAGTATCAATCTAACACAGTTCTAGGTGTTTAGATCCATCAAATCGTACTCATTTGACTAACCTACCCTTAATGATGGTAATTTTGAGATTCAGGGATTAGGGTTCATGTCTGGGTAATTTTGGGAATTGGGGGTGAATAAAAAGGGGCGGGGTTAATATTTGTTATATTTTTAAAGTGTTGACCCGGTTGGGTATGGTTTGACTTCGGGTTTGGGTAAATATTAATGGGCCACGGGTTTAGTTAAATAAAGGGAATTGGGCTTTAGGTGATGGGTTTGGCAGATTGGGCTTATGGCAGATTTGGTAGAAATAGATGACAAGGACCAACTTTGCACTTTCTAATTTTAAAGGGACCAAAAGTGTAAATTTCTTCAAGGGACTTTCTTTGACATTTTGTGATTCTTTAAGGACTATTGTTGTCACTTTGAGCTTGATAAGGATAAATGCTTGAAAAATGCTCCCCGGCTCCGGATTTTGACACTCTTTCCAATCCCATGCTCGTGTTTGTCGTTTTTGGCTCGTTTTTGTCCATTTCTACAATATCCGTACCTGCACATAAAAAAACGCAAAAACACAACACATTTGGAATAATTAGTTAGTTTTTGGTCTTTTACGTCCGGTTTTGGTCGAATAAAAGGTGTGTAAATTAATACACACTACCCATATTGAAACTCGGCTGAGCAATCTGCTTGTTGCGAGTGTTCGATGAAATCCTTTGGTTGTTATTTGTTGGTGTAGAATAACGTCCTTAGAATGCCTTTGTCAGAAAAGTAAACGCTTATGTCAAGGCCGCAATAGCTTCATCATTGTCAGTGAATTCTGGTTCTTGGAATTTTGGGTATTGTTGTTGTGGAATAACATGTTGTTGTTGTGGGTAGAATTGTTGTTGGTAGACAGGTGTTGGTTGTTGAATGTATGATGGTTGCATGTAGTTGTGAGTGGAAGATGATGATGGTTGTTGTTGTGTGTTCACTGGTACAGGTGTTGGTGTATTAGCAATTAATGCTAGAGGATCATGCTTTTTAGCAAGTAATTCAGCCCTTACTTCATTAGCCTCAGCTTGATTCTGCTTTAAAAAGTCGTACAACAGATCATAAGTAACTTTATGCAAATTCTTTGTCTGATAAATAATAGTGACGTATCTTTCCGATTCTGGTTGTAACTCATTCAGAAAATTGGTATTGTTAGCAATGTTTGTCTGACTCAGGTTGTGTCTCGATAAATCATTCATGATCTTACAGAACCTGAGGTAGTATGACTCTATTGATTCACCAGGAATTGAAGTAAACTTGCGAAGTTCCTTGAGCAATTGTGTTTCCATTTCCTGTTTCCCGATGTCTGTCCCATACATTAACCTCTTGACTCTTTCACAGACTGCATGAGCACTTCCTTCACTATCAACCGTAGCATAAGTCATTTCAGGTAGACCAAGAACGACGAGATGAAATGCTTGATCATCAGCTGCAATCTGTTGTCTGTCTTCCTCAGTGTACTCAGTCTCATTCTGATCTCGGTAGAATGGTTATACTGGGGGGTTCCATTAGGATCTCCAGGGTCTAGTACTTGTCTTGGTTTGAAGGGTCCTTCCACAATGGATTTGATAAGCAGTTTTCTATTTGGTTTGCTCTTAAGATAGCGCATCATACGACTAGCCCACTGTGAGTAACCACCATTTGACATCATGGGAGATCGGTTTTCTGCACTGGGTGCATGAATATCTTGCTGAGTTGCCATTGATGAAGTGTTGATTGATAAAGTTTATTCTTGGATCGTTTCAACGAAATAGGAGTTGAATTTGGTGAAGGTTGATGCAGGTTTTTGTGGTGAAAAATTTGATCTAAAACCTTAAAACCTCAATAACTTCTTCCTGGAGCGTTTTTGGGCCTCGAAACTTCGCTTGAATCGATAAATCTTTAAGCGTGTCGTTCTCCTCGGTCTCACGGTCGTTTTGACAGGTATTTCGTCCAAAACGGAGTTACGGTTCAAAAATTATGGCCGTTTGAAGTTTAATCGTCAAAAACTTCACTATTGTCAAAATTCTCGAAACTTTTCAAAATTCTCGAAACTTTTCAAAATTCTCGAAAGATTTCAAAATTCTTGAAAGATTTCAAAATTCTCGAAAGTTTTCAAAATTCTCGAAATTTTTCACAATTCTCGAAAGTTTTCAAATTTCTCGAAATTTTTCACAATTCTCGAAATTGTTCAAAAATTCTCGAAATTTTTCAGAAATTTTGAAAATTAGCACCAAAACTCTCTAAATTATACAATTTAGAGAGTATACCACGAGTCGAAGTGTTTTCTCACTTATACAAGCAAGAGAAACACCGAGTAAGCAACGGTAGCACTTAAGGATCAACGAGGTGTATTCTCGAAAGTTGGTACAAATGTGTTCTCGAAAATTTTGTGTTCTAGAAAGATGGTACAATTGTGTTCTCGAAAGTTTGCCAAAATTTTGATTTTTCTTAAAGCTCACCCAAATGAAGTTTTTATTCCAAGATTCTTATACTTCTAGTTATAAAAACACCAAAACTTGAAGAAAGTTGCAAACTTGATGATTTTTATGATTTTTTTTTGTATTTTCGAAAACAAGGACAAAAATAAATTCGAATTTTTTAAAGCTTTAAAATTTCAAAAAGATTGAAACTTTCTTGTTTGAAAAGGTTTATAATATTAGTTTGTAATAAAAAAAAATGTTAAAAGCCAAGAAAAACAAGAAAAGTAAAAAACTTTTTGAGAAAACTCATGTAGATAGCTAAAAAAACAAAACAAACAAACTCACAACACTATTAAATCATTGTTTGGCGATTGATATCACTTGTAGGACTTTAGATATCACAACTTTATCACACTATGAAGCACAATATGAAGTAAAGGTGGTGACTTGATATATGTATATGTATGGAGTATAAGTGTAGAGAGAAAGAGATGAAAATGGAACTTTATTAAAGAAAAACACACACAATACACACACAAGCACACACCTCAAATGAGCTTTTAGGTGTTTATATAGTTGGTTACATAATGCCCTAAAAGCTTTCCATGGGCTTAGAGATGGATTGGACTTTTTACATAAATATCTTCTTAACATAAATTGACTAGCTTAATATAAATGTTAACCTATTAGCTTAGCCCAAACTATAAGCCCTTTGACTATTCTATTGTAATCTATGACACATTACAAAGTTACATGTATGAGAGAATGACCATCACTTTTCTATATATATTTTGAATGCTAACTAATAGCATCACTGAGTGTTCATACACATAGAACCAGTAATCCACCTAATATGTCTATGATTTGCGTGTTGAAATTCATTGTTTAGTGATTGGTTCAATCTTTCGGTAAGTCCAAAACCACGTAAAATAAAATTGAATCTTAGCTGCTGAAATTCTTTTAAATAATCAAGATCGAGAGACTCGTTAATTAGTTTGGTTTTTGAATGACATGACCAGTCAAAAGAGAGACTTCAAATTATTGAAGCCAAAATACTGCAGTTTTGGTGTCGGTTTGTACCTTGAAGAAAGAACCGTTAAACCTGATGTGAAACTGATGTTAGCCAATCTGCTTTCATCTTCAAATGCAAGGTCTATTAGATTCGACATTTCAGCGAACAGGAATATAATTATTTCCTTTTTGCTCTAATTATTAACTGATTTAACAACTATGTTTACAAATTTGTACTTGTATGTATAAAAATCAATCATTTTCCAATGTTTTTGGACTGTTTTACTTGTCCCACATAGAGGCAAAGGTGAAAGTGAATATCGGTATATATTTGCAAAGCATTTTTAGATTTTTATTATGGAATGTCGATGTTCCTATTTAATTTTTGACTCCGTCAATTAATTTAATAACAGAGGAACTTTTCAATTTGCTTAAAGGAAACGATTTGTGTGCAAGCTTTTGATAACAAACGTTGTTTTGAATAAAAAGAAAGTCTATACAATATAAATTGTTCATTGACCACCCTAACTATCTATATACAATTAAAATGAGTTTATGAGAACACTGTGAATGCGGTTTATTTAACATCAATTTCACATCAGATTTGTGAGAGGATCGGTTCTTACTTCAAAGAGCCGTGCTTCAGTATTGAAACCAAGACATCTTTATACAATTCCACAATGGTTCGTTGGATTCGACATTTGAGCGAACAAGAATATGATTCTTCCTCTATGTTGTAAACTTGTAATGATTAATTAATTTATGAACTATGTGTTCAAACTTGTTATACACAGTTGTATGTATGATTGTGCGCAATGTTCAGGAATTTATCAAGATATATTACAAAATGATCATTTTTGAATGTCTATTGTGTGTTTAACTTGTCCCACATAGGAGCAATGTGAAAGGGAATGTGAGTATATAGTTGCAAAGCATTTTATGTTTATTAATAGCAGAAGTAAAGGATGCCCAAACTATGAATTCTATTACATGATTGCCACGAATTTCTATTTCTTGGTTTCCTTTTCCTCTCCTTTTTCAACAAAAGCAAACGTCCCATTTTTTTTTTTTTTTTTTTTTTTTTTTTTTTTTTTTTTTTTTTTTAACTTCGTCAATTGATTTGATAGCTGCGGAACTTTTCAATTTGCTTGAAAGAAACGATTTGTATGTAAACTTGTGATCTGTAATAATGAATTGATAACAAACGTTGTTTTAATCAATTAGATTCCGCCCTCACGTTGTTGAGGGTTTATAAATTATCTTTTCATCTATGTGCTTGAATAAAAAAGAGAGTCTATAAAATATAAACTGTTCATTGACCCCGTATCTATATACAATTTGAATGCCTATTTTATGCGAATATGGTGAATGCGGATTGTTTAACATCAATTTCACATCAGGTTTGGGGCGGAGCGGTTCTAACTTCAAACAGCCGTGCTTCAATATTGAAGCCAAGACATCTTTATACAGTCCCACAATGGCACAACTTGGCAAACTATTAATCATATAGTATACACTTATTTGCCATTTAAATGACACAACATGTTCTATTCCATTATTTCCATTACTTAGAGGCACCCATTCAATTAAATTAAATTACGTACTATAGGATTCAGGATCGATAGAGCAACTTTTTAGAACTTGCAAGTATAAACGATTCATAATGGCAACAAATACTAGTGTGTAATTGGCAATTCTGTTATAAAGAATGGTATTCTTTGGTAACTATTAAAATACATTTTGACTTTTGGGGTCAACCTATTTTTGTTCTTGTTCTAATGGTACAGAAAAGATGGTATTGCTATTAAGTCTTAGTGATCGCGTCTGTATCAACAAATAAAACATTAGGACATCAATCATTAAAAACAAAGAAGGAAATTCTTGATTAACTTACATCAATAGTTCACGAGTGTTCATACAAGTATTACATGAATTGGTAAGTGATCGGTTTGATCTTTTAGTGAGTGTAAAACCGCGTAAAAGAAAATGTTGAATCTTTATAATTTGCTAGCTTATAGTTATATGTCTAACACGAGTTACTACAAGTGAATTTATGTAATGCAATGTCAAACATGGGGATTAAAGCTCTCGACACACATACAAATTTTGCTTTTTCACTTACGTACGTTAACATTCGTGCTAGCTTTATTAAGTTACACCCCAAACATGAACATTAGCACATGTATGTATGTGCTAAATAATCAAACTAAACGACAACTTAACAAAGTAGCCATGTTCTCTCGTGCTTCAAAACTACACTTGGTAGTTCGTACACTTGCTAACTTGTTGCAAAGGGTTAAGTTTGATCATGTTTGAGTTATCTTAAAAAAAGAGGTTCTAGATATGTGTTTTACATGTCCCACATAGAAGCAAGGTAAAAGTGAATGTTATTTTATAGTTGCAAAGCATTTCATGCTTATTATTTCAAATTCGGGGATCGTTGACACTTTACATCCATTGCTATGAGTTTCTTGAATTAACGAAAAACATATTATCCAAACAGGTTCAGAGTATCCCAAAAAGCAACGTGTTTTGACAATCTTTAATTTTAGAGACAGTTAATAAAGTAACATGTTAGAAAAGCCACTTAAACTTTAAGGGTTGTTTGGTAACTTTGGTAAATTGTGTTACTTGTCCTGCAAGTTTGTTTAGAATTTGAAAACTATTCTATGACGGTTCGTTTGCCTATAAATAGGGATTATTAGCATTAGTTTTCTTTGTACCTTTTGAATTAGGGTTTGGTACCTTTGAATTAGAATTTGTCTTTTGAATTTGGTTTTGTAATTTGGTTTGGTATTTGAATAAAGCTTCCGCTTCGTTTGTTCGTATTTGTTTGTTTGTTTCGTCGTTTGAATTATCAACAAGTGGTATCAAGAGCTAGGTTTGTTTAGCCATGAAGAAGGAAAAAAAAAAAGTTTGATTGTTTAAGTTTGAAGAATCGTATTTTGTGGTTGATCGTCTTTCGTCTTTGCGATTTTTTGTTCGTCAACTGATTTGGTTAGAAGAATTGAACTTGATATCTCAATTTGTTTTTGTTCATTGATTCTGGTTTTGGCTTGTTTGTTGGAGGAATCGTTTGTTTGTTGGAGGAATCGTTTGGTTATTTTTGAAGTTCGACAGTTAGGAATTAGGATTAGAATTGGCTTTGGGCTTTAGTAGTTAATAGTGGGCCGTTTGAATTTGGGCCTTGCTTTAACAAATCTGTTGACAAGGAGTATTGGTAATTTGGTATACTTTTTGTTTTGGTATTTTTGAATTGGGAATTTGGGAATTGGTATTTGAATTTGTTTATTTGAATCGGGAATTTGGACTGTAATCCTTATCACATAAGTGGGTCATTAGGATTATTATCCGTATCATGTTTGGGGCGTTTGAATTATTAGAATCCGTTTGTCAAGTTATTTATTAACTTGTATTGGTTTGATACTTGGATAATAAGTTTGAATTTGGGCCGTAATTCTTATTAAATAAGTGGGTCATTAGAATTTGAATTTGATATTTGGGTCATAATTCTTATTATATAAGTGGACCATTGGAATTTGAATTTGATATTTGAAATTTGAAGATCGATTTGGTGTTTGAAGACTTGGTTATAATCGGGTCGTTTGGAATTTGTTAGTTTGAAAATTTTGGATCGTTTTTGGGAATCGATCGTTTGATTTGAATTTGGCTAGTATCACTAGTGTTTGGAACTTTGGATTTGATTTGAATCAGGTGGAGGAGTTTAAGTCACGGTGGAGATTGTTAGAAAAGTGACTTAAACTTTAAGGGTTGTTTGGTAACTTTGGTAAATTGTGTTACTTGTCCTGCAAGTTTGTTTAGAATTTGGAAACTATTCTATGACGGTTCGTTTGCCTATAAATAGGGATTATTAGCATTAGTTTTCTTTGTACCTTTTGAATTAGGGTTTGGTACCTTTGAATTAGAATTTGTCTTTTGAATTTGGTTTTGTAATTTGGTTTGGTATTTGAATAAAGCTTCCGCTTCATTTGTTCGTATTTGTTTTTTGTTTCGTCGTTTGAATTATCAACATAACATTACCAAAATAACAGACATTAGGTGGATGTTTCTGGACGTTCGATGATGACCATTGCGTAAGGCGATGCACGTGGAAGGGGCAACCGTATGAAGTCTCTAAGCATCCTCACTTCTTCGTCTTTGGAAATATTGGCATTGAGCACTATTTGTACTTTCTTTAGCACGGGTGAACTAGCAAGAACTAGGTTCAGGAATTTTATCTCTATAGCTAGGTTATTAAATGCAACCAATATCAACTCCTCAAGATGATTCAACTTGAAGTCCGGGTGGTCTTGGAGATTAACAAGATCCGTGGTTGTTTGTTGATCAGCACCAAACTGTTCATTATATATATATATGGGGCAAATGATGTTAAAAGGTAATATACTTGCCACAATTTCATCGAATGGGTAGTGAACTATTTTTTTTCATTTTGAGGGTAATTTTCTTTAAAATTCATCATCTTTAGGGTATTTTGCAAAAAATTTGGACAATTTTCCCCTTCGGGAAAAGAAATTTTGTATTAGCTATGAGGGGCAAAATTGTCCAAAATTTTTACAAAATACCCTAAAGATGATGATTTTGAAAGAAAATTACCCTCAAAATAAAATAAAAAAAATAGTTCACTACCCATTCGATGAAATTGTGGCAAGTATATTACCTTTTTTTATTATTTGCCCTATATATATGTATGTATCATATCACAAACCATGTCAAAATAATAATAATAATAATAATAATAATAATAATAATAATAATAATAATAAATAGCTATTACCGTCCCCTTGCATTATTTACCTTGAGAAGTATTCTTTCTAAATTTGGGGAGCTCTTGATCAAACAAAGGGTAGCAGCAAGGTCACCATGATTCATAAATGACACACCCAAAAAGAGTTGTTTAAGATGGGTTAATGGAGTTGGGAGCTTTTCTGGCATACCGGCCTCAGCAAAGGCTTTAACAGGATAGCAAAACCAAAATTAGCATACATATACTTGGTATTCTTATATAGGATAGAGTACACAACTTACATTACCTCTATATAATAATCAGAGATCGCCAAAAGCACAACCGAAGGCAAACACTCGAACAACTCAACAAATGTAAACTTGTTTCCTCTGGTGAAATCTTTTTGCTGTCCAATCTGCATCAAAATGTTTATTAGAATGTCTTTTTTTAAAGGATCCTTATAATTAAGCATTATATATGGACATTACCAAATAGAAATTCTCAAGTTGCGGGCAATTGGTGAGGAAACGCTTAAGCATCATGGCAGTGATCTCGACATTGTAGAGGTTCAGGCAAGACAAATTACTAAACCCATTAAATATTAAAGGAAGCTCAAGATCACAATCACAGAGTTCCAAGTATTCCAGTCCCTGTAATGAGAAGAATGAAGAGGGTAACTTGTAATGATCGGATGAACGATTCTCTAATTTAAAACGCTTCAAAGTATTGGTCCTTGAAAGATAAAGAATTATCTGGTCGATCTCAGAAACCATTTCAATAGACAAAGTTAAATCCACTAACGGACTCGTGTGTAGCAACAAAACTTGGAAGATAGCATTAACAAGCTTATGCTTCATGATTTGTTTGTCATAAGATGATCCTTCAAACATATTGTCATCAAATAGAAGTGTAGGAACTTTTGCCCAGCAATGCCTCCAGTTCTTTGATAGAATGCTTGTCTTCACTGCATCTCTGATGGGCAAACGACTTAGAATGTCTTCAATTATGTCTTGAGGAAGGGCGCCTATTATATCCGAACTTAAGCATTCAACTTCCATGTCTTTAAAAATAACTTTCACGGACTCTGATGCTTCAAAAGCTGCATGCAATGTATAATGCATAATAAAAATTGATGTTGCATAACATTCTTTCTGAATAATAGTCATGCATAATGGACAATGAACTAGAAATTTAAATACGGATCCTTCCATCAAACATATATAAATTACTACTGTATAAAAAAGTTACATCAGTAAATCAATCAGACAACCACTCAAACGATGGAAACGTTTGTACCCTGCCGATTCAGCACTAATTAACATTGTATTCTACGGACAACATATTTCGCGTGACACTGAATTTATAGTCAAACAAATATAGTACGTAATAAACTGGAAATCCTATGATACGTGCGTGAAGTCAAGACTAAGAGCAATCCCAATCATAAAGCGTGTTAGGCATTAAAGGGAATTTAACATGCGTTAAATGCGAGTTACCCGCTGCGAGCTTGTGTGTTAAGGAGGCGTTAACGTTTGGTGTTAAAGGTTTAACCCGGCGTTAACATGCAACTTAAAAAAAAAAAAAAAAAAAAAAAAAAAAAAAAGTTTCACTTTTCCCCCCTAAATGAGGAGTGTTTTTATAAATTGATGTTAAGTTAAGGTTGAGTTATGATTGGGGGTGTTTTTTTGTGCGTTAAGATGAAATTGTTAAAGCTAATGTGGCGCTAACGTGTCACTGTGTTAAAGTTTAACCCGTGTTATGAATTGATCTAAGTCCTTAAATTGTTTAACATGATTTCCTTTGTTTTCCATGCATATATGTGAAGAAGTTTGAGGTCATGCAACAATTTAGGAATTAACTGTTGCATTTAGTACATATTTAAACCCATGTTCTCCATCTTTATTTTTATCTTCATCTCCATGTCGGGTGTGTTTGATAACTGCTGAATCAAATAATTCAGCGCTGAGTATCTAAAAATGAATCGGTCAGCGTGTTTGGCAAACTAAAAATTAGCAACTGAATGACAAATGAAGTGCTGAGCGATTTTGCGTGCTAAAGTGAACAAAATGATTCAGTGACCTTTTTATTTACCCAAGTACTACCCCTAATGTTATAGGTGTCATACTATTTCATTAATAAAATCTTCACTAGTACTATGAAACTGGGCCACCTAGATACTTTTTTTTTTTAACGAAAGCCACCTAGATACTCGATGGGCAAAGTTCAATAGTTGTTAAACTATTTTTTTAATCTATATATATATATATATATATATATATATATATATATATATATATATATATATATATATATATTGTTAAACATTCATTTTTTAGATTATAAGTTTAACATATGAACATTATTAATCAACACGTTTCATCTAAAATTAGTCACGATTGAGGTTGAAATGGTAATTTTCATTTATTCAAAAACAATATTCAGAACATTTATCAAACAGTTTTTTAATTCAGAATCATGCTCATTCAGCACCTTTGAATTATTCAGCAGTTTTATTCATTCAGCGCTTAATAGTACAATTTTATCAAACAGCCCTGCATCTTATATATATAGGGGTACATGTTTTATATGAAAATCATTATGTCATTTATGGACTAATATAAGATAATATTGGTTAGTTAAAACTCAAAAATATTTCTTAAAGTTAGACCAGACCGGTCTTTATATCCAAAACTCTTGATTAAAATGCTAAAAGCGTCCTTTGAACTCAGATTAATGATAGACAACAATAACACCATACCCGCCGAGATTTACAATGAAAACAATTATAAATAAAAAATACTAACATCTGCTAAGATCTGTTTCGACACTCCGATAACGAATAAATAAAATTTGTACATCTCTGGAGCTCTTTTTTACAATCCGATACAACTTTCAAGTAGATTAATTGTATGACTAGATAATTTAGATTGGGCAGAAAGTGTTAATTTATTAACGTATTAATTTTTCCCTATGAACAATTAAACAAGAAACTTAAGCATGTTTTGGGTTCACAAGTGTACGTATTTAAACCTTTTCCCAGCCAGGGAGAACAAAAAAAAAAAAAAAAAAAAAAAAAAAAAACAAACCCGCTAATGCTTTGTTGCTCGAATTCAATGATCAGAACCTTAGCAATGATCGATTATAAATTTTGCATCAGGTTCCACTAGCGCAAACTTAACCAACAATTTGTATCACATCCCAAACAATTCATAAATAATTGATCTAAAGCTTGACGAATTAGAATTTACCTCAAGTATGTTCAATGCTCACGCAAATAGAAGATAAATTATTATTTTTTAATTTATAAATTTATAAATTTGTTTTGTTGATATACTATGCAAATAGGAGATAAATACAAAAATATAGATAAAATGCAACTAATAATAAGATTAAACTTTTTGAATAATTATCTTTAATAATGAAAAATATAATTAAAAATCATAAACCAAACAAAACAAGATTAAATTATTTACTTTTTAATAAATAAAAATATATCATTAAAAAAAACGGCGCGTTCGCGTATATTATAACTAGTTTATCCTATGCAATTTTCTATCGATTGTTTGGCTTTAACGAGTCAATTTCTTTTATTATTATACTAGCTATAAGTCCCGTGCACGTATGGGTTTTACACATAAATCAAATTTATTTTAAAAATTTAGTTTAGTATGGGACATATAATAATATACCCGTGAAAATTGTGATATAAGTACAAATAATACTTGTTCATGATTTTTTTTATTATGCATTAATATCTTTACAATAATATTTTGTAAAAAAATTTTTGGTTAAAAAATTTAACTTTGTTTAACTCACATCTATGTTGATGTTGAGGTTGATATTGTTGTTTAACTTTAACTATTGATATCATGTTGTACAAAATGTGCTGATTTAGTAGCATATAATAAGCACGAATAGGAGATATATCAATACGCAATCCACGAGACACCTTTCGTAGTGAGGGAAGTCATGTTGATGAATTTAATATATGCTCCGTAAAGTTTTTAAAAATTATTTTTCTGGAAATCCATATATAAACTTTAAATAAGAATTTCATGAGTCGTTATTATAAGTACAATAACGTATATTTATTTTCATATCACAGTAATCCGTGCTTACATTTGATATTCATATTCCCGTTAACAATAGTTTAGCCGTATTTAATATTCAAGCCCGTGTAGGCAGAAATTAAACTTAAAAAAAATAATAATAATAACATAAGTCATTATTTAACGTATATAGTAAAAAATATATTTTAATGGATGAAACTCTAAAACTAATATTAGTTTGAACAAATATTTAATGTATATTAAACCTAATTCATATATTCACAAAATTTAACAATTTTAGTAGATGAAAGTCTGAAAATAATGCTAATACTCATGTCATTTTAAACAAAGTTAATCTTATAAAGTATAAAGGGTATAAAGTGTAAGGAGTTATTTATTTATTTTATTTTTTTTTATTTTTTTTTTTTCTAAAGTTATTAAAAAATATGAAAACTTGAAATTTTACATTTAGCCTTATATAATTTAATTAAAATTCACCACTAAAGTTTTATTAATTACTTCCTCTTTTTTTAAGTTTTTGTTTTCAAAAATTTGACACAAATATTTTATGTGTTTTTTTAACCAAATTTTTCCACCAAATTTATAAAGGTTTGACCAAAATCAATTCAATTTTGACTTTCTATTGACCAATCACGTTGTTTGATTTTGCCTACGTGGCAAATCGAGCTCTCCTATTAGTCTAATTTTTTTTTCAATAAAAATAGTTTTGCAAAAACACTCTGAAATAATGTAATTCTTTTATTATATAAAAGATATATTATAACTTTGATCCGAAATTTTGGCCGAGTGTGGTGTAACCAAATCCCTTCAAAATTAGGATTATGTTTCCAAATATTAATAGACACGTTAGACGCTATCTGTCGTAGGCACTCTTTTATTATCAAAGCTATTACATTCATTCTACCCATACAACCATACAACGCAAAGTATGCATTAAAAGTATTAGCAGGATATTCGCGCGTTGCAGTGGCGGTTATCTTTTGAATAAAATTTAGGCATCAATAAAATAATAATGACGAACTGATTAATTGGGAAAAAAATGATCCCAATCCAACACAGTTCACCCGTTTTTACTGATTCCGACTGGTCTCCTTTGTTTTTGAACGACTTTTATTGGCTAGCCGAACAGATGGCAACTCCAAATTCCGGTTGAACCCGTTGGTCCGGTACGGTTTTTAAAATCATATGAACCATCAATTTTTCATTATAATAAGATTTATTTTTCATTATTACAAGGGTGTGTTAAAAATGTGTTTAATGTTGTATTATATTTTTTGATTTTGATATGTGTTTAATTGATTTATACCAAGAGCTTAATATGTTCTATGTTTTAATTTAACTAGTTGAATACTCGTGCATAGCGGTGGCGATAAATATAGTTGTATTATAAATATAGTAAATGAATTGCTAACCCAACTCTCCCCGTAATTCACAACCGGCTTAGTGAATTCGTTTCACAACACTCCGAATGTATATGTGTTAATTGTATGCGTTTGTTTGGGTTTCTCGTAGCTTTCCTATGACATCATTATTCCCGCATATAGAAAAACCCTCGCAATCTCTTACCCGTCAAACACTTTCCCAAAAGTATATGATTTTGACGAATCAAGTTTGTATTTATTGATATAAATGTTAAAGTTGTAAAATTTGAATCAAAATAAAATAAACCCACTAAAAATGTAAAAACTAAAAACTTATAAAATTTTATCAAAATAGATGTTGAGTTAAAGAGCACAAAATTTTAGAAAATACGATGAAATTAGATCATAAAAAAATAAATAGATAAAAAGATATTTCAATTTGAAATAAATGTGATTTTTAGTTAAGAAATGACACTTGTCACTTCATGAGTGAAGCTCATTAGTTGACAACTTAAATTTTTTATATAGAATTATAGATATGTATAGCCTGACTTGTTGGATACTTGACCTTGTTTGGGTCACAAACAACACTGTTTTATCATTTGCTTAACATGCAAGAAATTTACAAACTTAAGATCTAACTTGGTGTCGTGAAATGACAAGTGAAGCCCCACGATTGATTGTAGATAGGATAGCTGCATATTATTGAAGATGCCCAAATTGTTTGGTTTCTCTCAGGTAAAATCTGGTCTTTTTTTAACTCTCCTAGAAATACATATTTTATAATGTAACGAGGTTTTAAACCCGCGCGTTACCGCGGGGTGTTTGTATGCGTAAGTTTAAACAACAGAAAATTTTCAACTCAATGAAACGGTTAATGTTCCACACTCATATTTTCAACACAATATAAAGATGAAGTTAGCTACTGATTCCTAGAAGCCTGAAACTTTCTAAGAATAATAAACCAAATGGCCATTGCTACTTGACTGCAACATCAACTATACAGTTAATTATCCAACTTCAATTCAAAATTCCTGTGGCCAAATTTCCAACTACAAATAAGTTTTTACATATGAAATTTTACAACACTAAGAAGCCATACACATGTAAGGACCTAAACCCATTTTAGCCTCCTTTCAAGAATTAAACCCACCCATTTTAGCTCCCACTTCAGCAGCCAAGCCCACCCATTTCAACTACCACTCCAGCCCCCAAAAGACACCCATTCCAGGCCCATTTCAGCATTCAAGCGCACCTATTTTAGCCCCTATTCAGCACCAGCCACAATCACGATAGAAACTTTGACCTCCTTTGAGTAACGCTTGCTGTGAAAAATCCAATTCATCACACAAACCATTTGAATCATGCTGAGTTTGGAAAACTACAACAAAAAAAATATTATCAAATATTGAATCATTCCTAACACTCATAGAATTATAAGTAAGTTCAAACCATTCAAGTGACAATAATCAGACAAACCAATCTACAACACAAACGTGAGCACCTCAACAGTCAAGAATGTAACCTACATGATGATCTTAAAATTGATGAGGCAAAAAACGAACCGTTTTTAAGGGGTCATTTAAGCCCGGATTTGAATTTATTTGATCAAATATTGTCCTAAATCATTCCTTTTGTCATTTTAGGTACTTTTGGAGTGAATTCTGGAAAAGGAAGCAGTTTGGACGTTTTTGGAGAATAAAAGTGAAGAAAACGGAAAAGTCTTAATTTTCCTTGCTGGGAACAGTACCTGACGGCGTCAAGAGTCTTCATGTGACGGCGTCAAGAGTAAAACAAGAGTTGGAAGTGGTGACGGTCCAGAGAAAACGTGACGGCGTCACGTATGGCCATCATGGTTCAAGATATGGTGACGGCCCAGAGCTAAATTACATATGACGGCGTCAAATCTGGATCTAGGCAATCCGATCTTATTATGGGCGGCGAGTTGACGGCGTCAAAAATTCCTTCTTGACGCCGTCACCCTGTAAAATCTATATATAGTTTTGCAATTTTCATTCATAAAAAAGGAGGAACAAGTAGGGTAAAACTTTGAAGAAACCCTAGCACGAATTTTACTGCTTTTTCAAGGGTTTTTACCCTTTGAAATCTTTCATGTCAATTTGAGATAAGTACTCTTTCAATTCAATCGATATGTCTATGTGTTACTTGAATATATCTTACACTTGTCTTGAATTCAACATGCTAGGCTAGATCTCTTGTGTGTTTGCTTAGATGTAGTGAAACCTAGATGTTGATTATGGGTTGATTTTATGTTAATAGTTGTTACGGATGAACGATTTCGATGTTAGGCTTAAGAAAACTGGCAAACTTCCATATGGTAACATGCTTGAACGTTTTAAAAAACATGAACCAATGCGTACTAGGTTATTATAGTTGTATTTAATGCGTGAGCGAATTCTAATGATCCCATGTTAGAAGCTTTTAACAGCTCGACATTGGAGTGAAGTAGGAGCTTATAGAGTTGGGGAAGTACGTACGTCACCCCACGAATGGTATTAAGGAATATAACCCGTCATCCATGCAATTGTAACAAATTATCAACCTGTAAAAGATATCTAGGGCGTAATGAAACCTAAGTAAACACAACTTTCCCCATTATTGTTCACACCACTAGTTTAATTAGATTTATTTTCATTTCTGTTATTTTATTTTGATTGCATCTTAGTTATTGGGTTAGTTGATTAGCAACTAATTCCGCCCACTCTTCCAAAAACCGAGATTTTATTTGCTTTTATAAAAATATAATAATACAAAAAGAATCATCCCTCACCTCTAGACCTAGTTTTTAGGCTTTCTAATCCTAGCGACACTATTCCTGAGTTGAACGATCAATCCCCCGGTACTTGTCACTATACTATACTACAACGATCAGGTACACTGCTTGGTGGGGGTTGTAAGCTTCTCGAGATCCCTCGAGAGGTAAAACCTGGTGCGATTCCCACGTATCAAGTTTTTGGTGCCGCAGCCCGGGGAATAGTTATTGTCTAGGTTAGGATTTCTTTTTATTAGGTCTACTTGCTAGATTCCTTTCTAGTAAGATTTTATTTTTATTTTTAGGTTCTCTTTAGTATATCTTATTTCTTCTTGTCCTTGTTCGTAATCTTTACCATCCGACATCATGGAAGGTGGATCTTTGAACCCATCAACCCACTACAACAAAACCACCCAGAAAACCCACCACTAGCAAACCAACCTCTTAGGCCCCGAACCCTCGGAGAGTATTCCCGTTCTAGCCACCAAGGCTATCGAAACACTATTGAGCTCACCCAAGGAGCCAATGTGTCCCCCTTGCAATCCGACACCATCCGGTTGGTGCAAAGCGGATGTGCGTTCCATGGACTTCGTTCCGAAGATCCTAATCAACATCTTAAGGATTTCCTTAAAATCATATATTCTATAGACCTTGATGTTACAACTATAGAGTCGACCCGATTACGCCTATTCCAATTCTCTCTACGTGATCAAGCTAGTCAATGGCTTGAACGTTTACCCGCGGGATCCATCACCTCATCGGATGATCTCACCACTCGTTTCCTTGCTCAATTTTTCCCATCGGGGAAAACTGCGATGCTTAGAAATGATATCTTGATGTTCCAACAACATCAAGGTGAAACTTTCTACGAAGCATGGGCTCGTTTCAAGGACTTGCTCCAAAAAGTCCCTCATCATGGTATAAATCTTTGGTTATTAGTTCAAATCTTCTATGACCATGTCGACTATCACACCAAACGTACCATTGATCGAGCCGCCGGAGGTAGATTACGTGATAGGAACGCCGAGGAATCTTGGGAAATTATTGACGAACTTGCCGCCGATAATCAAGAATTATGGGAATTTAATCACACTATGGAAGCGGCCATCAATGCAATCTCGACACCGGGAGAGACTAATCAAATCTACGATGAACTCCTTTGCAAGCTTGAGGCAAAAGTTGACTATTTCGAGGAAAAACAAAAGAGACCTTTAAGTCCTAGGCGAGCAGCTGTCAATTCTGTCTTGAAAATGACTCCAACACCATTATCTGAGTCACCCTCTAGAGAGAATGTTGAAACCTTTCAAAATTATGCCCCACCTTATTCTCCTCCTGAAAAACTTAGCCCGGAATTCGAAGCTTTAATGAGAGAATATATGGCAACCCATTCTGAGCGGCTTGCTAGATTCGAGGAAGCAGTTTATAAACAAAAGGAAGATATGAAAGAGAAAATGAAAGAGATAATGAGCCTAGTGGAGGAGTGCGCAAACCATAAAACCCCAGAAATGATGTTACTGAGGAAAGAAAGCGCTACCCCTACTACCCGGTTTGTTAATTCCATCACAATTGTCCACAAGGATAATGAGGAAAAATAAACCCCTAGTGAACAAACCATTGAAGAACCGCCAAAATCCCAATCATTAGGTCTACCTAAAGCATGATATAAACGAGAACACTATAACAAATTGGATAAAGGGTGACGGGCGTAACCAATTCTCCCAACAGGTTTCAAAGAAGGAGAAAGAGGGGGAAGATGAGTATGATACATTACCTGGGGGACCGGTATTTGAAAAACTACTTGTACCGAAAGTAGCTACTAAGCAGATGGCTTGTGGGAACTTTGAGATACCAGCCAACATTAGGAATCTGCAATGTCTGAATGCTTTCTCCGACCAAGGATCGGAAGTAAATCTTATGCCCCTAACTGTCTACACCCAAGTAACATCAGAAATGCCAGCCACCACCCGCGTTAGGCTATCCTTCGTTGGACACTCTTATGTGTACCATTTGGGAATTGCAGAGGATGTGCTGGTCAATGTTGCAGGATTCATGTATCCCGTTGATTTCATGATCATCGATGATAAAGGGGGTGGATGCATGCCAATAATCCTCGGAGCACCGTTCCTCACCACCGCACGAACTGTTATTAGGTATTGAAAAAAGGAAATTGAGCTTAAATCAGGAAAAAGAAAGATTAGCTTTCCCATGACCCTGCGACGTGCACAAGATAGCTTGATGAAGAGAAAGCTCAAAACAACATTGACACATCACCTATTCGTGTTTAGGAAAAGATTCTTGCTTGGGAAGCAAGGATCAAAAGTTACAAAGAAACTAAACATGAAGGAAACAAAGGCTGCAACAAAGTTCATGTCAAGTTTGAATGTAGTCAACCAACGGGGAATCATGTACCATTCGCGAAATGAGACCTGGTACTCTTAAGACACTCAGAGAAGGCATAGGCCAAGATGGGATAGCTAACTTGAGCAGTAAAGGAGGAGGGGAGGTGACTGCGAGTAACGATCGATTGAAACACCACCGCCATGATAGTGAGGGTCAGAATTGTATGGGATACATCATCTCGAGAGATGAGGTCACGTAATAGCCCATGACCTTGAGTCTAGCTACAAGACTCGTAAATAAAGAAAAGCGCTTCTTGGGAGGCAACCCATGTTTTGTGTGATTTTATTTTGTTTGGTTGTTATTTGCTTCCGTATGCATGCTTTATTTTTATTGTTGGTAGATCATGTTTCTAAATAAAATTGTGAAAATGCTTTATTTTGTCGTTTAACTTCGTCTTAACTTCATACAAAGGTATTTCGCAAAAGATAAGTGTAAGGGGAAACCCCAAATTTCTTTTAAGAAACGAAATTGATCATGATTCTCCACAATATTAAATGGACATGTGTATTAGTATTTGTTAGAGTCAAATACTTGTATCGAGTCATAATGATGTTTTGCAGGATTTTCCAAGAAGTAGGACATAAGTTTTTCCAGAAATTTTCAGGAAACTTAACGTAAAGATTTCTGCCGACGTCATGAGTTATCTCCTGACGGCGTCATGTGTAAAATTCTGGAAATTTTGCTAGTTTTGTTTTTCTAACGGAGTCTTGAAGTTTTTGTTAATTCTTTAGTTTTATAAACTCCAGGAAATCTGCAAACATTCATTCCACAAGCATTATATCTTACATTGTTTTCTAGGACTTGTTAGTATATATAGATTGCCGCTGATTTTAGGCGAGGTTGCCTTGTTTGTTTTCTCAGGTTTACCAGGTTACATATGACAAGAAGATGATTTATTTTTCTAGAAGGGAAGCTTTGATTGTTCATTTTCTTGGAGGAAGATCTAACCTTGTTACCACACTATCCACACCGAACGAATCAGGGGAGTATTTGATTTCATTCTTTTACCTATTTCACTTTTACATTCTTTAATTGAACATTGGGGACAATGTTCATCCTAAATGTAAGGGGAGGGTAAATGATGATACCTTATAGGATACACTTGCACTTGAGTTTGTTTGTTTGATGGTAGGTGTGTAATAAAACTAAGAGAAATACTTGTTAGTGTAATTTTAGCACAAAATTTAAAAATTTTTACAACATTTAGGAGTGAAACTTTAGCCTTAACAAGCGTCTCATGGATAGGAGTTGTATGACTAGCACAAAACCGTACTATTCAGAAAAATTTTCCACCCAAATATGTGAGGTTCCCCTTTAGATTTGATAGGAAAAGCATTTACTATTAGTGCTTATGAGTGTACCGGTAGCATTTAAATTCTAGAACTTGCGTTAGTGATGCATCCCGAGACCGCTAGTGAGAATACATTCGTGTAGTAGGATTTACTACATGATAAGAGGCATTAGGATCACCCTTGTGTTAAACCTGTGTCATAATTACTTGACCATTGAAGTCATATTACTTGGCTAGTAAAGTCAATCAATTTTTCCCACACCATTAGCGTTGTACTCATTTTTAGTACACGAAACCCCTAGTACACTCCTCCGAGCCTATCCTTTCATTTCTAACTTTAAGCATCTTACTTAAAGAAAGAATTTGTTACAACCCACTTAAATGTACACCCAAATCGCCTTAGCCTTCCGTGTATGCACTCATCTTTAGTGCATTATTGTTACATGTTTAAACCCTTATTTAATTATCTAATTGATTACATGGTTGCTAAGTCGAGTCATATCTTTGTACATATTGTTTTGGGACGATTGGGACTCATGGATAAAGTACTAATGTTATGGAGTAATGGGGAAGAACATCAATTATTACCCCCACATGTGCGTTAATTTTAAAAGTACTCCAAGTGTTTTGATTATCTTTATTCGAGTCATTAGATTAGTTTATTGTAAAATATGTAAAAATTCAAGTGTAAGGGGGATTGTTCATTCCCTATGATGTATTATTTTGGATGGTAGGGTAAGAGTGTATGCAAAAAAAATGATATATATATATATATATATATATATATATATATATATATATATATATATATATATATATATATATATATATATATATATATATATATATATCGAAAAAATTAAGAAAAAGAAATAAAAGAGAAAAAGAGAAAAAGAGGAAAAAAGAAAAAAACATACGGACAACCATCCCGTTTCATTTTATGTTTTTGTTATTTTTCATTTAGTAGCTTAAGTCGAGTCGAGTCTTGGCTTAGCAACGCCATATTTACATGTAATTAACCAAGATGATTAACTCGCCACCAGTACAGATTGTCTATATCCAACAAAACCGTGTATTCCATATCCCTACACCTAACGTTATAACCCTTTAAAAGACCTCTTTGATAGTTATCCTAGGTGCTTACGCCATGTGGTGGAGGTTTGATCCTTTCCCAAGCCTTTGGTAATCTATTTTGTTATGACAGGTAGTGAGAGATGTTTTCGATTTCCATATTGTGATATATACTTTATTACACCCAATAGATGTAAGTATCTAAACACTATTTGTAAGGTGCTAGTATATGACTTACGTGCTTGTCTTTGGTCTTTAGTGGAACAATTATTTGTTAACTTTTATATTTGTGTTAAATGACCCCTAACTTGTATTTTGATTAGAATAAAAGCGCATTTGCTTGAGGACAAGCAAATCTCAAGTGTAAGGGTATATGATGAGGCGAAAAATGAACCATTTTTAGGGGGTCATTTAAGCCCGGATTTGAATTTATTTGATCAAATATTGCCCTAAATTGTTCCTTTTGTCATTTTAGGTGCTTTTGGAATGAATTCTGGAAAAGGAAGCATTTTGGACGTTTTTGGAGCGTAAAAGTGAAGAAAACGGCAAAGTCTTAATTTTCCTTGCTGGGAGACGGTGTCAAGAGTCTTCATGTGACGGCGTCAAGAGTAAAACAAGAGTTGGAAGTGGTGACGGTCCTGAGAAAACGTGACGGCGTCACGTATGGCCATCATGGTTCAAGATATGGTGACGACACATAACTAAATTACATATGACGGCGTCAAATCTGGATCTAGGCAATCCGATCTTATTATGGGCGGCGAGTTGACGGCGTCAGAAATTCCTTCTTGACGCCGTCACCATGTAAAATCTATATATAGTTTTGCAATTTTCATTCATAAAAAAAGAGGAACAAGTAGGGTGTAACTTTGGAAAAACCCTAGCACGAATTTTACTTCTTTTTCAAGGGTTTTTACCCTTTGAAACCTTTCATGTCAATTTGAGATAAGTACTCTTTCAATTCAATCAATATGTCTATGTGTTGCTTGAATATATCTTACACTTGTCTTGAATTCAACATGATAGGCTAGATCTCTTGTGTGTTTGCTTAGATGTAGTGAAACCTAGATGTTGATTATGGGTTGATTTTTTGTTTATTGTTGTTACGGATGAATGATTTCGATATTAGGCTTAAGAAAACTGGCAGACTTCCATATGGTAACATGCTTGAACGTCTTAAAAAACATGAACAAATACGTACTAGGTTATAATGGTTGTATTTAATGCGTGAGCGAATTCTAATGATCCCATGTTAGGAGCTTTTAATGGCTCGACATAGGAGTGAAGTAGGAGCTTATAGAGTTGGGGAAGTACGTACGCCACCCCACGAATGGTATTAAGAAATATAACCCATCACCCATGCAATTGTAACAAACTATCAACCTGTAAAAGATATCTAGGGAGTAATGAAACCTAAGTAAACACAACTTTCCCCATTATTGTTCACACCACTAGTTTAATTAGATTTATTTTCATTTCTGTTATTTTATTTTGATTGCATCTTAGTTATTATGTTAGTTGATTAGCAACTAATTCCGCCCACTCTTCCAAAAACCGGGATTTTATTTGCTTTTATAAAAATATAAAAATACAAAAAGAATCATTCCTCACTTCTAGACCTAGTTTTTAGACTTTCTAATCTTAGCGATACTATTCTTGAGTTGAACGATCAATCCCCCGGTACTTGTCACTATACTATACTACAACGATCAGGTACACTGCCTGGTGGGGGTTGTAAGCTTCTCGAGATCCCTCGAGAGGTAAAACCTGGTGCGATTCCCACATATCAAAAATCATCTTTGAAATGGCAGTAGAAAATTAAACAAAGGAATTTTGAAGATCCATAACTGATAGAATCCATAAGCATTGTCAAACAGCAGCTCGTACAACACTTATGCATGCGGCAATCATGCTAACTGGAGTTAGGCCTATGGCCAGTCAGTTCGCATAAATTATATATGGACTAAGGCCCTCACGTTTTACCTACTGTGCCAAGTATCCTTGGTTTTGCAATAAGTAAGCTCAAATATACCATAAAGAGAAATATCAATATATTAACTAATTAAGATTTTGTCACCAACATTTTTATTTTAGCGTCTTACTACCTTTTACCTTTCAATACAGTATTTTGCTGTAGGCAAAATGAAATTAATTTTTATGATCCCTAATGAAAAAGTAAGTCATATCGCACGTTGAAATAAAGTCTTAAATTACGTTAACAAACGCCCATGAGAAATTTTTGTGGCAAAAATATGAAGTAATGACGAAATATTAATAATGTTGAATAATATGCGCACCACGTGTGGTTATTTTTGTGGCATTCCAACACAATACAAAGGAAAATTCAAGTGTAGGTTATATATTAACACCATGAAACATCAAACAGATGCATACATGTATAAAGTACCTCCCTTTAACTTAAGATTCATATTAAACTATAACAAACAAAACATTGCAACTTTTAAAAACTCAAAAGTGAAGTATCATATCATACTATATTATAAATCATGAAGGCCTACTATTAATAGAATATTTAAAATTAAGCCTTACAACTTCTAAAGCTATAAGTACAACAACAAATGGTACTTATAGAAATTCCCTCATATTTAATTCTAACATACAATTAATACTAACATTAAATACAATAAATAAATCATTATGTACATTAAATACAATTAATTAACTTGTCAATAAATACAATTAATGCACTTATTAAAACACCTCTTACATAAGAAATACAAATTATCAAGCATATTGTACAACCAACTTAAACACAATTCATGCATTAAATGTCACTAATACAAATAATAAAACAATTTATACAAATATTCAAGCTCGAACGGGCAATGGGCCAAATGGGCTCGAGCCCGAACGGGCACGGGTCAAACGGGCTCGAGCCCGAACAGACACGAGCTAAACGAAATTTTTAATATCCATAAATTTATTGTCAAAAAGAACATAATAAACTAAAATATGTTCGCATATTGTACAAACCAAACAAACTACTAAACAAAAAAATAATAAAATAATAAATAAAATAATACAAACTAAGCAAAATTTCATCAAATTTCATCAAACTTTTGCCATAAAAAACTAATCTGCAAAGCTATTGCCAAAAAATGTACAAATAAAATAAATTATTAGCCTAAAAAATTAAATTACAGGGTGCCCGCAGCTGCATCGCGCGGAGACCCTACTAGTATATACAAATTCAACAAATTAAATGGCAAGGGTTTTCATATTTTAAAAATTTTTATGTGAACAATATCATGATAATAAGTTAGTTTTGATAACCCAAAGTTCAAATACTTAGGCTTGTGACAGGCTACATAATGTTGCAAAAGAAATGAGAATTAGACTTTCCAAGATTAGTTGCTTCATCGGTTTGAATGCCTAATAGTTCAACTGATCGAAGAGCATAGGATGTAACCTGTGAGTGAGAAACGAACAATATTACTTTTAAACACAATTAGAAGGCAAACTATTATTGGCCCTAGATACATACCAGAACATCTATAACGTAATTGAACTTGCTATTGTTACCAAAAAAGATGCTATCAAGAATTTTAATTTTAATTTAAACCAATGCTAATACGCCTAATTACAACTAAAGATTTATTGACCATAGTAACTATAACTACTATCATCTCATTCCAACTTCAAATAATAATAATCTAATTCACAAAATCCAAAAAGCCCCAATTTATACCAAATAGGTAGTAAAAACAGAGCCGAACTAACAAACCAAGCTACAAATATCATCAAAATCACAACTTTTTTATATGGGTCAAAAAACTAATAACATCATATGAGTACTCATTGAAAAGTAATAACATATAAAAATCCACTAATTTATCAAAGTTAAATGAGGACTAATTGATAACTTTTGTGAGAAACTAATCTTACCTTCCTTTATGTTGAATTCTTGTTGGTGCTGGGTTTTGTTTCTTTGTTTGTGTTGAGAAGTTTTTTGGTGTTTGGATTACTGTGCGTTTTTGGGGCGAAGACGATGATGATCAGATGGAGCCACTGCAACTTCTCCACCTCAATCAACGACCACATAACCAAATCATTAAACTCATGGTTGCAAAAATCGTGAATCGGTAATCCGGCGGTCGACCCCCCTGTAGCTTGTAATCGGTCTAGGCGGGATTAATCGGTGATTAATCGGATTGGCATTTTCGACGAGTTTTTTTATATTTTCGGCAAGTTTTGGGTATTTTCGGCAAATTTTAGGTATTTCCGACAAATGTTTCTTAAAAAAACATCTTGAAATAGATATAAACAACAAGTATAACTTCTTAAACAATTTTATGGTGAATTTTGGGTATTTCCAGCAAGGTTTGAAGGTTTCGGTCAAGCTTGACCACCATTAACCATCATTAACCGTCGTTGACCACGGTTGACCAAGTTGTTTGACCGATTTATAAAAATCGGAAAGGTTGGTTTCCTTGTAGCACCTAATCGGAGATTAATCGGCCTTGTAGGCCTTGTTTTGCAACATTGATTAAACCTATAGAAAAACAATACATTCATACAAAAAAAACCCTAAAAATCAAACCTTTAAGTCACAAACAAAATACCTGCCTACCATAACCTTAGTCCTCAACACCATCTTCACCAAGCCTAATAACCGAGCACTTCATATTGTAAACTATAAAACACAAACATATCAAAATCAAAAAACCTAAAACCGATAATCAAAGAAACCAAAAATAACAAAAAGCCCCAAATTGAAAAAAAATAAACAAAACCCTAAATTTTACCTTTTATAATTGTTAATTCAACTGGCTATGTTGATTCTTCACCCGGAAGCTTTAGGAAGAATGGTTTGTTGCGTGTATGAGAGATGTATGGGTTGAATCCTTTGTGTGTATCTTGTCTTTGAAGATAGATGGAGACAGCTGGAGCGATGGAGGTTCAGTTTTGTGGAGACGAAGAAGATTCAGGAAAGCTGTGGATACTGGATAACATGGTGGGTATACGCAAGGCAGCAGGTATAATACGGGATCTTTATTTGGCGCCCCAACTAACACCAACGGGCCAAAACAGTTTTAGGCCCAAAAGTCATTTCTGCTACTGTTACTAAGCCAAAGCCGAGCCGATAACTGTTCCTAAGCCGAGACGCTCTTTATACTTATGTTATAATATCCTTGTCATGTATATGTTATATTATTTTTGGGTTCCTTTTCACTTGACACTTCACATGTAAACAATTGTGATTGTTGAAATAATCATACATGGGGTCGTCTATGCAGATTACCACTGTATTCACTAATGAACTTTCAATTCAAGGAGTCATACTTATTGGTCTTGAAAGATGTCATATATGGATGAATATTAAGAGCGACGAAGTTTTACTATTTCAGTATTCATCAACTTGAACCAGACATCTTTAAAATATATTGATGCACAATATTTTTATGGATGCAAAATATATTTTTACCACCATGAGTACTACTTGTAGAACCGTAGAGGGGGGTGAATACGGTTTCTTTGGCTTTTTAGATGTTTAAAAACTTTGAGCCAAAGAGAACACAAAGTGGTTGTATAATAATCCAACAACCACTAACACAACCAAAGTATATAAAGCGATTAAGAACACAACGATATATACTGGTTCGGGATGGGGGATTTATACCATCCGTACGTCCAGTTGTGAATCCGCGACTCCGATACTATTCACTAGTATAATCCTTTCGGTGGACTACAAACAGTTACAATTCACTTCACCGATATTCACCAATATCAATGCTCACAAAGAAGGGGTTACTCCCCAACGGTATTCCGCCCTCTGAAACCACCCAAAAGAATCTCACGATTCGACTTCTCCTAAGGATCACAAAGATCACTACCAAGACTTCCCACCAGAAGTATCAAACCCCAACTAGATCCCCAATGATCTAGGCTTGGTCACCAAGACACAAGACTTCTCTTACAAACAATTGAATGAATGAATAAGTTTTTGTTCAATCAAGCCCTAACCTAACCTAGTGACTCGATTCTAATAGAAAGGGTAAAGATAAGAAGACCCTCGAGTCCTCGACACTCACAAGAGTGGATTAGGTTCTTGTGATTCTTCCCTTGCAAAGATATGTGTTCTTTCAAAGATGTTAGTATGAAAATCAAGAACACAAGATTAGAGATAGAGAGATTTGATAGAGATTGAGAGAAAGAATCTAGAGAGAAAGAATAATAGTAAGGGGTGAGGAATACAAGAGGCTAGGCATGGTATTTATAGGTGTTGATACAAAAGTTGGGCGTACCTGGTTGTTGGGCTTTGCTCTTATATCAATTCGTTCCTTAGCACTTTGTTACCTGCGTACTAAGAAAATAAACAACACCGTTAGGCTTATCGAGGGATTGTCTCCCCCGATTAGACTCCGGCGTGAGAGTAAGTAATCGAATTTAGGTTTTGGTTGAAGAGTTTAGGGATTATGTGAATCGTACCTTGGATGAGAATCGTATGATTCTATATATAGGGGCTAAGAAACCGTGTTTCTTGCTCCTTACTCTTCGCACGCATGGTGCTTATCCGAGGTACGGATATCTATTCCTTGAATAGATAATCCTTATCGGATATCCGGTGAGTTAGATTGGGCCTTTGGGCTTCATGAGCCCAAGCGTTGATACCACAGCCCATACCATTTGTCATGGTAGCCCCTTCGTGATGGGCTTAAGTGTAAGTAATGTCTATCATTTGGGCTTGCGGCCCAAATATAGGCTATACATCATCATGTCCCCCCAGTCTAGTATGCGCGGCACGTAGCCGCGGGTACTAGACTTAATGTAAGCAGCGGTAAGCGTGGCGGGAGAATGAACAAATTGTTACCGCCTTTTTGGAGGTGCAATGCACCTAACAGGTTCAAAATAGTTACCTCGGTAATTGGGGGTGGTGTCCACGTATCACTTGGGATTCGGGAAAAAGTGTTGTACCTTTTGATCTTCTAGCCACACGTTTACTGTGAGTGGGATCCACGTGGGCGTGAATTAGGGTTTTTACCACCCTATATAAGAGTGCCGCCCCCCTTTATTTTCACCACACAGTAAAATACACACACAACCACTATTCATCTTCTTCATTTTGAGAGCGTTTTTGCTAGAAAACCTTTGAACTTCTGTAGGTAATCTTTGTGTGCGTCCACTTAGTTTTAAGATGAACATGGTCGCTCAATTAGAGGAGTTTCGCTTTGCGTTGTCTGTTGAGGACGTCACGCAGTTTTCTTCCGACTATTTTGTGCCTTTGGATGTACATCCCGAGGCTCCAGATGTCGATGCGTGTATAGCTGACTTCCCCGAAGGGAAGATAGGTTTATACATGAAATTTTTTGAGTATGCGAATTACCGTGTACCCATTTCCATTTTTCTGAGCGATTTGCTCAATCATTATCGCCTTCACATCTCTCAGCTGCACTGTATAGGTGCGGCGAAGGTGTCGAATTTTGAAGTGAACTGTCGTTTACTTGCGATAGAACCAACTGTAGATTTATTCCGCTCCTTTTACCACTCAACGTGGTCGAATGGTTGGGTGTCCTTTGCGAAGCGCCCGCGTGCGTTTCAATGTTACACGGAAAAGGTTGACGCCCTTAAGAATTGGAGGTAATATTTCTTTTGGGTAGACGACGTGGTCTTTCCCTCCAATTTTGAGTTTTATACTCAGGCGTCTTTACCAAGGGATGGGTGTCCCGCACCCGGTTCCTATAGGATTGCTGACGCGCAGACGTTAGATGCCAATCGATTGGCCATTAACCCCTATCCGGAGGAGTTTTTGGTACATGTAGGATTGAGTCGCGCGTATTTTGGCGCAGCAGATGAGGTTCCCACTTTCCTGAGTGAGGATGGCCGGGGTGGGTGTTCATCCTTTGTAATTGTTTGTAAGTTTTTCATTCTGTATATTCGCGCATTTACCAACTAATCTTTCGTTGTTTTCTTGCTTCATTTTTGTATGTGCAGAGATGGACTTGTTCGCAGTGGTAAAGCTTGATAAGCCAAAGCAGGTGACCATAGGGGTGCGTCCTCTGAAGGAAGGGGAGCTGCCTTTGCTGGAAGCGACCGCGGGGCGTTTGACTGTTCTGCCCGCGACAGTCCCCGAGGACACGCCACCACTTGTGGTGACGCCCGTCCAGAGTGTGGCGCCAGAGGTAGTGGTGGCGCCCACTGTGGAGGCGGTGCCTGAACGCGAGGAGGCGCGCTCAGGGTCATCTGACAGCATTCAGATCCTGAAACCTGAGGAGGTGTTAAGGGAAGAGGTTGCGCAGAACTTAAAGCGCAAGGGAGGGGCTGGAACTAGTGGCACCAGCAAGAGGCGTCGACACGTCATCAAAGACGCAGAGTCGAACGCGGAAGAAACTTCGACCTCCGGCGCACGGTTGAAGGCTGATGCTTCTCCGTTTCTGTAAGTGTGCATTCTTTCTCTCTTTCTTTTTTTTTTTTTTTTTGCAATTACTTGTTGTAATTTTTTGTTGACTGTCTTTGTTCCGTAGGGATGACGACGCGAAGGACGATGAGGTTTCCTCTCCGCAGAACGAAAACAAGGAGGGGAATATCGAGGCTGTTGATGGTGGTGAGGCGCAGCAGCTGATGGATGAGCTGGCTGCGACCACTGCCCGCCAAGCTGAGCTTGTTGCTCAGCTGAAGGGAAAGTATGCTGGGGAGAGCCGTGCTCTAGCCCAGAAGGAGGAGGAGTTGGTGGCCCTCCGCGCACAATTGGCGGATGCGCAAGTGGAGCTTGGGGAGTCGAGGGCGCATGCTGAGAAAATCGCCCAAGATAAGATGAGCATTTTGGCGGACCTGCTGTATGCGAGGTCGAAGCTTGAGCAGGTGAAGGCAAAAGCATCGTGGTCGAGGGCGTATCTTGAAGAAAAAAGGGCAGAGCATTATGCTAGCCTGCAAAAGTTCAAGGAGCGCATGGAGAAGACGCTCGTGATGTATGAGGAGAAGCTGCGCGCCCTCAGCATCGAGTATGACGAGGAGCTGTATCCTCATCTTATGTCTGTGATAGCCGAGCGCAGGTATTCTTACGCCCTTGTCTTTTAAATTTGCTTGTTCGCTCTATTGCGTATCTTACTCTATTATCACTTTGTGAATGCAGGTGGTTGATCAGCCATGGGCTTCGTCTGGCAGCTCTGAGTACTTTGGAGTCTGCGGAGGTGGTGGAAGCCTTTGGGAAGGTTGTTCACTGCGCGATGGCGCGTAGCCGTTCGCAGGTCATGGAGGAGCTCCGTGAGGCCAAGTTGTTGGAGAAAGACTTGGCGGAGATTCCTGGTTATAGCTCAACGGCGTACGACGAGCTGGTGCAGGCGATGGCGGGGCTGAAGGTTCTTGAGTTGCCGCATATAGGGAGGTTGGAGCGCGACCAAGATGACCCCATAGATGTGCTCATGGCGGGTCTGACGTTGCAGCGTCATCTTGGGGAGAATGCTGAAGAGGAGGTAGATTATTATCTCAAACCTGATGTCTCGCAGCTTCAAGTCCCAGTTTTTGCGCGGCCCCGTGATATCCTCAAGCCTTTTGCACTGGAGAAGGAAGTCCCCTTGAAGGAGGTGCTAGAGCGTCACGAGCAAAGGGTTGCCATAAAGAAGGGTATTAAGGGCAAGGCTGTGATGTGCGGCATCGGTGCTGCGCACCTTCCTCGATCTGATGGCGTTGCCGTGAGTGTTCCAACTGTGTCGCTCCAGGATGCTATAACGTTGAGTAAGCTGAAGGAGGCAGGGAGTTCCGCCACTCCAGAAGAGAGCCATGATCATCGCCATAGCATATAGGTTGTTTGTGAACTTATGTATTTTTCCTTGTAATTTAATAAATATGGAATAAGATACATTTTGTTATAAGCTCGTAACTTAAATACACTTGCATTGTTTGCTAAGTTTGATTATTTTACTAAGTCTTTTAAGTGCGTGACTTAAGTATACTTGCATTGTTTGCTAAGTTTGATTATTTTACTAAGTCTTTTAAGTGCGTGACTTAAGTATACTTGCATTGTTTGCTAAGTTTTATTTTTGACTAAGTCTTTTAAGTACGTAACTTATGTATACTTGCATTGTTTGCTAAGTTTTATTTTTGACCAAGTGTCTTGGCTCGTTATATTGCTAAGCTCGTACGGTGTACTTGGTATATGCGCATCCGTCGTGGGGTGCGCATGTGAAACTTACTTTGACGTCTCAAGAGTAAGGCGCTTAGCAAGGATACGTGATCCAATGTTGATGGGTTTGCAACCCTCTTATTCAACGAGTAAATTAGTAGGTTAACTCATCCTTTATGCCTTCGTGGGTCTTTAAGTGGTGCATGCACGCCATGTAGGCAAAAATATAAGATAGACAATATTGACATATATGCAATAAAGTAGAAGTGCGCTATGGAGTTAGCTAGAAACCATAACATTTTATTAATACTTGCAAGTTTATTGAAAAAATGGAAAACATAATTCCTAAAAAAGAAAAGAAAGACAAACACTTATTGGGCACCTCGTAGGGTGTGAGTGTGTTTGTGTAAGGGCCGTAGCCTAAAAGTAACATCTTTTGAGATTACAGATGTTCCAAGTGCGCGCTAGGTCGTGACCTTCCATATCGCGCAACCTGTATGCGCCGTTGCCGAGCGCGTCTGTGACCTCGTAAGGTCCTTCCCATTTGGGTCCGAGCTTGCCTGTGTCTTCTACGTGGCTCGCGTCATTGGCGCGGTAAACAAAGTCTCCTGGTCTGAATGAAGTGTTTTTGACTTTTGCATCATAATACTTCTTCATTTTTGCCTTAGCCTTTGCTTCACGTATAGCTGCGCGTTCGCGTCTTTCTTCCAGTATATCTAAGTCTATGCGCCGTTCCTCGTCATTTGTTGTGACGTTGACCTCTGCCGTGCGTATAGTTGGCATTCCTATCTCGGCTGGTATGACGGCTTCTGTTCCATAGACTAAGGAGAATGGCGTGTCGCCAGTACTGGTTTTGATTGTCGTGCGATGCGCCCACAAGACGTGCGAGAGCTCATCTACCCATCTTCCTTTATGTCTGTCAAGGCGCGCTTTTATGCCTTCGCCTAGACTGCGATTAGCGCGCTCAACTAGGCCATTGGTTTGTGGGTGTTTGACTGAAGCAAAGTGTTGTGTGATGTTTAATTGTGCGCACCAATCTTTGAATGGGTTATCACAGAATTGTTTTCCGTTGTCTGATACGATCTCGCCTGGTAGGCCGAAGCGGCAGACAATATTGTCCCAAACAAAGCGCTTGACTTGGTTTCCTGTAATGTTCACCACTGCTTTTGCTTCGATCCACTTTGTAAAGTAGTCTATGGCTACGATGAGGAACTTTATTCCTCCAGCTGCGACGGGGAAAGGTCCTGCGATGTCAATACCCCATTTGTAAAATGGCCATGGTGAGGTGATTGGTGTTAGGTCGTGCTGTGGTCGGCGCGGAATAGGCCTATGTACTTGGCAGTTGCTGCACTTTCTTATTAGATCGCGTGCGTCGCGGTGCATTGTTGGCCAATAGTATCCTGACCTTAGAGCGCTTGCCACCACGGATCGTGGCCCTGAGTGCATACTACATGACCCAGCGTGAATTTCGCGGAGTACGTAGTCTGCTTGGAGGGGTCCAACACATCTGAGCCATGGTTGTAAGAAAGATCGCCGATAGAGTACGTTGTCGCGTAATTCGAATCGTTGCGCTGTGCGCCGTATTCTTCGAGCGTCTTTATTATCTTGGGGTAGGATTCCCTTGCTAATAAATTCGATGATAGGTGTCATCCACGTAGGATTTTGTTCTTCTATCACCGTTGATATCTCCATATCCAAGATTGACTTGTTCTTTAGGGTTTCCACCAATACCTGTTTTGAAAGGTGTGCGAAGCTTGTGGATGCAATCTTGCTGAGTGCGTCCGCCTTCCTGTTATCTCCTCTAGGTACTTGTTTTATTGTGAACCTATCAAAGTTTTTGATCAAAGATTTTGTCTTATCCAGGTATTGGATCATGTGGTCATCCTTGGCTTCGTATTCACCTAGCACGTGGTTAGCCACTAGGCGCGAATCTACGTTTGCTTCTAGGTTGCGTACACCCAGTTGGATTGCTATGCGTAGTCCGGCTAGTAGGACTTCATATTCTGCCTCATTGTTTGTGGCTGTGAATTCAAAGCGTAGCGCATAGGTGAATTCCATACCTTCTGGATTTATAAGAATAAGGCCTGCGCCTGATCCATCTGCGCATGAGGATCCATCGGTGAACAGTGTCCAAGGTTCTTGTAGGTCCGTTTTAGCTGCAGATGTTGGGCTGTCGCTATCTGGCTTCTCCACGATAAAATCGGCTAAGACTTGTCCTTTGATTGCAGTGCGCGGCCTGTACGAGATGTTGTACTCACTTAGCAGTACACTCCATTTTTGTAAGCGTCCTGATGCATCCGGTTTGGAGATAACTTGTTTAATTGGCTGATCAGTGATTACAGCTATTGGATGCGCTTGAAAGTATCTGCGCAGTCTTTTGGATGCGAACACTAGAGCCAAGACCAGCTTTTCCATAGCACTGTAGTTAATCTCTGTTTTCTTCAAGGCCTTGCTTACAAAATATATGGGTGTCTGGACGGAGTCTCTGTCTGTCAATAGTACTGCGCTAACTGCTCCATGGGTTGCTGATAAGTACATGATTAGTTCTTCCCCTGGTCGCGGTGCGACGAGTTTGGGAAGAGATGCCAGATGGTGTTTAAGTTGTTGAAAAGCTTCTTCTGCTTCGCTAGTCCAGCGAAAGTCTCCCTTTTTTGTGCACTTCGTGAGTGTTTTAAAGAGGGGAAGGGATTTGTCCGCTGATTTAGATAAGAAGCGATTCAGCCCTGCTAACTTTCCATTTAGTGACTGGACTTCTTTGAGTGTGCGCGGGGAGGGGAGATCAATAACAGCCTTTGTCTTCTCTGGGCATGGTTTGATTCCATCGGGTTCTATCAAATATCTGAGGAACATGCCTTCAGTTGTGCCAAAGGTGCACTTTTTTGGATTCAATTTCATGTTTATCCGCCCCAACGTTCGGAATGTTTCCTCGATGTCGCGCACCAATTCGTCCTCTGTATGGCTTTTTATAACAAGGTCGTCAACGTAGACTTCCAAGTTGCGGCCTACTTGTTTTTCGAAAGCTGTGTCCACCAGCCGTTGGTATGTCGCGCCTGCATTCTTTAAGCCAAAAGGCATTTTTGTGTAGCAGTATACCCCTTGACTGGTGTGGAAAGCTGTTTTTTCTTCATCCTCCACTGCCATTTGGATCTGATGGTACCCTTTATATGCGTCTAGGAAGCACTTGAAGGGGTACCCACATAAGGACTCGACCTTCCAGTCTATCTCTGGCAGTGGATAGCAGTCCTGCGGGCATGCTTTGTTGAGGTCCGTGAAGTCCACGCACATCCTCCAACTACCATCGCTCTTCTTTACCATAACTGGGTTTGAAAGCCAGTCGTGGTAGTACACTTCGCGCATGAGGTCTCTTTTCCTTCCTTGATGTTTTTTACGAGGTGGTCCATCCTTCCTTCTCTCACTAATTTTTCGATTAGTTGTTTCAGTTGGACGCACTCGTTAGTTGTATGACCCTTTTGGCCGTGGTACTCGCAGTATCCACTACCTTGGCGTTTTTCTTCTGCCGTTTTAATTGGTGGTGGTTTTGGGAAGTTCGCACCTTCTGTTGCAAATATCTCCCTTGGAGTTTTAGTGAGAGGAGTATATTTGTCGTTGTCTCTTCCACTGCGGTAGTTCCTGCCGCGGTTATTGTTTTGATCATTGGATTGTCTCCGCGGCTGTTCTTGTTGCCTATAGTTTGAATATCCTTTTTTGCTATCCGCAGCAGCTGCTTCTCCTTGTATAAAGGATCTGGTGCGTTTTGTGAGTTCATCGAAAGACTGTGGAACTCTATCATTGAGCTTTCGGATGAGTTCTGGATTATTAATTCCATTCATGAACCTTGAAATTTTTAGTATTTCGGGACATGCTTTGACTTGTATGCACTCATCCTTGAAGCGCTCCATAAAGGCGCTGGTTGATTCCCCTTGCCGTTGCTTCACCCTTGCCAATTCTACAGGATTTTTAGCGCACTTCTTTCGCTGGGTGAAGTTGTAGCGGAATGCTTTTCGTAATTCCTCAAATCCACCAATGCTCCTACGTGGGAGTTTGCTAAACCATGTGCGCGCGTTTCCTACTAACGTGGAATTAAACATGTGGCACCACACAGGTTGTGGCCAATTTTCGATTGTTGCGGCTGACTCGAAAATTTTTAGGTGATCGTCAGGATCACCTGTTCCATCATATATTTTTACGTTAGCGGGCATGCGCCTGCGTTTGTGGTCTGAGTAATCGCTGATGCGTCGCGTAAACGCGTCAATTTTCTGGCGTCGCCATGGGAGGGACATATCTTCGTTCTCCTCCTCGCGACGTCTTCCTCTTGACTTCCAATGTCCTGTTTCTTTGTCCTCGTTGTCCGAGGAGTCGCTGGAAGAAGAGTAGTCTCGCTTTCGGCGCTTGCGCCGGCTTCTTTCAGAAGAAGAGCCTGAGGGATCTCTGCTTGGGGATCTCCTCCTCCCCAATCTATCTTGTATTCGCCTACTTTCAGGTTTGGAAGATCCTTGGCTTGGCGAATGTTGAGGCCCTAATCGATTGTGTATTCCCCGACTGCCAAATCTGGAATGGACATTGGTGCGCCTACCGCTGTCTCCAGAATTTTGTGAGTCAGGTACCGCACCTAACCTATCATGGACAGAGGTACGTTCTGTACGTCTTCATCGCGGGTGGCGTGGTGGTGATGGTTCGCGTTCTGGACCAAGATTAAGTCGGGCTTGTAGGTCCGTGTTTGCTCTTCTTGTTGCTTCTTCTTGCATGAGGGCAGTTAATGTTTCATAATTTTGGGATACAAAGTTCCCCAAAGTCAGATCCGGTGCGTCCTCAGTTGTTGCAAGAATTTCTTCCTCAGTGTTAGGCGCCCTGTTCCGTTCAGGAGCGCCTGGCGGCACAGTGTTGTTCACTGCGGGTGTAGCCTGATGAGGAGTGGTGAAGAGGGTGCGTTGGAGTTCCTCAATGCTGGGGACCTCTAAAGTAATCCTGGGTAGTTCTACCGCTGGGGGAGGTTGGGTTGTCCCTGCCTCGTGGTGACCAGGTGTGCTGGTTGTCCCAGCGACTTGTCTGGAGGTTGGATCTTGTTGATTCTTCCTCAGATGGTCACGTTTTTCTGGCTGCGGAGTCCGCTAGCTCGAATTCTTATGTTTCGTCATTCTAGTTCTTAGTAGGGTCCCACGGATGGCGCCACTTGTTCATACAAAAGTTGGGCGTACCTGGTTGTTGGGCTTTGCTCTTATATCAATTCGTTCCTTAGCACTTTGTTACCTGCGTACTAAGAAAATAAACAACACCGTTAGGCTTATCGAGGGATTGTCTCCCCCGATTAGACTCCGGCGTGAGAGTAAGTAATCGAATTTAGGTTTTGGTTGAAGAGTTTAGGGATTATGTGAATCGTACCTTGGATGAGAATCGTATGATTCTATATATAGGGGCTAAGAAACCGTGTTTCTTGCTCCTTACTCTTCGCACGCATGGTGCTTATCCGAGGTACGGATATCTATTCCTTGAATAGATAATCCTTATCGGATATCCGGTGAGTTAGATTGGGCCTTTGGGCTTCATGAGCCCAAGCGTTGATACCACAGCCCATACCATTTGTCATGGTAGCCCCTTCGTGATGGGCTTAAGTGTAAGTAATGTCTATCATTTGGGCTTGCGGCCCAAATATAGGCTATACGTCATCAATAGGCAAAAACCAAACTTGGGAAAGTTTTACCGAGGCCGGCGCGCTGCCCACGCGTTGACGCGTGGGTAGCGCGCCAGACACCAGGGAAAATTTTCCCAAAGCTTTGGGTGTTGGCTTTATAAATACATTACCTTGCTAAACCCCAATTGTACTTTACAGTAAACCTTATCATTAATCAATCTAAGGTTTATCAACTCAAATAGCCAATTTGAAAAACATTAGTGAAGCGTTTAAAGACAAAGCAAATTACCAAGGGTATAAAGTGTAGATAGGGTAATTTGGAAGGGGTAGAAGTGTTATTCCTCACATGGCATAGAAAAGAGAGAAAGAATATGCCAAGGTATATTCCATTGCTTGGGGGGAAGAATGAGATGGAGGTTTGAGATGAGATGGTTTGAATTGGATGGCTAGGATCAAAGGAGCCTATGTTTGGATTTCAAATAATTTGGCATGTGGGGAAAATGAAGGATTGAGATGTGTTTATTTGAAATAGATGGTTAGGATCAAAGGAAGTCTAGGTTTGGATTGAGAAGGGATATTCCAAAGGAATATGTTTTGCTTTGAGGGAAAGGGTGAATCAATGGTTGAGATAGTTTTGGTTTGAAATGGATGGCTTGGATTAAACACATGTGATGGTATAGAGAGGAGGGTGAGGTGAATGGTTGAGATGTGTTTTAATTTGAATTCAATGGCTAGGATCAAAGGAGCATCCTTTGGAATTCAAACAATTCCCATGTGTTGAAAATGAAGAGTTAAGATGTGTTGTAAGGGAATGGATGGTTGACATGTAAAGTGTGTAAGGGAATATGTAAGAGTGTAAGAGATTGTGTAAGAGAATATATGATTTAGATATGATTGGATATGATTGTGTTTGTCTTTTGTAGAAATGAGATTGAGAGAAGATTAAGAAGAAATCTAATTGTCATTAAGAAGAAAAGGTTTAGACAATTAAGATTATGAGTTGAGAAAATCATAAGTTACTTATAATTTCAAGTAACACAACGTCAATAATCCATAGTTTCATATCTCGTGACTTTCCACAACTCGACGTTCTCAAGTAATACCTTGGTTCAAACAAGTTAAGTGCTTTGCCTTGATGTAAAGCATAATCCAAGTGGGAAAGGATGCGTTTACGCAAAGTGACCTTTGACTTAGTTTGACCAATAAGGGAGTAAACCCGTTACGTAATTAGAGAAGACGTAAGCACGGGATATGAGCATATGGATGCTTCAATCACGATGTCACGTGAAATATACAAGCTCCCTAAGTTTAGAAAAGCTTTGGCTAGAGGCGATGGTTAGAAAACATGAGTTGGCGTTTTCCCGTAAATGGGTGTTTTAAAAGTAGGATCTCTCAAGTCTCAAAACTCATTTCGAGTGTTCTCAATTAAGCACATAACATATTTATACCTGTATTGAAAGATCCACACTTGTCGGGTAAGGGGAAAGCCGACTTTCAAAATTCGCCCGGAGCCATACAGTGTCCTGGCGCGTCACCCACGCGTTGACGCGCGGGCAGCGCGCCAGGAGCAGATATGGGCTCCGACGATTTTGATCTAACGTTTGTTATTTTATGTGTTTTGATGGTTTATGTGTCATCATTAAAACATGAAGAGATCTTAATCATGTTGCCTCAACACTACTGATGTTGCATATCTTAACTACATATAAAGTGAAAATGGTCAATGTTGAAAAATGGTCAAATGAGAGAGAAATATGTAACACGCTTTCATATTCACACTTTTATTCTTTGTAACCTAAAACATATCATGTCTCTCTTACTAAACCAACAGCAGCCGCCGCCGCGATCATAACCTTATCTCAGCCACTATTTGCCGAAATTTCCACCATCTTTCGATTGTTTAGGTAGTTTTAGGTAGTCGGGGCTGGGTTTTTGTTATAGCCGCCGCTTACCGCTGCTTGTTGCACTGTCATCCGACACAATCACCACCTTTGTCACCACATCCTCCGAGGCTACCATCAGCAATAACCACCACGAGTTTAATTTAATTTAAGGCTATGTTGAATTTGGTTTTTGATATTTGATAGGTATGTTTTGCTAATTTTCTTTTGGTTTTTGATATTTGATACAATACTTAAATTTAATTTAAGGCTATGTTAATATTTGATACAATACTTAAAAACTCAATCTTTCTGCTTAAGTTTCTTAATTTTGTAATTGTTTATTGATTTTGAAAATGGGTTTTTATTATGGAGGTTGTTATATTATTATTATTATTATTATTATTATTATTATTATTATTATTTTAGTGGGTTTGTTCATGTTATAGTTGTTGCCCGCCAAGTGTTTGATGAAAGTCTTGAGAGAATTTGGGTTTGTGGTTACTTTTCTTTTAATCATTATTGTTTGCTTGCTAAAATATAAAATAACAACACTAGAATAATGTATATTATGGTTACAGCTGATGAATGCCCTTTCATTTGCAGGTACAATCATGTAAAGCACAAGAAACCATTTAAATCTTTTTAGCTTGGCTTATTGGTGATGTAGCTTGCCCATCATTTCTCTAGGTAATCGCTAATCTTATTAATACTTTGAAAACATTAATAATCAGATATTTATGCATTGACAGAATGATAGGTATACGTGTTGTGATGGAGATTACAGGTAATATGATTTGCCTCATCTTATTGCTTTATTGTTTACATGTGCTTTATAGTTTAAGCATTTTTTAGTGACGTTTAAACTTTTGATGCATTTTAAATGTTTGTGTTTAGTGTTTGGATTTTTTGGTGATGGTTTTGTGGTTTTTGTTTTTAGGTCGGCGAAGATAGATGGTGTTTGTGTGCAGGATGTATTTAAGGAGTATAATGGACATCGGGTGAGTTTTTCTCATTGTAGTTCTTTCACAATATATAACTCTTAGCTTAAGTTTTGTTGGTATTAGATATAAAAGATGGATTGTGTTATATTAATTACTTGCAACATGTTGTTACAGATAGCACACAAAGATTAGGAAAGGATTCAGTCTCCTCATATGCGAATAACAAACGAAGTCGTTCTGCCAGTCAAGGTAAGCGGACACATTAGTTTTTATAGTGTTGTATTGACGCATATAAGATATGACTAATGGTCCTTCCTGATTTGCTATTGCTAAAGGTGTTAACGAAAGCCTCGATTTGCATGCTATTAAATCAAAATGTGCTAGATATTTGTACAAGATGTTCAATTGAAATACAACAACATATTTTAAATATTGTGCAATAAAGTGGTTTTAGTGAGACTTGACACTTTTTAAAATATAGACCAAGTGCAGATGAAAGCATATGCTTGGAGACCTTTAAAATTCAGTGCACTCCAACTTATGATGTTGTTGCTATTCCCATTAATTCGGGTGCGTTTCTCGCTGTTTTTAGTTTATGCAACTATATGCATTTTTGCTGATTATTTCGTAATTCATAAATCAGTCAAAAGGTGCTTAAATTTTGGTATACATTTGCAGGATTATAAGAGCGAGGTGGAGTTCTTTGTGGCGCCATCGTGGTTGCCTAAAACCCGATGCTTATGTGTAGTCACCAAAGCAGGTTAGCAACTTCTCTTTTCTTTATGATCCATTGATACCATGCATTATTCTTATTATATAGCATCGACTGTTGCCTCAGCTGCCACCTTTGTTGTGGCCTAATGTGTCTATGTTGCAGAGTATAGGAGCCCAACTTAGTAAAGGCTGTAATGATTTTTAACGAATTTAATCCCGTAAGTATTACCGTCGTTCATTCATTTATTTATATGATTGTGGCCTTAAGTTGGCGGAAAACGGACCGAAATGTAGTAATTGGTTTATGGGTTTTATTAGTAAGGTCTATGAAAAATAGGTGTTTGAACTTGAAAACCCGTAACCACTAATCTGAGGTCAAATGGATAGAATTATTAAAAGGATTGAGGGTGTAATGATTTTTAACAAATTTAGTATAACATGATTCATATATGTTGGGCCATTGCAGCCTTTTTTTTAATCATTTTGGGAATTAATGCCTTTTTTTCACTTCCATCGAGTGCCGATAAAAGGAACCAAGTGTATTCCAATACTTTAATGTATAAAAAGGTTTTGAAGTTGCCTGCTGATATAATGTATAAATATAGTTCCAGAGACACATTTTTGGTTTGGGAAGATGAATACAGAATATAGATTTGGAACTTGCTACCGGGTTCTGCAGTTTGCACAATGTGCAGTTAATACTTTTGTGAGACAAAGTAAAGACTTGGACGTTCAACTTACAGAGTCCAATTTGCTCATTGAAGAGACAAAGTCACAACTTAAAGAAATGAACATTAACATAGCTGAACACGTTGGTAATTTGTAGAAGGTGTTGGCGGCGAAAGAGTGCTTTTTAGGAGCTGAAATGTAAACGTCGCAAGTTGGAGGAAGAAATCCGAGAGTTGGTATTATCTGTTGAGTTGAGAGTGACGGGAAAGAGCATGTTATTCAGCAAACAAAATGTAAAATTGGCAAGTTGGAGGAATCAAGGAAAGCATTTTTGAGGAACAATTATGAAGTATTTTCACACATTTTTTATTTGGGATCTTTTGTATTTGTTTAATGGTACTAACACTCAGTTCTCGAGTTGGAAAGGAATTGGAAAGGGAAGGAAATTGACAGTTTTTTGTGTTCTCGAGTTTTTTTTAAGGAAAGAACTGGAAAGGGAAAGGAAATAGGGAGGAAGATTTAGTAACTAAATCTTCCTCCCACTTTTGGGAGGAAAGGGAAGTTTTTATTGTGTAAAGACTAAAATACCTTTTTTAAAACATTTTATATTAACAACTAAAGGGCATATATGTAATTTCACCAAGTTATTTTCCTTTTCCTCCTACTCAAGAACATGATTATCATTACTTTCCTTTTCCTTTCCTCTATCTCAAAAACATAACAACTACACTTACTTTCCTTTTCCATTTCTTTTCTCTTTCCAATTCTTTTCCATTTCCTTTCACTTAAAACTCGAGAACTGAGCGTATATGCTAGATTACGTGGCTACGGCATGCTCTAATCATTTTACAATAAATATGCATTTAGGTTGACATTTATATATGTATCTGATCTTATAGTATAAATTTTTTATACTAAAAATGTTGCATACGAAAGGCACCGCAGTGAAGCGTGGGCATCAAAACCTCGTATATCACAATCATGATGGAGGAATATGAAATATGGGAGTCTAAAGTAGGGGTGTCCAAAAGAACCGAGGAACCAAAAGAACCGAGGAACCGTACCGGTACCGTACCGAAACCGAACCGTATATTAGAACCATGGTACGGTTCTTGGTTCTTAAAATTCCAAATTTTAGGTTCTCGGGACGGTTCCGGTTCTTTCCCGAAAGAACCGACTACTTTAAAAAATATGAAATTTTATAGGGTTTATTTGGGACATTGTGTAATGTGTATAGCATTTTAAGGAGAAACAAATAAATAAATAAAAACCTGCTCATTATTAAATTGTAACATAAAAAATCTAAAACTTAAAAACACATAATAAAATTAAAACCCAAACTTTTAATCCGTTCAAAGATCATTATCATCATCATTTATCAACATGAAAGTATGTTTATTTTGAGAGTTGAGATCATTATCGTAAATTTGATACTTACCTATAGTAATAGAAGAATCAAGTGAATTATATATAATGCAATACGTGACGAATGACGAATCTGTAGTTAACGAGTATAATGGGTTGGAAGTATGAAATGCATGTTATATTATTTAAAAATGTTGGTCAGTTGGTGTTGTGTACTTCATGCTTTTCGATTCAATATGATGCGCAATATTTAATCAAGTATACTAAATAACTAAATCAAGTATGTATGTTGTTGTTTAAGTATACAATATTTAATCATGTATATTAGTTAAATACCGTGTGTATTTGTATTGTTATAGCATTATTAACATGTCTTTATGAATGATCAACGACAAAAAAAAATATATTTAAGCATTTAGGTTCTTGTGGGAATTACCCGAAATTCCCGTACCGGAACCGAGTACCGTACCGAAGAACTTGGGACGATTCTTGGTTCCACTTTTTCTATATTTTCGGTACTCGGTTCTTTCGAGACGGTTCCGGTTCGGGACTGTTCCAGTACCATGGACACCCCTAGTCTAAAGTGCCAAAAGAGTATAAAGAAATTCTACAAATGTCAAAGTCTACCGAAATTGACTCCACCAAGAAGAAAAAAGATCTTTAAGACATTTTCTTGAAAGATAATCTCCTTCAAGAGAGCAAAGTGGTAGTTGGCTTATTCTCATATATGCAAAATCATACATGCATTTGCGCATGATATTATAAACTGGTTTTAATTTGAACTGTTAGTTATTATCTAATAATTGATGTAATGTCTTATTTTTCGTTTCACGAGATGTTTTTATATGTTCTTTGATACATGTTAAGATTTTTTTGCATGAAATTAATGATCGCATGTTACAGCCATTTACAATCATATTTTGATATTTCACATTCTATTTTGAATGTTACATGAAACACTTAATACAATATCGCATATCGTTAATTGTCTACCGCTAGGAATTTTCGTTGCTTTGCACGGGTACTCGCCTTTTTTTAAATATAGAAAGCATGAAACATGTTTTTATGTATGACTGGAACGGTTGTTCCAATTGATTTTAGCCGTTCTAAAGTTTTCTCAACAACCTTCCCATCCATGTCAATTCACCATAGTGTGCTTCTACTTCTGTAGATGTTTGAACCAACAACATGTAAGGATGATAGTTATTAACCCCCCCCCCCCCCCCCCCCCCCCCCCACCACCCAGTTCCCTTTTGCCAAATAATCCCCAATGGCTCACATTACAATATGAGAAAATACACAACAATTCAAAAACAACAAATTTAAGATGGCTAAAATGAAGGTGAACACCTCGACCAAATAACTCCCACGAAATCAGTGGCATACAACTTACCACAATAAAGAATAACACTTCTTGGATACCCACAACTGAATTGAGAGAGGGCCTTGAAAACACCTTGAATGAAAAACTTGAAACCCAAACTAGATTCCGAAGACGAGAAAGCAAGAAACCAAAACCAATTGAAGCAACTATCAAAACCCACACCAACATTCGATAAGAAGCACCACTGAAAGGGAAAATTAACACCAAAAATGAACCTTCGATAAGAACCACCAATGAAAAGGGCAAATAACCACCAAAAATGAAACCGGGCTAATTACCACAAAAAGTGAAAGTCCCATGACAATCGGAGGCAATGCATGTGTCTTCAATTGAAACAAGATATTCACTAATTAGCATGAACACTTTTCAAGTATATATACCAACATTCACTTTCCATGCGCTCCTATGTGGGACAAGTACAATACACCATAAACATTTTCTCTTGTATTATGACTCGTTCTAGAAATGATTAGGGTGCGTTTAGTTGAGGGAAAACACCCTTGTTTTTCATAAAATGTTTTGTGGAAAACAATGAAAACAGAGATCGCGTTCAAGTTAGTGTTTTCCAATAAAATTCTCTACAAAACACAAAATTCCTATTTCCAACTTTAATACACAAAACTACAAAACACTTTTTTTTTTTTTTGTTTTCCCCTATTTTCCATTAAAATACCCCAAAATCCGTTTTCATCGGTTGTTTTATGTTTTAGATTGATTTTTTACGTTTTCGTCCGATTTTTTACGTTTTCGTCCGTTTTTACGTCGTCGTCCGTTTTTTTACGTTTTCGTCTGATTTTTTCGTTTTCGTCCGTTTTTTTACGTTTTCGTCCGATTTTTTACGTTTTCGTCCGTTTTTTACGTCTTCGTCCATTTTTTTTACGTTTTCGTCAGGTTTTTTACGTTTTCGTCCATCTTTTTACGTTTTCATTAGATTTTTTACGTTTTTGTCTGTTTTTTTACGTTGTCGTCTGTCAGATTTTTTACGTTTTCGTCAGATTCTTTACGTTTTCGTCTGATTTTTTACGTTTTTGTCTGTTTTTTTTCAGATTTTTTACGTTTTCTTCAGATTTTTTGTGTTTTCGTTCGATTCTTTACGTTTTCGTCTGATTTTTTACGTTTCAGTCCGTTTTTTTACGTTTTCGGCAGTTTTTTTACGTTTTCGTCTGTTTTTTACGTTTTCACCAGATTTTTTACATTTTTGTCCATTTTTTTACGTTTTCGTCAAATTTTTTTACGTTTTCGTCTGATTTTTTACGTTTTCGTCCTATTGTTTACGTTTTCGTCTGATTTTTTACGTTTTCGTCCGTTTTTTTACAATTTCGTCAGATTTTTTACGTTTTCGTCTATTTTTATACGTTTTCGTCCGTGTTTTTATCTTTTCGTCAGGTTTTTTAAGTTTTCGTCCGATATTTTTCGTTTTCATCAGTTTTTTTATGTTTTCGTCAGATTTTTTAAGTTTTCGTCCGGTTTTTTAGGTTTTTGTCCGTTTTTTTACGTTTTTGTCAGATTTTTTACTTTTCGCCAAACTTCTTACATTATAAAAAAATAGATGGAAACATCCAAAATCAAACAAAAAAGTAAAAAGACGGACAAAAACGTAAGAAAATAGACGAAAACGTACAAAAACGGATGAAAACATAAAAAAATGGACAAAAACGTAAAGAGTCTATCGAAAATGTAAAAAGACGTACGAAAACGTAAAAAAAACGAAAACGTAAAAAATAGGACAAAAACGTAAAAAACTGACAAAAACGTAAAGAAACAGACGAAAACATAAAAAATCGGATGAAAACGTAAAAAAACTGACAAAAACGTAGAGAAACGGACGAAAACATAAAAAATCGGATGAAAACGTAGAAAAATGGACGAAAACGTAAAAAATCTGACGAAAACATAAAAAACGGACGAAAATGTAAAAAATAGGACGAAAACATATAAAATCTGACGAAAACGTAAAAAACAGATGAAAATGAAAAAAATCGGATGAAAGCTTAAAAAACCTGACAAGAAAGTTAAAAAACGGGTGAAAACGTAAAAAACAAACGAAAACCCAAAAAATCGGACGAAAATGTAAAAAACAGACGAAAATGTAAACAAAGGGATGAAAACATAAAAAATCTGATGAAAACGTAAAAAAACAGACGAAAACGTAAAAAAACAAACAAAAACGGACAAAAACGAAAAATATCGGACGAAAACGTTATTTGATACTATATTTTATTTTTTTAATTTCTTTATTTTCTTGTATTAGATTTTTTTAGTTATTTTATAATTTAGTTGGTTAGTTTGTAATATTTGTTGTTGTGTTTTGATGATGTTTTTATAATATTACTAAGGTGAATAGTGAATTGAGATATAAAACAACGATACTTAAACATGTTTTCTAGTTTTGGAAAATGGAAAACAGAAACACATGTTTCTCAGACTAAACGCGTTTTCTAAATTTTCTATTGTTTTGTGGAAATCAAACTCCCCTCCCTTTTTCTACAAAACAAGAAATAGGAAATGAAAGAAAATGTTTTCCAACTAAACGCCACCTTACTAACTTTTGATATATTTTGAAAAAAAATTTGGACATATCTACAACACCACATACAACTGTCTAAGTGTGCCTAACAAATTTGAACACATAGTTTATAATCAATTAATCATTAAAGCATAGAGAAAAAAAATCATATTCCAGTTTGCTGAAGTATAGAGTCCAACAGAGCTTGCGTTTGAAGATGAACGCGAATTGTTTAACATCAGTTTTACATCAGGTTTGGGAGCTGAGCGGTTCTTATTTCGAACAGCCGTGCTTCAATAATGAACCCAAGAAATCTTTATAAAATTCCATAATGTCACAACCTAACAAACTATTATTCATAATATACACTTATTTAATTTTAGCCGTTGAAATTGTAAGCAGATGTTTATCGGCTTAGCCCGGTTATAATTATTATTGGCTTGTATCTATATCATTATTGTAATTTGTTACGATTCATTCAATATAAAGTTTACAAGTTTAATTACATGGTATCAGGCTTAAAAGACGGTCCTGTCAACAACCTCAACAACGTCGTCCCAGTCAAACTCAACATCAATGAGTTATATTACTCGTCGTGGTGCTACTTTTTCAAGATTCATTGCAACAATTTCGGTGTCCTAAAGCACATCAAAGGTGCAACTACAGCCTATACAGCCACTCCACCCACAGAAGAATGGCTCACTGCCGATTCAATAGTGAAGTCTTGAATAATTTTAACCCTAGCTCCCGCCCTACAAGGACGTCTAATCGAAGCAAACCCTCCCACGGCTAAAGCGGCTTGGGAACTATTGAAGTAAAATCTTGTTTTACCTTCGACAAGCGAGACGAGCCCTCCAGACTCTGAATGGTCCTTCGGGTTCGAGATATCTCTTGGTTGGTACAGGTTCCTTCGGATATCTGCAAGACAGATACGTCCGTTAGTCTCGCCCTGGGAGTATTTCCCAGGACCAACCTCCGGCGTGAGAGTAAGTATATATTCTAGAGAGAGAAAGTATAAGAGTAAATAAAGTTTGAGGGTGAGAGAGTTGTTTAACCTTGATGATTTTTTCTCTATTTATAGACTAAATTTGGCGAAGTACGAGATCGATTGGTACTTATTCCTTAATGGTTACTTGCTTATGCTCTTTTAACAAGTATTTATGTACTTGTTTGTACTTTGATTTACTTTAGCTCCCTAGACTACTGTCTGTCCGGAGTGTGTGTTGCTCCGGACGTATGAGGTCCTTCGGATATTGTCTTGCGTTGGCTTTGTCATATCATTCCGTTCCATTCGTCTCCCGGTTCGAGCCTTCCGGGTTTAATCCGGAAGGTATATATGCCAACATATCCCTTCGAGCCTTCCGGGTTTAATTCGGAAGGCATATACGCCAACATGTCCCCCCCAGTATCATAGTATTGGTTTTGCCAATGGTGTGATACTAAGAGTATTTGTTTTTTGTAGTTTTCCGGAGGTTATGATGCTTTTTTGATGCGTTGGCGTCGTGCACAAAGTGCCAAAGGTAATTAATGTGTCGTTTTAAGGAGCGCCGTCATTTTTACTGGGCCCTTAAGATTAGGACACGTATGTGTGTCTTTGTATCCTTTGGCTGGAATTGCGACATGTAAGCCCTACGTGTGAAGTACCGTTTCGCGCTCATTTCTTTAGCCTATAAATAGCTCACTTTTCTCATTTTTTACCACTGTAATTTCTCTGACACACTTCTCTGCCCTTCCGAACGACTTTGTCCGAACGACTTATCCCCGTGCGTATTTTTGCCGTTGCGTTTATAAGAGGTACGTGCTCTCATCTAATATTTTTATTTGGCTATACCTTTCCTCCGTTCGTCTTTTACTATGTCGGAATCTTCTATGTCCGAGGATCCGGAAGATGTGATCGGTATGGACGGTACGTCCGTTAAGCAAGACATCCAGCGGCGGTTTTCCAAAACACGTCCGTCGGATGTAGTTTATCTGGCGAATGCTTTTGGAATACCATCGGATCTTCATCCGAGGGTTCCTCCAGACCGTATGACAATGGATCGTCTTCCGGCAGATGCTATTGGACTCTATGTTGAGTATTTCTTTGAGGGAGGTTTGAACATTCCTTTTTCTACTTTTCTTTTGGGGGTTATTCAATATTTCAAGGTACATATCTCCCAGTTAGTTCCCCTCGGCTTGCATCGTGTAACCCTCTTTGAGGTATATTGCCGAAGTATGCATATTCCTCCAACCACTCCTTTATTCTAGGTATTTTACAAGTTGAGTAAGCAAGGTTGTTGGTTCTCATTTGAGAAACGGACGGGTAACAACTAGAGGGTTTGTTTTGCTGATTTTCCGTCCAGTTTGAAAGGTTGGAAGGAAGAGTTCTTCTTAATTGACAGACGTGCGATTCCGTTTGCCATGCCCTGGAGGCATCATGATTCGGATGTATCGGACCCGTTTCCGAAGGGTGAATTTAACCCGGTTCATGCCGACAAGCTGGCTGAATGCATTATCGAGCCTTTCCAAGTTCCTCATGACTTTTTGTATATGTTGGGGATGTCCTCCTATTGGAAGTATCCTGGTTATCGTGCTGTTTTGAGAGATGAGGAGGGAAGGGGTATAGCCATTTGTCTTGTTATGTTTATGTTATTATTGTGCATATGTATAACCTTTCGTTTACTTACCATCGGGTTTATTTGTACGCAGGTGTTACTATGGCAGAATACTTGAAGAAACCCTCCATCCGAAGAAATGTGAATGTTGTAAAGGGGGATAAGCTTCGTACAGGTCAGAATGTGGAGCTTCACTTGACTCTGACTTTGGCTACCAATGCTCCAATTCCCGAGAAGACTGACGACCTCCTAAGGGTTGAAGTTCCTGATGACAGGGTCCTTGCTGCCAAGGATAAGAAAAAGGAACAGATGGCCCGGATGGGGTCCAAGAAGCCACCAACTGGAGGTGTTAGCAAGCCATCCGGATCATCGAAGAGATCTGGGGATGATGTTTCCTCTCGTCTTTTGAAGAGGACTCGGACTTCTGATCACTCCCCTGTGATTGATCTAGATTCTTCAGAAGCTATTCCTAACCCATCTCCCATTCGATCTATTCTGCCACTGAAGCGTCCTTCTGTGGATGGAGAAGGAGGTAGTGATCAGAGGACTGATGCTGGCGGTGGTAACTTTAAGGCTTTCCCTTATTATTATTTCTTGTGTATATGTTCGTGGAAGACTAAGCGTCTCTTTTTTTTTTTTTGATATCAGGTAAGTCGAAGGGTGCTGCATCTGGGCAGGGTAAAGAGACGGAGGGTGTTGAAGCTGATGTGGATATTGAGGGAGATTCTTCTGATGAGGCGTTTATTCCGAAGTGGTCGGTGAAAATAGGGACCCGGATGAATACCTCTGCTGTTTGTCGTGATATGATGATTCACTTGGCCATTCCAGGGGAGGAGAAATATATAGATGCTCACGATGATGCAGAAGCTGCTAATCGTGCTTGGCTGTTGTTGGCTAAAAGCGCGACTGCCCAAGCGGATCTCTTGTACCGTTTTGAAAATGCTGTGGAGGAGCGTGGAAAAGCCGTTGCGGCGCACAAGGATTGTGACCGTAAGGCTAAAGATGGTCTTAAGAAATTTCAAGCGGTCAAGGGTGAATTGGAGAAGCTGAAGGCTGAGCATGCTAGGTGTGCCTCGGGCAAGACGGAGGAGCTGCAGAGACTAAGGTCTGAACATTCTGGTTGTTAATCTAAGGAGCAGGGTTTGTCCGGGAGGATTGTGGATTTGGAGAAGGAGAAAGAGGAATGGAGGCAGGTTTCCAGCGGCCAGGCCGAACAGATCAAAACCTTGGAGGCTGAGTTGGCTAAGACTAGGCTGTTATTGAGTGATGAAGAGATGACAACTCAGGAGCTTCGGAAGGATCTTGAAGGATTAGCGGTTTCCTCCGGTAATGTAGAGATTGATCGCAACAAGGTGGTGAACGAGTTTCTTCCTGAATTTGTTCGTCTGTTCTTGAGCAGTCATGAATTTAAGGAAGCATTGGCTAGGCCCTTCAATCTGTTCTATCAGGTAGGTCTATAGACGGGGCTAATATGTGTTTGAAGCCGGAGGATGCTGCCAAGGTGCTGGAGGAGGTGGAAGACCTGGATATGGAAGCTGAAGGAAAGTATCGGGCCTTGTATGATCAAGCTCTTACCCAGGAGTATCCTTATGTGCAAAAGATCCGGAAGACCATTTATAGATCTTTCAATGAGCTCATCACTATGTTTCCAGATCCTGCTCCTTCCTCTTCCGGTGCGTTGGATGAAACTGCCTCAGGTTCTGCTGCTAATGCTGGAGAGAAACCTTCTCCTGAGAATCCGGAACATCAATAAGATGATACCTCTGCTCTCCCTTGAAGATGTTGTTTGTTTTAAGGTTTGGGTGTCTCCATTTTGACCATGGACTAAGGCACTTTGAACTTTATGTGAAGCTTTTTCTCAACCTTCTTTATTTACTCGGTGTATGTTGGGACCTGAATACCTCCATTTTGACTATGGATTCCGGTATTGTGGGTTCCCTGTGAAGCTTATTCAGTCATTGTTCCATGTTGATGCTCTTTCAGGTGGCGATACGTCATGTCCGGAGGCTAATAGATGTCCGGATGTTGTAGATGTGTTTTTTTTTATTTTGGCAAGATGATCCAGATTTTTGCTTTGTAAGACCGTATAGGTCATTTCTGGAACGCTTATTATGTAATGGACTTCGTGCCTCTTTCGGATTATATGAATATACATATCATTTTTTTTTCTTTTAATCTTGCTTATTTATATCTTGTTATATTTTGAAATCGTTAGTAGCTTCTTTCGACCGTATCATGCTGTGACGTTGTGACTTAGCTGTTTGAGTTTGCTATGTCGATAGGTATTTGTCTTTATAAACTTTATGGCTTTCGACCGTTAGGGGCGATTTGTGCCGATGGGTACTAGGCCTTGCCAGTCTTTCGGCTTTTGACCATTAAGGACATTTTACGCCGGAAGTTAACTGGTCTTAGAAGTTTTTGTTCTTAGTTGCTAGGGGTAACTTATGCCGAAAGGCATTTGGCCTTAGAAAGTTTTGGCTCTTGGCCGATAGGAGCACCTTATGTCGGAAGGCACTTGGCCTTAAAAAATCTTTGGCTCTTGGCCGTTAGGGACAATTTATGACGGAAGGCGCTTGGCCTTGAAAAGTTTTTGGCTCTTGACCGTTAGGGGCAATTTATGCCGGAAGGCACTTGGCCTTAAAAAACTTTGGCTCTTGGCCGTTAGGGGTAATTTATGCCGGAAGGCGCTTGGCCTTGAAAAAATTTTGGCTCTTGGCCGTTAGGGGCAATTTGTGCTGGAAGGCATTTGGCCTTGAAAATTTTGGCTCTTAGCCGTTAGGGGCAATTTATGCCGGAAGGCGCTTGGCCTTGAAAAAATTTTGGCTCTTGGCCGTTAGGGGCAATCATTTGGCCTTGAAAATTTTGGCTCTTGGCCGTTAAGGGCAATTTATGCCGGAAGGCGCTTGGCCTTAAAAAACTTTGGCTCTTGGCCGTTAGGGGCAATTTATGCCGGAAGGCACTTAGCCTTAGTGAGACATTTTGATGTGTTTGAACAATAATATCACTTGAATGATCATCAATGCGTTTTATTAGAAGAAAGGAAGTGGCTTATGAGCCTTACAATGGATTTTTCGGATACTTCCGATTACATAAAACATTTCTTTAAGTTCACGGCGTGCCATGTCCTAGGTACCTCTACGTCTTCCATGGTTTGAAGTTTGTAGGTACCGTGTTGATAAGCTTCTATTATCCGATATGGGCCTTCCCAATTTGGTCCCAATTTCCCTTGATCCTCTGTTCTGCTAGCTTCATTTCTCCGGTACACAAATTCTCCGACTTTAAACGTTTCAGGTCGCACCCTTCGGTTGTAATATTGTTCCACCTTCTTCTTGTACTTTGCTTCCCTTATTGCTTCCATTTCTCTTCGTTCTTCCAACAAATTTAAGTTAAGCTTGATTTCATCGTCGTTATCTTCCATATGGGTCATCATGGTCCGGAAGGTGGGCATGCCAATTTCAGTCGGGATGACGGCCTCGCTTCCGTAAGTTAGGCTGAAGGGCGTTTCTCCGTTGCTGGTTTTCAGAGTGGTGCGGAAGGCCCAAAGTATGTTAGGTAGTTCGTCGACCCATCCGGCTCTTTCTCGTCCTAGCCATAACTTGACTCCCTTCATCAAACTTCTATTGGCTCTTTCTACCAACCCGTTGGCTTGAGGATGTGCAACGGCCGTGTTAATCTGAGTGATATTCAATCTTTCACACCAACTCTTGAAGGGGTCGCCTATGAAGTTGCTTCCGTTATCCGTAACAATTATCTTGGGAAATCCGAATCGACACACAATGTTATCCCATACGAATTTTTTGACTTCCTTTCCGGTGGTTTTGGCCAATGGTTTTGCTTCCATCCACTTAGTGAAGTAGTTTATTGCAACAATTACATATTTGACCTTTCCTGGAGCTTCGGGCAGAGGTCCCAAGATGTCCATCGCCCATTGGTAGAAGGGCCATGGTGCCATGACGGAAGTCAGTATTGTTTTTGGCAACTTGGGAACCGGAGCGTGTATTTGGCATGAATCGCACTTCTGAATCAATTCCCTAGTGTCACGGTGCATGGTTGGCCAATAATAACCTTGCCGCATGAGCATGGCCACTATGGATCGTGGTCCGAAGTGCATTCCACATGCTCCTTCGTGTAATTCTCTAATGATATAATTGGCCTGAAGAGGTCCCACGCATCGTAACATTGGGCCCAAGTATGATTTTCTGAAGAGTACATCGTCCAGTAGGGTGTAATGGCTTATTTTCATTCGGAGGGCTCTAGCCTTATTCTGATCTTCCGGCCAGATCCCTTCTTTTAAGCACCAGAGGATCGGTGACATCCAGTTTTCTTCCTCCTCTTCCACTATTGCATTCATTAGTTCTTCCTCAATAGATGGCTTTTCTAGTACTTCGACCAGGATTTCTTTCGTTAGATGATCAAATGCTACGGACGCAAGTTTACTTAGTATGTCAGCCTTTTGGTTCTGGGCTCTTGGGATGTTTTTTATTTGGAAACGTTCGAAACAGGCGATGTGCTCTTTGGCTTTGGAAAGGTATTTCATCATACTCTCCGTGTATGCCGTAAAGTCTCCATTAATCTGGCTTGCCACTAAATTTGAGTCTACCCGTACATCCAATGCTTTCATGTGCATGCTTCTTGCAATTCTCAATCCAGCTAATAATGCTTCGTATTCTGCACCATTATTAGTAGCATCGAAATTTAACCGGAGGGCGTAGGTATACTCTTCTTTGTCAGGACTAATCAAGACTAATCCTGCTCCGGTACCTTTTTTGCTAGATGCTCCGTCAGTGTACAGTATCCATTCTTCAGTTTGGGAGACATCGTATATCTCCTTGCCCTTTTCTTTTTGGATTTCCTTTAGAAGCACCGATGGGAACTTCGTTGATGAAATCTGCTAGGACCTGCCCTTTGACTGCATTTCGTGGTATGTAGGTGATATTATAGGCTTCGAGCTCTATGGTGTATTTGGCGAGACGTCCGGATGCCTCTGCTTTCCTTAATACCTGTTTGATAGGTTGGTCTGTTATGACCTTGATAGGGTGAGATTCGAAGTATCGTCTCAGTCTTCTAGACAGGTGTAGTAGAGCTAGGGCCAATTTATCTACAGAAGCATACCTCTTTTCAGCTTCGTGCAACGTCCTGCTCACATAGTGCACCGGAATTTGTCGTCCCTCTCTTTCTACCAGCATGACCCCACTTATTGTCTCTTCGGCAGCTGACAGGTATAAATACATATCTTCTTTCGGCTTTGGTGTCGTGAGGCAGGGTAGCTCTAGAATTGTCTTCTTTATTTCCTGAAAAGCTTCTTCGGCAGCCTTTGTCCATTGATATTGGTCTTTGTTATCCTTAGTAATGTTTTTATGGGTTTCAAAGAAAGGTAAGGACCTTTCGGCTGATTTGGACAAGAAACGATTTAATGCTGCGATTTTGCCGCTCAAGCTTTGCATTTCCTTAAGAGACTTGGGTGATTGCATGTCGGCAATCGCCCTTGTCTTCTTAGGATTTGCTCTGATTCCCTCCGAGGATATTAGGTATCCGAGGAACTTCCCTTCTTCGACTCCGAAGGAGCATTTTTTGGGGTTTAGTTTCATATTTATCTTACGGAGATTATCAAACATTTCGGCAATGTCGGCTAGTAACTCCTTTTCGGTTTGGCTCTTAATCACCATATCATCCACATACGCTTCCAAATTTCGCCCTATTTTCGATCGGAAGACCGTATCTACCAACTTCTGGTAAGTTGCTCCGGCGTTCTTTAGTCTGAATGGCTTCTTAGTATAGCAATATGTTCCATGGTCGGTGTAGAAGGCGGTTTTCTCTTCGTCTTCTTTTGCCATTTGAACTTGATGATATCCTTTATAAGCATCAAGGAAGCATTTGTAACGGAATCGTGTTACTGATTCAATTTTCCAATCAATCTCTGGTAATGGGTAATAGTCCTTTCGGCAAGAGGAATTGAGGTTCTTGAAATCGATGCACATTCTCCAACTACCATCCGGCTTTTTTACCAATACTGGATTTGATATCCATGTTGGATATCGGACGGGTCTGATGATTCCGACTTTCAACCATTCTTCCACCTCCTTGTTTATGGCTTGGTTCTTTTCTTCTGAGAAGAACCTTTTCTTTTGCACTACGGTTTTGTCCTGAACGTTTGCGTTGAGCTTGTGCTCTGCGATCCATCGGGGATACCCTTCATATCGGATGGTTCCCATGCAAAAATGTCCCGACAGTTTTTGAGTAAAGTAATCAGGTTTCTTTGTCCTTCATTTGAGAAATTCTTTTTGTTACTAGCTGTTCTGGATATGCCGGATGGACCAAGATCTCTTTAGTTTCGGTGTCTTCATTAGTGCTTGTCGTTTCTGATGGGGGCTTTGCTTCGGCTTCCTTTTCTGACAAAAACTTTTCCTCCAACCTTCTACATTCCGAAATGATGACGGAACGGGTGACCAAGGTAGCAATTCCCCTTGGGGTTGGGAATTTCATCATGGAATGTATCGTTGAAGGGATGGCTCTTAATTGTTTGATTTCGGTGTGTCCTAGTATTATGTTGTAAGGGGAAGGAGATCTTACTACTGCAAATTTAGTTGTTCGCCGATATAATCCTTCACTTCCGAAGCATACTTCCAGCTCGATTTTTCCCAACGGGCTAATCGCTTCCCCGGCAAAACCCACCAGGCGCGTGTTTGTCTTAGTAAGTCTTGATCGGATGGCAGAGTCAGCAGTGTTCATACATTACTTCCACCGAAGCACCTTGGTCAACGTACACCCTTCGGACTGTATATCCTTCCACTTTTGCCTTGATTATGAGAGGTTCTTCCGAGGCATCTCCGGGCAAGATCGGAGGAAAACTGATGGGAGTATTCATCCATTCTTCTTTCTGATCCATGCTTTTGCGTCTTAGTCTTTTCTCCTGGTATCGGACCATATTTATGACCCTACCTGGGTTGGCTTGGTGATTGCCCTTTGAGGTGCTTGATTCCTTTGCCGGACATCCCCTGATCAGATGGTCCAGCTTGCCCGTTTCCAAGGCTTTTTTGAGCTGTTCTTTTAAGTTATGGCAGTCGTTTTTGAGATGTCCCTTTTCTCCATGATAATCACAATACTTGTCCATGTTTTCCCTTGACGGTCTTCCCTTCAATGGAGAGGGCGCCGGCAGTCGGAGGTGATGTTCGGTAGCCAGAATTTCTTTGGGAGCCTTGGTAAGTATGTTCAGATCTATGGGTCTGGTGTCCCTTCTATTTATGTCGTTACGACGATACTCTCCCCTGTAATCCGTTCTGTTGTCGTTCCTTACCGGACCATAGGGTATATAGTGGTTGTTTTGACGAGGCCTAAAGACCCTCTTGTCGACGATTTCCCAGGAAGGAAGATCGCCGCACGTTTGAGTCTTGCCTGCTATAGGGGCTGTGCTGGTGATCTCTTCGGTAGTTATCTATCCTTTCTCCTCTTGGTACTTCAGCTGACCGATATGCTTTTTCGGAACGGTTGAAATCATCGACTCTTACCATCATTTCCGTCACCGTTCGGGGAATTTTCTCAAAGAACCTCTTGGCTAGCTCCGGACATTTGCAGCCATCTATAAAAGAAGATATTTGCATTACTTCCGGTACTCCGGAGATGCGACTAGCTTCATCTGTCCATCTCTCTTTAAATTCTGGTAGACCTTCATTGGCTTGCCGGATGATTTTGGTGATTTCCATTGGATCCCTAACACATCTTCTACGAAGGGCGAATCTTTGCACAAATTGCTCACATAAGGTATCCCAGTTGTCTATGCTGCCCCGTGGTAGACTATCAAACCATCCTCTGGCGGCACTGTCCAAGGTTTGCTGGAACATCATGCACCATATGGGCATGGGCCAAGCTCCTTGATTAGCGGCTCCTTCAAATCTTGTGACATGATCGTCCGGATCTGTGGACCCATCATATAGCTTTATGTGCGAAGGCATTAAATATTTTGCATTCTTGGGTCCAGAGAAGTCGACGATCCTTCGGGTAAAAGGACTTTTTGATGCTGCTTTGAAGGGTTTAGAGAGATCGTCCGTGCTTTCTTCTTCCGTTTTCAGAGTTCCGGTATCTTGGGGCTCTTCGTCTTCAAAGTCGAGTTGGATAGGCTTAATCGGTGTCTCCCCTGTGGCATTGTATTGTTGGATTAGAGCTTTCAGGGCAGTGAGGTGACTCTGGATTTGTTCTCTGCTATTGGGATTGACTTCTAGGTCTTTCCCGCTTCCTTCAGGTGTTGTAGGGGTAGGACCTTTCATCTCTAAGTTTCGGTAGAGTGAATGACGAATCCCACGGATGGCACCAATTTGTTGAAGTAAAATCTTGTTTTACCTTCGACAAGCGAGACGAGCCCTCCGGACTCTGAATGGTCCTTCGGGTTCGAGATATCTCTTGGTTGGTACAGGTTCCTTCGGATATCTGCAAGACAGATACGCCCGTTAGTCTCGCCCTGGGAGTATTTCCCAGGACCAACCTCCGGCGTGAGAGTAAGTATATATTCTAGAGAGAGAAAGTATAAGAGTAAATAAAGTTTGAGGGTGAGAGAGAGTTGTTTAACCTTGATGATTTTTTCTCTATTTATAGACTAAATTTGGCGAAGTACAAGATCGATCGGTACTTATTCCTTAATGGTTACTTGCTTATGCTCTTTTAACAAGTACTTATGTACTTGTTTGTACTTTGATTTACTTTAGCTCCCTAGACTACTGTCTGTCCGGAGTGTGTGTTGCTCCGGACGTATGAGGTCCTTCGGATATTGTCTTGCGTTGGCTTTGTCATATCATTCCGTTCCGTTCGTCTCCCGGTTCGAGCCTTCCGGGTTTAATCCGGAAGGTATATATGCCAACATGTCCCTTCGAGCCTTCCGGGTTTAATCCGGAAGGCATATAATCCAACAGGAACTCGTTGAGAAAATCTTTCTCGACAACAAACGTTCACGTACGGTCGCTTTAAAAGGTGAGTTACGTGTCATTCAAATGGGTGAACTTAGCGCCGATGCTTATTTTTGCAAAATCGAGTCCATTCTCACTCTCCTAAACGACCAAGGATCGTGTACATGGTGATACAAGTGACTAATTTATGTGTACATGGTGATACAAGTGAATGATTAAGATGTAGAAGGCTGGAATAAAAGACAACAATCCGAACCAAACTCGATACCAGCTTGGCTGCATCAACTTCAAAGATGATCAGGTGCGAGATGCCAGTTCCTATAATAAAATATGGTTCAGGCTTCCTATGAAGAGCTCAAAACAATTTCCATTTTGAGTGTATGCTGTCACTGTTCCATTTTTGCCAGAATCTGATGTTAAGTTTACCTACAGTATATATCTTTTCTATGCCATTAGGGGACTCGGGTAATATAAGCAAATGCTAAGCATTCTATTTGTCACAAGTTCAGGCAGTGATGCCTTTACATTAACTCCATCACTTTATCTTTCCACAAGCCACAATTCCCGGGTATCGGCACCATTGATATTGAAACACCATGTTCCATTAATTCGAGCTACAAATACTTTCCACTACCATATGCACCAACAATTAAATTACGTACTGTAGGATTCAGGATTTATGGACCAATCATTTAAAACTTGCAAGTATAAAAGATTCTTAAAGTCAAAACATACTAGTGCGTAATTGGCAATGCTTTTGACATAAGGGTATTCTTTGGTAACTATATTAAAATACATTTTGACTTTCGGAGTCAACCTATTTCTGTTCTTGTTCTAATGGGAACTGACATGATCAGTTTGGTAACATATGTTATGAAGTTTGAATTGTATCATTCTACATATCAATCATAACTTGTAACTGGTATGCTTTTGACCTTTTTTCATATAATTTTTGTCCACAAATAGTCTGATGCATTTTGACTTTTTGGGTCAGCATAATCAGTACTAAACTTTTATCAAATCCTATATCTTAGCTAATGCTAGTCAAGATTCTCAACAAAGATATGATTTGATTGCACAGAAAGAATTAGGTGTAACACGGGAAATGAAAGGTACCCGTATTTGTTTTGTTCAAAGATGAGTGTATCTAAGTAGCACCTGCATTAAGGCGAGACTATTGAGTCTTAATATTGAAACGATTAGAGATGGTTCAGCAACTGCACTCGGTTCCACAGTCCCATAAGCACCGTTCTTTGATACTGGTAGACTATCTTATGTTATGTGTTTTTATTCTTTGATTCACCGGGCCAAAGTTTGTGCAGAAAAGATGGTATTTCAGTCTCAGTGATCGTGTCTGTGTCAACGAATAAAACATTACGACATCAATCATTATAAGCCAAAAAGTAAATTATTGATTAACATGCATCAACAGTTCACGAGTGTTCATACAAGTACCAATACACGAGTAATCCGCTAAAAATGGTAAATAATCGGTTTGAATCTTAGCTCCTGAAATTCTTTCAAGTAATCCAACTTGATAGACTCATTAACTAGTTTGGTTTTCACTGACATGACCAGTCACCCAATCCCAAGTAACACGGGCCTGATGAACTGAGCTGAAATAGATAGTTCCAATATTTGAAGAAAGAACCGCTCCTCTCCCAAGCCTATGTGATAATGATGTTATACAAACTGCTTTCATCTTCAAAGCGCAATTTTAATTAGTTGGATTTGACATTTGAGCTAACTATGTGTTCAAACTTGTTAGACACAGTTGTATGTATAAGTGTGCGTAATGTTCAGGAATTTTTCAAGATATATAAAAAATTATCATTTTTGAATGTCTATGGTGTGTTTAACTTGTGAAAGTGAATGTGAGTATATAGTTGCAAAGCATTTTTTGTTTGTTAAGTATGGTGGAAGAGGCTGGAACCATGAATTTTGTTACATGATTTTCACGAATTTCTTGGTTTCGTTTTCGTTTACCTTGTTTTTTTAACTTTGTTATTCATCTAACAACAAACAAACATTTCTATTCTTTAACTTTGTTAATTGATTTGATGACACACAAACTTTTCTATTTGCCTAAAAGAAGCAGTTTGTGTGCAAACTTTTCATCTTAGTATTATTTTGTAACAAACGTTGTTTTTAAATGATTTTTGCTTAAAGAAATAAAACCAAAGTAGCATATGAAAATAAAACCAAAGTAGCATATGGAAATAAAGAAAATAAAATCAAAGTAGCATATGAAACTTAATAAGAAAAGCAGGAAAAAAAATAAAAAAAATATATGTTGATCGGTGTCCCATTTTACCACTAATTATTGTCTAGTTATGAAAACTTAAGTAAGTTTATATGGATATGTTAAAATCCATATATACCAATTTTCCATAGGGGAACAAATAATTGATTCTTTGAACATTTAATTCTACCCTCCGTGAACTCCTAAGTTATTTTCGGACAATGAGAAAGTTTTAAGTTTTCATGCTATTGTTTTGGTACGATCGTTACTTTACTTATTGGTATGGTGAATTTTCCAGCACTCAAGTAACAACAAAATGGAATAAATAAATAAAAAATCTCTAAACGTAGAAGCTAAATCTGATGACCAACCAATTTCATTTCTTACTGTTTGAACGTTAATAGATAATTTTACACGATTCAAGAAAGCGCAAGACTTGTGTGAAGAATCATTTCTAATTTTTAAGTTAAATTTGGCTCGAAGGTTTTACATGCTCATTTTTCCTTTGGAAAATCGTACATATAGGGTGGACTGGTTGTTATTATGTCGACTGCGTGTAAAACCTCATAACCAAATCCAAAGTGAACTTTGATGGACTTGCCATTCGACCTCGTAATTATTGTGGAACAATGTATCCTGTAACATTTGATTTTATAGAACCGACATTCTGCCAAAGCATAACCAATGGAAATGACTAATCACTAATTAGTCTCAACTAACACAGGCCGGTGAACTGAGCTGAAATAGAGAGTTCAAAATATTGAAGCCAAAATACTGAAGTTTTGGTGTAGTTTCGTGCCTTTAGGGCTTTTATTTGAAGAAAGAACCGCTCCGCTCCCAAGCCTGATGTTAAACAAATTGCTTTCATCTTCAAACCGCAAGGTTAGTTGGATTCGACATTTGAGCAAACAAGAATATGATTATTTCCTCTATGATGTAATGATTAACTGGTTTACAAACTATGTGTTCAAACTTGTTAGACACAATTGTAAGTATAATATAATGTTTGGGAATTTTTCTAAAATATATTATAAAATGATCATTTTTGAATGGGAATCGATAGGTACATATAGGATTTTACTTCGCACACATAAAATTACATAGGGTATTGTTTGTCTTATTCATTAATTGTATGTGTGTAAAGTAAAATTCAATGTGTACATATCATCGCCCTTTTTGAATGTCTATGATGTGTTTAACTTGTCCCACATAGGAGCAATGTGAAAGTTAATGTTAGTATATAATTGCAAAGCATTTTATGTTAGTCAGCGAAGGCTTAGGTGCCATGAATATTATGATTGCCATGAATTTCTTGGTTTGCTTTGCCCTCGCTTTTTTAACTTTGTTATTCATCTTACAACAAACAAACTTTTCTACTCTTAAACTTTGTTAATTAATTTGACAACACACAAACTTTTCTATTTGCAATTTTTCATTTCTATTAATTTGGTAACAAACGTTGTCTCAAATGATTATTTCTTGATGTTCAAGATCTTAAGTTAGCATGTTGTAATGTGCTTTTCAAGTGCATTAGTAAAATCATTTCCAACCGAATTAAAGAGGGCTTGACAGATTTGGTTAGTCTAAACCAATCTGCATTTGTTCCAAGTAGGAGGATCTCGGATAATATTCTTCTGACCCAAGAATTAATGCATAATTATCATCTTGATAGAGGCCCTCCTAGATGCGCATTCAAGGTGGACATTCAAAAAGCTTATGATACTGTTGATTGGGATTTCTTAAAACAAGTCTTAGGTGGTTTTGGTTTTCACTCCCGTATGATTGGTTGGATTATGGAGTGTGTTTCTACTACATCGTTTTCATTGAATATTAACGGTGTTTTGCATGGATATTTCAAAGGTAAACGGGGTCTTCGACAAGGTGATCCTATGTCCCCTTACCTTTTTACACTTGTGATGGAGGTTTTAACTCTTATGTTGCAGCGAAGAGTTCGTGAGTCTGAAAGCTTTACATATCATCAACATTGTTCTAAGTTAAACATTATTAATCTGTGCTTTGCTGATGATCTCTTCCTTTTTGCGCATGGCGATGTTCATTCTGCTCGAGTTATTATGGATTCGTTGGAAGAGTTTAAGAATGCTTCTGGTCTTGTCCCCAGCTTACCTAAGAGTACGGCATATTTCTGTAATGTCCTAAATCAGGTCAAGCTTGCTATTCTTAATGTTCTGCCTTTTGAGGAAGGCACTCTCCCGGTTAAGTACCTAGGTGTTCCTTTGATATCGACGAGACTTGTGTATCGTGATTGTAAAGAGCTCGTTGAAAAGGTTCAACATAGGATTCAAGATTGGAAAAATAAGTTTCTTTCTTTTGCGGGTAGATTGCAACTTGTGCAATCTGTGTTATCTTCTATGCATGTGTATTGGGCATCAGTTTTTATTTTACCCTCTAGAGTTATGTTGGATATCGAACAGTTAATGCGGGGGTTTCTTTGGTGCCAAGGTAATATGTGTAAGGGTAAAGCTAAAGTGTCATGGGAGGTGGTTTGTTTACCTAAACAGGAGGGTGGCCTAGGTATAAGACGGCTAGAGGCTTTTAACGTTGCTCTAATTGCTTCGCATATTTGGAGTATTTTAACGTTAAAGGAGTCGTTGTGGGTCAAATGGATTCATGCCTACAAGCTAAGGGGGCGCAACTTTTGGGATATCCCGTTTCATGGTAACATGTCTTGGGGTTGGAGGAAAATTCTTCAGGTACGTCCATTAATTCGGCAATTTATTTGGCATCGTCTAGGAGATGGAAATGTTGCGTCGGTGTGGTTTGATAGATGGAGTGCTTTAAGCCCGCTTGCGAATATTGTTTCTAATCGTGACATAAATAGAGCGGGATTTCATTCTTCCTCTAAAGTTGTGGATGTGTTAGATAATGGAAGTTGGAATTGGCCAATTGAATGGCAAGATAAGTACCCTATGGTCTATTCGCTCACTGTTCCAACTTTGGATCCAAATTCTCGTGACTTATTGGTGTGGAGGAACCAAAATGATGTAGAAATGCAATTCTCGGTTGCTACTATTTGGGACGCAATAAGACCGAGAGGTGAGGAAGTTGATTGGTATAAGGTGGTGTGGTTTTCTCATTGTATTCCTCGCCATGCCTTTCATCTATGGTTGGTGATCAAGCGGAAATTAAAGACTCAAGATGCATTGAGACAATGGGATGTTAGTGGTGATACTAACTTAAACCTGTTTCTATGCCCTCTTTGTGAAATGCAACCGGATTCTCACGAACATTTATTTTTTTATTGTACTTTCTCATCTCATATTTGGGCGCATATGAAGTTGTTGGTTGGTTTACCAAGTGTTTCACCCTCGCTGGAAGCTATTGTTAATTATCTTGTTCCTATATCCAAGAAACGTTCGGCTAGAAGTGTTATTGCAAAGCTTGTGGTTGCGGCTTGTTCTTATTTTATTTGGCAAGAACGGAACCATAGGCTGTTTAAGAAGAGGAAGCGATCGAAGGAGCAAGTTCTAGAGTTGATCATGTCTACCGTACGCCTCAAGCTTCTTTCATTCAGATTTAAGAAGACACCTCAGGTGGAGTTTTTCGCTCAGATTTGGAACATTCCTAGCTCACTTATTCGAGACTACTAAAGCTTTATTTAATTTAAGTAGTGGCTAGGTGTTTGTATATCATGTGATTAGTTTGTCAATCGCATGTTAGCATTTTGGTTTGAAGCACGGTAGGTGCGTGTTTGGTCATAGCTAATGTGGTGCTCAACCACATTTCCTGTACTTCATTGTTTTGAAAGTAATATATTTTACCAGGGTAAATTAACCCTTTACCAAAAAAAAGTTAGCATGTTAATATTTACATAATATACAATTCAGGCATCATACCGATTTTTATGATTTGCTAGCTTATAGTAGTTACATGTCTAACACAAGTTACTAGAAGTGCATTTATGTAATGCTATGTCAAAACATGGGGATTAAAGCTCTCTGACACAGTGACACATTTACAAAATTTGCTTTTTTGCCTACCTAAATATGTGCTAACTTCATTGAGTTATACCCCAAACATGAACATTAGTACATGTATGTATGTACTAAGAGTATTGATTGGCACACTCATATTTTTGATCCGCACACTCAAATGTACAACCTTTAAAAGCAGCATGTGATAAATATACAACTGTGTAAAGCACAGCTTTGAGTGTGCAAATCAAAAAAGGGAGTGTGCAAATCATTAGCCATGTACTAAATAATCAAACTAAACGACAGCTTAACAAAGGAGCCATGTTCTCTCGTGCTACCAACATCCGTTTTAAGTTTTTCTACCATTTAATTTTTTATTTTATTTTTTAATTTTTTTTCCCAAAGGTTTAAGATCTTAAAAAAGATGTTCTAGATACTTATGATGTGTGTTACTTGTCTCACGTAGAGAACTTTCCAATTTGCACACGTTATTTAAGGCTATTATAAATCGTCGTTATTATACACGGCGATAAAGTCACAATTATTCTTGTTTTATCCCCGCTAAATTAAATAACAATGAAAGGGCAAATTACCACCAAAAATTAAGTAACCAAAACAATATGAGGCAATACATTTGTCAAGACTCAAGAGGTACCAAGATTTCTTTGCAAGCATATATATATATATATATATATATATATATATATATATATATACCGACATTCACTTTACCATTGCTCCTATGTGGGACAAGTACGACACACCATAAACATTTTATCTTGTATTTATGACCCAATCCAAAAATGATTATGTAACCTCCGTCCCATATTAAGTGTTTACAATGGAATCTTTTGATGTCCTAAATTAAGTATCCATTTGTACATTTCAACCAATAAGATGAGAGTTTAGCGGGTAAAAGTAATATTTGATTGGTGGAGTTTAGTTAGTGTAATCTCCTAAAACTTTGTGCATTATGAAAGTGGACAATTAATATAGGACGGAGTTATTAACTAACATATTTTGAAAAATTGATGAATTTATTACACGGACCACAATACCACATAATAAATCAATTAATCATTACAACTTAGAGAAAAGAACGCTGAAAGTCGAATCCAACAGACATTGCGTTTAAAAATGAACGCGAGTTGTTTAACATCAGTTTCACATCAGGTTTGGGAGCTGAGCGGTTCGTACTTCGAACACCGTGCTTCAATATTGAAGCCAAGAAATCTTTATAAAATTCCATAATAGCACAACATAACAAATTATTAAGCGTACATGGTGATACAAGTGAATGATTAAGATGTAGAAGGCTGGAATAGAAGATAACAAACTGAACCAAACTCTATACCAGCTTGCCTGCATCAACTTCAAAGATCAAGTGCCAGATGCCAATTCCTGTAAATAAAAAATGCTTCAGGCTTCCCATGAAGTGTCATGATGATATGAATAACTCGTAACAACTTCCATTTCGGAGTGTATGCTGTCATTTCTGCTTCCTATTACCAAAATACTACAGTATATATCTTTTCAATGCCATTAGTGGACTTTGGGTAATATAAGCAATAGCCAAGCATTTATACTTAACTGTGGTATGCTCTCCCCGTAGCAAAATATACTCAAGAATTCTATTTGTCACAAGTTCAGGAAGTGAAGCCTTTCTGTTAACCATTGATATTGACACCATGTTCCATTATATTATTTCCATTAATTAGAGGCACAAATACTTTATATGTTTGATTAAATGTCAGCATTTCCGCTACCGTATGCACCATAGGAATATATGATTCAAGATTGATAGACCAACTTTTTAGAACTTGCAAGTATAAAAGATTCCTAAAGTCAAAAAATACTAGTGTGCAATTGGCAATTCTGTTATAAAGAAGTAGCTTTGTCTTATATTTTTCTTTAGCTAAGTTGCTAAGATCTTGAATAGTATGCTTTTGTCATTCACTTTCAAGAATGGTATTCCTTGGTAACTATTAAAATACATTTGACTTTTGTGGTCAACCTATTTTTGTTCTTGTTCTAATGGGAACTGACTAACTAGTATGCTTTTGACCTTTTTCAATATTTTTTTTGTCGATAAATAGTCTGATGCATTTTGACTTTTTGTGTCAGCAAAATCAGTGTTTAACTTTTATCAAATCCTAAACCTTAGCTAATGCTAGTCAAGATTCTAAATAAACATATGATTTGATTACACAGAAAGAATTAGGTTTAGCACGGGAAATGAAAGGTACCTGTATTTGTTTTGTTCAAAGATGAGTGTATCTAAGTAGTGTTAAACAATGAAACCCGTAGGCATAATATTATTATTGAACATTATTTATAATGGTGAAAACCATATATGCCCTAAACCCACAAACCGGGCTTGGGCCTATTTATCTCACTAATAAGTAGCAGCTGCATTTGGTTCGGACTCTGCTGAGTCTTAATATTGAAAAGATGAGAGATGGTTCAGCCACTGCACTCGGTTCCACAGTCCCACAAGCACGGTTCTTTGATACTGGTAGACTATCTTATGTTATGTTTTTTAATTCTTTGATTCACCGGACCAAACTTTGGGCAGAAAAGATGGTATTGTGTCAACGAATAAAACATTACGACATCAATCGTTATAAGCAAAAAAGGAAATTATTGATTAACAAGCATCAATAGTTCACGAGTGTTCATACATGTACTAATACACGAGTATCCACTGAAATTGGTAAATGATCGGTTTGATCTTTTAGCGAGTCTAAAACCGTGTAAAAGAATGTTGAATCTTAGCTCCTGAAATTCTTTCAAGTAATCCAACTTGAGAGACTCATTAATTAGTTTGGTTTTCACTGACATGACCAGTCACCCAATCCCAAGTAACACGGGCCTGATGAACCGAGCCGAAACAGATAGTTCCAAATATTTGAAGAAAGAACCGCTCCGCTCCCAAGCCGATGTGATACTGATGTTAAACAAACTGCTTTCATCTTCAAACCGCAAGTTTAGTTAGATGGATTTGACATTTGAGCGAACTATGTGTTCAAACTTGTTAGACACAGTTGTGTGTGTATAAGTGTGCGTAATGTTCAGGAATTTTTCAAGATATATTAAAAAATGATCATTTTTGATTATGTATGATGTGTTTAACTTGTCCCACATAGGAGCGACGTAAAGCATTTTTTGTTTATTAAGTGCGGTGGAAGCGGCTGAAGCCATGAATTCTATTAAATGATTTTCGCAAGTTTCTTGGTTTTGTTTTTCACAAAGTTTCTTGGTTTTGTTTTATCCAAAGTGATTTGCCTAATCTACCCTTGATTAAGGGCCCGTTTGATAGGGGGTTTTTGGTTGAAGGATTAGATTCAAAGTAAAAAATTAATGTTTGGTTTGTATACTTTTGGGGTTTAATAAATGGTCTCACATCCTTTGCAGAATTTCTTTCTAGTAGGCAAAAGTCAAATCTAAATTCAAATTCAAATTTTAAACCCGTCTACAAACCAAACAGACCCTAAAAATGATAACAATATCTATCACTAACTTAATATTTATATATTATTTAATCCTCAAACTTTTATCATTTTTCATTTATAACTTAAATTATTTTCTCGTAATGACTATGTATCAAATAGTCATACTAGAACCACAAATTTACAAGTATACTTATTAGCCACTATTTGCGGGGTATTCTTATAATTTAAGTTTATATGGTTATGTTAAAATTCATATACCAATTTTTCATAGGGGAACAAATAATTGATTCTTTGGACATTTAAATTCTACATAACTAAATCAATTACAAGCCTCCGTGAACACCCAAGTTATTTTCGGATATTGAGAAAGTTTTAAGTTTGGGATTCCAATTTTATGCCAACAATTCAATTTGTGTTCACAATCAAGTCACGTTTTTTGCAAATTTTAATTTTGGTCATGTGCGACGGTGCTACTGTGCGACTCATTAAAAATGTGTCACGTGTCTTGACAAAAAATACCATTTTAATAACTATCCAATCATTTGCTGACCCACTTATATTTTGTCTATTCCGACACAAGTGTGCAACTGACGTCTACTCGACCCACAAGTGTGCGACTGGCGGCCAAGTTTATTGGGAAAGCGGATAAAATCTTTTCACGTTGCCAGTCGCACACTTGTGGGTCGAGTAGCCGGCCAGTCGCACACTTGGGTGGGAAAAGACAAAATACAAGTGGGTCAGCAAATAATTGAATAGTTATTAAAATGATACCTTTTGTCAGGACACGTGGCACATTTTGAATGGAGTCACGCAGTAGTACGGTCGCACATGACCAAATTGAAATTTACAAATTTTCTGACTTGATTGTGGACCTAAATTCGATTTTTGGCATAGGAAATTTCCCTTTAAGTTTTCATGTTATTGTTTTGGTGCGATTGTTACTTATTGGGATGTTGATTTCCTGCAGTCAAGTAGCAATTAAATGAAGAAAAAAAAATTGTTGTAGCTAAATCTGATGACCCAAGTTCATTAATTCTTACTGTTTGAACGTTAACACAGAATTTTATACAATTAAAGAAGGTGCAAGACGTATGGGGAGAATCATTTTTAATGTGTAATTGATGTTGTTTAGTCCATTTTCTCTTTGGAACATTGTACATCAAAGGTTGATTATTATGTCAGACTGTGTGTAAAACCTCATAGCCAAATTGATCTCGTAATTATTGTGGAACAACAATGTATCTGAACCAGTTTATCATTATTAAACCGCCAAAGCGTAACCATTGGAAATGACTAATTATGTACATAAAGGTTGGTTGTTAAGCCGACTGCAAACATTGTAAATCGAAACTGTAAAGGCCAGCCAGCCAAGTAACACTCACTTTTTGTTACTTGGCTTATATTTTAGTTGACTGGAACATTGATTTAGAGTTAATCAGTGACTGGAACGTGGATTTTGACCTGATCAGTGAAATCAAAACTGGATGTTGAGCTAAAATTTACTGATAACACATCAGTAATTTAAACTGTTCTAGCTATACAAGTTTCTGTGAAAGATGAGCACGATGCCTCTATAACAATGATACAACTTCATAAAGCAACCCATACATGATGAACACAAGGGCCTCTGTTACTATGTAGAAGGATGCAACGCAGTGTCGAGATCAGGACACAAGAATCTGAATTTTTTAACTAATCAGTGATATCATCTATATTTCAAGAAGAGGGAAACTTTTTATTGTTTAAGTATATGGAGTAACGAACTCGCACATTAACTGAGACAAGATACACCAATACCATCAACAATAATATATATTAAGAAAAACGGAAACGCTTTGATCATTTTGAAAATTTTAACTCACCACCAGGTTAACTTTTCTTCGGGATTAAATTTCAATTTTGACAAGGACATTTACCAGGACCAAGAAATATAATACATCTCCAAGATGGCACTAGTCAACAAACTATTGTTCGTAATATGCATTGATTAGCCATTGACCATTGGAATGACTAGTTTATGCTATACAAGTCGCTATATGACTACATGGTGATACAAAGCAAACGATCAAGATGTGAAGTGCTGGAAGTTAAAGGTAACAAACGGAACCGCACTCGAATTCAGCTTGGCTGCATCAACTTCAAAGATCAGGCGCCTGTTCCTGTGGTGAAAAAAGGTTAAATTTATCTATGAAGTATCATGATGATATGAGAAACTTCTAATTACTTCCATTTTGGCATTACCACTTTTGTCGCCAAACCTTGCTAATAATTTCCATTTTGGGATGTCCCATGTCAGTATGTCACTGATGCTCCCTTATAACCGTTTCATTATTAGCCTAGATGGTATAACTTTGAATCCCAATACTAGTATAGTATGTTGTTTACATGCCATTAAGGGGGTGTTTTACTAATAGTCGACCACTTCTTAACTTTAGTTGTTCTACTAATACTCGGCCAAAAACTTCATATTTCCAAATTAGCCACAATGACAGAATACCACTGATTTTGACCAGCCGTTTTCCTTGATGTTATTATCATTTACGGTACAACTACTGCAGATGTTGGATTAACAGTCAACATTTCCACTACCCTGTGCGCCAAATTAACTAAATTACATATTCTAGGGCTTACAGGCCCGGTTTTTTAAACTTGCATTTATAAAAGGTCCCTAGATTCTAGAAATACTTGTAATACAAAGCAATGTCACATGTTGGTTAAGAAAAGTACTATCTAGACCCTGGTACGAATATACTATCATTGAGTGAAAACGATGAAAAACTAACTAACAGCTCGAAGTTCGAAAGGTCGATTGGCTCTCCGGTAACTAACTTAGAAAAGGTAAGTCGCTCTCGAGTGATACCAAATTTATCTATAATCATTTTTAACAATGAAAACTCAACATAATCAGAATAGTTCCCAAATCCCTACTTATATAGGTCCCAACTAGGAACCCAAATCTCATAAATTACTAATACAATTATGAGCAAGAGTTGATGACAGCCTAACTACAGCTTCTCAAAAAGGAATCATACTTTAATTGTGATAATAAAAAAATATATGTTCTATAAAGTACACACCTCAGATCTGAAATATCACCGTGGGCATTCAACATTCAAAAGTATAGGACTGAACCTGCAACATAATCAAATACAGGATTACATCACCAGGAGGTTCAACTTATTAGCACCTGCAGAATCAAAAAAGTTTAAACTGTTGTACGCATGTACAATTTTTTCAGGTTCAGGGCAGAACCACAAAGAGGACGACTAAAAGAATATGAGAATAGTAATTTGTAGAAAGAATGAGAAGTAATCAGGTAATTCCATATAGTACTCCGTATATGAATACAACAAAATAGATGGAACTGTTATTTTCATACATGTAGCATAATGCTTGGGCATCAATCTAAAACGTATTGTAGAGTGCGCTTTAAATACGTCACTATCTTACTAGTTCATATATACTCCGCCGTGTTAGAAAAGAAATGGGTAAAAGTCATAAATGCTTAACCTACTTACAAATTTGACTCATTCTACATAATGTACTTTTTTTATTGTCAAAATGCCTAATTAAGTTTGTTTTTTGTTTCATTACGCATAACATTTCCGTTTTATCTGGTTATATGTTATGCGTAATGAAACAAAAAACAAACTTAATTAAGCATTTTGACAATAAAAAAAGTACATTATGTAGAATGAGTCAAATTTGTAAGTAGGTTAAGCATTAATGGCTTTTATAAGATGAACTTTGTTTCTACTAGATGAACATCATGATGTTCAATACTTCTATTTGGTGAACATAGTTTTTATATGAAGAACTTTACAACTGCTATGATGAATATCACAATGTTCATCAATTAGATCACACAAAAGACCCATATTATGCCATTTGTCAAACCAGAAGTTACACTTTTTCCCATTACCAATCTTAAAGTACACAAAACTCCTAATTTTGTTGCTTAGGCCAAGAATCTGTTTCCAAACCAAAGAAGAATACCCTCGGTATTCCATAAAATAACCCTTTAACAGTTTATCAATGTCATTGCATATATGGATGGGCAAGATAAAGATAGAAGCACAGTACAATCACCCATAGTTAGACTCCTAACAACCAAAGGGACTCCTAAGTATCAAACAGGAAGCTTTGCTTTATTAAAAGGCATGACCATACTAATATTCTTTAGGGACAGTACACTTATTAATACTAGGTCTAAGTCCAGAAGACAAAAAAATTCATCTAAAGCTCTACTCAGAATAGAAGCAGAGATAAAATCCCCATGGCAAAGTAACAACAAATCATTCTACATAATGTACTTTTTTAATAGTCAAAATGCCAAATTAAGTTTGTTTTTTGTTTCATTGCGCATAACATATAACCAGATAAAACGGAAATGTTATGCGTAATGGAACTTAATTAGGCATTTTGACAATAAAAAAAGTACATTATGTAGAATGAGTCATATTTGTAAGTAGGTTAAGCATTTATAACTTTTACCCAAAAGAAATCGATATGTGGTGACTACTGATTTTGCTTTTAGTGGTGATACGATAAAGTAATAATAGCAGAAGAACAACTTTAATTTATTGGTGCCTTTTAGTATGACTTTTTTGGTTCGAGGACCAGTAAAGCTGAAAAGGGGATCATTTCTACAAAAACATGAGAGTGATGATTAAAGGAAAAAACTGAGTTCCTAGAAACACCAGCAAACAGAAGTAATTTGTCATCAAGAATGGAGGTATCTAGACAACCTGCATTATGGTTCTACCTCCACTCCTTGTGCCTCAAAAAAGTAATCAGATCTCGAAGTTTTAATCGCATGAGCACCACCATCACACTGAAGGATTCTAAGTTTGCCTTCCTGCAAACAAAAAGATTTGTGTGAGAAAATGTTGTTCAAAAGGAGAAATTAAAAAAATAAGTACGCAGTACAAATACGATTCGGGAAACTTATGACATAATTGACATGTCTCCATTTTAACTAAATTTATATTTAACCAGTTTGACCCGTTCAAGATAAAACATAACGCAAATCAACCCATTCACTAAAAGGGTCAAAATGCCACCTCTCGTAGACTTAAACAGAATATAAAAGAGGCCAAGGACCAACCTTGGTTCCATAAACAAGACCTCCTCCAGCAAGAGGGTGAAAGGAAGCTACATTGACCTCATCTTCTGCACTTGGAAGCACACTCACAAGTTCCATATCCGAAACTCTATACACCTGTACACCAATCTCAAAGGCTTAAATAAGGATATCATACAGCTGAAGACGAATTACTATTTTAACTCAACATAATCATATGAGGTTAATTAACTAATTATCAGCTAAACCACTTAGGGGTGGCCTAGTGGCAAAAACGCGTGGCACAGTCACAAAACGGCTTGTGACTATCATCATAAAATGTGCGAGGTCTCAAGTTCAACTCCTGCTAGATGCAAACAAACAACCCTAAAGTGGCCACGCCAACCTCTTGAATAGAGAGCGCTTTACCCAGTTTGAGTCTTGTATGGCAGTGGCGTTCAAACCCCGTGGATTAGTCGGCCAAAGGGTCGGAAACCATGATTACCATAAATTATCAGCTAGTAACTCCCAACACTTTGAATTATGCCAGATGAAGTCTTTAAAAAGTGGATAATGTTAATTGTCTAAATATGAGCAAATAATCTACTCTACAGCTTTTATATCTCAAACATATAACAAACTTTGATAAACTAAATGTAAAAAAAAGGCATGTTAGAAACCTAATCCTCCACATGGTACTTATTTTCTCATGATAGCTTAGTAAACCAAGCACCTCCCTAGATATAAAACCAGCGTGTCATTGCGCTTGTCTCTAATTTTGTCAGGGAAGTTTGTTCAAGCCTAATGTTAACATATTACTAATAACTAACATTATCCACTTGTCCCTAATGTTAACATACTACTAACAACTGATTTCTGCTCAAGCAGAAAGTTTGTTCAAATTCGTAAGTCTAAAGTTCTCCTTAACTAACAATTCAATTTCTTTGCAAGTGCGGCCAAACCACCAAACACATAAGAAAAGAGCTGAAAATATGAAGGAAATAAAATTATAATCAATTTAAAGATGGGCATGGGCTATATGCCAAAATCTACACAACTTCTCATCAAAATTTTTAATTTTAGTGGGCAAGATACTAGCATAACATTTCATAAAATATTTGACCATTTAGAGCCACATAGCGTTATAACTTATAGCCAGAGAGGACAAAAATGTTACTGATCTTGAAAGACTTGGGAGTAGAACTGTAAAATAAGAATGTCCTGTGAAATATGAAATTTACCTCTAAAACTGTGTAAATGGATAATGAGGTATCTCCATTGATGACAATGCTTTTAAGAAGAGAAGTATGACGTCGCCCATAAGCAAGCAATATGTGCTCAGAAGTGGGTGAGAACTGCAGATAAATAATATATATAAGTAATATTCAAACAATCACTCATCGCACTTGAGTTCTTAACTGGGGAACATATGATTACAAAACCTTCATGTCTACCTTCTCTCGAATCCTATTATTTCAGTTTTGCTTCGTGTCCATTTCGTATTTTCTGCTTTGTTTGAAGCATGTACCCTGTATATTTTGTTTTCGTTTAATGTTTTTTTAAGCTTTCTTTTAATGTTTGATTGATGTGGTTGCAACACCTAATTTCGTGAACAGCAATACATCTAATTTCCAATCTAACTAGTACCTTTCAAATAATGATAGAAACCAATTTAGGTAGATATACCAACAACAGTTATGTATACATTTAGACTTCTAAACTACAAAAAATGGGATCTATGGCTCCATGATACAATACAAGGTATGAATTAGCTCCGCAATTTTATTGAAATGAATAGTAATTAGTTTGCCCAGCACTAATCATTCAAAGTATCAAACACGTGTCACTAAGATAGTAAGATTATTTAGAGTCATATTATTATTAACTGATCAATGAAAGTTATGTAGAGGGAAAATCACCTGAATAGATGTTAAACAATGAGCAGCTCTAATTGGCCTCGAAATAAGCACCAAACCAAAACTGCACGAGTAAATTAATTTTCAGATTAAGATACAAAGATATGGATCATCAATCATCATAAAACCATGAGGGCAGAAACCATGGATGCACAAGGGATTTGAAGCTTTACGTTGCCTTCTCGAGTGAATAAATCCGAAGTTCACACATCACTTGGTGAGCTGAGATTGGATGCCTTGTTGGAGATGTCCCAGCCCTCTCGTAATGAAGATGGGTTGGTATCCCAAGATCAGCTTCAAAGTGAGGAAGTACACACGCAACACAAGCAGCCAGATATCTCCCACAAGGTGAAAAATGGGCCCCCATTTCACTGTACCAAAAATTTTGAGAGTAAGCAAGTGTGATCAAAACAAATAAAGAAATAGTTAATACTTAATACACTTGCCTCGATCCTAATTTTTAAAAATATGAAGGTTTAAGGGTGTGAATATTAATTTAAAATTTTAAACTGAAAACAGACCAAAGTAGGTTCTTATAAAACAACCGTGTTTCTGAACAAAAGAAACTGAAATTAACAAATGAGGTTAATTAATTGTTTTTAAAGGGGTGTAGTCAAAAAAAAAAAAAAAAAAAAAAAAAAAAAAAAAAAAGATGAGCATACATCTCCATTGCTTAAGCTATCTTTTGCATTAACATTTAAACTCTTGCTCAAACATTTCCAACTTTATTATATTATAAGTAGTTCCAACTCAGGGTTGCAAGCAGTCTAATGCATATAAAAGAAAAAAATGTTATGCAGTAAAACAGACAACCATGAAGCATTCCTCTCAGTGACCCAGACACACATAACATTAAACTTCAGTCAGATCTTAAAGGCTTACCTACAAAGTACTGCATGCGGTATTGTTAGACGGCATCGTTCAGGCTTGAGAGTGGCACAAGGATTTTTAAAATCGTGAGGCCATACTCTTAGCTTTACAGTGCAAGGTAACTCGGCAGCAGCACTAGCAGTCAATGAAGCAGAAAGTTGGGTGTGTATTTGACTAAGGACAGGGAACGAATTACCCCCTACATTCGGCTCATCAACCATAGCATTTTCACTATATTGTGATGCAGAAGTCGAAGCACCAATTGAAGAAAGATCCTGTAAAGCTGGTCTTTCTGGCATAACCAATGAACCCTCTGGAAATTCCCTATTAAAGGCACTTGACTCATGTGGCAAAGTAGTTAAAACCTCCCCCCTATTACTAGATGAAGTGCCAGCTTGACTTTGACCTATCAACCATCCTTGCATGAATGGTAACTCCCAACTCGCTCGGTCTCTAAAAAGTTCTTGCCTAATCTCATCTGTAGGTGGGCCCATCTGGTTAGGCATCGGTTCAGGGATATTAGAAGTATCCATATTAGAAGCACCATTTTCTCCATACTCTTCTGGAAGTTGTACTGCAGTAGTTTCAGTGACATCCATTGGATTAGATGAACTATCAACAAGTGTACCATGAGTGGTAGATGGAGGAACAGAAGAAGCCATCATCTGCTCGTACAGTTCTGTTGCGTTTGCAAGAACCTGAAGGCGATCAGAAGATTCTACTTGACCATCGACTGAATCAACAGGTTGACTGTCAATCTGTAATTGTGGGCTAGGATCAGTATTTGGGTAAGGAGGAGGACAGAAGAGAGGTACAGGCATCAATGGTAACTCTGCAGCTAAATTTAGACGATCAATGGAATGCATGTTTCTCATATATACAGCAGGAGGGGGATAATGCAAATAACCAAGAGATGTTGCAGGTGCCATTGTAGAATCCGGGTCAAGATCATTGACCTGCAAATCAGTGAAACAATTAGTGCATTGGGATATCTCAAATAGCCGTAGACTGTCGAAGTAGAAGCGATAATTTTGACGTGTTTAATTGCAAACGGGTCCATTTGGATTGCCTTTTATCTTTAATGTGTCTCAGATGGCTGATAATCAAATAAATTAGCTAAAAATAAAACGAGTCACGTGCTTTGAACTGGTTGAAAGTTACCCAAAGTGCATTTACATGCATACAACCTCCTATACGGCTTTTTCAAATAATTGAATTACTGATATGGAAATAATATAGTTTTTGGATATAAATTTTTAATTCTACATTATTTATTAAATATAAATTAACTGGACAAAAACATGATAGGGGCCAACCCATACTAAACATGACCTTGACTCAGACCCATTTTTACTCCACACTCGACCAGATCATTGCACAACCTTTAGTCAAAAGAATCTTACCTCGGCGGTTAACAAAAATGGAGCAGAATGCGGATGGAAGTGCACAGCACGAAGAGAACGCCTTGTCCTCAATACAATAGCAGGTGCAGAATTCTCTCCTCTATTATTGTAATGCCAAAAATATAGCTGAAAATAAAAAGCAGATGTCAATAAACTATGAATCATCACAATAGCAATTAGCAAGTCTATATCATGCATAACTTTCCAAAGAATGAGAGTTTAGTCAAAGTGAAAGACCAGAAAACAAAAGAGAGCAGTAAGTAGAGTTATAAACACCTTGTGGCCTGCAGCAACCGCAAGAAGTTCTCCTTCAGCATGGAATGCAATAGACGCAATAGGTCGATCTGTGTAAAGCAAACAAGCAGATATAAGAATATGTTGTATTCATATTTGAAATTGTTTTTTCAAGCAAAATTAAGATATTAATAAGCAAAAGCAAATGACAAGGCTTGAATATACTCTACTTGCCCCTTGTTAGAAATTAAAATATATTTTATCCTTTAAGTAAAGAAGAAAGAAGGTGCTTGGTAGATACAAAAATCACGAGACCCTATGCATTCTGATGTATTGGCATTCCATAATCGAACTTCATGATCCAAGCTTCCACTCGCAAGTATTTCTGGATGCAACGGGTGGAACCTAACCTGTAAATGTACAATTAGCACATCTTTAAAATAGATCCGTAATATGCACTTCAATAACAAGAGGCGTGATAAAATTTTAGTAGCTCAAAGCAGACACTAACTGAAAGTTCCATTTAGTAAGAAGAAATGATGGTGTGCCTACTTGTATGCCTAAACCTATGTAGCATTTATCTAATAAATTTGTGTATATGTTGGCCCTTGGTTTATCACACACAGAAATTGCCACATAAGTTTAGACATATCTTTAGGCAAACAAATAGGCATGCCAATCATCTCTTTAGAACAAAACTTAGTCAAGCAAAATTAAGGACAGATGGTTCGAGCCACGGTTTCCAAATTGATCTCTACTACAGGAAACAACATCTTATGCATCAATAGCACTACGGTTAAATCACACAAAATGAGCTAGCAGCAAAAAGATTATACAATGAGTATTGCTTTCATATCTTACCACCCAAGGGGTTCTCCGATGACCACTCAGCACCTTTTCACACTTTCCAGTTTGGCAATTGATTATTTTGACTGTATGGTCACCACTGCCAACCAAAAATCAAATTAATTCAAGAACAAGAAAAAACTGCAAAGACCAAAACAAAAAAAGTATTGGCAACATACTGAGTAGAAGCAAGAATTTTCCCATCTGCACTAAACGCTGCTGCAATTGTTGACCTCGGAGAAGGCACCAATGGACAATATTTGGCTGTTAAACACCGCAAGGACTCAGCCTCCACCCTGTAACCACACAACCACGTAAACCGTAAAACAACATTGCCTAACTTCAGTTTCTCTTCAATAGCATCAAAACATCACCCAAAAAAAAAAACAATACCATGAAAGAAGTTCGCGTCTTGAATTCCTCACTCTTTCACATTCACGCTTAAAAGACGATGGATGCTTCCGGTTACAACCTTCTGCCCAGCGCCTTTTCGGCAAGCACTTTGCATTTCTCGGAGCTATCTCTCTTCTTGCCAGCAAGTGAAACACATTCCTATCACTGAAAAAATAATTGCGTATGAGATAACCAGCATCAAACGCATTCACCAATAAGATATATAAGAAAAAGTTATGCTACTTCCTAAAACAAACCACTCGAATCATACAACTGGGCAGGCGTTCTGATCCACGCTACCAACGTCTAAGGCAGTCTAATTAACGTAATTCCAAAACTTAATAACACACATCATAGGCATCCTTAGTAATCATCAAACATTAAGCAAATCATCAACATAATTCATTTCACGCGCATTCACTCTAAGCAAAATTCAACCAAAACACGCAACATAAACCGAGCGATCCACATTACTAAGACAACGTAGCACATCATAACAACACAATTCAACATAATAACAAACAAGCAAACCGATAAAACCGATCACAGGTTCAATTCTACGTTACTAAAACAGTAAATAACACAATTCAGCATAAATTAACACAAATGATCATACTTTTGATGAATCTGTGATGGTAAAGATGAAGACGAAAGCGTATTCAGATCATCTAAAATTGAAGAAGCTGTCGTTGTGTCCATTAATTTATATATAATTTAATAAAAGGTTGGGTTAGGGTTTGTGGATGTTTAATTTATATAATTAACCGTTGGGTTTTTATTTTTATTTGATTAGATTGGATTTGTGAAGAGGAACCCTAGAAAATCAAGGGGATGTGGAATTATTTGAGTTACGTTTGGAACAAAGGGGACAAAAATCTAGAATCATTTTTTGTGATTTTTTTTTTTTTTTTTTTTTAGATTATAAATATTTATAAGTTCAGTGCACGCACGGCCTAGGGTGGCAATTCGGGCCGGAGGGTTCGGGTTGGCGGGTCAGAAAACGCCAACCTGAACCTGACCCATTTAAATCATACGGTCAGCTATGTCAACCATAACCTGTTTATACGTAACCCAAACCTGACCCATTTAACCCATATATATTCTTAGGTTGACAGGTTAAATAGGTTACATGGGTTGAATATGTTAAACGGGTTTCGAGTTGACCCATTTAATCCGTTTTATATATAAAAGTTAGCACATTACACGAGTTAAATGGGTTAAACGGGTTAGTGGGTCGACCCGTTTAACCCATTTAACCCGTATTTTTAAATATAAATAATTTTTAATTAAGAAAAAAAACTTAAATGGGTTGGCGGGTCGACCTGTTTATTTTATTCCCAACCCGAACCTGACCTGTTTAATAAACGGGTTAAATATCTCGACCCAAACCTGACCGACAATCTATTTAGCTCAACCCAAACCAGTTAATTTTCGTGTCGATTTCAGGTCGGGTTTCGTGTCGGGTCAGAAATTGCCACCCTACGCACGGGGTTTATAGATAAAACAAATTTATTTTAAAATTTTGGTTTATTATAAGAGCATATAACAATTTACACGTGAAAATTGTGATATAAATACAACTAATAAATATGCATGAGTTTGTCATTATGTATTAATATCTATTATATTTTGTACAAAATTTTATTTGATGAAAGATTTAACTTTGTTTAGCTAACATAGATGTTGAGGTTGATGTTGATGTTGTTGTTGTTTAACTTTAACTATTGATATTATGTTGTACAAAATGTGCGAGTTTAGTAGCACCTAATGAGCGTTGATGAAGTTAAAATATACTCCGTAAAGATTTTTATAAATGTTTTTCCGGATATCAGTATATAAACTTTAAATAAGAATTTTTACATGAGTCGTTGTTATAAGTACAATCGCGAATATCTGATATCATGTTGTACAAAATGTGCGAGTTTAGTAGCACGAGCATTGTCGTTATTATAAGTTAAAATATATATGTATATAAACTTTTATTTAGCTGACATAGATGTTGATGTTGTTATTTAACTTTTAACAATTGATATCATGTTGTACAAAATGTACGAGTTTAGTAGCACATAATGAGCTGATGAAGTTAAAATATACTCCGTGTTAATACAAATATCGCCTAAAAACTTTATTTATATTTTACAATCTTTGCTAAATTTTGTTAACGACAAAGTGTAAACTTTATTTTTAGCAAAACATAAATATAGTTAAAGTCTTTCATATATAAACTTTTATTTCAAAACAAACATCACATTTGCTACATTTACATTTCACATAAACATTTTTACTAGTTTACTTTCATATTAGTAAATATCTAAAAATGGAAACTTTTATTTACATCATGCATTGCATCACTCAAATTCTTCCAAAGATCTTTGTATGATATGTCTTTATATTTTGTGTGGATTTACACTCCACAATCTTGTAATTGACTTTGGAAGATCTTGAGCTTGGTTAGATTTAAGTTAGATATGGAAAGATTTCTTGGAAGATTTCTGTCAGACACTGGAGGAACCTTTGGAATACAAGGACAGAACCTTCAAAAGGGTTCCGCCTGATCCGTGGCACAGCTGAGCTTTTTCCCTATAAATAGCAAGCCACATCCAATTAATCTTTCACCACTTACAATTATAATTTGCATATACACTCTCATTTCATTCATCTAACTCAGTTACATTTCATTTGTGTGAGATTCTTTTGTAGCAAGAAGATCACAAGTTCATACGAAAGTCTACAAGTTTCAACTCGACGTTGCAAGACTTATTAGCATTTGCATTGTGTAAACTTGTATAGTTTATACATCTCTTTATTGTATTCATTCAGTAGGTTGTGGTTAGTATTTTAGTCCTTAAAATACTTAGAGTGAAGGGAGTGGTTGTACCCGTGTGAAAGAACTCGACATCTAGCTTAGTGTCGGAAATATTGTATAGGCAACGTTAGGTTGGTTCTACCTCGAAATAGAACCCGGTATTTAGCTTTGTACCGAAAAAAGTGTAAGTAGCGTGTGTAAGGTTTTCTCCGCCGGTGAAAGGAGCTTGTTGACTAGTGAAGAAAAACTCTCGAGTTGGATACTCGGGGAGTGGAGTAGGGCAAGGAAAAAGAGTCCTTGTAGCAGAACCACTATAAACATCTGTGTTGTGGTTTGATCGTTTCTCTCTTTATCTTGCATACTATTTATTGTCTATTAGTTTCAGTTGTCGATTACACGTAAAAGTTTCAAAGATAATTAAACGAAAAACCGGTAAACTATTCAACCCCCTTCTAGTTTTCCACAATTAGCATAAGAGCTACGTTACTCAAGATTTTAAAATATATTGTGTTTTATAACTTGGAACGATCCAAGGATTTTGAAAATTTCAAAGAAGGGCAATCGATGCAAATACCACCACTTTTTGAACCAAATGGTTTTATATATTGAAAAAACTGCTTTGAAACTTACGTGAAATCAAAAGACATAGATCGTTGGTATATTATTATTGAAGGTGATCACAAAGCCACTTTTAAAGATATTGGAAGTGGTCGAGATGAGGATAGTGCACTTACTAAACATAGTGAGGATCAAAAGAAATTGATTACTAAAAATAATGAAGCTAAAATGATGCTTTATAATGCTTTACCAAATAAAGAATATGAAAGAGTCTTTATATGTAAAACTGTTAATGAAATTTGGCAATCTTTAATAATCACTTATCAAGAAAACTCACAAGTTAAGGATAACAAAGTATTGATAGTGCATGATGAGATGAAAAGTGTTACTCTTTTAAGGGGTCATTTAAGCCTTAAATCGCGACTATATGATCAAATATTGCATTAAATCGTTCCTTTTGTCATTTTATGTACTTTTGAGAGGAAATATGAAAAATGAAGCATTTTGGAAATTTTTGGAGCATAAAAGTGAAGAAAACGACAAAGTCTCAAATTATGCAGGAAACAGTACTTGACGCCGTCACACTCTACTAGGTAACGGCATCACGTGTTGACAAAGAGATGGATAATTATTTTACACTAGACACGCCAGAAAGGAATTTTGGAATTAAAGAGTGACGGCGTCACGTTTTAAAGCATCAAGGACGTCACGTGTTATCATAAAAGGAGACGGCCCAGAGAACATTACAAGGTGACGGCGTCAGGAGTGGATCTAGGCCGTCAAGGAACCCTAAGTACGGCGAGGTGACGGCATCACGACCCATAAGGTGACGCCGTCAAGGTTGTAAAATCTATAAATACTCATCTAATTTTCATTCATTAGGTGTGGAACTTTACGGAGAACATAGGGTACGAACCCTAGTTGACTTTTGCAGCTATTTTGAGGTTTCTAAACCTTTTTTCTTCCATGTTTAATTAAAGATAAGTATTCTATCAATCATTCAATATGTCTATGTGTTGTTTGATTCTATCTTACGCTTGTCTTTACATTAACATGCTAGGCTAGGTTTGTTTGTATTTGATTAGATGTAATGAAACCTAGCTATTGATTATTGATTGATGACTTGTTATTAATTGTTGTTGGATGAATGTTATCAATGTTAGGCTTAAAAAACTAGCTAATCTCATATTGGTAACATGGTTGATGTCTTAAGAAACATGAATCGGATGTGTACTACGATTAATTGGTTGTGTTTAATGCATAAGTGACTATTAATAAGACCATGATAGGACACTAAACGTGTAGTCATAGGAAGAGATAGGATCTTATAGAGTTGGGGAATGACGTACACGTCCCCACAAATGGTATTAAGGAATACAACCCGTCATCCATTGTAACAAATCTATCAATCAATGAAAGATGGCTAGGGAGTAGTGAAACCTAAGTAAACACGTTTTTCTCCATATTAGTTTTTCACACATTTATTTTCTTGTCATTTTATTTTTATTGCATTTGTAGTTAATTGGGTTAGTTGACTAGCAACTAATTCCGCCCACTCCTTCAAAACCCGAGATTTTTACTTGCTTTCTGAAAAATATAAAAATACAAAAAGAATCATCCCTCACCTCTAGACCTAGTTTAGATTATTTTCAATCCTAACGAACACTATTCCCTATGGAGAACGATCAATTTCCTGGTTCTTACCACTACACTATACTACATCGGTTAGGTACACTTGCCTGGCGGGGATTGTAAGCTTCTCAAGATCCCTTGAGAAGTAAAACTTTTGTGTGACAATCCAAATCGCATCAAAGTTTTTGGCGCCGCTGCCGAGGAATATTATTGTTTAGGTTGAATTTTATATTTATTAGGTCTACTCATTTGATTCCTTTCTAATAAGATTTTTATTTTTATTTTTATAGGTTTTCTTTAGTCTATCTTTTTATTTGTTCCTTTGTTTGTAACCGTTACCATCCGACATTATGGAATGTGGTAATATCTTTGACCCCATCAACCCACCACCACAAAACCCACCACAACCAAACCAACCTCCTAGAGCCTGCACTTTAAGAGAGTATTCCCGTCCTAGCCACCAAGACTATCGAAAAACTATGGAGCTCACTCAAGGAGCCAATGTGTCTCCCTTGCGATCTGACACCATCCGGTTTGTGCAAAGCGGATGTGCATTCCATGAACTTCGTTCCGAAGATCCAAATCAACACCTCAAGGATTTTCTTAAAATCGTAGATTCCATAGACCTTAATGTTGAAACTCGAGAGACGACCCGTCTGCGTCTCTTCCAATTCTCTCTACGTAACCAAGCTAGTCCATGGTTTGAGGTTTACCCGCGGGATCCATCACATCTTGGGATGATCTCACTTCTCATTTCCTTGCTCAATTTTTCCCACCAGGAAGAACCACAAAGTTAAGGAATGACATCTTGATGTTCCGACAACGTCAAGGCAAAACTCTTTATGAAGCATGGACGCGTTTCAAGGACTTACTTCAAAAAGTCTCTCATCATGGCATAGATCTTTGGCTTTAAATCCAAATCTTCTATGACCACATCAATCTCTCCACGAGGCAAATCATTGACCAAGCGGCCGGTGGTAGGCTACGTGATCGAAGTGTGGAAGAATCATGGGAACTCATAGAAGATCTTGCTCTCCATGACAACAAAAGTTGGAATGATCCCCGTAATTTGAACAAAACGGTCAAGGCAATATCTTTGCCTACGAATAATTCTAGCACTCCCGACCGAAGGATCATGGAACTTGAAGACCAAGTCAAGTTTCTCATGAAATCCTACGAGGCTCCTAAACCTTTAAGCCAAGTGAACAAAATCACTTCTTCATGTGAATATTGTAGTGGTCCCCATGACACTCTAGATTGCATGGAACTCCCCGAACAAGCTTTTGCGGACAACGCATCCTCGCGTACTGACGAAGCGGGAGACAAGTGGTACACTTTCAAACCCGAGCCAAACCCTTACGGTGATTTATACAACCCCTCTTGGAAAAATCACCCAAACTTTAGGTGGAAACAAAACCAAAACACACATCAAAAAAATTCTTCCAATCCACCTAATCGTTTTCAATCAAACGGTTCATACTCAAACCGTACTTTCAACAACAACCCTTCCAACAACTATGATGGTACCAACAATTTTGAAGGATTGATGTCCAAATTTATGACATCTCAAGAAGCTTGTATGGCTAAGTTTGAATCCGAATTCAATCAACAACAAACTGAGATGACCAATAAAATTGACAACTTGTTGAAAGCTCTTAACAACCAAGTGTTGACCACACCGAATAAGGACGCTAGGAACACTAATAGCGGAACCCAATTTAAGGACCCCTCATCATCCAAACACGTCCACTTTGTCAATGTTGTCACTATTAAGCCAATCGATAAAAATAGGGAGGAAGATGATAACGATGAAGTTGGAATGAATAGTGAATCGAAGAATGAGGTCAAGGAAGTTGAGGATAATAAGGAAGAGAATGTAGAGGAAGTATAGAAGGTAGAGGAAGTAGAGATTTTAGATAACTACTTTGATAGGTTACCTACCAAGGACGAACGTGCATACCATAGGATTTATTCGATGACCCCGAGACACCATACGTCCTAGGTTCACCAATCATCAAAGCGGGTGATCCCTCTAATAACAATATACCATGCAACATTGGGCATGTGCATGTGTGAAAAGCCTACATCGATCTTATCTCTCCCATAAACATTGACTAGGATCCATTATAATTGGATAATGAATAAGAAACTTGGACCTAGGATATTTTCCAACACGGGTTGGATGAGTAACTTTGTAGGAAGAGTGAAAGGATTGCATGTTCTTGTAGGAAATTTCACGTACGTTACTGACTTTGTGATTGTAGAGGATATTCGTCCGGTAATAGATAGTTGCCTAACTCAAGTAGTGCTTGGAAAGCCATTTGTTGAAGCCTCTAAAATGAACTATAACCCGTCCTTAGGGATAGTTAGGTTCAAGGATGAGACCGATGAGATAGCCTACCAAATGCCATATAAGATAGAGCAATACTGGCTTTTATCAGACCTTGAGAAGGAGCATAAGCAAGCAGTCTACTATAGGAATGATGAGGATAGACCTAGAGGAGTAGACTATGTAATGAAAAAAATACTTGGCTTCTACAAAGAATGCTTGCAACTAGGTCCGGAATACAAAACCAAACCAGAGGATGACCTAGAAACCGTGACCAATGATGAGGTCACGTAATAGACGTGACTTTGAGTCAAGCTACAAGACTCGTTAATAAAGAAAAGCGCTTCTTGGGAGGCAACCCAAGCTTTTTATTTGTTTGCTTGTTTGTTTATTTGTTTTATTTGTATGTGTGTTCTTATTTCTATTGTTTATAATTCATGTTTCAATTAAAATTGTGAAAATACTTATTTTGTTTTTAACTTCGTCTTAATTACATATAAAGGTATTTTACAAAAGATAAGTGTAAGGGAAATCCAAATTTATTTTCAAAGAATGGATTGAACATGAACGATAACAATGAGATATAGACATACATATTAGTACTTGTTTGAGTCAAATGCTTGTATCAAGTCATAATGATATTTTGCAGGAATTCCAGGAATTAAGGTATAGGTTTTTCTAGAAATTTTCCGGAAACTAAACATAAAATTTCTGTCAGATCAATTCTAACGGCGTCAGCAATTAAAGCTTGCCGATGTCAGGTATAAATTTTCTGGAAAATTTTGTAAGTTTTGTTTCTCTGCCGGAATTGTAAAGTTTTGTTAAATCCTTAACTTATAAACTCCAGGAATCTGCAAACATTCATTCCACAAGCATTATATCTTTATTTGCTTTTTAGGATTTTATTTTATATAGATTTTACCGCCGATTTTATGCTAGGTTTTCTTGTTTATTTTCTCGGGTTTAACAGGTTATATTGGACAAGAAAATGTGCATGGATGGTCAAGTCTTTGAGCATCAAGTTTCAAGTTTTTGGCGTTGCTTTAATCTTGAAGTTACATTCTCTTGGAGGAGGATTTAACCATGCTACCGCATTATCCACACCGAACGAATCAGGGGAGTATTTATTTCATTCTTTCATTTTCTTTACTTTTACATCTTTTAATTGAATATTGGGGACAATGTTCAGCTTAAGTGTAAGGGGGGGGGGGGGGGGGGTAAATGAAGATACCTTAGAGAATACCATGACACTTGATTTTTGTTTGTTTAATAGTGAATGTGTAATAAAACTGAGAGAAATATTTGTTAGGGTAATTTTAGCACCAAATTATTAATTTTTTTTTTTTTTTGCAACATGTAGGAGTGAAACTTTTGTCGGGAAATTTCTTAGAGCACTCCATCCGAAATGGAGAGCCAAAGTGACGGTGATTGAAGAATCTAAAGATCTTTCAAGCATGTCACTTGATGAGCTAATTGGAAACCTCAAAGTTAATAAAATGGTAATGGAAAAAGATTCGGAGATAGTCAAAGGGAAGAAAGAAAAAGTTAAGTATATTACCTTGAAAGCTAGAGTTGAATCAAGTATATTACCTTGAAAGCTAGAGTTGAATCAAGTGATGATGAAGAATCTAGTTCGGATAGAGATGATGAAGAATATGCCATGGCCGTTAGAGACTTCAAGAAGTTATTCCGAAAACGAGGAAAGTTTGTAAGGCAACCTAGAGATGAAAAGAAAGCTTTTCGAAAAGATCATGATGACAAGAAAGGAAAGGGCGAAAGAAAGTGTTATAGGTGCGGAGACACAAGTCATCTCATAGGAGAATGTCCAAAACCACCCAAAGGCAAATCTCAAAGAGCCTTCGTAAGTGGTGCGTGGAGTGATAATGAAGATGATGACGAGGAGTCAAAGAATGACGAGATTGCTCTCATAGCTCATGACTCAAATGAGGTACATTCCGACTCATCTTGTTCTTTTATTGATGATGACACGTTACAAAGAGAATATAACAAACTTTGTGAACTAAGCTTAAAAATCATAAACAAAAACAAATTTTTGAAAACTAAAAAGGAATTTTTAAAAAACGAAGTTTATGAATTGAAAGAAAAAGCCAAACATTTAAAAAAAAAAAGTAAAACTATTGATACAATGTGTAAGTTATGTCAAGAGCTTAAACTTGAAATTGAGAAACTTAAAATCACTCAAAATGATCTTATCAAACAAACCACAAAGTATAAAAGATTCGATAAAAGTATTTCTTGTGCGGATGAAATAATGAAACTCCAAAAGTCTCCATTTGATAAAACGGGATTAGGATTTACAGAATCAGGAACATTAAGTGGTATAACGAAACAAGCGGAAAACGTACAAGAAAATAGTAAAACTGCTATAGCAGCCCACGGGTCCGACGGAACCAAAAACAGGGTTCCGCCTGTTGATCAGAAAGGTTCCACGACTCTGCAGCAGAAAAGAAAATTCCGTTATCTACTCGTACTAAATTTGTTAAAGTCACAAGAAAACCTGGCACTAGTTCAACAGAAACAAAACTAAAACCGGCTATTAAAGTAGGAGTAGGACTTGCTAAAAATGAATTTAGAACTAGAACCATTCAACCTAGGCCTAAAACTCCTATTCCCAAACGCCCCTTTCTAAAAAGCAACTACAACACACAACCAAACTATCAACATGATTGGAACCAAAACCTACCTAGACATTACCAAGTTTCAAATTACATGTCTTGGAATCCATATCTACCATTTTCATACATGGATCAAGTTAATGGAATGTTTAACCAAAATGGACCCAAGAGATATTCTGAACCAAATGTTTGAGTGTTCTTTTTAAATAGGTATGCTTGAAAGTAATTTTAGAACCGGATGAATGGATCAAAGATAGCGGTTGCTCTAAACATATGACGGGAAACAAAAACCTCTTTTCAACATATTAAGAATATGATGGAGGTAACATTACTTTTGGTAGAAAGCTTAAAAGCAAAATCATCGGAAAATGTACAATTTCTCATGACTCCCTCTCTATTGATGATGTCGCTCATGTTGACAACCTAGGTTTTAATCTTCTTAGTATAAGTCAACTTTTTCGTAAAAAGTATAATGTCCTTTTTAGTGAAAATGGAAGTAAAATACTAAAATACGGAATAACTATAGCAAAAGGTGTTCTTAAGAGCAACGTATACGTCATGAAAATTGATCCGTCATCTAGAGATAAACTTTGCCTCACCTCATTAGATGATTCATCAACCCTTTGGCATCAAAGTTTAGCTCATGCTAATATGATACTTATTCAATCTCTATCATCTAAGGAATTAGTTAGAAACCTACCCAAGTTGAAATATGACCAACACTTTTGTGATGCTTGCAAAATTGGTAAACAAGTACATAGTAGCCATGAGGCTAAAAACATGGTGTCTGCATCTAGGTGTCTAGAACTTTTGTATATGGATTTGTTCGGTCCACCAGCTATACAAAGTTATGGAGGTAATGATGAGGCGAAAAATGATCCGTTTTTAGGGGGTCATTTAAGCCCGAATCCGAATTTATTTGATCAAATATTGCCCTAAATCGTTCCTTTTGTGATTTTAGGTACTTGGAGAGTGAATTCTGGAAAAGAAGCCATTTTGGACGTTTTTGGAGCATAAAAGTGAAGAAAACGGCAAAGTCTCAATTTTCCATGCTGGAACAGTACATGAAGGCGTCAAGAGTAAACTCATGACGGCGTCAAACCCCAAGAATTAAAATCCGTAGCTCATGACGGCGTCACACAGGGCGTCAGAAGTAGATCAAGGCCGTCCGAGGAAGTATTTGGCGGCGAGATGACGGCGTCACACCTTTGTTCTTGACGTCGTCATCCCTATTTTCCTATATATAGTTTTTTAGTTTTTCACATTAGAGGAGAGAAGTTTTGGAGAAACCCTAAAGACGATTTTGGTGCAACTTTTACAGGTTTTTCAAGGGTTCCAAACCCTTGATACCTTGCATTGTAATTGAGATAAGTGTTCTTCTAATTCAATCAATATGTCTATGTGTTGGTTGTCTATATCTTGTTCTTGTCTCAATTCCATTATGCTAGGCTAGATCTCTTTTGTGTTTGCTTAGATCTAATGAAACCTAGATATTGATTATGTGTTGATTACTTGTTTATTCTTGTCTTGGATGAATGATTTTATATGTTAGGCTTAAGAAAACTGACAGATCTCCAAATGGTAACATGCTTGAACGTCTTAAGAAACATGAACCGAGGCGTACTAGGTCTTTATTGGTTGTATTTAATGCATGAGCCACTGTTTACAATCCCTATAGTTGTGCTGGGCATGGTGTAGGAGGAGATAAGAGCTCATAGAATTGGGGAGTTATGTATGCCACCCCATGAATGGTATTAAGGAATACAATCCGTCATCCATGCAATTATAACAAGTAATTAACATGTAAAAGATATATATGGAGTAGTGAAATCTAAGTAAACACATTTTCTCCAATTACTGCTCACAACTTTAGTATAAATTAGTTTATTTACATTTTTAATATTTTATTTTGATTGCATCTTAGTTTTGGGTTAGTTGAATAGCAACTAATTCCGCCCACTCTTCCAAAACCCAAGATTTTACTTGCTTTCATAAAAAATATAAAAATACAAAAATAATCATCCCTCACCTTTAGAACTAGTAATTAGGCTTTCTAATCCTAGCGACACTATTCCTAAGCTGAACAATCAATCCCCCGGTACTTGTCACTATACTATACTACAACGATCAGGTACACTGCCTGGTGGGGGTTGTAAGCTTCTCGAGATCCCTCGAGAGGTAAAGCCTGTTGCGATTCCCACGCATCAAGTTTTTGGCGCCGCAGCCCGGGGAATAGTTATTGTCTAGGTTAGAATTTTTTTTTATTAGGTCTACTTGCTAGATTCCTTTCTAGTAAGATTTTATTTTTATTTTTTAGGTCTTCTTTAGTCTATCTTATTTCTTTGTGTCTTCGTTCGTAAACCATTTCGATGGATAATAATAACATTGATCGTTCGATTCCTGTTATTCGCGTTTTTCGTCGTAGGATTTTCCAAATGCCCGCCCCACTTCCTTTAGCAGAAAATGAGAACCCACCTAACCTCTCACCCAACCACCACTTTGACAATAATTCTGAGTTAGAAGAGTCTGATCATGATGATGACCATAAGGCTAGTCCTCTTTACTATTCAGACTCCGATGAGGATCTTTATGATGGCGATGTGATTAATGAGGATAGAATGGAAGAAGAAATGAACCCTCTTAGGTATGTCGACCCTAGAACTAGGATTGAGTGCGATAGTTCGTTTAACATGCAATTTTCTTGTAAGATCGGATTTAAAAGCTTTAACGCTTATCTTAACTCATCTCTCCCAATGAACATAATCTCGCGCAATGAATATAATAAAATCATGATAGATGAGTTAGAATACAAAGGAGAAAATATTGTGGCTAGGGCAATACCATTGCATGTGTTTGTAGGAAGTTTGATTTATCTTGTTGAGTTCATGGTTATGGAGAATCTAGGAGAATTTATTGATGATAAATTGACCCAAGTTGTGTTTGGAAGACCTTTCAAACGATTGACTAACCTCGATGAAAAACTCATAGAAGGGTTAATTACATTCTCGGATGGGGATGAAGAATTTGTCTATCAAATGCCCCGCACACACCCTAGGTTCAAGGATTTCTCCATGGAAAGTGTAGTAGGTATCCACCTATAGAAATGCTAAGTGAGAATGATAAGAAAAAAGGGTTTAAGTATACTCATGAAAAAAAATAAAAGATACTATCGCGGATGCTTAGAGCTAGGAGATGAATATAAGAAAGATGAGGCGACTATTAGATGGCTCACACTTGGTTATGTGAGCATAAGCGATACACGGTAACCCATAGCCTTGAGTCTAGCTACAAGACTCGTAAATAAAGAAAAGCGCTTCTTGGGAGGCAACCCATGTTTTGTGTGATTTTCATTTTGTTTGATTGTTATTTGCTTCCGTATGCATGTTTAATTTTTTATTGTTGGTTGATCATGTTTCTCAATTAAAATGTGGAAATACTTTACTTTGTTGTTTAGCCTAGTCTTAACTCCACCTAAAAGTATTTTGGCAAAAGATAAGTGTAAGGGGAAACCCCAAATATGTTTTTAAGAAACAAACCGATCATGATTCTCCACAATATTAAATGAACATGTATATTCGTATTTGTTAGAGTCAAATGCTTGTATTGAGTCATAATGAAGTTTTGCAGGATTTTCCAGGAAGTAGGACCAAGTTTTTCCAGAAATTTTCCGGAAACTTAACATAAGAATTTCTGCAGGTCCATTCTGACGGCGTCAGAGGTTTACTCTTGACGGCGTCAGGAGTTAAAAATCTGGAAATTTTACCGGTTTTGTTTTTCTAACGGAGTCTTATGGTTTTTGTGAATTATTAAGTTTTATAATCTCCAGGAAATCTGCAAACTTCATTCCACAAGCAATATATCTTACTTTGTTTTCTAGGATTTAGTAACTTATATAGGATGCCGCCGATTTTACGCGAGGTTGTCTTGTCTATTTTTGTCAGGTTTTACAGGTTATGTATGACAAGGAGATGATTTATATTCTGGAAGGGAAGCTTTTATTGTTCATTTTCTTGGAGGAAGATTTAACCTGGCCAACCTATTATCCATACCGAGCGAATCAGGGGAGTATTTGATTTCATTCTTTTTACTTTTTAACTTTTACATTCTTTACTTGAACATTGGGGACAATGTTCATCTTAAGTGTAAGGGGAGGGTAAAAAGATGATACATTACATATGCACTTTCGCTTGAGTTTGTCTTGTTTGATAGTAGATGTGTAATAAAACTATGAGAAATACTTGTTAGTGCAATTTTAGCGCCAAATTTAAAAATTTTTACAACATTTAGGAGTGAAACTTTAGCCATAGCAAGCGTCTCATGGATAGGAGATTGTATGACTAGCACATAACCGTATATTCAGAAAAATTTTCCACCCAAATATGTGAGGTTCGCCTTTAGATTTGATAGGAAAAACATTTACTATTAGTGCTTATGAGTGTACCGGTTGCATTTAGATTCTAGAACTTGCGTTAGTGATGCATCCCGAGACCGCTAGTGAGACTACATTCGTGTGGTAGGATTTACTACATGATAAGAGGCATTAGGATCACCCTTTTGTTAAACCCGTATTATAATTACTTGACCATTTAAGTCATATTACTTGACTACTTAAGTCAACTAATTTTTCCCACACCCTTAGCGTTGTACTCATTTTTAGTACACGAAACCCCTAGTACACCCCTCTGAGCCTATCTTTTCGTTTCTAACTTTAAGCATTTTACTTAAAGGAAGAATTTGTTACACCCCACTTAAATGTACACCCAAATCGCCTTAGCCTTCCGTGTATGCGCTCATTTTTAGTGCATTATTGTTATTTGTTAAACCCTAAGTTAACTTTCTAATTGATTACATGGTTGCTAAGTCGAGTCATATCCTTGTACACATTGTTTTGGGACGATTGGGACTCATGGGTAAGTACTTATTTTATGGAGTAATGGGGAAGAACATCATTTATTACCCCCATATGTACGATAATCTTAAAAGTGCTCCAAGTGTTTTGATTTTCTTAATTCGAGTCATTAGAATAGTTTAATGTAAAGTATGTAAAGATTCAAGTGTAAGGGGAATTCTCATCCCCTATGATGTATTATTTTGGATGGTAGGGTAAGAGTGTATGCAAAAAAAACTAAAAAAAAAAAAAAAAAAAAAAAAAATCAAAAAAATTAAGAAAAAGAGAAAAAAATAATAATAAAAAAGGAAAAGAGAAAAAACATACGGACTACCATCCCTTTTCATTCTATGTTCATTTTATGTTTTTGTTATTTTTCATTTATTAGCTTAAGTCGAGTCTAGTCTTGGCTTAGCAACGCCATATTGTACATGTAATTAACTAAGATTGTTAACTCGCCACCAGTAAAACTCCCTTTATCCAACAAAACCGTGTAATTCATATCCCTATACCTAACGTTACAACCCTTTAAAAGACCTCTTTGATAGTTTATCCTAGGTGCTTACGCCATGTGGTGGAGGTTTGATCCTTTCCCAAGCCTATGGTAATCTATTTTGCTATAACAGGTAGTGAGAGATATCTTCCATTTCCATAATGTTATATTACTTTATTACACCCGAGAGATGTGAGTATCTAAACACTATTTGTGAGGTACTAGTGTATGACCTCCGTGCTTGTCTATTGGTCTTTAGTGGAATGATTATTTGTTGTAATTACTTTTACATTAGTGTTAAATGACCCCTAACTTGTCTTTTGAGTAGAATAAAAGCGCATTTGCTTGAGGACAAGCAAATCTCAAGTGTAAGGGTATATGATGAGGCGAAAAATGATCCGTTTTTAGGGGGTCATTTAAGCCCGAATCCGAATTTATTTGATCAAATATTGCCCTAAATCGTTCCTTTTGTGATTTTAGGTACTTGGAGAGTGAGTTCTGGAAAAGAAGCCATTTTGGACGTTTTTGGAGCATAAAAGTGAAGAAAACGGCAAAGTCTCAATTTTCTATGCTGGAACAGTACATGAAGGCGTCAAGAGTAAACTCATGACGGCGTCAAACCCCAAGAATTAAAATCCGTAGCTCATGACGTCGTCACACAGGGCGTCAGAAGTAGATTAAGGTCGTCCGAGGAAGTATTTGGCGGCGAGATGACGGTGTCACACCTTTGTTCTTGACGCCGTCATCCCTATTTTCCTATATATAGTTTTTAGTTTTTCACATTAGAGGAGAGAAGTTTTGGAGAAACCCTAAAGACGATTTTGGTGCAACTTTTACAGGTTTTTCAAGGGTTCCAAACCCTTGATACCTTGCATTGTAAATGAGATAAGTGTTCTTCTAATTCAATCAATATGTCTATGTGTTGGTTGTCTATATCTTGTTCTTGTCTCAATTCCATTATGCTAGGCTAGATCTCTTTTGTGTTTGCTTAGATCTAATGAAACCTAGATATTGATTATGTGTTGATTACTTGTTTATTCTTGTCTTGGATGAATGATTTTATATGTTAGGCTTAAGAAAACTGGCAGATCTCCAAATGGTAACATGCTTGAACGTCTTAAGAAACATGAACCAAGGCGTACTAGGTATTTATTGGTTGTATTTAATGCATGAGCCACTGTTTATAATCCCTATAGTTGTGCTGGGCATGGTGTAGGAGGAGATAAGATCTCACAGAATTGGGGAGTTATGTATGTCACCCCATGAATGGTATTAAGGAATACAATCCGTCATCCATGCAATTATAACAAGTAATTAACGTGTAAAAGATATCTAGGGAGTAGTGAAATCTAAGTAAACACATTTTCTCCAATTACTGCTCACAACTTTAGTATAAATTAGTTTATTTACATTTTTAATATTTTATTTTGATTGCATCTTAGTTTTGGGTTAGTTGAATAGCAACTAATTCCGCCCACTCTTCCAAAACCCGAGATTTTACTTGCTTTCATAAAAAATATAAAAATACAAAAATAATCATCCCTCACCTTTAGAACTAGTAATTAGGCTTTCTAATCCTAGCGACACTATTCCTAAGCTGAACGATCAATCCCCCGGTACTTGTCACTATACTATACTACAACGATCAGGTACACTGCCTGGTGGGGGTTGTAAGCTTCTCGAGATCCCTCGAGAGGTAAAGCCTGTTGCGATTCCCACGCATCAGGTAACTTCTACACTTTGGTTATAGTAGATGATTATTCAAGATATACTTGGACAAATTTTTTGAAAAGTAAAAACAAAGCTTTTGACCAATTTGAAATTCTTAGTAAGAAAATTCAAAACCAATTAGGAACTTGCATTGTGTCAATTAGAACGGACCACGGTCGTGAATTTGACAATGAAATACAATTTGGAAATTTTTGTGATAAAAATAGTATAACACATAACTTTTCGGCACCTTGTACTCCCCAATCTAACGGTGTAGTAGAACGTAAAAACCGGACGCTTCGAGAGATGAGTAGAACAATTCTTAACAAACAAAATGTCCCACAAAAGTTTTGGTGTAATGCCATCGACACATCAACTTACATTCTAAATCGAGTCTTAATTAGACCATTTTTGAATAAAACTCTATATGAATTATGTAGAGGTAAAAAGCCTACGTTAGGATATTTTAGAGCGTTTAGGAGTAAATGCTTTATACTAAACACCAATGTTATCTCACTAAATTTGACCCAAAGTCCTATGAAGGTGTGTTTCTTGGATATTCACAAAATAGTAAAGCTTATATTGTTTTGAACAAAGAAACCTTAAGAGTTGGGGAATCGTTGAATGTAACATTCGACGAAAATCCACCTCCCTCTAATACATCACCTTTGGTAGATGATGACTTAATTGAAAGTCAAGTCATTGAAAATGAAGAAAACATAGATAATGACAAGGAAGATGAGCTATTAAACAAATAATTTGTTAATGTTAAGGAATCTAAAAGTCATCCATTAGATAGTGTCAAAGAAAAAATCAATGAAAGAACCTTAAGATCTAAAGTCCAAAATCAAAGTAATTTCTTTTGTTTTGTGTCTACCATTGAACCAAAGAATATAAATGAAGCTATAAAAGATGAATCATGAGTCATAACTATGCAAGAGGAATTAAACCAATTTGTTAGAAATGATATTTGGACGTTAGTTCCTCATCCTAAGAATCAAACAATAATCAGTTAAAAATGGGTCTTTCGAAATAAAATGGATGAAAATGGTATAGTGTGTAGAAACAAAGGTAGGCTAGTAGCACAAGGGTATAATCAACAAGATGGCATTGACTACGATGAAACTTTTGCTCCGGCTGCTAGGCTCGAGTCTATCAGGATTTTACTTGCTTATGCATGTGTACTTGATTTTAAACTCTTTCAAATGGATGTCAAAAATGCATTTTTAGATGGATTTATTAATGAAGAAGTTTATGTCGCTCAACCTCCGGGTTTCAGCGATATTGAAAATCCTAATCATGTTTATAAACTTAAAAAAGCTTTATACGAACTTAAGCAAGCTCCAAAAGCGTGGTATGATCGACTTAAGATCTTCCTCGTTGACCATAAGTATACAATGGGCTTAGTTGATAATACTCTCTTCACAAAGAAGAAAGATTCGCATATTATCATAGTCCAAATTTATGTTGATGACATCATATTCGGATCAACTTGTCAATAATTATGTGACAATTTCTCAAAAATCATGCATGATGAGTTTGAAATGAGTATGATGGGAGAACTCAACTATTTCCTAGGACTTCAAATTAAACAATTAGAAGATGGGATATTCTTTAACCAATCAAAATACATAAGAGACATGCTTAAGAAATTTGGTCTTGAAGATTTCAAAACCAATCAAAACACCCATGTCCTTGGATACTAAACTCGCCAAGGATGAGGAAAGTGAATCCATAGATAATACTAAATATAGAGAAATAATTGGTAGTCTACTCTATCTCACGGCTAGTAGACCAGACATTATGTTTAGTGTTTGTCTATGTGCTCGTTTTCAAGAAGATCCTAAAACAAACCATCTTGAAGCCATAAAACGATTTTTTTTTGGGTAAAAATATAAAAAATCACGAAATGATCTAGTGGGAAATAAAACAAATACATCAAAGGTACTACACACTTAGGATTATGGTATCCCAAAGGAACGGGAGTAGAAACCATAGTGTATGCCGACTCGGACCATGCCGGTGACTATGTTGATAGAAAAAGCATAAGTGGTATTTGTACTTTTGTTGGACATTGTCTCATATCATGGTTCTCTAAGAAACAAACGACTCTCGCTATCTCACCAACTGAAGCCGAATACGTATCGGCTGGAAAAGCATGTCAACAAACTCTTTAGATGAAACAAGCTCTAGTCAACTATGGAATTCAACTAAATGGCATCTCTATTCTTTGCGACAACAAATGTGCTATCTACCTCAGCAAGAATCCCGTTCAGCATGCTCGTACTAAACATATTGAGATCCGTCATCACTTCCTTCGCGATAATGTTCAAAAAGGAAGCATCTCTATCGAGAAAGTATCCTCCGAAGACAACATTGCCGATATTCTCACGAAACCTCTCAAACGAGAACCATTTAATCTTCTTAGGCTTGGACTAGGACTTATGGAACCTACATTGTAGTTTTGAACGTTAGAATAAAATCATAAAAATCAAAACATATCTTCTTAGTTCTTTTGGTCTGCAGGCTGGCGGAACCTTGCGACAAGGCGGGGGGAACCCTCCTTTTGGTTCCGTCCAGTCCGTCGACCCTGCAGGTTATTTCATTTTTATATATTAAACCAAAAACCCCTTATCCTTTTACCATAACACAAACTCAGTTACTATTCACTCCACAACTTTACCACACATGAAAATTAGGTTTCTCCTTCATTCTCCTTGCTCTCTAATCATCATTGTAAGTAATCTAAACATAATTACACTGCTGATCTTTGTATAGGATTTCTATTTATGCACATTAACTAAAAACTTGGGGGTTATGCATCAACTTTAGAAATCATATAGAGTACTTGATGTAAACAAAATCAATCATGTTTTTCCTTAGTTAGGAATTGCATCTTGTTGGACATTATCATGTTTACAAAACACCCCGTTTCAAATTTTTGCAAAAATACTTCTCACAACTAGGAATTTTTTTTCTTTTCCTTTTTACACTGTTGATACAAAACAAAAACGTTATGTTTTGAGCATCACTTGCATAATGTCTCTTAAATGCTAAAGGAATACATAACTAATATGTATTTTTAGGTACATTCAAACGAAGCTACATTGAATTAGGAGCGTTTGGGTTATCTTTAATTTTGTAACAAAATTTGCATAATAAAACGCTTTGAGCATTAAAATGAGTCAAGATAATCACACCTTCACATTGTTTGCATATAGGCACACAGTAGAACATCTACATTATTATAGTCGTTAACTTTGACTAAAATGCGATATTTATGTTTCTATGATCACAAGGCACCACCGCTCTTCCATATGGAATGCTTTTAACTCGTCTCTATAGATAATTTGCTCCCATTCCTCCAACCGCTTGAGGTCTTCGCCTAGACTACTCTCTCGTGCCACATATCTTTGTTCCATTAAGTGATAAAAGAGTTGCTAAGGCTCAAGGAAACACCCTCATCCTCCTACTTCCTCCTCATCATCATCCATGACTGAAGATTACAGTTTACCCAATTCTAGGCTACCACCTCTTGAGTACCTCCAACAACTCCCAAGGTTACCAAACGAGTCGGAGGAGTTCAAGAAATCAAAGGAGATGTGAAAATGCTTTGGAAGGTACCTCGACAAGCTCAACAAGAAGATTGATCGCCAATGAGAGCGATATTTGGAGTGTTTGACATAACATAACTTTTGAACAATTTGGTCGTTAAACATTGTGTTCTATGGTTTTATATTTTTAGGGATATTTGGTAATGTTTAGAACATGTATGAACTAACAGATATGTTGGTGGACAACATTTGAGGTGTTGTCAAATTTTCAATATTTTCACTAAGTATAGTGAAAATCGCTAGCCCCCCGTCAATCTCTATCGGTAAGAATGTTTCTATATGCATTTTTATCATTTCCCAATCAGATATAGTACTAAGTTTTTGTTTTAGGAGTTTTTAGAAAATTTGAAAAACGTTAAGGCTTTCGAAAATGCCCACTGTTAAGGATTTTTCACTGGTGGATATGGCGGAACCAAATATCGTGTTCCGCCTGTGTATTAGTTTAGTACCGCTAAACTTGGCCCAACGGACTTGGCGGAACCAAATCATGGGTTCCGCCTGTGTTGTCCAATGGTTCCGCCAGTGCCTGCAGTAAGTTTTCTAAATTTTTGAAATTTTGACTTTACCACAACACCAAACTATTCCTTTTAGTTAGAAACACATTTCTTATCAGTAGTTAAGTACATTAGGACCATTTTTAGCTTCTAGAACCAATAGGAAACCACTTCATGCCAAAATTTCAATTTAACCATAACTAACCCAAGGAACCCTTCTGCATAAAGCAAGGAACCCTCATTTTGGTTCCTTGGAATCCGTGGTACTTCGGACCACAAAGATTTGATATGACCACAAAGCATTTAGTGTATATCTTGGTCTTTTTACTCCACCAAATTCCGTTGGATTGACTTCCTATGATTTGACAACCTTCTTAAAACATCCAAATGATTAGAAACCTTCAATTTTGTATGAAAGAACATCAAATCCAAACACTCCTTTCAACATTTCTTCAACTCTATAAATTAGACCATCTTAGACACTTCCAAATCACACCATCACCATCACCATCTCTGATCTTTAGCTTCTAAACCACCATCTTTGACAATGACAAAGTCAAACGACTCTTCCCCACCATCACAACCCATTCGGCAAACCGCCCTGAATAAGTGTCAAACCTTGTTGCTTCAACACCACAATCAACTTAAGCTCATCATCTTCGGATGAATCACCCCTAATCATCTCATCACCAATCAAGGATGAAAATTTTCTCAACCTTGCCACTCCTACACCATCACCAAAACCTCAAAATGTCATCACCACTCCACCACCAACAAAAACACCCATTGATCCAACTCCACCACCGGCTCCAACTCAACCATCAAAATCTCCATCACCACTAAAATCACCAAAGCTTGAACCCATGGAACCTTTTAGCAATCCACCAAAATCACCTCATCCTTTTCTACAAGACTTAGAAGATCTTCCACCTAGATCAACCAATCCACCACCTTTGCCTTCGTTTGGCTCCATTGAGCGAATGGCAAATAAACCACAGGCTTTCTTTGAGCCTAATGAGCCATTTGAACAAGAACAACCACCTCAACAAGAGTCATCACAACCAAAACCGTTGTTGTTTCAACTTATCTACATAGAAATCCATGGTCCTTTGTATGGAGAAACAAACTTCCAACACCATGATCAACCTTCACCACAAGAGTCTCAACCACCATCACAATCCCAATCCCAACACTTTGAGTCTTTATTTCCTTCGTATGAGGAAATCGAGGCTTCGTTGTAGAACAACCCTCCTAACACCCACGAGGAGACCAATGATCGCCTCGACAACTTGTACACCTTCAAAAACATGGTGGACAGACACTTCCATCAAGCAATGGAATTCCAATCTGCCTGGCTGATGCGTGGGAATCGCAACAGGCTTTACCTCTCAAGGGATCTTGAGAAGCTTACAACCCCCACCAGGTAGTGTACCTGATCGTTGTAGTATAGTATAGTGACAAGTACCGGGGGATTGATCGTTCAGCTAGGAATAGTGTCGTTAGGATTGAAATTAATCTAACTAGGTCTAAAGGTGAAGGATGATTCTTTTTGTATTTTTATATTTTATGAAAAACAAGTAAAAATCTCGGGTATTGGAAGAGTGGGCGGAATTAGTTGCTAATCAACTAACCCAAAAGCTACTAATTTAACTAATTAACAAGAAAACTAAACTAAGGTTCTACAAGATAAGTGAAGCATGTCTACCCATGATATGTTACTCCTTGCTAGCTATCCAATCCTACCTATTGAATTGTAACCTTGTTTTAATTGACGGGTTTTATTCCTTAATACCATTCATGGGGTGGCATACATAACTCCCTAATTCTATGAGCTCTTATCTCCTCCTACACCATGCCCATCACAACTATAGGGATTGTAAACAGTGGCTCATGCATTAAATACAACCAATAAAGACCTAGTACGCCTCGGTTCATGTTTCTTAAGACGCTCAAGCATGTTACCATTTGGAGATCTGCCAGTTTTCTTAAGCCTAACATATAAATCATTCAATCAAAACAAGAATCAATAGGAAACAAGGATTATAAACTAAACCAACTAGATCTATTGAAGTTGTCACGCCTTAATTGATGGAGATAGACACAACATCAATAAGAAATCAATGAGATCTAATCAATTATATACAAGTTTCACATAATCATAAGTAGACACAAGGTGAATTAGCAAATCATAATCAAAGAAGGGCAATCAACAAGAATAATGAAAAACATAATTGAGATAGAATCATCAAACCAATATATGATGTTTATGGAGTGATTGAAACCCTCTAAGTTGCTGGAAAAACACCCACCTAAACCCAGGAATCGACTTTAGGGTTTAGGGCTTACAAAAAATGAAGTTATGAAGTTATATTTATAGGCATGTATTCTGCCGGCAAGGCTTGACGGCGTCAGCTCGTACTCTTGACGCCGTCACAACCATTTTTTCACCAAATTGTAGATCTCTTCGTCCTCTTCGCCTGGGCTTTTGAATCACCTCAATCCGAGTTCGTATGCAAAAGTTATGACCAAAACAATATCAGCTATTCCGCGCGCAAGTTTTGACAAGTTAACACGTGACGGCCTTGGGTGACGCCTTCACATTCTCTCTGGGCCGTCACCACTTTTACTCTTGACGCCGTCACCAAAATGCTCTTGACGCCGTCATCAACTACGGATTTTAATTCTTGGGGTTTGACGCCGTCATGAGTTTACTCTTGACGCCTTCATGTACTGTTCCCAGCATGGAAAATTGAGACTTTGCCGTTTTCTTCACTTTTATGCTCGAAAAACGTCCAAAATGGCTTCTTTTCCAGAATTCACTCTCCAAGTACCTAAAATCACAAAAGGAACGATTTAGTGCAATATTTGATCAAATAAATTCGGATTCGGGCTTAAATGACCCCCTAAAAACGGATCATTTTTCGCCTCATCATATATCCCTACACTTGGGATTTGCTTGTCCTCAAGCAAATGAGCTTTTCCACCAATCAAAATACAAGTTAGGGGTCATTTAACACTAATATAAAAGTAATTACAACAAATGATCGTTCCACCTTAGTCAAAACAAGCACGGAAATTATACACTAGCACCTCACATTAAGTATTTGGATACTCTCATCTCTCGGGTGTTGAAAATTTATATGTCATAATTGGAAATGGAGAAATATCACTCTCTACCTGTCATAGCAAATAGATTACCATAGGCTTGGGAAATGATCAAACTTCCACCACTTGGCGTAAGCACATAGGATAGACTATCAAAGAGGTCTTTTAAAGGGTTATAACGTTAGGTGTAGGGGATATGGAAAACACGGTTTTGTTAGATAAACGGATATTTTACTGGTGGCAAGTCAATTGTCTTAGTTAAATACATGTACGATGAGGCGTTGCTAAGCCAAGACTCGACTCAACTTAAACTAACCACAACTCTTTTTGGATTTTCAAGACACTATTTGACTTAAACATAAATAAAAGAAACGGATGGTAGCCCGTATGTTTTTCTCTTTTCTTTTTCTATTTTTTTTTCTTTTTTTATTATTTTTTCGATTTTTTTTTAATTTTTTAATTTTTTTTTCTTTTTTTTTTTTTTTTTTTTTTTTTTTTTTTTTTTTTTTGCATACACTCTTACTCTACCATCCAAAACAATACATCAAAGGGAGCTCGTTTCCTCCCTACACTTGAGCTTTTACATACTTTACAATCAACTATTCTAATGACTCGAATCAAGATAATCAAAACACTTGGAGTACTTTTAAATATTAACGCACATATGGGGGTAATAATTGACATCATCCCCATTATTCCATTACAATAGTACTTTACCCATGAGTCCCAATCGTCCCAAAACAATATGTACAAGATATGACTCGACTTAGCAACCATGTAATCAATTAGACAACTAACAAAGGGTTTAAACAATTAACAATAACGCACTAAAGATGAGTGCATACAAGGAAGGCTAAGGCGATTTGGTTGCACATTTGGGGTGGATTGTAAACAAATTCTTCCTTTAAGTAAAATGCTTAAAGTTAGAAACGAAAAGATAGGCTCGGAGGGGTGTACTAGGGGTATCGTGTACTAAAAATGAGTACAACGCAAAGGTGTAGGAGAATTACTTGACCTATGAAGTCAATGTAATTATATTACAGGTGTAGAATAAGGGTTATCCTAATGCCTCTTATCATGTAGTAAATCCTAACTACACGAATGTAGTCTCACTAGCGGTCTCGGGATGCATCGCTATCACAAGTTCTAGAATCTAAATACTACCGGTACACTCATAAGCACCAACAATGAATGCTTTTTCCTAAAGATCTAAGGGCGAACCTCACATATTTGGGGTTGAGTGGTATGGTTTTTGTGCTAGTCATACAACTCCTATCCATGAGACCCTTATTAAGACTAAAGTTTTACTCCTACATGTTGCAAAAAATTTTAAATTTGGTGCTAAAATTGCCCTGACAAATATTTCTCTCAGTTTTATTACACATTCACTATTAAACAAAACAAAAACCAAGTGGAGTAATAGTTTCTAATATACCCTCCCTACACTTAAACCGAACATTGTCCCCAATGTTCTAGATAAAAGATGTAAAAGTAAATAAATAAGAATGAAAGAAACTAATACTCCCCTGATTCGTTCACCGTGGATAATGTGACAACATGGTTAAATCTACCTCCAAGAAGACGAACGTTGAAAGCTTCCCTCCCGAAATATAAATCATCTTCTTGTCCTGTAATCAACAAACACAAAAACCCAAGCATCAAACCGAACAAAAATCACAACTAGATGTAATTCCAGACTTAAAAATAGAAACAAGACAAAGCAACAAAAGGATAGGATACTTGTGGAATGAATTACAAATAGGAACTCATAAAACATATCCACAATTATTGACACACAAACAAGATAAAATATATGCTAATCATGAATTGTGAAGTTTTCATGTTCGAATTTAGTTCTTTTTAACAAGATATAAATTTCCCTACACTTATCTTTTTTGTAAAATACCTTTATATGCAATTAAGACGAGGTTAAAAACAAAATAAAGCATTTTCACAAATTATTTGAAACATGAAAATTAAACAACTATGATTAAGCATATATGACACAAACAAACAATTAAAATAAAAACATCAAACAATTAAAAACATGGGTTGCCTCCCAAGAAGCGCTTGTTTTTGTTCGAGTCACGAGCCTGACTCTACCCTTATTTAATGAAAATAGGGGAGGTTTTCCCTACACTTAGGATTAAGTGTGGGTGGAAGTAGTGATACACACCCTTAGGGTGGAAATATGCCACGTGAGGTGAAGGGGGTGAGTGAATGGCTTCCTTCATCCTAAAACTACCCGGATAATATAGGTTGATGGGTGGGTCGGTTCCTCTTTTGTCTCCTAGAAATAAATCTAAGGATGGGAAGTTGTGTAAAGGTTGAGGTTCCGGTTCATCAACATTAGGAAATTCCCTAGAACTAGGAGTAAGGTTATCACTACAAGTGTTCAAACCTATATCCTCTAGTGGTGCTTGGTCCAAGGGTTCTACCTCAATTGGGGTTCCTATAGTCTCTTCTAATTCTTCCGGGTAAGTCACGGGCGGTGTATGTGCCTCAAATGATGGTAGGACTTGTGGGGTACTTTGTGGGCTTGGATTGTCCACCTCATCCTCCATTGTACCTAGATTACCTATGTGTTTGTTTTGTACTATGATTTTAGGTGACATCCACGCAGGTATCCCTAAGTAATCATCCCCAGACAAACTTCCTGTTTGCTCCTTCAAACTCGTTATTGATTGATTTGTGATGTTGTTTGTCGGGTTGTCTACTCTATAATAATATTGGGCACAATCTTCTATGGCATCCCATGCTTCTTCAGCATTTAATTCCCTAAGGTCCCCGTTGGCAAAATCGTCAATGTACCTTTGGTTATACGGGTGGACACTATAGTAAAAGATTTGATTTAGGTACCATAGATTGAAACCATGATGAGGGACTATTCGTAGTAAATTTTTAAAACGAGTCCATGCATCATAAATAGGTTCATCTTGATATTGTTTGAACATCAAGATGTCATTAGGAGTGAATGGGTTTCGTGGTCGGTAGTATGGTGGATTCGCGTTCTCCATAGTGGTGAACGGAAGAATCAATGGAAAGGTTTCTACAAACAAATACACAAAGAAAAGATAGACTACGAGAAAGCTAATAAAAAGAAAATAAAAATCTCACTAAAAAGGAATCTAATGAGTAGACCTAATAAAAATCAAATTCAACCTAAACAATAACTATTTCCCCGGGCTGCGGCGCCAAAAACTTGATGCGTGGGAATCGCAACAGGCTTTACCTCTCAAGGGATCTTGAGAAGCTTACAACCCCCACCAGGCAGTGTACCTGATCGTTGTAGTATAGTATAGTGACAAGTACCGGGGGATTGATCGTTCAGCTAGGAATAGTGTCGTTAGGATTGAAATTAATCTAACTAGGTCTAAAGGTGAAGGATGATTCTTTTTGTATTTTTATATTTTATGAAAAACAAGTAAAAATCTCGGGTATTGGAAGAGTGGGCGGAATTAGTTGCTAATCAACTAACCCAAAAGTTACTAATTTAACTAATTAACAAGAAAACTAAACTAAGGTTCTACAAGATAAGTGAAGCATGTCTACCCATGATATGTTACTCCTTGCTAGCTATCCAATCCTACCTATTGAATTGTAACCTTATTTTAATTGACGGGTTGTATTACTTAATACCATTCATGGGGTGGCATACATAACTCCCCAATTCTATGAGCTCTTATCTCCTCCTACACCATGCCCAGCACAACTATAGGGATTGTAAACAGTGGCTCATGCATTAAATACAACCAATAAAGACCTAGTATGCCTCGGTTCATGTTTCTTAAGACGTTCAAGCATGTTACCATTTGGAGATCTGCCAGTTTTCTTAAGCCTAACATATAAATCATTCAATCAAAACAAGAATCAATAGGAAAAAAGGATTATAAACTAAACCAACTAGATCTATTGAAGTTGTCACGTCTTAATTGATGGAGATAGACACAACATCAATAAGAAATCAATGAGATCTAATCAATTATATACAAGTTTCACATAATCATAAGTAGACACAAGGTGAATTAGCAAATCATAATCAAAGAAGGACAATCAACAAGAATAATGAAAAACATAATTGAGATAGAATCATCAAACCAATATATGATGTTTATGGAGTGATTGAAACCCTCTAAGTTGCTGGAAAAACACCCACCTAAACCCAAGAATCGACTTTAGGGTTTAGGGCTTACAAAAAATGAAGTTATGAAGTTATATTTATAGGCATGTATTCTGCCGGCAAGGCTTGACGGCGTCAGCTCGTACTCTTGACGCCATCACAACCATTTTTTCACCAAATTGTAGATCTCTTCGTCCTCTTCGCCTGGGCTTTTGAATCACCTCAATCCGAGTTCGTATGCAAAAGTTATGACCAAAACAATATCAGCTATTCCGCTGACAAGTTAACACGTGACGGCCTTGGGTGACGCCTTCACATTCTCTCTGGGTCGTCACCACTTTTACTCTTGACGCCGTCACCAAAATGCTCTTGACGCCGTCATCAACTACGGATTTTAATTCTTGGGGTTTGACGCCGTCATGAGTTTACTCTTGACGCCTTCATGTACTGTTCCCAGCATGGAAAATTGAGACTTTGCCGTTTTCTTCACTTTTATGCTCGAAAAACGTCCAAAATGGCTTCTTTTCCAGAATTCACTCTCCAAGTACCTAAAATCACAAAAGGAACGATTTAGGGCAATATTTGATCAAATAAATTCGGATTCGGGCTTAAATGACACCCTAAAAACGGATCATTTTTCGCCTCATCACTGGCTCTCATACGTTGTAGCACCAAACACCAACCAACAACAAACGTTCCACCACAACCACCATCGACCAATGATCCCATCCTTCCTAATCCTCGCCACAATTGCTCTTATTGTGAGAGAACGGCCAAGATTAGTGAAAGTATAAAAATCATGCTTCACCAAGTCCAAGATGAAAACCGCTTCATGCTCAAACACATCCTAGAGTATCTCAATGCTCTTAGTCATCCGTCCCATCTTTAGAGCTTTCTTATGAATCACCAATAATTTAAAAATCTCATTAGGACCATAATTGTTTTTCCTTTTATAGATGTAGGATTTTTTATTTTCTAGTTATTTTTCTTTTTTGTATTTTTCTTTTTAGAAGTTGGGCTTTGACTTTTTTATATCTTGTCTTTTACTTTGACTTTTGTCAAAGTAAAATTTTACTTGAAATGGAGTTTTTTCTACTAAATGTTGTGCATTGTTGGTTGTTTATTTCTTTGTGATTGTGTTATGGTGGCTTATGTATCTTTTGGTTGGATGAACTTTACTACATTATATACTTGTCTTTTCCAACAACTAACTCTTTTTTGTAGGATCAAAATCCATGTATCCTTACTTGGGATTCCATTTAGGGGGAGTATTGACCAAGGGAGAGCAATGGCTTAAACCGCATTTCCGCTACGTAACTCTTCTTTTTGTTTCGACAAAAAAGGGGAGAAAATATATTTCACTTCAACTCGTTTTTATTCATTTTTCACCATTAAAATATATTAAAATGAGAATAAAAACAAGTTTAATATAGATTTTTAAGACTCTAACACTATAATTATTGGTTTGCTTAAAAATAAAATTTATGTTTTGTCCTCAACAAAAAGGGGTGATTGTTAATACAAATATTGCCTAAAAACATTATTTATATTTTACGATATTTGCTAAATTTTGTTAACGACAAAGTGTAAACTTTATTTTTAGCAAAACATAAATATAGTTTAAGTCTTTCATATATAAACTTTTATTTCAAAACAAACATCACATTTGCTACATTTACATTTCAGATAAACATTTTACTAGTTTACTTTCATATTAGTAAATATCTAAAAATGGAAACTTTTATTTACATCATGCATTGCATCACTCAAATCTTTCCAAAGATCTTTGTATGATATGACTTGACATATATTTTGTGTGGATTTACACTCCACAATCTTGTAATTGACTTTGGAAGATCTTGAGAATATTTTGGTTAGATTTGAGTTTAATATGGAAAGATTTCTTGGAAGATTTCTGTCAGACACTGGAGGAACCTTTGAAATACAAGGACGGAACCCTTAAAAGGGTTCCGCCAGATCCGTGGCACTGCTTAGCTTTTTCCCTATAAATAGCAAGCCACATCCAATTAATCTTTCACCACTTACAATTATAATTTGCATATACACTCTCATTTCATTCATCTAACTTAATAACATTTCATTTGTGTGAGATTCTTTTGTAGCAAGAAGATCACAAGTTCATACGAAAGTCTACAAGTTTCAACTTGACGTTGCAAGACTTGTTAGCATTTGCATTGTGTAAACTTGTATAGTTTATACATCTCTTTATTGTATTCATTCAGTAGGTTGTGGTTAGTATTTTAGTCCTTAAAATACTTAGAGTGAAGGGAGTGCTTGTACCCGTGTGAAAGAACTCGACATCTAGCTTAGTGTCAGAAATATTGTATAGGCGACGTTAGGTTGGTTCTACCTCGAACTAGAACCCGGTATTTAGCTTTGTATCGGAAAAGTGTAAGCGACGTGTGTAAGGTTTTCTTCACCGGTGAAAGGAGCTTGTTAACTAGTGAAGAAGAACTCTCGAGTTGGATACTCGGGGAGTGGAGTATGGCAAGGAAAAAAGTCCTTGTAGCCGAACCACTATAAACATCCGTGTTGTGGTTTGATCGTTTCTCTCTTTATCTTGCATACTATTTACTGTCTATTAGTTTCAATTGTCGATTACACGTAAAAGTTTCAAAGATAATTAAACGAAAAACCGGAAAACTATTCAACCCCCTTCTAGTTTTTCACAGTAGGTAAAGTTTTTCAAAAATGTTTTCAGGATATCAGTATATAAACTTTAAATAATAATTACATGAGTCATTGTTATAAGCACAATCGCGTATATTTATTAAATAATAATTACATCAGTCGTTATTATAAGTACAATCGCGTATATTTATTTTTATATCATAGTAACTTGTGATTAAAATTTGATATTTATATTATCGTTAATAATAATTTAGCCATGTTTAATATTCAAATCCGTGTACGCATAGATTAAACTTTTAAATAGAATAATATGAGTCCTTATTTAACGTAAATAGTAAAAGAATATTTTAATAGATGAAAGTTTAAAACTAGTATTTATTTTAAAAATATTTTACGTATATTAAAACTAATTTGTATATTTATAAAATTTTGTAAGTTTAATGCATGGAAGTCTCAAGCTAATACTAATACTCATGTAATTGTTGTAAACAAAGTTCATATTATAAAGTATAATGGGTATAAAATGTAAGGGGTTATTTGTTAATTATCTAAAGTTGGGAGTATCCCTCCTGCAACTGTTGATATAGTTTCAATTGATGCAAACCTGCCTCACGGTGATGGTGTTAAAGTTTCCTCTAATGCGGGCAGTAATGACGCTTCACAACCTGAGTCGTTTCAAGAGTATCTTGATGCTAATAAGGTTAATGCTAATGTTCCTCCTAGCAATCCTAATGCTGGGTCGACAGTAACACATGTGTCTCCTTTGAACACTATCAAAAGTAAGCATGATTTTATTGAATTGGTGTTTGGGGTCTCGCTGAAATCATCTTTGGATATTGATTTATTCCTTAAGGAGATTGAAGCCGGCAAATATCCAAAATGGTCTAATTTGGATAGTGCTACTCGTTCACATGTGCATGACGCTATGTATGGATTGTTTGAGGCTTACGAGATTGAAAGGAAGGCTAATGCTACTACTTCTAATTCTGGAGATAGTTTCAAAGTTCCAACGCCCAATGGTGTAAATGTGGATGCCAATCCAAATACTACGGTGAGTGCTTTGGCTATTGATTCAGTTTTTGAAGGAGTTAATGTTTCTATTCCACGTAGAGTGGTCGAAAAGGTTAGTGCACGTCTTGAATACACTCTATATGGTTACTTTATTGGTAATAGAATGACGTTTCCAGTGGTTGAATACTATGTTAGAAATACTTGGGCTAAATATGGTTTGAAAAAGATTATGATGAATGCAAAAGGTTCTTTCTTTTTCAAATTTGATACTCAGGCTGGTTTAGAAGCAGTATTGGAAGATGGCCCTTGGTTGATACGCAAATCACCGATCATTCTCAAGAAATGGTCAATTGATACTAGATTATGTAAGGAAGAGTTGACCCGTATTCCGGTATGGGTTAAATTACATGATGTGCCTATTCAAGTTTTTGAAGATGATGGTATTAGCTTGATTGCTTCATTTCTTGGTAAACCTATTATGCTTGATTCGTACACTAGCTCTATGTGTAAGGATTCTTGGGGTAGAAGTAGTTTTGCTCGGTGCTTAATCGAGGTTTGTTCTGAGGCTGAGCTCGTAGAGGTTATTACTATTGGTGTCCCCTCTCTTATAGGGGATGGGTTTACTAAAGAAACTATCCGAGTCGAGTATGAATGGAGGCCTCCAAGGTGTACTTCATGTAAGATTTTTGGGCATACCCAGGATCATTGTCCTAAAATCGTGGTCAGTCCTCCTGTTGTTTCTACTCCCAGTGTCGCTACTCCTGTAGAGCCTCTTAATGATGGTTTCCAAAAGGTATATCATAAGAAGAATAAGGGTAAAGCCCAGTCTAGTAATGTAAGTCAGGTTGGTATTTCAGTCAAACCGAATCTCAGGTATGAGCCTAAGAAGACTACTAGTGAGCCAAACAAGGCAGCTACTAATAGGAATAATGTGCCTAAATCGTCATATATGTTGAACTCTAAAGGTTTATCCTCTAAGGAAACCGATATAGCTACGTCAAATCCATATGCTGCTTTGGCTACTGATGAAGGCGGTGATGAAGATTTTGTTGAAAACGTGTTTGATGAATTGACTAATTTATTTCCTAACTCTATTACTGATGGTAGTTCATTCACAGCAGCAGTTGGTTAGCTTGTTTTGCTTAGTTCTTATTCTAGGTTCATTTTTTTGATTCTAGAGTTGTTATGAGCTGTTGGCATGTCATAAGCTCTAGGTTTTTTGTCTATCAAGCTGTTTAAGCTTGATGTTAATGTGGTACTTCAACCACATTCCATTTGTACTTAAACGTTTTGGGTTTTAGTATATTTACCAGGGTACAGGATTACTCTTCTTTACCCAAAAAAAAGTTATCAAAAAACATGGAGATTTATAATTTTACACTTAACTCCATACAATATATTTCAAATTCAACCACTAATGTTTTATTAATTACCTCATATTTTTTTAAGTTTTTATTTTCATAAATTTGACACCTATATTTTTATGTGTTTTTTCCTCAATCAAATTTGTTAAATTTGACCAAAATCAATTTAATTTTGACTTTTTATTTACCAATCATATTGCTCGATTTCGCCTATGTGTCAAAATTGAGCTTTCCTATTGGTCCAAAAATTTTTTTTTTTACTAAGATTGATTTTGCAAAATCACTTCAAAATGATGTAATTCCTTTATTATATAAAAGATTTGGATAAGTTTCTTTAATATATTTTTTAAAATAATCACTAGTTTTTGTGTCTATCATTTTCTAAAATGTGACCTCAAGCCATATAACATATGTATCTACTAACACAACGTAAAAAAATCACACTGTAATTGTAATATAAACGTTGACTTTCAATTGATCTTTGGTTAGATCATCACACACATCATCATTGTAAATGGATCATAATCAATCCTCATCGCACTATGTAGTTTACTTAAAACGTTAATGAATCGACAAGAAACAAGAATTATACATTGTGTATATTAAAAGGGACGGCCAAAATGAATAAAAGTATTAATCTTTTATTTAATTTAAAATGAAATGTTTTAGTTAAATGATTTATGTAAACGTGGAAACTCATTAAAACATTCTCCTATATATTGACAAGTTTCCTTAATTAGGTAAAGTATAAGTTTTCAAGATTCTTGAATTTTCAAGAAATGTGATATCAATGTGGAATGTTGAAAAATTGTCAACCTTTTAGCCATGCTAATTGGTAAGGCATACTCAAAAGTAAACTATTGAAAAAGTTAAAAGATAGGATGTAACAAATAAACGAGACTTTTAACACACGCACACATATGAAATGCTCCCATCTACCTCCATTCCTACTACCATAACTTCCACTATCAAATGGATACACATAGGACGTCCCCACCATCGGATGCCACCCCACCGGGCCCCACGACTGCAGAAAACAAACCACAATCGAACGTCATCCTCCACCGAACCCCGACCACCACATAACCACCTAGATGAACCACTAAGCTTTTAGGTATTATTATATTTTTTTTTTCATAGATCCATGTATGTTAATCAAGTTCCGAAGGTTTTTATTAATAGATTTGTACATCTAAGATTATATAACATTTTTGTTACATTTTTTTACAGCCACCATGCCGGCTCCACGTCGCTGCCATCGCTGCCGGATATTGCTGCTACAGTGGCTGTCTCATCGTAAAAGCTCCAAACCGCCGCCGGTTTACTTTTTAAGATTTGAAGGCTTGTTCATAGATCTATGTATTTCTTATGTTTTAAAAAAATGATTTGACTAAAGTTTTTATTTTTGTAGATCTACTTCCGCCGCCGCTGCTTGAGTACGCCACTGATGCGAGATTTGTAGACCTCGAAACGAAGTTTTACAATCCTCCAGGCTGTGTACCTGATCGCTGCAGTGTAGTATAGGTAAATCCGAGGGATTGATCGTTCTCTAGGAGAATAGTGTCGTTAGGTCAAGATGTATCACGAGATAGGTATAGAAGTGACGGATGATTTTTTTTGTATTTTTATAATTTTATGAAAGCAGTAAAAATCTCGGGTTTTGAAAGAGTGAGCGGAATTAGTTGTTAGTCAATTAACCCAAAAACTAATTACAACTTAATTAAACTAATTAAAAAGAAGAAAATACAATTGGTGACTTTATATAATAGGGAAAGGCGTGTTTACTTAGATTTAATTACTCCATAGGTATCTCCTACTGACCTGTTGAATTGTCACGTCCTCGTTTTAGTTGAAGCGTTGTATTCCTTAATATCGTTCGTGGGGAGGTGCCGAAGTCCCCAACTATATGAATCTTAGTCTCCCCTAAAAACCTTAAAGTCAATCAAGTTTTCTAGGATATACAAGCCGCAATTCATGCAACAAATACAATGAGAGAAACAAATAGTGCACTCTACGGTTGCGTTTCTAAGACGTTCAAGCCAGTTACATATAAGAGGTCGGCCAATTTTCTTAGCCTAACGCGAAGCAATCAACTAAACAAAAGACGACAAATCAATAATCAACAACTAGGTTTCACTAAATCTAAGCAAACACAAATAAACTTAAGCTAGCATGTTAGAGAGAAGAAAAGATAAACAATCAATCAAACAACACATAGACATATTAATGATTAAATGAGTAACTTATCTTCAATGAAACATAGGTTTTGAGGGTTAGAAAACCCTTACAAAAGCTACTCAATTCGTCCTTAAACCCTAATCCAAGATGTTACCTATAGATGTCACACTAATAATGAAAAACAAAGGAATATATATATAACAATACAACTCTAACGGCATCAGCTTATGGGTCCTGACGCCGTCAGCTCGCCGTGATTAGGGTTTCGTCTTGTGCAAGTCGCCGTTATGACGACGTCACTTTGTAACTCCTGACGTCGTTACCTTCTGTTTGACGTCGTCCTATTGTAAAGTGTCTGGGCCATCTCTTGTTAAATTAACACGTGACTCTCTTCTTCAATTAACACATAACGCCGTAGGTCGTGGATCACCAAAATTTGTCTGAGGCATCTCTTGTTAAACTTGAACAAAAAATCCAGCATAATCAACAAGTGACGGCGTCATGTTGTAGCCTGTGATGGCGTCACGTTGTAGCCTGTGACGCCGTTAGAGCTCCAGGTCTGACACGTTTTCTTCACTTTTCCTTCCAAATACGTCCAAAAAGTGTCGATTTCCAGATTTCTCGTCTCAAGTACCTAATATGCAAAAAGAAACGATTTAAGACAATATTTGATCATATTAATATGATTTTGGGCTTAAATGACCCCTTAAAAAGGTATCAAATAAATCATTATCAGCCACCATTTTCCCAATCCGCCCAGCCACTACCGGAATCTTCCCAACAGCCATACTTACGTCGCTGCCACCCCTGCCGCCGCCGGCATGCCGAAATATATTGGTCATGTTGGAAATGCATGGTTTGTTTGATAAATTTGTTGGTAATATTTTAGAATATTGTTGTGTAAATTTGCTTATGAATATTGTGTAAATGTTGTAATAATTTAATGGTATATGTTGTTATAGTTTAATTTTTTAGTTATGTTCTTAGATTTGTTGGTAAACTATTTAATTTTGTTGTATGCAAATCTTTTGTTTGGCGAATTATTGTTGTATGCAATTTTGTTTGTCCATATATTAATTATGTTAATTTTGTATATTAGTTGTTAAAATGTAAAACTTTGTTTGAATGTGTAAATTGCTAATAAATTTGCTTTGTAAATTTTTTATATTTTGAAAATTTGGTACACTTTTTGAAACTTGAAACTTTTGAATTTCAATTTTTTGTAAGTTTTTATAAATTCATAAATAATTTGATATCCTTGAATGAAAAGTAAAACTTTTGAATACAAGTACTTCAAAAGATTTGCAAACTTTTGAATATTTTTAAATTTTTTTAGTTTGTCAAGTCTTTTAAAAATGTGTGTTTGACATGAAATAGTATGAAAGAAAATTTTGGATAAGTTTAAACTTTAAAGTAATGTAATAAAGTTACCTCTTTGACTAATTAAGTTGAAATAATGTCCATATATGTTTGAAATCACTATTCAACAACGATATCAATCAATTTTAATTAATGTTAGCATTTAATGATAATGTATTTTTGGGATATCCCTTCTTTAGATGATACATGATTGACTTTTAGATGATATGTATTTCAAATTTGATAATCGGTTGAGAGATTCTTTATTTAATAATAATGTATTTTGTAAATTGATATGCTAATTAAAACTTGTGTAGTAAATATATCATAGTTGCCATATATCAATCTAAGTTAGGCAATGATTTATACATATTATTAAAAAATGTTTTTTCAAACTTTCCACATTTGTTGCCACTATTCTTATTTGTGACATCTTGTAAGTTATTATTTCATAATTGATTTAATGTTTTATTTTAAGTTTCACTAAATGTTTTTATATGTTCTTTGATACATGTTAAGAATTTTTGCTTCAGATGAATTATCGCATATTACAACTGTTTGCAATTACATTTTAATCTTTTCACGTTCTATTATATTTATTATTTTTTTTTGAAAAGCTAAGATTTCATTAACAAACCGCCTCCAAGGAGGAGGCCGAACAAGAACAACACGAATGAACAAAAAAGCCAAATGGCAACCTAAACCAAGACAAAAAACCAAAACTACATTACAATCATTAAGGGAACAAATTATAAAGAGAAATGATCCAGCAGCTCCACGATGTAGGCTTTAGAGAGCAACGGGCAGAAATCCATGTCTTCGAAATTCGTTGAATGAAAGGGAAGATATCTTCATCTTTAGCACTTTGAACCTTATCCAAAGGAGAGTTGAGCACCTTATTCCTCCACTTTCACATTGCCCATACAGTGCATTGAAAAACACCATGGATGACCTTTCTTAGCTGAGGACAACCACGAGAATTTAAAGAGCCCAAAGCTATATCCTTAATAGTGAACGATGGGAAAATAGTTGGGGGAGTTAATTGCCACCAACTCCAAACCTTCCTCCAAATTGCAAGAACCCAAGGGCAATTAATTAAAATGTGATCAATATCTTCTTCCATGTAATTACAAAGGGGACAACAACTCGAAGGGATGTTAATACCGCAGTATAAAAGATCGGAACGGGTAGCCAATCTATTTAAAGATGCCCTCCAAACACAAATATTTACTTCACGTTCTAATTTAGGACGTTATACGAAACACTTACCACAATATCACATATCGTTAATTATTTGTCGCTAGGCGCGGGTGCTCGCCTAATGTAGTATAGATATAGATATATATGAGACAAGATATGACACTAGAATAATGTGACTAGACATCTTTGGTGACATGGAAATGATGACTAGGCATTTTATGGTAACATGGAAACGATGATGTAGAAATGATTATGTGGCACCATCCCTGGTTAAATATGAGAAAAAAAATTGTAACTTGTAAGACTCAAACTCAGGTCTTGACATCCAAACATAAGCGCCCCAACCAATGGAGCAATCCACTAACTGTGATACAAATTGCATTCCCAAATTAATGTTCAACAAATTTTTTTACCATTTCCGTAATTATTCAATGACCATACTTCATGCGTTGACTACTTCAAATTAACTCACATCCGTCATTTCTCATCCTCTTCCCCAACATAATTGAAACCCCTCATTTACTTAATATTTTCCACAATCATCTTCATTATTTAGGGCATTATATTTCGAATTTCAAAATGCATACCGGAAATCACGATTGGTACTTTTAGAACATTTGTTTCTTTTATCTCTTTTTTTCCTTTACCATTTTTGGTACTTTTAGAACATTTAAGATAATGTGCAATTTAAGTGTAGGGAAGGTAAAAAAGGACACCTTAGAAACTAGCCATGCATTTGTTATTTATTTTTTTCTTAAATAAATTGTGTAATAAACCGAAAGAAAGACTTGTAAAGGTGATTTTAGCACAAAATTTAAAATTTTTATGGCACTTACAAGTGATACTTTAGTTTTAACAAAGCGTCTCATGGATAGAATTTATCTATACCATCTATAAAGAGAAAATGGTCAAAGTGAAAAAGTGAAAAACTTAATCTTTGTCAAACTTAAAAATTTAGTCATTTATCTAAGGAAACTTACATTATTTTTGAAAAAACTTAAAAATTCAGTCATCTATCTAAGGATACTTACATTATTTTCGGAAATCATATGAAAAGTTGGAAACTATTAATACATTATTAATACACAAAGAAAACCGGGTTGACCCGGGTTGCTTCAATCCGGGTGGGTTGACCGGTTTAATTTGACCCGTTTTTCGACCGGAACCGTTTCAACCGGTTGAACCGTCCGGGTCAAAACGGGTTTTAAAACATTATGTTTAATCCCCAAATCCTCGAACTTTTATTATTTTGAGTTGTTAACCCACAAACCTTTTTTTATCAATGAAACTATTTGTCGCTATAAAATACCGTTGCTATACATGGGTACCCGTCTAGTATAACTAGTAAAAAACCCTGCCACTCAAATTCCACCCAAAAAATGTAAGGTTGAACTTTAAATATTTAGGAATCATTCACCTTTAATGCTTGTTTTTTCTTTGAAACAAGCATGGGGAATTAACTTTCGTAAAAAATAGTCACAACTCATCGCTCATTTGTCAAACGACCACAAAAAATCAAAATGCTTACCGCTCCTTGGCCAAACAACCACTAAAAATCAAAATGCTCACTGCTTACCGCCTCAAAAAGCTTCACACAGCTCCTCACCAAACATACCCTTAGCCGAGAGCAAAAAGTCAACAGGCACATAATATTATTATATCAATATACTTTCAAAATTTTAATTCATTTATTACAAAACATTGAATCCTTAAAAAAACAAAAAAACCTGTCCCCACCCCCTCCCCTATAGTATATCTCATGTTCTTAACACACATACACTTAAAACCCTGACAAACCCGCTTCTGATAATTCCCTCAGTTCCTGGATTCACATGTCCATAAACCTTTAAAAATATACGTAAATAACAAACATTTTAATTCAAGGGATTGATATCAAATATATCTTTGTGAAATTGTTATCAAAATGCTTCCTGTTATGATACTCTTATTCTTTTGTTTTCATTTTCACAGTTTTCATTCTACACCTGCTAATTATTATGGTAATGAATATTGTTTTTTGATTGATTTTTTTAGGGTTTATTGTTATACATGTGTTCGTGTTGTATATTTGTGGAGATTGTGTTGTGTGTAATTTATATAATTTGTTATTAGGGGGTGTTTGTTTAAGTTTATTTTTGCGCTTACGAGTTATTTGGTTTAGGCTTATGTTTGATACTTATGAGCTTTATATAAGTTTATTATGTCATAATAACAAGCTTATAAGCCCATAAGTTTTTAAAATAAGCCAAAAATAAGGGCAAATGGGCTTATGAAACATAAGCCGAAACCATAAGCTCGTAAGCCTAAAAATAAACTTAAACAAACACCCCCTTAATCACATTGTCTAGAGAAAAAGGAAAAAATGTATGGCTTGAGTTTATACGTTAAAGTGAAACGTGGTGGTTTTACAAATGCGAAACTTGTATGAATTTGTTGAAATCATATTAGGCTGTTTACATTGTTAGGAAATGGTGTTTAGTCAAGAGATGTGTTACAGGGACGTTAAGGTTGAAAGTAATTTATGTGTTATAGAATATCAAAGAGAGGAGGTTTTGTGCTATATTTATGGTACACAGTATGATAAATTTGGAGCGACAAGCGATTTGATGCATTTGAGTAAATGTGTTTATGTTTGTGTACGTAATACTAAATGAAATCAAAAGCTTAATCAGAAGGTTTGTAAGTTTGATGTTTGTAGATAGTGATGTTCACTGTGACGTTTGGAATAACTATTTTCGGTTCGGAAAATGAAGAAGTTACTATAAGTTTGGTATATAGACTGCACTTTGTGGTACATGTTACTACTTTTGCATGTATACATGATAAAACAATAGCATTTATAGCCGGACGTCAAACCAATTTGCATGTATTTTTGTATGCCTGTTTAGTTTTAATGCCTCATATCACTAACCTCTATAGTGCCAAGATAACTTCTTAGACATCTTACTGAGATTTCAAAATCCGAGCGTATAATCAATAAGTACTATACCACATCATGCTGTTTACGCATGTTGGAATGGAAAGTGTGATATCCTCATTTATAGCCGTGTCATATATTTTTACCTAAAGTACGTTGGGAGTTTTGCAAAAGACAGAAAGATTTATATTAAGGTATCAACACAATTATTCGCCAGGATATAGGTCGAATTAGGTAACATTATATGCAGTCAGCAGTTACAATAGGACAGAATAATGCTCTGTGTTTGACATGTAGTTATTCCCATCCTGAGTAACTGAGAGCAGTTACATGACCTGTGTTTTTACTTTGCTGTTAGAAACTCTAAGCAAATGCGTAATTTCTGACATGCTTTCCTAATTCCTATTGAAATTGCATTGCCATTTAGCTGCATGTCATCCATTGCTTCCCGCTCAATTAACGTGCATTGACAAAACCTGATAATCTGATATGTGGTCACATTACCTAAATTCAAGTTTTTGTTTAAACTTATAAAAGCTGAATATGATTTAAGATTGTTGTTTAGTGCTCAAGACTTAAGCGATATTAGTAAGATCCATTGTAAATTACTTCTGTTCCTGCTTCATGGTATCATGGATTAATTTATTGCTATATGAAAGATAGCTCGTATGTGGTTGCTATTAAGCTAAGTAGGAAGAACTCAGCAATATATGATTAAGTTTTGTTAGTAACTACATTTCAGAGTGCGTTGAACTCAATAGCACATACCTTAACCGAACAAAGTGCCATTACCTTTTTTTGTTCTTATAGTTTTTCTATCAATGAATTTGTCGTTTTCTCCGTTTGTTCAACCTTACGGATCATCGTAAACCATTTTAGAGCTTTAGCCTTTTCTCATAAAATTATCTGCCTATAGGTCCTGTTGCTGGTCCGACTGATAGCAGCAAACCACTACATCATCACCGTTACCATCATCGTCATCATCATCATCATCATCATAGGGCAAGAACTCATGCAATATCTCCCTCACCATCCCCAGGTATACAATCTTTTATTCATTTATTAGCCACATGATTAACTTTATATCTCTTTTCTTGTTAATAACTTACAAGAATAGAACAACTATGCAAAAGGAGTAAAACTCTTTCATTGTAGGTGATTTTTTCTTTTATCTTCGCCTCACGTCTGTTCTATTGGTTTTTAAATAAATATCTAATGTCTGACAGGTTGCAGTAAAAAATGTGTGGAACCACTGACTTTGGCTCCTATGGGTTCACCATGTCGTTGTATTATTCCAATGAAAGTCAGGATTCGTTTACAAGTATCCGTGTATGCTGTTTTCCCTTTTGTTAATGAGCTAGAGATTGAGATTGCTGCAGGCACATATCTAACACAAAGTCAAGTGGTTATAGTAGGTGCCAGTGCTGATAGCAAGAATAAGGGAAGAACAGTTGTTGATGTGAACTTATTACCATTGGGAGAACGATTCGATAACTTGACCGCTGAACTCACTTATGACAGATTTTGGCGGAAAAGAATCTCTTTGGATGAAGACTTATTTGGTGATTATGATGTGGTATATGTTATTTATCCAGGTAAGTTGCATATCTCTTTTGAAATCTTTTTTTACCGTTATTATGTAATAGAGGTGGCCGTTACTATTTATTTATATGGAAATCGGTCAATTCGAGTGGTATTAGATTGGTAATGTATCAAAAGTAAGAAGTTAGTGAAAATAAAAAGGGTCAAACGGGTCAAAAATCATTTAACGCGTATGCAAATGCTTACAACACTCTAAATTGTTTTTTACAAAAGAATCTACTTCATATAAAATAGTTTTTGTAGTTATATTTGGTACATCAAATACGTACAAAATGTAATATTGGACCAAGTTACCTGTTTTGACCCAAAACCATTTTCCTACCCGTTTGTCACCTTAATATGCTACCTTATAACCATGTGATTTCTAAACATTATGTATTACAATCAGGGTTTCATACTCCACCAAGTTTCCCTGACAGCGGGACTAACAGTGATGATCATAAGCAATTATTCCCCGTACCTGTAGATTTTGTTAGCAAACGTCAGAAGATGAACCGTATAACAATCTTTGTAATTACTGTGTCCTCAGTAGTACTATTCATTGTTTGCTGTGCGGCAATATTTGTTTTCATAAAGTACACTCAGATCTGTAGTTCATCAAATGCTGTTGGCCCTGATTTTACACTGTCGACTAAAAGGATGTGTGGTAAGTCTGTGTCTTTGTTGGATTTCACTATTTAAAGTAGGACTTAGATATACCTTTTAGTCCATAAATTGGTTCATATTATATAATTAGATTTCTTGCATTTACTCAACAGGAGTGCCACTGTACTAAACCGAGTAACCCACATTTTTATCTCTATAAATTATGTTAACAGGACTTGGAGCACTGTTATCAAGTGATTCAGCAACTTCCACATCGGTATCCGTTATTTCCACCACGCCTTCTACTCTTTCAGTTAAGAAGTTTTCACTAGCGAAGATCGAGAAAGCCACTGAGAAATTCAGCTCAAGAAGAGTTTTGGGTGTAGGAGGTTTTGGATGTGTTTATCACGGGATCATGGAAAATGGATCAGAGGTTGCAGTGAAGTTGCTTCATAGAGATAATAACCAAAATGGAGACGATGAGTTCATTGCAGAAGTTGTGATGTTAAGCCGGTTTCATCACCTTAATCTTGTTAAACTGATTGGTATATGCATGGAAAAGCACACGCGGTGCTTAATCTATGAGCTGGTTCCAAATGGCAGCGTTGAATCTCATTTGCACGGTATACTATTTCTTAGAGGTTTTAAAATGAGTGGGTTAGGTAACGGGTTATAAGGGTAATTTTTGTACACGTCAAAATTAGTGGTTTCTTAAACTTTTTCTAAACTATAAATATGGTTAAAACATTTCAGTTATACAAATATACACTAATAATGTTGAATAAAATGATGAACAAGATTTATGCATTAAATAAACTTTGGGCGGTTTTTGCTCCATTTGACCCATATTGCTTTTAGCTACTTCTGATTACACCTGTTTGGCTCGTGAAAGATAAAACATAAATCAACCAATTCATTAGTAAATGAGCCGAAATTCTCACCACTATGCAAACCTTTCCAAAGTTGCACCAGATTGGCTTCAAGTCGTTTAATCTTACAGTGAATCGTGCAATTAGCTCTTGCTTATGAAATATGAGTAACACGAATAAACTTTTTACCATAATCTATGTCGTCTTAGACACTAAAAACAGCCTCAAACATCATTAATATTTTGGTGTTTCAGGTGCAGATAAGCAAAAGGGACCTCTAGATTGGGATGTTCGGGTAAAGATTGCTCTAGGTGCAGCAAGAGGTTTGGCTTATCTTCATGAAGATTCTAACCCTCCTATAATTCATCGTGATTTTAAGGCTGGCAACGTTTTGCTAGAAGACGACTTTACCCCTAAGGTATCAGATTTCGGGCTGGCAAGGGAAGCTACAGAAGGAAGTCAACATATTTCTACACGAGTCATGGGAACTTTCGGGTATAGTCCTCTAAAAAATGCTGTTAGATCAAGTATTAGTACACATACTATCACAAATAATACGCACCTCGTTTAGAATTTTAGAATTAATAGTAACCAAACACTTCATACAATGAAATATATCAACTGGTGTAGGCTTCATAAGTTCATTTAAGCTAACCATTTGGATTTCTTTAGGCCCTGAGTGAAGCCATAAAAGAATTGAACTCGGTTCATATATCAAAACAAGCCTGTAGACCTGTATTAACTTTTTGATTTTACTACATTGAGCCGTTGGAGATAAACATAACCTGCGTTGACTCATTCCTAAATGGCTAAACAAATGGGTAGAAATTGCTACCCATAGCTAGAAGCTTATCCTTTTGAACTGAGAATTCAGACTTTACACAAATTTGCTAATTTTTAATTGAATCTATCAAATAAATTACATAATCTGGTTTTTCAGTTACGTGGCTCCCGAATACGCCATGACAGGGCATCTACTAGTCAAAAGCGATGTTTACAGTTACGGGGTTGTGCTTTTAGAGCTTCTTTCAGGAAGAAAACCAGTAGACATGTCTCGAGCACCCGGTGAAGAGAACCTTGCCACATGGGCCCGGCCGCTTCTCACAACACAGGAAGGTCTTCACAAATTAATCGACCCAACCTTAGCCGAGACCTGTGACTTCAACGACATGGCAAAAGTAGCTGCAATAGCCTCAATGTGCGTGCACCCCGAGGTAGATCAAAGACCTTTCATGGGGGAAGTGGTACAAGCTTTAAAACTCATTTACTACAAAGACGAAACCACTACTCAACGAGACTCGTCAGCTGTAGAATCTGACATCAAAGGCGATAGTGGCTGGTGGAACACTCGTGGGCCTGACTCGTCACATTTCCTTTATGGTAACTCTTCCTCTCCATTTATTACAATGGATTATAGCTCGGGTTCACTCAACGAGCTTGAAAAGCAACAGTTTTCAGGTTTAAATGTTAATAGTGTTTCGAGGCTTGGAAATAGGTCGGGCCCGCTGATGACAGGTCGGGATAAAATGGAGTTTTACAGATTAAAAGGGAGTATAAGTGAACATGGTGGGTATAGACTCCCTTTGAAGCCTTTTTGGGCTGATGGTTCTTTATAGTAGTCGATTTTTTAACTGTACAAAACCAGAAATTTTGTAAAAACTCAGGTTTTCGTGGTGGATTAATAGGCCGGTTTTCATGTATGAAAGATAGGTCCCTTATTATGGGGAAAGATGGATCAAAATAGAAATGTGGATTATTTTTTGGACAAGAATATCGATACTTTATGGGTTTAGACTTGGTTTTTTATGATCTTAGTTTTTGAATGTTGGTTACTTGTTCTATTCTAGCCGAATGTATAACATTTTCCTTCATGTCCTTTTACAAGACCCATAAAGGCTTATTTATTCAGTTTATATGTCAATGAACGATCTAGTTTATGTTAAGCTAACCCGTTAGATAATATGTAGTTAAAATACATTTATACGTCATTTTAAACTCTCTAGAGTCTAGAGGTATACAAGGTATATACCAAGTGACTTGAATAACACACCAAAACTCGAATCACTTTTACACTGTGTTACCGAGTTTAATTTAGGGAACAACTGAAAGAAAAGAAAAGTAAACCGTGAAGGAACTTGTTTTCAGTTTCTTTTAACAAGGTTTTTTTTTTTTTTTTTTTTTTTTTTTTTTTTTTTCATATGAACCACTTAATGTCAGCAAAATCCTTTAATCCCACTTAATGAAGAGACTCACTATACACTGTGTTCTCAAAAAAAAGAAAAAAAAAAAAGTGAAAGTGAAGTAAAGAAAAAAGAAGTAAAAAAAAGGAGAGTAAGTAAAGTGATGTTTCACCCTAAAAGTGGGGTGAAAGTCTTAAAGCCAAAATCCATCCGCTTTCACTCTATTCCTTTCACTTTCATTCTTAAAAAGAAATTTGAAAACATGAGCCTTTTTACATTTCATCACTTTCACTTTCTTTCACCCCTTTTCATCAACTTGAGAACATAGTGTAACACTATATGAGTCACTTATTTGGGAGGACATTACAATTCATGCCTTATGGATATAGACCAATTAAAGAAAACTAGAAAGGTGCCCGCGCGATGCGGGGGGGGGGGGGGGGGGGATTGTTAGGGTGAAGAGAAAGGAGGTGGGGTGGTGGAAAGTGGTTGTTGAGGTGGTTATAAATTGTTGGGGGTGGTTGTTGAAGTGGTTATAAATTGTAGATGTGATTGTTTCCATAATTAGTAAGTAAAAGTCTGAATTTTTAAGCATTTCTAATTATAGAATAGTCCCAAATACATTATAGAGAAAATACCACCAAAATGTATTAAACTTGTCACCATTTTCAATTCTATGTACTTATCTTTTTTTTTTTTCTAAACAATTACTAAACTCTCTAAAATGGCCTATTGTGTGTACTTGATGGCTGCAGTCTGCCCGATGGCTGCCCTTACACACAATAGACCATTTTAAAGAGTTTAGTAATTGTTTAGAAAAAAAAAAAAGATTAGTACATAGAATTGAAAATGGTGACAAGTTTAATACATTTTGGTGGTATTTTCCCTACATTATATAGTAGTATAGATAGTTGTCCCACATAGAAAAGAAATAATATTAAATGAGTTTGTTGACCCATTCTCTTAGCTAAAAAAAAAAAAGAAACACCGAACCACTTAATTTGGTAAACACCCCCTGAAGACTACCTATGTTCTCAAGTTGATGAAAATGGGTGAAAGAAAATGAAAGTGATAAATGTAAAAATGCTCATGTTCTCAAGTTTCTTTTTAAGAATAAAAGTGAAAAGAATGGAGTGAAAGTGGATGGATTTTGGCTTTAAGACTTTCACCCCACTTTTTGGGTGAAACATCACTTTACTTCCTCTCATTTTCTTTACTTCACTTTCACTTTCTTCTCATTATTATTATTATTATTATTATTTTGAGAACACAGTGAACGTTCCTCCAAAAAATAAGCAGAAATTAGAGGAAACTAAAATATAACATTTTGATTCATCGGTATAATCCATCTACTAAAAAAAAAGGTATAACATTTTAAATGATAGAACTATCTTTAATTTTTAATCTTTAAAAGCTTTAAATATGGGTATACTTGTAAATAGATCAGCTATTTTCATTTATCTTTTTTATTTTTCTACTCAAGAACTCAAAGCCACACTAATGTTTTCTTTTTTTCCCCTTATTTATTTTTCAACTTAAAACACATTTTTTTTTCACTCTCCTCTTTCTTTACTCTCTTTAATCAAAAACTCGAGAACACAACTTTAAGTTTAATTTGTATGATCACGAAGTCCAAGTAATACTATATACTACGCGGAAGTGGATGTGCGAAAATGGGACGGACTTTTCAATTAAAGAACATACGCGTTTCTTCATTCCAATAACCAAAATCATTTTGAAGAGTGGGTTACTTGTGTTTAGCGTTAATCTGGCTAGCTTTGACAGAATACATCGAGGGTAGGCATTTGTGGAAACATGATAGCTAGCAATTTGAATAATGCACCCTCATGGTACCCGCATAACGTGCAATGTGCTTTAGCCATCACAAAGTTCATTTACAGTTTTTACACTATATTATGCCTTAATACTGATCAGAAGTTGTCAAAGATTATAAGCCCTCGTGTTGCTTGACAAATACGTATATAAGATAAAGTTACATTTTATTTAACCATAAATATCAATGTTGGTCATTTGTAACTCATGCAACAATGAGTTTTTCTAGCATTGGGACTCTATTTTCAATCTTTAGAGAAGCTAGGCAACATGTCAAATCACTTAAAACGTTTACTAAGTAGATTAGTCTAACTATAAATGAATCATGTTAGGATTGTCTCTCTAATCTATTTACAAACTCCAACAATTAATTGACACATTCAAATTATTAGTGTTTTGACATTTATACCTTTACATGATAAAAATAAGTAAAAATGATATGAGGGTATAAATGTCAAGACACTCATAATTGAGTGTGTCAATCAATTGTACGAGTGTGCAAATCAACTCTCATTTACAAACAGTCAACTCATTTAACATTAAAATAAAAAAAATTATAAACTATCATCAATTGATCTAGTAATAATGCACCAAACCTCCCGACAAAAAGTACAAGTTCAAAACCCACGAGATGCACATTAAGGGCGGTAACATAACCATATGTCCATGTTAGAGTGCATACAACAAAGTCAAAAATTCGCCATCTATGAATAACCTAAACACAAACATAATCCATTTATCAATTTAAATCTACGACACGCTTAATCAATTTTTAACAAGGTGTAAACTTTTTTGACACAATAAGTTCATATGATAAAGTGGCCATGTTCGGCGATACCTATTCATTAACCCACCAAAAAACTTGTGTCATAATAGTATCTCATATTATGTGAGAAACTCTTTAATCAAATGATTGTGGAACAAGTTCTCCTTGAAACATGTATGATAGATTTGTATATAAATAATGTGTGAGATAGTTAGGAGGCGTTTAGTTGGGGGAAAACACCTATGTTTGTGGAAAACAAGAAAAACAGAGATCACGTTCAAATCAACATTTTCCAACAAAGTGTTTTACAAAACAGAAAATTAACAAGGAAAACTACAAAACAAATTTTAGTTGTTTTCCTTTATAACCCACAACCGTCCTTCCCTTTTTTCAAAATGGAAAATACAAACATCAACTAAACGCGTTTTCTATATTTTCAAGTGTTTTGTAAAAATAAATTTACCATCCAAATTTTTACAAAACAAGAGATAGAGGCTATGTTTGGCAAAATTATCTGTGAGCAGTAGCAGTGAGCTGTTAGCAGTAGTTGTGAGCTGTAGCCTCAGCTCACAGCTTCTTAAAGAAGCATTGAAAAAATGAGTTTTCTTAAAAAATAGCAAAGCTCACTACTATTTTGCCAAACGAACATTAAAACTCAAAAAACTCATTACTCACCACTTATCGCTTCAAAAAGCTCCTCACCAAACATAAAAAAACATAAAACAAGAGAATTTTGAATCCTTAGAATTAGGGGTGTCATTCGGGCTGACCGACCCGAACCCGACCCGACCCAAACCCAACCCGAGCCAATTCGGGTCGGGTCAATTGGGTCAAAAATGATATTCAGGTCAATCGGGTCAACCCGAATTGACCCAAGTTCTAAGCAAGGTCGGGTTCTGGTATGTTTTTTTAGCCTTAACCCGACCCGAACCCGAATAACCCGGGAAAACTAACACTTTACAATGTAAAATACTCGGGTTGATCCTGAACCCGAATTGACCCGACCCGAGTTGACCCGAACCCGAATTGACCCGATCCGAGTTCTAAATAAGGTCGGGTTCAGGTATATTTTTTTGAGGCCTGACCCGAGTTGACCCAAACACGACCGAGTCAATCCGAACGACAGCCCTACTTAGAATTAGAAAGAGAGAGGAAAAAAAAAAAAAAAAACCCTCAAATTGCCACATAGCAAAAACCAGCGTCCGATCACACATGTCATTTCCCCTATCCACACTAACCATAACAACAGACAAAAACAGTTACAGCGCGTGAGACACACGCGCCGCCACACCACACAAATTAAAACAATCAAACAATGACAGCTATATACTCAACCACCACCATGCTCTCAAACTTCATCTCATCTTCTTCTTCTTCACGCTCCATCAGGTAACATCACATTCACATTCTCATTATATAATAATTACTCATAACACTAACAATTTTCAACTGTTTAGGTCAAACATGACGTCATCAGCGTCAAATCAACCTGATAATCCTACCGTAGTACGTATTTATACTTATTTTCACAATTTCACGGTTTATTTATAAACAATTTGATGTTAATTATGGTGTTTGATTGATGCAGCTTGGATTTGGCGGTGTATCGGTTGATTTATTGGCGACGGTTGCTTCGTTTCCGAATCCTGATGATAAGATTAGAAGTACTAGCATGAAGGTATATTTGTTATATACATTCTCTGCGTCGAAAAATCGACGATATGATTTTACTGAGTGTAATGTGTATGTGCACAAGTTTGAGATATGAGTACCGAAGAATCAGACGGTTTAGGAAGTGTATTTTGAGCTGGAGTTGACTTTAAGCTTGTGATTAGATATAGGCGTAAACTTAAAAACAGGACCGAACAGGATGGATACTGATTGTTACTGTTGTTTAGCGTGCCTGAGTATGTAGGTGCCAAAATTCGAGAATATTAGTACCGAAAATTGGACAGTTTAGTAAATGTGATGTGAAGTGGAGTTTAACTTTGAGCTACTGGTTTAAGAGTAATAGGCGTAAAAGTAATAACCGAACTGAAACCGGATAGATGCTAAATTGTACTAGACTGGAAGTGCTTTTTTTCTTTGCTGCAAGTGTGATTAGTAGTGTGCCTGAGTATATACGTGCTGAAAATTTGAGAACATGATCTGATCGTTTAGTAACTGACGTGAACTGGTGTTAACTTTAAGCTAGTGATTTAAGCATAATAGTTTATTAAGATCTAAGCTGGATTGAACTAGACATGTACTGAATTGTACTGGTCTGGAACTGGTTTTATTCCGATAATGAGTAGTGCGCCTGGGTGTATAGGTACCGATATTCGAGGTGACGGTTTAGTAAATATATTATGATCTGGATTTAGGCTTTGAGCTAGTTGTTTACATATAATAGCATAAGATGAAAAACTGGACTGAACTGGATAGATACTACATTGTACTGTATTCAAGCCAGTTTTTTATTTTATTTATTATTATTATTATTATTTTTTTCCTGTAACTGTTACTGAGTAGTGTGCCTGAGTATTAGCCGCCGAATTTTGAGAATATATGTACCGACAAATTGGGCGGTTTAGTGAGTGAATTGTGAACTGGACTTAAACTTTGAGCTGGTGATTTAAGTGTAATAGGCTTAATATAAAAACCGAACGTACTGGGTAGATACTAAATTGCACGAGACTTACATTTTTTCGCTGCAAGTGTTATTATAGTAGCGTGCCTGAGTATATAAGTGCCGTAAATTTGAGAACATGAGCTGATGATTTACTAAATGTAATGTAAACCGGAGTTAAGCTATGATCTAGTGATTTAAGCGTGAAAGGCATGGGCGGAACTATGTAGGGGCAGGGGAGGGTCCCCCCCCCCCCCCCCCCCCCCCCCCCCCCAAATTTGCGGTACCTAGTGCAAATATTATAGGTTTTAGGGGTAATTTAGTTGAGGTTACAAATAAATCTCCAATTCGGCTCTCCCAAAATAATTTCGGCCCCCTTAAAAAAAATGTTCAAGTTCCGCCATTGGTGAAAGGTGTTAAATTAAAACGGAACTGAGCTGGATAGATACTAAATTGTACTGTATCGAAGCTAGTCTTTTTGCTGTAACTGTTAATGAGTAGCATGCCTGAGCATATAGGTGACAAAATTCGAGAATACGGTGATACTATTATTTGTATATTTGTATTGATGATTGAGTGATTACAAAAAACAATGAGACTTAACCCTCATTTATATTACAGTATAAAGTTGGATATTGCTATAAACAAGTTAAAATAAAGTGAATTATTTTTTTAAAGTCATACAATGAATATCTTTTAAGAACTCAACATCAAATGCAAGAAATATACACTTAAAAAGTTATTCATGATCACTTAAGCTCTATGCAATCATGTTGTTTTCTTCTTTTCTTTCATAAACACGGTTTGAGTTTTCATTAGGCAATATATCAACTTATCAAAAAAAAAAAAAAAAAAAAAAAAAAAAACTTTTGTTTCTTACCTTTGAAGAAATGGTTAGGATATTTCATTTTATGTTCCATGTTTTGGTGAAGGGTGGTTTTCTAGTTTGCATCTTTTTGCTTACTACTAGTAATTCATTTCAAATTTGGTTATGGTTGATGCTTTTTTAATCAGTTAATCAAGCTTTAAAGTTTAGTCTCTAATTAAAAGAATGGCTAACTTCCCAGGTTGTCAGATAAGTTTAAGGAACTTTTGTCCATCATATTTGCACTCCATTCCAACTCTATGCATCTTGGTTATAGAAGTTTACTGAAACTATTGAATTTAAAAGTTGCTCTTGGTGTAAAAGTTAACCATAAATCCCTAATCATTCACTAAAATTTGTTTGTAGGTTCAAGGAGGAGGCAATGCAGGAAATGCCCTAACTTGTGCAGCTCGTTTAGGATTAAATGCAAGGCTGATGTCCAAGGTATGCAATATGCACACTAGTTATGACAAAGACCTTACACAAGAACTAGTTATGTGTTCCAAGTTGTGGTTTTATTTCCAGAGTTGCCAGAGAAGTACCTCTGTTGCGTTTGTGTATGCTCATTTTGTGCATTTATCTGAGGAACAATTTCTTTCACATGAGCTAGTATATTAGTTATTTTCTAACCGTTTCAACATATCTTACATATACTGAAGTGTTTACTTCATGCTGATATTGCTTGTCAGATTGCCAATGACGCTCAAGGGAGAGGAGTATTGGAAGAATTACAAGCTGATGGTGTAGATGTCTCCTTTTTTGTGGTAATAAACATGTCTGATATAGAGAATATAATTTTTTTTAGTAAATGTTGTCCCATGTGACATGCTAAGAGTCTAAGACTTGCTAGTTGCCACCTCATTAGTTATAAAAACTTTGATGGTTTGCTGTCCCTGTCATGAAGGCATTCATAATATAGTTTTTATCGCTTTGGGCCAAAGGTCCTGAATACAAGCCAATTTTAGTTTCTGAACAATTTCTTAGTATTTGAGTCTTTAGTCTATGCATAAAAGCACTTGATTACTGGAGTAGTACAACGGTTGCTGTTTTCTACATGTATATTTGTTGATGTGTGTCCCTTTTCACAAGTCCTCCATTGAGGACATTGTTGATGTAACTATATCACTGGCTTTTTTCCAGAATATCCCCTTTCAAATGTACTTTCTATTAAGAAATATACAACATTTAATGAAATTTGGGACGTTGTATTATAAAGGTAAGTGATCAAGCTAGTCCGAGCTTGTATCTTCATCTTTCCTGCTAGGTTCTCCCTAACATTTGTATATACTGATAGAGCTTAGTATGTTTATTTCAATGGATTGTACAAACTCGTTAATTATAGTAGTACAATGCAAGAATTGTTTGGATAATCTTCATTACAAATTTATCAGCTTATCTGTCATTTTGCAGGTTTCTGAAGACGGAAATTCACCATTTACCTATGTTATTGTGGATAATCAAACGTAAGGGTACCTAACTTATGACATCATTCTTTTTTTGTTATTATCCTCTTGCTACATCCATGAAGATACCGACCTAGTGACCAACTATTTACTGCAAAGCTCACTTTGTTTTCAAGTTTCTGAGTGATAGAAAAATAGAAAATAATCTTTCTTTATTTTTCTGTTGAACTTTAAACTTTTTTTGACTATGTTAGCTGAAAGAACTGATGTATTAATTTTTCCTTATATGGGTTGTGCCTCTCTAATACCTTGTTATGCATTCAATCGTCTAGCGCAGTGTATATACTTTTTCCATTTGAAACTTTTGCTGTTTGTGTGACTTAATGACCAGTTTCAGCATTTGTAAGAATATTTGTGCCATGACAGTTCGTATTTTGGTCATATTAATTACTGCTGCTCTTCCAGGAAAACTCGAACTTGCATTCATACTCCAGGGTCGCCTCCTATGATTCCCACTGACCTCAAGAGCTCAACTTTGTTATCTGCATTGGAAGGGGTGAACCTTTGTTATTTTGATGTACGATTGCATGAAACTGCTTTAGTTGTTGCAAATGAGGTAAGTGTTGTGATTTCTTATCTTCTTGATTCTTAAGGCAATAAAATCTTTAACTCATTTAATTCAAAAGGTTAAATTAATATTGTAATGATATTATTTTGTAACCAGAATGAATACATCAAGTATTTATTTAAAAAATAAAATAAAATAAAAAATGAGCGATGTATGTATGACCCATTTATACGGTGTTATCTGTGTGTCAGAATAGGACCTCCTTCCTCTCTTGTTAAGTTTACATTAACTAGCACCATATAGTGCACTGAATAATATATACCAAACTGGATATAAATTTCCTTGTTGTCTGCTACCAGTGCAGGCAAATCGGAGGAGTATACCGATTTTAATTGATGCTGAAAGGATAAGGGAAGGATTGGATGATTTTCTGAATTTATCAGACTACGTTGTGTGCTCTTCGAATCTTCCACAGGCAAGCCGATGTTTCTTCTAAATTATCTGTTTGTAGTTGCCTTCAGACAAACTATTTATCAATTTAAGTTTTCAGTATCCAAAACGAGGAATGTCCAATATTCGGAGGATTTTGATTTTTTTCCGGTGCATATGAAAATCACTAGACAATCTGTTTGATGACAATTTTATTCTTCTTTCATAAGTTTTCAGAGAACTGGAGAAGTCTACTGGTGGTTCCAAACACGATTTAGCAACTGTATATACTTGTAATTCTATGAGAAGGATTGTCACTAAGCATTGACCTATATAAATATGTCTGCTTTGCTGCATAATTTGCATTCCATACAATAGGAACTTACAATTGTATATCCTACAGGCATGGACCGGAGCTCCAACTATACCAAGCGCTCTTGTTTCCATGCTGTTAAAGTTACCAAAGGTCAAGTTTGTCATTGTGACTTTGGGTGCGGATGGCTGCATAATGCTTGAGAGAAATATTGGTGGTTTGTATAGTCAAGATATCACATCTTTCCATTTTTCCATTTTCCCCTTTTATCATTTTCTCTTTTTCCTTTCTTTCTATTTATTGGGTAGCATTCTGTTGATAATGATAACAGATTCTGATATTAAACTTCACTTCCCGCAGACAATGGTCAAGTTGAAGAAATGGATGTAGACAATTTACTTGAGCTATTGAAGCAGAAAATTGACAGTCATAAAACAGCTCCTACATGCGTTTCATCAGTAAGCCCCTTCTTGCACATTGATGTGTGGCTTTGATTTATATGTTTGTAACACTACTTGAATAATCCAAAACTGTGCCAGTAGTTTCAAGGCTCGTTCTTCATTATGAGCTTTAAATACGAATGAAACCTTATTGTATCCTTTAAAATTAATTGTGAGAAGTTATAACATGAGGATTGCTATTGTGACAATGTTGCTACATACTCATTTCCATTATTCAGGACATTACAAGATTGCAAGCCAAGGGAGTCGGGACCGTCTGTGGTAGGCTATTTTTTGGAACAGCTGAGAAGATACCAGGTTCAGAACTAGTGGATACAACAGGTGCTGGAGATGCATTTATAGGGGCTATCTTGTATGGTACGTATGAATCAAATATCTGTTTCTCTTCCGCGAATGGAACCATGTTTTTTCAGTACATGCACGGTGCTCATGCCCTAAACAACAATTGAACATTCAGTGACATGAGATATGGAAGGCATTAACAGGATAATTAGATTTGGCAGGATGGGTGGGTTGGGTAATGGGTCATAACGTGGTCAGGCTATAATAGATCATTTTCGAATATGGGTTAGAACAGGTTATATTGGGCTGGCTCGATACACCTTATTGTTCATTTATTGCTTAATAATAATAATTAATGCATTAGTTCGGACTATAACAATGTAATTAGCAATTAAAATAGTAATCCAAGTTTTTGAATAGTATGATTTAGGGATCATATGAAATAAGATAAGACTCTGGGCGACTTGGCTATATTTTTTGACATATTTAAGATAAACACAACCAAAAGTAACCCCATAAGCAAACCAGTCAAAATTGCCACATCTAGATCTCGGATTGACTCATCGATATTTCGTTATGCATTTTGGTTATTGAAGTAATTAACCGGCCAAATTAACAACTTTTGATCTGTTTTGTTTGTAGCTATCTGCACGAACAAGCCACCTGAACAGATGTTACCCTTTGCAGCTCAAGTGGTTAGTATACAAATTCTTCTATCTAACAGAATCGCAATAACTTTCATCTTGAAATGAGCAAATTACATCTGAACTTACATATTTGTTTTGTCATCATTATAGTATTTGTGTCCATAGATTCAGTTGTTAAAACAATCCCACCAGGATTTATTTGGATGTGCGGTTCTAAATTGACGCACCGTGATAAAGAAACAATAATCGATTTCCTTGCAACAGCTATTCACTGATTACTTTAAATATTCTGGTCCTAAAAATCAAAATCAAAATCAAATCAGTTTTGCTGAACGCCTGACACATTTGAACACATCCTATACTAGATGCGGAAATGAAATGTTTTCTATAATGGACGGAAGAATTTTATTGAAGCTTTTCATTTCGGAAACTGGGGCCTAAATTCATTGTTTATCTATATCACAGGCAGCTATCAGTTGTCGAGATTTGGGAGCTCGGACAGGTCTTCCACATATCTCTGATCCTCGGTTGATGCCTTTTTTAGGTTAGAGGCCCCTTACGACTCCAACAATGGTGTTGCTAGTCGGGTAAGAAAAGTGGGGCCTGGCTTTCGGATTTGGCTTTTCTTTCTTGTTTACTTCATGGGATTTTTTTGGACCGATCTTTTACTCCTTGTTCCTTTATGATTTCATCTGCTATGTTACTTATCTTAGAGACAAATTTTATAACTTATGAAATATGAAAAGAAAGTGTTGTTAAAAGCCTAAAAGGTCTAAAATCAAATTATCTAGAGGACCTCTAATTATAAGTTTATAACTATCACGATGGTGTTTCTGTCTGGAAAATTAGTGTGTTGGCATTTTGTATACGGTCTTTCGTAGTTGTTTCCTTCATTGGATTTATTTATTTATTTATTTTTATTTATTTTAGAACGGCACCGCACTTGAAATCTGACCCCATCCAAACGGGCAGGCCTCGGGACCCGAACCACTAGGAGAGACCCGCGAAGGGAAACCACTAGAACTCACGGCTTCGAACTAGGAAGAAAACATGGATTGTTTGTCTCTTGCGAAACTTGGAACCTGGGTAAAACCTCCCTCAAGCTCTAGAAGGAGCTCAGGTGGCCAACTGAGCTAAGCCAGTTGGTTATCATTGGACTTCTTTTGACAACTCTCGCAGTTGGCAATGTTGTTCTTAGACGCTTATCTCATCTTTCATCACCGTATAAGACCGATACACTCTCAGCTAAGGATGGGGGTTGTCTAGTTTATCGACTAAGACTGTCCTTAACTTATGAGTGCATCTTTTTGTAATGCATAACGCTAGAAAGTAACCGGCGTAAAATTTAGGCTCCTCTCACTTTTATGTAACAAAAATGACACTGATTGTTTTGTATACTTTTCTTTCATAATATAATTACAGGTGTTTGAAACTAGGGTAAATTGCAAAAATGGTCCTTAACGTTCCACAAAATTGCAAAAACGGGACCGAGACAAAAAGTAGCGCAAAAAAGCCACCCACGTTCCACATTTTCGCAAAATCGCCACTGAGAGCCATTTTCCGTTAATTTTCCCGTTAAGTGCCACGTAGTTGAGGGTAGTATCGTCATTTCACGGTTCCCGCCTAAAACAATATTAGACCCACCGAACAAGCACATTAATCCCCTGATCCAAACACTCCCTTGCCCAAAGTCAATCGCATTTTTTGCCCTAAAGTTTCCAATTACGATTTTCGTACCGGGGAAAATTGAAGAAGATGGTTAGTTTATTTGGGAAAAACCGTGAACGATCGTCTCCGATCCCTAATCTTCAGCAACTTTACGGTATGTTTTGGGCATTGTTAATTGTATCGATTTTTTTTATCTACAGTGATATGTGATTGTAATGAACAGTACGAATAGGATGTGGATTATACATTAAGTTGATTTTTCATGTTGTTAGTGTGTGTGTTGATGTTTATTGTTTGCATACAGCATCAAAGCCGACCTACTTCACTCTGAAAGTAACCCACGGTGGAAAATTTACGCCACTACCAGGAAGGATGTATGTTGATCCAGTTATTTCGTGGTATGATTGTGTGGATTATGACTTGTTTAGCTTTTACGCCTTTGAAGAGTTGGTAGCTGACATAGGTGTGAAAGGTGGGGTTGCAGGCTATTATTATAGGATACCAGGCGAGACGTTGGATGTTGGGTTGTACCCGTTGGAGAGGGATGAGGATGTGATGGATATGTTGGATTTGATTCCAACGCATAGAGAGATTGAGTGGTATGTTGAGATGAAACGCAGAAGACCCAAAAGAGGACGAAAATGTAAAATAACGGATGAAGTACGGGTGGAGCCTTCAAATGATCCTACCATCGATCCAGAACAAGCTGAGACTTCAATTGATGGTACCAATGGTCAATCACCTGTGCCTATGATTGCTGGTCAAGAACAACAAGCTGAAGATAATGTTGGTGTGGGAGACGATTTGATTACAGACACTCCTTCTGCGCAACCACATGTAAGCCGAGTTGTTGGTGACACAGACACTCATGCTGCGCAACAACCTGTAAGCGGCGTTGATGGCCCATAACAAGTTGAGCAACAATCTCAACATACAGATGAGGACTTGTACCAGTTTGCCAGTCCTGGAGATAATGTTGGTGTGGGAGACGACTTGATTACAGACATGGTTGCAGAACTTGACCAGAGTGAGGATGTGGTTTTAGAGCTCAACAAAAACTATGTTGATTTAGAAGAAGTAGTGGAAAGGGATGATGTGGAAAGGGATAATGTTGAAATCGATGATGTTGAAAGGGATGATGTGGGCACCTCAACACAGCAGGTAAACGAGAAAGAACATGTTGTACATGTGTCTGAGTTTGAAGATGAAGAGGATGATGTGACAGCCCCTATTGAGCCACAAGTGGAAATGACGGACTTTAAGTTTGATTTTGATCCCCACTTTGAGAATGTAGCAAAGTTAGCTGATGAGTGTATGGCGGATTATACGGATCATGATAGTGGCTATAACTTTGATGATGATTTTCATAGTGATGAAGAAGGCAATAATAACAAATTTGTCAACCTACGCAAGATAAGGTTAAAAGAAATAAGGAAGGAGTATGAGGGTAGGGCGAATGTCAAGAAGGGAGAGTTTTTTGTAACAGAAACATTTAAACACCCCAAGGAAATCAAATATAAGCTCAGAATCTATGCGTTGGAGTCCCGAAGAGATATTAGGATTGAAAAGTGTGACCAAGAAAGGATTCGAGCGATGTGTAGAGGGACTGTTGTGGGTTATGGCAGAAATGATACAGGAAGTTGTCAACCATCAGCTTCTTCTTCGCAGTCAAAGGGCAAATTTGCAAGTACCAAAACCTACAAAAAAAAGAGCAAGGCCATGTGCGAATGGTCCCTACATGTGTCAAAAGTGGGTGATGAAAGGAGTTGGAGTGTCAAAACATTAAATGATGAACATAAATGCCTACAAACAGGAAAAATTAAATTGTTGACTGCACGATTCCTTTCATCCGAGGTTGCTAAAATTCTTGTTAGGGACCGCACAGCGCCGACAGCTGCAATAGCAATGGAAATAAATAAAAAATTGCAGCTTGATGTCCCGACCACAAAGATATCAAGAGCAAGGGAATTTGCTCAGAAACAAATTGACGGCGACCATGAAGAACAATATGCCAGTCTTAGGGATTACGTTTTGGAATTGAAGAATAGAAACCCAGATACAACTGTGAAGATTCAAGTTGAAGCAAACCCTGATTCAAGTGTTTCTTCAAGGGTTTTCAGACGGATCTATGTTTGTATTGGTGCATTGAAAAAAGGTTACAAAGCAGGCAGAAGGGACATACTAGGGCTGGATGGGGCGTTTATCAAAGGACATCACACTGGTCAAGTCTTAACTGCTGTTGGTGTCGATAGCAATAATGGCCTCTATCCAGTTGCTTATGCAGTGGTTGAAACTGAGTCCAAGAGTTCATGGTTATGGTTCCTTAGCAATCTTGGAGATGACCTTGATTTGCAACCAAATTCAAACTTCACCTTTATATCCGACAGACAAAAGGTATAAACATTGTGTAAATTCAGTTACTTGATTTCCAATCCAATTCAATCCTCATTACCATAGTAAGTTTTGTACCAATCTACAGGGAATATTACCAGCCATTGCAGAACTGTTTCCTGCTGCTGAACATCGCTTCTGTGTGCGACACATATATGACAACATGAAGCAGTTATTTAAGGGGGAGAGCATCAAGGAGCTTGTTTGGAGGTGTGCTAGAGCATCAACAATCCCTGAGTTTAATAGAGAAATGGAAGAGCTAAAATCAATCGACTCTAAAGCTTATGACTGGTTAAGGAAGATACCAGCATCATCATGGTCAAGGTCACATTTTTCAGGTACACTATAAACATATTATGACTTTCATCTGTACTATTAATAATATTGAAAATGATTTTGATATTATGACTGTCATCTGTAATGTTAATAAGATTAAAAGTGATGTTGATATTATGACTGTCATCTGTAATATTAATAAGATTAAAAGTGATGTTGATATTAATATATTGGTTACAGGGAGAGCTAAATGTGACATCCTTCTTAACAACTTATGTGAATCGTTCAATACAAGTTAGTGGGCGGCATAGATCAACCAATCATTGGTTGTTTGGAGTACATCAGGCAGTATCTTGTGAAGAGAAGTGTTAGTGTGCAGCATGTAATAGACAGATGTGAAGGTCTCTTAACCCCAACATCAACTAAAATTTTAGAAACCATCAAGGAGGAAGCAAATGAGTATAAGGTTTTATGGAGTGGGGGGGATACATACCAGTGTGCGGGAGGTTGGGGTGACCAATGTGTTGTGAATATGCCGAAAATGGAATGCACATGTAGGAGATGGGAACTCACTGGTATTCCACGTAAGCATGTTGTTGCGGAACGACATGGTTAAACACAGCAAGGAATCAACTGACAACATGGTTGTGATCCCAGAGGATTATGTGCACCAATGCTATTGGTTAACCATATGGAGGGCGATGTATCAACACAAGATTGAAGGAATTGCTGGTCGACACTTTTGGCCCAATTGCCCTATCCCTAGTGAACTAAAGCCACCTCACTACCATGTTCCAATTGGGAGACCACGGAAGAAGAGAAGAGTGTCAAGGGATGAGATTGCTGAACAGGTTATGAAAAAATCAATGGTCAAGAATGGGAAGCTGTCAAAAAGGGGCAAGACTGTCAAATGTGGTGCATGTGGTGGGCAGGGTCATAATAAGAGAGCTTGTACGGGACGAAGAGGCAACCAAGGGACAAAAAGAAGGGAAGGAGTACCAGATGAGGTACTAGAAAGATCAAGTCAGCCAGTGGGATCTTCTGCAACAGAGGTGGGAGTAGGGCCAAGTCAGCCAGTTGGAACACAAGCAAGTGAGGTAGCAGGAGGGCCAAGTCATCAAGTTGGAACACAAGCAAGTCATGTATCACAATCTACTGGGAATGGTGGAGGTCAAAGGAAGAGTAGGATTAAGAGAAAAGCCAAAATCGCCAAGTGAGTCAACACAATTGTGATGGTGCAATAACCTTTGGTTGGTTATTTGTTTATGTGTTTTAACACAATGAGTGTATGGATTGTGTAACTGAGTTTCTGTCTTCTAGACAATAATTTTTACGTGATTTGTTTTTTAGACTTGATTAATCAGGAATGGTATTTGTTTTCATTTTGGTTTACCATCATTATTTGCTGCATAATGCTGTGCACAATTTGTGGTTTGCCATCAGCATATACTTATTTGTTGTATTATGTTGTGCACAATTTGAAGTTTGCCATCATCATATACTTACGTATATTGAATGAACCAACATGCCCACTACATAAGTATACCGAATGACCCAAACTTGTTTTGACTTTTTGTAAGTCAAAGTTGATAAGGAACCAGAAACCAAGTTTACTGCATATTGATTCTGTAATATTGACTCCATTTGTCTTCTTATAAAAACAAGGACAACCAAAACAACGATGATCCCACTATACTGCTAAAATCAAACACTTTTTATTAACATGAAGGTCAATACAAACCAGGGATGACCTTATACCCTGTGATGATACAACCCAGAAAGATGTCAACACACCTAAAGCAACTTAATGGCAATGAAAAAAAAGAGCCAACTAAAAATAAGAAACTTGTTGAGCTTCTTAATCCGCTGATCCTTCTCCCTCATCAACCTCACCTGCTCCTCCAACTCTTCTTCAAGCTCGTTCCCCGCCCTCAACAGGCCAGGAATCACAGCAACTGCTCGGCAACACATTGGAGGATCCGTCCATCCAATAAACCCACATGAAGGACAACAGTAGAATCGTCGTCCTGGGTTCCTGTTTGTCCAGCTTGTTTTGATTGTTGCTTGTTTCCCACAGTCACAGATCACGATCATATTTTTTGCCGGATTTCGGAAAGTGTGAAACTTTGATGTGCTGCAACGTTCATATTTAACTGGGAGTGGATATTGTACCGTTTGTAAAAAAAGCAAACAATCGCTTGCAAATTTAGTCCCTCAAGCTACAGTGTCACTAGCTTAGTACCCGATGAACAGTAAAATGACGATACTACCCTCAAATACGTGGCACTTAACGGGAAAATTAACGAAAAAGGGCTCTCAGTGGCGATTTTGCGAAAATGTGGAACGTGGGTGGCTTTTTTGCGCTACTTTTTTTGTCTCGGTCCCGTTTTTGCAATTTTGTGGAACGTTAAGGACCATTTTTGCAATTTACCCTTGAAACTATATGTATATAAATTTCATAATAAAGTATGGAAATAAAGTTTGACAATGTTGAAAAACAAAGACACGATATCATTTTTATTGTTGGTTGACAAAAAATAACTTTTTAAAAGATAAGCGACAAATCTGTCATTTTGCATATCCCTTTTCAAAACAAAAAGGAATTATTAAAAAAAAAAAAAAAAAAAAAAAAAAAAAAAAAAAAAAAAAACTTATTTTTCTAGCAAACCAATCAGTTTTTAATTTTTTGGTTTCTTAATTACGTTCTTCAGAACATGTGTCCTTGATCAAGACCATATAAATATTTTATTATTTATTTATTTATTTATTTTTTGAACACAAGACCATATAACTTTAACCATTATTATACATTGCACTTTTTCTATTCTCTCTCGCTCGCACATTTGCACTTGCCGGAGGTCTCCCGAAAAGCAGTTTCTTTACTCTCAACTTTATCCTGTGGTAGGGGTAGAATCTATCTACATTCTACCTCCCCACACATCGAGTTTAATAGTATATAACTTCTTTCACTAGAAGATTAATGGATAATAAAGACGAGATATAGAGCTTGATAGGAGACTAATGCTTAGAGAAACACATATGATGTATGTGTTGTTTTGAATGGAGACTCATGCTTACAAAAACATATGATGCATTTCTCGAGATAACACAAAAGGAAAGATGAGTGATTCGTTGGACGTTACAAGTAGAATGTGCAAAAAGGAAGGATGGCTTTGGAGTTTACAAAGGGGATCTTTCACATTATGAAGGTTATTAAGTTAGTGATGTAACAATTGTAATGAATCGACATCAAATTGAATGAAGTCTATATTGGATTGAAAGAGCTTATTCTAAATGAATCTTTTTTGAAGCAGGTATACGTTTTTTCTCATTGCATCGTTGATTTATTGCTTCTTGGGCTAGGTAACCAATCGGAAATGATCTGATCAACCAAAACAGATCCTCGCTGTTTTTGCATAATTCAGATCTTGGGTTTACACCCACAAAATCTACATAAACTTCAGGTATGATTTTCAGTTCCTTCAAACCCTTTTCCTAAAAATAACTGGAAGAATTTCAAACCCTTAAACCCACAAATCATCTAAATTTAACCACTTCCAACTCCCTAAATTTCAATTCCTTCAAAACCTTCTTCCAAAATCACCAATTCATCACTTCCCCTAATTCAATTTTTCAAAATAACACCCTCAAAAACCTTCAATTAACACCCAAAATTAAACCCCTTCCAGTTACTAAACTTCAATTCCTTCAAAACCCACATTCAAAATCTCAAATCCATCATTTCCCCCAACTCAATTTTCAAACAAAGATTTCTGGGTTTTGAAATTCAACCTGTTTCATAAGTTTTGGAGTTGCCTTTTTTTTTTTATCGACGTTCCGGTTTGCTATGGCTGTTTCTAATGGTAGCGGTTTCTGGCCTTGTCCTTTCCAACGGTTTCATTGTTGCCCCGATGGTTTGGTGGGGGCTAAGGGATTCCCAAGGTTAGTGGCACATATCAAGAGGCATCATTTGGGCACAGACGAGAGGAGGGATACTTTGAGATGTGCAATTGCTGACGATCCTAATCTTTTTACCTCTGTTTGTGAAGATTTGAGGGTGGCTGAACAATGGTTTTGTGGTGAGTGTAATTGCCTTCATGCCTTCAGTCGGTCGTGCCATCATGAGGATAAGGTTATTCGTTTTGTGCCGGGTGAGGGAGATGGAGAGGGTTTTATTCTGGGCATCACCAGACCCGATGGTGAAAACGTTGATACCCCGACGGGAGAGGTGGGTGTAGATGTTGCTTTACTTGACCGTGTTTTCTCTCTCCCTATCAAGACTGTTAAGAGTATCCCCCTTAGCTGCCGTATGGCGTTTGCCCAAGCCTTAACTGCAGCTTTAGACAAGGTGGTTGATATGCCTGCTTCTGTTGAGGCATGGGTTCGACTTTTGATATTACCACGTTGCACCTTGCGGGTGTTCAAGCCTGTCGGTCGCCAGGACAAGAGGTCGGGCAATAGGAAGTCGGGCCAATGCCTTAGTATCCAGCGGTCTTTGGCTCAGTGGGGTGATCGGGAGGGTTTTGCCACTCTTGTCCAGTCGTTGTTTGATCAACCCGTGAGGGTGGCCCCGGATGGTAGCAAAAAGGGCACTGGGAACGATGACGAGTGTGTGGTGGCTAATGTAAAACAATGTTTACGTAAGGTTGCGGATGGTCATTTCACTGCAGCGGTTAAGGTTTTGTGCTCTTCGGGGGTTGCACCCCTCAATAAGAATACTTTGGAGGCTTTAGTGGCTAAGCACCCCTGTAACCCCCTCCTTCCATGCCTGCCTCCTTTCCTTCTGAGCCTCCTCTTGTGGTGGAGTTAGATTGTGTGCTCGGGTGTATTAAATCGTTCCCCAAAGGGACCTCTTGCGGGAGAGACGGTTTGAGGGCCCAACACCTTTTAGATGCCTTCTGTGGGGAGGGGTCTGTGATTGCTGATAGCCTGCTTAGGGCTACTTCAGCTATGGTTAATTTGTACTTGGGGGGGAGGTGCCCGAGGAGTTTGGCAGAGTTTGTTGCTTCTGCTCCTCTTACGCCTCTTCTCAAACTTGATAATGGGATTAGGCCTATCATTGTTGGGTCGATTTAGAGGAGGGTGATCTCCAAGTTGGCTATGAAGGGTGTTGGGAAGGAGATGGCTAAATATCTTGGCGATTTTCAGTTTGGGGTTGGGATTCTGAATGGGGCTGAGGCTGTTCTTCATAGTGCGAACAGGTTCCTTAGTGAGTACCACCAAGATGGGTCTTTGGCTATGCTTACTGTCGATTTTTCGAACGCCTTTAACTTGGTTGATAGGACTGCTCTCCTGTATGAGGTGAGGAAATGGTGTCCATCCATTTCTACGTGGGTCGATTTTTTATATGGTCAACCGGCTAGATTATATGTGGGTGATGATTATATTTGGTCTTCCACTGGCGTTTAGCAGGGGGACCCCTTGGGGCCCCTCCTTTTTGCCCTTGTTCTACACCCCCTGGTTCACCGAATTAGAGATCGTTGCAAACTTTTATTCCACGCCTGGTGCCTAGATGACGGGACGATTATTGGAGATGCCACCCAAGTGGCCAATGCTTTAGATATCATTGGAGCTGAGGGTCCTTCCTTAGGCCTTCAACTTAACATAAAAAAAACTGAAGTTTTCTGGCCAACCTGCAATGGTGTGATGGTACGGGAGGGCCTATTCCCTCGGGGGATTGGGAGGCTGGTGCTGGGTGTGAAACTCCTCGGGGGTGCTGTTAGTCAAGATGCGGAGTTTATTAGTAGTATGGCTCTTAAAAGAGCAACCTGTGCAGTCAAGTTGATGAGTTGCCTTAAACGCTTGCGGGACCCTCAGAGCGAGCTCCTCTTGCTTCGTTCCTGTATGGGTGTTGCTAAATTACTGTTTGGTCTCCGAACGTGTCAACCTTCTTTGGTCGGGGAAGCTGTCTCTGTTTTTGACAAGGGGCTACGGGGAGCATTAGAGGATATTGTTGTGTGTGGGGGCGCCTTTTTTGGGGATTAACAGTGGAGGTTGGCTTCACTTCCGACCCGGTTCGGAGGCTTAGGGATTTGTACGGCCGAGGATGCCTCTTCGTATGCTTTCGTGGCTTCAAGGGCCCAATCTTGGAGTTTGCAAGACCATATACTCCGAGAATGTTGTGGGGATGTATTAGACTCAGATTACAGGAGTGCGTTGGACCTTTTGCATTGTTCTCTTCCTGATCTTGACCTTGGCGGTTTCTACATTAAAGACACCGCCCCCCTTAAATCCCAAAAAATTCTGGCGAATGCCTTATATAGCGAAACTGTCAAGAGGTTTGAAGAGAAGTTTGTTTTATCCCCTCGGCAAAGAGCTGTGGTTGAGTGTCTGCGTACCCCTCATGCTCAGGATTTCCTGGCTGTTGTACCTATTGATGGCTTGGGGCAACACATGTCGGCTGTGGAATACCGCGCTATCCTTAAGTACCGGCTGATGATTCCTTTGTTCCCTGTTGATGAGCCATGTCTAGTATGCCGTAAAGCGTGTTTGGATTCTTTCGGTGAGCACGCGATCCACTGTGAAGAGCTACCGGGTTTTAAATATTGGCATGATTTGGTGAGAGATGTACTCTGTGATGTCCTTAAGCGGGCCGGGATATCTGTTAAAAAGGAGGCCCCAGTGAACTTCCTGACTGATCCCTTAGAGGGGAGATCCACCTTACGCCCGGCGGACATTCTTGTGTTTGGGTGGGAAGGGGGGAAAACACGCTTGTGTATATCTAACTGGGGTCTCCCCCCTTGTCGGGCTCAAGGACACTGGCTTTGTTGCAGGGCAGGCGGCGCTCAAAGCAGAGTCAAATAAAGTGGCAAAACACGAGAAAGCATGCCTGGAGAATCAACACGTGTTTGTCCCGTTTGCTTTTGATACCTTTGGTGTTCTCGCTCCTGAAGCTGTGCGACTTCTGAATCGGGTTCAGAAAGTCGTTAATAGCATTTCTTCGTCCCTTAAGGTTTCAAACTTTGTTTTTAGTAGAATAGGGTTCGCTATTCAAAAGGGGGTAGCGGCGCAACTTGTTGCCCGGCTACCTGCCATTGTATTGTAATGTCATATTTCGAAGGGTAAATATAATCTGAATCGTATTGGACAAAAAAAAAATGAATCTTCGTTTGGTTCAAAAATGCCGAGCTTATTCTAAATGACATGCATTAATCTATACTCTTTCACATGGATCTCTAGTAGGCGAAGAAAAGGTTTTTGTAATTGGCTCGAGTGGTTTAGCAAGCCTTAGATCGCTATTTCTATTCCTTTGTAATTATGTTCCCCTCCGCCTAGCTCCTTGCTAGTGTGTTTTTAACTACTAGAGATGCAAAATAATTAGCCGTTCGAAAGAAAAAATTCATATATGAATCTTGAATCAGGGGCTAATTTAATTTGTATTCGTAAGTTAATTGACTTTTTGTTAAAAACATGAGAGCATATATAGAAATATATAGCGGGTAATAATAAAACATTCTCTTATGTAATCATCTCTTAGTTCGTCTTTTAACTTGTCCTCTCCATTCACACTCTTAATTTTGTATCATGAAGATATTGGTAAGTGTTAAAATAATTTGATGGAATTCCAAAATAACAAAGTGACGATATAGTTAAAATATGACAAATTAATAAGCATTGAATTGGTGGAAATATAAATTTATCATTTCTCCATTTCATGAAACAGACTATATATTAATCGTTGCTGATAGTCTAGTTACGATAGGCTTGTAATTATCGTCATTAAAATGTGAGAAGTCTTAACTCTCAAATGATATGCCAAAACTTTTTGAAAAAAATATATTAACATGTATAGTGGTTCTTTTAAGACCCTTTGAATTAGTCTGAAAACAATTCAAAAACCGTAGTTAGAAAAGTAAAGTGTAAGGCGTAAGCCACGAATTGTTGTAATTATTTTAAGTCCATAGCCAAAATGACGCTTAAATTAGCGGGCTATAGTGGCCTCATTAAATAAAAGTTGTGGTCAACGGATAGTCAATGTGTTATCAAATTCTAATGCACACTAAATTCTGATTGTGTAATAAAGAAATACGCTTTTTGTCTTATATGTATGTGTGCACAATACCTTTTACAATAGGGTAGTGATTCATTCACGAAAGAATTTGATTCATCCACAGCAAGTAAAACGGAAATTACTTATCCACCCCTCACATTAGATGCTCTTATTTAATTGATCTTTAAAAATTTAATTAACGCATCCTTTAATATATTCATTCATTATTCTTTTACTGAGTTATAAGTTAGTTACTTAGTTCCACCATTGCTAACTTTGCCTCCAACACCTTCACTGATCACTTATGCCACGTTAGAGATAACGGTGTTTGGTTTGTTAATTATTAAATAGCATTATTTGGCTTTTAGAAGAAAAAAAAAGTTAGATGGGCATGAAGATTTTGTAGCAACATCTATTTTTTTTTATACCTTTGATGATTTTAAAAATATGTTTTACATTTCTAAATGATAGTAGTGAACTAGACATATTATTATTTGTTTAGAAAACGAGAAAGAAATTTGATTTATCATTATCCTTGCACCTATTCATCAAAAACCAAATGAATAAGATTTGAACATATATAATTCTTGCACCTATAAGTTAATCCTTTAATCCCACTTAATGGAGAGACCCACCAAAGCTTTGTCTTCCCTTTTGAGAGGCTAATTAAGGGGGTCTTCTTTTTTTTTTTAGTTAAGGGACCATGTGTGTTCTACGTTTATATAAGCTACTTATCGGAGAATGCATTAAAATTTATGCCTTATGGATATAGATCAACTAAGGGAAATTGTGGGCCCCACTTAAAAAAGAAATACTCCAATATTAAATAGGTTTGTGGACCCAATCCTTTAGCTAAGGGGAAAAAAACACACCCTAAGTGGTTCATATATAACCATTTAATTTGGTAAACAACCCCTTAGTTCCGTTCGAAAACGTTAGACTTAGTTAAAATTTAATTATGGTTAATTAATAAGCATAAAATGTGTTTATCGAACCTAAACTTATGAAGAAAAATGTAAATTACGAATGACGAGGCTGCAACAATTGCAATTACGAACATGTACACAGTTTACAAAATTATTGAACCTTGAAAATGTGATTTTTCATCACCATGCCATTTATCGTATTTCACTCCATTTATTTTTTGTAACTTGTTAATTTTACGTTTCACGTAAATGAGAAGATCTTACTAGCAACAAAAACAAGATTTGTTAATGGTCAAATATATAAACATAAGGGTTAATAAATGTTAGTGTAAATTGATATTCATGGATCATTTTTCTCCGTAAACAAATCACTACCCTTTACAATATCTCACTCCTATGTGAGATTCCAAAAATGAATGTTGCAATGTAATAAACAAAACAAATCCACTGTGCACATGTCTACATCTTACCATATCAAGCAAACCCTTGTCCACGTGTCATCATCATAGCCATTTCTGATATCAAGAAAACCCTAATCCGATGGCCTATAAGTATCACGTATTCCCATGGAATATTTTACTATCCAAATATTGCCTTATTTTATATCATTTGCCTTCATCTCAAACATGACAACTGTCATCAAAACATTCAATGCCTCCGCCACTCCAAAAGCTTTTAACATCAAGAAGATCTCACCCAAACCAACAAAGTTCATCTCCTTTCCTCCCCAAAAAACCAACCCTAAAAGGGTTTCTCTTGTTGTCGCAGTTGCAAATGGTGATGGAGCCTTGAACGCTTCAGGTGACGTCACACCACCAACCAAACTGGTTGGTGATAATGAGGTTGTCAAAGCTCTTAAGACAGTGGGAGAGTTTGTTTTTAACAGTGTTAAGGCGGTTTTTAAGATCGTAATCACTCAGATTGTTACTATTGTGACAACTGCTTTGTTTAAGGAAGATGTTACCAAGTTTTCCAAGGACAAGCTTAAGGTTATTGTAATGGTTGGTGTGTGGTATGTGTTTGGTTTTTTGGGGAAAAAGTAGATTCTTGTTGAGGGTAGGAAGTTTGGTTTTTGTTAATGTGTGGTCCCATTCGTGTTTTGTTACGGTTGTTAATGGTTGTGGTTGTTGGCGTATATGTCTGAACGACCCACGCCAAACGGACATTAGATCCAAACGAACCTATTTGTTTATAGTGTCAAAAGGTGGCGGTTGTAACAGTATCCCCCCGTTAAAAAAATTTCGTCCCCAAATTCAGTCGATTGTACTACTAAGAATTTTGTAACATAATAAGTGTGGGTATCTGGTTTTCATATCCAAATCTGAATCATAAACCTCCAAGAAACCAAATGGGTCCTTAATGTAGGACATTCCAAATAATGTATATGCATTGGTGGCACATGTAAAAAATAAAACACACCCAAAACAAATCCAGCCGTCCATTTGCCACGTGCAACGATCTTACACAATGTTTGACAAGGCAGAAATCAGACAATCCCTACCCACAAGCCTATAAATATGTCTCGCTTCCCCATGAATATTTTATCTAATCATATCCAAATATTTTAATCATTTTCATCTCTCCAAAAATTACAACTGTCACCATCTTTTTCAACGGCACCACCGCAGCATAATAATTTACCACTTGTTTACCAAAAACTATCGTCCTAATTCCACCACAAAAATTCAACTCAAAAAGGGTTTCTCATTTTGTTCACGCACGAGGTTTACAATTAATTTATTTTAAAATTTTGGTTTACTATATGAGTATATAAGAATTTACCTGTGAAAGTTGTGATATAAGTCCAACTAATAAATATGCATGAGTTTGTCATTATGTATTAATATCTATTAATATTTTGTACAAAATTTTATTGGGTGAAATATTTAACTTTGTTTAGCTAACATAGATGCTGAGGTTGAAGTTAAGGTTGTTATTGTTGTTTAACTTTAACCATTGATATCATGTTGTACAAAATGTGCGAGTTTAATAGCACCTAATGAGCGTCGATGAAGTTAAAATATACTCCGTAAAGTTTTTTAAAAATGTTTTTCTGGATATCCGTATATAAACTTTAAATAATAATTACACGAGTCGTTGTTATAAGTACAATCGTGTATATTTGATATCATGTTGTACAAAATGTGCGAGTTTAGTAGCACGAGCACTGTCGTTGTTATGAGTTAAAATATATCCGTATATAAACTTCTATTTAGATAACATAGATGTTGAGGTTGATGTTGTTATTTAACTTTTAACAATTGGTATCATGTTGTACGAAATGTGCGAGTTTTTAGTAGCACATAATGAGCTGATGAAGTTAAAATATACTCCGTAAAGTTTTTCAAAAATGTTTTTAGGATATCCGTATATAAACTTTAAATAATAATTACACGAGTCGTTGCTATAAGTACAATCGCATATATTTATTTTCATATCACAGTAATTCGTGACTAAAATTTGATATTTATATTACCGTTAATAATAATTTAGCCGTATTTAATATTCAAATCCGTGTATGTATAGATTAAACTTTTAAATAAAATAACATGAGTCATTATTTAACGTACATAATAAAAAGAATATTTTAATAGATGAAAGTTTATAACTAATATTTATTTATATTTAACGTGTATTAAAACTAATTCGTATATTTATAAAATTTTGTAAGTTTAATGGATGAAAGTCTCAAGCTAATACTAAAACTCATGTAATTGTCAAAAAAGTTCATACTATAAAGTATAGGGAGTATAAAGTGTAAGGGGTTATTTGTTTATTATCTAAAGTTATCAAAAAATATGGAGATTTATAATGTTACGCTTAACTTCATATAATATATTTAAAATTTAACTACTAATTTTTTATTAATTACCTCTGTTTTTTTAAGTTTTTATTTTCATAAATTTGACACCTATATTTTTATGTGTTTTTTTTTTCTTCAATCAAATTTTCTATCAAATTTATTAAAGTTTGACAAAATCAATTCAATTTTGACTTTTTATTGGACAATCATATTGCTCGATTTCGCCTACGTATCAAAATCGAGCTCTCCTATTAGTCTAACTTTTTTTTTTTCCAATGAGAAAGGCTTTGCAAAAATGCTCCAAAATAATGTAATTTCTTTATTATATAAAAGATTTGCAAAGAATGGTGATGCCATGAAAAATTTCCGGTGACGTCACACCACCAACCACACCGGTTGGGGTTGATGATAACAAGCTAGTGACAGTTTTTAAGTCAGTTGGCAAGTTTGTTGTTGATAGTGTCAAAATTGTTAAGAAGATTGTGATCAACCACATTGTAAAGTTAGTCACAATAGCGTTATTTAAAGATGGTGTTACTAAGTTTACTGAGAAGAAGGTTAAGGTTGTTTTGTTTACAGTGTCAAAAAGGTGGCGGTTGTTAGTATCCCACCGTTAAAAAAATTTCGTCCCAAAATTTAGTCGTTTCTACTACTAACAATTTTATCACATGATAAGTGTGTGTATCTGGTTCCACATCCAAATCCGAATCTAAATTCTAAATCTGCAAGGAACCAAACAGGCCCTTAATGTATGACATTTCAAATAATGTACATGCATTGGCTTGGCATGTAATAAATAAAACACATACAAAAAAAAAAATCCAGCTGTCCATTTTCCACGTGTAACGATCTTACCCAATGTTAGAGAAAGCGGAAATCAAACAAATCGTACCCACTAGCCTATAATTATGTCTCGTTTCCCCATGAATACTTTATCCAATTATATCCAAATATTTTAATCATTTTCATCTCTCTAAAAATGACAACTGTCACCATCTCTTTCAATGGCGCCGCCGCCGAAGCAAAAACACCTGAGATTAAGACAATCTTACAAAGCTTAAAAATTGATCACTTGTTTACCAAAAACCACCATCCTGAATCCACCCCAAAAATTAAACTCAAAAAGGGTTTCTTGTTTTGTCACATTTGCAAAGAATGGTGATGCAATGAAAACTTTCGATGACGTCACACAACCAACCACACCGGTTGGGGTTGGTGATAATAAGCTAGTGGCAGTTATTAAGTCAGTCGAAAAATTTGTTGTTGAGAGTGTCAAAATGGTTAACAAGATTGTTATCGTCTAGATTGTGAAATTAGTCAAAACAACGTTGTTTAAAAATGGTGTTACTAAGTTACTGAGGAGAAGCTTAAGGTTCTTTTGTTGGCAGTGTCAATTGGTGGCGGTTGTCACAGTATCCCTCAGTTAAAAGAATTTGTGCCGAATCCGAATCCGAATCCGAATCCTAATAAGTTTGGGTATTTTGTTTGGGTATTTTGTTTTTAAATCCAAATCCGAATCCGAATCCTAAACTTCAAGAAACCAAACGGGCCCTTAATGTATAACGTTCTAAATAATTTATATGCATTGACGACGCATGTAATAAATAAAACACACTCAAAACAAATCCAGCCGTCTATTTGCCACGTGTAACTATCTTACCCAATGTTGGACAAAGCGGAAATCAGACAAACCCTACTCACTAAACTATAAATATGTCTCGTTTCCCCATGAATATTTTGTCCAATCCTCTCCAAATATTTTAATCATTTTCATCTCTCCAAAAATGACAACTGTCACCATCTCTTTCAACGGCGTCGTCGCCGCAGCAAAAGCGCCTGAGATTAAGACAATCTTACCAAACCCCAAAAAATCTATCACTTGCTTACCAAAAGCCACCGTCCTGATTTCACCCCAAAAATTCAACTAAAAAAGGGTTTCTCGTTTTGTCACATTTGCAAAGAATTGTGACGCCATGAAAACTTCCGGTGACGTCACACCACCTACCACACCGGTTGGGATTGATGATAATAAGCTAGTTGCAGTTCTTAATTCAGTCAGCAAGTTTGTTGTTGACAGTGTCAAAATGGTTAACAAGATTGTTATCACCCAGATTGTAAAGTTAGTAACAGTGTTGTTTAAAGATAGTGTTATTAAGTTTACTGAGGAGAAGCTTAAGGTTCTTTTGTTAACAGTGTCAAAAGGTGGCAGTTGTCACAGTATCCCCCCTTTAACAGAATTTTGTCCCGAAATTCACTCGATTCTACTACTAAGAATTTTGTCACATAATAAGTGCGTTCTCAAGTATAACCATGCCAATTACTCGAGCTTCAACAACTTCTAACAAAGAAAGGATGTTCTTGTAAGTGGGTTAGGGTGACAAGTTTGCTAATGAAACTGCTAACCCAGATCCAACGACCTAGTTAATTATAATTGAGTGAACTGTTAGGTCACCATTTTACAACATAACCACTAAGATTTCTAAAGAGAGAAAGTAAGTAGAGAGAGAAAGTGGAAGGAACCCTTAATATGAAATGAAAGACAAATGATATTACTAAGTGAACCAACACCCTCTAATGAGGGGTTACAAGGCTATTTATAGGTGTAGTCTAGGGCTTCACCAAACTATGCAAATATTACAAACTAGGCCCTTAGACTTTTACTAAACCTATAAACTTAGCATAAACTTTATAAAACATATAAAATCACTAACGTATTAACTTAATAACGCAACCTATTACAAAATTCAATGACCGACACTTGAAATAATAAAGTCTATTCCCAACAATCTCCCCCTAAGTGTTGGTCATCAAAGGTTGCTTGACGTCGTCATCTTCTATACTTTGACTTTGTAGTTGACGTCCTCAAAAATAGTTAGCAAAATCTTTCATCGTTCTTTGTACTTCATTCTTTGTTGATGTGATGGTGATCATGTTATGAAGTTGTCTGCCGATCGTCACTTCTGTGTCTGTGGTGGTTGTCCGCCATTCCAACATGCTCATACATCTTTGGACGTTGACTTTTGAAAGCACGAAGTTCCTTTACATACACTTAGATCTTTAGTCTTTATACTTTGCAGATTCTTCTTTTTGGCATAGAATCTTTCTTTGAACTTTGTGGTGCTTAGATCTTTGGGGGAGCTTTCATTTGCTTTAAGATGTATGCATGAGCAGGCTGGAATCTACCATCATGGAGGTGATGTACCTGCAGGTAAACAGTTAGCAATAATCAACCGGTATTTACAGATAAAGAATTGGATCTCGTCAACAGCATAGTGTGAAGACTCCTTATAATCCTTATCAAGGCCGTTCCCATGTCAGATACCCCCGAAAGAGCTTACGAGACCTACTAAGTAGCTCAATGACAGAGTGAGTAGCTGGGGATCACTCCACGACTGTAAACCGCTAAAGAACCACCGCGCACACTAAGCGTAACCCGTGTTGGGTTACCGAAGTGACCTGCTATCAGGGCTGTTTGATGTTGACCCTGGCAGGAATTTCCGTTCAATTATTGAGAAATACATGTGTAATTCTCTCATAAACGTTCTTGGCAGATTGCTAAGATCTGCGAAGGATTCGATAATTTACAGCTGGTGTCCATTGATGTAGAACACCAGTTGTAGAAATACTAAGTGTTCCTAAGAGATCTTTGATGTATCTCACGGCTCTAGACTCGATAAGTGCACACTTAGGTTTCCTATGCGGAGACTACGAGGGGTCTCCTGCTTCAATATCAACCATCTCTAAGAGATAAGTTGATAGATTACACTGGTTCCCCGTGAGAATGAAACAAGCTCTTTTAAGAGAACTTGAGTGGTTAAGAAGGTTTAGTGCATTGCGTCACTGGGTCCATGACGACTTTATCTTCAATACCGGTGTTGTCATGGCAACAACCAGTAGCATACGAATTGAACCCGGTGTCTGCCCTAAGATTGAACATATGGAGGGCTATTTCTTTTCACCCTTTTGTTTACTTTTCTTTTTAATTCTTCAACCCATTCTTTCCCCTTTCATTCTTTTCTCATTTTTTTTTCGTATCATACCTAAGGACTTCTAATTCTAACTATTGGTGATGTCCTTGGGTAGATCCCTCCGGCTTTGGCGGATCATAGGACGGTTATTCCTATCTTAATCACCTTATAACTCCGTGATTATCCCACCAATGCCATGAAACCTTTGATTGAAAATCTCTCAAAGTGTTTGTGATTATCAAACATTTTGTTTAACACTTTGAGAGTTTTGTGTTTACTTTAGAAGGGCTCCCCCTTAACATGTGCTCATAAGTATTTAAAAAATTTGCACATGCGGGAGGAGCAAGCACTTTTTGAATTGATCCACTTCCAGTGAACAAGACCGATTCGAGACACACTTACATCACTAGTTATACTAGTTTGAAATTATTACCTGGCCTGGTCAAGTCCACAGAAAGTTTCTCGAAACGGTACATTTCTACTAAGACATATCCTTTTCGAGACACGCTTACGTGGCCAGTTAAAGAGTTCCATTGTCATCTTTTAGGTGACAACTAGCTCTAGTAACTAACTTGATGTTATTACCCGTCGAGGATAAGTCATTTCGATTACAAACTTTTATGTTTCGTCAATTCTTGGGTGAATCTGAGCCTAGCTCGCACAAGATACAACTTTAGCAACTTTGAACTTTCATATTTTAATATCATTCACTTTTCTCCCCCTCAAAAATAGCATATGAGATGTTGTTTTTGATAAACTTTTGATTAAAATATGCTTTTTGAGTCTTATGGGGAGATATCAACAAGAACTTTTGTTTTTCAAACGATGAGTTTTTCAAGTGCTCCCCCTCAACAAGTGAATACTCATTGAGGTGAAATACTTGTCTTTTGAGCAGAATTATGAAAATCAGAAAATGTTTGATTAATTCTACTAAAAAGTAACAAGCCTTCGCTCCTTATCTTAGGATTGAGGAACTGATATGTACCTCAGGGTCCTTTCATTAAAATCACGGGTTGTACACTGTTATGTGTGCACAAGCCAATAAGCATGATTTTGACGGAACATTTTGATTTGGAAATACTCCCCCTCAAAACTATCATATGTTTTGACATTTTTAAACTTTAGAGCAAATTGGGGAGTAAAGATCTGGAAAAAAAAAATCTTAAGCAAAATTTTGAAAAGTTTTGAAACATCTTTTGAAAATTTTGAATAAATTTTGCTCAAGATTATGAAGTTTTAGATAAACTTTGCGTGAGAACTTCTTCTAGTTTTCAAGGAAAAGTGCACGTTTGGTTTTAAAGAATGGTTTAGCAAGGCACTCTCCTTTCTCTGAAACCCGCGTTGTACACTGAAATGTGTGCACAAGTCGTTGTTTTAACATAAAATTTGTTTTCTTTTAACAAAATACTCCCCCTCAAATAATGAAATTTATTTGAGAGATAGTCTTCTTGAGCAGAATTTTGAATCGTATTTAAGAAATACTTTTAGAAAACTCATGAGATGATTCTGCTCAAGGTTTTAGAAAACACAATCAAGTATTATACAACAAAGAATGCTTGAAATTTAAAACTCTTTTACTGTTGAAAGTTGTTTGAGATCCGGAGTCTCTCTTTTGAGTTTTAAAATCTGAAAAAGATTTCCATCTAAAGTTGAACCTCATGGGTTCTTTTTGAAGATTTGTTTTTGTGATGAATGGAAAACTTCCGGTATTTGGGATGTTAAGATCAGAGACATTCTTTTATTGAAGCCAAAGCATTCCAGATTTTGAAAATTTGAAAGGTTTTGAATGACTTTGCTTTGGTTTTCACACTTGCTTTACCAGTGTAAAACGAGAGTGTAGAGTTTGAAAAAAACTTGTTTCTCACCATTTTGAATCCTTTTACCAGTTTAGCCTTTAAACACATTTTGCCTTTTGACCTCAAAATATGTTCCATAAGAAACATTTTTGTCGAATGTTGAAAATTTGACTTTCAATAGGATGACATGTACTTACACATAGAGAAAATGCATCAGGCACAAACAAGTATACTGATGAATCAAAAATCTCATTCTAAATCTTCCTAAGTATACTGATGTACTTACACATAGTTGGAAGAAGGTGATTGAGACATTGTAGATGACATTGTTCTCCCCCTTGATTGTTGCGACGTAATTGAAATAATCAAACAAAATGTCACACTCAAGGTCGATATAGTGATTTTGAATTTTCCCTCCAAAAAATAATTTGAAAAATTTTCACTCCCAAAATTTGAAAATCACTCTGAAATGCAATTTTAAGGTTGCAAGAAAAATTTGAGTTTCAAAAATTTTGCCGCCAAATTTCACCGAAAAAATTTGAATTTTGACCTAAAAATTTGAATTTTGGGCCAAAAGTTTTACTGTTAAACCAAAATTTGAATTTCACGCAAAAATTGAACGTTTAGTCTCCTGTAAAAATTAAATTTTACTCAAATTTTCCCGCCAAAAAACTTTTTTTTTTATTATTTTTTTATTATTATTTTTTTTTGGAAATAAGAAGAGAAAGATAAGAAGGAAAAACTTTGATAAGATGAGATGATTAGTGATTATGTTAATATGGATCTTTAAGGATAAATAAGGTTGTTGTATAAGTTCAGATGTTGTAGCGAAAGTTGAAGCGTAACTTGAGAATTTCTAACTCACAGGAACCTGTCACAAAATTTCTAACTCGCTAACAAAGGTTGTAACTCGCAGAAAAAATTTGTAACTCGCAAAAATAATTGGTAACTCGCTAAAATTTTTTGAGTACTTAACTCGGTAACAAATTTTCAACTTAACTTGGCAAAGTTCTGAATATTGGCTAACTCGGTAAGTTAACTAGAATCTCCAACTCGATGAGACTAAGTCTTAACTCGGTAAGAGTTGCACAATTTATAACTCGGTAAAGTCACATTCCAAACTCGGTAACAAAGTGACTTCTTAACTCGGTAAGTTGAATCTTCCTAACTCGGTAAGACTTGATATTGTCTAACTTGGTAAAGAGAATTAACTTGGGCAGAGGTTCCCCTAGTTATAAGCCATAAAGAACCTTACTCGATATACGATAAGGTATGGCTAACTCGCCAAACTTAAGCTTAACTCGATATAAATGGAAGCTAACTTGCAAAAACTTAGGTCTAACTCGCAGAAACTTAGGTCTAACTCGCCAAACTTAAGCTTAACTCGCTAAACTGAAATTTCTAACTCACTAAGATGAAGGCCTAACTCGCAAGAAACACGATGAATAGTAACCAAGATTAAAGAAATTCACTTTTAAACCTAGTTTTTCTACCAAATCAAACCTAAATCAACCTTTATTATCCCTTGGCGAATGATACCACTTGTTAGGTCACCATTTTACAACATAACCACTAAGATTTCTAGAGAGAGAAAGTAAGTAGAGAGAGAAAGTGGAAGGAACCCTTAATATGAAATGAAAGACAAATGATATTACTAAGTGAACCAACACCCTCTAATGAGGGGTTACAAGGCTATTTATAGGTGTAGTATAGGGCTTCACCAAACTATGCAAATATTACAAACTAGGCCCTTAGACTTTTACTAAACCTATAAACTTAGCATAAACTTTATAAAACATATAAAATCACTAACGTATTAACTTAATAACGCAACCTATTACAAAATTCAATGACCAACACTTGAAATAATAAAGTCTATTCCCAACATGAACTATACCAGTTGCTCTTAATGCAATTGAGTAAATGCTTTAATGAGGCCCAAATGAATGTCAAAGTTATAATGAAAGGACTATAAATTGAATAAGTACACCAATGTTGTTGTGACAAAACTTATACACCAAATGTAAATACCACTAATGGAATTTGAGATTTAATTGCAACTATCAAGTGATTAGAATTGATGATCTAAGCATTTCCCATCATTGAGCAAATTTATCAAAAACCTTAAGCTAGGTAACAACTCAACTCCAACTCAACCCCACAACTCATCAAACAAGAACTATCATGAAATTAAGCTAAGAATTAAAGAGTTATTAATTAACTCAACATTTTTAAAAAATTGGTTCAATTTTGAGGGCCGCTCCAAAAACAAACACAAAAATAGGTACTTACATCTTAGATTGGCAAAGAAAATCATGGGTACCGTCAAAATATATAAATCTTCTTTAGGAAAAACCAGCTAAGGGATGTGAAAGAAACTTTGTCCACGAGGTTACATAGATAAGCTTGAAGAAGGTGGCGACATGTTTCACCTATCAACAATAACTATATAATTAGCTAAAATCTAATATTGATTAGGTTTTGATATTTTTGAAAACAAACATTAATAATTTAGAGTTCATATTTGACTTCATTAGTGTATATTAACAATGTGAAACTAAGAGGTTGTTTCAAATCCATTTTCCTATACGTGGATTATCATGTTTTTAAAGTCTTGTTTGAATCCATATGTTATTTGTTAATGTTAGCATCAATAAGTCAATTATTAGTAATGTAGTGTTGAGATTAGAAAGTGACAAGTAAAAAAAATTGATAATCCCCTCAAATCTAATGGAATGATCCCTAATTATGAAATAAGAAAAGATTAGATAAGGGTAACTTACAATTAGTGTTTAGGAGTGATTATTAAACTTGGATTTGAAACCTTGAACTTTTATGGTAATTTTGGAAATGTTCTTCGTTGCCTTTTTAGAGATAAGAGTTGAAATGAATTTTGTTTGGCTGTGAACAAAAGAGAGGACCGTGTATAAGATGAAAAGCCCAGACGGTCCCTTATCGAATAGGGACCGCCTAGAGGTTGGGGACCGTCGGCAGAATGAGGTTCAGGAGTTGGTTTAGGCAGTTTTTGGCGTATTGGTCTGTATGAAAAATCTTTGGTTTTAAAACATAGCTCATTGTATTCTAAGACATAAAAATGAACTCAATACGCACGGCTAGGCTAAGGAATATGTATGGAGTAGAATCGGGAAAGAAGAAAAGGGAAAGACTCGATACGCTTGAATAATGAATGGATTTTGAGTCGAAACAGGAGAAAAGAAAGAGTAAAAAGTTAAATGAGGTTCAGGGATGAGACTTGCATCGAGGAAACCTAGAAGTCAATCATGTAAATTCCAAGAAACATCATAGACGAGAACTAGAGAGCAAATAAAGAGTTAAGCAAGTGTGCATCGTCTATAGTGATTGATTGACGCAAAATTTGTTATAAATAATGGTTATGGTAAAACCATTATTTTTCCAAATAATTTGATTGAATCCAAAGAATGATAAGCGTTTAGACAAAACGTCTAAATAACACATAGCATCTAGCACGTATTGGCATACAAAAATCTAGCATGCAAGAGAGTACAACTAATCACACAATCACACAATCACATTGCAAATACTCAAATAGCAAGCATGATAGTCAAGGTTGTAAGAAAACTTACCTTGGCCTCTAGTTATCCTTAATAACACATTTCATAACATGTGTTGTAAGTGATGCAAGACATGATGAACAATGGTACAAAAAGTTGTATTGGTCACGCCAAAAATGTGTAACGATATGCCTATAGTCACACAAGTTTTTTTCGTTGTGTGTCACCATAGGTCCAGCCATCGTAGGTGGCATATGGTCACATTGTTGAGTTCGTGGCCTTTTCCATCGAAAAAGAGTGACCAAAACCCCGAATATGTGTGACAAATTAGGCACAAGTTTTGTTGGATTAGTCATTATCAGTGACCGTAAACATTTTATAGTCACGCGAATGTTTTTTGAGAGTAACTATTTTTCAACCTTTGGCCACATAAATATATAATATATGTGACATTTGAGATGATATATTCAAGTAAATGTGTAGTTTGTGTGACTATTTCCCGTCCTGTGGCCACATGAATATACAATAAATGTGACGTTTGTGATGATTTAGTCACACAATGGGTGTTGTTTTTTTTGGAGTTAGTCACATACAATTTAACACAAAGTGGCCAAAAGTGTTAATAAGTGTGATCATATGCTGTTTGAAGTGAAGAAATGTGTATTTTGTGTGACTATTGATCATCCAATGGTCACGTGAATTTTATGTTTGTGTGGCCTTCTGTAATATCTAGTCACACAAAGCATGGTTATTTTGGGTATTTAGTCAAATACCATTAAGCAAACAGTGGCCAAAAGTGTTAATAGATGTGACCATATGCTGTTTAAAGTGAAGAAATGTGTATTTTGTGTGACTATTGATCATCCAATTGCCACATGAATTTTATGTTTGTGTGGCCTTTTGTAATATTTAGTCACACAAAGCATGTTTATTTTAGGTATTTAGTCACATACCATTAAGCAAACAGTGGCCAAAAGTGTTAATAAGTGTGACCATATGCTGTTTAAAGTCAAGAAATGTGTATTTTGTGTGACTATTGATCATCCAATGGCCACATGAATTTTATGTTTGTGTGGCCTTTTGTAATATTTAGTTACACAAAGCATGTTTGTTTTGGGTATTTAGTCACATACCATTAAGCAAACAGTGGCCAAAAGTGTTAATAAGTGTGACCATATGCTGTTTAAAGACAAATGTGTATTTTGTGTGACTATCGGTCATCCAATGGCCACGTGAATTTTATGTTTGTGTGGCCTTTTGTAATAATTAGTCACACAAAGCATGTTTGTTTTGGGTATTTAGTCACATACCATTTAGGAAACAGTGGCCAAAAGTGTTAATAAGTGTGGCCGTATGCTGTTTAAAGTGAAGAAATGTGTATTTTGTGTAACTATAGATCATCCAATGGCCACGTGAATTTTATGTATGTGTGGCCTTCTGTAATATTTAGTCACACAATGAATAAAGCAAACAGTGACCAAAACTGTTAATAAGTGTCACTATATGCATCTTTTAGTCACATTTAAAAAATCAATATATATCAAAACAATTCAAATATATATCAAAACAAATTCAAATGCAATAAAATTGGAATGTATATAACTGAATAAAATATAAAATTGGACATCCTTTTATACACCAAGGAGTCCTAGTCGGCTTACAATAGTTTCTTAAGTATCTATAATCTTTTCCATAAGCAAGTAGCAACTTCAAGCGGTCTTAATCTCTGAGCAGTACCAACTTTAACTAGCAGTAGTAACTTTTGTACTAGCAATAGTAAATACTTGGCACATTTTCTTTTAAGTTCATGAGCTGCACTAAATCCATCTAAGCAATATTAACACAAACATGATCAGCAGTAATTCAAACAACATCATGAAGACTTTTAATCCAAAACAATGAACATAATAATAACATTTGCAGTTAAACTTACAAGTTTTTCTCCCATTGATCTAATCTCATCATCTGGATATAAAAGCCTTGAAAATGTAGGCTGCTGCATATCAACACATCAGGATGAGAGCAGAACTAGAACATGTCAAAGTTCACAACATAACAGAACTAGATGAGCCACTGGTTCAACTATCTGCACAAACATGATAGGAGAGTTAATACTAGTACCACGTTAGTACTGCTGGAGCAGAGTTACTACTGCTAGTATATATATATAAAACAGAATGTATATTAATGAAGCATATATATACAATTGTATTTCAAATTCAATAAAAATCGATTGTATATAAATGAAGCAAATATATATAAAATTGTAATGTCGTATATAATCAAATTCTCAACTATCATAAGTTAAAAACTGTTGACTCTTCGCCGCCTTAGCTTGCTTTTGCAAGGTTTCACTACAGACCAAATGTTTTTGCTTCGTTGGTACTAATTTTAGTCCAGTATTTTGTTCACTAATATTTGGTATCATAGTTGGTGGTGTAACCTGTAGAACTAGTTTGTCGTGGCTTAAGTGTTTTCGTATGTCCGATAGTTTTAACAGGTTCCTATATGTATATATAAAACACGGTACATTATTCATGTATGTAAAACTAAAAAATCAAAGGTGGATGTTTTATTACTTACCACTGTTTCCATTACTGGTACGTTTTCCAAAGTTTCAATGGCCATTGGAGTGGTCACCTGCAATATAAATTAAGAAATACAATGGTGTTATCATTAGAAAATGAAATTGTTAACAACATAAAAATTTTCCACCCAAATATGTGAGGTTCGCCTTTAGATTTGATAGGAAAAGCATTTACTATTAGTGCTTATGAGTGTACCGGTAGCATTTAGATTCTAGAACTTGCGTTAGTGATGCATCCCGAGACCGCTAGTGAGACTACATTCGTGTAGTAGGATTTACTACATGATAAGAGGCATTAGGATCACCCTTGTGTTAAACCCGTATCATAATTACTTTACCATTTAAGTCATATTACTTGGCTAGTAAAGTCAATTAATTTTTCCCACGCCATTAGCGTTGTACTCATTTTTAGTACACGAAACCCCTAGTACACCCCTCCGAGAATATCTTTTCGTTTCTAACATTAAGCATCTTACTTAAAGGAAGAATTTGTTACAACCCACTTAAATGTACACCCAAATCGTCTTAGCCTTCCGTGTATGCACTCGTCTATAGTGCATTATTGTTATTTGTTCAAACCCTTAGTTAATTATCTAATTGATTACATGGTTGCTAAGTCGAGTCATATCCTTGTACATATTGTTTTGGGATGATTGGGACTCATGGGTAAAGTACTAATGTTATGGATTAATGGGGAAAAACATCATTTATTACCCCCATATGTGCGTTAAGCTTAAAAGTACTCCAAGTGTTTTGATTATCTTAATTCGAGTTATTAGATTAGTTTATTGTAAAGTATGTAAAAATTCAAGTGTAAGGGGAATGTTCATTCCCTAAGATGTATTATTTTGGATGGTAGGGTAAGAGTGTATGCAAAAAAAAAAAAAAAAAAAAAAAAAAAAAAAAAAAAAAAAACATACGGACTACCATCCCATTTCATTCTATGTTTATTTTATGTTTTTGTTATTTTTGATTTATTAGCTTAAGTCAAGTCTAGTCTTGGCTTAGCAACGCCATATTATACATGTAATTAACCAAGATGATTAACTCGCCACCAGTAAAGATTGCCTTTATCCAACAAAACCATGTATTCCATATCCCTACACCTAACGTTATAACCTTTTAAAAAGACCTCTTTGATAGTTTATCCTAGGTGCTTAAGCCATGTGGTGGAGGTTTGATCCTTTCCCAAGCCCATGGTAATCTATTTGCTATGACAGGTAGTGAGAGATGTTTTCCATTTCCATAATGTGATATATACTTTATTACACCCGAGAGATGTGAGTATCTGAACACTATTTGTGAGGTGCTAGTGTATGACCTCCGTGCTTGTCTTTGGTCTTTAGTGGAACGATTATTTGTTGTAATTACTTTTATATTAGTGTTAAATGACCCCTAACTTGTATTTTGATTAGAATAAAAGCGCATTTGCTTGAGGACAAGCAAATCTCAAGTGTAAGGGTATATGATGAGGCGAAAAATGATCCGTTTTTAGGGGGTCATTTAAGCCCGAAATTGAATTTATTTGATCAAATATTGCCCTAATCGTTCCTTTTGTGATTTTAGGTACTTTTGGAGTGAATTCTGGAAAAGGAAGCATTTTGGACGTTTTTGGAGCATAAAAGTGATAAAAACGGCAAAGTCTTAATTTTCCTTGCTGGGAACAGTACCTGACGGCGTCACAAGACTCTACATGACGGCGTCAAGAGTAAAACAAGAGGTGAAGTGGATAGAGTCCATGACGATCCAGAGAGTTTTTACACTAGGGGCATGGCGACGTCACCATAGGCCGTCATGGTCCCATTACACGTGACGGCCTAGAGAAAATTTGCACTTGACGGCGTCAGATCTGGATCTAGGAAATCCGATATCACTATGGGCGGCGAGTTGACGGCGTAAAATTTTTCTTCTTGACGCCGTCACGATGGAAAATCTATATATAGTTTTGTAATTTTCATTCATTAAGAGGAGGACAATAGGAGGGATAACTTGGAGAAACCCTAGCACGATTTTTACTGTACTTTCAAGGGTTTTTACCCTTTGAAACCTTTCATGTTCAATTAAGATAAGTATCCTTTCAATTCATTCAATATGTCTATGTGTTTGCTTAAATGTAGTGAAACCTAGATGTTGATTATGGGTTGATTGATTGTTTATAGTTGTTACGGATGAATGATTTCGATGTTAGGCTTAAGAAAACTGGCAGACTTCCATAGGGTAACATGCTTGAACATCTTAAGAAACATGAACCAATGCATACTAGGTTTTTATGGTTGTATTTAATGCATGAGCGAATTCTAATGATCCCATGTTAGGAGCTTCTTGCAGGCTCGACATAGGAATGAAGTAGGAGCTTATAGAGTTGGGGAAGTACGTACGCTACCCCACGAATGGTATTAAGGAATATAACCCGTCATCCACGCAATTGTAACAAACTATCAACCTGTAAAAGATATCTAGGGAGTAATGATATCTAAGTAAACACAATTTTCCCATTTATTGTTCACACCACTAGTTTAATTAGCTTTATTTACATTTTTGTTATTTTATTTTGATTGCATCTTTAGTTATTGGGTTAGTTGATCAGCAACTAATTCCGCCCACTCTTCCAAAACCCGAGATTTTAATTTCTTTTATAAAAATATAAAAATACAAAAAGAATCATCCCTCACCTCTAGACCTAGTTTTTAGGCTTTCTAATCCTAGCGACACTATTCCTGAGTTGAACAATCAATCCCCGGTACTTGTCACTATACTATACTACAACGATCAGGTACACTGCCTGGTGGGGGTTGTAAGCTTCTCGAGATCCCTTGAGAGGTTGATAATGCTCAAAGTTAACATGTTTTTATAAGCGTTATTAGTGTTTTTGTGTATGATATTTGGTTGTTTTTATATGCTTTTGCCACTAAATCGTATCAAAGTATGTTTTTGTAGCATATGTAGCCAAATGCAGGAAAAATGGAGAAAAAGTGAAGGAAATGAAGTATACGCGATTACACGAAGATTCCCAAGCTCAAAAGTCCAATCGATGAAGTAATTCATATGAGAACCTAAGTTTTGTCATCTCAAAGTTCCAAGTTCAAAAGTTAATCAAGTTTGGATAGTACATAAAGAGCTACACAAGTCAAAGTCAAAGTCCAAAGTTGCCAGAAATTACCATCTGATCGGTTGGTGTGAAACCGATCGGATGGCCATAATTACCTTTCACCAACCGATCGGTGCCAACCCGCAACCGATCGGATGGTCAATTCTGCATGTTTTTGCCAACTTTTGTGCACGAATCTTGGTCTTTTGTCCCATGGTTCTAGGCCCTTTTTAGTGTCTTATTGTCCAAGTTCAAGCATTTAAGTTCTTATTTATGACCAAGAGTGTTGGACAAGCCTATAAGGGACCTCAAAAGTGCATAACTCAACACCATTCAACCCACAATTGAAGATACCATTTACTCTCATTACTACACACAATTATTATCATCTTCTAGCTCTCTAAGGAGGAAAATTCGTGCAGAAAGAACCAGGAACTTTGGAGGACCAAGGAAGCAACATTTAGAGTCCAAAAATCTCAAGAAATCATCACCAACTCTTAGGTTATCAATACCTTGTCATTTGTTATCAATTTCAAAGCATTGTAAGACTTATAACCATGGATTCTTATGTTAAATATTCTGAGTTTATTTGCATGTTTGCCATGAGTGGCTAGTAATCTTTTTACACTTGTTTTGATGATGTTTTATACTTAGTGATAGTGATGATTGTGATAACCTGTTTTAATTCAATTTCAAGTCAATCCTAAGAACCAATTATACCTTAAGTTTCATAGTGACATTTGTTGAGTCAAGGTTAACTAATTGATAATAGTTTCAAAGGTCGAAAGATTTGTTATTACTCAACTAGTTATAATCATTTGTCTATGAATGATTGTTTTTCACCATAATTATTCTTGACTAAACAAAGAAACAAGAAGTATGATTGTAATGAGAATGCTTTTATAACATCAAATCGGATTGGTTGTAAACCTTTAGTAGGACGAAAGTTTAAACGTTTATAAACGATTGTGACCTTTTTGTCTATGAAGAGGTTACCTTTTGTATTGACCATTTCCTAAGAGTATTTGATTGGTAATAAAAGTTTGTCTTGTGTTTAAGTTATCCACCATACCTTATGAACCTTGGATAGATCTTGAATTGATTGGTTTAAACCTAAAGCTTGTTTTTATGAACTAAAATCTTGACGAAGGTTTAACTTCTAGAAACAATAGATTAGATCACCATCTAATTATCTCAACCAACATGTTATTGAAAGTTATCACAATCATGTGTGTCATTAAGTAGAAAACTAGTCTAAACAAGTGTAGTTTTTAATTTACTGAATTTGCTTATTATTATATTTGCGTACATTAGAGATTTACTTTTAGACTTATATTTCGATTCACTCACAAATCCCTGCGAACGATCCCGACTTACCATCATATCTTGCTATAATGGACGAGTACACTTGCTCGTATGTGTTGTTTCTAGATTTTGTAACTCATCCTTATAAATTTAAAACTTGCACTAACAAATAGCACATCAAGTTTTTGGCGCTGCTGCCGGGGATTTTGATCGTGTTTCTTTAAGTTTTAAAAGTCCGTTTCTTTTCGTGTTCGTTTTCTATATATATATATATATATATATATATATATATATATATATATATATATATATATATATATATATATATAATCCGTAGCAACCAACCGATCGGTTTCTCTTCCAACCGATTCGGTTTCTCACATTTTAATTTTACCGTAGCGTCCAACCGATCGGTTTGAATCTCAACCGATTCGGTTTGAATTTTTCTGTTTTTATTTTTTATTTTTCTTGTTCTTTTGTTTAGGTAATTGATTCGATTCTCTTGATAGTTGTATGAACACTCGTTCTACTACTAAAAAGCTTAGTACGCTTTATCCAATCCCGAAAGTTTGTTTCGTAAGAAGAGATCTTCAACTATTCTTAATTGGTTTGATAATCTTTCCGAAGAACATCCAATTTCTAATCTTTTTGAACCATTACCCATGGCTGACGATTTACCCATGTGGGCCGCCAATAGAACCGTAGCACCCACTCCTGGAGCTGCTATTGTTGTCGCCGACCTTGGTGAAAACTTTACCGTTAAAGGTCACCATCTTTCTATGATCAAAGACCGTCAATTCGATGGCCATTCGCGGCCGATCCGCATAAACACATTGCCGAATTCATTGAAATTTGTGGCATGTTTCGTTATGGAGACACTAATGTCGATGCTATCAAGCTCAAACTTTTTCCATCATCACTCGCCGGAAATGCCAAAGTATGGTATAACGAATTAACCCCAGGAACTATTAATACTTGGGAGGAGATGAGGCAAGCTTTTGTAAGCCGATTCTTTCCACCTGCCATGTATGATAGGTTAATGGGAGAAATCCGTGCTTTTTCACAAAATCCTAATGAATCTCTTGTTGAAGCTTGGCTTCGCATGAAAGATTTGCTTCGAAGTTGTCATGGTCATAATTTAGGACGAGGAACAATAATCCAAATCTTTTATCCTGGTCTTGATGAAGCATCCCAAGCAATCCTTGACGCCGGAGGAATTTTCCTTTACAAAACACAAAATGAGGCATATCAACTTCTTGAAGATCGAGTACTTCTTAAACTCGATTGGTCAAAAGATTCCAAAACCAAACCCTTACGGAAAACCATTGCTTTTGCCGAAAGTTCAGATAATTCAAAACTCATGGACAAAATAGAAGCCTTGTCTTCTAAAATGGACTCGCAATACAAAGATATAAAAGGAGAAATGAAAGAAATGCGAGATGGCTGTAATAATTGTGGAGGAAATCACACATCATCCGAGTGTGATGACCAACCTATGAATAGACCCAACGAAGGGAAAGCCAATTATGTCCAAGAAGGATATCGTGGAGGAGGTTTTCGTGGTAATTATTACGGAAGAAGTTCTGGAAATTGGCAAGATTGCCAACAAAGGGATAACAACCGTGATTTTCAACTTTGAACAGAAAATCCAAACCCAACAAATTTAGATAAAAAGGAAGAATCTGATTTCGAAAAAATGATGCGAGAATTCGTAAATGCTCAAAGAACCACAAATAAGTTCGTAAAAACTCAATTCTTCAATCTCAAAACCAAAGTTGAGCAAGGTCAGAAAAATCATCAAGCTTCTATTCAGGATCTTGAACAAAAATTTGGTAGACTCTCTGATCAATTTTCTTCTCGAATTCCTGGTACATTACCAAGTAACACCCAATCCAATCCAAAACCATCTGGATCAAACGATAAGAATTATCGTCCACCACACAACAGAAATGAGCATATCAATGTTGTATTCACCCGAAGTGGTCTATCATATGATCCACCACCCATTCCTACCGATAATAATCTTATTCAAGAAGAGGAGGAAGAAGCTGAAGAGGAAGAAGCAATTGAAAAAGAACCAACCCAAAAACCAACCGTTCCACCAATAAAGCCTTATACACCAAAAATACCATATCCACAAGCCCTAAGAAAAGAGAAAAGAGAGGAGCGAAATAAGAAGTTTTTAGAGATGATCAAAGAAGTTAGAATTAACGTACCCCTCGTTGATGTTCTAGCTGGAATGCCCAATTATGGGAAATTTTTGAAAGAACTTCTTAATAATCGAAACAAGTTAGAACAAATTTCCGCTACCGTTCTTAATGAAGAATGCTCTGCTATAATTCAAAACAAAATTCCACCAAAACTTTAGCCGATTTAGGTGCAAGTATCAATTTGATGCCCTATTCGTTGTATTCGAAACTTTCCATCAATACATTGAAACCTAATAAGATGAGTATACGATTAGCCAACCATACATACCAATATCCTGTTGGGGTTGCTGAAAATATGCTTGTTCAAGTTGGTAAATTTGTTTTTCCTGAGGATTTTGTCATCTTAGAAATGGAAGAAGATAGTCGAGTACCCTTAATCTTAGGAAGACCTTTCTTAAATACTGCTGAAGCAATGATTAAAGTTAAAGGTAAAGAACTAAATCTTGGAGTAGGAGAAGATCGAATCACGTTCTTAATCGATAAAGCAATGAAATATCCAAATTCCAGTGATGACACATGCTATAACATCGATGTAATTGATGAAGTCACTGAAGAAGAATTGGATGCATTACTTGACGATTCGAAACCATTCAATACTACTTCAGAAAAGATTAGTGAAACAGATTCTGATAAAGAATTTAAGGAATTCATGGAAATAAAATTAGAAGAAGAGGAAGAAGAGAAATTTGAAGATATCATTGAGAAAGATCAATTGAAAATCAAATCATCTCTAGAAGAACCACCCACTGATTTGGAACTCAAAACCCTTCCCAATAATCTCGAATATGCTTACTTAGAAGAAAATTCACTTCTTCCAGTAGTCATATCGTCGTTGCTAGAAACAAATCAAAAAGAAAGACTCGTTTATGTTCTTAGGAAGCATAAACGAGCTTTTGCGTGGAAAACTTCTGATATTCCAGGAATTAGTCCAGATTTTTGCAAACACAAAATCAATTGTGAAGAAGGTTCTAAACCCGTTGTAGAAAGACAACGTCGACTCAACCCAAATATGAAAGAGGTTGTTAAGAAGGAAATCATTAAACTTCTTGACGCAGGAATTATTTATCCTATCGAGGATAGCCCATGGGTGAGTCCAGTTCATTGTGTTCCGAATAAAAGAGGAATGACTGTAGTGACAAACAAAAGGAATGAGTTAGTTCCTACTAGAACTGTCACTGGATGGCGAGTATGTATTGATTACAAAAAACTTAATAAAGCCACCAGGAAAGATCATTTTCCTTTACCGTTCATGGATCAGATGCTTGAAAGATTAGCAGGAAACAAATACTTTTGCTTCCTTGATGGTTTTTCGGGATACTTCCAAATTCCTATCGATCCAGCCGATCAAGAGAAAACCACATTTACATGTCCTTTTGGAACCTACACTTACCGGCGTATGCCTTTTGGTCTATGTAATGCACCTGCAACTTTTCAAAGGTGTATGATCGCAATATTTCAAGACATGCTTGAAACATCTATGGAAGTTTTCATGGATGACTTTTCAGTTTTTGGTGATTCTTTTGAAACTTGTCTTTCCAATCTCGATAAAATGCTTGAAAGATGTGAAGCTGCACATCTAGTTCTTAATTGGGAAAAATGTCATTTCATGGTAACTGAAGGAATTGTGTTAGGACACAAGATATCAAGTTCAGGGATGGAAGTTGACAAAGCTAAAATAGATGTTATCACTAAATTACCACCACCAACTAACGTTAAAGCCGTTAGAAGTTTTCTAGGACATGCCGGTTTTTACAGCCGATTTATCAAAGATTTTTCAAAAATATCACGTCCTATGACTAAACTTCTAGAAAAGGATTATGTATTTGATTTCAATGCTGACTGCATTAAAGCTTTCGAAACATTGAAAAGTCAATTGACTAGTGCCCCAATTATGGTTGCACCTAATTGGTCACTACCATTTGAAATCATGTGTGATGCAAGCGATTTCGCTGTTGGAGCTGTTTTAGGACAACGTAAAGGAAAACATTTTCGTCCTATTTACTTTGCTAGTAAAACACTCAACAATGCTCAACAAAACTATACGGTTACGGAGAAAGAATTATTAGCCGTAGTTTTTGCATTCGACAAATTCAGATCTTATCTTGTGCTTTCAAAAATGATAGTTTTTACCGATCATTCCGCACTAAAATATTTGTTTAACAAACAAGATGCAAAACCACGTCTTATCAGATGGATTTTATTAATGCAAGAATTTGATATCGAAATAAAAGATAAGAAAGGAGCAGAAAATCTTGCAGCTGATCATTTATCACGTCTCGAGAATCCAAATTTGGAAGAATTAAAAGAAAATGAAATTAATGATTATTTTCCAGAAGAAACTCTCATGACGATAGATAAAGACGGTGATGAGGAAATACCATGGTTTGAAAATTACGCAAATTATCTTGCAGGAGACGTTCTTAAAAAAAGGATGAGCCACTACCAACGTAGTAAGTTCTTTCCAGAACTAAAACACTATTATTGGGAGAAACCTTATCTTTTTAAGATGTGCAAGGATGGAATGATACGAAGATGTGTTTCGGGTGCCGAAACAAGAAAAATTGTTGATGAATGTCATCATGGCCCAACTGGGGGACATTATGGTCCTTCCACTACAGCTAGAAAAGTTTTTGATGCTGGATTCTATTGGCCTACAATTTTCAAAGAAGCGTATACTCTTGTTCAAAACTGTGATGCGTGCCAAAAATCCGGTAACCTTTCTCGAAGAGACGAAATGCCGCAAAAGAGCATTCAAGTCTATGAAATATTCGATATTTGGGGAATTGATTTTATGGGACCCTTCCCTAAATCACATAAATGCGAATATATCCTCGTTGCAATCGATTATGTTTCTAAATGGGTTGAAGCTGAAGCTCTTCCTACTAACGATGCACGAGTTGTTGTCAACTTTCTCAAAAAGCTTTTTGCTCGCTATGGAAATTCCTAAAGCTTTAATAAGTTACAGAGGATCCCATTTCTGTAATAAACAAATGGAGAAAGTAATGAAACGATATGGAGTTCATCATCGTTTTGCTACAGCTTATCATCCACAAACTAGTGGTCAAGTCAAAAATACCAATAGAGCTATAAAAAGAATACTTGAAAAAACGGTTAAAGACAATCCTTCCGTTTGGTCAAGGAAATTAGATGACGCTCTATGGGCATTTCGTACGGCATATAAGACACCAATTGGTACGACACCGTACAGACTCTTGTATGGGAAAACATGTCATCTACCGTTCGAACTTGAACATCGTGCTTATTGGGCGTTAAGAAGCTGTAATCCTGATTTAAAAATAGCTGGAGAAAAGAGATTTTTGCAATTACATGAACTTGATGAGTTAAGACTTCAAGCTTATGAAAACTCCAAGCTATACAAAGCAAGAACCAAAGCTTATCATGATAGAAAGCTGAGAATTCGAAAACAATTCAAAGCTGGAGATAAAGTTCTGCTTTTCAATATGAAATACAAGTTTAAAGCTCCGAAACTCAAACCAAAATGGTTTGGACCATATATAGTGAAACATGGATTTCCATCAGGTTATGTTTAACTTTATGACAAACATGGTGGAAGTTTCATTGTAAATGGGCACCGAATTAAACTCTATTATGATAAGGAGCAATTAAACGCGATTTCTAATGAATAAATTTCATCCGACTTTGAATATGAAGCTATCACATTCATGGCTCCACACAAGGAAATGGTTCCTTGGGCACACAGTAATGGTTTTATCTATGATGCTCTTCCTAGAGCATGGGAAAATGTTAAATTGGAAAACATAGATGAAACTGGAGAGGGAATTGTGATAGGAAATGTGTTGTATATCCCTAAAAGGAAACATAACACTAAAACTTCATAATCTATTTCGAAGTTTGAGTCCGGCTGAGGACTCGTTAATAAAACAAGTGCTTCTCGGGAGGCAACCCGTGTGTTTTATTTTTATTTTGTTTTTGATTTTCAGTGTTTATACCCCAAAGTTTTACTACTTGGTCTAATTTAAGTGTGGGGGTGTGCCACTAATTTGAATAAAACTACAATGCTTTTTGTTTGTTTGTTTTTGTTTCTAATAATACAGGTGTTGACTACAAGAAACAAAAGATTGGATAACACCGGATATCACGGTTTATTTTCTCATTTTCCCTACTTTCATTTTTTTTCGTTTATCACATTGAGGACAATGTTTAACTTAAGTGTGGGGGGGGGGGGGGGGGTGAGTAGGTAAAATAAGAAATTAAGTCTAATATCGATTTAATTTTTAAATTTTGTTTGTCCTTGTAGTCTAGTTTGTAACAATTCGCATTTTCAGGTTAATTACTTTTCCCGGAAAATTTCACTATTCACTTTTACTATTCATTTTTCCCGAAAATTTTCCCGAAATTTGATTTTTATTTCTTGGGCTCAAGTGATAAATCATTTCCATGGCAAATTAAAAGTTTGACATTCATAAGCTCATTTTCGTGAAAGTTATTAAGGAATTACACGGAATTACACGTTTTAGGGTAAAACGTCATTCAGAAATTCTACGCACAACGAAATTCGGTCGCGTTAATTTTCCCCGTATCAGAAAAATGTTTGACACAATCATGATTTATTTGAGAATAAATCATGACTGAGAAAAACATGACCAAAATAAACCTCGGCCGTGAAAAACTGGAATTTTCAGTTTTAAGCGTTTTTACTCAGCCGTAACCTTAGCCTATACCTGCACCGCGTTTCTAAAAAGATTTGAGTTTTCAACTTATTAGAAAAGGTCAACATATTTTTCCCTCCTCCTTTGACCAAAAATCATTCCTTGATTTTATAAGTCATTCCTTGATTTTTAGGCTTACGGTTTGATGTCTAAAAGACATTTAATATCAACCGAGACTAGACTGAGCCCAGTCTAGACATTATAAGTCATTTTAAATCATTTATATCATATTAGAAAAGTAACATTTTACTTTTCTCAATTTTACACAATATTCGTACATTTTACGTATTACGCGTTTTAGACCTGTGTTTCCAGTTTTAGCAGGGTTTTACCACCCCAATGGAACCTACCACTCATTTTATTTTTATTATGGAGTATTATGACATGTTTAATCATTCTTCCAAGTTTCGTATTTTTACGATACCCGGTTTTACGTTTTGTGACGTAACAACTTACGGTTAGCATTTTACGGAGTCGAAACTAGCTCCATAACTTGGATAATATCAACAAAGTCCAACACTTCCTCCCCAAGGCTTGGCAAACCGACTTAGGGGGGGGGGATTCATCAACCATGTGGCTTAATCTCATGCTAGGAGGCCTTAAGGTGCATACATGTGTTATACTTGGTGACCAAGTGTTGACAAGTCAACATAACTAACCTCCTCATTTCCTTATAAGATCAAGACTCATTTTCTTCCTTTCTCTCTCAATACCAACGACCCAACATCATAAAAATACACCATTTTGATCATTGATCTTGCTCATTCAATCCATCACAAGTTCAAGTCATAGTTCCTAGTCGATCCTTAACACCTTTCAACCATAAAATCACTATAAAACACCACAAAAACTCATCAAATTTCCAAGTGTTCTTAGTGAAGATTTTTACTAAGGCTTGTTTTTGTGATAGATTAGTGTTTATCAAGGGATTATAAGATAGGGTTTTTGATATGGAAGCTTGGCTATGGTTGGAAAATATTTGAAAGATTAAGTAGTAATTCTTGGTTTTGATCTTGGTTCTAGTTAGTTTCTTCACAAGTTGTAAGCAAACTCTACTACACTTCCTTGCTTTAATATCATATTCATGCTATTTACATATCATTCATGCTATATATTGTCTTGTTATCATGTCCATGATGTATAAAAGTGAGCAAAACAAGTTATTGTTATTGATTGTTAAAACAAGTTATTAAAACAAGTAAACTAGTGATTTTCTTGGTAAGACCTGATCAAAATGGTAAAAATATGATATTGGATTATTACATATTTTAGTAGAGGACCTAACAAGGAAACTGTAGCAACTTGAACCACCTAAAAAGAGTATACGAGTCAAAAGTTATGGCGATTTGAAGTTACCAAAACTTTCCGGCAAAACTGCCAAAAATGTTTCTGTTACAGAAACTTTAAACACGCAAAAAGAGGCATTTCTGGTCCGATTCATCAAAAAGTTAAAACACGAAAGTTGTCCGGAATGACGTTTTCGTTCAGGTTTAAAGAAGCTCGAGACCTGAAAACGCTTTTTGAGTGATAATTTCTTCAAATTCTTAACAGCTATTTACATATATATAAGTTACTATATTATGGTTATACTTTAAAAGGAACAAGAGGTCTTATGACCTATAATCAAGACCACCACCATGGCTAGAGCCAAGGTTGAGTCTCATGACCATGGAACAAGGACCAAAGGTCATGGCTAGGCCATGACGAAATGACCATACAAGCTTACTTAGGCGAAAACATGAAACAAGGAATTGGCGAGAACTTGAACAAGCAATTTGAATCTACTTCACTTAAAAAAAAGAACCATGAGATATTACAAAGAAAAATGGTCATACAAGACTTATGAAACTTACCCTAATAACAATCTTCATGTAATACTAAACTTTCCTAAGTTTATACAAATATCGGATATGTAACTTTTCGGATTAAAACTTATATCTATATATTTTATCAACTACTACAATATTAGGGAGCCTCATGTGAGGAGTTCATTATGTAAGCCGTCGAGATGAGTTGTGGATTTATGAATTAAAGTGTCCTGGCTCCTCGAACGTTTACTACATGACTTCTGAATTATGTTGGCCCGAACGGTAGTAAACGATATATAAACATACATGTTTCATGAATCATTTCTTTCAAAGACTTACACTATACATCATACCACATCATGGACTAAGTGCAAGACATATATTGGCACGCTTATGTTTCCTTAGACATCATTCCAAACCTAAGTTGCAACGATTATTCTAGGTTGCTCGTAGAAGTTCTTACGGCATATCCATCATTCTCATTATACATCATCCAACTCAAGGTGAGTTCATAGCCCCACTTTCTATTGTTTAACTATTTTACAAACCCTTGGGGGGAATACATGCTATTATTTTTCTACTCGAACACAATGCTTTCTACTGTATGCTATTCGACTATGTTTTATTATCACTAAGTAACATCCTTGCCAAACCAAGATCCCTTATTATGAACCATTTAATCACTTGCGAGGGTTACTTGCGAGTGAGCGCGAATATTGTGAATAGGCCTATTGGGATTGACGAATCCCATTTGTTTTGACTAAGTTCAAACAAATGCATTAATATTTGAGACATTAGGTATGACGCCAAAGTACCTACCGGGATAAATCTGCCGATCGATATTGGTACACGTTAACGTTTTGGTGTCATAAGCTTAGTGAATTAATAACCTTTCCGGGCGTATAACAACATAGCCCATCTTTGTTTTCTAACTATGAGTGTGAGTCTATAGCTCACACTACGATTATTGTGTTCAAACAATTTAACTACAAACACTACGATTATTGTGTTCAAATGATTTAACTACAAACACTACGATTATTGTGTTCAACGATTTAACTACCAACACATTGTGTTCAAACATTAAACAAACTCTATGAATATCACTCAACCTTTGTGTTGACCTCTCAAGCATGTATTTCAGGTTCATGACGATCAAGGATGGCACGGAAGGACACGGATACTCAAGAGGGCTATAAATTTTATTATCATTCAAAACTCATTTAATGTAAATTGTAAACATGGAACCATTTGGGACCTCATTTTGTAATCTCTGATATTTATACAATTTGAATGATAAATCTTTTAAAACGACTCAATTGGAGTTCGTTTTCTATTATTGTGACTATTGTGCCGTCGAGTAACACCCAGTTCGAATTCCGCTGCAACCATGAATTGGGGGTGTTAAAGATTGGTACCAGAGCCATGGTTATAGAGAAACGGCTCTAATTGAGACCTAAAATATTACTACACATACAAGCAAAAACATTTTTATAGCCTTCCACTCTCCGTGTCTTCCATCCTCCAGACGATTATGGACTTAGTAAGCATGTTATGCTTCACAAACATATTAGTATATTCATATATACCCATTTTGAGCATTTCCCCGTAAGCATTAGTATATTGATATATAAACTCGGTTTATTTTCAATCATTTATCTAAACAATGGACTAAACATATCTGCGTATGCCTATTCTAGGGCATTACGACATAACCAGATTTTCCCAATCATGTTCCTACTCCAACATTTTATGTCCAAGACATTGTAACTGATTGCAATGGTCTTTCCTATTTTCCAAGACATTGTATTATACAATGGTCTTAATCATTTCTCAAATGTTTTGAGTCACACAATGGTCTAACCTACTTCTCAGACATTGTGAATTGCACAATGGTCTAACCTACTTCCGAGACATTGTGTTTTGTGCAATGGTCTCTAGAATTATTCCACCACCTCATCAATATCATTTCATATGATATCAAAAACCCATCACAATTTATCGATTTCCAAACAAGAAATATGAGATTTCTAAAGGACAAACAAATCCATTACCTACAAAAGCTGAAGTTCAGCTCTACATTCATCAAAGTTTTCTTATGAAACCTTCATTATTAAAAGTTCGTGATCCTGGCCAAGTATGTTCTATTTTAGAACTACTTAAAACTTCCTTTCCATACGTACCTACCCTTACTAACTTCTATGTAATGGAATATGAAAACATACGTTACAAGTCTTGTATGGACGGGACTTGCAACTTGAGGGTTTGACATCGCCTTTGTTTAGTGGACAGTTTCCCAAAAGCAACGGACATATCACAAGTATACCTAATTTAGGTATTTGAAAATTTTATCGAACCTTGGCTAAATATAGACTAGTCACCTATATTTAACCTAGGGACAGTGGAATATAGTCTGACTAACTATATTCGACTTAAAATTTTCAAATACTGAGAGTAGTTGTACTAGGGTTATGTTTAGGTTGATTTCCTACTTGAACTCGATAAACCACCAGAATACATTAAAACAATCTAGAGACACGATAGTGCCTTACCACTCAGCAAGATCTTAACACCTTATTTGTATGATCTAAATTCATTCTTGAAAATTTTCATTTATGAGATAATCCGAACTACTATCTTGGGATAGTTATCAATTATTCTCTTCATCCTGTAGAAGTACTATCCTGTTTAGGTCCTAAGGATACCATTCCATCATAAAATTTTAAAATCTCTTAAGATTTTTAAAGCAAACTCAACATCTATACCTAAGAGTATTAATGTTAAGCATACACTACACACTTTTGTTCATCAACATATCACATCATTATCTTCACAACCATTGCAAACACAAGCTCATTAACAGATCTTGATGCACTTTTAAAAGCTCAAATCATCCTTAGTTACACCACAAGTACCCTCACCAGCTTTACAAGATTGAATATTCATCTTGTACTTTTGGAACACCAGTATCATCTCATAATACACTACCTTGTAACTCACCGGCTAATTGTGAATGTTGTGTTGGGAATTCTTAAGTAGGATGATTGGTAATTATTTGAATGGATTGGGATGCCTTTTCATTTAAATAAAGAAATTGTAAATCACCGAACCATAAGTTTATATTTCCGTATTTACATTGTTTGGGATGCCTCTCTATGTAAATAAAGAATTATAAACAAGTGGGCTTATTTGTATCTGAAATAACATAAGTATGAAGTCAATAAACACTAGGTACAACAACCGATTACCTACTAGGCTATGAGTGCAATTACTATCTCAATTCCTATTAATATTCGACTGCTATATCAATTTCCTTTGATATTCGACTATTACCATACCTTTCCTACATAAAAGTAAGCCTCATCCTACACCATACACTCAAATGACAAATCAAACCGCATCACCGGTAATCCCAGACTTTAGTCCTCATAAGTAACCACACCTGTTCATCGACACCACTCCAACATATAACACACATAGAACTTCGGGACGAAGTTCCCCGTAAGGGGTAGAGACTGTAACAATTCGCATTTTCAGGTTAATTACTTTTCCCGGAAAATTTCACTATTCACTTTTACTATTCATTTTTCCCGAAAATTTTCCCGAAATTTGATTTTTATTACTTGGGCTCAAGTGATAAATCATTTCCATGGCAAATTAAAAGTTTGACATTCATAAGCTCATTTTCGTGAAAGTTATTAAGGAATTACACGGAATTACACGTTTTAGGGTAAAACGTCATTCAGAAATTCTACGCACAACGAAATTCGGTCGCGTTAATTTTCCCCGTATCAGAAAAATGTTTGACACACTCATGATTTATTTGAGAATAAATCATGACTGAGAAAAACATGACCAAAATAAACCTCGGCCGTGAAAAACTGGAATTTTCAGTTTTAAGCGTTTTTACTCAGCCGTAACCTTAGCCTATACCTGCACCGCGTTTCTAAAAAGATTTGATTTTTCAACTTATTAGAAAAGGTCAACATATTTTTCCCTCCTCCTTTGACCAAAAATCATTCCTTGATTTTATAAGTCATTCCTTGATTTTTAGGCTTACGGTTTGATGTCTAAAAGACATTTAATATCAACCGAGACTAGACTGAGCCCAGTCTAGACATTATAAGTCATTTTAAATCATTTATATCATATTAGAAAAGTAACATTTTACTTTTCTCAATTTTACGCAATATTCGTACATTTTACGTATTACGCATTTTAGACCCGTGTTTCCAGTTTTAGCAGGGTTTTACCACCCCAATGGAACCTACCACTCATTTTATTTTTATTATGGAGTATTATGACATGTTTAATCATTCTTCCAAGTTTCGTATTTTTACGATACCCAGTTTTATGTTTTGTGACGTAACAACTTACGGTTAGCATTTTACGGAGTCGAAACTAGCTCCATAACTTGGATAATATCAACAAAGTCCAACACTTCCTCCCCAAGGCTTGGCAAACCGACTTAGGGGGGGAGGGATTCATCAACCGTGTGGCTTAATCTCATGCTAGGAGGCCTTAAGGTGCATACATGTGTTATACTTGGTGACCAAGTGTTGACAAGTCAACATAACTAACCTCCTCATTTCCTTATAAGATCAAGACTCATTTTCTTCCTTTCTCTCTCAATACCAACGACCCAACATCATAAAAATACACCATTTTGATCATTGATCTTGCTCATTCAATCCATCACAAGTTCAAGTCATAGTTCCTAGTTGATCCTTAACACCTTTCAACCATAAAATCACTATAAAACACCACAAAAACTCATCAAATTTCCAAGTGTTCTTAGTGAAGATTTTTACTAAGGCTTGTTTTTGTGATAGATTAGTGTTTATCAAGGGATTATAAGATAGGGTTTTTGATATGGAAGCTTGGCTATGGTTGGAAAATATTTGAAAGATTAAGTAGTAATTCTTGGTTTTGATCTTGGTTCTAGTTAGTTTCTTCACAAGTTGTAAGCAAACTCTACTACACTTCCTTGCTTTAATATCATATTCATGCTATTTACATATCATTCATGCTATATATTGTCTTGTTATCATGTCCATGATGTATAAAAGTGAGCAAAACAAGTTATTGTTATTAATTGTTAAAACAAGTTATTAAAACAAGTAAACTAGTGATTTTCTTGGTAAAACCTGATCAAAATGGTAAAAATATGATATTGGATTATTACATATTTTAGTAGAGGACCTAACAAGGAAACCGTAGCAACTTGAACCACCTAAAAAGAGTATACGAGTCAAAAGTTATGGCGATTTGAAGTTACCAAAACTTTCCGGCAAAACTGCCAAAAATGTTTCTGTTACAGAAACTTTAAACACGCAAAAACAGGCATTTCTAGTCCGATTCATCAAAAAGTTAAAACACGAAAGTTGTCCGGAACGACGTTTTCGTTCAGGTTTGAAGAAGCTCGAGACCTGAAAACGCTTTTTGAGTGATAATTTCTTCAAATTCTTAACAGCTATTTACATATATATAAGTTACTATATTATGGTTATACTTTAAAAGGAACAAGAGGTCTTATGACCTATAATCAAGACCACCACCATGGCTAGAGCCAAGGTTGAGTCTCTTGACCATGGAACAAGGACCAAAGGTCATGGCTAGGCCATGACGAAATGACCATACAAGCTTACTTAGGCGAAAACATGAAACAAGGAATTGGCGAGAACTTGAACAAGCAATTTGAATCTACTTCACTTAAAAAAAAGAACCATGAGATATTACAAAGAAAAATGGTCATACAAGACTTATGAAACTTACCCTAATAACAATCTTCATGTAATACTAAACTTTCCTAAGTTTGTACAAATATCGGATATGTAACTTTTCGGATTAAAATTTATATCTATATATTTTATCAACTACTACAATAGTAGGGAGCCTCATGTGAGGAGTTCATTATGTAAGCCGTCGAGATGAGTTGTGGATTTACGAATTAAAGTGTCCTGGCTCCTCGAACGTTTACTACATGACTTCTGAATTATGTCGGCCCGAACGGTAGTAAACGATATATAAACATACATGTTTCATGAATCATTTCTTTCAAAGACTTACACTATACATCATACCACATCATGGACTAAGTGCAAGACATATATTGGCACGCTTATGTTTCCTTAGACATCATTCCAAACCTAAGTTGCAACGATTATTCTAGGTTGCTCGTAGAAGTTCTTACGGCATATCCATCATTCTCATTATACATCATCCAACTCAAGGTGAGTTCATAGCCCCACTTTCTATTGTTTAACTATTTTACAAACCCTTGGGGGGAATACATGCTATTATTTTTCTACTCGAACACAATGCTTTCTACTGTATGCTATTCGACTATGTTTTATTATCACTAAGTAACATCCTTGCCAAACCAAGATCCCTTATTATGAACCATTTAATCACTTGCGAGGGTTACTTGCGAGTGAGCGCGAATATTGTGAATAGGCCTATTGGGATTGACGAATCCCATTTGTTTTGACTAAGTTCAAACAAATGCATTAATATTTGAGACATTAGGTATGACGGCAAAGTACCTACCGGGATAAATCTGCCGATCGATATTGGTACACGTTAACGTTTTGGTGTCATAAGCTTAGTGAATTAATAACCTTTCCGGGCATATAACAACGTAGCCCATCTTTGTTTTCTAACTATGAGTGTGAGTCTATAGCTCACACTACGATTATTGTGTTCAAACGATTTAACTACAAACACTACGATTATTGTGTTCAAACGATTTAACTACAAACACTACGATTATTGTGTTCAACGATTTAACTACCAACACATTGTGTTCAAATATTAAACAAACTCTATGAATATCACTCAACCTTTGTGTTGACCTCTCAAGCATGTATTTCAGGTTCATGACGATCAAGGATGGCACGGAAGGACACGGATACTCAAGAGGGCTATAAATTTTATTATCATTCAAAACTCATTTAATGTAAATTGTAAACATGGAACCATTTGGGACCTCATTTTGTAATCTCTGATATTTATACAATTTGAATGATAAATCTTTTAAAACGACTCAATTGGAGTTCGTTTTCTATTATTGTGACTATTGTGCCGTCGAGTAACACCCAGTTCGAATTCCGCTGCAACCATGAATTGGGGGTGTTACATAGTTGTTTTCACGCTTTTAGGAATAATTTATTAGAATAACTAGATCAATCCACTGGTGAAATTAGTAATTTTTGAAAAATTTGAGATGTGTCCCGATTAATATTGCAATCCATTTCTGGGATTGATAACATTTGCTAGCGCATATTATAACCCTTTCCACTAAATTGTGAGGATTTGAGCCTATTTCATATCTAGCATACATCTTTTATGCTTGAATATTTTGTTATGAGTGTGCCGGTGATTTTATTTATTCTAGAACTTGTGCTTGTAAATCATTACGAGACCGTTGTGAGATTACATTTTTGTAATATAAGTTTGCATACGTGATAAGAGGCAACTTTAGGATTTTAACCAAATAGCCTTCATTATCGATTTTTAGCTAGTCATATTGATTAGTTAATTTCCAATTTTTAACCCTTTTGTTAGCGTTTATTTTTAACGCTAGATACCCTTAGTTACACTCTTCGAGCCATCCTTTTCGTTTTTGATAAATCCAGAAAAATACAAAAATATTTTACACTTTAAACCTTAGCCTAACCCTTGTCAAAGTCTAAATGGTGGGTTGCTAGTTGCTTGGTTGTTGGATAGTTTCTGATGATTATTAGTTAGCCACACTTCACCAATCATGTGTGTGCCATTCCGACAAAGACGGAGACTGCAGCTTCTTATTTGTATTGTTGTGGTGATGCTTATGCGAAGTGTGGGGGAGTTTATGAGTTAAAAAATATATATATATAAATAAGTCATCGCAAATATAAGGTGACAATTATCGCAAATGTGCTATATAGATGAAGAAAGAAAGTTAGGTGATGTGTTGTTAGCCATTGTGCTATGTATGAAGAATATTGTTACGGCAAATCGATGTATCATTCTTTGAAGAAGAGGAAGATTGTAACTATAATCATTTACGGGTTCGAGGTTAGTTTGGTGACTAGCAACAATGGGACTTAGACTTTATTTTATTTTTCTTTAAAACCAATTTCATAAATATTTCCCTTGCCTTATCCCTACCCTTACCAAATTACTCTATCTATCCGGATATTGTAATGGTTTTGTGAGAATATCAAGTGCAAGAATATTGTAGTGACCATCCGGTTTTTGAGTAATCAAGAACTCGCGCCAGTAATCTATTATGTTTTTGTATGAGATGTTTAAACATAAGCCTGGTACAACCCTAAGCCTTACATTATAACCTGAATAAAAGACCTCTTTGATATGTAGACTTGGTGCTTACGCCATTGCGGTGTAGTTTTGTTTCTTGTACAAGCTTATGGTAATAATTAGATCATGACTGAGCAATGAGTGTGATTTCTCTCATTTACTCCACTACCTAAATAAATGAGTGATTGAGTGATTTCTACTTTGTTTCTTTTTCGTGAGGTGTTTAGAAATGTTAATCAAGCAAGAAAATCATTGGGTATTGTCAAACATCTCGATTTTTCACTACTAAAGCTTAAAACGATGAATCGTATCTTGTACTTGTACTTGGTGGATTTGCATCACATTTTTCTAATCATTTTTGGTTACCAAGTGGATATTTAGTTTTCTTCTAGATTTGCTTGAGGACAAGCAAAGTTTAAGTGTGGGGGATTTGATAACGCTCAAAGTTAACATGTTTTTATAAGCGTTATTAGTGTTTTTGTGTATGATATTTGGTTGTTTTTATATGCTTTTGCCACTAAATCGTATCAAAGTATGTTTTTGTAGCATATGTAGCCAAATGCAGGAAAAATGGAGAAAAAGTGAAGGAAATGAAGTATACGCGATTACACGAAGATTCCCAAGCTCAAAAGTCCAATCGATGAAGTAATTCATATGAGAACCTAAGTTTTGTCATCTCAAAGTTCCAAGTTCAAAAGTTAATCAAGTTTGGATAGTACATAAAGAGCTACACAAGTCAAAGTCAAAGTCCAAAGTTGCCAGAAATTACCATCCAATCGGTTGGTGTGAAACCGATCGGATGGCCATAATTATCTTTCACCAACCGATCGGTGCCAACCCGCAACCGATCGGATGGTCAATTCTGCATGTTTTTGCCAACTTTTGTGCATGAATCTTGGTCTTTTGTCCCATGGTTCTAGGCCCTTTTTAGTGTCTTATTGTCCAAGTTCAAGCATTTAAGTTCTTATTTATGACCAAGAGTGTTGGACAAGCCTATAAAGGACCTCAAAAGTGCATAACTCAACACCATTCAACACACAATTGAAGATACCATTTACTCTCATTACTACACATAATTATTATCATCTTCTAGCTCTCTAAGGAGGAAAATTCGTGCAGAAAGAACCAGGAACTTTGGAGGACCAAGGAAGCAACATTTGGAGTCCAAAAATCTCAAGAAATCATCACCAACTCTTAGGTTATCAATACCTTGTCATTTGTTATCAATTTCAAAGCATTGTAAGACTTATAACCATGGATTCTTATGTTAAATATTCTGAGTTTATTTGCATGTTTGCCATGAGTGGCTAGTAATCTTTTTACACTTGTTTTGATGATGTTTTATACTTAGTGATAGTGATGATTGTGATAACCTGTTTTAATTCAATTTCAAGTCAATCCTAAGAACCAATTATACCTTAAGTTTCATAGTGACATTTGTTGAGTCAAGGTTAACTAATTGATAATAGTTTCAAAGGTCGAAAGATTTGTTATTACTCAACTAGTTATAATCATTTGTCTATGAATGATTGTTTTTCACCATAATTATTCTTGACTAAACAAAGAAACAAGAAGTATGATTGTAATGAGAATGCTTTTATAACATCAAATCGGATTGGTTGTAAACCTTTAGTAGGACGAAAGTTTAAACGTTTATAAACGATTGTGACCTTTTTGTCTATGAAGAGGTTACCTTTTGTATTGACCATTTCCTAAGAGTATTTGATTGGTAATAAAAGTTTGTCTTGTGTTTAAGTTATCCACCATACCTTATGAACCTTGGATAGATCTTGAATTGATTGGTTTAAACCTAAAGCTTGTTTTTATGAACTAAAATCTTGACGAAGGTTTAACATGTAGAAACAATAGATTAGATCACCATCTAATTATCTCAACCAACATGTTATTGAAAGTTATCACAATTATGTGTGTCATTAAGTAGAAAACTAGTCTAAACAAGTGTAGTTTTTAATTTATTGAATTTCCTTATTATCATATTTGCGTACATTAGAGATTTACTTTTAGACTTATATTTCGATTCACTCACAAATCCCTGCGAACGATCCTGACTTACCATCATATCTTGCTATAACGGACGAGTACACTTGCTCGTATGTGTTGTTTCTAGATTTGGTAACTCATCCTTATAAATTTAAAACTTGCACTAACAAATAGCACATCAGAGGTAAAGTCTGGTGCAATTCCCACGCATCATGTATAGTATGGTATTTGCATATAGCGGCAGCAACAAATATTACCAATGAATAGCTTCTAGAGTTGCAAGGTTGTTGGAAATAAGAAACCCGAGAAAGTAGTTGACGTGTGTGTGCACACACGTTTGTTTCTGTTACATGTGTCGTTTAACATTGGTTCAATTTTGTTGTTCGGAAACCATGTATATAATTATGTTTTATAGCTTTAAGGAAAATAATAATAATAATAATAATAATAATAATAATAATAATAATAATAATAATAATAATAATAATAATAATAATAATAAAATCTTGCTTTCTTAGAGCAAGGGGTACCTTGCATTGTTTACTTGCGCCAAACCAATAACCCATATGTTCCAACGGCTCACAGTACCAAATGTGGTGCCATTGGTGCTGGTAGCCAACAGCCAGCACCATTGATTATTATTATTATTATTATTATTATTATTATTATTATTATTATTATTATTATTTAGTGGCGTACGTATGGACTCAACGGCACCACTTTTGCTATGACACCACATTTGTATGAAGGAGGGTTTTTTTGTGCCATTGAATATCTCGTGCCATAAGAATTTTCGATGACGTTGCAGCACTTTTTGCCAACGACATGAGGGAATCTAGTGCTATTTTTACCTTAACCGAAAGGACATGATTTGCGCACTCCCATAAATAATTATGACACTTTAAATTAAAGTGTATTGCCATTTATACCATCACATTACTTTTATTTATTTTTATCCTATGTGACAATACACTCTAATTTAAAATGTCTCAATCATTAATATTAACCGAAGCCTTGCGAAGGTTATCAGACATTTCACAAAAGCTACTCTTTTGTCTTAAAAAATTGAAATACCAGGCTACATCTGGTGTTGACTTTTTTTTAGCATGTGAGATTGTAAAATTTCAAAGTTTGTAATCTTTCTAGAAAATCTTTTCTTTGCACGATTTTATTGTAAAAGTTCAATGTAAGCTAATTTTTTTAAGAGCATTTATATATGGATTTAAATAAATGGATCTAAAAGTGGAACTAATGCATAAATCACTTGTACAGTGAAAATCTTTTCTTTGCACGATTTTATTGTAAAAGTTCAATGTAAGCTAATTTTTTTAAGAGCATTTATATATGGATTTAAATAAATGGATCTAAAAGTGGAACTAATGCATAAATCACTTGTACAGTAACATTACTGCACAAGTGATTTATGCATTAGTTCCACTTTTAGATCCATTTAGTTAGGCCTATTTATCATTTTCCTTTTTTTAATCAAAACCAACGTCCAACTTTTTCTAGTCCCAATTTGATTAATGAACATCTACTTTGAGCTCCTAAATTGTTTTAAAGTTTTAAACTTTTTGAAATTCAAATATTGGTTTTCAACTTTAGCTCAAATTATAACTTTTTGAAATTCAAATACTGGTTTACAACTTTAGCTCAATTATCAATACAAAGTACAATGGTTCCTGTAATAGGCTGTACTATAGCATCCAACTTTAGCTCAAATTGTAAATTTTTGAATTTTCACAAGATCTACCACATTTGCAATTTCATAGGATCAACCGGAGTATAATCTTCAGATGCAAATATCAAGAAACACAATAAATCTGTGACTTTTTTTTTTTCATAAACACAAAAATTCGCCTGCAAATATTAGACGTTGCTTTGAATGTTTGGATTGCACAACTACAAAAACTTGTACCATATTTCAAAGTTTTCATTCTTGGTCAAATGTTTTGTAACCAAAATGAATCTGTGACTTTTTTTTCATAAACACAAAAATTCGCATTCAAATATTTTAGACGTTGCTTTGAATTTTTGGATTGCACAACTACAAAAACTTGTAACACATTTCAAAGTTTTCATTCTTGGTCAAATGTTTTGTAAAAAAAATAAATAATTTGCCTCATTTTATATTTTGGCTCAAACATGACAGTGGCAAAAAAAGCTAAATTGCATTGTAAAATGCTTGCTTGTTGCGCCGCCAAATATGACTCAAATTTTTATCATAGTTAAACAAATAAAAACTATCAAGGAACCAAATAATCCCGTAAATAAAAACTCGCATGTATCTCAGTTGGTAGCTTATCACAAGCTTTTTCAGGTTTATTCAAATCCTAATAAGCTAATAAGCTCAAGCTGTTAAGCATTGGGATCTCATTTGCTTATTTATAAGCTTCTGGCCAAATTCCATTTATTAAAATTTCATGTTTTAAGTATTTAAAAAGTTTTGTAAAAGAAAAATCCAAAAAAACCAATTTAATTATAAGTGATAGTTTCTATTTAATTTTATTTATCTTCTTAATTTTTCATTTTAGATTTTTATTAAGTAACTTGCAATTTTATATTTTTCTTAATTTCCTTTTAACTTAAAGTATTTTCAAATTTTTTTTCCAGATTTTTATAATGTAATGTAGTATTAATTAGATTTAATAATAGTTTTATTAATAATTAATTAATAATTAAGTAGTAAATAGCATAATTAGTTTTTATAAAGTAATACATAGTTTTTATATTTTTCCTAGCTTGTATATATTATAAAATAATTTTTGGAATTTTTCTAGAATTTCTACTGTTCATTTTCTATTTTTTATAATTTAATTAGTTTAATTAGTAATTAATTAATATTTAGTTTAATAATTAGTAAATTAGTTTAAAAATATATAAAACAAACTTTTTATAATTTTTTAGGATTCCTATGATGGTTAATTAGATTTATAAAATTTTTCTTAATTTTCTAAGTCTTTTTAGTATTTTTAATAATTTTAATTAGTTTAATTAGATAATTAAAATTAAATTAGTAATTAATTAATATAAATCCACAAAAAGACAAAAAGATATATTTTTTTAATTTTGGAATTTATTTTTAGTTATTTTATAATTTTAGAAATTAAATTTTTATTTTTCTAGTATTAAATTAATATTATATTGTATTTAAGTTATTTAAATATTAATAATTAGTATTAAATAGTATTTACTTAACATTAAATAATTAAATAGTGTAAAAATTTATTTTCTTTTTCTAAAAATTTTCTTTTATCCTTAGGTTTGTAAAAAAGTCATTCCCCCCCCCCCTCCTGAGGGTTTTCAGATTTCAGATTTCACTTTTTATTTTGTACGTTCACGTAAATTTAAACTGAACGTACACGTTTTTAGGTTTAAAACGTTTCTGGTTTTTCTACTTCTACAACCTTGTTAATATAGCTTATTTAAGCTATTTCATTGTATATCTCAGTAGTGTAATCAATCTCAAACCCCTTTCTGTCCAAATTCACCCGATCACAAACCCGTTTAATTACCATCACACCTCGTCGGGACATAACGACCCGGGGAAACCTCTATACTTCCACGGAGATTGACTCTAGGTTGTTTGACTTGGTTGACCATTTACTTGGTCGATTTATGTTGACCGTTTAGGATCAATCAACATGCAATAGAACAAACGACATCTTTTCTTTTTTTCAACACAAAACACCTTTGTGTCCAAGCCTAACGCATAATAGAGTAATACCTACATGCATTTCTAAAATATAAAGCATGTTTAAATAATCATTAGGGACTACACGAGTGGGGTACAGCCGAGCTCGATTCGACTATTAAAACTCGAGCATTGCGAGTTTTGTATTTCAAACTTGAGCTCAACTTTTCGTTTAAAATTGAGTTCGACTATTTTCGAATTTCAAGCTCGAAGTCGATGAAGAATCGTTATATCAAGCACGACTTGACTCGGATTTTATTATATTTAAGTAATGAAAAATATCTAAAAGGGTAAAATTGCAATTTAATCAAAGCTTGATAAGGCTCCCCAACCTCATGAAGCTAGTATTTTAGAGCTCGAACTCAACTCGATAGTAGAGGTTGACTTGAATAAGTCAAGTAGGTTACAAGTCGGTCTCGAATAGCTTACGAGTTGTCCCTTCTTGTTTACACCCTAATTAGTACGATTCCAAGAATTATGATAATTTGTTACATTATGAATGTTGAATTTATTTTCCGGTGTGCAATTTGTAACTTACAATACGAGATAATACAAAGATAATTTATCCTATATCAAAAGAAAGCAATACATGTATGGACATAAAAGAGCTAGATGATCCATTTTCTCTGTATATATGATTAATTTCTAGCTCTTCAACGTTTTCTTTAAATGATTTGAGGCATAATTGATCCACTGATTTATATAGATTCATGCGTAAACCACCTCTTAACCATGTCAAAGCATTGTTTGGGCTTGTACTGAGGAACTGTGTGACCTCCTCCCTGCAAATGTAGTTAATTTACACATAACACATAAACTTTGTATATGTACATAACAGATCTTATGTGTTTGTGTCATAATAACTAGCTTTACCTTTACAGTGGCAAATACTAGAGAGTAGTTATCACGGGCATATGTGGTTTTGAATCCTGCTACTTGACCATTAGAATACCACGCGTCCCAGTTACTCTCTGTGATCGTCAAATTAAGGGATTTTATCCAATTATGTGTACCTACATGTGGAATCGTCATGTCATGATCACCACTGTGTCATAAAGAGTAACATATTAGTTTATGTAAACATGGTACATTATGAGAAACATAAATAAAATTGGGCAAAGAACTTGCATTACCTAAATATCAAGGCTCGGCAGTTACGCTTACTTAACTCTTCGTGATGCACAACACTACTTTGGACATTGAACTCATATAATGGCAATGAAGTGTATCCATAGTCGTACTTCATGTCCATATTACATAGATTTTCTTCAGTTACCCTTCCCTAATTGATAGGATCGATCATGAATATAACCATAAAATTATTTGTATTGTTTATAATACGGATATGATTGAAAATGGAACTTTTCTCCCTGTTGTAACTATAAACCTTATTAACATACCTTGCGTACATTAAGTGCTTTCATAACATTTTTATTATTGGCCCAAAGCATTGCATAAAAATAGTCAGCCTACAAAGGGAAGATTGTGTTTAAGATTAAATACTTAAAAAGGGAAGGGATGATAATGAGGGACAGAACAGGAGAGACTATTACTTGACAAAAGGTGTACTTGACTGAAGGTTGTGCATGAACAATCATTATTGGATTTTCCCGAAGTGATCTTTGTTTTCTCATTCTTATTAGATTTACAGTTGGAAGCAATTTCGTTGTTGAATTACCACAAATAGGCTCTAGAATTTGTGACATGTTAATGTCACTTACACGCTGACAATAAACATATGATAAGCCAATAGCCAGTTAGGCAATAACATCAAAAAAGAAAAAAAAGTTATGAATTGGATCAGGCTTACTTTGTTTACTTCATTGATACTTGATATGCATAGCATATTCTTATCATCAGCTTCTGCATACTCTCCATTGCAATCTTCTTTCGTTGACTATATTAATTTCAAAAGTGGATTAATTTTTAACATTCATTCAATTAAAAAGAAAAGTCATGTGCATGGACACGTTGTATACGTATTTGAAATTATATATATATATATATATATATATATATATATATATATATATATATATATATATATATATATATATATATATATATATATATATAGGGGGCTTTATTTTCAGAACCCTGTTAAGTGCGGAAACTGCGAGAACTCTAATTTTGCATTAGAAAACATGCATGTTCATATAAAACATGTATGTTTTCTTACACACACCTTAATACAAATACGTGTGTAACATACATGTTCATATAAAATCATTTTGCATTGATATGTGGCACTTAACAGGATTTTATATGAACATATATGTTACGCAGGTATGTGTATTAAGGTGTATGTAAAAAACATACATGTTTTATATGAACATGCATATTTTCTAATGCAAAATTGGAGTTCTCGCAGTTCCCGCATTTAACAGGGTTCTGAAAATAAAGATACACTATATATATATATATATATATATATATATATATATATATATATATATATATATATATATATATATAACTTCCAATAGCGTCTTCCACGGGTTATGGGTCCTAATACCGTTTTTCATGATATATGGGGAGGCTGAGATGCAGACAGCATTACATTTACCTAAGGTAGAGAGGCTGATTCTAGTTCTACTTAAGGTAGAAAAGGACAGCCTTTTTGTAATTGAAATTCTATGATACCTCAAATAAGTCTTTAGATATAAGTGCCATTTGATTAGCAAATTCAAACCGAGAGTTGATATCGCCACTTTTGTTGGTCAATGGGTTCCCAGCCATGTATCCCTAAAGAAGAAGGAAAAAAAATCAACTTCGTGTACAAAGCACTTGTTTAGAAAAATTATGTATGTTATGCATAGTGAACTTGCCTTAATATTTATTGTAGGCTCTAAACCTTGCTCGTTACCTGTAAAATAAGTAAATGAAGAAAAGAGGGGACTGTTTGAGTCTTCTTTCAGTAATTGCATTAAGCGAATATAAGATTATGGTGAGGTAGCAAGATGGAAATCATACATGAACTTTAAAAAATATCAATATCGCACACCTACTTTTAAAAGCCGTTCAATTATCATCACAAACTTGTCATGTTGAATTTTGTTTAGTGTATATTTGGGTACATTCTTTAATTCGCTTCCCCATCAACTTAGGCTACCGGAAGTGCATCTTATTTTCCTTATTTATTGTGTATCGGAAGTGTGTTTTTTATAATGTAGTAGAACTTCGTTTTACTACAAAGTACTAATAATTATTGAACAAGTGAATAACAAGAGAAAAAAAATTATTAAACTTATTCAAACGAATGATAAACAAGTGGATAAATCATTAAGCAAAAATATCAACTATTTTCTTCTTTAATTTTTTGATCGCGTCGATTTATGTTCATATTTTTGTATATAATGTATTTGTAACCATATATACATACAAAAAATATAAGTAAGATATAATAAACATTTAGAGCAATCTCACATCACTAATAAAAATCAATAACAATATCATGTAATTAATTTAGCAGGTAACTAGTCATGCCACGTCAATTAAGAGATGATATCGAGACAAATTTTGAAAGTATGTGTACGATATTAGTATTTTTAAAGTTCATATTTGTACATTTTGAAAAGTATCTTACTATTATATAGACTTAACCCATATATAGAAATATTAGACCTTTATATATCCCCTCGGCAATCATTGGAATAACAATCCCCGAATAAGAAATTCCAGTAACATACATAGGATTTTTCAGAAACCTTGGATGATCCCTAACAAACTGCATACCAAGTAATCTTCAGTAAGAATCCATCCATAAATAAGTATAACTTTATAGAAACTTCTAATAACCTTCCTAATAAATTCAGTAGTTTGTGATGCCGATAATGTATCACTGGAGCGAGCAGCTTCTGATGTTGTTGTATAGGAGTATCCAGTTAACGTCGGGCCATCCAAGTATATAATATTAGCAAGCTTTGGAACACAATAATATATTAATGATTAGCATAGATTATCAACTTCACAACAGGGTTTAGAAAAAACAAAATTACACAAACCTTTGTCCAAGAATTCGGGTCCACTTGTAATGCTGGGACATCATCTATAAAATTTCCATTCAGAATTTTAAGTGGACCTGTAAAAATGTAAATGTAAGGATTTAGATGAGGCCACGCATGAAGGCTAAAAGGTGAATAATAATGATCCATAACATTTAAAGTTACTCGTCCAATTGCAAGGAAGAAGCCAACAACACATGGTCTAGTTCTTTTACACTATTTATTAGTTTTCAATATAAGAATTACATACCGATTTCAAAAAAGAAGGCATGGAGATTGCTACAACCAGGTCCTCCAGCAAGCCAAATTATGAGAGGATCAACCTCCGGGTTCCCTTCAGACTCCACAAAGAAGTAAAATAACTGTACGTCTTCATCTTCTCCAACTCCAATATACCTGGTATTCGTGATTCACATATATACCTAATTAAGCATAACTTACAAAAAACAATACTATGCCTTTGGCCAAGTGGTACGAAAGTTACCATTATCCATCAAACGGAAATAGGTTCAAGTATCAAGGACACATGTGGGTGGGCGTGTAAATATTTTTCCCAAAAAAAGTTTACCTATATGTGTGTGCACGAATGACAGATAATAGAAGCATACCCGGTTTCAAGCTTGAAAGGGAGAGGACCTGGATAACCAGGTAACGTTTTGACAATCGTTTGGGAAGGAAAGAGAGATGAGGAAGTAGCCCATAGGAGGATCAAGAGAAACCACTTATACATTTGTGTACGTTTAAGTTATCTGCTAATGATTTCTTATGACCAAATATATAAGTTCACCATTTTTATTCAGAGCCAATAACGACGTACGTACTAAGTTACTAATCACACTGTTAATTGATGTAAACCCCATGGGTTGCAATGTATTATTCCACAACTATTTATATATTACAAAACATAAGAAACCCGAATTGGTCTTGGCCCATCTACATATGAATCGAGCCCTCTAACACTAAACATATTATAGCCCTAAATATATCATATAATATTTGATCTCCTGTAGTCCGAGCGGCGAAATCGCGAAAGCTTGAGTAAAAAAAATCTGATACTAAAACAAAAGATATTTATTGAAACAATTTGGAATATTCATAGTAATAGTTGTTGATAGTGAATCCAAAGATCTGATCTCATAGCTTTGTCGCTTTTCTTCGTCTTCTTCTTTTTCTGATTTTTATTGTTTAACTTTGCTCGTGATCCGGTGAGATAAAAAGTAAAATGAAAAAAATAAGAAAAATTTATAGCCACATATTATAAATAAGAGAGATAATTTTAAAAGGAGATAAATTTACTTTTTTAAGTGCATCTAAAATGTGTGCTTGTTTCTTATCACTCATCTCATTTTAATTTTTCATTTTATTTTATCATAACTCTATAATATTAACGTAAATATGAAAAGAAAATTACGTTTGAAATGAAATAATAGAAGTAGAAGCCAAATCAATAAAAGAAAGGCAAGATTTGAAAAGTATTGTATTTTGACCAATGACTTTTATTTCTTTTTCTTCTTTTAAAACAATAAAAATAGAACAATAAAGGAAAAGTGAAATTGCAACCTAAGGCTGCATGTTATCATGGTGCTTTGGTAATATTGATAGGTGAACTAAATATAAAACACAACCAACCATAGATGGGGATTTATTTTTACGAGCAAAAATATATAAATAGGCATGACTACTTTTGGCTAGGAAAAGTGAAAAGAAGAGAGCTATTAGAGAGGGGAATTTGACGGGGTGATATAGAAGCAGCGGCCGACTAGGTCTCGAAATCACACCCGCTCAAATATCATGTTAAATAACATAAACCCGTGGGCTGCAACGTAATATTCCACAACTATTTATAGAGTACAAAACATAAGAAACTCTAATGGGCCTTGGCCCATCTACACATAGACCGAGTCCTCTAAGACTAAACATAGTATAACTCTAAATATATCATCTAATACTCTCTCGTAGTTCGAGTGGCGAAATCGTGAAATCTCGAGACAGGAGTAAAAAAGACATCTCATACTGAAACAAAAGATAGACTATTAAAACAATTTGGAGTCTTCAAGTCTTTGTTGTAACAGTTGTTGATAGCGAATCCAAAGATCGGTGAGCTCATAGCTTTGTCGCTTTTCTTCTTCTTCTTCTTCTTCTTCTTATGATTTTTTTTTTTTACTTTTTGCTTATCTTTACTACCTATAAAGCAAAAATGGTCAAAGGGGAATGTGAAAAACTGAACTTTCGGTCAATCCTGAAATTGCCCCTACGAAATAACATTGAAACTGAACTTTCATATTCATGGAAACAAGCCCCTGCGAAATGGAAACAATCATGTTAACATTGAAACTGCTCATATTCATGGAAACAATGGTGTTTCCTGCTGTCACTTAATGGGGCGGCAAACAATGTCTGTCAAACAATAAATGTAAATCGAATCCCATTCTCACAAGAAAAACACATACAAAACACTCTCCGCCAAAACTCCCACTACCGGACTCCTCCACCACCGGACGTCACCAACACCGTACCCGCGACCACCATAAGGGAAACCACCACTACCGGACCATGACTACCGAGAAAAACTACCAAGACCCGTGACCAGCATAAGGGCTTTTCAAGTTTATAGGTATTTTGTTGAGTATTTCAATAGATCTATGTATCTTAATCAAGTTTTGAAACTTTTCATTTATAGATCTGTTGATTTTATTTGTAGATCTATGTTTTTAACAATATTTAGTATTTTTTTTACAGCCGTCGATGTGGTCACCGGAAATAATTTATGCCACCACTGTTGTGGACGCCGGAAGTAGCTGCTGCCGCCGGAATTAACGTGGGTGTCTCGCCGGAAACCACATGACTGAGACCCTACATTTCTAAAGGTTTTTCAAGTTTTTGTAAAGATTTTTTTGTTCTATTTTTTTTACAAATCTGTAATTTTCATATAAAGATCTGAGTTATAACATTCTTCACGTGTGGTTTTGTTGAACAGCTGCTGCTGTCGCCGACATCTTTCACCGTCGTCAGAATCTTCACTACCACGAGACCTCCAACAGAAGTATTATGGTTTCCTTTTAATATTTGTTGGTTATGAAGTTCATGTTTAAAATATTTGTTGGTATTATGTTATAATTTATTAGGTGAATTTGAGGTAGATTTTTTGTTTATACAAGTATGTGTAATTTTTTGTTTGTTTGTTTCTACAAGTATGCTTCCCCAGATGTATTGGTTCTTCAAAAAAATTGTTATTAAGTTTGTTGTATAAATATTTTTGTAAACTAAATGCTGTAGATTTGTTTTAATATTTTGATCTATAAATTTGTTTGTAAGTTTTTTGTAAATTTCGTTATCTAAATTTGTTGTAATGTTGTTATAGTTGTTATATATATATATATATATATATATATATATATATATATATATATATATATATATATATATATATATTTGATATTATAATAATTTATTGGTTGGTAAACATTTATATTGTGTCTTTATTTTGTTAAAAGTGTGAGTAAATTTTTTATTTAGATTTTTTGAAGTTATGTTTGAAGTATATCAGATGAAAAATTATATCTATACTACATATATTCTTAATAATAACTACATATAATAGCTAAATGGTTAAACTTGAAACTAAAATTGGTCAAACCTTGAAATACAAATTCGAAATTGATGAAAGGATAAGAATACATAATTCGAAAGTCAGAAACTAGAAAAAATGCCATTTAGGAAAGTAAAATCTTGGAATTGGTCAAACTTTGAAATACACTTTGAAAATTCGAAATTGAGAAAGGATATTCTCTTAACATTGATGAAAGGAAACTAATTATTTTGAAAGGCTGTAAATAAATAAGTTATTTTATAAACTAATTAAGCAAATTATTATAATTTTTCAATCTGATTCTAAAAATGACAAAAAAAAAAGTATAACATAATCCAAAACCGGGTAAGATTTGAATGTATAATTGTGGTTTTGGTGTTGGTTTAGAACTGGCTTGCCAGCTTGGTCCAACATAAGACATTCAAACTTTGGGTTATCGATAATTTATACTTTGAGCTTAACAAACATCGTTTCTTTTTAGGTAACCATGCTCGCTGAATAAAAAATATTAAACTATCTTAGTGACATGACATTGATAACGCTCTAGCAAGAAGTACAATGCATAAAGGAGCACAGTGGTTTACATCTACGAGCATAAAGTAAGAATTATACTACTCCTAAGCTGACTTTGCATTATCCCAACAAAAAGCAATTAGTTTATATGTTGACATCTTCTAAGTTCACATAAATTAATCTTTACTTTACTACATATAAAGGGGGTTTAACTAATCTATACTATTTATAAAACAAAAATGGTTAAAGTGAAAAGCGAAAAGTTAAGAAAGTGAAATGTTGAAAAATCATAAAAAAACAAATGTTGATACAATTAATTATGAGCAAATGAAAAGTTAAAACTTAAAAAAAAAATTGAAAACATATGTTTCAAAATGAAACTATTAATACACATCGAAACGGGTTGACCCAGTTTAATTTGACCCGTTTTTGACGCAACCCGTCGAATTAACCCGGTTTAAATTGACCCGTTTCTTGACCGGAACGGTTCAACCGTTTGAACTACCCGGGTCTCAAAACATTATCTTTAATCACCAAATCCTCAAACTTTTATTATTTTTCGTTTATAACCCATAAACTTTTTTTTATCACTAAAACTATCTGCCGCTATAAATTCCGTTGCTATGCACGGGTATTCGTCTAGTAATATAAATGTAAATATGAAAATAAAATTACATTTGAAACGAAATAATATTAGTAGAAACAAAATTGAATTAAAGAAAGACAATATTTGAAAAGTATTGTAATTTTGACTAATGACATTTGAAACGAAATAATAGAAGAAGAAACAAAATTGAATTAGAGAAATTGCAACCGAAGGCTACATGTTATCGTGATGCTTTGAAAATTTTCATAGTGATAGTTATTGATAGCGTCTGTGAGCTGAGAGCTTTGTCGCTTTTTTTTTTTTTTTTACTTTGCTTGTATTGTAAATGTAAATATGAAAAGAAAATGTCATTTGAAACAAAATAATAGATGTGGAAACAAGATCAAATAAAAGAAAGATAAGATTTGAAAAGTATTGTACTTTGACTAACGACTCTTTATTTTTCTTCTTTTAAAACAATAAAAATAGAACAAGAAAGGAAAAGAGAAATTGCAACCGAAGGTTGCATGTAATCATGATGCTTTGGTAATATTGATAAGTGAACCATATATAAAACAGATACAACCATAGATGGGGAATTTTTTTTACGTGAAAAAACAATTAAATGGCCATGACTACTTTTTGCCAGGAAAAGTGAAAAGAAGAGAGCTATTAGAGATATGTATTTGACGGGGAGATACAGAAGCAGCGACTCATTTGCGGCCGATTAGGTTTCGGGATAGGCCTGCTCCCAGGGGCGCAGCTATTACCGGGGGGGGGGGGGGGGGGGGGGGGCGCCGCCCGACCCCCCGAAATTTTTTTTGTGATGTAGGGGGTATATAGTTTTTGTGTAGAAAAATTTCGGTATATTCGGTTTCGACCCCCAAAATTTCAGTAGTACCCGAAAAATAGCTTTAGGAAAAAAAATTTAGATCCCGAACCCCCACTGAAAAACTTCTAGCTTCGCCACTGCCTGCTCCGATACCATGTTAAATAATGTAAACCTCGTGGGTTGCAATGAATTATACCACAACTATTTATAGAATACAAAACCTAAGAAACCTTATTGGGTCTTGGCCTATTTACGCATGGACCGAGCCCTCTAACACTAAACATAGTGTAGCTCTAAGTATATCATTTAATACTCCTCCACAGTCTGACCAACGAAATTGCAAAAGCTCGAGACTGGAGTAAAAAAAACACATCCGATACTAAAACAAAAGATAGATTATTGGAACAATTTGGAGTCTTCAATTCTTCATAGTGACAGTTGTTGATAATGAATCCAAATATCTGTGAGCTTATAGCTGCTGCTTCTTCTTCTTCTTCTTCTTCTTCTTCTCCCAATTTTGTTTAACTTTGCTTATAATATAAATCTTTATTAATATAATAAAACAAAACCCCAAGTGGAGACTTTTCTATTTAAAAAAAAAAACTAAACCATACATTATTTTGTAATAGTATTATTTAAAAAAAAATATTTTCTTAGGTAACATTCTATATTTATCCATAACAAGTAGAAGATAAATACAAAAAATATTTATAAGATGCAATTAATAATAGGATTAAATTAAAAATTTTAAATAATTATCTTTAATAATAAAAAACTATAATTAAACATTGTAAATCAAACAAAACAAAGATTAAATTATTTGTTTTTTAATAAATAAAAATATATAATTAAAAAAAAAATTTAAAAAAACCCGCGCGTGCGCGGGAATTATAACTAGTGTAAATATGAAAAGAAAATTATGTTTGAAACTAAATAATAGAAGTAGAAACTTCTTCTTCTTCTTCTTCCAATTTTGTTTAACTTTGCTTATTATAATTATAATATAAATGTAAATATGAAAAGAAAATTACGTTTGAAACTAAATAATAGAAGTAGAAACAAAATCGAATAAAAGAAAGACAAGAATTGAAAAGTATTTTATTTTGATCAATAACTTTTTTTTCTCCTTTTAAAACAATACAAATAGGACAAGAAAGGAAAAGAGAAAATGCAACCGAAGGCTGCATGTTATCGTGATGCTTTGGTAATATTGATAGGTGAACCAAATATAAAACACAACCATAGATGGGGATTTTTTTTCCGAGAAAAAAATAAATGGTCGTGACTACATTTGGCCAGGAAAGGTGAAAAGAAGAGACCTATTAGAAAGAGGATTTTGACAGGTTGATATAAAAGCAACGACTCATTCAGTAATGAAAAATATCTGATAGGGTAAAATTACAATTTAATCAATGCTTGATAAGGCTCCCCAGCCTTATGAACCCATTATTTTGGAGCTTGAACTAGACTCGAAAGTATACTCGAGTAGCTCGAGCTCAACTTGTTTAAATCAAGTAGTTTAAGAGTCGATATCAAATAGCTTATGAGCTGTCCCTTCTAGTTTATACCCTTATCAGTACGATTCCAAGAATTAGGATAATTTGTTACATTATGAATGTTGAATTTATTTTCCAGTGTGCAATTTGTAACTTACAATACGAGGAGATAATACAAAGATAATTTATCCTAAATCAAAAGAAAGCAATACATGTATGGACATAAAAGAGCTAGATGATCCATTTTCTTTGTATATATGATTAATTGCTAGCTCTTCAAGGTTTTCTTTAAATGATTTGAGGCATAATTGATCCACTGATTTATATAGATTCATACGCAAACCACCTCTTAACCATGTCAAAGCATTGTTTGGGCTTGTACTGAGGAACTGTGTGACCTCCTCCCTGCAAACGTAATTAATAATTACACTGAACACACAAACTACGTATATGTACGCAACAGATCTTATGTTTTTTTGTTAGGATAGCTAGCTTTACCTTTACAGTGGCAAATACTAGAGAATAGTTATCATGGGCATATGTGGTTTTGAATCCTGCTACTTGACCATCCGAATACCATGCATCCCAGTTATTCTCTGTGATCGTCCAATTAAGGGATTTTATCCAAATATGTGTACCTACATGTGGAATCGTCAGGTCGTGATCACCACTGTTTCATAAAGAGTAACATATATATATTAGTTAAAGTAAACACGGTACATTCTGAAAAGCATAAATAAAATTGGGTAAAGAACTTGCATTACCTGAATATCAAGGCTCGACAGTTACGCTTACTTAATTCTTGGTGATGCACAACACTACTTTGGACATTGAAATCGTATAATGGCAATGAAGTGTATCCATAGTCGTACTTCATATCCATATTACATAGAGTTTCTTCAGTTACCCTTCCCTAATTGATTGGATCGATAATGAATATAACCATAAAATTATTTGTATTGCTTGCAATACGGAAATGATTGAAAATGTAAGTTTTCTCCAAGTTGTAACTGTAAATCTTATTAACATACCTTGCGTACATTAAGTGCTTTCATAACATTTTTATTATTGGCCCAAAGCGTTGCGTAAAAATAGTCGACCTACAGAGGAAAGATTGTGTTTAAGATTAAATACATAGAAAGAGACGGGATGATAATGAGGGACAGAACGGGACAGAACGGGAGAGACTATTACTTGACAAAAGTTGTCCTTGACTGAAGGTTCTGCATAAACAATCCTTACTGGATTTTCCCGAACTGATCTTTGTTTTCTCATTCTTATCAGATTTACAGTTGGAAGCAATTTGGTTGTTGAATTATCACAAATAGGATCTAGGATGTGTGAGATGTTAATGTCTCTTACACGCTGACAATAAACATATGGCAAACCAACAGCCAGTTAGGCAATAACATCAAAAAAATGATAATAAACATAAAGTCATGAATTGAATCCGGCTTACTTTGTTTACTTCATTGATACGTGATATGCATAGCATATTCTTATCATCAGCTTCTGCATACTCTCCATTGCACTCTTCTTTTGTTGACTATATTAATTTTGTTTACTATTTAATATTCTTTCAATTAAAGAAGAAAAGTCGTGTGTAGACACATTATATATGTAATTGAAATTCTATAATACCTCAAATAATTCTTTAGATATAAGTGCCATTTGATTAGCAAATTCAAACCGAGAGTTGATATCACCACTTTTGTTGGTCAATGGGTTCCCCGCCATGTATCCCTAAAAAAATCAACTTCATGTACAAAGCACTTGTTCAGAAAAATTATGTATGTTATGCATAGTGAACTTACCTTAATATTTATTGTAGGCTCTAAACCTTGCTCGTTACCTGCAAAATGAGTAAATGTAGAAAAGAGTGGACTGTTTGAGTCTTCTCTCAGTAATTGCATTATTCGAATAAAAGAGAATGGTGAGGTAGCAAGATAAAGTCATACGTGAACTTTAGAAAATATCAATATCGCACACCTACTTTTAAAAGCCGTTCAATTATCATCAAAAACTTGTCATGTTGAATTTTGTTTAGTGTATATTTAGTTACATTCTTTAATTCGCTTCCCCATCTACTTAGGCTACCGGAAGTGCATCTTATTTTATTTTATTTTTTTATTTTTTGTATTGGAAGTGTGTTTTTTATAATATAGTAGAACTTGATTTTACTATAAAGTAATAATTACTGAACAAGTGAATAATATGAGAGAAAAAAATGTGGTTAAACTTATTCAAACGAATGATAAACAAGTAGATAAATCATTAAACAAAAATATCAACTATTTTCTTCTTTAATTTTTTGATCGCATCGATTTATGACTATTTGGATTCATATTTTTGTATATAAAGTATTTGTAACCATATATACATACAAAAAATGTAAGATATAATAAACATTTAAAGTGATCTCCAAATCACCAATAAAAATCAATAACAATATCATGTAATTAATTTAACAGGTAACTAGTCATGCCACGTCTATTAATTAAGACATGATATCGAGAAGAATTTTGAAAGTATGCGTATGATATTTGTATTTTTTTTTAAGTTCACCTATAATATTTGTACATTTTTAAAAAGTATTTTGCTATTATATGCACTTAACTATAGAAATATTAGACCTTTATATATCCACTCAGCAATCATTGGAATAACAATCCCCGAATAAGAAATTCCAGTAACATACATAGGATTTTTCAGAAACCTTGGATGATCCCTAACAAACTGCATACCAAGTAATCTTCGGTAAGAATCCATCCATAAATAAGTATAAATTTATATAACCTTCTAATAACCTTCCTAATAAATTCAGTAGTTTGTGTTGCCGATAATGTATCACTGGAGCGAGCAGCTTCTGAAGTTGTTGTATACGAGTATCCGGTTAACGTCGGGCCATCCAAGTATATAATATTAGCCAGCTTTGGAACACAATAATATATTAATGATTAGCACAGATTATCAACTTCACAACAGAGTTTAGAAAAAACTAAATTACACAAACCTTTGTCCAAGAATTCGGGTCCACTTGTAATGCTGGGACATCATCTATAAAATTTCCATTCAGAATTTTAAGTGGACCTGTAAAAAAGTAAATGTAAGGATTTTGAAGAGACCACGCATGAAGGCTAAAAAGTGATCCATAACATTTAAAACTACGCATCCAAATGATCGAAATGAAGAAGCCCCTAGTTCTTTTACACTATTTATTAGTTTTCAATATAAAAATTACATACCGATTTCAAAAAAGAAGGCATGGAGATTGCTACAACCAGGTCCTCCAGCAAGCCAAATGATGAGAGGATCAACCTCCGGGTTCCCTTCAGACTCCACAAAGAAGTAAAATAACTGCACAGCTTCATCTTCTCCAACTCCAATATACCTGGTATTCGCGATTCACATACCTAAGCATAACTTACAAATATAACATGCCTTTGGCCAAGTGGTACGAAAGTTGCCATTATCATCCCACCAAACGGAAATAGGATCAAGTCCTATATCAAGGACACATGTGTGCGTGCAAGTATTTTCCGCCGAAAAAAAGTAGGACAACTTACCTAAATGTGTGTACATGAGAGACAAAGAAATAGAAGCGTACCCGGATTCTAGCTTGAAAGGGAGAGGACCTGGATAACCAGGTAACGTTTTGACAATTGTTTGGGAATGAATGAAAGATGAGGAAGCAGCCCATAGGAGGATCAAGAGAAACCACTTATACATTTTATTTTAAGTTATCTCCGTATAATTTTTTATGACCAAATATATAAGTTAACCATTTTGGTTCACAGCTAATCGCGACATATGTACTAATCATTCGTATTCATGTCCATCTCCATCAAGGTATGTCATCATGTGCGTATAACACACATGTTAAATGTCCTATTTTCTTGTCTCCGTAGATATGTAAATATGATACAATTGTGATTACTTGATGCATATTCATACACATAGAACAAAACACGTTTTGCAGTGGCGGCATCATGAAGCTGTGATATTTGTTCTGAAAAAGATAAAGAAAACATAAATAGCAAACTTTCTGTGACATATATATGAGCATTTTAAGAATTATATTTATAACCTTTAGATCCTCAAATCTAGAGTCGAGATTGAAATCTATAATGTATATTAGAGAAGAGTTCTTATGAAAGTTTTATATCGTTCTTATATAAAAGTTTAAACTGTACGTGAGATAGGTTTTGTATGTAAACGGTAAAACATTTACTTTCCATTAAGCAGTGGCATTTGGAAAGCCTGCAATTTGATACTTGGTAACTTGGCGAATGAATTGAGTTTTTATCATGCTTATGTAGCGATAACTGTGATGAAGAGTATCATGCCGATATTTGAGTATTTCTCTCTTCATCTTCACTTGCTACTCCAAGTGATAGTATAAAGAAAGGGATTGCTAACATGTGCCCACTTACACATCTTAATGTCTAACTAATAAACATATACATTCTAATTTAATAAAAAAAAAAATGCAATTGATACGCATTAATAAATCTATTAAACAACTATATTTGAACATTATTTACACTTTAATGAACCAAAACTTTTCTTTCTTTTAGACATGGATATGTGCTTAGTAGTAACATGTTAGCAAAACCCATAAAGAAAAAGGTGATATCTTATGTATCTTATTGGAATTTTGTTGAGAAATTTGCTTTTTAGACTACTACCCTTTATTTTAAACAAAAGTTTGTTAAAAAATAACGGTCTTTTTATTAAAATAACTGGTAATATTACGTTGTTTATTTATTTTGGACGATAAAATTTTGTTTTCTAGTATATTGTTAAATGACAAATAAGAAACGAGAAGACATCCACACTGGTAACCTTTCTAAAGTTTATAAATATATTACTCCATGCCAAATCGCCAAAACATAAACATTTTAGGGCTCGTTTGGTTTGTAGGTAGGTTTAGGATTAAGATTTGGATTCGGTTTAAGATTTGAATTTAGGTTAGGATTTGATATAATGTAGGAGAGAGAAAGAAAATTTAAAAAATATAACATATATATTTAGTTAAATAAATAATCACTTTTGTAATTTTATATATAATTTATAATATCTAAAGGAGAGAGAAATAGAGACATAAAAAGAAATGGGCCCACAAATTTTATAAACCTCTCAATTGAGACCACTTTTGATAAACCCCATGTATTTGGGCCTCATGCCCAAATCCTAAACCTTTGTATCTCAAACAAACACCTAATTAATGGCACATCAAAACAAAAACTAAGCCAAAGTAGGAAACCAAACGGGCCCTTAGTTTTTAAAGGAGTGGCAGTCATGATCTCATGTCTCACCCATGCCTCACCACCCACCAATAATATCATTCCACCTCATTCATGCCTCTCTCATGTCTCACCATACTTTTTTAGTTGCAACCATATTCCCACGCCCCGACGTTCAAAAAGCCTCCCAACGTTCCAAAATTAAATGCCCAACGTCTATATTCCTTCCCATGCCTCTGCGGCAATCTTTGCCAAATATCCCACGCCGATTTCATGCCGAATGGGAGGCAACGGTGTTGCCGCTCGGCATCACCTCATGCCGAAGCATACCGAAGACCATTGCCACTACCTTAAACCTGTCATCACTATGCATAAACTTTTATAAAGTTTTAGATACACTCAAATAACTCTAATGCATTTAGTGATAAAGAGATTTAAGAACTTGAAATTATACGTGCCACAAAAGAATAAAATAAAACTCCACTAGATGAAATATTTTATATAATAAAATAAAACCTCAACTGGGGACTTTTTCATTTCAAAAAATCAAATCATACCTTATTTAGTAATAATTTTATTTAAAAAAAAATATTATTTTCTTAGGTAACATTTTATATTTATCTATAACATAAGTAGAAGATAAATACAAAAAATATAGATAATATGTAATTAATAATAGGATTAAAATTTTTAAATAATTATCTTTAATAATAATAAACTATAATTAAACATCATAAATCAAACAAAACAAAGATTAAATTATTTGTTTTTTAATAAATAAAAATATATAATTAAAAAAAAATAAAAAAAAAAACTTGCACGTGCGCGGACATTATAGCTTTTCATAAATTTAAAACCATCTGTTTGACCTTTTATTCTAAATGCTCTATCAGCCGGTGAGTAACATCAGATGTTGCGAATAAAAAGTTGAATAATTACGCAGCTTGTCCCTTCGGGGACATCCAATAAATTACTACGCATTTCGTGTACGTACAATAATTTCAAGTGCTCTTGAAATAAATAAATAAATAAATAAATAAAAATGATGCAGAATCATAACACATAAAAGTCAAATATTTTTAGATATTTTGAAAACAAATTTCTACAACATATAATAAATATGATTATTTTCGTCCACATATTTGTAATGATTGAGCATCATCCTTATCAACTCGCTGATTTGCATAAACTCTGTAACACCCTCAAAATTTGATATAGCGGAAGACTCAACAAGCTTTCGGGGTGCTACGGGGATTGGTATCCAACACAAGACATAATAGAACGAGATAAAGTAAACATAATAAAAACGCAACCAAAACGGGGTTTTAAAGTTTACATTTATCCCAACATCATTCAGAGTCAGGCCCAAAAGAAATAAAAGTAGGTCCACAATTCAATATCAGAGTTTAGAAAAATAGATCCATAAACCAGGAGCCTTAGCCGATCCTTCCAATCCATGCATCCATATCATCACTTAATTACCTGCGAAAACGTGCTAAAAGTCAGCTTTCGCTGGTGAGATCATAGGTTTGAATTCATCTAACAATATAGTGGACATATACGCAAAACGCTTGCTAGCTAGACTAAGGATTCACTAAAACCCTGCGGATACCCTCCGCTCCAACATAACACACGGATACCCTCCGTTCTAACATAGATATTCGGGTAACCCCCGCAATATCATAAATACTCGGATAACCTCCGAAGTATTAATAACCTATAGGTGCACGCTACAGTATCTAAATAAGCCAACTTTGAATAGTACACACGAACCGTGTGACTAAAGCTAACAATTCCAAATAAGCCAACCTTGAATAGTACACACAAAATATATGTGACTAAAGCTGACAATATATCCTAATCCATACGCATAGCAAGTTTTAGAAAGAATATAGAAGCGATAAATAGTCCACATAAAAATAATTTGCACGTTTCTCACCCCAAGTATTGAAAACATAGTTCAAGATTAAAAAGTAGGGCTATGACTCACCTCAAGTCCAGAAATCAGCAAGAAGAAATCGGTAGAAAAAGATGTATAATAACTCACAAGACGGCAACTACGGACTCGGCACGACCTAACAATATCAACTCGTTCATAAATCATTTCCTCAAATTCAAATATTCCCAAACCCGGACGTATTCCGTTTTATTTTCCGAAAATCCATTTCGTAATAGTTTGGAGTATTTACGTTTGGTATCCATACGGGTGGTGGGTCGACACAAAGAATAAACCGAAAAGGTCACACAAAAGAATAATAAATAAATTATAGATTTAATATTAGCCCAATATATTATTTAAATAAATCGTCAAGGTTTATCAAATCCGTCGATTTGATAATCACCATATTTATTTACGTAACATACCGTTCCAAAATTACATCCAATCCTTACATAGCACACAAATACTATATGGTATATATCGTATTTTAATAAACTCCTTATATACATCGTCAAATTGGCCAGATTTTCCGATATATATATTTAGCAATTTATTACCCTTTACATACACCACAACCTATGGGCGTCGTAGGATCCGATGCCCATTAATATACTCATTTCGTATAGCCAAATAACTCGGTTTAACCTGTCAGTTAAGTAAGTTATTTAGTTATAGAAAATGTTTATATTAATCGTCATATATCCGTGACAACACAAAAGTCACAAACAATAACTTACCTGGACTCAAGTGACCACGACTCCGCATAACTCGATAGTTTTACTTGTTATATATATAAAATAACATTTCATTTGATATTTAGTTAACGTCGAGAATTTCTCGTTTTATAATATTTATTTATAATAATACTTCCAATAATATTACGCTACTCTCGTAGCCTAATATATTTAGTCGTATTATTTATAATACGACTCGTGATTTTTATTATTATTAATATACGCATTTATACAATTATATATACGTTATTCACGTCTATATATTTATATAAACGTTTATATTACCAATAATATTATTACGCGTTTTATTATTTGTGTTTTAAATTGTAAATAGTTATCGAGTCATACGAAATGGTCACATGTCCGAGTCATGACTCTCGGCTCATTGTCCAAGTCCAAAATAATATGTAAAAGTCATAATAATCAATACATCTCCGTCCAATCAATCCCAATCCACGTGCTACAACAATAGGGTCCGACTACGGCACCCGACTAACCTATCTCCGTCAATCTAAGTGACCGTCTCACAATCGGTCCCCAATACCACTTTATCGTCAACACAACTTCAAATAATACCACGAGTCCATAATACTCGACAACCGCTTCAAAATCCAATAAGCCACAAAATAATGATAACCAACAATAATTAATAACCATAAAAATGAATTTAGCCGAAATATATATATTTCGACATCACAAACGGTTCTCAAAAATAACTGTATTCGGGTCAAATTACCAAGTCAACCTGAGTCAAAATCATATACCAAGTGTCACGTGGGTCCCACCCGAGACCACAAGGTCACGGCTAGCTCACAAGAGCTCGACCCAACAAAAATAATCAAACCGACCCTATGGGGTCGTCGGCTCCAACACAAGTCGACCAACAAAAACAACAATCAAGAAATCCAATCAAACCAAACAATCACTAGGACCAAATGTGGTCACCAACCAAGAAATCGGGTCAAAATGATAACCACGACTTGGAACCAACAAGAGTCGAGGGTGAGGCCCTCGGCTATGGGTCACCACGCAAAGTATCACAACCAAACATCACAACCCGGATACCAAACCAAGTTTTAATAAAACCCATTATTATTTTCATCATTTTCTTCCAAATCCGACCCAAATCATAAATAAATTCGTGGGTTTGGTTCGTTTTTCAACAAACCCGATGCACCCCGTGCATACTTACCCGTGGATCTACAAAAATCGACTAAGAAAAATGATGGTGGTGAGGTGTACGGCGTCGGTGATGCTAGTACGAGGTGGGGGAGTTATTTTTGGGCGCGTGAATCACAATACTAGAACAAGGAAGGTGTGGGGAGTGTTTTGGGAGTGGTGGTGTACGGTGGTGTGCGGCGGTGGTGGCCGGATTAAGATGGCCAGCGGCTAGGAGAGGAGAGGAGAAAGTGTGGGTGAAGTTTTGAGGATGAAATGATATGGGGAGGGTTAGGGTTAAGGTTAATAAGAATATTTTCCACTTTTGTCCCTCTACTTAGTCTCCTTTATATTTTGCACACAAAACCTTTTTACCACCAACTTTAATTTATAAAAACGTCCCCTTACGTAAGTAAAACTTACTAAGAAAAATATTAAACGTCCCCGAAACTCGTTATATTCACCATTTGGCGGACTAAATATATTATTTCACCGAAATTCATAATAAATACGTTACTAACAGTCTAACGTATTAAAACTCTTAAGTTTTTAAACTTTTCAGTTTCCTAGTGCCGGAGTCAACGTAGTACCAAGTGAGAATTTAAAAGTACATCACCAAGTATAATTCCATAACGAATCATTAAATAAATCTCAAATCCCATAACGATATTAAACATCATTAACCATAAAATAGGTCTTACAAGTTCGTTACGAATAAAATTTCAAATAAAATTTATAAACGAACTTTAACGTAACGCGGCTTTTCAAAATGGCTCCCTAAATTGCCGGTTGTCACATCCTCCCAGTCTCAGAAAAACCCGTCCCGGGTTTCCCTCAGAACAATTCATCTACGAAGTGAAAAGCTTCGGATATCTCTTCCGGAACTCGTCCTCACGTTCCTAAGTAAATTCTGGTCCGTGTCGGGAATTCCAACGAACCTTGACGAGCGGAATGCGACTTCGCTTGAGTCGTTTAACCTCACGATCTAGAATCTCAATTGGCTCTTCCACAAAATTCAATTTCTCATCAATACGAATATCCTTCATCGGAATAACAGGCATCTCATCAGAAAGACATTTCTTCAAATTACTAACATGAAACACATCGTGAACTTTACTCAGTTCATGTGGTAATTCCAACCTATAAGCCACGGGCCCAATTCTTTCTAAAATAAGAAATGGTCTAATGTAGCGTGGGTTGAGTTTTCCACGTTTCCCGAAACGTATCACACCCTTCCAAGGCGAGACTTTCAGCATCACTTTGTCTCCAACCTGGAACTCTAAGGGTTTACGTCTCTGATCGGCGTAACTTTTCTGCCTATCTCTGGCTGCTTGCAACCGATCACGAATCTGAGTTACTTTTTCAGTAGTCTCCAAGATAAGTTCAGGACCTGTGAGTTGGCTATCTCCAACTTCCGCCCAACCAATAGGCGAACGACATTTTCGGCCATACAAAGCTTCAAATGGTGCAGCTTTAAGACTTGTGTGGTAGCTATTATTATAGGAGAATTCCGCAAGGGGTAAATACTTCTCCAAGCCTTTACCAAAGTCTATGATACATGCACGAAGCATATCCTCTAAAGTCTGAATGGTCCTCTCACTTTGACCATCGGTTTGGGGATGATATGCAGTACTCATATCAAGTCTCGTCCTCAAAGCCGTTTGAAGTGATCGCCACAAAGCTGACGTAAAGCGGCTATCGCGATAAAAAATAATCGATATCGGGACTCCATGACGAGAAATAATTTCCTTCACATACAACCTCGCAAGTTTATCTACACTATCATCTTCACTAATTGCTAGGAAATGAGCAGACTTAGTCAGACGATCCACAATTACCCAGATAGCGTCACAACCGCTAACTGTCCTCGGTAATTTGGTAATGAAGTCCATCGTAATCCGCTCCCATTTCCAAACTGGAAGTTCTGGCTGCGTCAATAATCCTGACGGTCTTTGATGTTCGGCTTTAACCTTAGAACATGTCAAGCACTTACTAACATACGATGCTATATCTGCCTTCATGTTTGGCCACCAATATAACTTTTTCAAATCCTGATACATCTTGTCAGATCCAGGATGAATAGAGTACCTTGACTTATGTGACTCATGCATAATCAACTCTCGAATTCCTCCATGTAAAGGTACCCAAATCCGATCTCCAAAACATAGTAATCCATCGGAACGCTTAACAAATCCTTTCCCATTCTCAGTCATCCCAAATATGTTCTCAGCAGGTCGGTTTTCTGCTTTCAACGCTTCCGTTTGAGCTTCAAGTATTTGAGACGGTAACGGCGATACGATAGTCATTCCCAGTGACCTAACTCGTAACGGTGGTATTCTTTCCTTTCGACTAAGAGCATCAGCAACAACGTTTGCTTTACCAGGATGGTAGCGAATTTCGCAATCATAATCGCTTAGCAACTCAATCTAACGTCGTTGTCTCATATTGAGCTCTTTTTGGTTCAAGATATGTTGTAGACTTTTGTGGTCAGTTAACACAACGTACTTTGTTCCATACAAGTAAAGTCTCCATATCCTCAAGGCGAAAACCACAGCACCTAACTCTAAATCATGGGTGGTGTAGTTTTTCTCATGCTTTTTGAGCTGTCGGGAAGCATAAGCTATCACTTTCTCTCGTTGCATTAACACGGCTCCTAAACCTTTATGTGAAGCGTCACAATAGACGACAAAGTCCTCGTTACCTTCAGGTAACGCTAAGATAGGAGTACTACACAACATCTTCTTAAGTAATTGAAATGCTTCCTCTTCTTTATCTCCCCATTCATACTTAACACTCTTTTGAGTCAATTTGGTTAACGGTTTAGCTATCTTCGAAAATCCCTCGATGAATCTTCGGTAATAACCGGCTAAACCTAAAAATTGACGAACTTCTGTTGGGGTCGTAGGTGCAGCCCAATCTTTTATTGCTTCAATCTTAGCAGGATCCACATGGACTCCTTGTCTATCAATCACATGACCCAAAAATTGTACCGTCGGAATCCAAAATTCACATTTGGAGAACTTGGCATACAGTTGCTCCTTCCTGAGCAATTCTAAAATAAGTCTTAGATGCTCCTCATGCTCCTTCTCATTCTTTGAGTAAATTAGAATATCGTCGATGAATACTATCACAAACTTATCTAAATAAGGCTTACACACCCGATTCATGAGATCCATGAATATCGCCGGTGCGTTAGTCAACCCAAACGGCATCACCTGAAACTCGTAATGCCCGTAACGGGTTCTGAAAGCCGTTTTCGGAATATCTTCCCCGCGAACTCGAAGTTGATGATATCCCGATCTCAAGTCGATCTTTGAATACACACTCGTTCCTTGAAGTTGATCGAACAAGTCGTCGATCCTCGGTAACGGGTATCTATTCTTCACCGTTAACTTGTTCAGCTCTCGATAATCAATGCACATACGAAACGATCCATCTTTCTTCTTCACGAATAAGACTGGGGCTCCCCAAGGTGAAGAACTTGGTCTTATGAATCCTTTTTCGGCTAACTCCGCCAATTGTTTTGAAAACTCTTCTAGTTCGGTGGGTGCAAGACGATAAGGCGCTCGTGCTACAGGTGCAGCACCAGGTATCAACTCAATCTGAAACTCCACTTGTCTAGTAGGCGGGATTCCCGGCAGATCATCGGGAAATACATCAGGAAAATCACGAACTATAGGTCCATCTCCAATGCACCTTTCCTTTTTCTCCGTCCCTCCTTTCTCAGAAATTTGAGCTAAGAAAAGGTAACATCCTTTCTCCATTATCTTTGCTAACTTAGTGCAAGAAATAACTGCTAACCGGGATGGGCTCCTCGAATCCTTTCGATCTCCTAATATATTTAGGATTTCCTTTCCGTAAGGTACACGCACGATCTTCTCGTCGCAAAGTATGTGAGCACGATACTTCGACAACCAATCCATACCGATGATGACATCGAAACTTCCTAATGTGACGGTAGAAGATCTATGTTGAAAGGGTGGTTCAAGAAATTTAACGTGCAACTGCGAATGATGGTATTAATCCTTTCTATGTTCCCATTTGCTAACTCTATATCATACCCAATTCCTAAGGCCATCGGGGGTTTCTCTAGTAAGGGTGCAAACGTAGTGGACACAAAACTTCTATCGGCACCAGTATCAAATAGTATGGAAGCATAACGATTATTGAGAAGGAACGTACCAGTAACGACGTTCGGATCTTCTCCTCTCTCGTTCCCGAGTGCATACACTCTTCCCTGAGCAGCTCCAGCTTCCACACGTTGGTCCCCGTTATCTTTTCGTCCACGGTTTCCTCCAGCTCCACAGTTTCCATGATTGTATCCATTACCACCCAATCCTTGATTTCCTCGGTTCCACAATTCTCTACACTCGTTCCTATAATGTCCCTTCTTTCCACACCCATAACAAGTAACGTCTGCCTTATTTCTCATTTCAGGAGCAGCTTGAACCATAGCAAGAGGTCGAGCTCTACAATCCTTAGCTGTGTGTCCTTTCTTTGAGCAGTTCTGGCATCTCACACTACACCCTCCAGTATGATGCTGGTGGCAACGACCACACTTGGGTGCATCACCGTTTTGGTTCTTCTTATCTCCATTCCCAATAGCATAAGCCTTAGCTTGTCTCTTGTTTCGGTGATCATTACCCTTAGAGTGATGGTCTCTCTTTCTCTTTCCATTCTTATCCTTATCAGCTCCTTCCAATTCCAATGAATCCATTAGTTGTTGAGCAATTGTGATTGCCTCATGGATGTTTGCAGGCCTAGCAGAAATTACATCATTCCTTGTAGCTACAGGTAACCCATCAGTATACCTCTCGATCTTTTGAGTCTCAGTTTTTACCATATCGGGGCAAAGCAAGGCCAACTCTTGGTAACGACGATTGTAAGTCGCCATATCAGTACCCTTCACTTTGTGATTCCAAAACTCAATCTCTAGCTTCTTAACCTTATTCCTTGGGCAATAAGTCTGGATCAGCAGAGACTTAAATTGCTCCCAAGTCATAGCATAAGCTACATCACTCCCAACTGAATTTCGGTAATTGTTCCACCAAGTTAAAGCTTCATCCTTGAAAGTAAAAGAAGCAAACTTTACCTTCGCATTCTCCGCACAACCACTGACATTGAACACTGACTCAGTCTTCTCAATCCACCTGACCAAGTAAACCACTCCTTTAGTTCCACCAAACTCAATGGGTCCACAAATCTTGAACTCCTTGTAGTGACATCCATTAGCACGAACAGGTGGAAAAGTTCCAGCAGAATTGTTGGAATGATTTGACTCAGCCAGTAGTTCAGCAACTCTTTGCTCGACAAGTTAATTGATCATTGCTTGATCCACAGTAGGTGCATTAAGTGGAACATGATCATTGTCTCCCTGAACATCAACATTTTGATTCCTGTTGTTGCGGTTAGTAGTGTCCAGGTTGTCAGGAGTAGGGGTTTCAACATTTCGAGTAGGACGGCGTTCTCGGCGACCAGGGGTAGTCACTGCAGGACCAGTTCTGGTAGCTCTAACAGGGTTTCGTCATGGGGCCATTGATCTGAAACATCATACAAGTTCATGAGTCTCCAATAGAACTTATCAATATGCTCAACAAAAGTAATTCAACGAAGCCAAGTCATGGAAAGAATATCAACAATACACCGCAAAACATCAATAAAGCGAATAGGGACTCAATTTCCATAATACCCAAAAACCACATAATTCCATATAGTAATAACCATCAACCATACAATAGAGATCCAACATCGTTCCAACTACTGGAAAACACAAAACATGCTAATCATTCCAAAAGAGACGAATACTGAACAAAAATACATCAAACATGATAACTAGCTTTTCTAACCGAACACTCCTCGGTGTAGAAAGCAACAAGACAACATAACCCAAGCATCTAGCCACGCTGCTGGCGGAGGCTCCTCAACTCCTGCCTCAAGCCATCAAGATCTCTCCATAATGATCCTAGCTCCACACTATGGGTGTCGCTGTCTCTCTTGAGGTCTGCCACCTCCTTCTCTAGCTCGGTGTTCCGCTGCCATAACTTGCGGTCGGCCTCTCGAGATGTGACAAAACCTCGCTGTAAACTCGCGATCTGCTCATGAACCTCCATCAAAACTCTCCTCATCTCAGTCGACCTGCCCTCAACAACAGTCATGTCAACTCTCAAATCCGCTATAAACTCTCCAATAACTCTCTCAAGTCGATCAGATAATCGCGAGATCTTCTCGCCTTGGGCAGTAATCTGAGCCCACAACCTGCCACTCTCACCTAACTCTGCCTGCTCAGCAAAAACCTCAGATGACGCATCCGACGCCACTGGACTACCAGGTGGTGAATCAAACAGAAACGGATGGTCAGGTGAAACAGGCTCAATCGGGTGTATAGGTGAATCAGGCTCCTCAGCCTGAGCTGGTGGCACTAACACATCATCATCATCAGGCATCTCCTCCTCCTGAGGGTCATCCTCCTCCTCAGGGTCATCATCATCACTCTGCTCAGCCTCCTGAGGGTCATCCTCCTCCTCAGGATCATCAGCCTCATCCTCACCCTCGTACTCCTCCTCCTCCTCATCGGAAGAGTACATCATCAATCGTCGTCTCCTAACAGGTGAACCATGTGGAGATGTGGTAGGTGATCTACGACGACGACGCAATGATGTGGGTGGCGCCTCTGACAGAAGAGAGTGGGCATCAATCTGTAAAGGTGATGGAGTAGGGCGTACCGACATGCGTGCCGTAGCTCGGTGGGCAAAGCGTGGAGCCACACGAACCAAAGCCTGATGAAGAGTAAGCTGCCTCGATGAACAAGGGAGCCCTAGAGAAGATGAGGGTCCCTGCGTAGATGCAGCAGGCGGTGCTGAAGTAGAAGCTGTCTGCGACACATAGGGCTGGCATAACAGGTCACACGAACCTGTTAAGACACGAACCTGTTAAGACACGAACCTGTTAAGGTCAAACACGAACACGACCTGTTAGCTTATCGTGTCATTTTTCTCAGACACGAACACGACACGAAAATAAACAGGTTAACCTGTTAAGACCTGTTAAGAACCTGTTAACACTTAAACATTATTCTAAGCCAAATCCAGTCAAATCGAATCAAATCCTATAATTACAAGAACAACAAAAAAAAATTACAAGAACAAAATTACAACAACAAATCGAATCAAATCCTATAATAACAAGAACAAAATTACAAGAACAACAAGAAAAAAATTACAAGAACAAAATTACAAGAACAAAAGTCAAGAACAACAACAAATCGAATCAAATCCTTTAATTACAAGAACAAAATTACAAGAATAACAAGAAAAAAAATCCAGTCAACAAGATTACAAGAACAACAACAAATCGAATAACATCGAATATTCATCGTCACTATCCTCCACAAGCTCCCTTAGTTCAAGTGCCTCCTGAATTTGTAGATGTAACTCCCATGGAATTATTTTAGATGCTGCAGCCCCTTGTTATATCAAAACCAAAAATTAAATAAGGTGTATTAAATAAAAAAAAAAAAAAGGTGCTAGCAGTGGCAGTGAAACATACTAACAAAAGAATATAAAGAATATAAACTAGAAGGTGTATTAAAGGTGTGAAACATACTATTTCCAGTCACGAATTTATGATGATGGTTATGATGTTGGTTGACTTGATGATGGTTATGATATTCTTGTGGGAGAGATGAGATATAAGCTGATAAAAAAAAAATAAGAGAATGAGAGATTGAGAGAGGTAGGTAAAGATGTAAAGATGGGGGCGGACAAAATATTTAGGGTTAGGATTTTGGAACTTATATATACAACATCATAACAGTCACTAACAGGTCTTAACAGGTCTGACCTGTTAAGACACGAAAATTAACAGGCCTTAACAGGTCTGACCTGTTAAGACACGAAACCTGTTAAGGTCAAACACGAAACCTGTTAAGAACAGGTCGTGTCGTGTCGTGTTAACAGGTTTCGTGTCAAAATTGCCAGCCCTAGCGACACATTAGCTGAAAGCGTGGCAATCTGGTAAGGATCATCAGATGCCATGGTGAACTGTGCTGGTAATACCGGTGCAGTAAGAATATCCTCGACAACATCGGGCATATGGGGGGCCATAGTCTGTGACAACGGCGTAGGGCAGTTGTAAGTGTTTCAAAACAACTAAATCGCAACTCAAAATGCCATACCAAAAATCCTCATCAAATAATTCAATCATATAATCTTAATAAAGAATTTCAAATACCGCATTACTAAAACATTTATAAAACAATTAGACCATATAATTCCTCGAAACGCCATATTATCACTAAATCAATATATCCCATAATCTCAAGTCATCTCAAATATCTCATAATACCTCAAAATAATAGAAGATGCTTCGGCTTGGCGGGCTGGCGGGCAATGGTCAAGGATCATTTTCTATAAAAATCCGGTTATAGTTTAGGTGTTTATTTACCTAGTTCTCTATAACCTTGGCTCTGATACCAATCTGTAACACCCCCAAAATTTGATACAGTGGAAGACTCAACAAGCTTTCGGGATGCTACGGGGATTGGTATCCAACACAAGACATAATAGAACGAGATAAAGTAAACATAATAAAAATGCAACCAAAACGGGGTTTTAAAGTTTACATTTATCCCAACATCATTCAGAGTCAGGCCCAAAAGAAATAAAAGTAGGTCCACAATTCAATATCAGAGTTTAGAAAAATAGATCCATAAACCAGGAGCCTTAGCCGAGCCTTCCAATCCATGCATCCATATCATCACTTAATTACCTGAGAAAACGTGCTAAAAGTCAGCTTTCGCAGGTGAGATCATAGGTTTGAATTCATCTAACAATATAGTGGACATATACGCAAAACGCTTGCTAGCTAGACTAAGGATTCACTAAAAGCCTGTGGATACCCTCCGCTCCAACATAACACACGGATACCCTCCGTTCTAACATAGATATTCGGGTAACTCCCGCAATATCATAAATACTCGGATAACCTCCGAAGTATTAATAACCTATAGGTGCACGCTACAGTATCTAAATAAGCCAACCTTGAATAGTACACACGAACCGTGTGACTAAAGCTGACAATTCCAAATAAGCCAACCTTGAATAGTACACACAAAATATATGTGACAAAAGCTGACAATATATCCTAGTCCATACGCATAGCAAGTTTTAGAAAGAATATAGAAGCGATAAATAGTCCACATAAAAATAATTTGCACGTTTCTCACCCCAAGTATTGAAAACATAGTTCAAGATTAAAAAGTAGGGCTATGACTCACCTCAAGTCCAGAAATCAGCAAGAAGAAATCGGTAGAAGTAAGATGTATAATAACTCACAAGACGGCAACTACGGACTCGGCACGACCTAACAATATCAACTTGTTCATAAATCATTTCCTCAAATTCAAATATTCCCAAACCCGGACGTATTCCGTTTTATTTTCCGAAAATCCATTTCGTAATAGTTTGGAGTATTTACGTTTGGTATCCATACGGGTGGTGGGTCGACACAAAGAATAAACTGAAAAGGTCACACAAAAGAATAATAAATAAACTATAGATCTAATATTAGCCCAATATATTATTTAAATAAATCGTCAAGGTTTATCAAATCCGTCGATTTGATAATCCCCATATTTATTTATGTAACATACCGTTCCAAGATTACATCCAATCCTAAAGCACATAGCACATAAATACTATATGGTATATATCGTAGTTTAATAAACTCCTTATATACATCGTCAAATTGGCCAGATTTTCCGATATATATATTTAGCAATTTATTACCCTTTACATACACCACAACCTATGGGCGTCGTAGGATCCGATGCCCATTAATATACTCATTTCGTATAGCCAAATAACTCGGTTTAACCTGTCAGTTAAGTAAGTTATTTAGTTATAGAAAATGTTTATATTAATCGTCATATATCCGTGACAACACAAAAGTCACAAACAATAACTTACCTGGACTCAAGTGACCACGACTCCGCATAACTCGATAGTTTTACTTGTTATATATATAAAATAACATTTCATTTGATATTTAGTTAACGTCGAGAATTTCTCGTTTTATAATATTTATTTATAATAATACTTCCAATAATATTACGCTACTCTCGTAGCCTAATATATTTAGTCGTATTATTTATAATACGACTCGTGATTTGTATTATTATTAATATACGCATTTATACAATTATATATACGTTATTCACGTCTATATATTTATATAAACGTTTATATTACCAATAATATTATTACGCGTTTTATTATTTGTGTTTTAAATTGTAAATAGTTATCGAGTCATACGAAATGGTCACATGTCCGAGTCATGACTCTCGGCTCATTGTCCAAGTCCAAAATAATATGTAAAAGTCATAATAATCAATACATCTCCGTCCAATCAATCCCAATCCACGTGCTACAACAATAGGGTCCGACTACGGCACCCGACTAACCTATCTCCGTCAATCTAAGTGACCGTCTCACAATCGGTCCCCAATACCACTTTATCGTCAACACAACTTCAAATAATACCACGAGTCCATAATACTCGACAACCGCTTCAAAATCCAATAAGCCACAAAATAATGATAACCAACAATAATTAATAACCATAAAAATGAATTTAGCCGAAATATATATATTTCGACATCACAAACGGTTTTCAAAAATAACCGTATTCGGGTTAAATTACCAAGTCAACCCGAGTCAAAATCATATACCAAGTGTCACGTGGGTCCCACCCGAGACCACAAGGTCACGGCTAGCTCACAAGAGCTCGACCCAACAAAAATAATCAAACCGACCCTATGGGGTCGTCGGCTCCAACACAAGTCGACCAACAAAAACAACAATCAAGAAATCCAATCAAACCAAACAATCACTAGGACCAAATGTGGTCACCAACCAAGAAATCGGGTCAAAATGATAACCATGACTCGGAACCAACAAGAGTCGAGGGTGAGGCCCTCGGCTATCGGTCGACCACGCAAAGAATCACAACCAAACATCACAACCCGGATAGCAAACCAAGATTTAACCAAGTTTTAATAAAACCCATTATTATTTTCATCATTTTCTTCCAAATCCGACCCAAATCATAAATAAATTCGTGGGTTTGGTTCATTTTTCAACAAACCCGATGCACCCCGTGCATACTTACCCGTGGATCTACAAAAATTGACCAAGAAAAATGATGGTGGTGAGGTGTACGGCGTCGGTGATGCTAGTACGAGGTGGGGGAGTTATTTTTGGGTGTGTGAATCACAATAATAGAACAAGGAAGGTGTGGGGAGTGTTTTGGGAGTGGTGGTGTACGGTGGTGTGCGGCGGTGGTGGCCGGATTAAGGTGACCGGCGGCTAGGAGAGGAGAGGAGAAAGTGTGGGTGAAGTTTTGAGGATGAAATGATATGGGGAGGGTTAGGGTTAAGGTTAATAAGAATATTTTCCACTTTAGTCCCTCTACTTATTCTCCTTTATATTTTGCACACAAAACCTTTTTACCACCAACTTTAATTTATAAAAACGTCCCCTTACGTAAGTAAAACTTACTAAGAAAAATATTAAACGTCCCCGAAACTCGTTATATTCACCATTTGGCGGACTAAATATATTATTCCACCGAAATTCATAATAAATACGTTACTAACAGTCCAATGTATTAAAAATCATAAGTTTTTAAACTTTTCAGTTTCCTAGTGCCGGAGTTAATGTAGTACCAAGTGAGAATTTAAAAATACATCACCAAGTATAATTCCATAACGAATCATTAAATAAATCTCAAATCCCATAACGATATTAAACATCATTAACCATAAAATAGGTCTTACAAGTTCGTTACGAATAAAATTTCAAATAAAATTTATAAACGAACTTTAACGTAATGCGGGTTTTCAAAATGGCTCCCTAAATTGCCGGTTGTCACAAACTCAAAACTAATAAAAGTAGTAAATGAATGAGAAATGTGGAAAAAAGCATGGAATAATAATTGTATATTTGTATGATCATTATCTTACACAAAGATATACACATTAAGAAAAACACATAAGATATAAGTATAGGTGAAGTTCAAAAGAGAGGGAAAAAAAAACTTGATAATTTGAAGGACTAAATTGGCAACTTTAGAATATGAGGATTGCTAAATCCTCCTAGAATATCCTTCTACTAATCTTCTTACGTACACAAAAATATTAGATAGTTTTTCTCCACTCATTCTCTCTCTACACCCAAACCGTTAATTCTACCACTTGACAGAATCCTGTGAGTAGACAGTTTTGTAGGATGATTTAGTAGGAGGATTTAGCATTTTTGTTAGAATATTAGATTTAAGGATTGTTATCTCTTATATAATAAGAGAAGATACAAAATAAGAAAAATATAATTTTTTTTATTGATTAATAAAAGAGCTTAATTTTAAAATCGAGCATTCATATTGACTAATATAAATCAAATTTCCTTCAATCAGGTTAAACTCATAAAAATTTCATTCAGCAAAATAAATACATATAAAAACACATGTGTCGATTTTATAAGAAAAAAACTTTAAAACCCATATAAATAGATGCTGCATGTGGCGAATAGTGTGATCATACATCCAATCCGACCTGAGGGTCTGTTGTGTCATCCAAGAATCTATCTGGCCCAACGCACACCTTGATGAGCCTGCCAATCTCCATTGATCATGTTCTTGAACCCCTCATATGAACTCTTGGCCTTATCCTCGTGTTGTTGTTACTGCTCTAGCGCCTCATCCCCGTCATCCTAAGCAATGGGCGCCTGCTCAATCGGGAACCACTCAAACACCCTAGTACAGCCTCGCCAATAATGGGCGTACAACCAAAGACTTCTTCCCAGGGTCATGGCAGCATCTAAGTGGTCAAGGCAACACATGAGTTAGAATACCATACGACAGAGCCAACCTCGTAACATACATACCTTCACAAACCAAATTTGTCTCACTACTACCATCTTCTCTCTTCAAATAGGAAGCCAACCAAAAAGGGATTTTGCAATAACATCTGAGGAGAAGATGGTATAGAGGAAGAACAAATCCATAATTGTAATATTTAGTGGAGTCCTTCCACCCCAAAATGGAAATAGCAATGCATTGATGCACCAACCTAACCCTCGGGTCCAGAATAGATGTAGAAGTCATCTTTCCACTCACCCACTCACCAGTTCCAATAGTCACCCAAAATTTCATTATCGTCATATCAACCTTAACATGCACCCTCTTATGCAACCTATAACAAAACTGAGCATCATTCGCTTCAGCGTCAGTATACAACTTAATCCTCCTACCAAACTTCTCCACAAAATACCTACGATCCATACATCCCAACCTAAACTAAATAGCTCTTGTATCATTCACATTAAGCCTAGCATTACGCAAACTCATCTTATATGTTGCAGATAACTCATTAACCAACTCACGGTAAACAGGCTCACGAATATTGAGAAAATGTTACCATTAAGGGCCCATTAAAGGATCCGTATACATGCATTCAAGAAACCCTCACTCAGGCTTGTGAGCAACCAAAAATGTCTGATCCAAAACAGTACCAACATAAAGATTGTCCCCTAGAGTTTCTACCTCTCTTGCTCATATCTAACAACAAGAAAGAAACAAATAAACTGAAAAGAAAAATGATAACAAAATAACCAAGAATCCTCTCAGCAAGGTGTGATGTCATCAAGCCTAATGGGTTAACGCCGTTACGCTTTGGAAAATTCAAAATGCAAGGAACGAAGGAAGGATCAACACCCTTATGCAAATCAAAAAAAGAAAACCTTTAAATCTAAAATGCTTTCCATATAAAAAGAACGTTTTGATTACCAAGACTCAATCCTTCACAATTTTGGATGACAAAATCATTTCAAACTGACTTACGAGAGAAGTAAAAGGAAGCTTAGAAAACGAAGTTTTGATCCTTTTTGAAGGCACAGTTTGAACCCAAAAGAACTCTTCCTATGGTTGAGGAAATGAGGATAAAGATGATTAACACGTAGGACTATAACGAATATGGAATTAGAGTTTCCAATTGAGAGTTGGGATGAAAAAGTTTGGAGTATCTTTGAATTCATTATTACAAGGATTGACTTAATTGATGACTGAGACCTTGTTTTCCAGAAATTTCGTAATCTTTTCCTAAAATTTACCTGCCTGCCGCTAAAAAAAACCTAAAAAGCTCTCTCTAATATGGCAATTTCCGGCCACCCTAAAAACAATTCTGTTCACTTCTAATCCATCCTTCTTTGATCGTTCCCCCTATTTTGATTATGTCTAAGGTCTTTATAGGGTATCGGCCAATTAGGATTTAGATTATTTTTCATATATTTTAGGGTTTTTAGCCAAAATTCTATATCCCTTATTTTGATTCGATATTCTTTCTTCCCTTGATTTTGTGATCCTATAATGACTCTTTCTGCTGGTTGATCTTTGATTACGAAGTTTCAATAGTTTTATTGGTGGCTGTTTCATAAGCTTGATTGGGTTTCGTTTCAATTCTAGGGTTTTTGATTCTGTAATTATGGATGCTAGTTAGTAATGGGGTGCTTCATGTGATGAAACCCTAAGTGTATTAGGATTTCATTTCTTATTTATTTTTTTATTACTGATCGTGGGTTGCTGCTGGTTTTTGGTATTGTTAGTGGGTTTTGAGAGATGTAAAAGGGTTCCTTAAACAATATCTTGAATCTGAAGTCTCGGCTAACGATATAGCACAGGTTGCTAGTGTACCATCTGCTGTCAACTGAGGTAGTAATAGTGGAGCGAATAATGAGGTTGTCAATGGATGTAGTAATGGTAGGACTCTTCATGATGAGGTTTCTGGGGTCGATACTAATCTTAGTAGCCCTAAAACTCATGGTAAAGGGATACGGAAACTGATCTCTTTTCCTAGTGTTATTACTTATGGAAGTGTGATTAAAAAGGTAAACTTTCGCCCACTTGTTAACGAGGAAAAACTGGAAAACTATGACTTTTTGCTTCCTAAATATGCAAGTGATGGTGTTAAAAGCAGGTACGAGAATTCTCTTGTTGGGTACTTTATTGGTAAGGGCCTAGCGTTCCTGGTTGTCCAAAATTATGTTTAAAACACATGGGTCAAATTTAGTTTTAAAAAAATTATGAGGAATGAAGAGAATGTTTTCTTATTCAAATTTGAGTCTAAAACAGGCATGTAACAAGTGTTAGAAAAGGGTCCGTGGATGATTTGTAAATCCCCTATTATCCTTACTAAATGATCTCCCGACTTATCATTGAAAAAAGGAGAAGTTAAAAATGTTCCTGGGTATGGGCTAAGTTTCATGGTGTGCCGATTCTTGCTTATTCGGAGCATTGTTTGAGGTTAATAGCTACACAAATTGGTAAGTATTTATTATTGGATGCGTTTACTAGTTCAATGTGTGTTGAGTCATGGGGTAGGATTAGTTTTGCCCGTTCCCTTGTTGAAGTAAGCTCGGATTCTGTTTTAAAAAATGAAGTGGTTATGGCAATTCCAAAGGAGGAGTGGGATGTGTATATAAGGGAAGTTATAAGAGTGGAATACGAGTGGAAGCCACCGCATCGTATTGATTGTAAAAGTTTTGGACATGCTCTTCATCGATGTCCTAAACGGGTTCAAGAGTCTGCTTCTAAGGATCCTCATATGGCTGCTACTAAATCAAACACTATGGAGGATCACGAAGAGGGTTTTATTGATGTCAAGAACCTAAAAAACAAAGGGAAAAGGGTTGATAAATCGCGTCCTATTGATGGAGTTCGTCTTAATAAACCTAAACCTAGCTTTTTTCGTGTTAAACAAGTGAAGTGATGCATGGAATTGCACCCTCGCAAAAGGTGTTACCTCTCAAGAGATCTTGAGAAGCTTGCAATCCCCACCAGGCAGTGTACCTGTTCGTTGTAGTATTGTATAGTGACAAGAACCTAAAAAACACTATGGAGGACCACGAATAGGGTTTTATTGATGTCAAGAACCTAAAAAACAAAGGGAAAAGGGTTGATAAATCGCGTCCTATTAATGGAGTTCGTCTTAATAAACCTAAACCTAGCTTTTTTTTGGGTTAAACAAGTGAAGTGATGCGTGGAATTGAACCCTTTCAAAAGGTTTTACCTCTCAAGAGATCTTGAGAAGCTTGCAATCCCCACTAGGCAGTGTACCTGTTCGTTGTAGTATAGTATAGTGACAAGTACCGGGGGATTGATCGTTCAACTCAGGAATAGTGTTCGCTAGGATTAAAAAGTCTACTAAACTAGGTCTAAAGGTGAGGCATGATTCTTTTTGTATTTTTATATTTTTATGAAAGCAAGTAAAATCTCGGGTTTTGAAGGAGTGGGCGAAATTAGTTGCTAGTCAACTAACCCAATTAACTAAAGATGCAATCAAAATAAAATAAAATAAACTAAAACTAAATCATGGTGTAAACAATAATAAAAGAAAATGTGTTTACTTAGATTTCATTACTCCCTAGATATCTTTTACCAGTTGATTAGTTTGTTACAATTGCATGGATGATGGGTTATATTCCTTAATACCAGTCGTAGGGCCGTGCACGAAATTCCCTAACTCTATAAGCTCCTACTTCACTCCTATGTCGAGCCGACTAAAAGCTCCTAACATGGGATCACTAGAATTCGCTCATGCATTAAATACAACCATAAATTGAAGTACACCTCCGATCATGTTTCTTAAGACGTTCAAGAAAGTTACCAATTGGAAGTCTGCCAGTTTTCTTAAGCCTAACATCGAATACAATCATCCACAACAATTATAAACAAACCATCAACCAATAATCAACATCTAGGTTTCATTACATCTAAGCAAACACAACAAAAACCTAGCCTAGCATGTTAAAAAGAAGAAAAGCCTAAGATAGAATAACACAACACATAGACATATCGTATGATTATTGGAAAACTTATCTTCTAGGGTTTTCACAAAGAAGCTCTCCAAAAGTTCCACACTTGATGAATGAAAATTAGAAAACTATATATAGATTTTACACTTTGACGGCGTCACGTTTTAGCTTGTGATGCCGTCAACTCGCCGCCAAGATAAAAGTCGTATTGCCTAGATCCACTTCTGACACCGTCATGTGTAAATTTACTCTGGGCCGTCACATGTATTTTGACTCTGACGGCCTTTGTAATGCCGTCAGGCCAAATAGCCTTGAATATGTTCTGGGCCGTCATGTGTATTTTCCACATCCACCTCTTTTGCCACTCTTGACGCCGTCACTTGCAATTCCTTGACGCCGTCAGGTACTGTTCCCAGCAAGGATTTTGAGATTTTGTCGTTTTCTTCACTTTTTCGCTCCAAAAACGTCCAAAATGCTTCCTTTTGTAAATTTCCTCTCAAAAGTACCTAAAATGACAAAAGGAACGATTTAGGGCAATAATTGATCAAATAATTACGAATTCGGGCTTAAATGACCCCCCAAAAGCGGTACACTTTTCGCCTTATCAAATACCCTTACACTTGAGATTTGCTTGTCCTCAAGCAAATGCGCTTTTATTCTAATCAAAATAAAAGTTAGGGGTCATTTAACACTAATATAAAAGTAATTACAACAAATAATCATTCCACTTAAAACCAAAAACAAGCACGGAGGTTATACACTAGCACCTCACAAATAGTGTTTAGATACTTACATCTCTCCGGTATAATAAAGTATATATCACAATATGGAAATGGAAAACATCTCTCACTACCTGTCATAGCAAATAGATTACCATAGGCTTGGGAAAGGATCAAACCTCCACCATTTAGCGTAAGCACCTAGGATAAACTATCAAAGAGGTCTTTTAAAGGGTTATAACATGAGGTGTAGGGATATGGTAAGCACGGTTTTGTTGGATAAAGGCAATATTTAATGGTGGCGAGTTAATCATCTTGGTCAATTACATGTATAATATGGTAAGCACGGTTTTGTTGGATAAAGGCAATATTTAATGGTGGCGAGTTAATCATCTTGGTCAATTACATGTATAATATGGCGTTGCTAAGCCAAGACTCGACTCGACTTAAGCTAATAAATCAAAAATAACAAAAACATAAAACAAACATAGAATGAAACGGGATGATAGTCCGTTTATTTTTATCTTTTTCTTTTTTTCTATTATTTTTCTTTTTCTCTATTTTTTCGATTTTTTTTTTCATACACTCTTACCCTACTATCCAAAATAATACATCATAGGTAATTTGCATTCCCCTTACACTTGAACTTTTACATACTTTACAATTAACTATTCTAATGACTCGAATCAAGATAATCAAAACACTTGGAGTACTTTTTAAGATTAAAGCACATATGAGGGTAATATATGATGTTCTTCCCCATTACTCCATAACACAAGTACTTTACCCATGAGTCCCAATTGTTCCAAAACAATATGTACAAGATATGACTCGACTTAGCAACCATGTAACCAATTAGATAATTAACTAAGGGTTTAAACAAATAACAATAATGCACTAAAGATGAGTGCATACACAGAAGGCTAAGGCGATTTTGGTTGCACACTTGGGTGGATTGTTAACAAATTCTTCCTTTAAGTAAAATGCTTAAAATTAGAAACAAAAAGATAGGCTCGGAGGGGTGTACTAGGGGTATCGTGTACTAAAAATGAGTACAACGCAAAGGTGTGGGAAAATTAATTGACTTTACTAGTCAAGGTAATTGACTTAAATGGTCAAGTAATTGTGATACGGGTTTAACACAAGGGTGATCCTAATGCCTCTTATCATGTAGTAAATTCTACCACACGAATGTAGTCTCACTAGCGGTCTCGGGATACATCACTAACGCAAGTTCTAGAATCTAAATACTACCGGTACACTCATAAGCACTAATAATGAATGCTTTTCCTAACAAATCTAAAGGCGAACCTCACATATTTGGGTGGAAAATTTTTCTGAGTGGTACGGTTTTTGTGCTAGTCATACAACTCCTATCCATGAGACGCTCATTAAGGCTAAAGCTTCACTCCTAAATGTTTTTAAAAAAATTAAATTTGGCGCTAAAATTGCCCTAACAAGTATTTCTCTTAGTTTTATTACACACCTACTATCGAACAAACAAACTCAAGCATAATTGTATTCTCTAAAGTATCATCATTTACCCTCCCCTTACACTTAAGTTGAACATTGTCCCCAATGTTCAATAAAAAGATGTAAAAGAAAATAAGGCAAAAGAATGAAAACAAATACTTCCCTGATTCGTTCGGTGTAGATAGTGTGTCAACAAGGTTAGATGTTCTTCCAAGAAAATGAACTTTGAAAGCTTCCCTCCAGAAATATAAATCATCCTCTTGTCCAATGTAACCTGTTAAACCTGAGAAAACAATCAAGGCAAACCTCACGTAAAATCGGCGGCAATCTATATATACTAAAAAATCTATAAAACAAATTAAGATATAATGCTTGTGGAATGAATGTTTGCAGATTTCCTGGAGTTTATAAAACTAAAGAATCAACAAAAACTTTAAGACTCCGAGATAAACAAAACTCGCAAAATATTTTTAGAATTTTAGTACCTGACGCCGTCAGGTTTTAACTCCTGACGCCGTCAGAATGTTCCTGCAAAAATCTCATGTTAAGTTTCTGGAAAATTTCTGGAAAAACTTATGCCTTACTTCTTGGAAAATCCTGCAAAACATCATTATGACTCGATACAAGCATTTGACTCAACAACTACTAATACACATGTTCATTTAATATTGTTGTGATTCATGCTCAATTTCATTCTTATAAACAAATTTGGGTTTCCCTTACACTTAGCTTTTGAAAAATACCTTTATATGTAATTAAGATGAAGTTAAAAACAAAATAAACCATTTTCACAATTTACTTTGAACAATGATCCACAGACAATTAAAAAAAAAAAAACATGCATACGGAAACAAATAAAATCAAACAAACAAAACAAATAAAACATGGGTTGCCTCCCAAGAAGCGCTTTTCTTTATTTACGAGTCTTGTAGCTAGACTCAAAGTCATGGGCTATTACGTTACCTCATCATCGTTTCCTGTTCCTAGGTCATCCTCAATCTTAGTTTTGTATTCCGGCTTCGATTGTAAATATCCTTTATAAAGATCGACCACCTTTTTCTCATTGCTCCTATAATCCTTTTGGGCATCTCTCTATTAATTTTATATTTTGGCCCAAGGGTTAAGCAATTATTATAGTAAAGGCTCCTCTTGTCCCACACATAATCCATGACCTTTTTCTTATCCTCTTCATTAATGTCCTCAAAAGCACTGATGTTATCTATATCAAGTCGAGACATATAATGAAATTCCTTCATTCTATTAGGCATCCTATATGTAATCCTATCAATTTCACTAGAAAATTGGACCGTTCCCTCAATCCGATCGTATTTTAGCTTGGACTCTTCAACAAATGGCTTACCTAATACAACATGAGATAAGCGACAATCTATAACACTAGCCAAGTCTTCCACAACCAAAAAGTCCACGAGGTAAGTAAAGTTCCCAACAAATACACGTAGACCTTTAACTCTCCCGACAAAGTTACAAACTCCACTGGGGTATTTAGGATCTTTTCTAGGCCCGAGTGTTGTCATTACTAACTCATTATAGATACTTGAAGACATAATGTTCAGTGGGGATTCAAAATCAATGTAGGCTTGATCAATGCATTTATACCCAATCATACACGGTATCTTCACATTCTTAGGGTCACCTCTATAATCTTAGGATCAATCTTGACAAAAGGAGGCCTAGGGTTATCAATGAGACTGTTATAATAAGCAATTTCCTCCTTAGTGGGATATAAGTTGAAATAATCATCATCTAAACCCTCCTCTTCTACTTCCTTAACATCTTCTACAATTGCCAAGTTACTGGGTTCAAGTTCCTTGTCTAAGTCCATAGCTATTACTAAGTCATTAAGGGCATACTCAAGCTCAATATCAACCAATCTATTGAGTTCTCTAAGTTCCCTAATCTCATTCTCAATCTGTTCACGCAACAAAGCAACCTCGATAGGTGAAAGGGGCGGATTCGCGTTTTCCATAGTGGCCAACGGAATAATTAATGAGAATTAAACGAACAAACACACAAAGAAAAGATAGACTAACGAAAACTATAAAAATAAAATAAAAATCTTACTAGAAAGGAATCTAGCAAGTAGACCTAATAAAAAGAAATACAAACCTAGACAATAACTATTCCCCGGGCCGCGGCGCCAAACACTTGATGCGTGGAATTGCACCCTCGCAAAAGGTTTTACCTCTCAAGGGATCTTGAGAAGTGTTGACATAAATAATGCCTAAAAACATTATTAACATATTATCAATATCTCTATGTTTTTATTATTACAAAATATAGACTCATAGAACTAAAACTTGTGACATAAACAAGTATTTAGTGATTAACATTCTCTTTACATCCAAATCACTTAAGGTATGAATAAACAAAGTGTTTAGTGCAATTTATGATCAAAGGGAAATTTAATTAAGTGTTACAAAGTCTATTTAATTATATAAACATATTATATATTTTTGAAAAATACTTTTGGTAATAAAGAAAAATGTTCTATTCATACTAAATATATGAATTCAAATTTTTAACCAAAATCAGTTAGTTTTTCACCAAATAAACTTTCCCCACTAAAAAACAAAAAATCTGGCCGTTACAGCTGGGCGGCCCCCTTAATTATAAGGGGCGGTCCCCTTAATTTTAAGGGGGCCGGCCATTATTTAAGGGGACCGGCACGCTCCTGTTGTCAGATTTTGTTGCCTATAAATACCACCTTAAATCTCAAATTTTTCTCACCTTTTGCACTCCTAAACTTTCTGTTCTAGATCTCCATTTCTATTCTCTTAATCCTTTGATCATACATTCATAAATCTTTGTTTCAAAGTGATCCAAACATCATCCTATCAAGTGCAAGAGAAGAATACTTCTATCCCTCAAGACAAGAAGTATTACAACTTGTTGTGATCTCCACATCTAAGTTGTTAGAGCATCATCCATTGTATCTATCTCATTGTGTAATTAGTTGTGAATATTTGTTAGAAGATAGTTTAGCTAGGTATATATATAGTGTGATTGGTTAGTAGTTAGTTGTGAAGAAGAAGAGCTAGGAAGTAAATTGATGTGAAGAAGATTGGTGTGCAGAAGATAGGTGTGAAGAAAATTGGTGTGAAGGAGATAGGTGTGAAGTAGTGTTGTGATTAAGTAGTGAATACGTGTGAAGTAGTTGTGTAGAAGGTGTGAATAAGTTGTGACGAAGTTATGGTGTGTAAATTGGTGTGTAAGGTTTTCTCCGCCATAAGGGTGCTTGTTGACATAGTGAAGAAAACTCTCGAGTTAGGTGCTCGGGGAGTGGAGTAGGGCAAGGAAGGTGACCTTGTAGCCGAACCACCATAAATCTCTTGTCTCGCGGTTCGATCTTTCCAACTCTCGTCTATTTCTTTACTTACTTATTATTGCTTTATCGTACATATTTAGTGTTGTTCATATTGTGCATGACTTGATTTCATATAGCATCGAATCTAAATTTTTGAAAACAAAGAAAACTTTCAAACAATCTTTTATAACAAATTAAAAAGACGTAAAACTATTCAACCCCCCCCCCCTTCTAGTTTTTCACAATTGGTATCAAGAGCCACGTCTAGCAAGATTTTTTAAAATATATTGTATTTTAAAACTTGTAACGATCTACGGAATCTTTAAAATATTTAGAAGGGCAATCTATGCAAAGACCACCACTATTTGAAAGTGATGGATTTTTATTTTGGAAAAATAGATTCGAAACTTATGTGAAATCAAAAGATCTTGATCTTTGGCATGTCATTACCTTTGGTGATTTTCCCCCTATTCAATATAATGTTGAAACTAAAATGGATGAAATTGTATCTTTTGAAAAACAAAATTATGATTTGAAAAAGAAACTAGCAAAAAATAATGAGGCTAAAATGGTTATTTATAATGCGTTACCACGCAAAGAATATGAAAGAATTTTTAAGTGTAAAACCGCAAAAGAAATTTGGGATTCTTTACTAATTACTCACCAAGGTAATAGTCAAGTTAAAGATAACAAAATAGATCTTCTTGTACAACAATATGAACAATTTACGATTCCGGAAGAGGAATCAATTGATAATGCTTTTGCTAAATTTAACACTATTATCACAAGTTTAAAAGCACTTGATGAGACATTTTCTAGCAAAAATTGTGTTAGGAAATTTCTTAGGGCATTGCATCCGAAATGGCGAGCTAAGGTCACGGCTATTGAAGAATCAAAGAATTTGATTACGTTGTCACTAGATGAACTAATTGGCAACTTGAAGGTCCATGAAGAAATTATAAGAAGAGATTCGGAAACGGTCAAAGTCAAGAAAGAACAAACCAAATCCATTGCTCTAAAAGCCAAAAAGGAACCTAGTGACGATGATGATTCAAGTGACGAGAGTGAAGACGAAGAATATGCAATAGGCGTAAGAGAATTCAAGAAATTCTTCAAGAGACGAGGAAGATTCACTAGATCACCACGAGACGAAAGAAAACCGTTCCAAAGAAATAGAAGTGATAACTACAGGAAAAGAAAGTGCTTTAGATGTGGAAGTCCAAATCATCTCATTGGCGAATGTCTGAAGCTGCCAGGGTATGAAAATCAAGGCGCATTTGTTAGTGGAACATGGAGTGATAGTGACAAAGAAGAAGTGGAAAAACCAAAAGACGAAAAGTGTTTTATGGCAAAAGGAATCGACGAAATATGTTTAGGAATTGACTTGGAGCCTGACGAATGGATCAAGGATAGCGGATATTCGAGGCACATGACGGGGAACCGCAAGCCATTCTCTACATACAAGGCATACAATGGAAGTAACGTTATTTTCGGTAGTGACTTACGTGGAAAAATCATTGGCAAAGGTACGATTTCTCAAGACTCACTTACTATTGAAAATGTAGAGCATGTAGATAATTTAACATATAACTTGCTTAGTATAGGACAAATATGTGATAATAAATGTAGAGTCACCTTTACCGAAGAGGATAGCGAAATAGTTAAGAATGGAAAAATTATAGGTAGAGAAATTAGGAAAGGAGGCATATATGTTATGAAACTAGGAAACAAACCTGAGGATAGGATATGCTTAACGACCCTAGACGAAAACTCCACATTGTGGCATAGGAGATTAGGACACGCTAACATGCAACAAATACAATCTTTGGCCTCTAAAGAACTAGTTAGAAATTTGCCTAATCTAAAATATGACAAGCATTTTTGTGATGCATGTAAAATTGGAAAACAAGTTCATGCTAGTCACAAAGCTAAGAATAGAGTATCCACTACTAGGTGCCTAGAACTATTACATATGGATCTTTTTGGTCCATCCGCTGTGCGGAGCTATGGAGGAAACAAATATACCTTAGTAATAGTAGATGACTACTCACGATACACGTGGACTAGGTTTTTAAGTGACAAGACCCAAGCCTTTGAAAAATTCGAAATATTTAGTAAAATGATTCAAAATAAATTAGGATGCACAATAGTAGCCATTAGGACGAACCATGGTAGGGAATTTGACAACGAAGTACAATTCGGAAAATATTGTGATTTAAATGGAATATCTCACAATTTCTCCGCTCCTCGTACTCTTCAATCAAATGGCATAGTAGAAAGAAAAAATAGGACACTATAAGATATGAGTAGAACAATGTTAAATGAACAATCCATCCCACAAAAATTTTGGTGTCACGATGTAGATACATCAACATATATTATTAATAGGGTATCAATTAGGAGGATTCTAGGAAAAACTCCTTATGAGTTACTAAGAGGTAGAAAACCAAACTTAAGCTACTTTAGGGTATTTGGAAGTAAATGTTACATTCTAAACACTAAGGATTACCTCACTAAGTTTGATCCAAAATCATATGAAGGAATATTTTTAGGATACTCACAAAATAGTAAAGCATATATAATACGTAACAAACACTCCATGAAAGTAGAAGAATCACTAAATGTAACATTTGATGAAACACCACCACCTCCTAAAACTTTGCCTTTAGAAGATGATGACTTAGTCGAAGATCAAGCTATTGAGGTTAGTAAAACAAAACCCATAGGAAATGATAATGAAGACATTAACTTAGGAAATAATGAAATTATAAATGTTAAAGAATCTAGATCACATCCATTAGACAATATAATAGGACATCTTAACCAAAGAACCCTTAGGTCACAAGCCCAAGATAAAAATAATTTCTTTTGTTTCCTCTCAGCAATAGAACCTAAGAATATTAACGAGGCTTTAAAAGATGAAAGTTGGGTTATAGCTATGCAAGAAGAATTAAATCAATTTAAGGCAAATGATGTTTGGGAATTAGTCCCAAATCCAATGAATATGACTATCATAGGAACTAAATGGGTATATAGGAATAAGTTAGATGAAAATGGAATAGTTACTAGGAATAAAGCTAGATTAGTTGCCCAAGGTTATAATCAACAAGAAGGAATTGATTATGATGAAACTTATGCCCCCGTAGCTAGACTAGAATCTATTAGGATATTACTTGCCTATGCATGCGCCCTAGATTTTAAGTTATTCCAAATGGACGTGAAAAGTGCATTCCTTAACGGTTTTATCAATGAGGAGGTATATGTGGCACAACCTCCAGGATTCATTGACTTCGCAAAACCTGATTATGTTTATAAGTTAAAGAAAGCTTTGTATGGACTCAAACAAGCTCCCAAAGCTTGGTATGATCGATTAAAAGCTTTCCTTATTAAACATGATTATTCCATGGGAATGGTAGATAACACTCTTTTCACTAAAAGGAAAGACCCAAATCTCATCATTGTTCAAATATATGTTGATGACATTATATTTGGATCGACTTGTCAAGACATGTGTGATGAATTTGCCAAAATCATGCATGATGAGTTTGAGATGAGTATGATGGGTAAACTTAACTTCTTCCTAGGATTACAAATAAAACAATTAGAAGATGGAATATTCTTTAACCAATCTAAGTACATTAAGGAAATGCTTAAGAAATTTGGCCTAGAAGACTCGAAACCCATGAAAACTCCCATGTCTACGGAAGTGAAACTCACAAAGGATGATGAAGGTGAGTCCGTAGATAACACCAAGTATAGAGGAATGATAGGTAGTTTACTATAATTGACGGCAAGTAGACCCGATATCATGTTTAGTGTCTGCCTTTGTGCCCGTTTTCAAGAGGATCCCAAAACCTCTCACCTAGAAGCGGTTAAGTGTATCTTCCGATACATTAAAGGCACTATACACTTAGGATTATGGTATCCTAAGGGATCCGGCATAGAAACCATCATCTATGCGGATTCGGATCATGCGGGAGACTACGTAGATAGAAAAAGCACTAGCGGTATTTGCACGTTTATGGGATGTTGTCTAACATCTTGGTTTTCAAAGAAGCAAACCGCTCTTGCTATTTCTACCACCGAAGCCGAATATGTAAGCGCTGGAAAGGCATGTCAACAAGCACTATGGATGAAACAAGCTCTTATAGACTATGGCATTAGGTTAGAAAACATTCCCATTATGCGCGATAACAAAGGTGCGATAGATTTAAGTAAAAATCCGGTGCAACACTCTAGGACTAAACATATAGAAATACGTCACCACTTTCTTAGGGATAATGTACAAAAAGGGAACATATCTATAGAAAAAGTTGCATCGGAAGATAACATTGCGGATATATTAACTAAACCCCTTAAGCATGAATTATTCAGTCACTTGCGTTTAGGATTAGGAATGATGGAACAAGTTGACTAAATTCTATTGCATTTAGACATTTTTTTTTTTTTTTGCATAAGATTTACTTTACTTCCACTTCTCCATTTCTGAGTCTAGGAATCTATTTCGCACAAAATTAAAGATTGGGAAATATTATTTTCTTTGCTTGTACTCTTTTGTAAAACCCAATCAATTTTTTTTAAATTATTCTCACATCTAGGAAATTTCATGAACATCATTTTCCTTGCATTGTTGACTAATGCTAAAAACTTTTTTTCAAAATCATGCATAAACTCTCACATAAATTGTCAAGGTATATAATCTAATATATATCTTTGACATTCATGATCGAGCTGTGGAAAACTAGAAGGGGGGGGGTTGAATAGTTTTGCGTCCTTTTCGTTTAATAAGAATTTGCTTTTCAAAGAATTGATGGTAATTGTAAAAACCTTTGAAGCTAAAGTATAGATACAAACTAATTCACATATATCATATATACACTACTTATTTAAAGTTTTGAATAGAAATTATAATTTCATATATCTCACTTAATTACAAGTTTGTACTAATATAGATATATGTGTCTTAGTAATTGTTTATACTTATATTTTACTAAAGTATAATTAATGTTTTAAATGGAACCTAGTTTGATCTTTATGTGAAATCAATATATGCACAACACACAATATTAACAATATATGAAAAGCTTGTAAGTAAGCAAGCAAAGAGTGAGAGATGGAAAGATCAAACCGAGAGACAAAGGATTTATAGTGGTTCGGCTACAAGGACACCTTCCTTGCCCTACTCCACTCCCCGAGCACCGAACTCGAGAGTTTTCTTCACTAAGTCAATAACCTCCCTTATGGCGGAGAAAACCGTACACACCAATAGCTTACACCAATTAACGACACAAAGCAAGATGTCGAGTTCTAATCGTAGCTAGAACCAATCTCACACCAAATAACACACCACAATTTCTTCACACCTTTGACTTCTTCAATAAGTCTTCACACCACTAGTATCTTCACGCCTTCACAAAATTCTTCACAACTTTAAGGCACTAATGTCTTGACACCTTCAAGTCACTAATGTCTTCACACCTTTAAGCCACTAATGTCTTGACACCTTCAAGTCACTAATGTCTTCACACCTTTAAGCCACTAATGTCTTGACACCTTCAAGCCACTAATGTCTTCACACCTTCAAGCCACTAAAGTCTTTACAACTTCAATCTACTAATGTCTTCTAGTCTTCTTCACTTGGAACCCTCAATATCTTCACAACAAGTCCCTATTGCTACAATTTCCTATCACCAATACTATCTAACCCTTCTTCTTCACTTCAAGTTCCATTTTACACTTACAACAATTCTAGATTCTTCAACTAAATCTAGCTAACTAATACATACACCTTATTCATCAAAGAATGAAAGATTTACAAGAAAATATAAACAAACAACTTAGATAGCAAGATGATACTAAGTTGTAATACTTCTAATAGAAGTATTCTTCTCTTTGCACTTTGAATGTTGAGGCTTGAATCACTTTGAAACAAAGATCAAAGTATATAAGATCAAAGGATTTTTAGAGAAAGGAAATGGATGTTTAGATCAGAAAGTTTCTAGTGCAAAAAGGTGAGAAAAATATGTGGAATGATCCAATATTTATAGGGCCAGAAAATACTGTTCGGGAGCGTGCCGGTCCCCTTAATGATTAAGGGGGCCGCCTAGTAAAATTAAGGGGGCCGCCCTCCTGAACGTTTGAAAAGTTTTTCTGGATAAAATTTGCCCTTTTTGGTTGGAAATTTGAAATCATATTTTTGTGGTTTAATAAAGCTATTCCAAAAATGATTTACAAATATATATAAAATGTTAAAATCATTCTATAAAATGTTATGTCTTAAGACAAGATTTCCTTTGATCTTATAATACATTAATCACTTTGTTTATTCATACCTTAAGTGATTAAATGGTGAAAGTGAGTATTTACTACTAAATACTTGTTTACGTCATAACCTTTGGTTTGATGAGTTTTCGTTTTGTGATTATCAAAACTTAGAGATATCAAAAGATATGAATAATGTTTTTTGTCAATTATTTATATCAACACGAGCAAAAATCGAATCAAGGAGATTTTGGATTGTTTCTTAAGAATTTTTTTTTTTTTTTTTTTTTTTTTTTTTTTTTTTTTTGCATTTAGAAGTCGAAACAATCACAACCCCACATTTGTTGCATATAGGCACACACTAGGACAAAATCACTCATAACATTGTCATCTTGTTTCATCACTAGATTTTTGACTCACTAGTTGCCTTTGCCTTTGATCTAAGATAGTTGCCTTAGGAAGTTTAAGTGCTCTTGCCTTTATTTGTCTCCTTTAGCTTATTATTTGTTGCTTATTTGCTCTTTTGCTTAAGCGTTTTTGCATGCATGCTATATCTTGATTTGATTAGATGCTATATTGCCTAAAGGAATTGAACTTGCTAGAATCCAAATCCAAAAACACAACATTTCTGCAAATTTTCTGCCAAAAACCCAATTCTGGAAATCTGGGAATCATCAGATGGGCGGCCCCCTTAATTATGTTAGGCGGCCCCCTTAATTTTAAGGGGACCACCCCCTAATTAAGGGGACCGGCCATCTGCTGGACGGATTCACAGAATCTTTTATGCTTTTTAGCCCATTTCAACCTACATTTCCCAATTTTCACCAACATATTTTGTCCTAATCTCCCAAACAAACTTTATCCATCCATTAACACACAAATCTTACACTATAAATATCCTCAATCTTCAACACTCTCCATTCAGCCCTTCATGACTTCTCCAAATAAACCAAAACCAAATGCCTCTAAGCTAGCAAGGATGACGGAAAAACCCGTTTGGCGAAGAAAAAGCCCTCGAAACAAATCCATCATAACCAATGAAGTTGGAAATCACTCAACACCTCCAACCGCTTACTTCCTAAACTTTACACCAAATTCACAAGGACATTCATTTAATCCTCTTTACAAACCATACAACATTGGCCAAACATCTTCCTTCATGCCAAACCACTCATCTCATCCTCCAACCACTTATAATGATCCATACAAGTTTGATCAACCATCAAACTACAATTCCAACTACACAAACCCAATTCATTCATATCAACACAATGACTTTCTCCACATTGTCACGGAAAAGCAAAAGTTTCATGATGAAATAACCCAAATCCATGATCTTAGTGATCTCAATGCTATGCACCTTGCACAACGCAACAAAGGGCAACCTCCATCATCACCCTATAACAATTGCCTACCCCACTCTCTCAACTTGGATCAAGTTAAAAACCACACTCACTATTGCCCTTGTTGCATCTTCCTTCGAAAACAAATTCTATACTTGAGTGAAGATAATTCTTGGATTGAATATCTCCTCACTCGTCCTCATCCCATACCACCCTTAACTCGATACAATATCGTAAGATCCACCCCTTCCGCTCCATACCCCACTCCATATCCCTCTCCATCTAACAGCTAAGCTTTATGCTTATGTTCCCCTTCAAGCAAATAAAACAATCAACCATGGGTTGCAAGCAAGTCCAAGTGCTCTCTTAGGCAATATAGGACTATGTATCTTCTTTTGTTTTATTGTAATCAATATGCTTCAAGCATATTGAATGTTGTAATGCTAATCATTTCTATGATGCTTGAATGAATCTATTTTTATTTGCATAATTGTTGCTTTGCATGTATATGTGTCTTGCACTCTTCACATATTTTTTGTAGCCAAGATTTCCATAGCTCGTTCCCTTGGTGCTCTCAAATGAGAGGGAGCATACATCAAGGGGGAGCATTCTACCCGTTTAAACTTCTTCCATGAAGCTTACTCGGCTTAACCTTTTTTATTTTACAAAAAGGGGGAGAAGAGAAATGTAAACTCTAAAATACTTGTCTAAAAACAAATTTTAGACCTATTGAGTTTAAGGTTTTGTAATAATCAATAAGGGGGAGATTGTTGACATAAATAATGCCTAAAAACATTATTAACATATTATCAATATCTCTATGTTTTGATTATTACAAAATATAAACTCATAGAACTAAAACTTGTGGCATAAACAAGTATTTAGTGATTAACATTCTCTTTACATCCAAATCACTTAAGGTATGAATAAAAAAAGTGTTTAGTGCAATTTATGACCAAAGAGAAATTTAATTAAGTATTACAAAGTTTATTTAATTATATAAACATACTATATATTTTTTAAAAACACTTTTGGTAATAAAGAAAAATGTTTTATTCATACTAAATATATGAATTCAAATTTTTAACCAAAATCAGTTAGTTTTTCACCAAATAAACTTTCCCCACTAAAAAACAAAAAATCTGGCCGTTACAGCTGGGTGGCCCTCTTAATTATAAGGGGAGGTCCCCTTAACTTTAAGGGGGCCGGCACGCTCCTGTTGTCAGATTTTGTTGCCTATAAATACCACCTTAAATCTGGAATTTTTCTCACCTTTTGCACTCCTAAACTTTCTGTTCTAGATCTCCATTTCCATTCTCTTAATCCTTTGATCATACATTCATAAATCTTTGTTTCAAAGTGATCCAAATATCATCCTATCAAGTGCAAGAGAAGAATACTTCTATCCCTCAAGACAAGAAGTATTACAACTTGTTGTGATCTCCACATCTAAGTTGTTAGAGCATCATCCATTGTATCTATCTCATTGTGTAATTAGTTGTGAATATTTGTTAGAAGATAGTTTAGCTAGGTATATATATAGTGTTGTTGGTTAGTAGTTAGTTGTGAAGAAGAAGAGCTAGGAAGTAAATTGATGTGAAGAAGATTGGTGTGTAGAAGATAGGTGTGAAGAAAATTGGTGTGAAGGAGATAGGTGTGAAGTAGTGTTGTGATTAAGTAGTGAATACGTGTGAAGTAGTTGTGTAAAAGGTGTGAATAAGTTGTGACGAAGTTGTGGTGTGTAAATTGGTGTGTAAGGTTTTTTCCGCCATAAGGGAGCTTGTTGATATAGTGAAGAAAACTCTCGAGTTAGGTGCTCGGGGAGTGGAGTAGGGCAAGGAAGGTGACCTTGTAGCCGAACCATTTTAAATATCTTGTCTCACGGTTCGATCTTTCCAACTCTCATCTATTTCTTTACTTACATTATTATTGCTTTATCGTACATATTTAGTGTTGTTCATATTGTGCATGACTTGATTTCATATAGCATCGAATCTAAATTTTTGAAAACAAAGAAAACTTTCAAACAATCTTTTATAACAAATTAAAAAGACGTAAAACTATTCAACCCCCCCCCCCCTTCTAGTTTTCCACAAGAAGCTTGCAATCCCCACCAGGCAGTGTAATTGTTCGTTGTAGTATAGTATAGTGACAAGTACCGGGGGATTGATCGTTCAACTCAGGAATAGTGTTCGCTAGGATTAAAAAGTCTACTAAACTAGGTCTAAAGATGAGGGATGATTCTTTTTTTATTTTTATATTTTTATGAAAGCAAGTAAAATCTCGGGTTTTGAAGGAGTGGGCGGAATTAGTTGCTAGTCAAATAACCCAATTAACTAAAGATGCAATCAAAATAAAATGAAATAAACTAAAACTAAATTGTGGTGTAAATAATAATAAGAGAAAATGTGTTTACTTAGATTTCATAACTCCCTAGATATCTTTTACCGGTTGATTAGCTTGTTACAATTGCATGGATGAAGGGTTATATTCATTAATACCAGTCGTAGGGCCGTGTACGAAATTCCCTAACTCCATAAGCTCATACTTCACTCCTATGTCGAGCCGACTAAAAGCTCCTAACATGGGATCACTAGAATTCACTCATGCATTAAATAGAACCATAAATCGTAGTACACCTCCTATCATGTTTCTTAAGAAGTTCAAGCAAGTTACCAGTTGGAAGTCTGCCAGTTTTCTTAAGCCTAACATCGAATACAATCATCCACAACAATTATAAACAAACCATCAACCAATAATCAACATCTAGGTTTCATTACATCTAAGCAAACACAACAAAAACCTAGCCTAGCATGTTAAAAAGAAAAGAAAAGCATAAGATAGAATCACACAACACATAGACATAACGTATGATTATTGGAAAACTTATCTTCAATTGAACATGGATGGAACAACGGTTGAAACCCTTATTATCACAGAAAATTTGTCTAGGGTTTTCACAAAAAAGCTCTCCAAAAGTTCCACACTTAATGAATGAAAATTAGAAAACAATATATAGATTTTACACCTTGACGGCGTCACGTTTTAGCTTGTGACGCAATCAACTCGCTGCCAAGATAAAAGTCGTATTGCCTAGATCCACTTCTGACGGCGGCATGTGTAAATTTACTCTGGGCCGTCACATGTATTTTGACCCTGACGGCCTTGGTGACGCCGTCAGTCCAAATAGCCTTGAAAATGTTCTGGGTCGTCATGTGTATTTTCCACATCCACCTCTTTTGCCACTCTTGACGCCGTCACTTGCATTTCCTTGACACCGTCAGGTACTGTTCCCAGCAAGGATTTTGAGATTTTGTCGTTTTCTTCACTTTTTCGCTCCAAAAACGTCCAAAACGCTTCCTTTTGTAAATTTCCTCTCAAAAGTACCTAAAATGACAAAAGGAATTATTTACGGCAATAATTGATCAAATAATTACGAATTCGGGATTAAATGACCCCCCAAAAGCGGTACACTTTTCGCCTTATCATGAAGCCTAGTAACAAACCTGATAATGCTATTAATAATGCTAAGGGGCCTCCTATGAAGACTAAAGATCAAGGGAATTCCTCCCCCTCATGTCAATTCTAATTTGAATTCTACTCCTTTGTTTAATTCGTTTAATATGTTGAATGAGTTGGAAAATGAGGATGATATCAATGTTCTTAATGAGCCTAATGTTATGGAAGCCAATGTGGCGTCTACTAGCAAATCTGGGCAATGGGGTCCTTCCAAAAAGCTACCCAGGACGACTAGTATTTGGTGTAGCAAAGCTGATTTGTCTCTTGGGGGTTCTGAGTTTGGTGAGATGGGTGCGTCTGACGAGGAAGAAGTATTTGAACCTAACAATGATATGTCTAGATATATGTCGTCATCTGGAGGAGTTCAGCAGCTTGAAGCTAATGATTTTGATTTTTCTTATGGACAGGAGGCTCAGGTATATGACTTACCTGGGCAACTGGATGCGTTTTGTGATCAGTTTGATATCTGGCTTAAGAATTGTGTTAGGAAGTAGACGTACTTTCTTTGGTTTTTCATATGATAGGCATTTCTTTCTTATGTGATATATAAGTTTGTAGCACTTTAGGTGCTTGATTTTGCCTATGTAACGGGCCAAGATGAGAGATTTCACTGCCATCTATTGTACTTAAATGCTTTTTTGGAGTAATATATTTTACCAGAGAGCTCTACATTACCAAATATATATATATATATATATATATATATATATATATATATATATATATATATATATATATATATATATATATATATATATATATATATATATATAAAAACTTGTTTTACTCGATTATGCGGTTTCAAGAGCTGTAGATGTATCGTAAAGTGTTTGTTTTCAGAAATCTTTATAATCACATGTGTAGGGGGAGCAGTTCTTCAAAACAAAAACTTTCAATGTGTTATCAAAACAAGTTTTTATAAAAACACGTTGATGATTTTCAAATGGTTTAATTAAAGGCTGAGATATTACACCAAACCAACACTTATGCTCGTGAAGAAATGATAACATCAAATAATCTGATATTTTACATATTAAATTCCCATGTTTATTGCCTCATTTGTATTTATATGATACTTAATTTGTTCATGTTGGATCGATATACTCTGACCAAACTACTTTGTAGCTTGTAAGGTTTTAACAATCTTGAATAACTCAAAACAGTTAATATTGAAACACTGATATTACTTTGTAAAGTATGCGGAATCTACTAACACAAAGCTAAGAAGAACTTTTTTATATTAAAACAACTCTTGAACCTGCTTCTCTAAATACAGATTCACTAACAATCCCTAACTTTACTAAAATCGTAATGTGAAACTCTATGACTCTTAGGAAAACTTTGTGCGTCTAATACCATCATAAGGCTCCTTTTATAGGCATAAGGATAACCTTAAGTCGGTTTACAATATTTACTTGAACGACAAGTAATTATCCCTAACTAATTCTATAATATTCATATTATATTACATAGTAATCCTTTAAACAATATTACACGTAAGTCCTTATTATTAGAAGTACTTTGCATAATCCTCAATCACAAGCAATACTTTGACCTTGAACAACATGTTGACTTTGAGCAGTACTTTGACATAGCAGTACTTTTATCTTTCCAGCAGTACTTAGATCTTCATATCCCAACAGTTCATATTCGTTCATTTTTCTTCATATGTACATTTCAGGATAAATGAGGCGTTGGAGCGGAAAAGATACGAGAAAAGGCCAAGAAAGTGCAAAAAAATATTTTGAAGACAAGTTACGGCGTAGGTTGTACTATGGACTATGCCGTAACACCTTATAAAGGCCAATTTCCCAATGGATTATGAAGGTTACGCCGTAACCAAGGCATATGGTTATGGCGTAGTTATGAAACAGAATGTGGATTGAAGTAATTGAAGAGATTACGACGTAACCAGCATGAAGATTACGCCATAACATTACTACATTTGAAGTATGGAGCTCAAATTATACTCAATAACACATTTATGCGTTGACTTCCATCAAAGGAATGAAGGAACATAGGGTCCTAAGTTGATAATATGAATGGAATGAAAAGCTGATGGAGTTATGCCATAGCTCAAAAATGTGCTATGCCATAACAGGTGCTACGACATAGCTCAAAAATGTGCTACGCCATAACAGGTGCTACGCCATAGCTCAAAAATGTGCTACGCCCTAACAGGTGCTACGTCGTAGCTCACACTTATTGTTACGCCATAACCTTGTCAGGGCCTATAAATACAGCCCTAATTCATCACTTTTTGGTATCTCTCTTCACCCCTCTCCTAGGGGTCGATTAGGGCACCACTCTAGGGAAATCTCGAGCAGTTCAAAGCCATCTTTCAAGGAAGAATCCACCTACAATCATCATACTTATTAGTTAATCATCAAGTAATATGTTTTCAATCAATGTTTTATTCATTATTGTTTGTTTAATTTACATTATGTTTGGCTAAGCACATTTGGTGTTAGCCTAGTTATGATTCCTTTATTGTTTCGATTATGCTTTCATACTATTCATAATGTTTCTAGTGTGTGCATGCTTAGTTTATCATAGATCCTTTAGTTTCGGTAGTTTAAAAGAACCGGTTATACCTAGTTTGCGAGGAGAATTGACCATAGGACCCTTGCGTAGTTGGGTTGCAAGAATTGTATGAATGGGTAAGAATTCCCGCGTGAGAGGCAGGGGATATATACCACTATACTACCGAATCTCTTGTGTGCAAATTGACCATATGACCACTTTCCGGGTTGGATAAACTTAGGTAGTCAGAGTATGGTCTATGATCGTGACAATGGACCATCATTGGTACAAAAAGTTGTATTGGTCACGCCAAAAATGTGTGACGATATGCATATAGTCACACACATTTTTTTCGTTGTGTGTCACCATAGATCCCGCCACCGTAGGTGGCATATGGTCACATTGTTGAGTTCGTAGCCTTTTCCATCGAAAAAGAGTGACCAAAACCCCGAATATGTGTGACAAATTAGGCACAAGTTTTGTTGGATTAGTTATTATCAGTGACCGTAAACACTTTATAGTCACACGAATGTTTTTTGAGAGTAACTATTTTTCAACCATTGGCCACATAAATATATAATATATGTGACATTTGAGATGATATATTCAAGTAAATGTGTATTTTGTGTGACTATTTCCCATCCTGTGGCCACATGAATATACAATAAATGTGACGTTTATGATGATTTAGTCACACAATGGGTGTTGTTTTTTTGGAGTTAATCACATACAATTTAACACAAAGTGGCCAAAAATGTTAATAAGTGTGACCATATGCTGTTTAAAGAGAAGAAATGTGTATTTTGTGTGACTATTGATCATCCAATGGCCACGTGAATTTATGTTTGTGTGGCCTTTTGTAGTATTTAGTCACACAAAGCATATTTGTTTTGGGTATTTAGTCACATACCATTAAGCAAACAGTGGCCAAAAGTGTAAATAAGTGTGACCATATGCTGTTTAAAGTGAAGAAATGTGTATTTTGTGTGACTATTGATCATCCAATGGCCACATGAATTTTATGTTTGTGTGGCCTTTTGTAATATTTAGTCACACAAAGCATGTTTGTTTTGGGTATTTAGTCACATACCATTAAGCAAACAGTGGCCAAAAGTGTTAATAAGTGTGACCATATGTTGTTTGAAGTGAAGAAATGTATATTTTGTGTGACTATTTTGTAATATTTAGTCACACAAAGCATATTTGTTTTGGGTATTTAGTCACATACCATTAAGCAAACAGTGGCCAAAAGTGTTAATAAGTGTGACCATATGCTGTTTAAAGTGAAGAAATGATTATTTTGTGTGACTATTGATCATCCAATGGCCATGTGAATTTTATGTTTGTGTGGCCTTTCGTAATATTTAGTCACACAAGGCATGTTTGTTTTGGGTATCTAGTCACATACCATTTAGGAAACAGTGGCCAAAAGTGTTAATAAGTGTGGTCGTATGCTGTTTAAAGTGAAGAAATGTGTATTTTGTGTGACTATAGATCATCCAATGGCCACGTGAATTTTATGTTTGTGTGGCCTTCTGTAATATTTAGTCACACAACGAATAAAGCAAACAGTGACCAAAAGTGTTAATAAGTGTGACTATATGCATCTTTTAGTCACATTTAAAAAATCAATATATATCAAAACAATTCAAATATATATCCAAAACAAATTCAAATACAATAAAATTGGAATGTATATAACTGAACAAAATATAAAATTGGACATCCTTTTATACACTAAGGAGTCCTAGTCGGCTTACAATAGTTTCTTAAGTATCTATAATCTTTTCCATAAGCAAGTAGCAACTTCGAGCGGTCTTAATCTCTGAGCAGTACCAACTTTAACTAGAAGTAGTAACTTTTGTACTAGCAGTAGTGAATACTTGGCACATTTTCTTTGAAGTTCATGAGCTGCACTAAATCCATCTAAGCAATATTAACACAAACATGATCAGCAGTAATTCAAACAACATCATGAAGACTTTTAATCCAAAACAATGAACATACTAATAAAATTTGCAGTTAAACTTACAAGTTTTTCTCCCATTGATCTAATCTCATCATCTGGATATAAAAGCCTTGAAAACGTAGGCTGCTGCATATCAACACATCAGGATGAGAGCAGAACTAGAACATGTCAAAGCTCACAACATAACAGAACTAGATGAGCCACTAGTTCAACTATCTACACAAACATGATAGGAGAGTTAATACTAGTACCACGTTAGTACTGCTGGAGCAGAGTTACTACTGCTAGTATATATATATATATATATATATATATATATATATATATATATATATATATATATATATAAAACAGAATGTATATAAATGAAGCAAATATATATATATATATATATATATATATATATATATATATATATATATATATATATATATATATATATATATATATATATATAATTTTATTTCAGATTCAATAAAAATCGAATGTATATAAATGAAGCAAATATATATAAAATTGTAATGTCGTATATAATCAAATTCTCAACTATCATAAGTTAAAACCTATTGACTCTTCGCCGCCTTAGCTTGCTTTTGCAAGGTTTCACTAGAGACCAAATGTTTTCGCTTCGTTGATACTAATTTTAGTCCAGTATTTTGTTCACTAATATTTGGTATCATAGTTGGCGGTGTAACCTGTAGAACCAGTTTGTCGTGGCTTAAGCGTTTTCGTATGTCCGATAGTTTTAACAAGTTCCAATATGTATATATAAAACACGGAACATTAGTCATGTATGTAAAACTAAAAAAATCAAAGGTGGATGTTTTATTAGTTACCACTGTTTCCATTACTGGTACGTTTTCCAAAGTTTCAATGGCCATTGGAGTGGTCACCTGCAATATAAATTAAGAAATACAATGGTGTTATCATTAGAAAATAGAATTGTTAACAACATAAAAAATGGCTTACATCTGAGTCTAATGGCAGTTTCTTTCTGCAAACAAAATATGGGAAATGTAAGAAACCTAGGCACTAATAACGCTGCATAATATAAGATCTGCCAACCATGAAACAGTAAAAATATACATGGGTTGGCTTTGGTGACTGAGATGGAGCATACCCACGCCTCGAAAATGAAGTGTACCAGAAAATCCAGCTGAGGGAATTTTTAGCCAGGCATCTCATGTATCATCCTCACCCGTGAAAATAGCATGTAGCCCCTGCAAGAAACAAGTAACGTGATTAATGCTAACATAAAAGACAAAAAGCAACCATATTTGAGTGTAAATATTTATTTATGAATAGCATGTAGCCCCTGCAAGAAAATCACTAACATTTGGTACAAATGAAACAGTTTGACAAAAAGCAACCATATTTGAGTTAATTTCCTATATAACAGATGTTATGTTAATCTTTTAATAGATAACTTACGCAACTGCGATAGGCAAACTCCAACTGTTCAGCAACATCCTCCCGGAGTGAAAACCAATCAAGACTCCCTTTACAAGGAAAACAGTGGCCTCTTAGAGCACGTCGATTGTCTCCATTCCAATAAACAGGAAAACTATGTCGTCTTAATAAGTCTACCTGCAACGATTACCACCACACGAATTTATAATCAAAAATATGTTTTATGCTAGCTTAATCCACGAAAATCAATGTAAATCATTTTATATTCGATTACACATTTAAGAATATATAAATTAAATATGTGTTTGAGCATACCCGTGAACAGAGTAGGATAGGTGAGATGAGGTTGATGGTGGCTCGATTGTGATGGTGGTGGATGTGGTGGTTATCTCGAACCAAACAACCGAAGCAAACAAACTCTCCAATACAGTTACCTTGTCTTGATGACAGTGATGGCGCGGAGGAGTGATGGTTGGTGGAACCACGACGAGATAAGGCGGTGAAGTTTGGCGGTGGTGTGAGTCGGTTCTAGAGAGAAGGAGAATAGATGAATAGATATAAGATAGATCTGACTAGTGTAAGTGTTAGTGTTTTGATTTTGGGGAAAAAGGGGCGGGATCTTGAGCGGGAGATTGAAATTTTTGGGGAAAAATTAGGGGCGGATGTTGAGATCTTAAAATTTTGAAGATTGAAAGCCTATCAAATGAGCTCGAAATGTTTAATGAGTTGAGCTCAATCTTATATAAGTTCGACTCCAGTTATTGTTGAGTTCTCGAGCTTGTAAGTAATATAAAATATGTTTTTTTTAAGTGTACTAAGTGTAAATATTTATTTATAAATGTATCAAGCTTTTCGAGCTGAAGTCGTACCGAATTCAATTCTTAGGTTATATTATATTTCAATTTTAATTTGTGTCAGAAAACACATCTTTACAGATAAATCGAGCTTTTCAAGTCAAGCTCAAGCCGAGTTCAAACTTTCTCGATCCCGGATAACATGATCGAGAGGGTGATGGAGGCTTGACTGTGATGGTGGTGGATGTGTTGGTTATCTCGAACCAAACAACCTAAGCAAACAAAATCTCCCATACAGTTCCCTTGTCTTGATGACGGTGATGGCGTGGAGGAGCGATGGTTGGTGGAACGACGGCGAGATAAAGCGGTGAAGTGTGGCGGTGGTGTGTGTGTCGGTTCTAGAGAGAAGGAGAAGAGATGAATAATAGAGAAAAGATATATCTGCTGACTAGTGTTAATTATTGTTTTGATTTTGGGTGAAAAGGGGGTGGGAGTGAGCGGGAGATTGAAATTTTGGGAAAAATTAAGGGCGGGATATTGACCACTATATTAAAATTTTGAAGATTTTGGAGATTGAAAGCCTATCAAATGAGCTCGAAATGTTTAATGAGTTAGCTCAACCTTATATAAGTTGGACTCGAGTTATTTTTGAGTTCTCGAGCTTGTAAGTGATAAAATATGTTTTTTTTTCTTTTTTTTTAAAATGTAAGTGTACTAAGTGCAAAATACTTATAGATGAATGTATCAAGCTTTTCGAGCTAAAGTCGAACCGAATTCAATTCTTAGGTTATATTACATTTCAATTATAATTTGTGTCAGAAAATACATCTTTACAGATAAATCGAGCTTTTCAAGTCAAGCTCAAGCCGAGTTCAAACTTTCTCGATCCCCGATAACATGATCGGGAGGGCCCTGGATACGTTGTGGCGGTGGTGCGTGTCGGGTTCGAGAGAGAAGGAGAAGAGATGAATAGAGAGAAGATAGATCTGACTAGTTTCTGGGTTTTGATTTTGGGGAAAAAAGGGTCGGTATCTTGAGCGGGAGATTGAAATTTTGGGGAAAACTAAGGGACGGGATCTTGAGCGCGATATTAAAATTTTGGAGATTGAAAACCTATCAAATGAACTCGCCGAAATGTTTAATGAGTTGAGCTCAACCTTATATAAGTTCTACTCGAGTTATTGTTGAGTTCTCGAGCTTGTAAGTAATATAAAATATGTTTTCATCCTAAAAATCCTACAAAACATTCATTGTGACTCGATACAAGCATTTGACTCAAACAAGTACTAATGAGTTAAGGTAGGCATGCAAGTTCATGTATCCGATTTTACAAGGAAACTGCATGTTAAAGAGCGAGACTGTCCTTTTCAATTCTTGTCCTACAGTCAACATACTTAAGAGGATCAACTTCCTCTTCTCTCCTTAACCTCATCAATAACATCACCATCACCTAAGTCCTCGACGGAATCCGATTAATTAATAAAAAGGGCCATTCTCATGCATCGAGCTGAGGAACCAAACGATCAATGTTACGGTTATTCATCGAGAGTGCTAACAATCAGAAACAAGAAGAAAGATAGCTAGACTAAAGAAAACCTATAAAAAGAAAATAAAAAATCTCACTAGATATGAATCTAATAAGTAGACCTAAACTAAAATAAAATTCAACCTAAACAATAATATTTCATAACCATAATTTAGGACAACATTTCGATGAAACATTCATATAATTTTGTGTCTATGATATATAATAATTTGTTAATTTGTATAATATATTACAAAAACTATTAAGAAAATGACATTATAGCTAGTAGGATCTTACGATCCCGATCCGATCATATGATCACGATCTTGCAAAGACGAAAAAGATCCTGGGTAGGATCCGATCCCGATCTTGAAAATCTTGCATTTTACCATATGTACTCTTTGGGCGATTTTTTAAATACAAAATACACTAAAATACAAATGTACGAACCTTTAATACTTTTAGTTTTTAAATTTTTAATACTTTTAGTTTTTATACTTTTAATCATTTTTAAACTTATCTATACATCTTATAATGCATCTTTGACTCTCTCTCTTCTAATTTTTTAAGATTTCCATTTATACATTTTAAGTAAATACAACAAATTAAGCTAGATGTACAATCAATTTAAGCATTAGCACCTACACACATTGACTGGTCAACACTTATAATTGATATATATAACATTTAAAACACCTTTTCAATTAAAAGTATCATTTATAAACCACAATGTACAAACAAATCAAGCTGCTAAACACTCTCTTCATAAAATTTGTAAGACATTTTATGCATAATTTTTTTTATAAGTGGACTTGGTCACTCATATAATATATCATTTTCTCATAACTTCAACAGTTTATCATGCATCTAAAAATATTTTCGCTATCTGTAAAGTAATTTTCATTGTAAATAAATACTACTAGTAATAGAGCGTTCACCAAAACTTTAATTACAGGGTACCTCCCGCCACAACGCGCGTGTGCCCCGCTAGTAATATATAACATATGCAAAGCTTATCAAACACACATCAGTTATAATATATAATATTTATAAAGCTTATCAAACACACTTCACACACTCCAACATATACTTAATACTCTATCTCACACTCACACACAGCTGCATATATGTCTTGTTCTTTCTTTCTCTCTCTCACTACTACACCCTAATATACTTAGACCGGAAGCATATGGTAACATGCTTAGATCACTTCTATATTGACCCTAAGTTTGACAGATGATTTGGTTTATCTGATTATTTAGTTTTTTTTAATCTGATTATTTCATTGTTTATGTTTATTTAATTAGTGTTATTTAGTGTTAGGGTTTATGTATGATCTGTATATTTGTGTTTTTTATTGTTAGGGTTTATGGTTGTTTTTTAGTTTTAGTGTGAATATTTAGGCTAAAACATCCAAGTATCAAATATGGAAGAAGTATCAAGGATGGGTGAACCGACACCACTTTCAAGAATGAACATAAAATTGTTCTTGTGTTGTTCATCCATTATTGATTCATCTTTGTTCTTTGTCAAGGATGGGTGAATCGACACCACTTTCAATTATGAACATAATTATGTTGCATTTGTATTGAGAGAATAAGGAAAAAATGGCGGATGTGTGTGCGAATATGTAGGCTAAAACATCCAAGTATCAAAGATGGAAGAAGTATCAGTGATGGATGAAAAGACACCACTTGATACGTGGGAATCGCACCAGGCTTTACCTCTCGAGGGATCTCGAGAAGCTTACAACCCCCACCAGGCAGTGTACCTGATCGTTGTAGTATAGTATAGTGACAAGTACCGGGGGATTGATCGTTCAACTCAGGAATAGTGTCGTTAGGATTGAAATTAATCTAACTAGGTCTAAAGGTGAAGGATGATTCTTTTTATGTTTTTATATTTTATGAAAAGCAGGTAAAAATCTCGGGTATTGGAAGGAGGGGCGGAATTAGCTGCTAATCAACTAACCCAAAAGCTACTAATTAAACTAATGTGCAAGAAAACTAAACTAAGGTTCTACAAGGGATGTGAAGCATGTCTACCCATGATATGTTACTCCTTGCAAGCTATCCAATTCTACCTATTGAATTGTCACACCTTGTTTTAATTGACGGGTTGTATTCCTTAATACTAGTCGTAGGGCCGTGTACAATATTCCCTAACTCTATAGGATCCTACTTCACTCCTATGTCGAGTCGTTAGAAGCTCCTAACATGGGATCATTAGAATTCTCCTACGCATTAAATACAACCAAAAATCGTAGTACACCTCCGATCATGTTTCTTAAGACGTTCAAGCAAGTTACCAATGGAAGTCTGCCAGTTTTCTTAAGCCTAACATCGAATACAATCAACCAAACAAGAGACAATAGGAATTAAGAATTGTAAACTAAACCAATTAGACCTATTGAAGTGTCACACCCTAATTGATGAAGATAGACACAAACATCAACAAGGAATCAATAAGATCTAATCAATTATATACAAGTTTCACACAATCATAAGTAGACACAAGGTGAATTAGCCAAGCATAATTAATAAAGAACAAGCAACAATAATGATAATTGAAGACATGAATTAAGATAGAATCATAAAACCATTACAAGATGTTTATGAAGTGATTGAAACCCTCTAAGTTGCTGGAAAACCACCCACCTAAACCCAAGAATCGACCTTAGGGTTTAGGGCTTACAAAAAGTGAAGTTATGATGTTATATTTATAGGCTGATTTTCCGTCGGCCCGATAATGACGGCGTCAGACCAACCTTGACAATGTCACGACCAACTTTTCTTCACCAAATTTTAGATCTCTTCTTCCTCTTCGCGTGGGCTTTTAAATCACCTAAATCCGAGTTCGTATGCAAAAGTTATGACCAAAACAATATCAGCTACTCCGCGCGCAAGTTGTGACAAGTTAACACGTGACGGCCTACGTGAAGCCTTCAGGAAGTCTTCTGGGCCATCACTCTTTAATTTTACATGTGATGGCCTTGGGTGACGCCGTCATCTCTAATGCACAAAACTCTCTGGACCGTCACGTGTATTGTCCACATCCACCTCTTTTGTTACTGAATGACGGCGTCATTACGGAACTTGTGACGCCGTCAGGTACTGTTTCCAGCAAGGAAAATTAAGACTTTTCCGTTTTCTTCACTTTTATGCTCCAAAAACGTCCAAAATGCTTCCTTTTACAGATTTCACTCCAAAAGTACCTAAAATGACAAAAGGAACGATTTAGGGCAATATTTGATCAAATAAATTCGAATTCGGGCTAAAATGACCCCCTAAAAATGGTTCATTTTTCGCCTCATCACGTATCGACCATAGAGATGATCACTAGCCACCCTAACATTGTAGTCAGTCGTGTTAGCGGAAACCACAACCGAATTAGTAGGGGTTGCACCATCCAGATATCTCAGAAAGTCTTCCTCCAACGACTGCATAACCAGAAATGTGTCTGTCACAGGCATTAAACATCTCCAAAATGGGGCACTCTCGGGTTCATAATTGTGAAACTCCAACCCATCCTCACCATAGCAAGTTACATAAAACACATCCTCACCCTCTTCAACAAAATGTATGTACTCAACAGCAGAACAAGAGATGTTGTGAATGACAAAATCATTCCACCTTGCTCCCTCAACAACACACTTAAATTGTGAGACTCTCCTTACACGAACTTTCCATCTAACCCCCCCCCCCCCCCCCCCCCACAGTTAACTAAGAAAATAAAACCATTGCCAGTTAGAACATAATCATTATGCAGTTCCTGTATATGAAAATAAATTATACAAATGAAAGCACAACTAAAAACTTAATCCATTCATATATCTTGCATAAAGTACTATATAACACGGACAAAAAAATTTGAAGTCAAAGTTGAAGAAAAAAGACTTGAAAAAGTCATAGTGGACACTTAATGTGTGACTTTTTAAGTCTTCATTTGGCAAATTTGACCTTATATATTTTTATTTGTGTTATATAATAGTTGATAAAAATTATACCAATGGAAAATACATTTCAAAACTTAATCCATTCATATATTTTGCATCAAGTAATATATAACACAAATAAAAATATTTAAGGTCAAAGTTGAAAACTAAAGACTTCAAAAGTCAACAGTGGACTATAATTATGGGAATGAGTAATTAAACTTGTTTCTTAGAGTAATAACAGCTTGTCAATAATGGTGTTAACTTACAAACTCATCCAAAACATCAGGATTGTCCACAGTGCAAATAAATTGATTACCAAACATGGTTACTGCATTAACGATTAAGGTTATAAAAATGCAAAATACCATTTGAATGAAGTAAAAATCAGTAAATGTGGTTACCTGGTACGTATGTTTTTTGAAGAATCACGGCTGCTAAGCACCGACTGTATTGTTTGAGATATTAGGTTGAAAGAAGATAGAGCGTTTATGTGTGTGTGATTTTGTTGTGTTAAACACGACTTAGATTTGTTATTTGCAAAAAATGTCCTCGTCGATTTTTGTGAAAGGGAGGTAGCTGAAGTGTGTTATAGTCGTGAACAGTGAAATGACAAAAATACCCTGACGTGCAACACACGTGAGGGCTCACTAACGGGCTAGCAGCATTAAGTTCTGCCTAGCAGCATTAAGTTTCGAGTTACTAGCATTAGCAGCATTAAGTTCGGAGTTACTAGCATTCACCCAAATTCCAATCCAAACAACTTTTTCTTTGCTTTTCCTGCAAAATGTTAGTCTAGAAACAAAGAAAATACAAGCCATAACATATGCACAATGATCCCAACATCTAATTATACTTAACAGTTCTAAGTATAACTAGGAGCATTGTAATGGTGTAAATGAAGAGTCATGACTAATAGTCTGAACTCAATTCATGCAGTGAATATCAAATTAGACTCAAACTAGATAGAGTACACATAAGTTATCAGAAATGTGTGACCATATGTATCGAATTGTGACTACATTTAAATAATGTGTGACAAAATATGACACTATGATTTAGACACCTAAATAAATACTTCATGTGACCATATATATAGCATCTTTAATTTAGTTACACAAAAACTCAATGTGACTAATATCAAGGTTAATGATAACTAACTTCACATTTTTCTATAAATAATAATCACATGAATATTTCACAATGTGACTATTTTGAATGTATTGGTCACATATAATACCCTTATGATGTGGCCATAAACATTATTAAGATACACATGTGTGATATGGTGTGACTATTGTAAAGCCTATAGTCACATGATCGTGCTTCAATTAAGTGTGGCTATACACATTAGGATTTGACAAACAAACACACACTAAACTTTAGACACACATATTAACTTACGTGACCATATGTATCGAATTTTACTTACACTTAATCATGTTTCTATGGTTTAGTGTGACCATATATGACATTTGGTCACACTCTTCAAGTGTGTGACATATATTTGTCACTCTTAAATGCATATCGTGACTAACGCTTCAAACTGAATTTTTAGTTGTCACACATTTCAAATTCATATGTGGCTAACTATTCAACAAAAAATAGCAGTCACGTTTAAATAATGTGTGACAAACTTGACTATATAATTTAGCCACATACACAATTACTTCATGTGACCATATATCTATTTTGGTCACACTCTTCAATTGTGTGACATGTATTTGTCACATATGTATATCTTTAGTGTGACTAATGCTTAAAGTTGATTCGTGTCGGTTAGACGTCCCAAATTAAACGTGACTAAATGATCGAAAAATATTTACCAGCTACCCTCTAGTCACATAACTACACAAATGTGTGACATATATCTTCCGAAATGGTCACACAAGTCGGATCGAGTGTGGCTGTTTATTTTATTTTCATACATTTAGTCACGTAAATATGTTACAGTGTGACTGTTTGAAATCGACCATGTGTGACGAAAGGCCATTTTTGTACTAGTGCATATAGGATAAGTTTAGCATGCAGTGGTACTTAATGACTCGAACCCATCTACCGTACGTCGGCTTACTAACAGAGGGTAGTGCCTTTGGTTCCCGGCAAGATTCGGTGGGAGATAGGCTAGGGAATTTGACCATATGAACCTAGTGAGATATGTCTGCCCCACTTGAAGCATGAGAATAGTTTTATAGAAAACATAGTCATAAGAGATATAGGATGATTAGCTAGGCTCGTACACTTTTCTCCCATTGCTCACAACTCAATTTTATTTTCTTCTTTATTTCATTTCTATTTGATTAACTTTAATTACTCAAATAAATCTTCAAAACCATTTTAAAATAGTGACATAGACTTAAATAGGATCTACACCACATAGCTCTTGGGACGACCTCGGTTTTACCATTTACTAGTCTACACGTGACCGGATTCTCTGTCCGTTAGTGCATATAGGTAGACCTTAGGTAATCTAGCTAATATAAATTTAAGACTTGGTCAATAAAACCTGCATCAAGAAATAAGGCGGTCAAGTTTAGGTTTTATCCCATGGTCTAGCCAGAGCCAAAAGGACCTACCAAGGGAATTCCACTAGATAGAGTAGAAGTTCTTAGATATGGAAAAAAATGAGTTATTGAATAAATGGGAAAAAAGGGGTTGAAGAATCAAAAAGAAAAGTTAATGAAAGGGTGAAAATAAATGAACCATCCATAAACTTAGGACAGAAACCAGGTCAATACATATGGTATCGCTAATCACAAAGATGATTAAGATATTGAAGACATACATCATGGACCTAATGATGCAATGCACAACCCATTCCCAGCCACTCAAGTTTCTTTCAATAGATTCTTGTTTTATTTCCCACAGAGATTAAAAACGTAATCTATCTGCCTCTCACTCCAAAATTTGTTGATATTGAAAAGGTGGCACTCTGCTCCATCCTACGCTCATTAACCACAATGCACAAATTGATTCTAGAGCCAAATGAGATTCACAAATAAAATCTCTTCGGACACATGCCAATCTACATTTGTTTTTTATCAACAAGAACACAAATTGTAATCTTAGAGTCCTTCGCAGATCTTAGTAATCTTGCCAAAACATTCATAGAGGATTCACACTTGTGATACTCCGTGATTGAATGGAAATTCATGCCAGTGTCAACATCAAACAGCACTGACAGCTGGTCACTTCGTTAATTCTCTATGAATTAAGCTTAGTGATACGGTGGTCACTTATGCATCAAACGGTCTACAGTCATGGACTGATACCTCGGTATACTTCAGCGACTCACCGGAATTGTTGTAGGCACTCTTTTGGCATCTAATTCTGGAATAACCCTTGTAAAGATTCGAAAAGTATTTACACACTATGCTGCAAATACTCTCGATATCCAAACTTGTAAGCGCTAGAAATCCTGTTAAGGAGATTCATATTATGAATCGATTTCTGAAGACGTAGGTCTTTATATTTATCCAATGTATTGATAACTGTCTCTAACGAAATTAGGACGGCTGATTCGCCCGATCAATGTGAATGGGATAAGGACAATCGTCAGTAGAACAATTGTAGTGGATCAATTCTCTTAGAAGAGATTCACAATAATCAATTGGCCTAACATTATTATTATCTTCTTTATTATTGCAGGTATAAAAGATGTTAACCAGTCGAGATGCACAACCATCAACATTGAGGGTGTGCCTGGTTAGTAGTGGGGAAAGAGAAAGGAAATGCAAAGGAATGGGTGATGGTGGGTTATCAATCCCTTACCACCACCACCCCCCCCCCCCCCTAATTTACTCTATAATAGTCCATTACCCATTAGCAAGTAATCATTATATTACTTAGCTCCAACCAAGCATCTTTAATCATTACCTTTACCATTCCCCACCCCCTTAACCCCCCCCCCCAACCAAGTACCCCCGATATATTTACTTCCACATACTCATACTTACGCTTATAATCCTCAACAAAGCTCATATCAAGAACATTCAAGACAAAAAAATCAAGATAAAGACAAAGTATTTGATGAGGCGAAAAATGATCGGTTTTTAGGGGGTCATTTAAGCCCGGAATTGAATTTATTTGATCAAATATTGCCCTAAATTGTTCCTTTTGTGATTTTAAGTACTTTGGGAGTGAAATCTGGAAAAGGAAGCAATTCGGACGTTTTTGGAGCATAATAGTGAAGAAAACGCCAAAGACTTAATTTTCCATGCTGGGAACAGTGTGTAACGGCGTCAAGAAGACATTTCTGACGGCGTCAAGAGTAAATACCATGACGACCCATTACAAACATGAAGGCGTCACAAGTAGAGAGTCAAGAGTTAAATGCGTGACGGCCTGCAAAAGTGGACAACATGACGGCGTCAGATGTAGATCAAGGCAGTCCGAGGATTATTTTGGCGGCGAGATGACGGCGTCACCCATTTGTTCTTGACGCCGTCAGCCTCTAATATCTATATATAGTTTTCTAATTTTCATTCATTAAGAGAGGAACAAGTTTGGAGAAACCCTAAGGCCGAACCATATACGTATTTTACAACATTTTCAAGGGTTTTCAGCCCTTGAACCCTTACATGTGCTATTGAGATAAGTATTCTTTTAATTCAATCAATATGTCTATGTGTTGGTTGTCTATATCTTGTGCTTGTCTTGATTCCACCATGCTAGGCTAGATTTATCTTGTGTTTGCTTAGATCTAATGAAACCTAGATGTTGATTATGTGTTGATTACTTGTTTATGGTTGTATTGGATGAATGATTTCAATGTTAGGCTTAAGAAAACTGGCAGATCTCCAATTGGTAACATGCTTGAACGTCTTAGGAAACATGAACCGATGTGTACTAGGTTTTATTGGTTGTATTTAATGCATGAGTAAATTCTAATGATCCCATGTTAGGAGCTTCTTGCAGGCTCGACATAGGAGTGAAGTAGGCACTCATAGGATTGGGGAAGTAAGTACGCCACCCCATGAATGGTATTAAGGAATACAATCCATCATCCACGCAACTATAACAAGTAATTAACGTGTAAAAGATATCTAGGGAGTAGTGAAATCTAAGTAAACACATTTCTCCCACTTATTGCTCACAACCTTAGTTTCAATTAGTTTATTTTCATTTTTAGTATTTTATTTTGATTGCATCTTAGTATTGGGTTAGTTGACTAGCAACTAATTCCGCCCAAAATCCTTCAAACCCGAGATTTTAATTTGCTTTCTAAAAAAATATAAAAATACAAAAAAGAATCATCCCTCATCTCTAGAACTAGTATTTAGGTTTTCTAATCCTAGCGACACTATTCCTAGCTGAACGATCAATCCCCCGGTACTTGTCATTATACTATACTACATCGATCAGGTACACTGCCTGGTGGGGGTTGTAAGCTTCTCGAGATCCCTCGAGAGGTAAAGCCTGGTGCAATCCCTATGCATCAAGTTTTTGGCGCCGCAGCCCGGGGAATAGTTATTGTCTAGGTTAGAATCTCTTTTTATTAGGTCTACTTGCTAGATTCCTTTCTAGTAAGATTTTATTTTTATTTTTTAGGTTCTCTCTAGTCTATCTTATTTCTTTGTGTTTTTGTTCGTAACTTTTCCCCACCCGACATCATGGACGATGGGAACATCTTTGAACCCGTCATCCCACCACAACAAAACCCACCATTAGAACCTCTTAGGCCCCGAACCTTAGGAGAGTATTCCCGACCTAGCCACCAAGGCTATCGAAACACCATTGAGCTCACCGGAGCCAATGTGACCCCCTTGCGATCCGACACTATCCGGTTGGTGCAAAGCGGATGTGCGTTCCATGGACTTCGTTCCGAAGATCCAAATCAACATCTCAAGGACTTCCTTAAAATCGTAGATTCCATAGACCTAGATGTTGAAACTAGAGAGACAACCCGATTACGCCTATTCCAATTCTCTCTACGGGATCAAGCTAGTCAATGGCTTGAGCGTTTACCCGCGGGATCCATCACCACATGGGATGATCTCACCACTCGTTTCCTTGCTCAATTTTCCCCACCGGGGAGAACTACTAAGCTTAGAAATGACATCTTGATGTTCCAACAACGTCAAAATGAATCTCTTTATGAAGCATGGACTCGTTTCAAGGACTTACTCCAAAAAGTCCCTCATCATGGCATAGATCTTTGGCTCCAAGTCCAAATCTTTTATGACCATATCGATCTCTCCACGAGGCGAGCCATTGACCAATCGGCCGGTGGTAAGCTACGTGATCTAAGTGTGGAACAACCATGGGAACTCATAGAAGATCTTGCTCTCTATGACAACGAAAGTTGGAATGATCCCCGTGATTTGAACAAAACGATCAAGGCAATATCTTTGACTTTGAATAACTCTAGCACTCCTGACCGTAGGATCATGGAACTTGAAGGTCGAGTCAAGTCTCTCATGAAATCTTACGAAGCTTAAAAGCCTTCAAGCCAAGTAAGCATAATCGCTTCTACATGTAAATTGTGTAATGGCCCTCACGAGACTCATAACTGCATGGAGCTTCCAAAAAGTGCTTATAACAAATTTACATCGTCACACGTTGGTCGAGGCCCTCGAACTTCTGACGAGGCCTATGAGGCATGGAAGGATAAACCTAATTTCAGAGGGTACCAAACGCGGAGCGTATCCTTCAATGACTCCTCACCACTCACTTGGTCCGAGCATTTTCCATCACAAAGCATTCCTAGGCAAAGCTGTGAAGATACTTTGCGAAAATTCATTCTATCTCAAGAATTACAGCTCTCTACCCTCGAGGCTAAATTTAGACAACAGCAGGCCGATATGAATAACAAGATTTGTAATCTGTTAACTGCTATCAAAGAGCATGCTGTTAATAAACCTATTCACGTTGATGAGGTCAAATCTGTTACCACCATGAATCTGCCAACCTCTCCTGTGAAAATAAAAAGTCCTAGTAAGCTATTCAAACATCTATCACCAAAAGAAAAAGAACCTGTCAACCCCCTGGGGCCAATCCATTTCGTAAATACCATCACCACGATATCTGCTTCTACACCTAACCTGAACCAACAACAAACTGAAAATATTGGTCATACAACTAAAGATGGGGCCTCAAGGGTGGACCACGATTTGGCCAGAAGCCCTACCAACCAATCCGAGCAGTGCGCCGCGCAAGAGTCTAGTAAATCGGATGAAGGATCGGAAGAGCATGCGAGAAATCCAGCCATTTTGGGTAAATCTATTATAGAGGAACCCGAGAGAAAAATGGAGGATGTTACTAGTGGGAGTAGCGATAGGACTGATGAAAGCAACCCTAAAGTTTTCAAGATCTCCTGCACCATTAAGGAAAAGCTCTTAACCGATAGTCATATAGATCCTAGCTTCCCAATCAACATAATACCCCTTTCCCTATACCACGAAGCCTTCCCAGAGCACATTGTGTGCAAGAGAGTCAATAATGCAAGGTTAATAAAAAATTTATCAATTATAATTGGAGAACTTGTTTACAATATTGACCTCACAGTGGTCGATAACGTGGACCCTCTAACCAAGCGAACATTAACCAACCTTGTTCTTGGGAGACCATTTATCAATGAATCGGGAGTAATCCTTGGTGAGAAGGATGGAAGTGCATTATTCACCAATGGTGTTAAGAAAGTAATTTTTCGTAGGGGTAATGAGGAGGTATACGAGTATCGTCCTTCCCTTGAGGGGAATCTATATAGATCAAGGGATGGAGAATTGGGGAAGATAAGGAGGCGTGATCCGAATAATCTCAAAATTCCCTGCATGATCGGTCATAAGTACTTCGATAACGTCTACATTAACGTATTCATGCCTAAGAATTTTATGTCCCTATTCCATTATAACAATATCTGCAGATGGGGAATGATTTACAAGGGAGAGAAAGTGGTTGGTAAAGATCATGAAATCCAGGTGTTCGTAGGAAATATGGCATTCACTATGGAATTTACGATTGTGGACAACATCGAAGACTATGTCGACCCTAGGTTATCACAAGTCGTTTTTGGAGCACCCTTTTGTGAAATCACTAATTTGATAGTTGATGACCGGAACGGAATCATGACCTTCGCTGTTGGAATTAGAAGGGTTTCGTACCAAACGCCGTACAAGAGAAAAGACCTCAAGGAAATCGATTGTGACGGGCTTGATAGGCTAAGTTCCCAACTTATTTTGTGTGATGATGATGAGCGGAGAGGATGTAAGAACACTTCCGATCTATCATGTGGGTTCTTTAAAGATGTTAGTAAACTTGGTTCTAAGTATCGAGAAGATGTCTTCGAGTTCGAAGACCCGAAGTACTTACACTATGAAAGCGAAACTGGTTTAGAAGACGACCTAGAGAGTGAAACCAACTATGAAGTCACGTAGTAACCCATGACCTTGAGTCTAGCTACAAGACTCGTAAATAAAGAAAAGCGCTTCTTGGGAGGCAACCCATGTTTTGTGTGTTTTTATTTGTTTGTTTGTTTGTTATTTGCTTCCGTATGCATGCTTTATTTTTATTGTTGGTAGATCATGTTTCTAAACTAAATAGTGGAAATACTTTACTTTGTTGTTTAGCCTAGTCTTAACTTCACCTAAAAGTATTTTTGCAAAAGATAAGTGTAAGGGGAAACCCCAAATATGTTTTTAAGAAACAAACCGATCATGATTCTCCACAATATTAAGTGAACATGTATATTCGTATTTGTTAAAGTCAAATGCTTGTATCGAGTCATAATGAAGTTTTGCAGGATTTTCCAGGAAGTAGGACCAAGTTTTTCCAGAAATTTTCCGGAAACTTAACATAAGAATTTCTGCAGGTCACTTATGAAGGCGTCATGAGCTTGCTCTTGACGGCGTCACGTGTAAAAATCTGGAAATTTTACCAGTTTTGTTTTTCTAACGGAGTTTTAAAGTTTTTGTTGAATTATTAAGTTTTATAATCTCCAGGAAATCTGCAAACTTCATTCCACAAGCATTATATCTTATTTTGTTTTCTAGGATTTAGTAACTTATGTAGATTGCCGCCGATTTTATGCGAGGTTGCCTTGTCTGTTTTCTCAGGTTTTACAGGTTATGTATGACAAGAAGATGATTATTTTTCTGGAAGGGAAGCTTTGATTGTTCATTTTCTTAGAGGAAGATTTAACCTGACCACCTTATTATCCATACCGAGCGAATCAGGGGAGTATTTGATTTCATTTTTTTACTTTTTCACTTTTACATTCTTTACTTGAACATTGGGGACAATGTTCATCCTAAGTGTAAGGGGAGGGTAAAATGATGATACCTTACAAATACACTTTCGCTTGAGTTTGTTTGTTTGATAGTAGATATGTAATAAAACTATGAGAAATACTTGTTAGTGCAATTTTAGCGCCAAATTTAAAATTTTTTACAACATTTAGGAGTGAAACTTTAGCCATAGCAAGCGTCTCATGGATAGGAGATTGTATGACTAGCACATAACCGTATCATTCAGAAAAATTTTCCACCCAAATATGTGAGGTTCGCCTTTAGATTTGATAGGAAAAGCATGTACTATTAGTGCTTATGAGTGTACCGGTAGCATTTAGATTCTAGAACTTGCGTTAGTGATGCATCCCGAAACCGCTAGTGAGACTACATTCGTGTAGTAGGATTTACTACATGATAAGAGGCATTAGGATCACCCTTGTGTTAAACCTGTATCACAATTACTTGACCATTTAAGTCATATTACTTGGCTAGTTAAGTCAATTAATTTTTCCCACACCCTTAGTGTTGTACTCATTTTTAGTACACGAAACCCCTAGTACACCTCTCCGAGCCTATCTTTTCGTTTCTAACTTTAAGCATTTTACTTAAAGGAAGAATTTGTTACACCCCACTTAAATGTACACCCAAATCGCCTTAGCCTTCCGTGTATGTACTCATCTTTAGTGCATTATTGTTATTTGTTAAACCCTAAGTTAATTATCTAATTGATTACATGGTTACTAAGTCGAGTCATATCCTTGTACATATTGTTTTGGGACGATTGGGACGATTGGGTAAAGTACTTATTTTATGGAGTAATGGGGAAGAACATCATTTATTACCCCCATATGTGCGTTAATCTTAAAAGTACTCCAAGTGTTTTGATTATCTTAATTCGAGTCACTAGATTAGTTTATTGTAAAGTATGTAAAAATTCAAGTGTAAGGGGAATGTTCATTCCCTTTGATGTATTATTTTGGATGGTAGGGTAAGAGTGTATGCAAAAAAAAAAAAAAAAAAAAAACATACGGACTACCATCCCGTTTCATTCTATGTTTATTTTATGTTTTTGTTATTTTTCATTCATTAGCTTAAGTCGAGTCTAGTCTTGGCTTAGCAACGCCACATTGTACATGTAATTAACCAAGATTGTTAACTCGCCACCAGTAAAGACTGCCTATATCCAACAAAACCGTGTATTCCATATCCCTACACCTAACGTTACAACCCTTTAAAAGACCTCTTTGATAGTTTATCCTAGGTGCTTACACCATGTGGTGGAGGTTTGATCCTTTCTCAAGCCTATGGTAATCTATTTTACTATGACAGGTAGTGAGAGATATCTTTCATTTCCATATTGTAATTTATACTTTATTACACCCGAGAGATGTGAGTATCTAAACACTATTTGTGAGGTGCTAGTATATGACCTCCGTGCTTGTCTTTGGTCTTTAGTGGAACGATTATTTGTTGTAATTACTTTTATATTAGTGTTAAATGACCCCTAACTTGTATTTTGATTAGAATAAAAGCGCATTTGCTTGAGGACAAGCAAATCTCAAGTGTTAGGGTATATGATGAGGCGAAAAATAATCCGTTTTTAGGGGGTCATTTAAGCCCGGAATTGAATTTATTTGATCAAATATTGCCCTAAATCGTTCCTTTTGTGATTTTAGGTACTTTGGGAGTGAAATCTGGAAAAGGAAGCAATTTGGACGTTTTTGGAGCATAATAGTGAAGAAAACGCCAAAGACTTAATTTTCCATGCTGGGAACAGTGTGTGACGGCGTCAAGAAGACATTTCTGACGGCGTCAAGAGTAAATACCATGACGACCCAGTACAAACATGAAGGCGTCACAAGTAGAGAGTCAAGAGTTAAATGCGTGACGGCCTGCAAAAGTGGACAACATGACGGCGTCAGATGTAGATCAAGGCAGTCCGAGGATTATTTTGGCGGCGAGATGACGGCGTCACCCATTTGTTCTTGACGCCGTCAGCCTCTAATATCTATATATAGTTTTCTAATTTTCATTCATTAAGAGAGGAACAAGTTTGGAGAAACCCTAAGGCCGAACCATATACGTATTTTACAGCTTTTTCAAGGGTATACAGCTTTTTCATTCACCAGAATCGGGTCTAGCAGAAGCATACATGTAGCTGGGGTGTAACTCAATTGGTATTACAGCACAAGTACAAAATTGGTTTTCACTTCAATCATTTAGAATAAAATCGGTTAACTAAAAGTATTGAATTTACATTGTTTAAAATTAGTGCGAAAGTAGGCCCTTAAAATAGTTTAAAACGGTCCCCATAAGAATATCAGAGTCTTCTATGACCATGCCATGCCCTGCCAAAACCTCCTGTAGTGTGCCATTGCTTAAAACCTGAAAATACATACTAAAACGTCAGCATAAAGCTGGTGAGTTCATAGTTTTAAGTAAACAAGTATTTCCCGTAAACAAGTGTTTCCAGAAATCAAGTATTTCCCAGCAAAGGCATCGTAAATCCACTCAGTTACAAGTCCCGCCATAAGAGACTTGTAACCTGTGTGTTTACAACCCACTGCCAAAAGTAATATGTTTAAGTAAACAAGTCATTTGCGGAACACGAGATTTTCAGTAGCAAGACAATATAACAAATACAATGTCACAGCTAAAAATAAGGTATACAGTGCCTAAGCTCATGACCCCGAAGCTCGACGTAATCGTATGCAATCAAGCATAAAATGCCCCAATTAAGTGTTTGCCAGACACTCGGAAGTAATCCGAATGATATGCGTCCGTTTAACAGGTTGGCGCGACCAACTCGGACGGGGTGTCAACCCAAATAGATCTATCCACAGCATTCGCGCTCACACGCATGTAATTAACGGTTCATGATAAAGGGGACTTCAGTAGCAGTAATAGGTAACTCAGGCAAAGTAACAGTTTTGTATTTATGTCCGCAAAAGCAAGAACTTGTGTTCATAAGAAAGAAATCAATGATGGAATAAGTAATTCATAATGTATTCAAATAATCAATCAAGTATTTCAACCATCCAGTAATGTTTGAGAAAAGGAATCGTGTTCAAGTACAACAAGCATTGAATTTATATAGTAAGGAGCATGTATCTTACCCCAAAACAGTTGTAAAACAAGTAAAAGTAGGGGTTATGAACTCACCTGGTGCAATAGCTACGATGACAACAATGAATACACAGAAATGAGGCACGATCTCTAACCGCAACCTATTATGAATGATATGATCTAATGTAAGAAATGAAATGACGCTACACATGCAAATACGTATGTTATCGATACCACTCATTAGTTTTGAAAATAACGTTTATCGTCGACAAATACGTTTTTGACGTCTCGTTAGGTTAATAACCACTTTTCATGGAAATAGGTTGAAACGGTACTCCACGATCCTTGTTTGGTGTTCTATCGGCAAATATAAGGTTTTTGTCGCAAAAATAACATTTTCATTACTTGAAAATATGCCCAAAATGGCCTCGCAAAACAAGTCGCGAAATGTTGTACGTTAAGGGTTAGTGATGAAACTCGGCGTTTTTGAAAACCTTGTAACAATATCTAGAAGTCGCGTCATTTAACTTTTGGCGATACAGGTCTCGATCGATGACAAAATCGACTCTTATTGTTGTTACTTGAAAGTATTATGTTCAATACTTAGAAAATTTTATTATAGTAAAAGCTGTCAAAATATATGTAGTTTATCGGGTATATAAATGAGGTCGTAGTTTATTCGTTATAAGTCTATTCGACGAACGGCTAATTGATTTGAAAAGCTTGCTGGAAGATCTTGATTTTACTTAACTACGGCTCGGACTCAAACTGATCCGATCATAAAGAAAAACAGCCGAGAAAATGGTGTTTCGCAAAGACAGTTTTGCGGCAAAAATTGTAATAGAAAAGCTGATGGAAATATATATATATATATATATCGTCAGATTTCAAACACTTGTATCTTTTTCGTTATAAGCCCGTTTTCTATGTTCTTTATATCCCCGCGAAGGTAATCAAGTATACTTTAGGTTTCTCAAGGTCTCGGCTAGTCTAGATATCATTAAATCTAAGTTTTCCTAGCTAGAAAAATCGGAACAGATTCAATATTTTCAGAAAATATAGTTTTCGTCATTAATCTTGAAAATAGCATATCTTTTTCGTCGTAACTCGGATTTTAGTGATTCAAGCGGCCACAGTTTCGTTTTTGAAAGTATTTTCTAAATATCTAACCCATTGTTACCCGGAAACCCCTGAGTTTTCTGAAATTGGCGATTTGGGACAGAACCTATATTTGAAAGTATTTTTCGTTGTTAATATTCGGAAAATCATATCTCCTTCGTTATTAACTTGTTTTTATCCCCGTTTTCGGCCATAGTTTCGTCTCGGAATGTATTTTCTAAATCTTTGGTCCAAAGTTACACCCTAGACCCTGAGTTTCCCACGTTTTACAAAAATGGACAGTAGCTTTTATATAGTTGTAAAAATCAACTTTTCTAGCTCAAGGCTTGTTCAAAACTTAACCAAACTATCTCAAATCAACTCCACAAGTACCCAATCCTACCATACACCTTCTTAGGGTGTCATGGGGTCCTAAACATCACCAAAAGTGGTGGATCTAATGAGATTGCTAATAAAAGTTATAGATCTAAGATCAAAGAGTATTATTGTATAAAGTGGTATATATAACATATATATTTGCATGATCTACTACTATGACTTGAAAATACATCATGTTACTAGTTAAATGAAAGTATGAGATGATGAAAAAGTTTACTTGAAGCTTACTTGAAGATTTGAGGTGATTTGATGAGAAATTGATTAAGAAACCTAGGTTTTTATCACAAAACCTTAACAAGGATCATGTAAATGACTTGTAAATGACTTGATCTTGAAAATTTATGATGTTCTTCATGTTTTTCTTGCTATGGCCGGCCAAGGAGGAAAAAGAGGAGTTTACACCTTTTTGATCTTGTAAAAATGAGTTAAGTGTAGTAAAATTGAAGTTTGCTTCCAAAATATCTAACCATGGAGGGTATAATGGTAATTTCACCATGGCAAGAAAGTCTTGAATGCACATGGGGGGGTTATGGGTGCTCATAAATGAAGTGTACTATTGTCTAGTTTAGGTGGGATTGTGTAAGATTTTGGGTGATATTTTGTTGATTTGGTTAACACCGGGTACCGAGTTAACTAGAAATAAATTTTAACGGAACCAATTAAAGTTTATCGGAGTTACAAAAATTATAAACATATATTCCTTGAAAGAATCGGGTGTTAGAATAATTATCGTGTTGAAATTTCGCAAACCGACGGAGTTATAGGCTCCGACCGTGAAATATAGTAATTGATTTCAAAACACCAGGTAAATTAATAATATAATTTTTATATCATTATAATAAGTATGAAAATATGTTAGGATCGTAGTCGGGAGTATTGGGTATACGTTCGTAGTAAAAACTGAGTGGTAACGTTAATTACAAATTAAGCATACGTATATAGAAATAATGCATATCCGTGTAAGGCCTAAAATGTGATGATGATGTAACCGAGGATATGTAGACTACTCCAGTCTATATGACGTGTCATTAATGAATGATGCATGAATTCACAGCGAAACCACATTGGTTACGCGAATTTGAAGACTCGTAAACTCAGTTTACGATGAAATGAACGGCAATCGTGAATAGTGATTTCCTTCCGGAAATGAATAGTGTCATATGAATAGTAAAATTTTGAAACACTTCTCGGAATCACAAACTGACTCCGAAAATGATGAATAGTAAAATGATAAATAGTGACCGGTGAATAGTAAATGATGAATAGTAACTGATGAATAGTGAATAGGAGAAATGTCCTGAAAATGCGGGCTGTTACAGTCTCACCCTCTTAAAAGGAACTTCGTCCCGAAGTTCAGTTTGTGTTGGTCTCTAGAGTGGTATTGGTTAAAAGATGATGATATTATCGTGTAAGCTACTGAGCTCTAACAAGGTTCAAGTCTGACGGCCACTAGGCCTACTCTGTCAGAAATCGTAAATGGTTCAGTGTATATCAGGTTTAACTTTATGAAGTTTTCTGAATGGTATTATGCCTTTCCTAGGCAGGACTTTCAACATAATCATGCCACGAACTTGAAACTCTAGTGGTTTACCGCTTATCGAACTTGTAATTGATTCTTGATTTGTAGGAAATTCCTGGTTATTTCATGAATGCTTACGGGACTAGTGAGTTGGGCTTTTCCAAGTTTTGATCCGTCAATGGATGTTGGCACCTCGACCATAGAGTGCATCAAATGGTGTAGTCTCTAAGCTCGTGTGGTAACTATGGTTGTAAAAGAATCTGATTTATGGCAAGTGGTTTGTCCAACCATTTCTAGTGTCAATCACACCCGATTTGGGCATATCTCCCTATGCTTGAATCAATCTCAAATTCTGCCCATTGGTCTACAGATGATAGTTGGTGTGGTTCCAAATAAATCTTTAATATAATCGCTAGAAGTTTGTGGTGAATTAAATTCCTCTATTAGAAATAATTGAAATGGATATCATGAATCTTGTTTTGAAAGACTTACAAGGTTAAGTCCGTCAAAGGGGGTTGTTGAAAATAATAGATTAGGATAAGGTTGGGATCCTCCGCAGGATGTCGTGAATTGAGTCTTTCTCCACCTACGATGCTTAGTCTCCATTACTAAGGTTTTCCCAAGCTCTATGTCGTCAAATCACAAGTTCCTAAAGGTATAAGTGAGGTAATATAGTGATTGATTTTCAAAGTTTGTTTTGAGATTGTGTTTTGTTCATAAACCTTCCCCGAATAAATGAATCTACAAGTTTAAGCAAACGGCTTTTTAGGTAACATCCTTCTTGATGTTTCAAAATTTAGTAGTTATGCAATATAGGAAAATTTTCAACATAAGGTGGATAATATGGTTTACCAAAGATCGATGTTTAAAATTTTGTAACATTCAATAGTTTTGTAAAAGATTAGCCAAAAGGAATTTGCTTGTCAAAATAAGTGCATCAGAAAAGTATTTCTTACAAGATATATGTTTTGTATAACGGTAGTTTGGAGAAAATCCATTTAAAAATGAAAGTATTAAGAGGATAAAATAGCCAAGTATGTATGTCTGCACAAATACATAGGTGTCTAACATGTTCGAATAAAGTCTATTGGTGAGGACATGTTCAATCTATAGTCTCGGTTAAGAGGTTGGATTTATCTCTATGGTGTTGCTTAGTGAGCATTCGCATCGAAACAAATCCTGTAATTCAGTCAAGCCAATACTTTATAGATGCTGGAATTTTTGGTGATCAGGCCAGTGATAGTGGTCCGAATGGTTTCGTGATATCCTGAGATTTCTGTTGAGTTTTGAAAGGTCTTAATGTATCGAGGGATCATCCTCATAGAAGGTATGGAAAGTCTTTCCTAGGGAGGTCATTGATAATATCCACTTATCAATATAGGGAGTAGTGAGGGATGCGTGACATCGGAATCTAGAGAGTGTTAGCTAATTCCTTATATATATATGGGGGTGGGGAAAGGAAATGATAGTAATGGTGAGAAGGGAAGAGACTGTGACAACTGCAACAAAATGAGATTGTGACAAAAGAAAATACTGTGATATGAGTGTATCGTGCATAAATATGAAAGTTCATAAAATAAAATGACTAGCTGACATGCTTCCAATCGGTGGTTTATGAAATGATGAAAAGTATGAAGGTTCCAACAACGAGAGTATACACACACATGAATGAAACATTTGGAAATTGAGTAGGGGATTCAATCCAGACATAATCTTATTATAACCATTCTCAGTGTTGCAAAATTCACTTCTGATTCAGACATAGGTGGTCAGCCTATATCTCACTATCCCGGGTCGAATATAAATGACCAGTCTATATTCCACCGAGGTTCCATGAATTTTGAAATACTCAGTCCAGTTATACTAATACCATGTCCTTCACAATACCAAGACGTTCTGAAAGACAAAAGCAGGTGACCAAACTCGAGGTCAAATGATGAAACTATGCAAGGAAAAACATAACACGGTGACATATATGATACCTGAACATGCTTATATGAAAAACAATTATAGTAATCAACTATAACAAATGAATATAATATACCAGATAATGAGATAACAATCTCATCACCTATGTCAGCAACTAACCATAAATGAGGCTTCAGCTTGGCAGGCAGGCACGTGACGGTCATAGGGTTAAGTTTTTGTAAAAGTAGCTATAGTCTAGGTTTTAAAAACACTTAGTTCGCTATAGCCAAAGCTCTGATACCAATCTGTCACACCCCCAGAATCGGGTCTAGCAGAAGCATACATGTAGCTGGGGTGTAACTCAATTGGTATTACAGCACAAGTACAAAATTGGTTTTCACTTCAATCATTTAGAATAAAATTGTTTAACTAAAAGTATTGAATTTACATTGTTTAAAATTAGTGCGGAAGTAGGCCCTTAAAATAGTTTAAAACGGTCCCCATAAGAATATCAGAGTCTTCTATGACCATGCCATGCCCTGCCAAAACCTCCTGTAGTGTGCCATTGCTTAAAACCTGAAAATACATACTAAAACGTCAGCATAAAGCTGGTGAGTTCATAGTTTTAAGTAAACAAGTATTTCCCGTAAACAAGTGTTTCCAGAAATCAAGTATTTCCCAGCAAAGGCATCGTAAATCCACTCAGTTACAAGTCCCGCCATAAGAGACTTGTAACCTGTGTGTTTACAACCCACTGCCAAAAGTAATATGTTTAAGTAAACAAGTCATTTGCGGAACACGAGATTTTCAGTAGCAAGACAATATAACAAATACAATGTCACAGCTAAAAATAAGGTATACAGTGCCTAAGCTCATGACCCCGAAGCTCGACGTAATCGTATGCAATCAAGCATAAAATGCCCCAATTAAGTGTTTGCCAGACACTCGGAAGTAATCCGAATGATATGCGTCCGTTTAACAGGTTGGCGCGACCAACTCGGACGGGGTGTCAACCCAAATAGATCTATCCACAGCATTCGCGCTCACACGCATGTAATTAACGGTTCATGATAAAGGGGACTTCAGTAGCAGTAATAGGTAACTCAGGCAAAGTAACAGTTTTGTATTTATGTCCGCAAAAGCAAGAACTTGTGTTCATAAGAAAGAAATCAATGATGGAATAAGTAATTCATAATGTATTCAAATAATCAATCAAGTATTTCAACCATCCAGTAATGTTTGAGAAAAGGAATCGTGTTCAAGTACAACAAGCATTGAATTTATATAGTAAGGAGCATGTATCTTACCCCAAAACAGTTGTAAAACAAGTAAAAGTAGGGGTTATGAACTCACCTGGTGCAATAGCTACGATGACAACAATGAATACACAGAAATGAGGCACGATCTCTAACCGCAACCTATTATGAATGATATGATCTAATGTAAGAAATGAAATGACGCTACACATGCAAATACGTATATTATCGATACCACTCATTAGTTTTGAAAATAACGTTTATCGTCGACAAATACGTTTTTGACGTCTCGTTAGGTTAATAACCACTTTTCATGGAAATAGGTTGAAATGGTACTCCACGATCCTTGTTTGGTGTTCTATCGGCAAATATAAGGTTTTTGTCGCAAAAATAACATTTTCATTACTTGAAAATATGCCCAAAATGGCCTCGCAAAACAAGTCGCGAAATGTTATACGTTAAGGGTTAGTGATGAAACTCGGCGTTTTTGAAAACCTTGTAACAATATCTAGAAGTCGCGTCATTTAACTTTTGGCGACACAGGTCTCGATCGATGACAAAATCGACTCTTATTGTTGTTACTTGAAAGTATTATGTTCAATACTTAGAAAATTTTATTATAGTAAAAGCTGTCAAAATATATGTAGTTTATCGGGTATATAAATGAGGTCGTAGTTTATTCGTTATAAGTCTATTCGACGAACGGCTAATTGATTTGAAAAGCTTGCTGGAAGATCTTGATTTTACTTAACTACGGCTCAGACTCAAACTGATCCGATCATAAAGAAAAACAGCCGAGAAAATGGTGTTTCGCAAAGACAGTTTTGCGGCAAAAATTGTAATAGAAAAGCTGATGGAAATATATATATATCGTCAGATTTCAAACACTTGTATCTTTTTCGTTATAAGCCCGTTTTCTATGTTCTTTATATCCCTGCGAAGGTAATCAAGTATAATTTAGGTTTCTCAAGGTCTCGGCTAGTCTAGATATCATTAAATCTAAGTTTTCCTAGCTAGAAAAATCGGAACAGATTCAATATTTTCAGAAAATATAGTTTTCGTCATTAATCTTGAAAATAGCATATCTTTTTCGTCGTAACTCGGATTTTAGTGATTCAAGCGGCCACAGTTTCGTTTTTGAAAGTATTTTCTAAATATCTAACCCATTGTTACCCAGAAACCACTGAGTTTTCTGAAATTGGCGATTTGGGACAGAACCTATATTTGAAAGTATTTTTCGTTGTTAATATTCGGAAAATCATATCTCCTTCGTTATTAACTTGTTTTTATCCCCGTTTTCGGCCATAGTTTCGTCTCGGAATGTATTTTCTAAATCTTTGGTCCAAAGTTACACCCTAGACCCTGAGTTTCCCATGTTTTACAAAAATGGACAGTAGCTTTTATATAGTTGTAAAAATCAACTTTTCTAGCTCAAGGCTTGTTCAAAACTTAGCCAAACTATCTCAAATCAACTCCACAAGTACCCAATCCTACCATACACCTTCTTAGGGTGTCATGGGGTCCTAAACATCACCAAAAGTGGTGGATCTAATGAGATTGCTAATAAAAGTTATAGATCTAAGATCAAAGAGTATTATTGTATAAAGTGGTATATATAACATATATATTTGCATGATCTACTACTATGACTTGAAAATACATCATGTTACTAGTTAAATGAAAGTATGAGATGATGAAAAAGTTTACTTGAAGCTTACTTGAAGATTTGAGGTGATTTGATGAGAAATTGATTAAGAAACCTAGGTTTTTATCACAAAACCTTAACAAGGATCATGTAAATGACTTGTAAATGACTTGATCTTGAAAATTTATGATGTTCTTCATGTTTTTCTTGCTATGGCCGGCCAAGGAGGAAAAAGAGGAGTTTACACCTTTTTGATCTTGTAAAAATGAGTTAAGTGTAGTAAAATTGAAGTTTGCTTCCAAAATATCTAACCATGGAGGGTATAATGGTAATTTCACCATGGCAAGAAAGTCTTGAATGCACATGGGGGGGTTATGGGTGCTCATAAATGAAGTGTACTATTGTCTAGTTTAGGTGGGATTGTGTAAGATTTTGGGTGATATTTTGTTGATTTGGTTAACACCGGGTACCGAGTTAACTAGAAATAAATTTTAACGGAACCAATTAAAGTTTATCGGAGTTACAAAACTTATAAAAATATATTCCTTGAAAGAATCGGGTGTTAGAATAATTATCGTGTTGAAATTTCGCAAACCGACAGAGTTATAGGCTCCGACCGTGAAATATAGTAATTGATTTCAAAACACCGGGTAAATTAATAATATAATTTTTATATCATTATAATAAGTATGAAAATATGTTAGGATCGTAGTCGGGAGTATTAGGTATACGTTCGTAGTAAAAACTGAGTGGTAACGTTAATTACAAATTAAGCATATGTATATAGAAATAATGCATATCCGTGTTGGGCCTAAAATGTGATAATGATGTAACCGAGGATATGTAGACTACTCCAGTCTATATGACGTGTCATTAATGAATGATGCATTAATTCACAGTGAAACCACATTGGTTACGCGAATTTGAAGACTCGTAAACTCAGTTTACGATGAAATGAACGGCAATCGTGAATAGTGATTTCCTTCCGGAAATGAATAGTGTCATATGAATAGTAAAATTTTGAAACACTTCTCGGAATCACAAACTGACTCCGAAAATGATGAATAGTAAAATGATGAATAGTGACCGGTGAATAGTAAATGATGAATAGTAACTGATGAATAGTGAGTAGGAGAAATATCCTGAAAATGCGGGTTGTTACAATTTGTTTGTCCAACTCTAAAGCAAACAAGCGGGGATATTTAACACAAAAAGGAATGTCTCCAAACCAACAGTCATACCAGAAACTTGTATCAGCTCCATTCCCAATTCGCTTTTTGATATGGTACCAAAAGTCAAAACCTTTATCTTTAAGCTTATGAACTTCTCGTAATATCGAACACCAATTCGAAGAATAATGGGTCTGATGAGAATCTACCTTCGAACCGTATAAAGCATTAATAACCTGACACCAAAGGGAACCGTCTTGAGACACAAATCGCCACACCCATTTCAGAAGAAGAGCTCGATTGAGAGCAAAAAAACTCGAGACTTCTAATCCTCCTTTTTTCTTGGAAGCAAGAACCTTATCCCAGGCGACCCATGTGATTTTATTATCCGATTGATCCGCACCATTGAAGAAGCGATTACGAATAGACTCCAAAGCTTTCAGAACACCACAAGGAACTGTAAAAATGGACATAGTATAAATTGGAGAAGCACCGAGAACCGACTTCAAAAGAGTTAGACGTCCACCTATCGAGAGAGTTTTTACTTTCCATTTTGAGAGACGAGATTTAATATGCAGGATAATGTCATCCCAAGCTTTAAGACGGGACATATTATCTCCCACCATCACGCCTAGATACCGAAACTGATTGTTCAAAATAGAGCATCCAATATAATCTGCCGCCTGCTGAACCACGTTGTTCGGAACACCCACTCCCAACAATTGACATTTATGAACATTTATTTGAAGCCCCGATGCAAGAAAGAAACACCTCAATATATTAGTAATACCTTTTAGATTGTTGTCAGACCATTCGCCAATAAACATAGCGTCATCCGCATAAAAAAGGTGAGATATAGAGATCGATCTCGGCAGTTGAATACCTTTAAAAAGATCCTCTTCAACCACACGACTAAATGACAAGTGCAACGATTCCATGACTAGAATAAAAAGATACGGAGCAAGCGGATCACCTTGTTTGAGACCACGGTAACAAGAGAATTCTTTAGTGGGGCTTCCGTTAACCAATATCGAAGCTTTACTAGAATATAGAATACCCTGAATCCAATTGCACCACACAGACCCAAAACCGAACGCCTCAAGAACATCAATTAAATAATCCCATCTGACCGAGTCGTAGGCCTTCGCAAAATCTACTTTAAAAAACATGGCTTGCTTTTTCATCCTTTTGCACCATTTTAAAATTTCATCAAGGATGAAAGGCCCATCAAGAATTTGTCTTCCAGCAACAAAAGCAGATTGGGTGTCTGAAACGAGGTCTCCGATGACCGAGACCAATCTGTTTACAAGAACCTTAGTGACAACTTTATAAACACATCCAATTAAGCTAATGGGTCTAAAGTCATTAACGAATTTGGCGTCGATAATCTTCGGAATGAGAGTCACGAAAGATGAGTTGCAACCTTTGGAGAAACCACCAGATGTGAAAAAATGCTCAATCGCTTCACAAAAATCCGATCCAACTACGTCCCAATATTTTTTAAAAAATTCAAAAGTAAATCCGTCGGGGCCTGGAGATTTGTTATCTCCACAATTCCAAACAGCTCTCCTGATTTCATCACGGGACACTCCCTTTTCAAGATCATCAGCTTGGTCTTTCAACAATATCTTATGGAATTGGAAATTAAGTTTAAATCTTTGATCAGCAGGTTTCTTGAAACGTGCTTCAAAATGATCAAAAAAAGCATTTTTAATCCTTACCGGATCATCTCCAGATACCATCTACAAAAACTCCACGGATGGCTAATTGAGATCTCCTCTTGTTTATAATACCGTGAAAAAACTTTGAATTCTCATCCCCCTTGACCGCCCATTTGACTTTAGATTTCTGAATCCTATCTTTAGCTTCCATTTTCGTGAGATTAAGGAGATTATTCTTCAATTCAAGACGACGAAGAACAGTACTATCGTCCACCACCCCAATGTCCATAGCCTTATCGATCTTTTCTATTTCAGCAATAGTATCTAATTTAGAGCCGACCATCTCCAATCTCTTAGTTTTAACCCAACGACGAATGATTACCTTGAGATCTTGTAATTTCTTTTTGAAACGAGTCATCCCATCTATATTCGAATAATCTAAAGATGCCCATGATAGTTTAATCATGTCGTCAAAACCAACAAAATCAAACCATGAGTGATAAAAACGAAACGGTATTGGGCCAAAATCCAAATGCACCTCTCTAAGAAGAATAGGACGATGATCCGATAAGTGTCGGTCAAGACATAGAGCCGCAATAGAAGGAAACATCGAAAAAATACCCTCGGAGACAAGGAAGCAGTCAAGTTTGCTCATTTTTAAAGCCGAAGAATGAGACCATGTAAAAGAAAAACCTTCCAAAGTAACATCTATAAGACCCGAATTGACAATGAATCGATCAAAGTATTTTGCTCCATAAGGATTAAAAGAAGATCCACGACGCTCTTCACTAGTTCGAACTTCGTTAAAATCCCCCATAACAATCGCCTCTCCGTTCCAACGACCAATGATGGTCGAAAGATAATCCCATAGACACCTCTTATATGTAGCTTGTTGTGGAGCATACACAACAATAAAAAGAATTTTAGAGTTACTAGGTAACCACGTTCCATATATTGCTATGAAATTATCCGATATAGTAACATAATGTTTCTTGAAAATCGACGCTTCCCATATACATAGAATACCGCCTGAATTCCCTAAAGAGTCACTACAAACAAAATCATAGTTAGAATTACCCCACATAAATTTCACATCCATATGTGAAACAGTTAGCATCTTAGTTTCTTGAATCGCTAGGAAATTGAGTTTGTGTGAGTTAGCTAACGCCTTTATCCACTCCTTTTTCGTCTTGTGACCAAGACCTTGAACGTTAATAGATAGCGCATTCATCTAATAACATTACCATCTCCTTGTTGACCTATGATAGTAGTTAAATCTTGCACACTACCCTCCATAGCATATCCCATTGCTTGACCGATTCGAATAAAATCTTCCATAACTCCCAACACAGATTCTCCATTATGAACAGTTTTAGAACCCACTGAGTCAGTATGCATCTCCTCTGGAATGTCTTGCGAGTTATTCATTACTTTAGCACTGAAGGTTTTCGAATTATCTTTGCCACCATTGTTATCATCCTCCCCATTAGCAGTACCCATCTTTTCATGATGCACCACATCCTCTGGAGTAAATCCAGGAGGATGTGACAAAGAAGGGCTCGACTCACTAGTGACACTAACCTTCTTATTTGCCAACATATCATAAATACCAAAAGGGTCCTCTGATTTAGAGTTTTCCTTACCTCCGTTAACCTGGTTGGGAGAAGAGGTGTTGGATCCAAACACAGTTTCAGGCACACCATCATCGTCACTACCATACACGTCTCCAAATACCTCTTCATTGATATGATGATTGGATTCATTATTATTAGGAGCAAAATCCGACTCTTCTTCAGACACATAATCCGTCTCCTTATTGTCAATAAAGGAAAGATTCCACGTGAACAATTCTTTTGCTCGAACCATGAACATTCTTCCTTTCACAATAATCTTAAAAGTCTCCAAAATCGACACGGGATGTGCAGTCTTAACACACAACCGTTTACGCCCAAAAGAAGTATCCACGTTATCTTCCAAATCCAGCGTCTCTCCCCATTTCTTCCCAATTTTCTTAAACGTTTCGCGAGACCAGGCCCTAGGTGGAATCCCCTCAATATCCATCCAGACAATTCGCTCCTCACTAACAAAGTCCGGACTCGCATCTTGAATCACTTGGAACCAAGAATTAATACCAGTGTGATTCATAAAATTCACTTTAGTATCAATATTGCAAAATTCAAACAGAACCCAAGTACCTCCAAGATAGTTCAGTTTGACATCTAAGAAACCTTCATCTTTGAGAATCATGTATAATCTTGGAATAGCTGTAAAGTCTTTAACCTTACCCATAACTTGTTTAGATAGGTCACGCACAACTAAACAGGTGTCCTCAAGAACCATTGCAGGTGAGGTAGAGAGCAAAGATCCATAAGAACCTGGTGACGCACCATTAACCACATTCGCATAAGAACCAGGCCGGGCATTGGAGTACTGAGTAGCAAATGATGTTTTGGGAACCTTAACATTAGCAGTAGGAGCCGAAAAAGACTTATGCGGCCGTTCAAATCGAACCGAATTCGCGTAAAGATGATAACGACCAATCCATATAGTACACAGGTTCTCCACAAGACGATCTAAATTAAAAACCTTAATAAAACGCACAAAGGCGAATCTTTTACCTGCTTGTGATTTTTTAGAGGGAATAAAAACATCCACAACTGTCCCATACACACTGCATGACTTCCATAAATCCCGGGCTGAAACGTATTCGGGGAAATTAGTCACAAAAACCGATTTAGCAACCTTGGAAACATCGTCAGCATTGGATCGCCTATGGTTCCTACTCGAAACCTCTTGCCAGTCTTCACCCATGAATTTGGATTGAAGGGAGATCACAAAAAAATGGAAAAAAAATAAAAATTTAGGAATGAAAATAAAAAAGGGGATCTGGGCGAGAATCCAAAAAAAACAATCACTAAAACTGGTCGAAACAATTAAAAAAAATGTAAACAGACATCAATCCAAATAAAATGCCATCCTCCGGTAAATCAATTGATCACAGAAGATTTAGGGAGCAATAAAAATCACAAGCCTAAATTCCTCACAATTAATAGCAGCAAGGACAGAATAAAACAAGGATGAATCATGATACATAATCGTTAATCGTTTCTCTCACAGTTGTAGATCATGTTGAATTGGATTTTGGATCGGTGTTCATAGGTTATTTTGGATCGGCGTTCATAGGTTAGTTGGAGAGTGGGTGTGTTGGAGTGGGTTGGCTCGGTTGTGACTCGGTGGAGGATGATGAGGAAAGTGATGTGGTGGTGAGATGAGGTGTTCGTGTGTGTGTATAAGAGGATGTGAGGGTGGAGATGTGGTGGTTAAGCCACTTTACAATGTATACTATATATAATGTCTTATCTCTAGTCTGGTAAATTACAATCACTCTTTAACTCTAGCTAAATGCCAACTCATTTGGACTTTTATCCCTATACTCGGTTCTTATCCTTATACACGAATGATACAGTTAACACTTACCCGTAGTTCGAGCGGCGAAATCGCGAAAGCTCGGATTGGAGTTAGTAAACTAGAAAGAAGGGAAAAAAAGGCATTAACATAATAAAAACATAACTTTAGTCGACTCGTAACAAAACCGTACCAACGGTCGACTTTAGTTGACCGGTACCAACGGTCGGCTAAGTCGACTAGTAACACAACCGTACCAACGGTCAACTTTTGAGAATGGTACCAACGGTCAACTTTAGTCAACTTGTACAGATAACGATGTTTATTGATTGAATGATTTCATACGTATGTGCATGTTATATGTAATGTCTTATTTATTTAAGGTAAATTATAATCAATCTTTAACTCTAGCTAATCAACAACTAATGCCAACTCATTTGGACTTTTATCCCTATACTCGGTTCTTATCCTTATACACGAATGATACATTTAACAGAAACCATTAATTGAGTCATGGTTCACCCATCGGAAATCATATATATATATAGTCGTCTTATCAAAAAAATTAAAGAGTGTTATCAAGATTGTAAACTTATGAATTGATTAACACACAGATTAATTCATGAATTGATCAATATACAGATAAAATCATTATTTGATTAACATAAACTATTTTGAAAAAATCGTATCTGAGCTTCAGTTCAGTCATATCCATATCCATTAATATATTGTCTTGTACCGTATATAAGTGAATATGACATACATGCATCTCGAACAAAATACGTTTTGCAGTGGCAGCTTCTTAGGCTACATATGGTATTTGTTCACGAAAATCTAAAGAAACGTACTCTTAGGGCTATTTATGCAATTAATGTGTCAACCGTTTCCAAAAAAGGTTGGTATGGTATCACTTCAATTGAAAAGAAATTCTGGTTCTTGTACATGATTTTTATTTAATCAAAATAGAATTTACTTAGTGGTTGAAGGCAAACGAGCAACAAGCTGTGCCACTAGCCCTTTTTGAATTGCAAAGCTAACTCTTTGAAAACTATATTCGTGGATCTATGTGTCATAACATTACTGTTCATAACTCGTTGTACTCTATTGGTTAGTTTCACCGTCTCAGGTGCAAGGAAACCAAATGTATCAAACACGAAAGGAATAAACACGTGTTGATTTTTAATGCATGATTTCTCGTGTTTTGCCACTTTGCACGAGGCAGCTTTCAAAGCGGCATGTCCAGCTGTAAAACCCCGACTACTGAACCCAACGAGAGGAGAAAACCCCTCCAACCCATCCAAAAACCAAAATGTCAACCGGTCTCTATGTAGATCTTTCATGCGATGGGTCCGTAAAAAAACGTGCAGACCTTTGCAAGATGTACATTGAAGAGATTAATTGCGAGATGTAGACAGATTAAGAAACGTGCAGACCTTTGCCTTCTATAAACATAAATTAAGAAATGTGCAGACCTTTGCCATCTATAAACATAAATGCACTAGTCATCAGTAAAAAGAAAAAAATAGAGATATGTGATCAAGCTGATGCATTTTGTCAAAGAAAACTACGATATTGGTTCATCGTATCATAGCAGAGTTACATATTTAAGAAATATGTGCCTATGCAAATTCTGAACATGCAATGATGACGTATAGTCTATATTTGGGCCATGAGCCCAAATGATAAACATTACTCGGCCCAAGCCCACCACGAGTGAATTATCATAGCGAATGACGGGCCATAATAATAACGGCTTGGGCTCACGAAGCCCAAAGCCCAACCAAACTAATCGGGCATGCGATAAGGATCTTCTATTCATGGAATAGATATCCTTACCCCGATAAGCACCACGAGTGCGAAGAGTAAGGAGCAAGAAACCTATGCGGTTTCAGCCCCTATAAAAGGAATGACATCTCTCATTCAAAGGTACGATATACAACCCTAACTCTTTAAGAGAACCTCAAATCGATTACTTACTCTCACGCCGGAGTCTAATCGGGGGAGACAATCCCTCGATAAGCCTAACGGTGTTGTTTATTTTCTTAGTGCGCAGGTAACGAAGTGCTAAGAAACGAATTGATATAAGAGCAAAGCCCAATAACAAGGTACGCCCAACTTTTGTATCAACAAGTGGCGCCATCCGTGGGACCCTACTAAGAACTAGAATGACGAAAAACAAGAATTCGAGCCAGCGGACTCCGCAGTCAGAAAAACGTGACCATCAGAGGAAGAATCAACAAGATCCAACCTCCAGACAAGTCGCTGGGACAACCAGCACACCTGGTCACCACGAGGCAGGGACAACCCAACCTCCCCCAGCGGTAGAACTACCCCGGATCACTTTAGAGGTCCCCAACGTTGAGGAACTCCAACGCACCCTCTTCACTACTCCTCATCAAGCTATACCCGCAGTGAACAACACTGTGCCTCCAGGTGCGCCTGACCGAAACAGGATACCAAACACTGAGGTAGAAGCTCTTGCAACAACTGAGGACGCGCCTAATCTAACTTTGGGAAACTTTGTATCCCAAAATTATGAAACCCTAACCGCCCTCATGCAAGAAGAGCAGGTGCGGACCTACAAACCCGACTTAATTTTGGTCCAGAACACGAACCATCACCACCACGTCACCCGCGAGGAAGACGTGCAGAACGTACCACTATCCATGATAGGTTAGGTGCTGTATCTGACTCACAAAATTCTGGAGACAGTGGTAGGCGCACCAATGTCCATTCCAGACTTGGCAGTCGGGGAATACACGATCGATTAGGGCCTCAACATTCGCCAAGCCAAGGATCTTCCAAATCTGGAAGTAGACGGATCCAAGACAGATTGGGGAGAAGGAGATCCCCAAGCAGAGATCCCTCAGGCTCCTCTTCCGAAAGGAGCAGGCGCAAGCGCCGAAAGAGAGACTATTCTTCTTCCAGCGATTCCTCGGACAACGAGGATAAAGAAACAGGACACTGGAAGTCAAGAGGAAGACGTCGCGAAGAAGAGGAGGAAGATATATCTCTCCCATGGCGACGCCAGAAAATCGATGCGTTTACACGGCGCATCAGTGATTACTCAGACCGTAAACGCAGACGCATGCCCGCTAACGTGAAAACATATGATGGAACAGGTGATCCTGACGATCACCTAAAGATTTTCGAATCAGCCGCAACTATCGAAAATTGGCCACAGCCTGTGTGGTGCCACATGTTCAATTCCACGTTAGTAGGAAACGCGCGCACATGGTTCAGCAAACTCCCACGTAGGAGCATTGGTGGATTTGAGGAGCTACGGAAAGCATTCCGCCACAACTTCACCCAGCGAAAGAAGTGCGCTAAAAACCCTGTGGAACTAGCAAGAGTGAGACAGCGCCAGGGGGAATCAACCAGCGCTTTTATGGAACGTTTTAAAGATGAGTGCATACAAGTCAAAGCATGTCCTGAAATCCTAAAAATTTCAGGGTTCATGAATGGAATCAATAACCCAGAACTCATCCGGAAGCTTAATGACAAAGTTCCACAATCTTTTGATGAGCTAACAAAGCGCACCAGATCCTTTATACAAGGAGAAGCAGCTGCTGCGGATAGCAAGAAAGGTTATTCAAACTATAGGCAACAAGAACAGCCGCGGAGACAATCCAATGATCAGAATAACAACCGCAGCAGGAATTACCGCAGTGGAAGAGACAACGACAAATATACTCCTCTCACTAAGACTCCGAGAGAAATATTTGTAACAGAAGGTGCGAACTTCCCAAGACCACCACCAATGCGCACTGCAGAAGAAAAGCGCCTAGGTAGTGGATACTGCGAATACCACGGCCAAAAAGGCCATACCACTAACGAGTGCGTCCAACTAAAACAACTAATTGAAAAGTTAGTCAGAGAAGGTAGGATGGACCACCTCGTAAAGAACATCAAGGAGGGAAAGGATAAACAGAGAAACGGGAGCAAGAAAGAACCCCCAAAGGAAAAAGCTGATACTATATACATGATACAATCATGGCAACGCAGGATAAAGCAAAAAGTCAGCCAAAAATTCTCTCCAGAAAAAGAAATATCCTTCCCTACCATAGCTGCGAACAACGCAGTTGTGGAGCCCCTAACCATTGAAATACATACAGGGGGACACGATATCCACCGCATGTATATTGATGGAGGAGCATCCGCGGATATCCTGTATGATCACTGTTTCAAAAGACTGCGACCTGAACTTCAAAGTCAATTGATACCAGCTACGACATCATTGACAGGATTTACAGGAGAAAAAATCTGGCCCATGGGGCAGCTACGCTTGTTGGTGGTCGTAGGAGATGAACAACACTCAACCGCAGCATGGATAAACTTTATGGTAATAAAATCTCCCTCACCATACAATGGTATCATAGGAAGACCAGGAATATCATCCATGCGCGCAGTACCATCCACAGCGCACGGAATGCTTAAATTCCCTGTGGAAGGGGGAATTGTTACCCTCTATAACACCACAGTACCACCAAGAGAATACATCGCAGCCACAACTGAAGCAGAGACCATTCCAGAACAGCGCACGGAAAAGATGCCAAATTTAAAAGTCGCCATTCATCCAGATTATCCGGAACAACAAGTCTCGATTGGAGGATCTTTATCCGACAAAGGTAAAGCAGCTGTATGCGCACTCTTGCAAAAGAACCTAAACATCTTTGCATGGGAGCCCAAGCATATGACAGGAGTACCGCGCTCTATTACAGAGCATAAACTACAAATCCGACAAGGATACCCTCCAATACGGCAAAAGAAACGTGGCCAGGCCCCAGATCGTGCAAAAGCTATTCTGGAAGAAGTACATAAGCTCGTAAACGCAGGCATTATGCGCGAAGTATACTATCACGACTGGCTTTCTAACCCAGTTATGGTAAAGAAGAGCGATGGGAGTTGGAGGATGTGCGTGGACTTCACGGACCTCAACAAAGCATGTCCACAGGACTGCTATCCACTGCCAGAGATAGACTGGAAGGTCGAATCCTTGTGCGGATACCCTTTCAAATGCTTCCTAGATGCATATAAGGGGTATCATCAGATCCAGATGGCAGTGGAAGATGAAGAAAAAACAGCTTTCCACACCAGTCAGGGAGTATACTGCTACACAAAAATGCCTTTTGGCCTGAAGAATGCAGGCGCGACATACCAACGACTGGTGGACACAGCCTTCGAAAAACAAGTAGGCCGCAACTTGGAAGTCTATGTTGATGACCTTGTGATCAAGAGCCATACAGAGGACGAGTTGGTGCGCGACATTGAGGAAACATTCCGGACGTTGGGGCGGATAAACATGAAGTTAAATCCAAAAAAGTGTACCTTCGGAGCGACCGAAGGGATGTTCCTTGGATACTTGATAGAACCAGATGGAATCAAGCCTTGCCCAGAAAAAACAAAAGCTGTTATTGATCTCCCCTCACCGCGCACACTCAAAGAAGTCCAATCATTGAATGGAAAGTTAGCAGGACTAAACCGTTTCTTATCTAAGTCAGCAGACAAATCTCTCCCCCTCTTTAAAACACTCACGAAGTGTACAAAAAAGGGAGACTTTTGATGGACAATCGAAGCGGAAGAAGCTTTCCAACAACTTAAAAACAATCTGGCATCTCTTCCCAAACTCGTTGCACCGCGACCAGGGGAAGAACTAATCATGTACTTATCGGCTACCCATGGAACAGTCAGCGCCGTATTATTGACAGACAGAAACTCCGTTCAGACACCCATATACTTCGTAAGCAAAGCCCTTAAGAAAACAGAGACTAACTACAGCGCTATGGAAAAGCTGGTCTTGGCTCTAGTGTTCGCAGCCAAAAGGTTGCGCAGATACTTCCAGGCGCATCCGATAGTTGTAATCACTGATCAGCCAATCAAACAAGTTATCTCTAAGCTTGACGCATCAGGACGCTTACAAAAATGGAGTGTACTACTAAGTGAGTATAATATCTCATACAGGCCGCGCACTGCAATCAAAGGACAAGTCTTAGCCGATTTTATCGTGGAGAAGCCAGATAGCGACAGCCCGACATCTGCATCCAAAGCAGATTTACAAGAACCCTGGATCCTGTTCACAGACGAGTCTTCATGTGTAGATGGATCAGGCGCAGGCCTTATCCTCACAAATCCAGAAGGTATGGAATTCACCTATGCACTACGATTTGAATTCACAACCACAAACAATGAGGCAGAATATGAAGCCCTACTAGCCGGACTACGCATTGCAATCCAAATGGGTGTACGCAACCTAGAAGCAAACGTAGATTCGCGCCTAGTCGCTAACCACGTGTTAGGTGAATACGAAGCCAAGGATGAACACATGGCCCAATATCTGGAAAAGACAAAATCCTTGATCAAGAACTTTGACAGGTTCACAATCAAACAAGTACCTAGAGGCGACAACAGGAAGGCGGACGCACTCAGCAAGATCGCATCCACAAGCTTCGCACACCTCTCAAAACAGGTATTAGTGGAAACCCTTAAAAACAAGTCAATCTTGGATATGGAGATATCAACGGTGATAGAGGAACAAGATCCTACGTGGATGACACCTATCATCGAATTTATTAGCAAGGGAATCCTACCCCAAGATCATAAGGATGCTCGAAGAATACGGCGCACAGCGCAACGATTCGAGTTACGTGATAACGTACTCTATCGACGATCTTTCTTACAGCCATGGCTCAGATGTGTTGGACCCCTCCAAGCAAACTACGTCCTCCGCGAAATTCATGCAGGATCGTGTAGTATGCACTCAGGGCCACGATCCGTGGTAGCAAGCGCTCTGAGGTCAGGATACTATTGGCCAACAATGCATCGCGACGCACGCGACCTGATAAGAAAATGCAGCAATTGTCAAGTACATAGACCAATTCCGCGCCGACCACAACAAGAGCTAACACCAATTACCTCACCATGGCCATTCTACAAATGGGGTATTGACATAGCAGGACCCTTCCCTGTCGCAGCTGGAGGAGTAAAATTCCTCATCGTAGCCATAGACTACTTCACAAAGTGGATCGAAGCAAAGGCGGTGGTGAACATCACGGGAAACCAAGTCAAGCACTTTGTTTGGGACAACATCGTCTGTCGCTTCGGCCTACCGGGCGAAATCATATCAGACAACGGAAAACAATTCTGTGACAACCCATTCAAAGATTGGTGCGCACAATTGAACATCACACAACACTTTGCTTCAGTCAAACACCCACAAACCAATGGCCTAGTTGAGCGCGCAAATCGCAGTCTAGGCGAAGGTATAAAAGCGCGCCTTGACAGACACAAAGGAAAGTGGGTAGATGAACTCTCGCACGTCTTGTGGGCGCATCGCACGACGATCAAAACCAGTACTGGCGACACGCCATTTTCTCTAGTCTATGGAACAGAAGCCGTCATACCCGCCGAAATAGGAATGCCAACTATACGCACAGCAGAGGTCAACGTCACGACAAATGACGAGGAACGGCGCATAGATTTAGACATACTGGAAGAAAGACGCGAACGCGCAGCCATACGCGAGGCAAAGGCTAAGGCAAAAATAAAGAAGTATTATGATGCAAAGGTCAAACACACTTCATTCAGACCGGGGGACTTTGTCTACCGCGCCAACGATGCGAGCCACGCAGAAGACACAGGCAAGCTCGGCCCTAAATGGGAAGGACCTTACGAGGTCACAGACGCGCTCGGTAATGGCGCATACAGACTGCGCGACACGGAAGGTCACGACCTCGCGCGCACTTGGAACATTTGCAATCTCAAAAGATGTTACTTTTAGGCTACGGCCCTCACACAAACACATTTGCATCCTACGTGGTGCCCAATAAGTGTTTATTTTTCTTTTCTTTTCTAGGAATTGTACTCTCTATCTTTTCAAGTAACTTGCAAGTATTAATAAAATGTTATGGTTTCTAGCTAACTCCATAGCGCATTTTACTTTATTGCATATATGTCAATACTGTTTATTCTATATTTCTGCCTACATGGCGTGCATGCACCACTTAAAGACCCACGAAGGCATAAAGGATAAGTTAACCTACTAATTTACTTGTTGAGTAAGAGGGTTGCAAACCCATCAACGTTGGATCACGCATCCTTGCTAAGCGCCTTACTCTCGAGACGTCGAAGTAAGTTCCGCATGCGCACCCCACGACGGATGCGCATATACCAAGTACACCGTACGAGCTTAGCAATATAACGAGCCAAGACACTTGGTCAAAAATAAAACTTAGCAAACAATGCAAGTATACTTAAGTCACGCACTTAAAAGACTTAGTAAAAAAAATAAAAATAAAAATGCAAGTATACTTAAGTCACGAACTTAAAACAAAATATGTATCTTATTCCACATTTATCGATAAATTACAAGGAAAGATACATAAATATACAAAACGCCTATATACTATGGCGATGCTCAGTATTCTCCTCTAAAGCAACGGACCTCCCCGTTTCCTTAAGCTTACTCAAGGTTATGGCATCTTGCATAGATACGGTCTGAACGCTCACGGCCACGCCATCTGATCTAGAAAGGTGTGCAGCGCCCATACCGCACATCACGGCCTTGCCCTTGATACCCTTCTTCACAGCAACCCTCTGGGCATGTCGCTCCAGCACCTCTTTCAAAGGAATTTCCTTCTCAAGAGCAAAAGGCTTCAGGATATCACGAGGCCGTGCGAACACAGGGACTTGAAGCTGCGATACATCAGGTTTTAGATAATAATCTAATTCCTCTTCCGCGTTCTCCTCAAGATGGCGCTGCAAAGTTAGACCCGCCATCAGCACGGCTATGGGATCATCTTGATCGCGCTCCAACTTCCCTATGTGGGGCAACTCAAGAACTTTCAGCCCCGCCATGGCCTGCACTAGCTCGTCGTAAGCCGTAGAGCTGTAACCAGGGATCTCCGCCAAGTCCTTCTCCAGCAACTTGGCCTCACGAAGCTCCTCCATGGCTTGCGAACGGCCACGGGCCATTGCACAGTGCACAACCTTCCCAAAGGCTTCCACCACCTCCGCAGACTCTAGTGTGCTCAGGGCTGCCAGGCGCAGCCCATGGCTAATCAACCATCTGCATTTAAAAAGAAACAATTGTGTAAGATAACCAAAAAAGCGATGAAGTAATTTCAAAGATAAAGAAGCAAGGATACCTGCGCTCGGCTATAGTAGACATTAGATGGGGGTACAGCTCCTCGTCATACTCTATGCTGAGAGCGCGCAGCTTTTCCTCATGTATCGAGACTGCCTTCTCGATGTCCTCTTTAAACTTCTGGAGGCTAGCATAATGCTCCGCCCTCTTTTCTTCGAGATAGGACACCGACCAGGTAGTCTTAGCCTTTATTTGCTCAAGCTTCGACCTCGCGTACTTCAGGTCAGCCAATATGCTCATTTTATCTTGAGCAATCTTCTCAGCATAGGCCCTCGAGGCCCCCAGCTCCACTTGCGCATCAGCCAACTGCGCACGGAGGGTCGCCAACTCCTCCTCTTTCTGGGCAAGAGCACGGCTCTCCCCAGCATACATCCCCTTCAGCTGAGCCACAAGCTCAGCTTGGCGGGCGGTAGTCGCAGCCAGCTCATCCATCAGCTGCTGCGCCTCACCACCATCAACAGCCTTGGCATTCCCCTCCTTGTTTTCGTTCTGTGGAGAGGAAACCTCATCATCCTTCGCGCCGTCATCCCTACGCAACAAAGGCAGTGAACAAAAATTACAACAAGTAATTGAAAAAAAAAAAAAAAAAAAAGAAGAGATAACACTTACAGGAACGGCGAAGCATCATCCACCTTCAACCGAGCGCCAGAGGTAGAAGTATCTTCCGCATTCGACTCTACGTCTCTGATGACGTGTCGACGCCTCTTCCTATTACCACTGCCACCAGCCTCGGCCTTACGCTTTGAACTCTGCGCAACCTCTTCCTTCAGCACTTCCTCAGGCTTCAGGATCCGGATGCTGTCAGAGGACCCTGAACGCGCCCCCTCGCGCGCCACCTCCACTTCAGGCACCGCCTCCACAGTGGGCGCCACCACTACCTCCGGCGCTACACTCTGGACGGGCGTCACCACCAGTGATGGCGTATCCTCGCGGACCGTCGCGGGCAGAACAGTCAAATGCCCAGCGGTCGCATCAAGCAGGGGCTGCTCCCCTTCCTTCAGAGGACGCACCCCTATGGTCACCTGCTTTGGCTTATCTAGCTTCACCACTGCGAACAGGTCCATCTCTGCACACACCAAGTAAAGCAAGGAAAGACAAAGAAGGATTAGTTAGTAAATGCGCGAAGACAAAAAATAAGAAACTTACAAACAAGTACAAGGGATGAACACCCACCCCGGCCATCCTCACTCAGGAAAGTAGGAACCTCATCTGCAGCGCCAAAATAAGCGCGACTCAATCCCACATGTACCAAAAACTCCTCCGGATAGGGGTTAATGGCCAGTCGATTGGCATCTAAAGTCTGCGCGTCTGCAAGCCTGTAGGAACCGGGTGCGGGGCGCCCATCCCTTGGTAAGGACGCCTGAGTATAAAACTCAAAAGGGGAGGGAAAGACTACGTCGTCTACCCAAAAGAAATACTCCCTCCAATTCTTAAGGGCGTCAACCTTTTCCGTATAACATTGAAGCGCCCCCTGGCGCTTCGCAAAGGAAACCCAACCGTTTGACCACGTTGAGTGGTAAAAAGAGCGGAACAAGTCCACGGTTGGTTCTATCGCAAGCAAACGGCAGTTCACCTCAAAATTCGACACCTTCGCCGCACCTATACAGTGCAGCTGAGAGATGTGAAGGCGATAGTGATTGAGCACATTGCTCAGAAACACAGTTATAGGTACGCAGTAATTCGCGTACTCAAAAAATTTCGTGTATAGACCTATCTTCCCTTCGGGGAAGTCAGCTATACACGCATCGACATCTGGTGCCTCTGGATGTACATCCAAAGGCACAAAATAGTCGGAAGAAAAGTGCATCACGTCCTCAATCGACATCGCGGAGCGAAAATCCTCTAATTGAGCAACCATTTTCATCTTAAAACTAAGTGGGACGCACACAAAGATTACCTACGAGAGTTAAAAGATTTTCTTGCAAAAAACGCTCTCAAAAAGAAGAAGAAAGATGAATAGTAGTTGTGTGTGTTTTTACTGTGTGATTGTAAAAATGGGGGCGGCACTCTTATATAGGGTGGTAAAAACCCTAATTTCCATCCACGTGGAACCCACTCACTGTAAATGTATGGCTGAAACTGAACCGGTACATGCACTTTTTCCCGATTCACGAGGGCCACGTGGACACTACCCCCATTTTTCGAGGTATCCGTTTGAAATACCTAAGACTAGGTGCATTGCACTTAAAAACGGGCGGTAATATTCACTTGTTCTCCCGCCACGCTTACCGCTGTTAATATTAGTCTAGTATCCGCGGCTACGAGCCACGCACACTAGACTGGGGGGACATGATGACGTATAGTCTATATTTGGGCCATGAGCCCAAATGATAAACATTACTCGGCCCAAGCCCACCACGAGTGAATTATCATAGCGAATGACGGGCCATAATAATAACGGCTTGGGCTCACGAAGCCCAAAGCCCAACCAAACTAATCGGGCATGCGATAAGGATCTTCTATTCATGGAATAGATATCCTTACCCCGATAAGCACCACGAGTGCGAAGAGTAAGGAGCAAAAAACCTACGCGGTTTCAGCCCCTATAAAAGGAATGACATCTCTCATTCAAAGGTACGATATACAACCCTAACTCTTTAAGAGAACCTCAAATCGATTACTTACTCTCACGCCGGAGTCTAATCGGGGGAGACAATCCCTCGATAAGCCTAACGGTGTTATTTATTTTCTTAGTGCGCAGGTAACGAAGTGCTAAGAAACGAATTGATATAAGAGCAAAGCCCAATAACAAGGTACGCCCAACTTTTGTATCAACATGCAATGTCTAGGAATTCCTCGCTCAGTTTTCCATAGTTTTTTGGTTGTGTTACCAAGTGATTTTTGGATTCAAAGATGTATGATCATATATGGCTATCCAAGTTATTATATAAGGGATACATATATAGCTTGAAAATATTATTCAATCAACTACGTAGTAAATTTCTTTCCGGGTCAAAAAGAGTGGTCCATAGTAAAGAAACTTCTATGTGAACACGTAGACAAGTCCTATATACATCCTCACGAGGTACAATGGTGGTGGAGAAAAAAATAATAATAATAATAATAATAATCAAACAGTGATACTGTACAGAACTATGGAAGTACCATATATACGGTTTGACCAAACATAGTTTTAAACCTCACGTGGACATACTAAAGCTTTAACATAAGTCGTCAAAGTTACAAGGCTGTTGTTTTAACATACGAATAATTTAGTGAATGTTATTTTTAAATTTTGTTATTTTTATATTATTTTTTTAGGGCTTTACAAATACTAAACCATCAAATTCATTAATCTACTCGCACAAAATCTTTACTAAAAACATCCGCAATGAGTAAAGTTGTGAAAGACTTTTCACTATTTCAAAAAGCTTTTTAACGAGATTTTTGCATTGCAACAAAAACTTTTTGAAAAGCTTTTTACAAAAGCAACCTTAAGACTTTTATAAAAGTCTTAGAGCATCCACAATGCAAAAAGTGATTGTAATTAATGTCTTCAACTGGTCAATGTTTACAAAAGCTTCAACCGCTTGAAGTATACCAAGTCATTGCAAAAAGCTTTTGGAAAAGTCTAGCATTACAATGCAAAAAAGTCTTTGAAAGACTTTTTGAAATGGTAAAAAGCTTTTAGAAAAGTTATGCATTGGTGATGCTATCAAATGTGATTTGCATTAAATGAATTAAATCTTCAAAGAATTTCGGGACCATGTTCATTAAATGTATGATGACACTACAAATTTAGGACCATGTTCATTTTGTAGAAATTTTCATTTTTGACAAATATTTATATTAGGCGAGAATCATCCCTCGGGTTCTTGTGAACCCCAGAACCCCTCTAGATCCACCCGTCACCCGTGGACATAGGGCTCGCATTCCATATTACAAACTGCAAAACCTCTGCACAATTGATCAAGTTGTACCCTTGTTAACAATTTGTCTATTAAAGGGGTGTGTGGGATTATTATTTAAAACTGTTTATCTGCTAAAGATAAGCATGTAAAAACTCACTAATTTTGGGTGCTTATTTCAATCTCTAAACCTTGGTTAGTACGGGGCTGCCCATTTTGAAATAAGTGTGATATTTTTACATTCTTATTTAAAATAACTATAAATAATTCATAATAAAAACTTATCCAAAAATCTTCTCATATACGAGTAGCAGACAATCAAACAAAGCACACACACTGACTCAAATGGTTAGTGGGCTGTTTATGATACAACTGGATCTAGCCTGTAGGCTTGTATTTAAATGGTTAGTGAAATTAAGCCCAATTTAAAACTGAAGCTCAATCTAAAACAACTATGGCTTAACAAAACCAAATCCAACAAAATAAATGCTATAATAGTATAATTTATTCAACTTTGGCTATGTTTGGCAAAAGTAGTTGTGAGCAGTAGCATTGAGCAGTAGCTGTGAGCTGTGAGCAGTAGCCAAAAAAGCTCACAGCTTCATAAAGAAGCATTGGGAAAATGAGCTTTCCTAAAAAATAGCAAAGCCCACAGCTCTCATGCCAAACAAACATCATAAATAAAAAAGCTCATTCTCACCGCTCATTACCCCAAAAAGCTCCAAAAAACTTCGCGCCAAACATAGCCTTTATGTTTATGTTGCTTCTATATAATTTTCGAGCTCAAAGTAAGTAATTTGGAATTAGATTTGAAGTTATTTGATTTGATTTTGTAAGTAGAATATAATTTTGGTGAGATTGGTAAAATTGAGAGACCTAATGACTTATCGATAAACGACGTTTATTCTTACGACAAGTTTATACACCTTACAACACTTGTCTCATAAATGCTTGGCTCACATATGTTTTTATGTTGCTATTTATATTTGAACACATCATTTTTTTTATTGACGAGATATCACATACCACTCGATCAAAAACCTTCCTTTGATGATAAATGATTATTAATGCTAAAGAGGAAAAATTAGACTATATTGCAAGTAAAGATGAAAATCTTCCCTTGTCTTTATGTATTTATATAGTCATTTACATTCAACTTAATAAATCTTGTATATAAACCGTTCAGTAAAAAATTCGTCGTTTATTTATTAAATGAACGACATGAACAATTAAAAAATCAAATGTGATTTGAAATTTAAAAAATCACGTGTGATTTGTGATTTATACTTTAAAACTCACATCACAAATGAGATTTCGTATTGTGCAATACTCAAAACCCATAAAAGCTTGTCAAAAGTATTTTGAACTGCCCGTTTATTTAAAGATAAAAAAATTATCGTCACAATGGTGTTAATCTTTATTGAACTCACCCAAAGATACTAAAACCGGTTGTAATAAGGGAGATAGGGTCGGTCGGTCGGTAATGCATGGGGTCGGGAGAAGTCAGTCGGTCGCCATGAAAAGGGGGAGTGTGTCGTTTGACCGACCTATTCATTTCAAACAAAATATAAAATCTAATCGTTGATTGCGTGAAATAAATAAATAAATAAATTAAAAAACAGTTACTTTTAACACTATAAATACCACATTCACTTCACCATTTTATACACAACTCCAAACCATTTTACTGTAACCTTTTCATCTCTATACGATATGTCTTAAAAAAAACTATCAAAAAATTACTACGCCAATAAAACGTTCCAAACTTAACACCGTATGAGTATATAGCGTTGAAGGCCTAGAAATTGGAAATCGAAGAAGCGGCACGTCTGGAGGCAGCGGAATTGAAAAGAGAAGAACTTGTAATCCAACATGAATTGCTTGAATTTCAGCGAGGAAAGAAAGGGGACAAAGACATCATCTTCTATAATTCACGAATCGATCCAACTTTGCCTAAACTGTCAAAAGCTATTGGAGATGAAGGAACAAATTCAAAAGAAATATAATTTAGATTATTAGTTTAAGTTTTAATTTTTATTTTGCGGTTTTAATTTTATTTGAATTATTATGTAATATTTTTTTATTATTAATAAAAAAAATTCATTTTATTGTTAAAAAATTGAAAAAAAAAATAAATGATAATAAAGATGCATGTCACCTTATTACACCACGTAGGTCGCTGAACTAGTATATATATGTAACTAAAAAAGATATGTGTATGCTATTTTCGTTTTAAATTATGTATTTAACCTTTAAATTGCACCCTGGCTAAGAAGGATTTTTTTTTTTTTTAATTGCACCCTGGTTAATAAAGTTAAGAGCATCACGTTGTTTATCAACAAAATTTCATCTTGATTTCTAAAAACCTTCTTTGTTGGTTAAATTTTAGAAGTATTTTTTTTAATTGCACCCTGGTTAATAAAGTTAAGAGCATCACATTGTTTATCAACAAATTTTCATTTTGATTTCTAAAAACCTTCTTTGTTGGTTAAATTTTAGAAGTATTTTTTTTTTTTAATTGCACCCTAGTTAACAAAGTTAAGAGCCTCATATTGTTTATCAACAAAATTTCATTTTGATTTCTAAAAACCTTCTTTGTTGGTTAAATTTAAGAGCCTCATTCAGTCACATTCCAATGTACTTCATTGATTTTTTGGTGTAATATAATTTACCGGGGTGTCGTCCCTTTTACCCAAAAAAAAAATAAGCTAAAAAGAAAAGAAAAAAATATGTATTTAATATTTCTGTTTGAACAATAACAATATAGATTTTAATCTGAAAACACTTGCTACTAAAAACAGATTTGATGACATGTTCTTTGTTTACTCTATTTGCCGCAATTGGTGGCGATGCACTTTCCACCTCATCCATTCGGGATGTCTTAAACTCAATTACACTACTCTTTGCATATATCAAAGGTTATTAATTTAAGAGCTAGATTCACTTACAAAATTCATATAAAAAATTCATTCGTTGACATGTTAGCAAGTGATTAATGCATTTTTTTGCAAATTCTCTCTCATCTCTCTTATTAAATAAATCATCTGCTGACACGTCAGCAAATGAATTTTTTGCATGAATTTTATGAATGAGTCTAGCATTTTTCTTAATTTAAAGAGTGTTGATATATATATATATATATATATATATATATATATATATATATATATATATATATATATATATATATATATATATATATGCTTACAAATTAGATCTAAAGTTTTCTACCTATTTCATTCATTTTATGAAAAGTATAATACATTATTTATCTCTCATTATTTTTCACTAACACTAGTTATTCAGATGCACCGATCAAATTTTTAAGTCTAAATTTAAGTTTATGTTTTAAATATACAAATCATTTTTCTAATTTAAATTATAAATAATCATTTATTCAAACATAGTTGAGCAATTAACCCTTAAAAAGTGATTAAAAGCTAGCCAGGAATTTCACAATTCACATGAAAAGATTTGCGAGTTCGCAAGACACCTGCGAAGTTACCAATCAAATAGAGAACAAATGTTATTGGGTTGCGATCGAACCATCCAAATCCTTCAATTTTGAAGCTGTTTCACAAAGTTCAATTGAATATATTGTGTTAATTATTGGGAAAATTCTTTCAAAACGTATTATACTTGTCAAAAAAATCACTTTTGTGTAACGTACTTTTAATTTTCGTTATTGTGGTGTTAAACTTTCATTTATGTCCTCTTTTACGCACTCTGGGACGTTTTAATGACATTTTTGCCTCTGGATTTCAAAAAATTTGAGGGGCAAAAACATCCCAAAGTGCGTAAAAGAGGCCAAAAATGAAAGTTTAGCACCACAATAACGAAAATTAAAAACTCAAAAGTGATTTTTTAGACAAGTATGGTACGTTTTAAAAGAATTTTTCCTTAATTATTTGCCCATATATCAATATTCGGTTCATAGATGAGCATGACAGTCAGTGTGTCACTACGATCTCTTGAAACGCGTCAGATTTGTTTGCTTTTACGCGGTTTGTATGAACGTACTGGGTGTCAAATATATTCTGTGACGCTTTTGTCACTTTATCAAGGCTCTTTAGTTTTCTTTTACAAAATAGTACAGTAAAAATTTACACTACTCATTTGTTTATAACAAAGAAACATTAAACATGCACGTAGTTGTGTGTGCATTGCATGAATTTTAAGCTTTACTCGATTTATTTATTTTTTATTATTATTTTTTTTTTATGGGTACTCTATATCACCATTTTAACATGGTCATTCATTACTCCAAGACTATGACATTATTTGCATGCATTCTTCTATGAAACTTACTGAAACGAGACATACTAATATTGATAGTAAAATACTACAGCGTTATATGAAATATCGATGAAATTAGACATCTAGATTCTAGTATAGCGCGATATTTATAGGATCGAAGCAATACGAGCAATCGAGCCCAAGCCTTAACAAGTGTATGTCGAACGAGACAATGAGAAAAGTGTTTGGCCTGTATTATAAAATCAAAGACAGTCCCGGCCGTACCATTTTGAGGAAATTATCTTGACATTGTCAACACAAACTATGCAAATACACGGCTCTACCGCGAAGCTAAGCCCAATACAGGTACCCTATAATCATCGCCTACCATGCATGTAGCATCCATGACCATATCTTCAGTTGACAATATAGAATAGAGTCTCCTCTAGGCCCCTCAAGATATAGGAAACACAAACAAGGGAAAAGAAATTAAGTGCATTGGTCTTGACTTGTCATTATATACTTCTGTTACGTATGAATCGTCAAAGCTTGGTCACTGTAAATTCTAATGAGACAAGCTAGGTGCGTTAACGGTTTAAATTTGTATGTGACACAAGGTCGTCTGAATGTGTTTTCTTTCAGTAAAAAATGGTTAGCTAGGTCAGGGTGTGTTAATTACCCTTACAACATTGTAAATGTCTCTAATCCGCTTTTGAATTTGTATAACATAGATAGTATAAATATCACTTGCATTTAGCTGAACAAACAAAAGCTAGATCACAAACTGACTATTAGACGAAGTTTACACTTTTTTGCTACTTGTAACTTCGCAAGAAACTGCTAGTCATTTGCTTGCTATGATTGAATGAAAACAATATATATTTTTCTATTGTAAGGCCTTTTGGCTATGCTCATTCTTCTCTTGTGTATCCTTTTGTCTTGGGACTCATCCTTTTTAATTGTCTTGTTAAGAAGATGGGTTGCCATTTTTTTTATTTTATTTTGGTTCTGTTCCTTAAATAAATGTTGCCTTTCAAAAAATTTAAAAAAAAAAAAAAAAAAATGTATATTAGAGTATTAGACAACATAATACTAAAATAATGTTGTAAATAGGTACAAATTAAATTATTCACGTGAATGACGTACTTTATGCTATCTTAAAATTTACGGAGTACATAACTTTTTTTTTTTTGAAAGGTGAATTTCAACTTAGAATCGACCACCTTCGCGGACAGCGAAGGCCCCATCGCCACCCCGCCAGACTATGTTGTCTGAACCGGGTCCACGCTGATCTCAGGTGGTAACGGGTTTCCCCCGGAAACCGTACTGCCTCCACACAAGTTACCTTGCTGGAGAAACAGCCAGATAAAAACCGGGCCATGCTCAGGATTCTAACCCCAGCGGCTTGGTCTAAGGGCTTCGAATCCATCATTGCAATATATCTCCGGAACAAATGGTCTGGCAAGTGGACCACAAGTGAGGACTTCCCGGGTGGTCACCCACCCGGTACTACTCCCACTTGTGGCTCGCTTAACTAGTTAAGCCCCACCCACTAGACCACAAGTCCTTTGATTACGGACAAAATTATTAGCTTTAAACATCAATATAAGCAACTAAAGTTATTATATATTCATTGAGTCAAATTATTGTTGAATGCATTTGAAGTTGTAAAAGATTACTAAAAGGATTGCATTTACAACCCCCTTTTTTTATTTGAAAGTTACTCCCTCCATAAGTCGTAATTAAATTAGGTGAAAGAATGATTTTGTCGGCTATATACATATAAAAGACGCCATTTTGCATTGGGATAACAGCCACCAAAGTATTAAAGGGTCCGTTCGGTTTATAAGCGGGGTTGAATTAAGATTTAAATTTGGGCTAGCAAAATTGACAATCATCGAGCATGGTCTACTAAAGTAAAGTAAAATGATTACAGTTTACAAACCCTTTTCGAGTTCTACCAATATGGAAATGTTGGACAAATATGAAATTGGATAAATCTTGTGAAGACTAATAGACACAGATAATAATAATGTTACGTATTTGAAATGAAAGAAACAATGTGTGTTTTTAACTTTATTCAGAACATTAAAGTTGAAATTATTTTAAAAATTAGTTGAAATTGACTTTCAGCATTTCAATATCTTGTGGAGTTGTGGATACTGCTAAGTTGCACTACGTACATCATTAATTAAAATATCCACCTAACTAAGACGTCAATTAACTTGTGAGTGGTTTCGTTGTGATATTTAAAACTGCTCATCGTAATAAATGCAAGTTATTCACAAAAGGCCTAAAATAAGAAATAAGTGTTGTAGAAATGTTTGTTGTATCTACTCCTTTAGTCCTTTGTCCAAATTAGGTCAAGTTCACTCATTAGTTTTTCTTTTGAAGTTACAAAATAAATAAAAGAGTTTTTAATCTCGTTAGTTGTTTTATTAAATTTAAATATTGATAAATTAAAAGCTAGTATAATCATTAGAGCATCTACTATATATTAAGTTCTAAGAAAATATGAAGAAGTCTACCATTTTGTTAATCATCATAATAATGTGTTTCATGCTTATGTAGCATGAAAATGTCTAACATTTTGAGCATGAAAATGTATAACATTTTGAACCTCTTCTAAATTAAATGTATCGGTGTTTAAAGAGATTTTTATTAAGTTTTTAGTAGTTTATGCATATTAGAGAAAGGTTTATAACAAGAAAAATGTTTATGAATTGATGATACAGGATGACTTGGCACTATTATAAACTTTTACAAAGGTTTATCATAGTAGATGTCTTTATAGCGTAATAAACAATTATGTATGATGTAGTTAATTTTGAGAATGTACTTTAAAATGTGACTGCTATAGTAGTAGGGGTAAGCATTGGCAAATACTAACCCGAACCGAGAAATTTCGAAACCGAAATTGGAGGAAAACCTAAACTAAATCCCGAACCGAAAGTACTCGGGTTCACTCGGTTCGGTTTGGGACGAGTCGGTTTCGGTCGGTTTTGGTTGTGTTTTCTCGGTTTTCGGCCCGAACCAAGAAATCCCGAAATCGAATTCGGGAAAAACCTACACCGAATACCGAATCGAGTATGGTTGGTTCGGTTTTGGTTCACTCGGTTTCGGTCGATTCATTCAATTTTGATCGGTTTTGCTCACCCTTATATAATAGTATAACTAGTTTTTAACCTGTGCATACACGTGTTTATTAAATAATATTAGTCTATAAAATTATGTAATTTATCTCATACTTTTTTACAATACCCGTGCATACGCTGGCTTTTACATATTTTTTAAATTATGTATTAATATCGATAAATATTTTGTATAATTATCCCGATTAAATTTAACCCTAGATCCAACGTTGCATAAGATCTAATCCTAGCTCTACATGTGCAGTACTGGTGGAAATATGACGCAACCAACACAAAAGATTCTCCTCGTAAACCTTAATTGATTGTATGAAGGCATAAAGAATATCAAGAAGGTGATTCTTTGCAACTAGAAGATTACTTGCAGTTTAAGGATAACATGAACAAGTAAGTAAATTTATAAACATCATTCTTATGTGTTTAAGTTTAGGTTACATATCTGATTATGATATCTTGATATTAGGGTTTTGGTCTGCATAGTTTTTACCTATTTGTTTTCAGCTGTGAATGTTTTATAGACCATGCGGATGACTACCAATACTCTACAAAAACAACATGTACTCCCTAATGAGAATCAGTGAGCAAGTTTACTCCATGATAAAAAAAAAAAAAAAAAAAAAAAAAAAAAAAAAAAAAAAAAAAAAAAATCATATAGTGTTGTATTAAGCTCGATTAACAACAAGCTTTAGGGACATCGAAGACTATCTGAAGACATAATTTACCTCAATGACTAAAGTACTTGAGCTATAAACAACAAGTGAGTCAGTGAGTCAGTGAGTTCCGACAAAGTCTCACTGACTTGGAAGAGTCTCTTTGTGAATCAAACATAAAATATGGATGAGAACTTCCTAAAAACAAAAAGAGGACAAATATAAGGAAGTCAAACAAGTACAAGAGTGATTGATAAAAAATGAATAGTTGAGCAAACTAATCACTAAAGTACATTAAAATTTGAAGCCACATGTAGAAGCACTAAATATGTTTGACACCTAACATACTGAAACATGTGACTTCACTTTATCATCGCATATATAAAAAAAGTTTCTAAAGCTAAGAGTTAGAGGTTCTTTACACAAAAATAATACAAATGTATTGTTGTGAAAATACCCCCTCTTCCTAAACACCATTAGCTAAGCTAGCAAGCTTATGTTGTTCACCCACAAACTTCAACTTCGGTTTTAGTTTAGGATTGAGAGAATTTCAGTTGTCATTCAATTGAGATAGTGTTATGCAACTATCTTTTGTAATTATTTGATACATTTAAAATAATAATTACCTATATTAGAAAGAACTAATAGTATTATTGAATAGTGTTATTTGATTGGTCTAATGTAAAACTTGTTTTTATCTTCTTAAACATATTCAGGATTTACCAAAATTTTAGGAACATCAATAACATAACTATCACAATCTTTTTACTACATGGATAATGTTTCTTATGCTCATGTTATTTGAGAAGACGTCACTTTAATTTAGATGTACATTGTATATCTCGAATATCTCGGAACCCACACATATAAGCTTAGCCAAACACTTAGTTTGAGTTTATTTGACACATGTAAGCTAATAAGCTCATAAATCCATCATATAAGCTTACCGAAATACCTCTTAGGGGGTGTTTGGTTCGCCATAATTGAATGTAATATGATGTAATTGTAATCTGAATTACATCCAAATCATGTTTGGTTGACAGAAATGTTGAAATTGTAATTCAGATTATATAACGTAGAGTGTTTGGTTAGCTTTGAATATGGAATTGAATTCCCCTAATTACATCCGATGTTGTAATTCAGATTACATAGCAGTATGAATGAAAGTTTTCAATTACGTTGTAATTTACATTTTACAGCTAAACAATCAATCAAGATTTTTTTTATTATCATTTTATTATTATTATTATTATTATTATTACTACTACTACTACTACTACTACTACTACTACTACTACTACTACTACTACTATTATTATTATTATTATTATTATTATTATTATTATTATTTGTAACACCCTAGGCAAATCCCACATCAGCTATAGCTTGGAGTGATGCTTGGTATATAAGAATAACACACGCCTTACTAGACACAACGCGTTTTGTGGTTTAATGGTATGGGTTACATACTGTTAAGCGTACTCGTGTGAGAGCACAACTCACATGGGTGACATGCCGGGAAGTTACAGGAAAGGCCACAAAAGCTAGCCGTGAGCCTTTGGGTAAAGTGGACAATATTGTGGGCTGAGTAAGGCGGGATGTTACAAGTTGGTATCAGAGCCACTCCAGAGTCGTTCGGGATGGTGGGGCAAACCTCATCGAGGACGATGAGTCCCTAAGGGGGTGAATTGTAACACCCAAGGCAAATCCCAAGGGGGAGTATATGGCATGAATCATTTCAGCTTCGCCACTCTTCTTTTTGTTTCGACAAAAAGGGGGAGATAATAAATTTAACCAATTCAACTTTGTTGCATCATTTGCATATCATTAGAATATAAACTTAAAAGTTGAAATAATCATGTTAAATATAAATTTTTAAAAGACTCAAAATCTATAATTATCCATTTGCCTAAAAATAAAATTTATGTTTTGTCGTCAACAAAAAGGGGGAGATTGTTAATACAAATATCGTCTAAAAATGTTATATATATTCTACGATATTTACATAGTTTTGTTAACGACAAAAGGTAAAGTTTATTTTTAGCAAAACATAAATATAGTTTAAAAGTCTTTTACTTAACATCACTTAAACTACATTTATATGTTTTCATAAAGTGATTTCAAATTGTAAAATGGTCAAGTATACCTTTAGAATATATACATGTTAAGTAGTGCTTCATATGTTAAAAATGTCACTTAAGTATAATTAGTAAGTTTTTGTAATTAGTGTGTCTTATTAAGTAATTAGCAATCGAACATTGTTTAGTAAAACCTTTACTTACTAAACATTTCATATTAACTTCTGTAAGCTACTAACATATACAGTCTACAAAGTTTACTCTCTTGTTTAAATATTTTTAAATATGGAATAGTACACTTGTTTACATCATCACTTGCATCACACATGTCTTTTTAAGGAAACATATGTGTAAGAGACATGTTTATTTTGTTTAGATTCATACTCAAAGATCTCAAAGTTGACTTTGTGAGATCTTGAGAATATTGAGTTAGATTGTGAGATATTTGTGCAGGATTCTGTCAGACATGCTGGCGGAACCAAAAGGTATAACGGACGGAACCAAAGTATTGGTTCTGCCGTATCTGTGGGTTGATCTGATGTTTTGCCTATAAATAGTGTCACAAACCACTAACTTCCCCTTAGGTTAGAATACCTTACTAACTTAGATTAGGCCCTCACTAGCACCCTAGGATTAGAAATGCCTTACTAACTTAACTTAGGCCCTTATTAGAGCACACTAGGATTAGAAATGCCTATAGGATTTTCCCGAGTTAAATTTTTGCTTTAAATATATCATTATAACCTAACTAACCCTCAGACAAGCTCATGTATCCACCTATGCCAACCACTACTATGTTTACTTGATGTAAACATCATAGTATGTCAAGTCAAGGTAATAAACATATTTTCTCTAAAAAAAACTAGTACTATACTACCCTATACTTGCTAGAAAACCCTAAATGCACCTACGTGTTTACAATTAGTTTTAAAACCCTAACCGCCTATCTGAACTTACATGCAAAGTGCTTAGGACTTAGATATAAGTTAGAATAGATACCTTAGGATATATTAGAACCTTTAGGATATATATTAGAACCTTTAGGATATAGTACAATCAGGTCACCAATATACGAATTTGTATTCCATATCAGAACTCCAAAATAAAATTCACAAAAATTCGCACATGTACTTAAATGTCTTTAGAACCCACACTAATTTTTCTAGAATTTATCAGTTAGTTTAATCCCACACGAAAAATACCTAATCCAAAACTACTCAGAAAACCAACCAACAGCAGTACCCAAAACGTATCCACCTCCCGGACCTATCATCCCATTCAGGAAAAATTCACAAACAGTCATGGTATTACCCAACATATAGAATTTAAATACTGGAGAGTTTCATGCCCCAACTCTTTATAGTTTGAAAATGAAAAATCGGTAAAGTGGACTGATTTTCAGACTCCCAAATTCAGCTTCAGCACTTAATCCCACAAAAATCAAAAATACGACCAAATGAACTTGAAATCACTCCAAACCAATTGGAAAACTTTACTATGACATAAAAGCTAAGTTTACGAACAAAAATCATGAATTTAACCTTTACCAAACTCGACCCATAACAGTTACAAGTTCGACTATCAATTCTGTCCCAAATCAAACAACCCAAAACAAGACCTAATCATCATACTAATCATCATCATCATATCATCATCATCAAACATCAAAAACAAATAAAAATTCATATCATCACATACAATTCGACATACATACATCCATATTCAATTTCATATCAAATTAATTAACCAAACTAGTTACATGACATACCAAACCAATCCACACATGAAACCAAGCATCCATAACATATAACATTCATCAATTAACACAAAAATTCATCCATGGTGTACGAAGGGTGGCGGCCAAAATCACAAGACAAACCAAATCCGTTTTGACTCCAACAAATCACATCAAGGTGTTACAAATATTACCACAAACATGCTTTAATCATCATATCATCAAATTGACCAAAGTTTATCAATTTCCTCATAAAAATTAGGGTAAAATACAAAAGTAGTCCCTAAACTATCACGAAATCGCAAAAATGGGACCGAGACAAAAAATCACGCAAAAAAGCCACTAACGTTACATAAATTTGCAAAAAAGCCACCGAGAGCCATTTTCAGTTAGTTTCCTAGTTAACTGCCTAGTCATCAAGGGTAGTTTCGTCTTTTTACTCTACATACTTATTAAATTTGCCGCCACAATCAGCTCTGTGCCTGGGCATCGATTTGACATGACTTCAATGGCTAAATTTGCAAAGTAACTAAAAGGTTTTAACCCCATAACCCCCCCCCCCCCCACAACCCACACTTGCAAATCACGACTCGAGGTAAAAAAAATCACGATTTGCAGAAAATGGAAGCATCACCAAACACCGCAATAATCACCACCACCATAACCACAACCACCACCACCAACACACACCAAGAAACTTCAATGTTGGTGACCACAACAACTCTGACACAATCCCCACATCAAAGGCCATGTCCACGTTGTTTCTCAGAAGACACTAAGTTCTGCTACTACAACAACTACAACACTTCACAGCCTCGTCGCTTTTGCCGTAGCTGCCGCAGACACTGGACTCATGGTGGCGTTTTCCGGGACATACCCGTTGAAGGTGGTACTCGAAAAAACAACAAAAGTGTGGAAAACTAGAAGGGGGGTTGAATAGTTTTACCTGTTTTTCGTTTAATTGTCTTTTGAAACTTTCCGTTTAATCAAAGATATAATCTCAAAGACAATATATAATATGCAAGTATAGAGAAAGAAACGATCAAACCACAACACGAGTATTTATCGTGGTTCGGCTACAAGGACTCTTTTTCCTTGCCCTACGTCCACGCCTCGAGTATCCAACTCGAGAGTTTCTTTCACTAGTCAACAAGCTCCTTTCACCGGCGGAGAATACCTTACACGTCGCTTACACGATTACCGACACTAAGCTAGATGTCGAGTTCTTTTACAAGGGTACAACCACTCCCGTTAGTTCTTTTACAAGGGTACAACAACTCCCGTCACACTATGTATTTTAAGGCCTAAAATACTAATCGATCACAACTGAAAACACACAATCAAATGAAGTGTAAACTACACAAAGTCTACACGATGTTAAGCTAACAAGTCTTGCAACGTTGTGTTGAATACTTGTAACTTTATATGTACTTGTGAACTTCTTTGCTACAAAAGAAACTTCACATAAAAATGAAATGTTAAATGGTTAGATGAATGATATGAGTGTGTATGTGCAAATGTAATGAGAAGTGATGAAAAAAACAAATTCTAACAAATGGCTTGGTATTTATAGCAAGACCTTCAGCAGCTCTGGCGGATACGACGGAACCCTCAGATGGGTTCCGCCCGTGTACCTCCAAGGTTCTGCCATGTCTGACAGAAGGTTTTGCAATAAATCATTCCAAACCAACCAAAGTCACATCAACTTATTTCTAGTCAAACACTTACTTGTGTAAGCAAACTTATGGTGAGTCAAACACACAATCTTTCCTTAAATGCATATTGATTTGTTTGACATAAAGTTATCATAAATGGGATGTGACATTTCTATTTTAAGAAATATAAAAATGTTGTGTTTTATATGAAATGTAAATGTAGCTAATGTCTAATTATGCAAGTCTTTAAACTAAAATTATGTTTTACTAAAAACTAAAGTTTACACTTTGTCGTTAACAAAACTTAGCAAAGATCGTAAAATATATATAACGTTTTTAGGCGATATTTGTATTAACAATCTCCCCCTTTTTGTTGATGACAAAACATAAACCTTGTTTTTAAGTAACTCACAAATTTTAGTGTTAAGACTTAAAAAATTTTATGTTAATCTTGTTTTACTTAAGTGATGAAAATCATTTTAAGTTTATAAGTTTATATATCTTTCTCCCCCTTTTTGTCAAAACAAAAAGAAGAGTGGCGAAGCGGAACTATGCATGTACTCCCCCTTGGTCGATACTCCCCCTAAAAGGAGTGCCAAGATGGGAAACACGGATTTTGAACCTACAAAAAAAATGGTTAGTTGGTGATAAAGACACATAATCCACTATATGAGAATTTAAGCAACCACAATCACAACTCATATATGATCAACCAACAATGCAAATAAGATAGTAGTAAAAGATGTCATTCCAAGTAAAATTTGACTTTATAAAAGTCAAAGACAAGAAATGAAAAATATCCTCCTACTTCTAAAAATAAAAATAAAAGATAAAAAATAACCAAGAAATAAAAGAAAAATAAAATCCTACTTCTATAAGTAGAAGTCATTCAACACATTTCTAAATGGGGCAAAAGGCCTCCAAACTTGGTCTAGGATTGATTTGGGTGGGAAAGAGCGTCCAAACGCTCGATGATGTGTTGTATAGCAAAGCGGGTTTCATCTTGAAATTTGTGAAGCAACATCTTGATGCTTTCACCTATTTTGACCATTTGCTCACATTGTGAGCAATCATGGTGATGAGTGGGTGGAAACGGCTCGTTTGATGGTGGTGGTAGTGGTGGGTTGGTTTTGGGTTCTTGATTGGAGGATGGGTTTGAAATGGATTCAAGCAAGGTCGTTTGTAGCTCCATTGCTTGATAGAGGTGATTTTCGACCATTCTTTGAATTTCCACATAAGAAGGAAAGAAAGACTCAAAGAATTGGGATTGGGAATGTGGTGGAGTTGGGTGATCATGGTTTTCAAAGTTAGGTTCTCCATATAGAGGACCATGAATGTCATTGAAGATTGGATGAAACAACAATGGTTTTGGTTGTTGTGACTCTTGTTGTGATGGTTGATTGTGGTCAAAAGGCTCATTTTGGTCAAGCAATGGCCTTGGTTTTTCACTTGTCAAAGGTGGTGGATTTGTTGATCTTGGTAGAAGATCATTGAGATCTTGTACAAAAGGATGTGGTGATGTTGGAGGAGACCCAAATAACTCCATTGGTTCTAGTTTAGGTGGTAGTGGTGGTGATGGAGTTTTGGATGGTTGGGTTGGAGCACTTGGTGGAGTTGGGTCAATGGGTGATTTTGTTGGTGGTGGAGTGGTGAGATCATTTGGTCCTTTGGGTGATGGAGATAGAGATGCAAGGTTTAGAAAATGTTCATTTTTGATGGGTGAGGAGAATTCATCCGAGGATGAAGAACTTAAGTTGATTGTATGTTTTGACCAAAGTGGTTTGACACTTATGCGGGCGGTTCTCCAAATGGGTCGAGATGGTTGAGAGGTGATTGTTGACTTTGTCATTGTTAAAATGGTTGATTAGAGGTTTAGGATCAGAGATTGTGATGGTGATGGTGTGATTTGAGGGTGATCTAAGATGGTTAAATTTATAGAGGTGAAGAGGTATGGGAAGGAGTGTGGATTTGATGTTTAACCATACAAAAATGGAGGTTGCCAATAATTTGGAAGATTAATGAAGGTTGTCAAATCATTGGAAGTCAATCCAATGAAAAAAGTGGAGGAAGAAGACAAAGATTTGCACTAAATGCTTAGTGGTGATGTTAAATTTGTTTGAGGTATATGTTCCACGGATTGCAAGGAACCTTTGGAAGGGTTCCTTCCCTTATGGGTGAAGGTTCCTTGAGGTGGTTATGGCTAAGTTTGAAATTTGGCTGGAAATGGTTTTTCAATGAGTTCTAGAGGCTGAGAATCAATCTAATGATGTCATAAACTAACAAGGGATGGGTTTCTCATCTAAAAGATTGTTTTGAAGTATTGTGGAAATCGAGAGTTTAAAAAATACAAGAAAATTTGCAGGTTGTCTGGCGGAACCCTGAGATAACACAGGCGGAACCCTCCTGAGGGTTCCGGCTGATCCATTGGGCCATTTCTGAAATTTCAGAAATTTACACTGGCGGAACCCGTTTGAGGGTACCGCCAGTTCCGCCAGACCTAAAAAATTAGGCAGTCCCACGTTTTGACCCGCGAGACGATTTTTAAATTTTTCGAAAACTCCTAAAAACAAAAATATAATTCATATCTGGTTAGGAAATGAAAAAATTGGACATGTAAACACACATACCATTGGACTTTGACCGGGGGCTAGCGAATTTCTCTATACTTAGTGAAATTTTTCATATTCTTGAAAATTTGACAACATGTCAAATGTCGTCGTCCTGCATCATTATTAGTTCATACAAGTTCCAAATAGTACCAAATATCCTACCAACACACAAATACATAACACATATTGTTTAAACGACCAAATTGTTCAAATAGCACTTAGTGCCAAACACTCCTACACACCCGCTCTCATTGACGGTCTATCTTCTTCTTGAGCTTTCCAAGGAATCTCCTGAGATTTTTGAACATCCCCTTTGTTTGCTTGAACTCCGCCGACTCATTTGGAATATCCGAAAGTTGGGAAAGGTATTCTAGAGGTGGGAGCCTAGAGTTGGGCAAAGTCTCATCTTCACTCATTGAGGATGATGATGAGGAGGTAGGAGGATGAGGACGTTTTCCTTGGGCTTTGTAGACTCTCTTATCACTTAGTGGGACAAAAGTGTGTGGAATGAGAGAGTAGTCTAGGCGAAGACCTCTAGGGGTTGCTGGAATGGGGGAAATGAACCTAAAGAGACGGGTCAAGATCATTCCATACGGCATAGCCGTTGTGCCTTGCACGGGAATTTTGGCCATTCTCTTGGCCATGTAGTAGGCAAGGTTGAAGGGTTGCCTAACGGACAAGGAGTAGAGCATGTAGCAAAGGCAAACATTGATATGATCCCGGTTTCCTATGGTGCTAATGACATTGGCTCTAAGGAGTTCTTACCATTTCTTGAATTGGGGCTTGAGTTCATTGAGTTCCATACCATATGGGTCCTTGTTGACCTCATTTCCGGTACGGGTTCTCCTAGTGTTGGTGTTCCTAATGAAGAGGTGGTCACGAAGTTCATCCTTGGACACAGGAGGGGTATCATAGGGATGGATGCGGTCAATGAGTGTGTCAAGAGTTGAGAGGGAATGCTTGTCGGAGTAGATGCAAGTACCACGGTTTGGGACTCCTAGGATTTGAGCAAATTCATCGAGAGTGAAGGAGTATTGATGACCACTAGCCATGAAATTAATAGACATGCGACCATACTCATCCGTGGAGAGAGTGACGGATGCATAGAATTCTAAATAAACCTAGGACAAATAGGCTCATCTATCTCTAAAAGACACTCAAAGTTGATGGTGGCAAGTTCCGTGTGGAGGTTTGTACCTTCTAGGAAGGATGGGTCAATGGTTCTACCTTCATGGACATAGCGTTTATCTAAGGCTTTGAAAATGTTGATTTGAGCTTCCGTAAGAACTTTGGTTTTGTGGTATTTGGGTAGGTACTTAATGGTGTCCTTGTGTTCGTAATGGGTTAGAGGAGGCATGATGATTCCTAGAAAGAAAAAAAATTCACATTTTAGTCTAAGTAAACGACTATTGTAATGTGGATATTCTAGTGTGTGCCTATATGAAAACAATGTGGAGGTGTGGTTATCTTGACTCATTTTGATGCTTAAAAACGTTTTAGAATGCAAGTTTTGTTATACAACAAAAGATAACCCAAGCGCTCCTAGTTCAATGTAGCTTCGTTTGAATGTACCCGAAAATACATATTAGTTATGTATTCCCTTTAGCATTTAAGAGACATTATGCAAGTGATGTTTTTGAACATAACGTTTTGATTTTGTATTCACAATGTGAGACGAAAAAATATTTGTCCTATTTGTGAGAAATTTTTGCAAGAATTTGACATGGGGTGTTTTAGTAAACATGTTAATAGCTTATAATAATGCAATTCCTAACTATGGGAAACATGATTAGTTTTGTTAAGCACCTAATTTCATGCATGAGTTTCTTAAGTTAAAGCACAACCCCAAGTTTTTGCTTTTGTGCAAAAATAGAATTCCTATACTAAGATCAAGAGTGTAATCATGTTTAGAATACTTACAATGATGATTGATGAGCAGTGTGAATGAAGGAAGGACCAAAAAATTTGTAGTTGTGGATGAATGGTGAAGTGAATAGTAGCAGTTTGGAAGTGGTGGTATGAGATAATGGGTGTTTGGTTTAATATAAACTAAGAAAAGTTCTGCAGGTCAGCGGATACGGCGGAACCAAAAAGAGGGTTCCGCCCGTTATGGCTGAGGGTTCCGCCGCCACTGCTGAGAAAAAGACTTATTGGTTTGTTTTGATTTTTGTGATTTTTGTCTAATATCTAGAACTACAAGATAAGCATAAGCCCTAAGCCTAGCCTAAGGAGGTTAAATGGTTCTCGTTTAAGAGGTTTTCTGAGGATGTCGGCTATGTTGTCTTCGGAAGAAACTTTCTCAATTGAGATGTTTCCTTTTTGAACGTTATCACGAAGGAAATGATGACGGATTTCAATATGTTTGGTACGAGCATGTTGAACTGGATTTTTGCTAAGATCAATGGCTCCTTTGTTGTTACAAAGATGGTGATGTCGTTAAGTTGAATTTCGTAGTCGACAAGAGCTTGCTTCATCCAAAGAGCTTGTTGACATGCCTTTCCGGCCGAAACGTATTCGGCTTCCGTTGTTGAGATAGCGAGAGCCGTTTGCTTCTTAGAGAACCAACAGGTGAGGCAATGTCCAACAAAAGTACAAGTACCACTTGTGCTTTTTCTATCAACATAGTCACCGGCATGATCCGAGTCGGCATACACTATGGTGTCTATTCCCGTTCCTTTGATATACCATAAACCTAAATGTGTAGTGCCCTTAATATATCTTAAAATCCTTTTAACGGCTTCAAGATGAGTTGTCTTAGGATCTTCATGAAAACGAGCACATAGACAAACACTGAACATAATGTCGGGTCTACTAGCCTTTAGGTAAAGTAGACTTCCAATCATACATCTATATTTAGTGCTATCTACGGATTCACTTTCCTCATCCTTGGTGAGTTTTGTTTCCGTGAACATAGGCGTTTTGATTGGTTTAGAATCTTCTAATCCAAATTTCTTAAGCATGTCCTTAATATATTTAGATTGGTTAAAGAAGATACCATCTTCTAGTTGTTTAATTTGGAGTCCTAGGAAAAAGTTTAGTTCTCCCATCATACTCATTTCAAACTCGTCATGCATGATTTTTGAGAGATCATCGCATAATTCTTGACAAGTTGATCCAAATATAATGTTATCAACATAGATTTGGACTATGATAATATGTGAACCTTTCTTCTTAGTGAAGAGAGTATCATCAACTAAACCCATGGTATACCTATGGTCAACTAAGAAGGTTTTAAGTCGATCATACCATGCTTTTGGAGCTTGCTTAAGTTCATATAGAGCCTTTTTAAGTTTGTAAACATGATTAGGTTTTTCAAAATCGATGAAGCCCGGTGGTTGAGCAACATACACTTCTTCATTTATAAACCCATTTAAGAATGCACTTTTGACGTCCATTTGAAAGAGTTTAAAATTGTGTGCACATGCATATGCAAGTAATATTCTAATTGACTCGAGCCTAGCAACCGGAGCAAAAGTTTCATCATAGTCAATGCCTTCTTGTTGATTATATCCTTGTGCTACTAGCCTACCTTTGTTTCTAGACACAATTCCATTTTCATCCATTTTATTACGAAAGACCCATTTTGTTCCAATTATTGTTTGACTCTTTGGTTGAGGAACTAATGTCCACACATCATTCCTAACAAATTGGTTTAACTCTTCTTGCATGGCTATTACCCAAGACTCATCATTAATGGCTTCGTTAATGTTTTTCGGTTCAATGGTTGACACGAAACAAAAGTCGTTACTTTCATTTTGGGCTTTAGATCTTAGTGTTCTCTCATTTATTTTTCCTATGACATTATCTAATGGATGACTTTTGGATTGTTTAACATTAACAATTTCTTTGTTTAATGGTTCATCTTCCTTGTCATTTTCTAAAATCACTTGATTTTCAATAGTTTGACTTTCAACTAAGTCATCATCTACCAAATGTGATGTCTTAGAGGGAGGTGGACTCTCGTCGAATGTTACGTTCAACGATTCCTCGACTCTTAAGGTTTATTTGTTTAAAACAATGTAAGCTTTACTATTTTGTGAATATCCAAGAAATACACCTTCATAAGACTTTGGGTCAAATTTGGTGAGATAATCCTTGGTGTTAAGAATAAAGCATTTACTCCCAAACACTATAAAGTATCCTAATGTAGGCTTTTTACCTTTATATAGTTCATAAGGAGTTTTATTCAAAAATGGTCTAATTAAGACTTGATTTAAAATGTACGTTGATGTGTCAACGGCGTTACACCAAAACTTTTGTGGAATGCTTTGTTCATTAAGCATTGTTCTACTCATCTCTTGCAAAGTCCGGGTTTTACGTTCTACTACGCCATTAGATTGAGGATTACGTGGAGCCGAAAAGTTATGAGTAATACCATTTTTATCACAAAAGTTTCCAAATTGAAATTCATTATCAAATTCACGACCGTGATCCGTACTAATAGACACAATACTAGACCCTACTTGATTTTGAATTTTCTTGCTTAGAATCTCAAATTTATCAAAAGCTTCATTTTTACTTTTCAAAAATTGTCCAAGTATATCTTGAATAATCATCTACTATTACCAAAGTATAGAAGTTACCTCCATAACTTTGTATAGCGGATGGACCGAACAAATCCATATGCAAAAGTTCTAGACACCTAGGTGTAGAAACCAAGTTTTTAGCCTTATGGCTACTATGGACTTGTTTACCGACTTTGCATGCGTCATAAAAGTGTTGGTCATATTTCAACTTAGGTAGATTTCGAACTAGGTCTTTGGAGGAGAGGTTTTGTATAAGTCTCATGTTAGCGTGTCCTAAACGTCTATGCCATAAAGTTGAAGATTCATCTAATGAAGTAAGACAAAGTTTGTCTCTAGATGTTTGATCCATCTTCATGACATACACATTGTTCTTAAGAACACCTTTGGCTATGGTTATGCCATCTTTAAGTATTTTACTTCCATTTTCACTAAAAATGACGTTATACTTATTACGGCAAAGTTGACTAATACTAAGGAGAATAAAACCTAAGTTATCAACATGAGCTACATCATCTATAAAAAGAGAGTCATGAGAGATTGTACCTTTTCCGATGATTTTGCTCTTAGCTTTACTACCAAAAGTGACATTACCTCCATCACATTTGTGATAAGTTGAGAAGAGGCTTTTGTTACCCGTCATGTACCTTGAACAACCGTTATCTTTAATCCATTCATCCGGTTCCAAACATACTTTGAGGCACACCTCATTTGAGTCGTGAGCCATGAGAGCAATTTCATCATTCTTTGACTCATCGTCATCTTCTTCATAGTTACTCCAAGCACCACTAACAAAAGCTTGTTGAGACTTTCTTTTGGGTGGTTTTAGACATTCTCCTATGAGATGACTTGTGTCTCCACACCTAAAGCATTTCCTTTCAACCTTTCCTTTCTTATCATCACGATCTTTTCGGAAGTTTTTCTTGTCATCTTTAGGTTGCCTTACAAACTTCCCTCGTCTACGAAAGAACTTCTTGAAGTCTCTAACGGCCATGGCATATTCTTTATCATCACTATCTGAACTAGATTCTTCATCATCACTTGATTGGACTCTAGCTTTCAAAGCAATGGACTTAACCTTTTCTTTCTTGCCTTTAACTATTTCCGAATCTTTTTCCATTACCATTTCATGAACTTTGAGGTTTCCAATTAGCTCGTCAAGTGACATGCTTGAAAGATCCTTGGATTCTTCAATTGCCGTCACTTTTGCTCCCCACTTCGGATGGAGTGCTCTAAGGAATTTCCTGACAAAATTCTTGCTACAAAAAGATTCATCAAGTGCTTTAAGTGAAGTAATAATAGTGTTAAACCTAGCAAATGCACTATCAATAATCTCATCTTCGGGAATAACAAATTGTTCATATTGTTGAACAAGAAGATCAATTTTGTTATACTTAACTTGTGAGTTTCCTTGATGAGTGACTATTAAAAATTGCCAAATTTCTTTGGCGGTTTTACACATAAAGACTCTTTCATATTCTTTCTTAGTCAAAGCATTGTAAAGCATCATTTTAGCTTCATTATTTTTAGCAATCAATTCCTTTTGATCTTCATCTTTACTATTCGTAGCTATATTATCACCATCAATGATTATATACCATAAATCTATATCTTTAGATTTTACGTAAGTTTCAACTCGGTTTTTCCAATATATAAAACCATTTGCTTCAAAAAGTGGTGGTCTTTGCATAGATTGCCCTTCTTTGTAATTTTCAAAATCCATGGATCGTTTCAAGTTTTAAAACACAATATATTTTAAAAGCTTGAGTAACGTAGCTCTTGATGCCAATTGTGGAAAACTTGAAGGGGGGTTGAATAGTTTTACCAGTTTTTCGTTTAATTATCTTTTGAAACTTTCCGTTTAATCAAAGATATAATCTCAAAGACAATATATAATATGCAAGTATAGAGAAAGAAACGATCAAACCACAACACGAGTATTTATCGTGGTTCGGCTACAAGGACTCTTTTTCCTTACCCTACGTCCACGCCCCGAGTATCCAACTCGAGAGTTTCTTTCACTAGTCAACAAGCTCCTTTCACCGGCGGAGAAAACCTTACACGTCGCTTACACGATTACCGACACTAAGCTAGATGTCGAGTTCTTTTACAAGGGTACAACCACTCCCGTTAGTTCTTTTACAAGGGTACAACAACTCCCGTCACACTATGTATTTTAAGGCCTAAAATACTAACTGATTACAACTGAAAACACACAATCAAATGAAGTGTAAACTACACAAAGTCTACACGATGCTAAGCTAACAAGTCTTGCAACGTTGTGTTGAATACTTGTAACTTTATATGTACTTGTGAACCACACAAAAATGAAATGTTAAAGGGTTAGATGAATGATATGAATGTGTATGTGCAAATGTAATGAGAAGTGATGAAAAAAACAAATTCTAACAAATGGCTTGGTATTTATAGCAAGACCTTCAGCAGCTCTGGCGGATACGACAGAACCCTCAGATGGGTTCCGCTCGTGTATCTCCAAGGTTCCGCCAGGTCTGACAGAAGGTTTTGCAATAAGTCATTCCAAACCAACCAAAGTCACATCAACTTATTTCTTGTCAAACACTTACTTGTGTAAGAAAACTTGTGGTGAGTCAAACACACAATCTTTCCTTAAATGCATATTGATGTGTTTGACATAAAGTTACCATAAATGGGATGTGACATTTCTATTTTAAGAAATATAAAAATATTGTGTTTTATATGAAATGTAAATGTAGCTAATGTCTAATTATGCAAGTCTTTAAACTAAAATTATGTTTTACTAAAAACTAGAGTTTACACTTTGTCATTAATAAAACTTAGCAAATATCGTAAAATATAAATAACGTTTTTAGGCGATATTTGTATTAACAAAAAGGAAAAAACCCATGAACCCCACCACCACTTTGGGTTATTGTGATACCACCTTTGCTCCGCCGGAGAACCAGGAGTACTAGGCGTACCAGTGCCATCTGACGCCTCCACCTGTGGATGCCGCTGGAAATGTGATGGTTCCATTTGAACCCAATGTGTTTGTGCCATCGCTGTTTGAGGGTGTTGGGTTTGAGGATGGTGTCTGGCCATTTTGTGGCACTTAATGTAGTTTCTTTGTTTAATGTTTATCTTTTGTTGGTAGTTGTTGATGTAACCAATCTGATCTTTTGGTGAATGGTAAAGTCTGGTTTGTACAATATTGGCGGGAAACTAAAACTAACTAACTAATAACTAACTGAGCTTTCTAGAACTACTTAGCTACAATGGAGTGTTTTTTCTGCAGTTATTAGTTTGACTTGACTGTTTTGACCCATGTTGAGTAGCGTCCCTTTATCCCCCGCGCAAATTGGCGGTGTGTAAAGGGTTACACATAGCCAATTTGGATAAACAATTGTAGTGCAGAGGTTTGCTTAGGCCCTTTGTGAGAATATCAACCAATTGTGACTTGGTTGGTATGAAAGTGGGTAGAATTTGACCACCTCTAATCTTGTCTCTCACAAAGTGGCAATCAATTTCTATATGCTTGAACCAGTTTGGAAGGTCTGTACAAAGGAGTGTTTGTTTCTGCAGTTATTAGGTTGACTTGACTATTTTGACCCATGTTGAATAGCATCCTCATTACAAATCCGTGTAACCATTGACTATCCGTGTACCCTTATTCAAATGAATGTGCAGGCACAAAATACCCAAAATTACCCAAATTGACAATCAAGTTTGACTTTTGTAAATGACAATCAACGTTGACCATCTTTGTTTTGACCTTGTAACATAGCTTCATAAATCATAACATAAATAACAAAGCAAAATAACATAATAAATCAACAAACAGATAACATAATTGATAATATAACATTAAAACTGATAAAAAAACGTAACATGCCATTAAAATTCAAAACATAACATTGATAAAACATAACGGGTAACATTAAAATTCAAAGGAACGTAACATGGTTGAAAAAAAACATTGAAAGAAACTCTAAAGTCCCTTGACAAATGCGTGCTTGTTGAAAAGCTTGAGCTTCGCTTCGGCAATCTTCTTCTTCAATTCCAAAAGCTAGATAACGTCGGACTTTTGAAGCTTTTTAAAGTACTCCAAGCACTTGAACATCTGCACCGAGGGACGCACAAGTTCCATTTCAGCCATGTACTTGTTCCTTTGAATAACAATATCAAGCAACTCTTGATATGCCTTAAACAGATCTTTCGCATACTTGAAATCACGCTGTGTCTCCCTATCAAAATACACCGTCATTTGGTATGGTAACTCACTTGAGTTAGCAGCCGCTGCAAGTTCCTGAAGAAGCACAAATTGAGACATTCTTTTGTTCCTTTGTTTATGTTTTACTGTGTTTGTTTAGTGGATGAATGAGGAAGTTACTTAGGTTATAGCATATAAATAAGCGTGGTAATTACATGTGAAAATGTGTTTTAGGCGTGTTTGGGTAATAAATGCTAAACGTTTGAGTTACCAACATACACATCCCAAAATTGCCTAGTTTTTTGGCTTCCATTAGATTCGATAAAATGTTATGCAACCATTGACCCTAGTTAAGATTACATAACCGATAGATAAACTTTAAGAAAGTAAATATTTTTATAATCTTCTACAAATTATTGAGCTAAACATAAAAGCATAACCATTATTTACCATCATCCTTGGGTTCCTTGTCAGCATCATCCTTGGGTTTCTTGTTAGCCATCAGTCTTCGCCTCTTGATTGATCTTCCTTGGTCTTCAAACTTGTCCTCTGCAAGCACTCCATCTTGCCCAACTCCATTTTTTTCAAGCACTTGAAGTGGCTCATCTCCTTGTTTAGCAACCACTTTGTCCTTAATCACATCTCCTTCAACAACTGATATACATACCTCATTTCCAACTACTAAAGCACACTGATCATCTGGTATCACAGCCACATCACAAACTCTTTGTTCACCATCTCCAACTACTTCATCACACTACTCATCTAGAATCACATCCTCATCACGAACTCTTTGTTCACCATCAACATCCACAAGTGGAAGCAAACTGAAACTAATTAGTTTAGCATAAAGAGCATACACCTCTGTTCCTTCTCCAGCTGCAACAATGTCATCAAGTTCATCCAATGCTTGATCTATTTCAGCAAACATGTCACTAATCTCTTCAGGCTCTTCAATCGCATGCATCTCTTCAGGTTCAGGTACATCAACTAAATGGTATGGATCACTATGCTATTCTTGAGCAACCTCTTCATCACTTGTGTCATCATAATACGCATCATCAAAATTGAGATCATAAAAATTGAGCAAACCTGTAGACTCCTCACTTGAATCCTTCACAATAAAGTCTTGGTCAATCTCTTCTAATAACCTTCTGAATTGAAACTCATCACTCATCCTTTTTGTATGATCTGCAATCAATTTTTCGGCACAAAATGTTGGTGGGAAGTCACTGTCAGAATCCGTATAAAAAACAGGTCCAGCCTTCTCAGGTTGTCTTGTCTTATGCCGCTATAACAATAGTAATTTCCCACTGTTTCCAGTCTCACCATCAACACCCTTTCCAGCAACCTCATTCATATCATCATCCACTATTTCTTCTATCACCACACCCTTGCCCTTAGTCATCATTTGATCCATCATCTCACACTCAATTAAGGGTGCTCAAATGGACCGGATGGACCGGACCGACCGACAAAACCGACCGGACCGGACCGGACCGGACCGACCACATTCGGTCCGGTCCTCGGTCTAAGTTTTTTGGCTATTTCGGTCCTCGGTCCGGTCGGTCCGGTCCGGTCCGGTCTGGACCGACAAAAAACCCGAAAAATCATGCCAAAACCATGCCATTTGGACCGGACCGACCGAAGACTGACCGGACCGAGACCGGACCGAGTACACATCGGTCCGGTCTCGGTCCTCATAAATTACGGTTCTCGGTCTTCGGTCCGGTCCGGTCCGGTTTCTGACCGATGATCACCCCTACACTCAATAATTGGAATACCAGTTTCAATATACAACTCCAATTGTGTAAATATAGGAACATACTCCACAAGTGTCTTCACATCTTCGTCAGACTTTAGTGGTAGCAAACCATCATCCAGTGACTCCCCAGGTATCCTAAAGTGAGTAAACATAAGGGTACTATCCGAGTAACCTAAATCCTCTAACATTTCGCCCAATAATTCCATGGAGAAAACGTCAGAGTGAATTTCGTCAAACCAATCTGTATCTCCAAAGAGATACCTTCTTCCTGGTTTTAAGGTAAATTCACCATTGTGATAGATTTGCAAAGAAAACACATTTTCATTCAAATCAGTGGAACACATAAAACATCAATTACTTCCGACAACAATAACAAGTTTAAATGGAAAACATTAAAATGGAACAGAGTATTCTTACTATAAAGGATTCCTAAATCAGGTATCGGGATACTGCGTGCACGATTTTGCCAAAGCTTAACCATTCTCAAGATCTTTACTTGTGAAATTAATGTTCTTCTTGGAAGAAATTGAGCCACGTATATAAAGTATGGTTCTAAAGGACTAAATTTGTAAAACAAAACACTGGCAATTGAAGTTATTGGCGGGAAATGGATAAAAAGATGAAACTACCCTTGATGACTAGGCAGTTAACGAGGAAACTAACGGAAAATGGCTCTCGGTGGCTTTTTTGCAAATTTACGTAACGTTAGTGGCTTTTTTGTGTGACTTTTTGTCTCGGTCCCATTTTTGCGATTTCGTGATAGTTTAGGGACTATTTTTGCATTTTACCCTAAAAATTATTATGGGTCGATTATCATATGTTCATGTATATCAATTCGTATCTTTTTTTTATTCTTGTGTATAATGATATTCGTAATGAAGGAATTTAAGGAGATAAACAATAATCAAAATAGAAAATAACAAACCCTTCTATGGGTGATTTATGGGTCGAATGGGGAAGAAGAGCCAAAACCAAGTCTCCAAAAGCTTCAAAACAATCTCCAATGTGCACCAATTCTTCTTACGAACACGTACGATTTATTATCAAGGATCAAGAAACAAATTTTTTGGTGTGCAAGGTGTGTAGGGGTGATGGAGGAGGCGTACAAATTTTTCCAGGGAGAAGGGAATGGTTTTATTTTTAGGTTAATTGAAATTAATGGAAATTGCTGCATTTAAATTTGGTAAATGGGCAAAATTTATGGGATTTGATCCCTATCTTCCAATTCACGGCCAAAGGGCGGGGGGAAGGTCAAAGTTTTCAATTTTATTAAACAAAATAACTTAGATAGTAATATATATTTATTTCTAAGGTTGTGTACAAGTTTTAACGTTTTTTTGGACCCGTTAGGTCACGTATCGTGCAATATTTGTTTCTTAGTCCAAATTTTATATTATTGAGTTTTAATAATGTTGTAGTAGCTCAATTATTATTTACTTAAAGTTACATGTTCACATTTGTGATCGTACAATAATCGTTTTTTGATTTAGGACTTGTTTGGTAACATACACATTTCTTCAAAATTTCAAATTGGAGGGCATTTTCGTAATTTAAACGTGTCATGAAAATGTGGGTTTTACAAAAGGCGGAACCAAAAATTTGGTTCCGGCCTTGTTATCGTTTGGTTCCTCCAGACGTTCAGCAAACTTTTAATCTTTGAATTTTAAAAATTTTTCTAGTAATCCTTAGGTTCCAAACTTGCTTCCTACATGATTGTTAGTATTTATCACTAATTCTAGAGCTCTCTTAGCACACTTTCAACAATAGGATCATCATTCCCGCCAAAATTTTAAATTTGGCTAAACTAACCCAAGGAACCTTTTTGTTACAAGGAAGGAACCTTTCATTTGGTTCCTCCAAATCCGTGGAACATTCTGACAAACTATATCTTCCATGATCACATAGCATTTACTGCATAAGTTAGTCTTTCACTCCATCAAACTCCATTGGATTGACTTCCAATGATTTGACAAATTCTTTGAACTCTTTCAAATGATTAGGAACCTCCAAATGTGTATGGAACAACATCAAATCCAAACACTCCTTTCCATAACATGTTCTTTTTATAAATTGACCAACATTCATACTCCCAATTCTAACCAAAGTCTTGAAATGACTAAATCCAACACCTCATCCGAATCATCTAGACCTATTAGGAAAACCGCTAGGTTTAGTGTAAAACCATGTTGCTTCAACAAAACCATCCAACTAAGCTCATCATCAAGTGATTCATCACTCAACATTTCCTCACCCATCAATGATACAAACTTCCTCAACTTGCTACTCCAACACCATCTCTAAAACCTTGCAATGCCAATATAATCACCACTCCTCCACCAACTAAAAAACCAAAAGATCTAACACCACCTTTGGCACCAACTCAACCATCAAAAACTCCATCACCTCAATCACCAAAATTGACACCTATGGAACTTTTTAAAACACCACCAACATCACCACATCCGTTTTTGGAATCTTTAGAAGACCTACCACCTAGAGCATCAAATCCACCACCATTGCCACTTTTTGACACCATTGCTCAAATGGAAACCCAACAATAACCAAGGTTTCAACCAAGTGAGCCATTAGATGATAAACCTCATCAACCATCATTGATAGAGCGTTTGGCTTACAAACATGCTAGACCCTCAATTTTTCCACAAGATCAAGTTCATCCACAACCACAACCATTGTTATTCCACCCCATTTACAAAGACATCCACGGTCCTCTTTATGGAGAACCAAGCTTCCACCATCATGATCAACAACAAGAACCACCTCAAAAATATTCACAACACTTTGATTCCCTATGTCCTTCTTATGAGGAAATAGAAGCATCCTTATGGGCCAAGTCTCCAAACACTCATGAAGAACTAAACACCCGTTTGGACAACCTTTATGCTTTCAAGCATACGGTTGATTCTCATCTCAACCAAGCCATGGATTTCCAAACGGCAATGTACTCATCTATTGTAGGAAATCAAAATACCTCTCAACCATCCACCTTTGCTCCCGCTACAACCAATGCTCCATCAACCACCAATGATCCACCAACAACAATCTAAGTTCCACCACTACCACCTCCTCGCCATGGTTGCTCCATGTGCGAAAGAACCGCTCATCTTAGTGAGAGACGCAACATCTTGGTACATGAGCTTCAATATGAAATGAGGTTTATCCTCAACCACATTTTGGAGCATCTAAACGCCATCTCTCATCCACCTCAAAGCTTAGAGCATCATTAGGAAATCCAAATAATGGTAGAAACTCACCTAGGAATCATTTCTTTTTATAGTTGTAGTTTTCATCATTTTTAGTTATTTTCCTTTTGTATGACTAGTTGACTTTTTTCAAGTCTTTAAGTTTGACTTTTTAAGTCAAACTAAAATTTTACTTGATATATAATAGTTCTACTTTTATGTTTGGTTGGTTATTCTCATTTGTGTTGGTTGTTTATTTACTTGATGAATGTTATTGTGAGATGGTTACTTATTTATTTACTTGTTACATTATAAACGCTTATTGGTACATTTTACCATCAATCATACTTGTATCTACAACAAAATAACTCTTTTTTTTGTAGGATCAAAATTCATGTATCCTTACTTGGCACTCCATTTAGGGGGAGTATTGTCCAAGGGGGAGTATATGGCATGAATCATTTTCGCTTCGCCACTCTTCTTTTTGTTTTGACAAAAAGGGGAGATAATATATTTAACCAATTCAACTTTGTTGCATCATTTGCATATCATTAGAATATATACTTAAAAGTTGAAATAATCATGTTAAATATAGTTTTTTAAAAGACTCAAAATTTATAATTACCCATTTGTCTAAAAATAAAATGTATGTTTTGTCATCAACAAAAAAGGGGAGATTGTTATTACAAATATCGTCTAAAAATGTTATTTATATTCTACGATCTTTACTTAGTTTTGTTAACGACAAAAGGTAAAGTTTATTTTTAGCAAAACATAAATATAGTTTAAAAGTCTTTTACTTAACATCACTCAAACTACGTTTACATGTTTTCATAAAGTGATTTCAAATTGTAAAATGGTCAAGTATACCTTTAGAGTATATACATGTTAAGTAGTACGTCATATGTTAAAAATGTCACTTAAGTATAATTAGTAAGTTTTTGTAATTAGTATGTCTTATTAAGTAATTAGCAATCAAACACTTTTTAGTAAAACATTTACTTACTAAACATTTCATATTAACTTTTGTAAGCTACTAACATATACATTCTACAAAGTTTACTCTCTTGTTTAAATATTTCTAAATATGGAATAGTACACTTGTTTACATCATCACTTGCATCACACATGTCTTTTTAAGGAAACATATGTGTAAGAGACATGTTTATTTTGTTTAGATTCATACTCAAAGATCTCAAAGTTGACTTCGTGAGATCTTGAGAATATTGAGTTAGATTGTGAGATATTTGTGCAGGATTCTGTCAGACATGCTGGCGGAACCGAAAGGTATAACGGACAGAACCAAAGTATTGGTTCCGCCGTATCCGTGGGTTGATCTGATGTTTTGCCTATAAATAGCAACCCACTATTTGTGTTATTCTCATCACTTACAATCATAACATATTACATATACTTTCATTTATCTCTTATAACTCAGTTTCATTTCATATTTTGTGAGCTTTCTTTGTAGCAAGAAGATCACGACTTCACAAGCTTCAACACAACGTTGCAAGACTTGTTAGGCTTAGCATAGTGTAAACTTGTAAAGTTTATACACCATTTTATTATATCTATTTGTAGTGATCGGTTAGTATTTTAGTCCTCAAAATACCTAGTGTATCGGGAGTTGTTGTACCCTTGTAAAAGAACTATCGGGAGTAGTTGAACCCTTGTGAAAGAACTCGACATCTAGCTTAGTGTCGGAAATAGTGTGTAAGCGACGTGTAAGGTTTTCTCCGCTGGTTAAAGGAGCTTGTTGACTAGTGCAAGAAACTCTCGAGTTGGATACTCGGGGCGTGGAGTAGGGTAAGGAAAAAGAGTTCTTGTAGCCGAACCATGATAAACATCCTTGTTATGGTTTGATTGTTTCTTATTTTTATACTTGCATATTATTTAATGTTTGGTAAGCTTTAGTTGTCGATTACACTTAAAAGTTTTAAAAGAAAATCAAGTTTAAAACCGGTAAACTATTCAACCCCCTTCTAGTTTTCCACATATCATTTTATTAGAAACTCATATGATCTACAAGAAGTTAGTGGGAAGTCGAGATTTGAAAAGCTAATCCTACTAAAGATATGAGCAGCAACACATGCTCTAATGTTTTGGGCCATCAAGAACTTTCAGATTCGCTCAGTAACGTCACTTCATTTTTCTCAAGTTCCCCAAAAGAAGAGAAAGAGAAGGGGAGGAACCCATGTCCAATATTTGCGCACTTATCCTGATACTTGACGCGTTTACGTTGTGCAGCCTTAATCACTACACGACCCAACACAAAATCAACCATACGAGTTTTATTATTATTATTATTATTATTATTATTATTATTATTATTATTATTATTATTATTATTATTATAATAAACATCACTTTATTAGAAAATCATAAGATTTACAAGAAATTAGAGGGGAGCCGAGATACTAACTGCGCCCCCACTCCTCTAGCTATAACGAAGCTAATACTACTAATTATTATTATTATTATTATTATTATTATTATTATTATTATTATTATTATTATTATTATTATTATTATTATTATATATTTTTTATTATAAACATCACTTTATTAGAAGCTCATATGGCTTACAAGAAATTAGTGGGAGCCGAGAAACAATCTGAGCCCCCACTCCTCTAGCTATAGCGAAGCTAACCCTACTAAAAATATGAACAGCAACACGTGCTCCAATGTCTTGAGTCACCGAGAATCTTCGAATACGTTTTAGTAAGGCTGCCACATCCTTCTCAAGTTCTCCAAAAGAAGAGAATGAAAAGGGGAGAAACCCATATCCCATATCCGAGCATTTGGCCTCGTACTTGACGCGTTTACGTTGTGCTGCTTCAATCACCGCACGACCCGGCACAAAATCAACCATGTTAGTTTGCGTCAAGGGCGAAGACCCTGTCAAATCAACACATACATCAAGCCCGCCATCCCATGAATAAAGTAACATATCAGCTGGACATAGAGGTTTGTCCCTATCCTCAATAAGCCCAATATCAACCTCCTTACGTGCCGAAATCTCGGACCGAGAACATATGTCAACAAGAACATCACGCACAACATTATGCCGATGTTTAATACCAACAATCCCCGCGCATGATACAACATGGTCCCCATAAATATCCCCAGCAAAGACCTTGGAACAAGCTGAGCACGGTAACTGAACAGAAAAAAGGGGAACACCAAGCCGATAGCACAACACACATCGGTCCTGGCGTTCATAGTCTGTCCTAAACCAGATATTGGAACCACTCTGAGCCAATCCGAAGTGTAGTCCTCCTTTTGCGAATTCCATAACGCCAACTGTCGAGAAGATAGGTGAAAGGTGGATTCAACCGTTTGGGTAACCCGTGCGAAATGTATATCTGCCAATTTCTTCATGAGTTTGGGGGCAGCGATCTCACTCGGTTTACTCAAAAGGTCCATATCCATTTTCACATTAAAAGTACATAAAGCATCATCAAAAGAAGGGCCAGAAGTCACAATACCGGTATGTCGGAGGAGCTTAGTTTGTAAGCTAGCAGATGGAAGTCTAGAAGCAAGGAAAGCATAGTTCAAGACATCACCTGCAGAATATACACCAAGTCCCCCAAAAGTAAAGGGTAAGGTGGCAAGTCTCCACTGCCAATCACCAAAACCAGATCCAGAAGCAGTGACAATACGTTCCAAAGAAGAACGAAGAGCCACATCAAATGAAATCTGAGCACTATCAAAGACCCGGGGAGAACAAGTGCGCATAGCAAAATATAACTTGGAAATACCGGCACAAGCACGAAGCAGCAACAACTCGCACTGAGGATCATTAATTTTAGCAATAGCATCCATAAGCTCAATGGTTTTGGCAACCCTTTTCATGACAAGCTTACTACTAAAATCAAGGTCCACACTAACAGGCCCACCCAGTAATTTAACACCTTGTAAAGGACGGGCATTATTATTATTATTATTATTATTATTATTATTATTATTATTATTATTATTATATACTAAAGCCCTCATGAAACGACAGCCTTTCACGAGGCCTTGAATAAAATGATCGAAACCTTTGGCTGCATGTTGGGCTGTGAAATTAGACGGACCCTATTTTTAATTTTTTTATAAAATCGTACGTACGTAAAAAAATATATCAATATTGAGCTGATTTTATAAACTGAGAAGTCAAGAAAGTGAAATGTGAAAAAAATTAAAAAGAAAATGTTGAAACAATTAATTATGATTAATTTCAACTATTAATACACATATGATTCAAACCATGCGAGTTGAGCTGGTTTAATTTGAGCTGTTCTTTTTATGCAACTCGTCGGGTTGACTCGGTTTTTGACCGGAATGGTTCAATTGGTTGAACCACCCGGGTCGAACTAGGTTTTCAAAACACTATGTTTAATTCCGAAATCCTCAAACCTTTACTATTTTTCTTCGCTTATAACTCATAAACTTTTTTCTATTACTAAAACTATCTGCCGGAATAAAATATGTGAAAATCTGTTGCTATGCGATGGTCTAGTATTAACAATCTCATTGGTCTAAAACTTAAAAAATGTAATTCTATTGCATTAAAGTAATGAAAAAAGAGAATTTATTAAGACCAAAGAAGTACACAATTAACACCGAACAACGTGGGAGGAACAAGTAAAGAACCCAAAACGAAACCCAAAAGAAACAGTCGTTCATAATCAGCTAAAAAATAAACCCCTCATTTTTAGGGATTTCATTCCCCCTAATTTTCTCACCTTCAATCTCACCAACATTTAACTCGATCTCTGCTCTAACACCTTATTAATTCCCTCAATAAGCTCTTTTTAATCACAAATTAAGCTCTTTTTAGTTGATGAAATCGAAATTGAAGGTGTAATTTTTCAATTCAAGTCATTTGTTTTCGGATCTGATCCGTAATGGTATGTGCTGATTAATTTTAACTACTTTACTTGAATGTTCACTATGATCTGTGCTTAATTTGTGTAATTCACCTGTTTAATATATATGTATTTTGTGTCGGTTAATATTATTATTTATAAATATTTGTAGTTGTGATAAGATGATGGTTTGATTGGTTATAAGACTTGAAATGGAAATGAGGCTTTGTAAGTTGTAACAGATTTTTTTTAAACGGCTCGCGTGTTCGTATATGGATATCAATTGAATTTAGAAAGCTTTTTAATTGACACGTGAAATTAACTTCCGTTTTGGTTCAAATTGTGTAGCTCTTTGTTTTAGTTTGTGACTAAGAGTTGCAACATCATGTTACTTTTAGGGCGTGTTTGTTTAAGCTTATATGTGGGCTTATGAGCTTATTTGTGTTTCGGTTTTTATTTCATAAGCCCCAATTTTCCGGTTTATTTTGAGACTTGTGGGCTTATATAAGTTTATTATTATATAATTCCAAAAGTGTTAGAACAAGCCAGAAAATTGGGCTTATAAAATATAAGCCGAAATCAAATAAGCTCATAAGGCCATATATAAGCTTAAACAAACATTCCCCTAACCTATTTTGATATACTAGAACGGTACCCGCGCAATGCGGCGGCGGGTACCGTGTGATTATATTATGCGTTATTTGGTTACACGTTTAGTTGTGTTCATGCTTTATAAGTAGAGATATTAGAGATGGTTAAGCCAAAAAATTTTAGTTTCAACAACCAACGGCTTCCTAACAAACTTGCTTCCTAACAAATAAATTTTGAAATCTTTCCATAATAAGCAAGAAAAAAGTCTGAATTTTAAGCCTTTCTAATTATAGAATAGTCCCAAATGCATTATATAGTGGTATAGATATAGATATAGATTAGTCTTGTGTATAGAACGTGTACACTTTTTGGTTGTATGGAGATACATTCAGTTAGTAATACGTTCATGTACATTTCTAGTCATTTTGTTTCTTGGATGATTTGTGTTCGATATTCATTTCTTAATGCGATACAAATATTTTTGTAAAACTTCTCTTAGTGGACACGGGCACTTGTTAAAGATAAGTTTTTTAAAATATTTTGGGTGTGTTTGTAGGCGGCAGTCAGTCTAGGGGTCGGGTCACTAGTCTGGGTGGAAGATCCAGACGAGGCTTGGCTAGATGGGGAAGTTATTGAAGTTACTGGCGATAACGTCAGAGTTGCTACTACTTCAGGAAAGACGGTGAGTATTGTTTCTGATCCTCTGGGTTCTGATGTTAAATAGTTTAGATGCCGTTTATTTAAGAGGGTAGGATTTCTTATATGTTTCGTCTTAATTCTATCGCCAGATTGTTGCCAAGTCATCAAATGTATATCCCAAAGATGCCGAAGCACCGCCATGCGGAGTGGATGACATGACAAAGCTTGCTTATTTGCATGAACCAGGGGTTTTAAATAACTTAAGATCTAGATACGATATTAACGAGATATACGTGAGTCCTGCTATTCCCTTTTCTTTATGAACAAGCATCTCGTATATGTAAATGAAGCTAATGCGTTTAATTGGTTCTACCAGACTTATACAGGGAGCATATTAATTGCCGTAAATCCTTTCACAAGATTGCCACATTTATACGATAGCCATATGATGGAGCAATACAAAGGGGCACAATTTGGGGAGTTGAGCCCCCACCCTTTCGCAGTTGCCGATGCAGCATACAGGTACTGTTTCTCTAGAGCTAGCAAGTTATGTTTAATATCATAATAGGGTTTCGCGAACCCGAACTGTTCAATTTTTTTTCTCTCTTTTGACCCAAAACTACTATCACATGGTATCCCACCTACCTGAACAACCCTTTTTTCCACCCTCATCGCATTCATATATTAGTATGTTAACCAAGGAACTACAGTAAGTGGTTTGAACCGAAAAATTTCGTTATTCTGTTGCAGAGTGATGATCAATGAAGGGATAAGTCAGTCAATTTTGGTTAGTGGGGAGAGTGGAGCTGGTAAAACTGAAAGCACAAAACAGCTCATGCGCTATCTTGCTTACATGGGAGGTAGAGCTTCTACGGATGGAAGAAGTGTTGAACAGAAAGTTCTAGAGGTTTTTATTTTTTCAAATAAAGTTCCAAGACTGTTTCTTTACTACATGTCGTTTAACGATCTAACTATTCTTATGCTTGCTTCGATGTTATAGTCCAATCCTGTTTTGGAAGCTTTCGGTAATGCGAAAACTGTCAGAAACAACAACTCAAGGTGGGGATACATCGCTTTACTATTACCTGGAAAATTTTTCATATTTTGTAGATTAATTATTGATATATGCATGTTGCTGTTGCTTCAGTCGTTTTGGAAAGTTTGTCGAGATTCAGTTTGATCAAAAGGGACGAATCTCAGGGGCTGCCATCAGAACATATTTGCTTGAAAGATCTCGTGTCTGTCAATTATCAAAACCTGAGAGGAATTATCATTGCTTCTACATGCTTTGTGCTGCACCACCAGAGGTAGCATGTCTTCAACCTATTTTTTTTTTCAACAGAAATGGAAAAAAAAAAAAAAAAAAAAAGGATGCTTATGTACCTTCAAAGAATCTTTCTACTTTTAGTTTTTTCCCGTTAATGCTCCTTAAACAGACAAATTCGACCTGTACTTTATATATTTGTTCTAAAACCAAAGTTAAAATAAAGTTGGTGATGGTGAGACTTTTGCTTTTCATTCAATGTAACTTGGTTGCTTATTGCTAGTGCTACCGCTTAAGTTGATACCATTGTTTATCATACGTGCTCTTTTCTGGTCACCAATAAAGTTGAAAAATTCACATGGTTATCTAAACATGAAAGTTAATTTGGGTGCTATTTTTATTATTATTATTATTATTATTATTATTATTATTATTATTATTTATTTATTTATTTATTTTTGTTTAGGTTGCATTCTTGAATCTCCATCTTTAATGTCTTTTCCTGAACAATCGTTGTTTTATGTTTCCAGGATCTAAAAAAATACAAAGTGGGAGATCCGAAGACATTCCATTATCTTAATCAATCAGACTGCTATCAAATAGAAGGGATGGATGAAAGGAAAGAGTACATTGCTACAAGGAATGCAATGGATGTTGTTGGGATCACCTCTGCAGAGCAGGTACATTTAAAGAAGCAATCTATCTAGAAAAAAACTAAAAACGAAAAGCGTGAACTGCTGCATCTTAGATTTTCTGCTGTATTGTTATTTTGTTTACAGGATGCAATTTTTAGAGTTGTGGCTGCAATTCTTCATCTGGGGAACATAGAATTTGCAAAGGGAAAGGAAATGGACTCATCTACGCCCCGAGATGAAAAATCATGGTTCCACTTAAAAACTGCTGCAGAACTGTTCATGTGAGTAATTTAAGTTAAATACTTTGCTAGTTATTTCAAAGTAAGAAGCACAGGTATTTGTTCTAATAAGCTAAAGGTTTGTTCAGGTGTGATGAGAAACTTTTAGAGGATTCTCTTTGCAAACGTGTAATTGTAACACGTGACGAGACCATCACAAAATGGCTAGATCCTTTTGCTGCTGCTACCAGTAGAGATGCATTAGCAAAAGTTGTTTACTCAAGGCTATTCGACTGGTAAGCTTTATACTGCCGAAGCAAAATTTTCAGAAGCAAAAAGCAGTTGTATATTAACCATTATGCATTACAGGCTTGTTGATAGGATCAATAGCTCAATTGGTCAAGACCCAGACTCAAAATACATTATTGGGGTGCTGGACATATACGGATTCGAGAGTTTCAAGACAAACAGGTGCATGATCTGTAAGAAACATTAATTACCCAATTAAACGAGTCATGTTTTTTGGTTGGACCAAGTTATTCAGTACCAACGCCATGTACAATGATTGTTACAGGGAATTCAGATTTTGCTTGTATGTTGCATGATAGCTTATGCAATTTTTGTTTACTCTTATTTGCAGTTTTGAGCAATTTTGCATCAATCTGACAAACGAGAAACTCCAACAACATTTCAATCAGGTTGCTTAGGAGTACTTAACTATTTTGAAGAGTCAATTGTAATTATGAAATACAATATACACTTGCTTATTCAATGAGCGCTTTCTGTTTTTCAGCATGTCTTCAAGATGGAACAAGAAGAATATACAAAAGAAGAAATCAATTGGAGCTACATTGAATTTATTGACAATCAAGATATCCTTGATCTCATTGAAAAGGTTTGATGTTTGTGTGCTTATTTTCTACTCTGTGTGGTGTTACCTCCAACAGACTATATTTTTTTAGTTGCTTAGGATAATTAATCTCGTATTCGCCCTTGTTTGAGATTTTTGAATCATTGCATACTCCTGTGAGATGATCCAGAACTTAACTAAAATTTTCTTATAGAAAACACTACAATATTAGTGTTATAATCAAAAACAACACTTTTGCATTTGTCTTGTTAGATGATTTATTTATTTATTTTTAATGTATTTTCATAATATCATAATCCGATGACAAACGCATCACCGAGCAAAAGTAACACCAATGTATATGTATCTTGATGATAAATTATTTGTTGGTATCAAGACTCAAATTACAATGCTATAATAAAAGCTATTTAAAGCAATTGTTTTATCATTTCAGTTCTGATGCATTGTTTTATTATTGCACAGAAACCGGGTGGCATCATAGCTCTTCTAGACGAAGCTTGGTAAGTTAAAATCGGGAAACTTTTCTTCTCTTGGCTTTATATTTATCAACATATATAAAGAGTAATCCTATTAGTTTTCTGTATACGCACACGAAATTCTACCATTTTGTAACAGATTGCTTGTGTTGTGCAGTATGTTTCCTAGGTCAACACATGAAACCTTTGCAGACAAGCTCTACCAAACTTTTAAGAATCACAAACGTTTTGTCAAGCCAAAATTGTCTCGGACAGACTTCACGATTTGTCATTATGCCGGCGATGTAAGTTCCGAATAATACGTATTTCTTTCTTCTTGAAATTTTGTAAGCTACTAAATATCTCAAAATAAGAACAACTCCTGAATTATCTGGTTAATATGTATCTGTAGGTCACATATCAAACTAATTTGTTTCTGGACAAAAACAAAGATTATGTCATTGCAGAACATCAAGCACTATTGAGTGCGTCTAAGTGTGCTTTTGTTGCAAGTTTGTTTCCAATGTCATCCGATGATTCGACCAAATCATCAAAATTCTCTTCAATTGGTACACGATTTAAGGTATGCTCTCTAAAAATCCATCTCCCTCGGTTTCAACAACATAAACATGCATAAGTAACAATTTTTTTTTTTTTTTTTTTTTCCAGCAACAACTGACACAACTGCTTGAAACTCTGAGTTCAACTGAGCCTCATTATATACGTTGTGTAAAGCCTAATAATCTTCTTAAGCCTGCTATATTTGAAAATCATAACGTCCTGCAACAACTGCGATGTGGGGTAAGGAGATACATGGGAATTTTCTTTCAGCTCTTTTTTCTGAATATAGTTTCTAAACATATTTTTGAGACATGTTCTTATGTATTATAATTCAGGGGGTCTTGGAGGCAATCAGGATTAGTTGTGCCGGGTATCCAACCAGAAAACCATTCGATGAGTTTGTGGATCGGTTCGGCATCCTCGCTCCTGAAGTTTTGGATGGCAAGTAAGTTGATTGATCTTGTTCGATGTGGAAAAGTAATACCTATTTGTCTATGAATAGATCGATTGGGGTTATGGTTACTCTTATAGGTAAAACAAAAATTAGCTTTAAAGGAAAATAAAGGTCAAACAGGTCAAATGCTACCCAGAGTATATTTTTAGCGCATAAACCCTCCTAAATAGAAACAATATAACATTTGTAATCATAAATGACACACCAATAACTATAATAACTCATCTTTGATAGAAAGTCTCGGTAGTTAGGACGGAAAGTGTTGCGCGTCAGATCAACATGTCCCACTATCTAGACAGCCCGACCTGTTCATATTATCACTAGTGGATATTGCTTGCTGGTTTCTGAACACGTGCGTGTATGGTGAGATAATATAACTGACCCGATTGTTTTTGTGGCCAATCTATGATAGTAGCGATGAAATTCATGCTTGCAAGAGGCTGCTGGAAAAGGCTGGCCTTGAAGGATATCAGGTTAGATAATTTTTTCTACTTGCAATATTTTATTTATCATTACCTTTTATGGAAGCGGGAATAATTCATTTACATGATTTAATGGCTTCTTCAACCATATCTATCTCTCTTATCTTCAGTAGAGGAAAAATAGCACATTCCTCTAAATTTTGCTCATCTCCCCGACCATATGCTGTAAAAACTTTTAACTTTTTTACTTATACTAGATGTAGTAAATTAGTGGATACTTGGTACAATAAAAAATGTTATTGCAACAAAAAGTTATAATGCACAACAAAATTTACCTTTAAAAATAATAATACTATAACCTGTATTTTGGTAAATTATAATATTGCCTTCCAAAAGTTCACGTAGTGCATTATGAAGTTCAGAATAAAGCGTTTTTTTATTTTTTAGTTTTCACATGTAATATTTGATAATGAGCTAATATATCATGTTTTAGATTACATTTAAGGTCTCAACGAGAGATAGTTCTCAGTGTTCTACTCATATGCCTATTTGACAATTTCGTAAACCTTTAATAATGATTTGGTGTGGACAATGCAGATCGGTAAAACAAAGGTGTTCTTAAGGGCTGGTCAAATGGCTGAGCTCGATGCTCGCCGAACTGAGGTGTTAGGTAGATCAGCTAGCATCATTCAAAGAAAAGTCCGTTCATTCATTGCTCGGAAAAGTTATATATTGTTGCGTCGGTCTGTCCTGCAAATTCAATCTATTTGCCGAGGTACATTTTCTATTTTAAAATGTCTTAATTTCATTAATTTAGACAGTTTTTAAAGCATCTAACTTTGATCACTTATATTTTCATTTTAACTAGGTCAACTTACTCGCCAAGTTTATGAAAGCATGAGGAGAGAAGCTTCTAGTATAAAGATTCAGAGGAATTTGCGAATGCATATTGCCAGGAAAGCTTACAACGAGCTTCACTTTTCCGCTATTTCTATCCAGACAGGTTTACGGGGAATGTCTGCACGTAATGAGCTTCGATTCAGAAGGCAGACAAAAGCAGCAATTCTTATTCAGGTTTTTGTTCAATCAGATATTTAGTTTAACTGATACTGAAATGTTGGTAAAGTATGTTCATTTGACTCGATTTATTTGTTAACTACAGAGCCATTGTCGCAAGTTTTTGGCCCGGTTGCACTATAAGAAGGCAAAGAAGGGTGCAATTACTATACAATGTGCATGGAGGGGAAAAGTTGCTCGTAAAGAACTTAAAAAGCTTAAGATGGTAAATTATTTCAGTTGTTGCTGGAGTCATTATTTTTTTTCCTCGTCCAGGAAATGTAGTAGTTTTTGTTACTTACTGATGGTCTACAAATTATAGGCTGCTAGGGAAACTGGAGCTTTGCAAGCTGCTAAAAATAAACTAGAGAAGCAAGTTGAAGAACTGACATGGAGATTGCAGCTTGAGAAGCGTATGAGGGTAAGTGTACATACTAAGCTTTTATTTCTTGAAGTTGGGTCTCTATGAATGAATGTCTAATGACACTTTTTTCTTACAGGCCGACTTGGAAGAAGCCAAAACACAAGAAAATACAAAACTTCAAACTGCGTTGCAAGATATGCAACTTCAATTCAAAGAGACTAAGGATTTGCTCATGAAGGAACGTGAAACGGTCAAGCAGGTAGTTGAAAGTGTCCCAGTCATCCAGGAAGTCGCGGTTGTTGACCATGAGTTAACAAATAAGCTTTCTTCTGAAAATGAAAAACTCAAGGTAAGGCTGCTCAACTTTCATGGTTCTTTATTATGTACTATGTGGCTAATTGCGGTACTTGAAACATTTTCTTCGTTAATATATAATATCAGGCTCTAGTTAGCTCTCTAGAGAAGAAAATCGATGATACAGAGAAAAAGTATGAAGAAACAAATAAACTTAGTGAGGAGAGGTTGAAACAAGCATTGGATGCAGAGACAAAAATTATTCAGCTAAAAACTGCTATGCAGAGGTTTGTGCCCAATTTCATTTGAGTAGTTACTAGTGTAATGCTGTAATTAGTTGTAAGTTTGACAAATGACATTGTACTAAATCTGTTTCCACATCCAGTCTCCAAGAAAAAGTTTCTGACATGGCATCCGAGAATCAACTTCTTAGACAAAAAGCATTGTCTACAACTGCTGCACGTATGACTGAATATCCACAAACTCCTGACACTAAGGTGAGCTGTTTATCTTTCTCATTCTCCTTTTTTTTACTTAAATGCTAAACTGTTGGCTAATTTTTTGGCAGATCATGGCAAATGGTCACTTCGGGAATGAGGTATGCAAATCAGTGTTATAATTGATGTGATGTATTATATTCATGTTAAATTAAGCGGAGCTTGGATATTTACTTACCATGTGCAAGGACATGTTTTTACAGGAGCCACAAACACCTGCTCGGAACTTGGCGAGTGAATTTGACAGCAAAGCTAAAAGACCACCAATTGATCGTCAGCATGTGTGAAAAACTTTTATCATGATTCATGATATCTATTCTTTCATTTTTGCTCTAGAATTTGGTCTGTAGTGTCATTGTGGTATTTTATTTATTTGAATGTTGTTGCAGGAGAATGTTGATGCTCTTATTGAATGTGTTATGAAAGACATTGGATTCAGTCAAGGGAAACCTGTTGCGGCTTTTACTATTTACAAATGCCTTCTCCATTGGAAATCTTTTGAAGCTGAACGAACAAGTGTTTTTGATCGACTTATTCAGATGATTGGTTCAGCGATTGAGGTACTCTTTTAGAACTAGTTTAAATTACTAATAAAGTAATAAGTAATAACATCCAAGAGTTATGTACACTGCATCTGTAACAGTGATAAACTCTTTCTGAAACAGCTTCAGAAATATAGATGAAAATCCCTACATCTCTTCTTTTCGTTAAGTTCCAGTAGTTGAATGTCCAAAACTATGAATTGATAATTACTCAGTATACTGGAATATGTGAAGTATAATGAAGGGTCGACTTATTGCAGGATCAAGATAATAATGAACACATGGCATATTGGTTATCAAATGCGTCTACTTTGTTGTTCTTACTTCAAAGGAGTATTAAATCTGATGGTCAAGGTTCTGTTCGGAAAGCTCCAACTCCAACTTCATTGTTTGGGAGAATGACAATGGTATTGATACTTATACCTTATTTTACATTTTATGGGTTGGTGGCAAATGGGTGGCTCAGGTATGGTTGGATAACAAGTCAAATCAGTAAATTATTGTACCACAGTAGTGAGGGATTGATTGGAAGCACTTTTTGTCCAAAATTACTTTTTTACTCCGTAGTTTTTAAACATTTAGTGTGTCAAATATGATTAGAATAATTCTATATATTTTAGTGATAATAAAGTTTTTGAATAAATAATTTAGGAGGTTTTATGCATATGATGTATATACACTATGGGTGACCTTTTACCGGTTTGACCTGTTTCCTTATAAGGCAATCTTATATATTTTACCTGTCTGACCCGTCAGAGATCAAACATGCCCAAACAGACCCGGAAACCTATGAAGGGGTCAAGATTGCCTCTTATAATTGGATGCTGCTTAATGCTTATTCACTCAATGATTTTGTTTGCTACTATGTACAGGGTTTTCGTTCTTCCCCATCCACTGTCAACATTGCTGCAGCTGCAGCTGCAGTTGATGTAGTACGACAGGTTGAAGCCAAATATCCAGCTTTGCTTTTCAAGCAGCAATTAACAGCATATGTGGAGAAAATGTATGGTATTATCCGCGACAACTTGAAGAAAGAGTTGGGGTCATTTATCACCTTATGCATTCAGGTAGGCAAGCTTTAATTTATCCTTCCATTTGACTAGGGGCGGAAATTCAAATGAGTTTAAATTCAGATCGGCCGGTTATCCACTTTTTCATTTTACTGATTTTACCATCAGCAGTTAAATATAACATATAACAAATATATTCATAACTAATTTAGGGAAAATCGCAACCTTTAAAGATTATCAATGTTAGTATGTTACCTACACACCAAAGTCACTATTTTACATTAAAACAAGGATATAAAAGTATACACTATACTCTTTTACTTTTCCTGTAAAGTTTAATGGCTAAATATCCTGCATTTTAGGTTGGGCTTGATGTTCCGTTCTGTGAAAGAATACCTGTAAGATTGAAAGTAGAAACCTAGGGTTTATGCATTAAAATTAATAATTGGAGAAGGAAGGTTTAAGACATTTTCAACCCGTTTGACATGTCCCCTTTCCACTTCTTTTATGACATATGCAACCCCTTTGACTTGTTCTACACGTTCCGTTTTTAGTTATTTTTATTTCATTTACACGTTTGATTCATTGGAGATATAACATGACCTTTTACAACCTATTTCTTAGTAGATGGGTTCAACATGACTCTACTTATAACCATACATTTAAAATCCTAGTCTCACAAGTCTTCAAATCTTAACATAAATATATGTTGCAATTGTCAAAACTGCAGGCACCTCGAGCATCGAAAGGAGTGTTACGATCCGGACGGTCCTTCGGAAAAGATACACAATCCAATCACTGGCAAGGCATTATTGATTGCCTGAACACACTCCTCAGTACATTGAAACAAAATTTTGTATGTATCTTATTCGTTGCCACTTAATTGTTATATAGCTGTTAGAATACTTATGGCAGTTGCTTTTCAGGTGCCTCCTATAATTGTCCAGAAGATATTTACTCAGATTTTCTCATATATTAATGTACAACTATTTAACAGGTGAGTTTATCCACTTTATTTTTTCATTCGCTGTTGTCTTTCTTGAAGATACTGCTTAATTTCATTAACGGCGTATTTTCACTATACAGTCTTCTTTTGCGCCGTGAGTGTTGTACTTTTAGCAATGGGGAATACGTTAAAGCTGGGTTAGCAGAGTTGGAGCTATGGTGTGCTCAAGCAAAAGAAGAGGTAATGCCTTACTAACATTCCAAATGCTATTGTGTGTGTATAGCAGTTAAATTAAGGGATAATTCCATATTTACCCAATTTAAATATCAAAATTCCATATTTACCCAAAACACAAGTTTTTAGTGCACATGTACAATGCTTTTAAAGCATGTATTTGGGAAATATGGAATTATGATGTTTAAGTTGGGTATATATGGAATTGCCCCCAGTTAAACTATTCTGTGAAAGAAAATAAAAACATAGAAAGTGATGCATTATGTCTTTCAGGGTTGTGTTGATCCTAAATTGAACTAATTACCAACAGTAACAAATATTCTTTAGCTGATGAAGCTACAGGAGTAAATGACACTTTAAATTGTTACAATAATCATGATCAACTTGATCCCTTGGAACAAGACACTTGGTACAAGTAATTTTTACAGGAAAACTTGATGCAAAATTCTGCTTTAATCACAATTCACAAACCAACCAAGAATTTCTCATAGCAAGTAGAAAACCCCCACCCATAAATTTGTTACCATAGCTTTCATGTCTTTTCTCATGTATATAATGAAAGTGATAAGAGGTGCTCATGAAAAGTCTTCTTTAATTGCAGTACGCGGGTTCAGCTTGGGATGAACTTAAGCACATTAGACAAGCTGTTGGGTTCTTGGTATGTACTTTCTTATAACAATTCATATAATTTTTATTATATATATACTCTTTCTTTATTTCAAGATAATGATTTGTTCTATGTGTTTGTTACCCTCAGGTTATACATCAAAAGTATAGAATATCATACGATGAAATCATCAATGATCTATGCCCCGTACGTCCCTCTCTCTCTCTCTCTCACACACACACACACACATATGCCAGGAGACTTGCAGAATGCGTGCATGTTTTCTTTCTGGACTGACTTGTGCCATGTTTATTCGCAGATTCTAAGCGTTCAGCAGTTGTACAGAATATGCACGCTTTATTGGGATGACAACTATAACACCCGAAGTGTATCTCCTGATGTAAGTTTTTAGTGTCATATATATATTTTTAAGAGAGTTATGATGGATCATCCTTTTCTAAATTAAATAACCTGTTTAACCAGGTTATTTCAAGCATGAGGATATTAATGACAGAGGACTCGAACAATGCTGCCAGCAATTCCTTCTTACTGGATGACAACTCCAGGTAAGTTGGCCTCATGTTAATGAAGTAGCTTGTCGCTACACACATGCTCACACATTAACCATCCATGTTTCTATATGCAGCATACCTTTCTCTGTTGACGATCTGTCCAGTTCCCTGCAAGTAAAAGATTTCACAGACGTGAAAGCTGCAGTAGAACTTGTCGAGAATCCAGCCTTCCAATTTTTACACGAGTAAAGGCCTTGGAACTACTTGAACATATTCTTATGTTTGCAAATATAGCATAAGGTTTGATTGTTGTATAAAGCTCCATTCATTATTTTATTTTCTTAATTTTTACTCTCGGTTATTCCCCTTTCCGAACTGTAAAAGTGTTACCTTAGAAGTCTTGATAGGAGCACACTGATAGTGAAGTGCCATATTTTTGGGTTCTTTATTCCTTTGAAATTATCTGCTACTGTGAGCAGCATTCTTTATAGGAGTTAGGATTATTATTTTGCTCTTGTCAAATGTTTTGGGTTGTTTTATGTTCCACCCATCTTGAATTCTTGTAATGAAACATATATGATATAGTTACACAAGTTATATGAAAGTATTGTAATTCAAATTTTCATATTCTTGCATATTGGAGTATTAAGCAAATATACAAGTGATTGTGCACATGCTTTTAATTATATGTTATCTGCTAAGTAGAAGTTCTTATATATATTTTTGAGTAAATTACACGTTTAGTCCCCAAGGTTTTTGCAGATTTAATGTATTGTCGAAAATTCGACAAAATTACTTAAGTCCTCACCAACGTTTGAAATGTTGCTCGCCGCTAGTCCAATTTTGTAACGACGTTAAATTTTTTTTGTTATCTCATGTGATGTACTAGGCACATGAGGGTAGTTTAGTAATTTTTTCATTTTTTGTCCTTTTCATCTTCATCTTCAATCCTTCATCTCTTTTTTGTTGGTCTTTTTTCATTCATCTTCTACATTAATTTCGTTCTTGAATTTTGAACTTTTTTAATAAGTTCGATTTTTATTTATTTATTTATTATTATTATTATTATTTTAAATCCAGTATGCATAAAGTATGTGTATGCATATTGGGATTTTTAAAAGCAAATAATGGTTTTTTTTAATTGTTTGAATGAAAGAGAAGTGTCTATGCTATGCTAACTAATTACTTATAATGGAAAGGGAATATCTTGACTACAATTATTTTAGCCAATTGGTTACAATTCTCATCGAAAATACATACAAAATGACTCAGCGACCACAAAATAGAATTCAAGGACCCACAAAAAGATTTTAAAACCTATTTTTTTAGCATAAAGTTGTAGCCAATTAGCTACAACAAATTGTAGCTAATATATTCCCTAATGGAAATTTATGTTTATAAGTTTGTAAATGGGGTGAAATGGGTTATGAGTGGACGAGTGGTGGTGGTAAGTTTGGGTTACGAGTTACGAGTCAGCCAACCAGTAGCTGTGGTAGGTTATGGGTTACGAGTGGTGGTGGTGTACTGGTGTTGGTAGTCGATAGGGTGGTGGTGGGTTACGGGTGGTGGTTGGTTTAGTGGTGGTTGAGTGTGTGGATGAATTGTGTTTGATGGGGTCAACAGTAGATCCATTTTTTACCGGTTAAAAAGAGAAGTTGTGAAGAAAGAGGTTTGGATAATTGTAACAAACACATGTTTTAAGAATACAAATGAAGTGAGATCTTGCATTTTAATTTCTTGATATTTTGTTGGTTTGATTTTTTTAGGAGTTGGTTGTTGTTGAAAAATGTGGAGATGGGATTAGTGAGTAGTAAAAGAAAAGTTGCCCCGAAATTTACAACAGAAAACTGTGTTTAGTGTATATCACAATTGAACTTGAAAAGAATAATGAATAGAAATTTGTGTTACATGAAAAAATTTCCTAGAAATTTGTGTTGGGGTTGTGTTTGATAAAAAAATAAAAATATTGAACTTATTTGAAAAAGAAAAAATAAATCAAAATTCAAGAAGAAAAATAGATGTAGAAGATGAATGAAACAAAGGCAAAAATACAAAGAAAAGAAATAAGGATAGAAGATTAGAAGGTGAAGATGAAAAGGAAAAAAAATGAAATGACTAAACTACCCTCATGTGCCTGGCATGTGACATTAGATAACGAGAGAAATTTAACCTCTTACGAAATTGGACTAGCGGAGCAACATTTCAACGTTGAGGAGGATTGCAGTAATTTTGTCGAAACTTGGACTATACATGAAAACTGCAAAAACTTTAGGGACTAAACGTGTTATTTACTCGATATTTTTATGTGTGTGAGAATGTACAGTCTTACATTTACTTCAACTGGTGAATGTTCTCGTTTAGGACATGTGTGATATGAGTTGCGATCCTTTAGAAAGTAAACAAAACTAAAAAGGCTAAAAAGCCACTCATAATGTGACAAGTGTCCCTCACCTACTCCCTCCATTTTTTATTATTAAATTCGGTTAGGGGGCATTTTGGTCATTTTAACCCATTTTTTTATTTCACCTCAAAACTTCAAACGTAAATAACTTTCAAACGACAAACTTTTATGTAAAACCGATTTCACCATAATTTTTTAAATTCAATTCTCTTTAATTTGGTATGCATTATGATATATGAATCGCAATTTATTTTTTTTTCAACTTTTTAGATAGGTGTTGATTTTTTTTGAAATTTTTGGCATTTTCGGCTCTAATTTTATCAAGTTTAAAGCCCGAATTTTACAAAACTTAAAACACGAAAGTTGTAGCTCTTTGGCTATTTTTTTCCCATAAATTTGAATCACTCAAATCCGATATGATATGAGTGAGATATCATACGTTAAAGGTGAACAATAACTGATGAACGTTATCAAAAATAACTGATGAACGTTATAAAAAAATAATTGATGAACGTTATAAAAAATAACAGATGAACAATTAAAAAAAATTGATGAACGTTATTTTTTTGAAAACTTCTGAACATTATAAAAAGTAACTGATGAACGTTATAAAAAATAACTGATGAATAATATAAAAAATAACTGATGAACGTTAATTTTTCGAAAACTTCTGAACATTATAAAAAATAATTGATGAATAATATAAAAAAATAACTGATGAACGTTATTTTTTCAAAAACTTCTTAACATTATAAAAAATAAATGATGAACGTTATAAAAAATAACTAATGAACAATATAAAAAATAACTGATGAACGTTATTTTTCGAAAACTCCTGAACATTATAAAAATAACTGATGAACGTTATTAAAAAATAACTGATGAACAATATAAAAAATAAATGATGAACGTTATAAAAAAATAGCTGATGAACAATATTAAAAATAACTGATGAACGTTATAAAAAATAACTGATGAATGTTGTCAAAAATAACTGATGAACAATGTTTAAAATAACTGATAAAAATTATGTTTTTATATAAAAATTGATGAACTGATGAAATATTACTTGAACCGATGAAAATTGTCAAAAATAACTGATGAACAAAATAAACCGATAACCAAAACTAACTAATAAACCGATGAACATTATCAAAATTAACAACTTTTTTTTATTGATTAATAACCTTTTTAATTGATGAGCAGTATGAGAATTGCTTATTACTCAATTTCACAAGCAATCCCAGGCACCCTCTCAAACATAACAGAAAAGCTAATAATGCACATATTTAAATTAAAGCACCTTCATTTCTCTTCTAAAACCAAAAACAAACAAAACCCACTTCAGAACATAACCAATTATACAATAAAAATTATAATATCTTAAATTAATTTAACCTATGAATACAAAATCACTAATTAATCAATAAAAACAATAACATTATACACTTAACTTCAAATATTTTAATGGGTAAAAAATTAACCAAAATTCAACAACTCTATAAATTCATACTTAAAAACAAAAACTCACTTCAGATTATGTTCAAAAAGACTAATTCTTGAATAAAAACAAAAACCCACCTCAGATTATGTTCAAAAAGTGGTGACGAAATCAAATCTCAAGACATGGATACCATCATAAACCACCGCGACACCATAACAACACTGAGAAGAAGAAGAAGAAGCAGCTATTGGTGTTGTGACGGAATCAAATCTCACAAAAAGTGACGTCACAACCGTGGTTTTGATAATTACGGTGGTGGTGGTGGCAGATTGATGTTTATGACAGATCCACTAGTTGTGATGATAGCGCGCCGTCGATGTGGTATTTTGGTAGGAGATCTGGTGACGGTGGTTGGTGTTGCAACGGTAGTTTCCAGCGTATTTGAAGGTGGTGGCGTCGTTGATAGGTGGTGGTGTTAATGGCGGTAGCAGATGTTGTGGTGCGTGTGTGTGTTTTATGGTGTTTTTAGTCTGGTATTTTTTTGATGATTGGTTAGCAGAGAAGGTTTAATGATGAGGTGAAATGTATAATTACAAAGCTGCCCTTAATAAAGAAAAGAAAAAGGGACACGTGTTGTTCTCTAATTACTTTTTAGGCTTTTTATTTTTCTTTCACTTTTCAATTGATCCTCGTGTGGTGTATATATGATTTAGTTTGTTTGCCTAGAGTATATTCTGTTACTCGAAAAATGCAAAAAACGTGAAGTTAAAGCATTGAAAACATGGTAGAATTGATGTTTTTTTAACGAAGAAAATGGGTTACTTGTACATGTTCAATCCACTATATTAGAAAATGTATAAGACAACCCCCAACCTTTGTAGAATCAAAATAAACAAAATGAAAGGTGTAACGTTTATAATGCAGTGATTACTTGCACTTTTTTAACTTCTCTTACAAGAGTTCTTTTCCATTGACTGATTCGGTTATGATTTTGCTGAACCTAAGATACTTCCGATGGGAATGGATTAGGAATTTATACTATCGACTCGTAGTCCTTAGAGTTATGCCTTTATCTGTTTACGATATTCAGCCAAAGGTGTATAATGTGCGATCGGAAAGTGCAAAACGAGTTAATGTTAATGCAATATGACCTATCTCAAAAACAAAAAAGCATGAGAAAAAAGAAAAATGATAACATGCTAAGTTGTAGCACATCGTGTTGCTAACTTATAACATGATAAGTTAAACATATTCTCTCTTAATGCAAATAATCACATAAAAACATTGCTTTTAGTTAACGATGTTTCTACATTTTGTTAATGACTAATATAAAAACGTATTATGTAAAAGTTTATGTAAGCATGTTTTAGACAATTATTGCCGCAAATCATTTAAGGTATGTATATGAATTCTAAACTAGCTTACTTATCAAAAATGTTTTTATCATACATAATGCATCAAAACATTGAATCTAGATCAAATAAGATCAAACCCAAAGTTGTAAAAATGTGAACTAGCTAAAATTTGACAATTGATACTCTCCTTAAAGTAAAATTAATTTTTTTTTATCAATTACAACTAAAATTATTAAGGTTCCGATAGTTTTCTTTTTAAAACTGACGAAAGGTGATACACTTTTATTCGACGTGTAATTTGTAACATATTTTTGTATTAGTTTATTTAGTGGTTGATATGTATTTGGTGTATCAGTTTATGTATAAGATATCAGCTTTTTGAAATTTTGATGTATCGGTATAATATTTATAATTGTGTATCAGTAATCCAAACTCATGTATCAGTTGGTTATAAGTTGCTAAAATGTTAATTTGTGTTAACATTTTATTTTTTTATGTATCATTGCTAAAATGGTTATTCATTAATGTTTTTAGTGGTTGTTTAGAATAGTTTTCATTTTAACAACTTTAATAAGAAAGTTCTCGCATTAACTTACTCCAAAACACTTCCATTATTTTAAAAATTCTTACATCATTTTATAAACACTTATATCAATTTTAAATAAAACTTTTAAAAAATGTATTTTACAGCTAGCTAGAATTTTCTAATTAGGGAAGAATTCATATTAGACCATATAACTTAAGCCCGGTTGTTGATTTTGGGTCCGTTAGAGTTTTATAATATATAATCTATAAATATTGGGTGATCAATAAAGTTTAGCCTACGAGGAATTCACCATTCAACATGGTATCATATGTTTGATTCTGGGACTTGGTCGGCCACCTTGAGTCGTCGGCTCAATGCCATCTCATCAAACACTAGCCACCGTTGTTTACCCGTTTTAAAAAAACAAAAACAAAAATTTCAGCCCACTGTTTCGGCCATAACACCCAAACGACAAGGTGTTAACTGACGAGGTCAGCGGCCGTAGCTTCGTGCCGAAATCGCAACCGTAGCCATAAGGACAAGCCATCACGTGCTGGAACAAGCAGTTGCATTCAGAAAACAACAATAACTCATTTTTTTTTCTTATAACTCTCAAACTGCTTAGAGTTAGCCAACGTCGTTAATGGCCATATATGGATTCGTAATTAAATGCCGAGGAAAATCATACCGGAAACCCTGTCTTCACTGGTCGGACGCTTCATTACGCACAATTATAAGTCAAGACAATCGTTGAAAAGAAAACAAAATCATTATTTTTGGGATTACACGACTGGGTTACCTATGAAAGTCATCGTTCTTTAGCAAGATAACTATCTTTAGATTTGTTTTTATCTTAAGTTTTATGTTTCAATAACTATATTTATTCTGCAATTCAAGCTTTTGTGATTTCACTGCTCGAATTGCGGGAGAGTATTAGACGATAAATAGTCCAAGCCCGATCGTGAGCTTTGGGTCCTTAGGGTTTTATGATATATAATCTATAAATATTGGGTGATTAATAAAGTTTAGCCTATAGTTAATTCATCATTCAACAATTTAAACCTCATCCTTCATTGAAATAAGGATTTACCACTCTTGTGATAATCTAAAACAAAGGAAGAATATGTATTTTTAAATAAAACAACTCATTAACCATATTTAGCTTTTAAGTGTTCATCATTTTAGGAAAGCATCAAACACGCTTTTCTCTAACTATTCCCTAACCAATCTAGAATGGAAACAAGATTTGAAAGACATTTTAAAACGAAAATGTTTTTGAAATCTGCAGACCCACGAATCCTTGCAGGATTCGTGGATCCGTATACGATTATGAAGGATTTTCTTTGGCTATTTAAACAAGCTACTCGCTACCTTTCAACTCACCCATAGAATGAGTGATTCCTCATCTTATACACTAAAAACTTAAGTTGTCTTATAAATGCAAAGTGCTCACAATAAATGTTTCATGAATTAAAAGTGAAATGTAGAGGCTTCATGTGTTAGTACATTGATTTAATAGTCATGCATAAGGGTAAGTACATAAGATTAGTAATTCGAGTAATTGAAAAAATTTGTATTGTACAAAGTAGTTAAGCAACATCAAAAGTATACCACTTACACAATATTGGGTGGCTTAATTTAATGTGGAAGAGGATTTGTGCACAAATTGTAGTACGGTACAAGGTAGTTTAAGCAACATGAAAAGTATATCTTCTATACTATCTAAAGATTGGAGTGCTTAATTGAATGCGCAAGAGGCATTGTGCACAAAGTTTGTACGCTACAATATGTTTTGCATAAGAAATCGTGCACACAAGTTTGTACGGTACAACATGTTTCAAGCCATATATAAACCTCAAAGAATACAAACCAAAAATGCAATGAATGCATAAATTAAACACACAAAGTAGTGGTTAGTCTTTTTACCTTTCCGTCCATGAGTTACAAATATTTTATCAACTATATAATGTGTCAACAATCACACACAACAAACCACAACTTCCTCCACACCGCATGCACATTGGGCTACAACTTATTATGGTAGTAAAGTAAGCATCCGTCTTACTTATTTAGCATATTGATTTATATTATTTTATGTAAATTTCATGTGTGTTTTGTGTGTGTAAGAATGTAGGACATAAAGATGGTGCTTAGGAGGTTTTGTAGTAACATCATCTTCTCTAATGGTTTAAGAGATCCTACACATCGTTGTCTTATCAATTAAGTGGAACATGCACGAACATTTTTAATTTGATCAAAAATAAAATATATTGATTAACTGTATTTAGGTTACTAATGATCAACTATATCTAATTGTTTTTTGTAGTGCGTCAAGAAACATTAAAGAAAGAGATCGAGAAGTCACAAAAATTGTATCAAGAACAAAATATGCAAAAGGTCAATGAACAACAACGACAAAGACAACAACAACAACAAGAAGAACAAGAACAACGCCACGACCACTGGTGGGATGAATACTTATCATTCATATTAATAGTACGTTACAAATTAAACATGCAATATTTTACTTCATGTAATACCGCTAAACGGGCTAATACTATTGATTCGTTAGCAAGTAAGTTTATTGAAAATAATGTGACGAGCATTCAATTTTTAGTCAATAATTATTACTACACTTTGTTGGTGCATTTTAATATTTTTGCTCTTAATGTAGTTTTTGTCTTGCGGTGTGTTAATGTCACTTTCTTAATTAAACGTCTTGAAATATTGCGTGACTTTGATATTTGATATGACTGTGTAAATTATGTCGATGTTACATATTGAAAATGGTAGTATATATATTAAAAATATCTACATACTATCATCTTAACAATAAGAATCTTCTAAATCGAAGAAGTATATAAAGGAGAAGAAAGTTGTATTTCAAATGTTATCCTACACCTATCACGAGGTAAGCATTATTCATTTGAGTTTGAGATCATGTGATTCATGTCGTCATACTGTAAATACTTAGAGTGAGTTATTACGAATGCTCCAAATTCGATATTATAGTTTATGGAAAAATGTTGTAATAATGCATTAATTAAAAAATAATTTATGTAACTTACTCATATTAATTATATATGAAAGGTCTCATTTAAATATAACATTTTACAAAAACATCTTCACATTAAAGAAAGAGATCGAGAAGTCACGAAAATTGTATCAAGAACATAACATGCAAAATGCCAATGAAGAATAACAAGAAGAAGAACAACAAGAACAACGTCATGGCTACCGGTGTCAATATAGATGAATACTTAGCATTCATATTAATAGTACGTTACAAATTAAACATGCAATATTTTACTATACGAATTATAATTTATTATACGAATTATAATTTATACTCTTGAATATACTAATTACTTTAATGTTTTATGTTTTTATAGTTTTGTTAAAAAGAAAATTTGTTTTATAGTTCGCTTTTAATAACGTAATTTATTTGAACAACGAAGTCCGTCTTTCACAAAAATGAGAGTTTCAAACATGAACCGAAAATTAGTCCCGAACATTACGAAAAAACAATTAAATCCAACATGTGTGCATCGCATGGGTCCTGAGGCAGTCCAAACCTGTGTGCATCGCATGAGGATAAATATAAAAGGTCTCCAACATTAATGTCATCACTTCATATTTAAAATAATTTATGTAACTTATACATATTAAGATATTACATGTGAAGAGACTCTTTTCAATGTAACATCTTGAAAAAAATATCTTCACATATACTCTTTTAATGTTAATAAACTATTTTAAATGTGTGACATGCTTGAAAATGTGATATCATCACAACTTAGTTATATAATGACGAAAATAAGTACCGAAGATTACGCTATAAAAACTTATATACAGCCTATGTGCAACTCAATAAAGTATTTTAAATACATATAAAGCTTAGCAAATGTGTGACACCATGACAACTTAAATATAAAATGACAAAAATAAATGCCGAATATTACCCTATGAAACTTCTATACAGCCCATGTACATCACACATATTTTAAATCTATGAAAACTTCTATACAACCCATGTACATCGCACGGGCATTGTTGACTATCATAAGAAATAGTTATAACTTAGCCGGATGTATTAATATTAGTTAGTTCCAATAAAAAATGATAGAGTCAATACCAAAATAAATAGACAAAAAATATTACATAAAAAATACATTTTAAAAGATTACATGTAAATAAACTATTTTAAATACGTATCATGCTTACTAAATGTATACTACCATGACAACTTATATATATAATGACAAAACTATGTCTCGAATATAAAATAACGAAAATAAAAGACGGATATTAAACTTTGAAAACTTCTATACAGCCCATGCGCGTTGCACGAGCTTTCATGACTATATACTAATGGTTAATGGCTTAATCCATTCGATTCGTAAACATAAATCATATAAAAATTAGTTTTTGACAATACTAAGAGTTAAAATTTCTAATGGTAAACAAAAACCACGCATCGCACGGGTAAGTGAGTTTTAGTACATCCGATTTGAACAGATAGATTAAAAGAGTTTGTTAAAATAACAAAATGTGACATATTAAAAATATCACCTTAAATAATGAATAGAATGGAAAAATTAATTTTGGATTGCAGTTATTTATAAATTATAATAATAAATAAAAAAGCTGTGTGCATCGCATGGGTCATGAGGCAGCTCGAGTTATATATTGTATTTTGTGTGTTTGACTCAACCTCAATTAAAAGTAACGAAATAACAGCATCAACATTTTTCATGTCATGCTAACAAACACAACGTAGAAACTTATTGACCAACAAAATTCATCCATGATTAAAATGACAAAAATTAGTGCTGAACAATACGTTATGAACATTTAGATCGAGCTCGTGTGCATCGCACGGGTCTGAATGCCTAGTAATAATCAATAATTAACATTAACAAAGGATATATAATGTATCATACAAAGCATGATGGGCTAAGCCCATATATAATAAGAATGAGCTAATATAACTAACTTAGCTAATATTCTTTAGATATTGTTATTCTTTGTTTGTAATGAATTTCAATCACTATTTATCCATACGCTGTCTTGCATTTACCCCTTATAGTTTTCCACATTCTCAAAGTAATATTCTAATTTTTCTAGGTCTAGGTTTTTGGTGGTCGATTAAGGTTGGGTATTTTTTTTTTTTTTTTTTATTCCGGTTTCCTTTTGTGCTTTATAATTTTAGAGTCTCGGCAGCTTTGCTTTATATATATATATATATATATATATATATATATATATATATATATATATATATATATATATATATATATATATATTTTCAATTGCTAAACTTAATGAGAGTGTGACAATAACCCTAAACAGGTTCTAAATTATAGGGCCACAACATGAGAAATTTCCGTCATGTACGTGTCCATTCTCCCTAGCTAGGGTTATAGAATCAAATTTTCATTTTCATATCGATTGGCCAAAATATATAATTGGTTGGGTTTTCAAGTATTGAAGTTCTAGTTGTTGATGCAGACACTAGAAATTTCATATAGACGCTTTTGTGTTAGAAATTTGAGATTTCTTTGGCTTTTCATGAATCGATGTACACCGACAATCGTTTAAAATATCTGGTTTTGATATTTTGTTGTTCAAATGTCAGTAATCCATTATAATTTCTCTCACGCAAACTAATAGACATTTAGGGCTTGTTTGTTTAAAAAAAAAAACATCTGACTGCCTCTGACGTCTTACCAGTCAGACGCGGTCAGAGGTTTTGGTTGTTTGTTTTTTCATGTGGAGTCAGACGCAATCAGACCTCTTAAATCTAACTCGGTGAGACGCCGCCAGCCTTCACCCTAATAACCTTCATCTTCTCCACTTCAACCATTCATCTTCTCCACCTTCACCCGCCGCCAGCCACCTCTAGCCTCGGCCGGCCACCACCACTTCTTCTCCACCTCTACTCCACCTTCTTCTCCACCTATAGCCGCCTTCTTCTCCACCCTAAGGTATGTGTTTTTTTTCTTTTTTTTTTCTCTTTACCTTCTTTACTTTTTGGGTTTTGATAATTTTGATATGGGTTTCTTTGTTTTGATATATCTTATATGGGTTGCTTTTTTAATTCTGATATCGGTTGCTTTAAGGTGCTTTTTTCATGTTGCAAACTTATAATAGTGCTTTAAGGTGTTTGAGCCTTTTGATATTATATAGTTATGTTGTCTTCTTTAGTTAAGCATGAGTTTAGATCCAGTTCAGTTTGACCGTATTAGGTGAACGTTTTTCAGTTAAAGCTTTTATCGAGTTTGAGCTTAGATAGGCTATTACGCTGTCCTAAGGTGACTTTTGATGAGTTGAATCCATTTGCTAATGAAGGTGAGTAAGTGGCGTCGATTGGGTACAAGTATAGGTAGTGGAAGCCGGATAATATTACCAATTTGGTTGTTAGATGTGAGGTTCAGAGTTATATTGATGTTAATGATAAGAAATCGTTTTTGACTTTGAATGAGTTTGATCCTAAGTACTCGGGTGTGCATTGGGGGAGGAAGTTGGATACTCAGAGGGGTGTGGTTTTAGCAACTGAGTTGAAGAATAATGATAATAAGATTGCTAAGTACTCGGGTGTGCATTGGGGGAGGAAGTTGGGTTATGTGACTAGGGTTCACCCTCGTGATCATTTTAAGCATGTGATATTGGCCGTTGTTGGGTATAAGCCGAAAGAGTTTGCTGGCCAGATTAATTTGAATACTGCAAATATGTGGGTAATTGTTAAGTCTATTGTGGACCTGTGTATGAAGTTGTTTATTTTTGAATTAGCAATCTTATTAAAGTTCATGAAGATGATGAAATAGAAAAATCATGTTTTCGTTTTAAGATGAAACTAGTTAGAAATTGTTTGAAGAGTCGGTACCTTCAGTCTATGCACTGAAAACCCATGACTCAAGTCCGTTGTTCCCGCTTAAACCCCATATATGCACGTGAGTTTAGATTTCTTATTTTCAAGGTTTTCCATCCTTGCTAGCTGTTCATTTTTGAATTAATTAGCAATGTTCATGTTCTTTTTGTTTTATCAACTTTAATTTATGAGTTTCTTCTGGTTCTGCGATACTGGCACTCATAAGTTTTTGTGGATTCTTGTTATCTGTTTTGTAATGTTACAGGATCAGAAGTCTACAGTTTCATTCATCATTCATTAAAAGGCTTTCTTTGGAAAGAGAACTAGAGGTGTGTACTTTGTGCTTAATTTATATTTTTGATTTCATATACTTCTGTGCATAGTGATGTAAGGACCGATAATTGGTTGTATGAGGCGGTTTTGGTTATGAGGGGTATTTGGGACATTTTTATTTTGTTTCATGTCCTGTTAATTTGAACTTGAGTGAATTTTGTGTTGGATGTGAAGTAATCTATGTTCAATTGAGATCTTTAATACGAATTTCGTGCTACTTGACCTGACAAAAATCAAAAGTTATCCTACGAATCAATAAAAATCGGGTCTTTGAGTAGAATAATTGTTGGTCTGTTATTATGTGTCTTTTTCTTTGTTTAATATGTTTCCGGTCAACAACTTCAACTTGTCGTCGTTGTCATCTATATGATAAATTATATTCCGTAAATCAAGCCCATTTAACCATAAATCGCTGGTTTGATGGAAGACTGCAAGTTTCTTGATTCATGACTGCTATTTAAAGTGTTTAGTCAGTGGTATATAATCAGCTTCATAGGGTATGAAACGACCTGTATGACTGTTATTACTTCAGGGTTTGTACTTTCTCAGTATTAGGGGTTCTCTTGAATCTAGGATATGTTGATTTACGGTTCAAATAGCATGGCAACTATTGCTGTCGGGCTGCTGGTTTTGTGTGGTTGGGTCTGAAAGGTTTGGCTATATGTTTTGACAGCAAATAAGTGCAGAAAGTAAGTTCTAAAAACTGGTTAAAGGGCTCTTTAAACAAGAACTTTGAGGGGCTGTTGGACAGGAAAAAAAATGCAGAACAAAAACTTTATCATATTTCATCAAGAATCAATAAAAATCAAATCTTTTTGCTTAATGTGCTAATATGTTTGATATTTTCAATACCCAATTAGCTTCTTTATCATATTTCGTTATAAAGTTTCAAACTTTATGCTTATTTGGACCTGGATTGAATCCCCATATCATTGGATTCAGATGGGAATTAGTTGTATTGATTTTATGTGAATTTGTTGTGCTATGCTTAGGTTTATAAAAGTTATTGAATTTTAGGGAATGTTTGGGATATATTATTGATAAGTTGTTCGCTTAAGTAGAACATGTGTACGTTATTTGAATATAAGCAGGTACTAACATGGGCAAATAGTTTCGAGGGTGTTCAGGAGCAGTTTACACATAATACTTCTTAGTTTATATAAATGATACAGCAATTTATAAAACCACTACTGCAACCTTTGAAACAGACCAATCACACACATTCCTCGTATACATTTCCATTTCCATTTCAGTTGCTAAATCAATATGTAAAATACGTTCTTTTGTAGTGCGTTCTTCACGTTGTTGTTCCTTCACATCGCTGACCCGCTTATCACTACTCAACTGTTTCATCTCTACTTGGCGCTTCATCTGGTCAGATTTTCCTATTTCGTTTATCCCTTCAAGTTGCATTGTTTTTGTTGTTTTACTGTACGGGTATGTGTAATTGTTTTGCAAGATTTAATCTTTGGAGTTTTTATGATATGGGTATGAGTTAGTTTTGCTTAATATGTTTAGGTAATAGTACCAGGTTCTTTTTAATGTGTATTTAACTGCAAGAGAGGGTATACATTGCAACACTTATGTTCTGTACTTCTGTACCATCATTTCATATCAGATCATGAAAGTGACTCTTGGTAGTAAGCAATTAGAAGAAACTGAAATTGGTGCGTTTGGTTAGTGAGACGTTTATTAGGATGCAAGCTAACTCATGGACCAGTCCTATGATTGCTACCTGGTTCCCATTTCTTAGAAAGTAGTAAACTCTATTACAATAATATTTTTTTAAGGTGATCTTGATAATTCTAATCAATTCCGTCTCCATTTTTCAAGTGAATATTTGTGAGTTGGGTTTTGTGTCAAATCACATTTCAACATAAAATGAAGCATGGTATGTAGCACTGTTGCACTATGTGCTTTATAAGCTGGTTGAACTTAGTGGTTTTCAAGAAATTTAAGAAACTAGTTAATTGTGATGTTCCCATGTTAATCATTAGATATTTTGGTAGTGGGCTTCTTTCACAGTAGCGATAGTTTTGTACCCATATAGGAGAACGTGGGTGTTTAATTGCATCTCAATGCCTCTGAATTGTTAGGGACCTCTGCCCAGATTACAATTATATCTGTTCTCTATGCTTCTAGTGCTCATAAGAACCTGCATCTTATTCCTTATTACTATTTTACTGATCCAGTCATTCCTATAATGTATAAAAGATTTATAAGATGATGGAAAATAAATTGGACTTATATCAAAGATGTGAACTTTTTCATTTATGCTAACTTTGATTGCTTTTTAAGTGAAAAACATATGGTATTTAGATGTTTGCATTGTTTTTTTAATAGGAATGGGTGACACGATTACACTAAATTTTACTCCCGATCAATACAAGTTTTTTTTGGACTCATGTATCGAGGAAGTGAATAGGGTAGATGCTAAGGGGAATAGCCTACATATTGAGTCGTGGGCGATAGTTGGAAAAAAAATGAAGGAAAAATTTGGCCTAACGACCACCCGAAAACAATTAAAAAATAAGTTTGATCACTACAGAGGAAAACATCAGGTTCATGCTTATTTAAGAGGAAAAACATGAAATCTTTTCAATGCCGATACAAATACATTCAACCTAACGGATGACGTCACAACTCGTAATTTCAGGTCATTTTTTAAACGTCGAAATTTCATTATTCCTCACGGAAAGTTACTATTCATATGTTACTATTCACTGATCACTATTCATCATTTTACTATTCATCGTTTTCGGAGTTAGTTTGAGATTCCGAGAGGCTTTCAAAAATTTTACTATTCATTCATGGAAGGAAATCACTATTCACGATTGTCGTTCATCATTTCGTAAATCTACTTTACGGGTATTCAAATTCGCGTAACCAGTTAGGTTTAGCTGCGAATCCATGCATCATCAGTAGGGATACGTCATATAGACTAGAGTAGTCTACATATCATCAGTAACATCATCAGCACTTTAGGCCCTACACGGATATGCATTATTTCAATTTACGTAGGCTTAATTTGTAATTAACGTTATCACTCAGTTTTTACTACTAATATATGTACCCGATACTCCCGTCTACGATCCTAATATATTTTCATACTCATTATAATAATATAAAATTTATATTATTAATTTACCCGGTGTTTTGAAACCATTTGCTATATTTTCCTGTATACGCTGAAAACTACGTCGAATCACGATATTTCAACCCGACAATTATTTTAATACCCGATTCTTATCAGGAATGTAATTTTATAATTTTTACAACGTCGTCACATTTTATTTGGTACGGTTAAACTTTATTTCTAGCAAACTCGGTACCCGGTAATACCTAAACTACACAATATCTAACTAAACCTACACTTAAAGTCAAGACTTTACTTACACACTCCACCCTCCAATCCAATCATCTTACACCATTTGAAAATATACACTAGCCTTTCATTAATACTTGTACCATTTATCCAAAATATCTTCCAACCCATTTTATATATTTCATATACTTCATTTTTTAGTCAACACTTAAAATCAACTAGCAAAGTTTCTTTTCTCTCTTTTCTACTCCATATGGATCGGCCAAGAACAACAACAAAGGAGAATCCATAGTTTTTCAAGAATCAAGTGTTTAATCAAGTCCTAGTTATGATCTAGTTAGGGTTTTGTGGTAAAAACCCTAGGTTATTATACATTTTCTCATCAAATCACTCCAATATTTCAAGTAAGCTTCAAAAATATCTTTATGATCCTTTCATACTTTCATTTACTTTATATGTTTATGTATTTTCAAAATATACTAGTTGGTAATGCAAATTACTTATGTTTTAGATACCACTTTGCACATAAACTATCTTTAACACTAGATCTATAAATTTCACTAGTAATCTCATGAGATCCACAAGGATTGGTGATGTTTAGGAACCCATGACACCCTAAGAAGGTGTATGGTAAGATTAGACTAGATTTGTGGTGATTGAAAGTGTTTTGGTTGAAGTTGAAACTTGTTTGGAACCCTAGAAATGATTTTTGAAATAATATATATACATACTGTCCTTATTTTGAAAACGTGGGAAAATCAGCAGATGGTAGGTAATTTTTGACCAAATATTTAGAAAATACTTTAAAAAACGAAGCCGTGGGCGAAAGAACGGATTAAAACGAGCTTATAACGAAGGAGATATGATTTTTGCAAGTTTAACGACGAAAACTATTTTCTGAAAATATAACGTGCTGTTGGACGATTTTCGACGGACAAAAAGAGGCATTAGACGTAATCTATAGGAGCCGAACTACTGAAAATATATTAGTATATATTAATACGATTCCGGGGATATAAAGAACGTAGAAAACGAGTTCATAACGACCAAGATATACGTGTTTGAAACCCGACAAAACTTATAATAAATTGACAGCTTTTGGTAATAAAATTTGCTAAGTGTTGAAAACTATATTTTCCAAGTAACGACATTGAAAGCCATATTTCTTAACCGTCGAGGCGCGTACGATCAAAAGTTAAATGAGACAACACCTAGATAATGTTACAAGGTTTTCAAAAACGCTGAGCTTAACCATTAACACTTAACGTACAATATTTTGCGACTAGTTTTGCGAGGCCATTTTGGTCATATTTTCAAGTAATGAAAAGTGTTATTTTACGACGAAAATACTATATTTACCGATAAAACGCTAAACGAGGATCGTGGAGTACCGTTTCAACCTAATTACATGAAAAGTGGTTATTAACTTAATGAGACATCTAAAATGTATTTTTCGACGATAAACGTTATTTTCAAGTTTCACGAGTGGTATCGATAACATACGTATTTGCATGTGTAGCATCATTTCATTTCTTACATTTGAGACTATCATTCATATTAGGTTACGGTTAGAGATCGTGCCTCATTTTCAGTGTATCCACTTTTGTCATCGTAGCTATCGCTCCAGGTGAGTCATATCCCCTATTTTTTCAATTGTTTTGGTAAACTCTTTGGGGGAGAATACATGCTCGTTTTACTTAAACGCAATACTCGCTTTACATGATTGATTACCTACATTTCATTGGTATGTTTGATTACCTGCATTTCATTGGTATGTTTGATAACCTGTATTTCATGTGATTTGTCTCCTAAACATTATTGTTTATCTGGCGACATTGTCAGTATTGTTTACTTGACCTCATTGTCATAATTGTTTATCTGGCGACATTGTCAGGATTGTCAAAATTGTTTATCTGGAGACATTGTCAGGATTGTCAGACTTATTTTATATGACCTCATTGTCATTATTGTTTACCTGGCGACATTGTCAGCATTGTCAAAAATTGCTTATATGGCCTCATTGTTAAAATTATTTATATAGCAGTTTTGCTATATTTATCTTTGAATATAGATACAAGTATTACTTTTGTTCAAGTAAACCAAATCATATTTGGCAGTGGGTCGTAAACACACGGGTTACAAGTCTCTTATGGCGGGACTTGTAACTGAGTGGATTTACGATGCCTTTGCTGGGAAACCTTCATTCATAAGCATTACATTCTTTTTCAAAAGACTATATGAACTCACCAAACTCGTGTTGACACTTTAGCATGTATTTTCAGGTATTAAGCAATGGCACACTACAGGAGGTTTTGGCAGGGCATGGCATGGTCATAGAAGACTGTGATTATTCATTTGGGGACCGTTTTAAACTATTTTAAGGGCCACTTCCGCACTACTTTTAACGATGTAAATCCAATAATTTTGGTTAAACAATTTTATTTTAAATGATTGAAGTAAAAACCATTTTTGTACTTGTGTTGTGGTACTAATTGAGTTACACCCCAGCTACATGTAAGCTTCCGCTGGACCCGATTTTGAGGGTGTGACAGATTGGCATCAGAGCTTTGGCTATAGCGAACTGAGTGTTTTTAAAACCTAGACTATAGCTACTTTCAAGAAACTTAACCCTATGACCGTCACGTGCCTGCTTGCCAAGATGATGCCTCACTTGTGGTTTGTTGCTGACATGTGTGATGAGATTTGTATCTCATTATCTGATATATCATACTCATTTAATCTAGTTGATTACCATAATTGTCTTCCCTATTAGTATGCTTACATAACATAGGCATCTCATTGTTACGCCTTTTCCTTGCATGGTTTCATCATTCGACCTCGAGTTTTGGTCACTTGCCTTAGTCTTTCAGAACGTCTTTGTATTTGTGAAGGACATAGTCTTAGTATAACTGAGATGAGTATTTCAAAATTCATGGAACCTCGGTGGAATATAGACTGGTCATTTATATTCGACCCGGGATAGTAGGACATAGGCTGACCACCTATATCCGACTCAGAAATGAATTTTGCAAGACTAAGAATGGTTATAATAAAATTTTGTCTGGATTGAATCCTCTACTCAATTTCCAAATGTTTCATTTATGTGTGTGTATACCCTCGTTGTCAGAACATTCATACCTTTCATCATTTCGTGAACCACCGATTGGAAGCACATCAACTGGTCATTTCATTTCATGAATCTTCACCTTTATGCACGATACACTTATATCACAGTATTTTCTTTTATCACAATCTCATTTTGTCGCAGTTGTCACTGTCTTTTCCCTTCTCACCATCATTATCATTTCCTTTCCCAATCCCTATATATATAAGCAATTAGCTTACACTCTATAGATTCCGATGTCACTCGTCACTCACTATTCCCAATATTGATAAGTGGATATTATCAATGACCCCCCCCCCCCCTAGGAAAGACTTTCCATACCATTTATAAGGAGGATCCCTCGGTACATTATGACCATTTAAAACTCAACAGAAATATCAGGATATCACAGAAACACTCGAACCACGTCAACTGGTCATATCGCAACATCAAGCTTTCATTCTATGACAATCCACTCTCGAACACCTACTACTAGGAAATGTCTTATTTATGTTTCACCCTTCTTTTCTTGTTTTGAAGAGCTATGCCGCCAAGGAAAGCTAAAGCTACTCCAACTATGACACCTGCTGCTATTCGGAAACTTGTTAAAGATAGTATAGCCGAAGCTCTAGAGATCGAGAGAGCTGAGGTAGCTGCAAGGGCTGCCGAAACCGCTTCACAGACAGGGACGAATGAACAATCCAATAATAGGCGTGAGTGCACTTGGAAGAATTTTAAGATTGGTGATCCTATCAAGTTTAAGGGCACTGAAGGAGTGGTGCTTTGATTCGCTGGTTCGAAAAGACTGAGAATGTGTTCCTTATGTGCAACTGTCCTGATGTCAGCAAGGTAAAATTCGCCACTGGTATGCTTTTGGATGAAGCTATGTCATGGTGGAATTCTTATGCTCAACCGATTGGAATGGAAAATGCCTACAAGCTCACCTGGGATCAATTCAAGAAATTGATGACTAAGAAGTTTTGCCCTCGTACCGAAGTGAAGAAGTTGGAAACAGAGTTTTATGAGCTAGCGACAACAGGTAATGATATCGAGGCATATATCCGAAGGTTTCAGGAGTTGGTTGTGCTATGTCCAACTATGGTTCCAGATAATGAAAAGCTGCTAGAAAATTTCATCGACGGACTACCGCACAACATCAGAGGGAACGTAATTGCTTCTGAACCACACACGCTGGATGAAGCTATCAGAATGTCTCAAAATCTTATGGCTCAAGTGATGAAGCAAGAAACTACTGTCAACAACAACAACGAAAACAAGAGGAAAAGGGATGACAACCAAGGAAACGATCAAGTATGGCAGCCAAACAAACAACATGAAGTGGTTAGGGCCTACGTTGCGAAGCCAAGTGAAAAGAAAGGTTACCAGGGTACCCTACCCAAGTGCAACAAGTGTCAGAATCATCATAACCATGGACCTTGTCTTAATCCATGTGGCAACTGTAAGAAGGTTGGTCATGCGACTTGGGAATGCCAATTTCCAATCATTACCGGAGATCAGAAACCCTCAGTGACATGTTTTGGCTGTGGAGAAATAGGGCATTACAGGAATGAATGCCCAAAACTAGGAAACCAAGAGAAAGGGAACCAAGGTGGAATGGCTCGTGGGAGAGCCTAGGTCATCGGAGGAGGAAATGGTCCACACATCAACAACGCTGAGGACGACAACAATGTTCAAGAACCAAGAACTTCTGCCTTAAAAATAAACTAAAGCCTAAACTCTCTAGTGTTGTATTTATTTTGTGTTTTATTCTACATTCCATCGTATAAGTTTCATGTACTATTAACGAATTCCGATCTAATGAATGTTCTATCTTTTATTACCGCAGTGCGACTCAAATACCCACATCTATTCACCGTGTACACTTCAGAGACCAACACAAACTAAACTTCAGGACAAAGTTCCTATTAGAGGGGAAGACTGTCACAACTCGTAATTTCAGGTCATTTTTCAAACGTCGAAATTTCATTATTCCTCACGGAAAGTTACTATTCATCTGTTACTATTCACCAATCACTATTTGTCATTTTACTATTCATCATTTTCGGAGTTAGTTTGAGATTCCGAGAAGCGTTCAAAAATTTTACTATTCATATGACACTATTCATTCCTAGAAGGAAATCACTATTCACGATTGTCGTTCATCATTTCGTAAATCTACTTTACGGGTATTCAAATTCGCGTAACCAGTTAGGTTTAGCTGCGAATCCATGCATCATCAGTAGGGACACGTCATATAGACTAGAGTAGTCTACATATCATCAGTAACATCATCAGCACTTTAGGCCCTACACGGATATGCATTATTTCAATTTACGTATGCCTAATTTGTAATTAACGTTACCACTCAGTTTTTACTACTAATATATGTACCCGATACTCCCGTCTATGATCCTAATATATTTTCATACTCATTATAATAATATAAAATTTATATTATTAATTTACCTGGTGTTTTGAAACCATTTGCTATATTTTCCTGTATACGTTGAAAACTACGTCGAATCACGATATTTCAACCCGACAATTATTTTAATACCCGATTCTTATCAGGAATGTAATTTTATAATTTTTACAACGTCGTCACATTTTATTTGGTACGGTTAACCTTTATTTCTAGCAAACTCGGTATCCGGTAATACCTAAACTACACAATATCTAACTAAACCTACACTTAAAGTCAAGACTTTACTTATATACTCCACCCTCCAATCCATTCATCTTACACCATTTGAAAATATACACTAGCCTTTCATTAATACTTGTACCATTTATCCAAAATATCTTCCAACCCATTTTATATATTTCATATACTTCATTTTTTAGTCAACACTTAAAATCAACTAGCAAAGTTTCTCTTCTCTCTTTTCTTCTCCGTATGGATCGGCCAAGAACAACAACAAAGGAGAATTCATAGTTTTTCAAGAATCAAGTGTTTAATCAAGTCCTAGTTATGATCTTGTTAGGGTTTTGTGGTAAAAACCCTAGGTTATTATATATTTTCTCATCAAATCACTTCAATATTTCAAGTAAGCTTCAAAAATATCTTTATGATCCTTTCAACCTTTCATTTACTTTATATGTTTATGTATTTTCAAGATATACTAGTTGGTAATGCAACTTACTTATGTTTTAGATACCACTTAGCACATAAACTATCTTTAACACTAGATTTATAAATTTCACTAGTAATCTCATGAGATCCACCAATATTGGTGATGTTTAGGAACCCATGACACCCTAAGAAGGTGTATGGTAAGATTAGACTAGATTTGTGGTGATTGAAAGTGTTTTGGTTGAAGTTGAAACTAGTTTGGAACCCTAGAAATGATTTTTGAAACTATATATATACCTACTGTCCTTATTTTGAAAACATGGGAAAATTAGTAGATGGTGGGTAATTTTTGACCAAATATTTAGAAAATACTTTCAAAAACGAAGCCGTGGGCGAAAGAACGGATTAAAACGAGCTTATAACGAAGGAGATATGATTTTTGCAAGTTTAACGACGAAAACTATTTTCTGAAAATATAACGTGCTGTTGGACGATTTTCGACGGACAAAAAGAGGCGTTAGACGTAATCTATAGGAGCCGAACTACTGAAAATATATTAGTATATATTAATAGTAGGGGTGGCAATTCGGGTCGGGTTCGGGTTGGCGGGTTCGGGTTGTCAGGTTGGCGGGTCAGAAAACCCCAACCTTAACCTAACCCATTTAAATCATTGGGTCAGCTATGTCAACCCTAACCTGTTTACACGTAACCCGAGCCTGACCTATTTAACCCGTATATATACTTAGGTTGACAGGTTAAATAGGTTACATGAGTTGAATATGTTAAACGGGTTTTGAGTTGACCCATTTAATTCGTTTTATATATAAAAGTTAGCACATTAGACGAGTTAAATGGGTTAAACGGGTTAGTGGGTCGACCAGTTTAACCCATTTAACCCGTATAATTAAATATAAATAATTTTTAATTAAGAAAAAAAACTTAAACGGGTTGGCGGGTCGACCCTTTTATTTTATTCCCAACACGAACCTGACCTGTTTAATAAACAGGTTAGATATGTCGACCCAAACCTGACCCACAATCTAATTAGCTCAACCCGAACCTGTTAATTTTCGTGTCGGTTTCAGGTCGGGTTTCTTGTCAGGTCAGAAATTGCCACCCCTAATTAATACGATTCCGGGGATATAAAGAACGTAGAAAACGAGTTCATAACTACCAGATATACGTGTTTGAAACCCGACAAAACTTATAATAAATTGACAGCTTTTGGTAATAAAATTTGCTAAGTGTTGAAAACTATATTTTCCAAGTAACGACATTGAAAGCCATATTTCTTAACCGTCGAGGCGCGTACGATCAAAAGTTAAATGAGACAACACCTAGATAATGTTACAAGGTTTCCAAAAACGCCGAGCTTGACCATTAACACTTAACGTACAATATTTTGCGACTAGTTTTGCGAGACCATTTTGGTCATATTTTCAAGTAATGAAAAGTGTTATTTTACGACGAAAATACTATATTTACCAATAAAACACTAAACAAGGATCGTGAAGTACCATTTCAACCTAATTACATGAAAAGTGGTTATTAACTTAATGAGAAGTCTAAAATGTATTTTTGACGATAAACGTTATGTTTAAGTTACACGAGTGGTATCGATAAAATACGTATTTGCATGTGTAGCATCATTTCATTTCTTACATTTGAGGCTATCATTCATATTAGGTTGCGGTTAGAGATCGTGCCTCATTTTCAGTGTATCCACTTTTGTCATCGTAGCTATCGCTCCAGGTGAGTCATAGCCCCTACTTTTTCAATTGTTTTGGTAAACTCTTTGGGGGAGAATACATGCTCGTTTTACTTAAACGCAATACTCGCTTTACATGATTGATTACCTGCATTTCATTGGTATGTTTGATTACCTGCATTTCATTGGTATGTTTGATTACCTGTATTTCATGTGATTTGTCTCCTAAACAATATTGTTTATCTAGCGACATTGTCAGTATTGCTTACTTGACCTCATTGTCATAATTGTTTATCTGGCAACATTGTCAGGATTGTCAAAATTGTTTATCTGGCGACATTGTCAGGATTGTCAGACTTATTTTATATGACCTCATTGTCATTATTGTTTACCTAGCGACATTGTCAGCATTGTCAAAAATTGCTTATATGGCCTCATTGTTAAAATTATTTATATAGCAGTTTTGCTGTATTTATCTTTGAATCTAGATACAAGTATTACTTTTGTTCAAGTAAACCAAATCATATTTGGCAGTGGGTCGTAAACACACGGGTTACAAGTCTCTTATGGCGGGACTTGTAACTGAGTGGATTTATGATGCCTTTGCTGGGAAATCTTCATTCATAAGCATTACATTCTTTTTCACAAGACTCTATGAACTCACCAACCTCGTGTTGACACTTTAGCATGTATTTTCAGGTATTAAGCAATGGCACGCTACAGGAGGTTTTGGCAGGGCATGGCATGGTTATAGAAAACTCTGATTATTCATTTGGGGACCGTTTTAAACTATTTTAAGGGCCTACTTCCGCACTAATTTTAACGATGTAAATCCAATAATTTTGGTTAAAAAATTTTATTTTAAATGATTGAAGTAAAAACCATTTTTGTACTTGTGTTGTGGTACCAATTGAGTTACACCCCAGCTACATGAAGCTTCCGCTGGACCCGATTTTGGGGGTGTGATAAATGAAGAGTGGAAAGATTTAAACAAGGTGGGTTCATGAATACTTTGAACGTAATTTTTACATACATATAATATAGTAATGACAACGTTAATAATCTACTTTCTTTGTGAATTTTGTTTAGAAATTTCCGAAGCAACATTATGATTTATGTGATTACTTATTTGGAAAGTGTGCCGCATCCGGTTCTATTCGTCGACCCGTTGCTGAACGAAGACCTCAAAATTCTCGTGTCAAATTAGTTGAAGTTGAGGATGGTTCTGTTCGTCGACCCGTGTTGAAGGAAGGTCTTCTTTTCAAAATTTTGGTGTCAAAGTTGTTGAAGTTGAAGATGACGTGAACAGTTTGAATGAAGATGTTGGTTCTTGGGCAGCTAGTGAGCATAGAAATGTTGATGCGGGTTATGACTCTGGTTTTGAAGGTGGTTCTTCTAAAGAACCAAATGTTGCACGAGGTAGGAAAAAGAAAAGGAGTAAAAAGGATTCGGAGTTGGGTGAGTTGGAAGAAAATATGAAGAATGCAATTGCTAAAATTGCTGTTCAAGAAAATCAAGGTCCAACTATGGAGGAGTGTCATGAGAAGTTGAGGTTGGAATCTGAATATCCAATTTATTTGGCGGCACTTCGGGTTTTTTGTCAGTCTAAGAGCCACAGGGAGGCATGGATGCTGTTACCGTCAGAACCAAATGTCTTAAAGAAATGGATTCAAATGATGGCACGTCAAATTGGTATATTGAAGTAGTATTGTTGAACTATTAGGAGTTTGTGGTATTTGGTACTTTGTTATGTTGAACTATTAGGAGTTTGTCGTATTTGGTACTTTGTTATGTTGAACTATTAGGAGTTTGTAGTATTTGGTACTTTGTCATGTTGAATTATTAGGAGTTTATCGTATTTGGTACTATTTTGAACTATTTGGTGTTAGTTTTGTTTGGTACTTTACGATGTTAAACTGTTTGATCTATTGTTATTTGGTTTTGATGTTAAATTATTTGGTGTTTGTCTTCATTTGGTAATAATCCTAAACCCATTTGGTATGTATTGTTTGTATAGGTTAAATGGATGTTGCCCAAAAACTTGCGTTCATCTACATTGTTTATTTTTATTTTAAGTATTTTCGGCAAAGTGTAAGGAAATGTAAGCGGGATAATACTTCTGCAATGTCTGGGCATCAATATACTCAGGAACTTTTGCAAGGAAATAATTTACAATGTACGGAGTTAATACGGATGTCTCGTGACTCGTTTGTTCGACTATGCAACCATTTTAAAGAAAGAAATTGGTTAAGAGATAGCAAACATATATCGGTTGAGGAGAAGATGTTTATCTTCCTTATGATAGTCGGACATAATGAATGATTTTCTGTTATGAAGCGTAGGTTTCAACACTCGAAGGAAACGATTCATAAGTGCTTTCACGAAGTATTAACTCAAATGTTGGTATTTTCCGAAGAAGTTATAAGACCGACAACATTTAATCCAAATCCAAACATTCCAGGAAACAATAGAAGGGAGCGTCGAATATTTAAGGTAAGTATCAAATTTATAACTAGTGTGTCTCTTTGTTTGATTGTATTTTAACAATTTGTTGTTCTAAATTAGGGAGCTGTTGGTGCACTTGATGGAACCCTTATACATGCTGTTGTTCCATCTCATAAACAGAATGTATATAGAGCAAGAGGAAGAGGTGATTGTTATCAAAATGTTTTGGCAATTTATAATTTCAACATGATCTTTACCTACATTGTCGCTGGATGGGAAGGTACGGCACACGATGCGAGAATACTAAATGAAGCTTTAGTAGATCCGGTATTTGAGTTTCCAATTCCCCTGCAGGTATTAAGTTTGGAATTGTAATATATATGAAAAGTTAGATATCAAAATATCCAAAAATTTATATGTTTTTTTTTTTTTTTTTTTTTTTTTTTTATTTTTATTTTTTTTCAACTAAATATTATCTATGTGATGCTGCCTATAAGCACACGCGTGGGTTTTTGGCTCCATATCGCAATGTCAGGTATTGGTTAGGAGACTTTCGTCAGAAACGTGCAATGAGTAGTAAAGAAAAATTCAATCACGCTCATGCAAAACTTCGAAACGTAATTGAGAGGGCATTTGGAGTCTTAAAAGCGCGTTTTCCAATCTTGAAGAGTATGCCCAAATTTCCTTTGGTAACACAAAGATATATTACTATTTCATGTTTTGCTATTCATAATTTTATTCGAAAAGAAGGTTTAGACGATGATTTGTTCTCTCAATATGATCAAGGTGAAGCACATGATAATGAAAATGTACATGATGATAATAACGGTGATGTTGAAGTTGTTCAACAAATTGGGAGTGACGCGGATCAACGATACATGATTAACTTACGAGATCAAATCGCGGCACAAATTATCCAAAGTTAGGTTTTAAATTATTTGGTATTGGTTAAGTAACTTAATTGTTGTTTCATTGCGTTAAGCTTATGTTTTATTTTAAGACGATTTATGTAATAGTTTTTATTATGATAAATTTTGGATATGTATTACTACCTCCGTCCCAAATTTATTGCCCCTATTGACTTTTTCGGTCTTTCTTTATCAATTTTGACTATCAATATTTTTGTTTGTGTTATACAATTTTTGATAAAAATTATACCAAATAAAAATACATTTTAAACTCATTCCGTTCATATATTTTGTATCAAGTATTATGTAATATAAACAAAAATACTTGAGGTCAAAGTTGAAAAGTAAAGACCGAAAAAGTCAATAGGGGACAATAATTTGGGACGGAGGGAGTAACATAATTTATATAATGATTTATAATTGTGTTAAATTTATGATAAAAATGTTTTGTTTCAAATTTACACTATCTACTTATTAATCGTATCGCAATAGTTTAATATATACTTAAAAAAAGGAAAATTAAAACCATTCAGACAATTGTAAAAAAAAAAAAAAAACAAACAACAATTTTTCATTCAGATTCTGACATTATAGCCACCTCTTACTAGTAAGATGTGGTAGTCAGATTCAGATGCGAAACATCTAAATGACACAAACACACCCTTAGTAAGAGAAATTCTAATTAAAGAAAAAATTGTCACTGAATTTAACACTTTAGCGATACTTTCTGAAAAGTGTGAGCAAAAGCCTAAACTTTTGAGAGTTAATGACACTTTTTTTAAAGTGTCACAAAAGTCAAAAAATATGTATTCACATTTTTTTGTATCACTATAAATAGATTTTACTTGTTAGATTTTATCCTACATTTTTTAACTGTGGGAGAAGGACATAAAATTTAGTGACACTTCTTTTATACTTTTAGTGATATTTTTTTATGTGTCACTAGATGACAATTCTTTGTAGTATCACTTGGGTAAAAGGTCAAAAAACTCGGTAAATATATTACTCTAAAAAACGTTTAAGTACAAAGGATATGGGTGAATCCTATACCTCAGCCCGCTACATTGGCGGATAAGTTTACATAACAAGATACTTGCTATTTTCTAGACAAGAAAATAAACCACTACTCAAAGATAACATTAGACACCTATGAAAACAAAATTACTTCCTAATAAGGCCTTGGAGCTTGCTACCATACATGTCATAAAAAGCATCCAAATTTTCTGGAAGATCGTAAACCTGATCCGCATAGTCATCATAATCGTAGTCATCATACTCATCTTCACGATCATGATCACCACCAAATAGGTTCATTGACTCATCAAAAGTGTTCATAACCTCCTCTTCCTCACTGTCTGAATCAACAATCTCTCCTACCTTAGAGAATGGGTTAACCCTTTTAGTAGAAGAAGTAGACCCCGGATAATCAACCTTTTTAATCGGATGACCATCATTATCCACAAGCGTAGCTTTCCCATCAATAAGAAGCTTTTCAAGCTCCCCAATTTTCTCAACAATAGGAGTAGGACTGACCTCGTTAGCTTCCATTGAATCACTCACAAGCGGTTCTTGTGATGTATTACCAGTCTTTTGAGACCCAACCTCCTTAGCTTCCTTTATAATACAAGAATTCATATCCATAGTCACTTCATTGGTAGGAATACCAAAGTCAACAGTATCATCTATACGAAGGGCATCAAACTGGTTTGATGTATATCTTCGTACCACTCGTACTACCCACATCAGCAGCCTTCTTCTTAGTGCCATCCGCTTTCTTGGGTTCAGGAGGAGGCGCTTTAGGTTGATAATGAAACTTCTTACCCACAACAGGCTTAGTAAGGCCTCCTTTTCCCGGAACAGTCTGACCAACATTCTTACCCTTCTTCTTGGTATTGACCGTTTGGAAACCATCATTAACATTTTGTGTAGTCTGATTTGGAGATGGAATAAATTTAGGACAATCAACAAGAGTATGACCAAAGGTCTTACACGTATCACATCGAGGTAGTTTTTAACCTGTATCTTCCCAATAGTCGAACCCAACCCATCAAGTAGGGGTATTTCAACAGTTAGGTTGTCCTAAAGTACCTCATCCGCCTTAACTTCAATCAAGTACCTAGCAAAACTAGTGCGACCCCATGATTCCTTGCACATTTGACTAGTATAAGCATATAACATTCTCGGCGTACCAATCAATGTAGCAAAAAGACTAAGACCGTCATCAGAAAACATAGCAAGAGGAACATCGTGGAATTTAACCCACGCCATAATGTTGGTCAAATCCTCTTTAAGTAAGTTGGTGTTCAAGGTCCATGGTTTAAGATAATCAACCACGGACCGTTTTCAAGGACATCATCAACACCTTTGTTCGAATTAAACTTAAAGAAAAAGAACCCATTGACATTCATCATAACCTTCTGTATACCATACTTAGCCCATACATTGCGTACATAATAATCAACAACAGGAAAAACAATGCGTTTACCAAGGAAATTACCATAGAGAGTATTCTCATACCTAGTGTTCACCTCTTCAACCACTTTCATAGGAACAATAAGATCCACACCGTTAGTTTTCTTGCTACACTTTAGCCTACGAAAGTTAGACATGTGTTTCTTAGGTTCATTAGAAGTAGCACCCACATCCGACGTTGTAGGCTGTTTCAAAGCATTCTTGGCATTCTTTAATTGGACAACGTGCATTACATCATTAAAATCCTTACAAGCAGCCAAGACAACCTTATCAACATTACCACTAGCTTGATCAAGTGAAACCAGCTTCACTTGATATGGATTAGGAACATTGGCCTCAGAAAGTGTTGGGAACTCATTTGGGTTAGGATAGTTTACACCAGCACCATCCTTAACAGCCCATGCATTATCCACCACATCACCACCATGAGAACTACTAGGGTTCATCGTTGAATCAGAGTTCAACTCCCCAAGACTAGTATTCGGATCATTCGTACCACCAACAGACCAAAGAGTCTTCCACATCAGATTTATTCCCCAAAGTAACAGGAGGGTACTAATTAGTTATACCAGGTGCATTAGGGTACGAATTAACAACATCATGACCATTAGCATGCACTATACCATCAAGTTCAGCATTAGGGTTACGAACAGATTCAACATTAGGGTTTTGTACAACCCTAACTGCCTTCCTAAGTTGAGGCGTAACAGTAGCAGTTAATCCATCAACATCAACATGCACAACACCAGTAGACTTAGAAGTATTAGACATACTTGTTTTGTAGTACTAATTATATCCTTGTGAGAAATTAGCATAACACATAAGAATTTATAACGTTGTTTGTCTTCGATGAATACACTAGTGTTGGACTGGGAAAAAAAAGCTTATTAATATTAATTGTTGTCTAAGCAAAAATTAGGAGTTCATACGTTAAGGCTTTAAAAATTCAAAATGGATTGCAAGATGAACTTCATTTCTTGTCATTACACGTATAAAAAATAGAAATTGTAGGATTATAGAAAGAAAACTAATACTATTAGAAAAGGGATAGTTTGACTATAATTTTTGTAGTCAATTGACTACAATTCTTCATAAAAATTACATAAGAAAAGAATCAGGGACCCGCTAAAAAGATTCAGAGACCCACAAAACTCACAAATTATATCATGAAATGTAGGGAGATAGCTACAATTGCATTGTAGCTAATATATTCCCATTAGAAAAACATTGGTATTAATGATCAATCGTTTTCGAGATGATTTTGCTCCTCATGAGAGTTGGTGGTAACAAACTAACAACCCATATATCTTTTAAGACTATCTTATGCCTTTGTTTAAATAGATGCCATGCCAAAATTGTCTATATTTTAGTATTTTATGAGATGTGATTTTTTTTTTTTTTTTTTTTTTTTTTTTTTTTTTTTTTTTTTTTTATATGCAAGAGATGTGAAGCTTATTACTCTTTTATATATATATATATATATATATATATATATATATATATATATATATATATATATATATATATATATATATATATATATATATATATGAACCATGATTTTACACATTCAAACATTATGAAAGGTAAACTCAAAATATTACATTGTCATGTTGTAATAAAAGAATTATCAGAGTTAAAAATTTATAACGTAGATGTATAGTAGTGTAATTTGTGTGTGCAACTTTTTTTTATATATATCTGAATATGAAGTAAGTGGGAGTGAAGAAAGTTATTGATTTAAATTGTAGTTAAGTATTTCAACATTTAATATATTGCATTTCTTTTTATAAAAAATAGTATTTTAATATAACAACATTAGTTAGTTTTTAAGTTTTAAGTTTTAAGTTTTAAGCAAATAAATTTTCTCAAGTATTATAAATATATGTAGCTTATAAACGGAAAATTTCTGACAAAAATGTTGTATAACAAGTCATATATTAGTATGTTGATTTTACTATCAAGATTTTTTCTTTTTTTCATACCAGCTTTGGATTTATGATTAATTACTATTAAGCGATTTTAACTTTCACTTTTAGCTCTGTCATGCAACTGTAACTCATTATTTTATTAATATGATTATAACATATTTTTAGCCGCATATATGAAGGCCTTTCAAATATTCATTTTACGTAGTTGTGGCTTAAAAAACTTTGGCCACCGAAGCACTTATGATGTTCATATATAAGCTAACGTTGCATGCATGAATCAACTTAATTCAAACTAATATACACTATATTATATTTCCTTAATTTAAAGTCTATTAATGGTTAATTATAAGAACATGAAACCCATTTTAGTATTAATATTCTAATATTGGTCAACATCTCGATCATTTGATTTGTTTGTTAAGTAGTAATAATACAAACCAAAGAATCTATATTTTATGTATTTGGTCAAACCATAAAATGGTTATACAAAATATAAAACTAAGTTAGCAGAGATTATTAATTATTGTGATGATGAGTAAGTAAAAGTCATTAAGAAATATAAGTAGCAGGTTAATAATTTAATTATGATAATTATTAAGGTGCACATGTTAGTTAGGCGATGCAATGTAGGACTTGGGATAGAATACTCAACCAACATTTGCAGGGTATTAAAGGTCTAAAAGCTTTGAAAATCAAAGTCAAATGTGCCTGAGACTCGAAGCCAAATGTCGGCAATGAGTGTTAATGATCAACTAATTACCTCCATGTGTTCATAGTGAATTCGATCTCCAAAAGAAATGATATTTCCTCACATGATCTTTGACTAAGCGTGGTAAATAAAACTTAGACATTTCTGCGAGTTCTCATGTCGATGATTCATTGTGGCATAGCAGATTCATTCTTTCAAGTATTGTGGTGTCGACATTAGAGTCTACGAATTTAATAAATTATCGAAAGTTTCACCTCTTTACATAGTACATATTAGTATTGTTACGCAAGGCAATTTGCCTTTGAAACACACTAGGAGGGTTAAATACATGTAGCCACACCTCTACAAAAGCTTTATCTTTATATCGTAATTTTAGATCCTAACACTTAAATCAAATTACTTTGATTAGAAATTCGTATGCACGTCAGCACGTCTATTGAAATGTTTATAATATGATTTTACTATCACTTGATGCTTATTCTTATACAAGGATAGAATGATAGATGATATAGTTACATTCATTTTGCTTTATTGTATTTCACATTCAATTTAAAAAAGTTTAATTAATCTTCAAAGACCATTCAACGATTCCACTTTTCTCACTAAAGTTTCATGTGGTCTCATGTGTTTTCTTGACCTATCGTATTTGTGGTCAAAACATTGTTTACATGACATAAACTCTCAAAGAATCTCAACTATGTCATGTTCTTGTTATTCTTGCATCTCTCTCTATATACGCAATTTGACATATTAAATTCGCACTATCATTATTTAGAGTTTTAGACAGTTAATATAGTTGATTAGGTAGTTGTTTGATTACTTGATTAATTGTTTTCAACTTTTTTAGAATAATATCTATTTGTTAACTATTAATAGATATTTTGATAATTCAATGCATAACTCGCTATAATTCTTTGCACAATTAAATGGACCTTCAAGATTCCTTTTTTCAGTAAAGCTAAATTATAACCAACCTCATATATATTATTTAAAACAAATAAAGCAATAAACATAATAACTACATAGTTTATACTAGCAACACCACATTAATATGTACTTTGACTAGATTTAATGCCTCCAATGAAATCATTTTTAACTTCACTATCACATGCATTAATCTTTTGTAATTCGAATAATTATTTATAGTATAAACTAAGACGTACTATAGTTTTAGAGTTAGTATCATTTTGAGTCCTGTATATGATTTTTATCCTTGGAATTTTTCAAATAATACAAATTGACATTGTTTACTTTTTTTTTGAACTATGAGAAACGGTAAGAAGTTTAATAGTCTATTAAATTAATTACTCAATTTTTTCTTCTAAAAAACATTAAGAAATGGCTTGTTTCTTCATATAATTGCGGAAACCATAGTTGAGTAAATTTTGTAACTAATAAATCACTAAATAATATATAGATACATACAAAGTAGAGAGTTGCTGATCAGCCGTTAGTTAATTGATTGTTAGGCCACCTTTTGGTATTGGGGAAGTGTATTTAAAGTTTAAAAAAACTAAAAATAAAATAATAATAATAAAATAAAAAAATAAAAGAAAAAAGGATTGCCGCTTGGTTAACAATACATTTATCAAATAACACTAGCATCGTATCCGCGTATTGCGGCGGCGAGATTTCAGTGATCAATTACTTATCGATAATGAGTTTTTCATGACATTAATTTTACGGATAGCAAGATGTTTAATTTGAAATAACTTAAAAAAAATGTTATATTACACCATATAAAAATAGAAAATTACACATGTGATATGAAGAAAATATAAAAAACAGTCACCAATAATATTTTCACGGTAAGAAAAATATATAATCGAATAATATTGTTAAAGGTAGTTATATCCAACAAAACCAAAAATTTAAATCAAGAAAAAATAACGGTATTTCAAAACCCGAATAAATCCGAAATTATATCAAGTATTTCACTTACTATCACACTTAAAATACACAGGGTATTAAATTTTTAGCCTTTGTGTTATCTATTTTGGATCATAAATCATTGCAAGCTTAGTCCAATTTTTTCGTGTGTTATAGTAATTCAGCCCGAAATTTCCTGTTCGTGTGATAATTCATATAAGCCCATTACTTGGATAACCCAATCCATATGACACAACCCGATCCACTCACACTCCATATTCGGTTATTAAAAGCAGTGGCGAAGCTTGGATTTTGTAAGTGGGGGGTCGGGATCTAAATTTTTTTTCTTCCTAAGGCTATATTTCAGGTATACCGAAATTTTTGGGGGGTCGAAACCGAATATACCGAAATTTTTCTACACGAAAACTATATACCCCCTACATCGCAAAAAAAATTTCGGGGGGTCGGGCGCCCCCCCGGCCCCTATGAAGCTTCGCCCCTGATTAAAAGTGATACCCCGAATCACTTGGTATCATTTGTGTAACCCTAAAACACATACATCATTTTATCATCCGCCCATCATTTCATCAAACTCTCTCACACCCAAATCATCAAACTCATCAAATTGATCTCATTTATCTTATCATCATCTTTAATCCAAATCACCATCTCATATATCTATCATAACCGAACTCATCTTCCATCTTTAATCAAAAATCGGAACAACCAAACTCATCAAATCATCAAAGACACCAACAGTAATCAAGAAAAAGAAAGTAACATAATTGTTATAATTCCTTTTCTATTTGTTTCGGATATTAATGAAGTTATGCTTAAAAATTTGATCGATGATGATTTTTTTTCGTTTGTTTGGCCTTGAGGTGAGCGGTGCTTTGGTACAAGTAACCACACGTTTAAGAGATAATGTATTTCAAGTGGAAGGTGGTGTAGTGACACTACCTCCAACTGACGGTTATGGTAGCAATGACGATTCCCAGGTAATAATACGTGATGATTTATGCTATGTCTATTTCTTTTTGTTATTTGATGAAACGGTACAATCACCAATCATTTGTGTACAAATGGTTGGGAATGGATATAGAGTATTTGGTGTCTCTTCTGGGCGCTCGAGATAAATGTGTTATTCTTAGTTATATCTCTTTGTGACTTAGCACATTACATAGTGTTTATGACTAATTATTTTCCCTGTTTCAACGTTTCAACTCCGTGCTTAGGTAGTTGTACATATTGGTGATGGGGTGTTTTAAATTGTGTATTAATTGTATATAAAACATAGTATATATATATATATATATATATATATATATATATATATATATATATATATATATATATATATATATATATATATATATATATATTAGTTTGGTTTATGCTTTACATACTTGTGTTTTGTGTTTTATGGCTTGTATTTACTCAAAATATATATATAAGGAAATCTTAACAATTTAATAGGAGAAAGGGTCTAATATGTATTATAAGTAGTATAGATAAAAGTGTGAGAACCCTTACATCTTTTTTATACCTAAAATAACAATTTGTCTTATCTCTAAAACAACTAAAACAACCCCAACTTATAACTTATGTATATATGAGATGAGATGTGTTAAATGATACAACATAGAGTTGTGTACAAACCTATTTTCTTTTCATCTCTACTACATTTAAAAGTATATTTTTACTTAAAATTTAAAAAATCTTAAAATCGGGTCATGTTGAATACTCATAAATTCATAATACTATTTTAAAACCTAAATTCCCCACTTACAAATTCAAAATTTAAAATTATTACCTTAAAACCATTTTTAACCTCCACACTGTATACATGGCAAACTTTTAAAATATTTGAGAAAAAAATATTCCATATAAATTTCTTAGCTCATATACAAATGTTTCTAATATACCTTGCATGCTTAAAATAAATTTTGAGTTGGTCATCTTCATGTTCACTCATAAAAAGAGTGAACTAATATTCGGTAACTTAAAACTTACGTTAACCTGAAAAATTTTATTTATTTATTTATTTATTTTAATGCCGTTTCTCAAGTTTTTTAAAGTAAGGAAAAGTAAGTAAATAAGAAGTAAATCATTTTAATCTCACTTTTAGAAGAAAATATTTTATGTCAAAATCAACCAGATTACCACTTTTTTAGTCGTTTTTCTTTTTCTTTTCACCTTAAGTGATACGCGACAATACATTTTATTTTCATTTTTTTTATTATTATTTTAAAAAAATTTCTCTTCATTTTTTTATAGTGATACTCGAGAACACAATGTTAATGTAATTTCTAAACAAGAGAAGATTTTTTTTTTTTCTTTTTTTCTTAACATTAATAGTTCGTGAAAATTCACCCGTATCTCTACTATATAAGACAGAATAAACTTTTTTTTTATTATTTTATTACTTCATAATGGAAGTTGATATAGTTCACATTTAATGAAAATGAGTGAAGAAAAAAATGTTGACGTTATTTTTGAACAAGTTTCAAGCCAAATGAGGTGAGTATGATTGTGATATTTTATTTATTGCATTTTTGTTTTAATAATCTATAATCACATTATTTTTCTTCGTACTTTATAGGTTTATCCCAATTTGTTTTTCTATCCCAATTTGTTAAACTGAAATTGAGATGATGTTATTGTTATCCCATATGATGATGAGGAAATGACAATGCCAATTGTTAGGAACTTCATGGAGAATCAAGTTGTAGTACTTAGACGAAAAAGAATTTACAGTCGAATTGATGAAAGTGAATGTGAAAGTGATTAACAATAAAAGTGGAGCATATACTTATGTTCTTCTTCAAAATTTATTTTGTTAAAACATCTTATTTTAATTAGAAATGGAAATTATAAATAAAAGATAACTGTTATGTTTTGATGATATTTTATAAAAAAAATTGAGTTAACCATAAACATGAGGGAACATATAAATCATTCTATACACCAACAAGGTTACCTCAAAAGATGCATTAATCAATGAAAGATTTCTTCCTTGACCACCAACGCACATTCATCCACTGATATCTTGTCGACTAAAAAATGAACATGTTGATGAAGTAGAAGACGACACGAACAACTTCTATCCTATAAGATTTTTAAACTTACTCAATGCCGAAAATTGGATGCCCTAATATTCTCGTAAGGAATCTTGATCCGGCATATGGATTATGTAATGGCAAGATGTTGATATGTAAAATTTTGAGCCCACTGTCATCAATGCCGAGATCGTTATTGGCTAGCATATTGGAATTATAGTGCTCTTTATGAGAATTGCTCTGGCTCGATATGTAGAAGACATGTTCCTTTTCAAAATAAAAAGAAAACAGTTTCTTGTACATCTTAACTTTGCGATGACCATCAAAAGCTCAAGGCCATATAATTCCAAATGTGGGTGTTTATTTGTTGGACTATGTTTTTCGCATGATTAGCTTTATGTTGCATTGTCTAAAGGGATATCACGTTGAACTACAAAAGGTATTAGTGAAGGCTACCCAATAGTTTAGTTAAGAAGGAGTCTATATCTCAGATGTCGTGTTTCAAGAAATGTTACATGACGAATAACATGTATAGTTAGTTATTTCAAAATTGATATAATCTTTAATTGTTAGTTTCGCTAAATGTTTTTATACGTTAGTTGATACATTTTAAGAATTATTTTTTGAATTAAATTATCACATATTACAACATTTTTAAATTTCATTTCGTTCATTTTATGTTTTATGTATAAATGTTACACAAAATATTTAATCACAATATCGCTACTGTAATCATTTGCCGCTAAAAGTCCCGTTATTAAGAACGAATAATCGCTAGTTATAAAAGTATTTATGAATTAGTACATCATATTTTATCAATAAAAAAGGTTTGACTTTTACGGTCAACGTGTAATTTAAAACACCACATTAGGATTGACACAAATTTGAGAGTTGACTTTGATCTACGCTCGATAGCCAAAAGAGTAATTACTATAAATAGAAATTGTTTCATAAAAATATTATTATTTCTGCATCCATTGGCTTTGACATTCTGTTTTCGGAAACATATATAACATGAGCCACCATAAATATAGTTCAAAGTCAATTAAGCAAAGTATATAAATACTTCATTTAAATTACATAAATTATTGTTACCGGCTATAGTGGCGCTTCTCATGTGCATTCTAAGGGGGTGGCAACCTTGCCTAACGTTGCCTTATTTTTTTTTTTGCAAACAACCAATTATGATCATCCCAACACATTTTTTGCCTAAACTTGCCTAGACTTCATTTTTAAGTAGCAATCTTGCCTAAACATCATGCTCCCCTTGCATTAATGCCAAACGGTAATGTTTTCCTTGTTTTTGTCCCCCACCGAATCGGTAAGATTCACCGCATGAGGTACCGATTTGTGGATGCCGATTGACTGGCAATGCTAGTTGCTGATCGGCAAGGGTTGCCGAACCAAGCAAACCGGAAGGTTGCCACCCCTAAGCACCAATAATGCTGTAACATATTGTTATTTACTACTACACTCATTAGCTAAACTAGCAATGAGCCAATGAGGACAGTTTTCATATGCAAGTTGTTTTTTGAACATTGGAAAGGTCATACATAATCCGTTTTATGATATTTATAAATTTCTTGATTATTGTTTCGAACACTCAAGTGGTTGTGAGATTCAAAAACTTTTCTGCTAAAAATAATAAAGAGTCATATCATGTGAGCTAAGATCCACGACGCAATTCTTCATATCAAAGCAATTCACATTGTTTCAAGAGTAGACATTTCCTTCCACCTATACATTGTTTTTGTCAGGATGCATGAACCGTCAGCATTACCGGGTTTCATCATTTTGCAAAAAATATAAAATGATCTCCAATGACTTTCTTTTAACTCGTCAATAAGAAAAAACACTTTAATTTATCCTAACTTCTAGTTTGATAGTTAAATAAAACGGTTACAAAGTTAAAGTTTTCTTTCGAACATTTTTCTAGTCGGAGGGTGTTCGGAATTGCTTATTTTTACTGCTTTTTTTAAGGAGAAAACAATTTTACCATCTAAACATTTTATTTTTTATTTTTTTTAAAGCAGAAAAACAATTTTTTATAAGTGGGTAAGTAACTGCTTATTTCGTATTGTTTATATGTAATTAAATTTTAATATTTTTTTACTGTCATATTTAACCTAAAAAGTTCTATATATAAAATAATTGAAAGTTTCTACAAAAATAATTATTTTTACAATAGTTTTGCATTTTTTTTTTAACAAAATAAGCAAATTCAAACAATAGCTACACAAATACTTATTTTAAGCAGCTTATAAGTAATTATTTTTAGCAGAAGTAGAAGAAACCCATCAAGTTATAAGTTTGAGATAACCTTGACTAGTACAGTATAAAACTATGAACCACTTAACACAAATGAAAAAAAAAGAGCGCTAATAGAGATATAAAAAATGTATAAAGAAAACCAAGAGAGCACCCGGGAAAGCAAACGTCTGTATCAAGTAATGGCATGAGCCCCTTGGTTAATGATTTAATGAGAGGAGCAAGTTGTAGAGTTTTTATAATCACAATTTCATCCACTAATTTTGTTATAAGTAAAATAGAATAATTAAGAACTTAATTATGTATTAACAATAGCTCACAGATGCCACATGCAAGCCTGTGATTCAGCCAGGTGCAATGTTTCTTTCTTATAATAACAAAATAATTTAGGTGTTTGATCCATTAAGTTTTCGAAACTTAAGCATGCACAATGTTGTATACGTAGAGGAGAAGTAAGACTTAAAGAATCGACACCTTATTGAGTCGTCATAAGCTGTTTGGAAAAGAATTAGATACGTAAACTTTAAGTAATCCCATGATAAATCTGATTTAAACCATATTTGATACGGTAATTAATTGTTATTAACATTAAAAATAAGAAATTGTTCAAAAATCAATTTCAACCCGTTTTGGCAAATACAAAAATTATATGTGCAATCATGAAATGATTTTGACGAAAGAGATAACTTATCCATTTCGAACGCTAGCTCATTTTGCCACCGTTATAAATCATGTATGCTAACGAATATTGGGAAGAAATTGCATAAAAACAAGGTGGTTTATCTTCATTTCATTTAGAGTTAATTACATAAATGGTCACTGTGGTTTGGCCTTTTTTGCACTTTCAGTCACTGAACTTTTTTTTTGACTGATTCAGTCACTGTGGTTTGCATATGTTACAGATCTAGTCCAAATTCGAATAAAATGACCAAAAAGCCATTGACTCTTCTTTTCTGTTAACTAGCATTGCAACGTTAGTCCTTTTCCATTAATTTTTTTTTCTAAATTATTTTTTTAGAAAAATATTTTTTTTCGAAAAATTATTTTTTTCTGAAATAATTTTTTCAAAAAATTATTTTTTTTTAAAATTATTTTTTTTCGAAATAATTTTTTCGAAATTTTTTTTATTCTAAATTATTTTTTTTAGAAAAATATTTTTTTTCGAAATAAATTTTTCGAAAATTTCCTTTTTTCTGAAATAATATTTTCGAAAATATTTTTCTAAAAAACGGAGGAAAACGTGTAAAAACGGACGAAAACGTGTAAATACGGACGAAAACGTGTAAAAACGGATGAAAACGTGTAAAGACGGACGAAAACGTGTATATACAGACGAAAACGTGTAAAAACGGACGAAAACGTGTAAATACAGACGAAAACATGAAAAAACGGATGAAAATGTGTAAAAACGGACGAAAACGTGTAAATACGAACGAAAACGTGTAAATACGGATGAAAACGTGTAAAAACGGATGAAAACGTGTAAAGACGGACGAAAACGTGTAAATACAGACGAAAACGTGTAAAAACGGACGAAAACGTGTAAAAACGGACGAAAACGTGTAAATACAGACGAAAACCTGTAAATACGGACGAAAACGTGAAAAAACGGATGAAAACGTATAAAGACCGGACGAAAACGTTAGAAAACCAAGTTTTCGGTTGTTCTCTAACGGTCGTTAGTCTAAAAGACTAACGGTCGTTAGTCCAAATAAGATGACAAGGGCTGTTTGGTCATTTCATTCGGAAAAAAAAAGTTCAGTGACTAGGCCCGTAATAACAGCAAACCACAGTGACTAGGCCCATCAAAAAAAAAGTTCAGTGACTAATAGTAAAATTTCAAGAAAACCACAGTGACCATCTATGTAATTAACTCTTTCATTTATGGTTCACATTTGAAAATACGAAAAATATCCATGTTTTTTACGTTAACTATCGCACATATTTTAATTTATTACTTTTTGCAACAGTCACAAATCTTTAAAAAAAAAATAATAATAAATAAAAATAATAAATAATAAATAAATAAATAAAAAAGAATGTTAGAAAGTGTGAATTACTATAAAACTATTGTTAGAAAACTATAAATCGTAATTTCAAAGTTAGCGAATAAATTACTCCGATATCTATTGACTTACCCTAAAAATATTGATTATTTTACCAACTTCAAGAAGAGTGCTTCTACTTAACTTAACACATTGTCATCCCTTAAAACCGATTTACCGACCGTTGGTTACTTTTGTGTTTTCATGTTTAGTCATATATTTTTAATTTAACTAGCTACTATATTTAAGAGCTAATTAAATAGTGTATTATTGCTGTTTAATTTTTGGAATTCGGAAGAGTGAAACATGTTAAGAATAAAGTAAGCTATCAGCAACCTCTATTTAGACGTTACATTTAAGGAAATAATGATAAATTGCAAGATCCAAACACGAGATTTTCAAGAGTACTTTTAGATGGTTGAAGTAACTAAAGAACCACAATTTAAAGTTTAACAAAAAATGTGTTAATTTTTAGAAAGAGCTCAGTTGTTTTTTTTTTTTTGAAAAGTAAGAGCTCAGTTGTTTAGTCTGCTAACTATTTTAGTTTTAGTTTAGGTCTAATTGTTTATAAATGTATTTTACTTGTCATTTTTTATATATTGTGTAGCCTATTTGGAAAATTCCTTAAGATCTACGATCACAACACAAAACACAACGATTTTATACAACAAACCTCCCCATTTATGTTTTATAAAACTGCATATTGACACTGATATTGTTCAATGAGATGTTTTAAGTTCAACAAAGTACAAAGACTCAAAAAAATGCACAGAATGGCAAACCCCAGCACACACTATTCTCACAAATGACACACACAATTGATGAGAGAAAAAGAAAATACAAGTAATGAATAAACAAAGCTAAAAATATCCTTTTATACCTGATCCGTTAACTTTCACTTAGCACCCTTCAACTTAAAACACAAGATCAATATCAGTCCTTTATGTTTCATAAAAACTGCAAAGACAAACTAAAACAAATAGAGACCAATTTCAAAATGTTTTGTTCGTCATGAAACACAGGATTTGCAGCAATTTGTATTGATACACAAATTATACTTGCTGCAAGGTGAGATATGGTTACCAAGGCTTTGAGGGAAGAAGGAAAAGAAATTATACTTGATATGAAGATTTTCAAAGATCAGAGTGAGAACCCTCTGAGGGTGTCACAATACATGTTTTCCAACAGGACGTCGATTATGATACTGTTGGGAGACACTATACACTGTCGTAGGAGGGTGGTCTGTCTGGGAATCATGATGAAGAAAACAAAAGTAAGGGGTTATGTATATATGCAGTTTGAAGCCATGAGTATCAGTGCTCTGCACGAGACCTCACATAGCATCTATATGAGTATGTTGGATAGGTTTGATCGTGGATTACAGATGAAGGAGCATGTTTCTGTGGATTATGGCTATACCATGGGTACATAGATCACTGTTATGGGCATATCAATCACAGAGTATGGATTTATGATACAGGAATGTGCGGTGAGCTGGGAAACTATATTGCAGCATTTGATGACTTTGTTAACAACTGAAGCGGAGTATATGGCACTTACTAGAAAATTGAAGGATGATACATAGTTAAAGGGACTGTCTACAAAGTCAGGATTTGAGCTAAGGTTAGTAGAGACTATTGCTACATGTGCCTTAGTGACGGAGGTCCACGGTCCGAGGTTCCAACACTGGTTCAAGTTGTTACTTATTGAAGAAGGCTAACTATGACCATTAAGGTGGAAATTGTTAGAATATTAATCAGTAATAGTTAAGATATAAGTCTATGGGCTAGTTGTAATTTAGCTCACACTTAAAGAGGTACGTTAGTCATGTATTCAGAAATCTCTTAACATCTTCAATTGTAGATTCTATGTTCACAAAGGATTAAGCTCCCCCTCCATACACTATAAATAAAGATGAAGAAGTGGGGTTTATTTGTACCTACTTTTCTTGCCTACATTTAATAAACGTTTGAGTAGTGTAAATATCTCGTATGTGTTGGGGCACTTGACATGAAAGAATCATAGCTCTTTGTCGATGTCTTGTAAGAACAGTTTTTGATTTGTGGCTCTGCTCTGGAAACTGATTTATTAAATTTCTTCTGACACTTATTTCCATTATAACACATTTGGACTGAAGTATGAAAATGCTCACGATATTGGTTATCTTCACGCCACTTATACATATATGATAGGAGTAGCTCATTATGATTGAAACAAACACTAAGGCCGGACACAATAATAGCACTCGACCGACTTCCATGACCCAATCACATTCAATCCCCTTTGTGTGCCTATTCGGTCGAGGTAGGAAAAAAAACGAAAAGGGTCGTGATCTCGACCGGTTAACATACACACACAAAAACAAAGGGCTCACTTTCCAATTAATATTATTAAGGTAGCCTTTATTGGGGCACCCAATCACCTGCAGGTCGCTGGAGTAAGAAAGCTGACGTGACAGAGAAAAATAAGGGAATTGGTTCGCCTTACTGTGTCGAGCATAAGTTTTTGTGTCAGCTTTAGACCTTTTCATTAATAACGAATAGTTACAAAAATCGTTTTAAGTCCTTTTAACTGGTAAATACCATCTAGTTGTGTAAAACTCAAATCCGTTACCATCTACTCATGTTACCACTTATAAATTCAGGAAACATCATGTTTCTCTGGATGACGACAATCAACAATTCCACATTTCTCATGCATCTATTTTACAAAAATATTGAAATAAAAAAAGGGTTTTTGGATATGTACAATCTTTGTAAATCTTTTAAGGCTTCAAATGTTTTGCACATGCTAGATTCTTTGATCATTTTAAAATTGTTATTTATTCATTGAAGGAATTTGTTTTAATGAATAAAATCATAATAGTTTGGATTTTATGGACTGGTTTTATGCCTTCAAAGGCTTTTCCATGTTGCCATGTGATCTTACTAATGGTATGGAACTTGGAGACGTGGCCGATTCCATCCAAGTCATTTATGATTCTTTTACGAATTTACATCCTTGTCTTATCGTTATGTTTCGACAACTCTATGTAGTGTACATATATAAATTTGATAATGATGAAACACTCTACAGATTTCAATGAAGAGGTTTTGTTTGAGCGTTGCGACGGGGTTTTTACCTGTTAGAACTAAAGGCGTATAGTTATTCAAGTTTTTGTTGTTAATATTAAACTAGCAGGTTACCCGCGCGATGCGGCGACAGATATCATGTGACTATATTTCCTGACAATGTAATGTTATGCGAAGATATTTTTATTAAACAATTGATTTACAAATAACAATAACTTTAGTTAAAGCATTAGTATAATTTCATCTCATGTTAACCGAAGATACCACAAACAAAATCTTGATTCTTTCCTTCAGCACAATCACCCTTCGTCAATTTTGGAGCTGATCGACCCAGTTCGACCCTCATTCCTCGGTCGGCGCAGCAGCGACCGAACCGGTCGACCGACCATTGCGGGCAGCCTAATGGCTTTATTTTGAAGTGCTTGGCTTAGTAGTTTGATTGGATTGTACATTGTGGTTAACTGATTGTATATTTTGGTGAAAGAATGAATTAAATAGTATATTAATTGTATGTATTGAGTAGTATTTTATTAGTTGTATTTGTGTTTCAAATAGTTGGTACAATGTGTTTTATTAATTATATCTTTTATCAAATGTGTGTTTTAAATATGACATTAATTAAAAATGTTGACCAGTCAATATGTGTAGGTGTTTATGCATAAATTACTTGTACATATAGCTTAATTAGTTGTATTTACTTAAAATCTATATATGATAATCTTAAAAAATTGAAAAAGAGAAGGTGCTAAATGCTTTATAAGTAGTACATATAAAAAGGCTAAGCACTAACAAAAGAAGGAAAAAATTAATAAATAAATAAAAAGAATAAAAAACTTCTTTTCTATGCAAAAAATTATATCAGAAAAATAGATTTTAGGAACTTTAAGATTTACGGTAACTACCCTCACCATTATGTTATTATTATTATTATTATTATTATTATTATTATTATTATTATTATTATTATTATTTTGAGTGTATACGGGGTACTTTGTGAGTATGTTTTGTACTCCCTCCGTCCCATAAAAACTGTCCAGTTTGACTTTTCAGAGTCAAACTGGCTCAACTTTGACCTTAAATATTTTTTATGTGTTATATAATACTTGATGAAAAATTATACCAATGAAAAATACACTTAAAACTCAATCTATTCATATATTTTGCATCAAGTATTATATAATAATTACAAAAATAAATAAGGTCAAAGTTTAACCAGTTTGACTTTGAAAAGTCAAACTGGACAGTTTTTATGGGACGGAGGTAGTATAAAATATGTATTTTAATTATGATGACCCTTAAAGCTGAAATATAATGATAGTGATGATACACTAAATGAAATATGACACTTACGTGGATGTGATGATATAAGTGACTTTTGTGACTAGTCGAATATGTAAAATAAAAGTTCAAAAAATAAAAATAAAATAAAAATGGTACTATTTGGTGAATAGTAACAATTCCAAGAAATTGTTCTTATTTAAAATACGGTCGTTCACACCAATAGTTTGATCATATGGTGTTTTACGAAAAAAAAAAAAAAAATGTTTTGTGCTAAACCTCTTAGGAAAAATGCCCTAGCTAGGAGAGGTGATCAAGGCTTTCGTTAAGATGGATCACACATAGGAATTATAGTTTACGACCTGATTGGTTTCGTTGGATTACAAATGGCACAATCTTTTCGTGACATTCACGGAATATAATTTTTCAAATTTCCATGTTCTTTGTTCTACTAGTCTAGTTTATTGAAGCATCTCTAATACAAGTTTATTTTTAAATTTTATTCTCTAACCAGTTTCCAAAATACTTCTATATTGCAAAGCTATTATTTGGAGCATCTGTGTATTACAATTGGCTAGAGAGGAACAATAGGATCTTCAAGAAAGGATCTAGACAAGTGAATTGAATCAAGTGTTCCTGACAATTGTTGCAACAAGGCTGAAACTGATTGACTATAAAATTAAAAAACTCGACCCAAGCGGAGACTGCAAGGAACATATATGGATGCTAGGTGAAGGATGATGTCAAAAATGGTGTGTATGCGCGCGTGTGTGTTTTTACGAAATCAGATGATTTAAGTCAAAGGAGTCGCAACCAAAGTTGGAGGAGACGTGGGATAAAAATTGTTGTTCCTTTTGAAAGTGTTTATTTTTTAGATAAAAGGTTTCTCCGGTAAATGTATTACTCAAAAAAATATTTAAGTGCAACGGATATGGGTGAAATTCCAAATCTCAGTCCGTTACATAGGCGGTAAAACTAACATAACAAACAACCTATACTACAACAAATACCCCTTTCCCCATCGATATTTTCCCCGACGATATTTGTCGCTGGGGAATGTACACTAAACGACAAAAAAATATTCTAAGTGGCACAAATTCTAGTAGAAAAAGTCAAATAATTTTATCCCACTTTTCCCCAGCGACATGTCGCTGGGGAAAAGTGCGTTATACTTTGACCAAAAAAATCTTCGTAAAACGTGGCGGGAACTTTTCCCGCTCATGTTTCCCCATCGACATGTCGCTGGGGATACTTTTTTTAAATTAAGAATTTGTAATTAGTGTTAATGACTCTCACGGTGACGTGGACAAATGTTTCCCCGGCGACATGTCGCTGGGGATACTAATCTGGGCTTTAAATTTCGCAATTTGGGCTTAAGTTTTGGGCTTTCGTATTAAGAAAAGTGCATCTGATGTTTTATTGGACGTTTTCCCCAGCGACATCTCGCCGGGGATTCTATTTGACTTCGTTGACTTTCAACGAAACTACGTTTTTTAGGTTTGTTTCGGTCCGCTATTCCGTATATTTTAACAAAAAATATATATACGTTTTTAAGGTGATATCGTTATACATAAACATAATGAAACTACGTTTTTTAGATTTGTTTCGGTCCGATATTCCGATCTACAAGTTGAGGTGATAAAAGGTGGTGGCCGAAAAAAGATTACGGTGGCCGGAAACTGCTGGTGTCGCCGGAAAACGGAAACTTCTAGAGAGAGAGAGAGAGAGAGATAGTGAGATGAGTGTGTGTGTGTGTGTGTTAATTAGTGGTGGTGAGATGAGTGTGTGTGTGTGTGTGTGTTTGTATAACCATAGCATCTCGACTCATTCGTTTAACATCTCGTCTATAACCATATCATCTCGCCATAACATAACGACTCATCCGTTGAACGTCTAATGTGTAACCATAACATATAGACTAATCCGTTGAACGTGTAATGTCCAACCCTAATATAGACTCATCCGTTGAACGTGTAATGTCCAACCCTAACATATCGACTCATCCATTGAACGTCTAATGTGTAACCATAACATAGCGACTCATCCGTTGAACGTCTAATGTGTAACCATAACATAGCGACTTATCCGTTGAACGTCTAATGTGTAACTATAACATATAGACTCATCCGTTGAACGTCTAATGTCCAACCCTAACATATCGACTCATCCGTTGAACGTCTGATGTGTAACCATAACATAGCGACTCATCCGTTGAACGTCTAATGTGTAACCATAATATAGCGACTCATCCGTTGAACGTCTAATGTGTAACCATAACATATAGACTCATCTGTTGAACGTCTAATGTGTAACAATAACATATAGACTCATCCGTTGAACGTGTAATGTCCAACCCTAATATAGACTCTTCCGTTGTACGTATAATGTCCAACCCTAACATATCGACTCAACTGTTGAACGTCTAATGTGTAACCATAACATGTCGACTCATCCGTTGAACGTCTAATGTGTAACCATGACATGTCGACTCATCCGTTGAACGTCTAATGTGCAACCATAACATGTCGACTCATCCGTTGAACGTCTAATGTGCAACCCTAACATATCGACTCATCCATTGAACGTCTAATGTGTAACCATAACATAGCGACTCATCCGTTGAACGTGTAATGTGTAACCATAACATAGCGACTCATCCGTTGAACGTCTAATGTGTAACCATAATATAGCGACTCATCCGTTGAACGTCTAATGTGTAACCATAACATATAGACTCATCCGTTGAACGTGTAATGTCCAACCCTAATATAGACTCATCCGTTGTACGTGTAATGTCCAACCCTAACATATCGACTCATCCATTGAACGTTTAATGTGTAACCATAACATGTCGACTCATCCGTTGAACGTCTAATGTGTAACCATAACATGTCGACTCATCCGTTGAACGTCTAATGTGTAGCCATAACATGTCGACTCATCCGTTGAACGTCTAATGTGCAACCCTAACATATCGACTCATCCATTGAACGTCTAATGTGTAACCATAACATGTCGACTCATCCGTTGAACGTATAATTTTTATTTTAAGTATTTTATGTTTTTTATTTTATTTTATGTATTTTAAGTATTTTAAGTATTTTAAGTTTTTTTATTTTAAGTATTTTAAGTTTATTGTTAGTTTTTTAAGGTTTTTTTTTTTTTTATTTTAAGTATTTTAAGTTTTTTTATTTTATGTATTTTAAGTATTTTATGTTTTTTTATTTTATGTATTTTAAGTATTTTAAGTTTTTTTTTTTATTTATTTATTTTTTTTTTATTTTAAGTTTATTATAAGTTTTTTAAGTTTTTTTTATTTTAAGTATTTTAAGTTTTTTTTTTTTTTTTTTTTTTTTTTTTTTTTTTTTTTTTATTTTATGTATTTTAAGTTTTTTTTTTATTTTAAGTATTTTAAGTTTATTATATGTTTTTTAAGTTTTTTTTTTTTTTTTTTTTTTAAATAAATTTTTTATTTTTAAGTTTCCCCGGCGAGAAGTCGCTTGGGATACCCTCCCACCAAAATTTTCGTTAACGCGCCATTTTCACAAAACGACATAATGAAAAGTTTCCCCAGCGACATGTCGCCGGGGATAATTTTTTTAATAAAGTAGATCTGTTATCTACATTATTGAGATCGAAGTTATAAAAAAAAAAATAAATAAAAAAAAAGCACGCAGCAGCAGCAGCTCATCTCCATCTCCACCAAGCTCCATAGCCGCAGCTCCATCAAGGTCCACCACTTCCACCACCAACACCACAGCAACACCACCAACACCACAGCTCCGATCCACCAACACCACAGCTCCACCACCGCAACACTCGCACCACTGTGCACGTTTCTTTCTCCCCTCTCATGTTTAATTCACTCCTCAACCCTTCTATTGTTTAATTCTTCTTCTTCTTCTTCCCCTCTATTTCTTGTGAACCGAAGGTTTTTTTTTTTTTTGATAATTTTTAGTATATGTTAATTGTTAATTTTTTTGATTTTGTTATTTTTTTTTGTACAGCCGCCGCGACGAGAGCCGAGGGTGAGAGCCGCCAACAGTTTTTGTGCGGTATGTCGCCGCCAACTGTTTAATTTTTTTTATTAACTTTTGGTATCCCCGGCGACATGTCGCCGCCAACAGTTTTTGTTATTTGTTACATATTGCGTTAAGTTAGTTAGTATTGTGTTTGCTTAGTTAGTATTGCATTTGGTTGGTTAGTTAGTATTGCGTTTGGTTAGTTAGTATATCATATGAGTAGTTATAATGAAAAAATGATTATCTTAGTTAGTATTGCGTTTGGTTGGTTAGTTAGTACGGCGGTGACGGTGGCGGTGAGGATCGTCCCCCTCCAGACCACGTACCCACCGGTTGCGGGGGTTGCTTCCTTAATCGAGGTAAGAATTTCTGGATTATTGTAATACAAGCATAAATTTGATACATATATTGAACTTGCTTGCCTTGAATTTTTATGACTTTATCACTAACTTGATTTTGCAGGCAAAGGTAAAAGAAAGCCCAATTTGGGCGGCAGGGGAGCGGGCAGGCTGAATACCCGCGACAAGACCCGAAACCTTTTGCTAAAGGAAATCGTGGATAATGAGGGCCCCGTCTCGATCCAGTTTGAAGTGGGTGACAAACATACCCTAAACCCTCTCGGTAACCATGCGGCTCACTGGGGAAACTACATCGGGGAGGTCGTTAGGAGTGTGCCGTTGTACTACCCTTCTTAGGAGAAGGTCCCTAAGGAACGGAAGGCGGCTATCATTTCAGAAATTGGTGTCAGTTATCCTTTTATGTTTATTTCATTATCGTGTTCATTAATTTAATTGTGTATATTTATCTAAATTCTTTTATTTATTTATATCATATAAATAAATAAACAAATTTAAATAAATATATAAATTATATCTCTAACTCTATTTTCGTTTTGTTGTATATGATTGCAGACTATGTTTAACCTCCGGCCGCACATGGAATCCTCCCGATGGACCGAGATCTACGAAGGCATCCACAATCATCTGCAAAAAGCCTACAATACCAACAAGGTTTCTTTCAAGGCCAAGCATTGGAAGGCAGACCCCACCACCGGGACTTACGATGTGGATGCGATCAGGCGGGCACGTCCCGAGGAGATTACATCGGTTGAGTGGGATAAGTACATTAAGTTTTGGAATGATCCCAAGAACCTTGCTCGAGCCGCTCAAAATCGGCTAAACCGGCAAAAGAGCCTGGTCATATCTCGATAGGGATCCCGGTCACTGGCTCGCCTTCGAGATGAGATGGTAATAAACATTATAATTATTTTCCATGCATATATATATATATATATATATATATATATATATATATATATATATATATATATATATATATATATATATATATATATATCTGATTATACGCGTGTGTATGTACAGAAGCAGGCCTCAGACACCCAGGAGTACCCGTCACTCATCGACACCTTTTGGCGAACACATACCGTTGACGGGGTGTTCCCAAACGATGAGGACCGATGCATTTATGTAAGTTTTGTTTCAAAACACACTTTAATGAATTATCGAGAAATAATGTAGCAACCCGACTAATATATTTACTATCTTGTGTTTTTGTCACTACATAGGAGGAGATGAGAAGGCTCGAGGCCACGGGTGAGTACACTGAGGATGAGATAAATGCGTTGGCAAGAAAGGGTAAGCTTCGTGGGCACATTCCTGGTGTGGGTCGGGTATTGTCATCACGGGCCACATCCCGACCAAGTATGCCCGCCCCCGAGAAGTCATTCAAGAGCATGGAAAGAAAGATAGAATTTATGATGGGTGTTTTCAGAAGAGACGACAGATACTCGGATGTGTTTAAGGAGTTCGAGTTGGGTGGTGCTAGTGGGAGTAGCGGGTGTGGCGATGATGCGGATGGTGAGGATGGTGAGGATGTTGATATTGGCGGGTGTGGTGACGACGAGAGGTAGTTATGTTATATATTATTAGTATGCTACATTGGTACTTTAGGTTCATTTTGGCGACATTTAAACACTTGTTTCCCTATCTATCATGTTGAATATTCATTAGGAAGCAAAGTTTTAAAGACTTATTCGGATTTTGGTAAAAGTTGTGATGTATTTGTATTGCGTTGATCCGTTATATTGTATTTGTGTTTTGGTACAAGTTGTGGTGAGTATATACAGGTTTTGGTAGATTTTTTCTGGAAAAAATCTGGAAATCGCTTGCTGTGCAGGCTGCATAAAAAAAATGACAGGGTTTCCCCAGCAACGTGTCGCAGGGGATAATCCCACTAAACGTTGACAAGTCAACGAAAAGACATAGTTTCCCCAGCGACATGTCGCTGGGGAAACCCTATGCGTATTCGTTGACTTGTCAACGTATTAGCAAAGAATCCCTAGCGACATGTCGCTGGGGAAACTATGCGTATTCGTTGACTTGTCAACGTATTAGCAAGGAATCCCCAACGACATATCGAGATGTCCCCAGCGACATGTCGCTGGGGATACGTTGCCACCGTGGCTGGGAATACAATCCCCAGCGAAGATTCCCCAGCGACATGTCGCTTGGGAAAGGAATCCCCAACGACATGTCGCTTGGGAAACACCCGTTATATCGATGGGGAAAGTGGTAAATGTTGTAGTGCTACTTCTATTGACGAAGTAACTACTATACATTTGACTCACAAATCAAACATAAAAACTACTTCTTATTTCGATCGCAAATCCTAATATCCCAAGTGTTATAGAAAGCTTGTTGATCTTTAGATATATAGACCATGTGCATTATACTTATCATCATCTTCATATGGATCATAATTCATTATCCAATGTTTCTTTCCACTATTCATGCAAGCTCTTGGTCTCATATCCACATCCACTACCTGAGGCCATGAATTTTCCGGTTTCATCATCAACATCTTTCACATCACTCTCACTATCTTCCATAACATTCACATTCTTACCATGCGAACTCGAAGCCATATGAATACCTTCTTTAGGAACAATAGGCTCCTTATTGGGCACAATGCCCTTATCCATTGGGTTTTCAATAGTTGGTAATGTATTCAAGTTAGAACTAGGCTCCTTATTAGCCAATTTACCTTCGCCTAGTACTTCACTCAGAACCTCAAACGAATTTGTAGTTTTCACTACATTATCATTATTTTTTAGTTGTCTAGATGTAGATGCCTCCACTGTATTATCCTTTGAAAGTGTTTCTTGATATAATTTATGTAAGAAAAAGACTTTCCATGTCAAATGAATTTGTTTAAACAAATTAAGAAATAGCAGAGAGTGTATGTAGTTTAAATAAAATCATACAAGATAAATTTTTCAACATTTAAATTATTATTTGAATTAATCAAAGAATTTACAAAGATTTTATGTGAAATAACAATCCTAGTCGAATGACTATCTAGGTGTTTCTCTTACACTCAAACTAAAAGCCAAGTTATAGTTTGAGAGTGAACTCAGTGAACATTTCTACAGCTACCTAAGTTCAAACGAGAGTAAATGCTATTGAATGTGTATTACTTTAATTGCAAGAGATAACGTTAATTACACTACAAACACTCTCTTTATAGGTAAGGAACTAGAGTTTCCTAGATGTGTGTCGAGCATTCAGGAGGTAGGTAAACAATGTGTTAAATGATTTTACTTTAAGTGACGAGTATACTATTTTTTAGTCAACAATATTGACAACTATTGTACTTTTTTTACCAACTCTTGTAACGGTGCTGGCTGTTATAAAAACTTGTTTTATCTGCTTTAGGTTTTAAGGTTTTTCCTGTCTCTTGACTTTTGGATACTTAGATATTTTTCTAGGTATATTTGATTCGTTGAGAGAACAAACATCTGTTGATCAGTGAGGTATTGTCAAGTCTCACTAACGAGAACATCTATTTTTTGGTTTCGAGACTTCAGCTGCTTAAACGTCACATAACTGAAGTGAAAACTTTTTCTTCAAAGAACTATGAAGATTTTATGCTAAGCATTAACTCACCAACTACTTATAAGATTTACGTAGTAGATTATTTATATGTTTAAATTTAGTTAAATATCAGTGGGCATTGAATGAGCCAAGAAAATGATTTTGCTATGATCATGTTGCGTCACTAGTTTTAGTGAGTCACTGGCTCGGTTTTATATTCCAGGCACGTCGTGGGATCATTAGCCACGTCTCGGGAACTTGGATATCTTGTTTTTGCTAGTTTTCGCTTGGTCTACAGTGTATCGGTCATTTACTTGACTCTTGTATGGTTGTTAATGTTAGGTCTTTTTTTTTTTTTTTTTTTTTTTTTTTTTTTTTTTTTTTTTTATGTTGTAAATGTTCGCGTAGTTTAAATGTAAATATTGATTATTATTTATAAAATTCATTGGATGTAAAGACCCTTTCACCAAAAAAAAAAAAAAAAAATACGAAACGATTTTAACATCGTACATTCGTACCAAAATAAGAAGGTTATTTAACACAATTTTTCAATTTGCAAAAATAGTAGCTAAATAAAATCTTAGTGGGACCCACTTTAAATAATGGATGACTTAACCTAACGCTACTAACCTTATTATGTTGTGCAACAACTTGAATAATTTGATGTATTTTGTAGAATGCTTTTTGTATTATTTGATGTATTGTTTAGAATTCTTTTGGTTGACCAATAGAAATATAAATTAGCGGGCTATTTTGAGATGATGATACCCAATATTAATAAGAGAATCATTATTTCCACATATAATAATTGTTACAAATAGGATTTCACATATTGATGTGTCAAACTTATCTGTATTTCAAAACAATTTTAAAAGGTGTTAGAATCTGTTAGAAATGAATCTGATAAAAAGAAAAATTAAAATAAGAAAAAAAAAAAATTCAAACCATACAATAAGAATAAAAATTTTAAAATGAAGTGCGTCCATTTTTATAAATGCATTTAAAGTGTATGATTGCAGTTTCTTCTCACTTTTCTCATTTGATCATAAATAAATCAGAATCTATTTAAGTATACAATAGAATTCGGATATCAATAAAGGCTTTAACCACCGAAGTATGGGGTTTCAAAGACTATTGTATCTTGGCCATCAGCTTTTGGACGGAGTGAGTAACATATCTACTATAATAATTCCTTTTAAAGTGTCCAAAATAATTTGAGCATTATTATATTTCCTATTTGTCTTTCATGTTCCATTCTAAGAACCTAAACTTTTATTGCTTGAGGTGAGTCCATGCAATTAAGTTTCCGCGAAATCGACATATTTATATCTACTTACTGATTTTAAAAATACACTTTTATAGACATGTTAAATGATATTAAGAAAAGACACACTCGATATACACATCAAATTTCTATTTAACACATGAACTTTTCATATAAATAGGAAAATGAACCTGATATGGACATATATATAGTGATATGGTTTGATTGTATTCATGCATGATCCAAGCAACGCTTGCATAAACTTTTATTGTAATATCTTGTTTCCTCTAATGCTTGCTAGGTAGGTTGCTCTAATAAAATTGCCATCCTTAAAAAAGAGAGATGGTTTTTAAGACTTCTTCGACACTAGATTAGATTTCTGATATAGGTTTTCGGTTGTCTTCCAGCTTAAACTAGCAATTTCAAAGATATAATCAGATTTACTCGAGACCCTTATGAAAAAAGAAAACAAACATATTTTTGCTTGATTAACCCAAATTGTTTTTCATAAAAGTACATAACATGTCTAAATTTTATGTCTTAGACATTGTATTATGTTGCGGTCCTACATCAACTATAATTATTTCATTTATTATGTACAAATTTTCCTATCTTATTATCCTCAAACTTTTTTTTATTACGCGTGTTCATATATACCCATTACCTAAAATTATATACTGTAATTTCCAAATATTCATCCAAGAACACGCTTTCTTGAAACCAACCACACTAAAGTGGATGAAATAAAAGTTTAAGTATATTAAAATAAGTGAATCTAGATAAAATAAAATGTTAAGTAGTATTTGTTTGGAATCAAGAATCTTGATCTTTCCAAGCAATTGATTAATTTTCTGGTTGTAAAGCAGTATTGCAAGCTAGGGTATCCAGTTGAAGAGGGAATTAAATATCACTACCGATTATTTGCATGGAGATTTCACAATGATCACTTAATATACACACACATATTTACACAATTTAAAATAGGATTTGTATTTTGAGTTTTGCTTTCTAGTAATTGGATATTTATAGCTCTATACTATGTCATTTTTTTTATTATTTTTTAAAACTTTTTAACATATTTGCATTAGTAAATATAACTGTATACTTCAGTAATACTAAATTAAAATTTACATTATCATATTTAACATGTTAAAACTAACAAGCCTAACAATTAAGCAACAACACACACCATACTCCACAAAACCATCTCCAAGGTGGATAAAATGTTCCCAAAATCTCAAAAAAGAAATAAAGTTCACAACTCATTAAACATCATAGGATGATCAAGGAAAAATTCACAAGCAGTCAATATACTGATAAAAACCACGTATTTGTAAGAAAAAAAGCTCAACATCCCCACGAAAGTGAACATGGATTTTTTTTCGTTTGCATGTTGCGCACTACACTCAACATGACACGCGTTAACCCTAGGGAATGGATCCAGTGAGAAGAGTTATTGAAATGAGAAGAATGAGAAGAAATACTAGCCACATATATTTTAAATAAGTGGGCGGAGGGGGGATAATAGGGAGATGCATCTATTTTTTTATATGCATCTTAAACATGTGTTTGTAGTTTCTTCTTATTCTTCTTATCTTAATTATATTTCTTATTTGATATTTACTCTAAATGTATAACTATTATTTACCGAGTGTTGATTTTTTACAATTGATTACTATATATGCCACCATTGGAAAGCCAAATTCCATAGCTCGAAATCGTTTCATGGGGAATATACAGGTTTAGCACATGCTTGCCTTCTTCTTCCCATGAAAAAACTACGTCTACAAATGGGCATGCACAGTTGCACAACATCACTTATCCAACTCATAAAACAAAAACTACCCTGAATATTGTCTAGTGGCAAAAGGACGTATGACTATAACTCTAAAATGTGCGGGGTTTCAAGTTAAATTTCTGCTAGGTGCAAATGCCAACCACCTAAAAAGGAAAAACTTTACCCGGTTGAGTGTGTATGGTGGTGGGTTCAATCCCCATAAATGAGTCGGTCAAAAAGTCAGAAACTATGGTTACCAAAAAAGAAAAAAAAAAAAAATGTATAATCACAAACTCACACGTTCACATATCGACATCGTATATCTTTGACAGTTACACTTCAAATTCACTAGTTATTCGCTTACCTCAATTTCATATACTTTACCCCGTTTAAATCCTATGGTTACGTGGCTTTTTTCACTACATTTTATAAGTACAAAACTAGCAAGAAACTACAGATATTATACTATCATTTTTTGGATCACGTATCAAATACTCCCTCCGTCTCAATTATTTGTCCAGTTTTAACTTTTTGAGTCATTCTTTGTCAACGTTGACCGTAAATATTCTTATTTGTGTTATATAATACTTGATTAAAATTATACAAATTAAAAATACACTTAAAAAACTCAATATATTCATATATTTTACATCAAATATTAAATAACACAAATAAACATATTTAAAGTCAAAGTTGACAAAAAAAGACTTTGAAAATCAAAAGTGGACAAATAAATTGGAACGGAGGTAGTAAGTGCAAGTGCGGTTGATCCAATCACTTCAATTTGTTTTTGTTGGTAAAGGGCATTCCATCCGATAAAATATATTACTTCAAAAAAACAGTTACGTACAATGGAATGTGACTGAAATACCACATTAACCTGAAGCGAGCGCTTGAACAACCACTAAATCATTCATGACATACCATAAATTTGACTTCACAAAAAACCTTAATAATGGATTAAGCCTGGAAATTTGAGCATAACCTGTTAAAGTTTGAGTAATTGATCCATATCACTACAATTATAATGCTAGTAACCGTATCAATACATGATGTATAACAAGCATGGTTCGTCCTATTTCAAACTAAAACTCCCAAAACCTTAATTAATCATTACTATTAGCACCATTCAATAAAAAAGATTAGGGCTTCAACTTACTTTCGGTACTTGTACGCGTGTTCAATAAAAGGTTAATCAATATTCTAATTTTGATCGATATGCTTTCCAAACTAAGTATTTGATTAGAGTTTCGAATTAGGATTTGTTTAATGGTGGTCGGTTGTGAATATGAGAGCTTGATGGGTAGGTTTATTGGTTCAAGCTTGTGCACACAATCACATAAGCATGCATATGCACAAATTTAAAGGTGTTCCAAACACTATGTAGGAAGGGAAACAAGGTTATAACAGCTTTATGGAATTCCAAGAGAATTGAAATATATCAACTGGGAGATGATTTCCATATTCGATTGTTAAGTTTTATGTGCACAATTAAATACTATCTCCGTCCCAATTTATTTGCCCACTTTTAATTTTCAAAGTCATTCTATGTCAACTTTGACCATAAATATGTTTGTTTGTGTTATTTAATATTTAATGCAAAATATATGAATAGATTGAGTTTTAAGTGTATTTTTAATTTTTATAATTTTCATCAAATATTATATAACACAAATAAGAATATTTACGGTCAAAGTTGACAAAAAAGACTCAAAAAGTCAAAACTGGACAAATAAATTGGGACGGAGGGAGTATACATTTAGTTAACCCATAATGTCGTGTGTAAATCAATTCCCATATTAATTAGGTTCTTTAGTTGAGATTTACTAAGAGCATTTACTATGATAAACCTTTTACAAAGGTTTATACATTAACACATCATTAATTTTTAGACCTTTTGATATTATAAACCTACGTTCACTATGGTATAAACCTTTACAATTTCAAAAAATGTCTTATACAACAAAATATATTAAATGTATTGAATTTATAAAGAGGTACAAGAATTAGGATCTCTTCATGCCACATAGACATGAAATGAGTGTCCACTATGGTTGAAATAAAAATAAACATCTTCATATTTTTTAAACCTTTTCATAAACCCACCATAGTGGATGCCCTAATAATAATACTCTATGTTTATTTACTAAATACTAGTATATAAATTTTCAAATTACTGATCATAAATCTCGTGCACGAATGTTATTTAAACATTGATCTAATTTATTTTAAATTTTAGTTTGATATACGCGTCTTTGATAATTTCGACTGTATTTGTTTTCTTTTGCATGATAGTTTCGAATTTTATTAACGTGATTGCTATTCCACGAGAGGAATATTGCCATTCCATTGGTAGTATATCGAATCCAATTTTATTCAGTTTTGTATGGATTCGTTTGCATGCACAAGCTTTTAACATAGCCAAATTTAGTGAATATTTGTTTACGTATCACAATAACTCATTCTTTAGCTTGATATTTATAACCCGTGCGTATTTTGTGTTTTTACTATTACAATGATAATAATAATAATAATAATAATAATAATAATAATAATAATAATAATAATAATAACACAATTTAGTGAATATTTGTTTACGTATCACAATAACCCATTTTTTAGCTTGATATTTATAACCCGTGCGTATGTAGTGTTTTTACTTTTTACTATTACAATGATAATAATAATAATAACTATAATAATAGTGTTAGGTTCTTTATGTTTAAAGTACATGGGGTATCACTTACACTTATTAGATTTATTTAAAAATATGGAAACCAATAAAACTATAACATTTAATTTCAATGCAATCTCATTTTAAATGTTTTGGGTTTATTTTTAAATTCTATTAACTAATTTAAATATAACGTTATTTTTTTGGGTAAAGGATGTTACACATGGTAAAGCTATTACTCCGAAAAACAATTACGTATACAGGATGTGAGTGACTCTCATATCTTAGCCTATTTTATAGATGAAATACAAACGCAATATTTGTGCTTTAGACTAAACCAATCATAAGAAAGATAAACCAATCTTATAAAAAAACTACTGGATAAACTACTTACGTCTAAATGACCATAAATCCTTATATCATAAGCGTCACAGAAAGCTACTGGTCTTTCGTTAAATCTTAACACTCATCATTATCATATGAGTTACCATCATAGTCATCTTTACAATGCTTGCATAAGCTCTTCATCCAGGTTCCACCTCTGCGTTTTGAAGATTTCATAGCCTTTGAACTTGTCGATGGTATATATCTCGTGGTTACATTAGCATCTTCTTCCACTTCATTCTCGTATCATTATCCTCATTATCCAAGTTAACAGCTTTACTATTACCTGTATTCCCATCGTCACCTTTTTAATTAACTGAATTACTGGGAATAATCTCAACATTCTTCTCAACCATATTAAGAATATCAAAAAGATTTGAAGTCACAATTTTCGGAAAACTTGAAGTAGCCACATGACCTATAGGTTTTGAAACGAAACAGATTTAATACTATTCTCAACCATATTAGAATGCATACCTTTCGGTTTAGCCTGCTTATTTTCTGTCTTCTTTGCGATCGTATTTTGAAAATATAACGTCATTTTACACTTAAGTAGAAAAGTGAAAAAGCAGTTTATATGGTCATGTGTGTGTTTTTTATTAGAAATAATTTCATTCAATTTTGACTTTTACTGATTAACTAAGAGGTTCAAATTTGCCTTGTAGCAAAACCGAGCTCTTTTATTGCCCGGTTTTATTTCTCATGTATTCTTTTTGCACTATAACTATTTCTCTCATTATAACGTAGATTGTTTATGTTTTCATTTGGCATGTCTGGGAGTAAGTACAGAGTATTCAATTATAAAATTTTAATTATTTTTTTTAGAAAAGTAAACATAAAAACTTAACTATTTCACAATGTAATAATCACATTTTCTAGATTGTTTATTTTTCGTTTGTAACATGGACAATAATTTGAAGGAAGAAATACTAACACGAAATCAATGTCTCAAATTCTCACTTTTTAAAACCGATAATTCTCTTCTAATCAACAAATACAACTTACAATATCGAGCAGATTTTTAACCTCATGCGAACCTCCTTGTCCAACATATGGTTCATTTGGTTCACAAACTATTATTAAAATAATTGTAATATGTTGAAGGAATTGTACATGTGAAATTCAAGTGAATTGTAATGTGTATAAAATGAAATCTAATGTAATTGTAATTAAAAGAAAATTGTCACGTTGCATAGTAGAATGCCTAATAGGATTAAAGATAATAATAAAATTATAGATCACTATAGTAACCTTTGTAATGATGCTACAAATTAATATCAAGTAATCAAAATAACAAATAATAATAGTTAAATTTAGTTGTAACTAAATTTTCTACTAAATAATCATATGTATTCTAAATTAACACACCAATTATAATTTAATATATAATACAATAGTTATTTTAACAATAACAATTATTATTGTTATTAAATTTATTTTAATATTTAAACTGAATAATAATAATAATAATAATAATAATAATAATAATAATAATAATAATAATAATAATAACAACAACGATAAAAAGATAAGTATTGATAAATAACTTGTAAAATTTTAAATTCTAATGTAATTCATAACTTTACATCAAATTTGCTATGTAATCAAAATTCCTTCAAAGAATGTAATCGGTTGTAATTTGATTACATTCTCTCGTAAACCAAACAATCTATGTAACATAATCTGAGTTATGAATCCTTCCATTTACCATCTAAACATGATTGTAACATAATTATTGTCTAACCAAGATTTCATATCAACAACACGATTGTCATTTCAATCACTCACTACCTTAAAGGAAAGCAGTTCACCCATTGATCTAAGTCCTCACCTCCTAATAAGTAATGGAGGTGTGTAAAGGGAGGCTCAAGCTAAGATTTAGCTTGTGAGCGTAATGGTAAAAGTTTGCTTGACCGTGAGACAAACTGCTCGAGCATAGATGAAAGTAGGCCATAATGATTCTGATGTCCTGTGTGGAAGGGTTCTCACTCGACGTATCAATGGTCTGCCAAGGATAATCTTTGTGTAATTGGTTTTTTGAATCATCATATGAATGCTTGGCTATCTCTTACAACTGTTGTTACCGCAAAGCATAGAAAATGAATGCGCACAAAAGAAAGATAGTTGGAAACAAATAAATGTTCAACTATGATGGTTGCTTATTTCTTTATTTAGGAAAATTGACAAACATGGTATTATTAAAAGAGTCAAATTAAATTTAACCATTTCATGTAGCTTCAATCCGAAATCAATGTATGAAACCTCTTTCTCTTGATGTTATTTCAATTTTTGATTTTCAAACATGGGCATTTATCCCTCTAACGAACTCTCTAACTCCATGTGTATTTGAATTATTAATTTTTCCAATGTGGCAATGATATGCGAGATTTTATCTTCTGATACATATAAGGAATTTTTGAAAAACGGTTTTCTAATTGATCTAGTCAGGTTCTCAATTCACGGTTCAACCTCTTTAACCGTTTTTCTACCCAAAACTGGTGTCCAGTAACTCAAACGTTACTGGTTCAACTGGGTGAACCAGCCAGGTCAATCCCGGCTTTAAAACATTGATATAAGAGCTTTGGACACCATGATTCAATCCATTGCCATTGTTTTGTATCATATGGCAACTCATTACTTACACAACTAGGGAACATAGCAAACGAGTATACACTTCTAATATTATTGTACCGCAGTGCATTCTTTTCACTAAGATTATTTATTTTAGTTTTGTTAGTGAGAACCAAACCCTTCCCCCACCCCACCCCACACATAAAATAAGTAGTCTAAGCGTGATAACCTATAAATTATTTAGTTATTTTGTTAGATGTTTGACTTACCATCGTTATACTATACATGACAGGTTACACTACTCGTATGTTAGGTAGTAGGTTAAGTTCTAGTTTTAAGAATTTAAAACTAGATTTTCACGCATCACGTCCTAATGGCTCCCACCATTGGCTTTGGCACAGGGATTGCGTTTGCACCCAATGCTATAATATCGAAACCTAATTTCAGCCATTTAAAAGCATAAGACGTGACAACATTAAATAATATATAAAAAAAAAAATTATTGTTACGTTAGCATAACACTAAACCCATCTTACCACTCGTACACTGATTACTAAAACCTTTCAAAATACAAGCTCATCGTTGGCTTAACTTTGAGGACATAACACCGAGAAGGACATCGGAGATGCAATGGACACAACGGCGTTTTGATCGTAATGTTGAGGGTATAGCCCCACGCCGAGCATTCTAAAGTCTAAAGATCACAACCAATACCATTCATGTTTTTTAGCTTTATAATAACTTGGTTTTAATCATAAGACATGTAGCCTAACGACACAATGCCAAAGCGTGAGACGTTTCTTTATACCAGTTGGCATAGAGGCGGATTCTAGTACCATTGGGGACCAATGTATATAATGTATTTGAGACAAATAAAATAAAATAAATAAATAAATAAGTAAATAAAAGAGTGAAATTTTGTAATACTTTGCCCTAAGAAACCTCGATTTTAAGTGATTTTTTTGTAATAGTTTATCCCTATTATGCTTGATCAAGCAAATGAGGTGTTAATGTGTCAATTATGAGTTGCCAATTTGGCATGTTGGCCTCGCTTTGTGGGGGGCTTATGACAGCCTAAACACGTGTTAAGTGTTAAACACAATGCTAAAGTGGCAATGAGCCAGTAGGCGTATACTCTCGTCCTAGTCAGCATTGCCAGGCAAGCTATATTTTCTCTTTTCTGAGTTTAGAGGTGGGAACCTCTGCTTTTTCTATAAATGGTGAGTGTAGGCTTATAAACTCCAGTATGTCGTAACAAATTAAAGGAAAACATATGCATATGCTTGAAAGTCACAAATCTACAGGAAAATAATCATCATATTAGACTATTAATCATGTACATATAAGAAGATTCTTGCCATTAAAAAGACCAAACAAAAACGTCTAAATACAAAATTATGTCATTTGACAAATTAAAAAAAGAAAGAAATTAAAGATAGAAATTAAAATTAATGTATTAATTGTTTATGTTTTTGTTGCATAATTTCATTTCAGCTTTCAAATACATAGTCACATAGTACAATCTTACATATAACATTTAATTATGCTAAAAATTTATAAAAACAATAAATACACAATGACTAAGTAGAAGACAAAATATATCTGGAAAAAGATTTTTGCTGAAGGATTTAGTATATAATATTGCACTAAAATAATTGCAAATAATTACTGTAAAAATAAATCACTTAAAGTAATGATTTAGCTAATGATTTTGAGTGACCCTTGAAAGCATTAATTGACTTCACCACCCTTATCACATGCAACCCCACCTCACCCCCATATCCCCCCTACCCCCACCATCCATCTCAACCCTGATCACCCTATAAATACACCTTTCCATTCCCTATTTCAAATCATTCAAAACTCAAATACAACATTTATCTACATTACACTCTTAAAACCTACAAAAACAAATTCTTTCACCAATTTCACATAGACAAAAACAAACCCGTGCATCAATTAGTAGCAAATTTAACACTTGAGATATTTATTTGTTTGTGTTACATTAAACTTAAGTTGCAAAAATGTTTAGCTTTTCGGAACAAAATAACTTCTTTGGTCGTCGGTGTGTGTGGGTTAATGGTCCGGTTATAGTAGGGGCAGGTCCTTCAGGGCTAGCCATCTCGGCTTGCCTTAAGGACCAAGGGATTCCTTTTGTAGTCATCGAAAGATCTGACTGCATTGCTTCCCTTTGGCAAAAACGTACCTATGACCGCCTTAAACTCCACCTCCCCAAAAGATTCTGCCAGCTTCCTAAAGTACCCTTCCCTGAAGAATACCCCGAATACCCGACCAAGAATCAATTCGTCGCTTACCTTGAGGAATATGCACAAAAGTTCGACATCAAGCCACAATTCAATGAGTGTGTTCAGTCAGCTAAGTTTGACGAGGCTTGCAAGCTTTGGCGAGTAAAGACCGTCTCTACAGCTGGATCAGTCCGCTCAGAGACGGAGTATATATGCCAAATGCTTGTGGTGGCCACAGGCGAAAATGCTGAAGGAGTAATCCCTGAAATTGAAGGCTTAAAAGAGTTCTCTGGTGAAGTGATCCATGCAAAAGACTACAAAACCGGTGTGAAATACGCTGGAAAGAATGTTTTGGTCGTCGGGTGTGGAAATTCTGGGATGGAAGTCTCTTTAGACCTTGCTAACCACAATGCAAAGCCATCAATGGTCATGCGAAGCTCCGTAAGTCTTCAAAATTTTAAACTTTAATTACCAACATATCTCTTCTTTATAAAAAAGATCCTAATTCATTATTTTACATATTCAGGTTCACGTCTTGCCTAGAGAGATGCTAGGAAAATCGACGTTTGATTTAGCCATGATGCTTATGGCATGGCTACCTCTATGGATAGTTGACAGAATCTTATTGATCATTGCATGGTTCACACTTGGTAACCTCGAAACGTTTGGTATCAAACGCCCATCTTTAGGTCCATTAACGCTCAAAAATCATCATGGTAAAACCCCCGTTCTTGACATTGGAGCATTAGACAAAATAAAGTCGGGAGAAATTACTGTGGTGCCAGGGATCAAAAGATTCACAGGAAAAACAGTCGAATTAGTCAATAACGAAGTCTTAAACATCGATTCAGTCATTTTAGCAACCGGTTATTTCAGCAATGTTCCATTTTGGCTACATGTAAGTATTAACATTCAATCCATTTTCTCATTTAATATTAACATTTTTTAAAATTCCATTTGACTAATCAAATTTTCGCATTTTTAATGTACAGGAAAAAGAATTCTTCGCCGAAAATGGATTTCCCAAAACACCATTCCCAAATGGTTGGAAGGGAAAAGGAGGATTATATGCAGCTGGTTTCACAAGAAGAGGATTGGCTGGTGCTTCTGCAGATGCAGTAAAAATATCAAAAGATATTGGAAAAGCATGGAAAAAAGAATTAAATCAGAAGAAGCAAAAAGTTCCAACACATAGAAGATGCATTTCAACTTTCTAAATTTAGAATACTTTAACTGCAATTTTCTCTTTTCATATTTATTATTCTTTCTAAAATATATGTATAATTATATGAATATACTTAGATGTAAAGAAAAAAAAAAGAAAAAAAAAGTTATATGTAGCACACAGAAGACTGGCCTACTCAGACAACCCTAGCATAAGTTTTTGAATGTTAGGGTGTTTTGTATTACTGAGGTAGTGAGGCTCCTTTTTTATTTTTTTTATTTTACTTTTATTTTTTTGTATGTTGTATACACTTTGTAAAAGGATTATGTTAATTAAATGTGAAAATTGTATCACTTGTCTTGTTTTCTTTTTGCAGTCTCATGTTATTTATTTATTTTTTTTCTTCTTCTTCCTTGCAAGTTATTTGTCCGATTTCTAGATAAATCGTTTAAACGAGCTGAGTTTAGTTGTAATCATATTCAGAATAATTTGAATAGATGAAAGTTCAAGAGTTCATACTGTCAATTCAATGTAAATAATTAAATTACAGATATCCATCTTAAAACAATACTCATACTGAAACTTATATAAACTACAATCATAGTGTTCTATCAAGAAGCTGTTTATCAATTATTAGTATGCTACAACATAAGATACAAATTGGCTTTAAGTTTGAATGCAATGTCTTATATTGTCAACTAGATTAATATTTCGCCATTTGCTGTTAAGGGAACAATTCATCTCACACTGGAATTCAATCTTTGAACCTTTTTAGACAGACTACGGGTTATTCTAGACGTTAGAACTTCAAGATTAAAACGTGAAAACCGAAACTTAAATAATGTGTGATACATATACATATATAACGTATATCTAAATATTGTGTGTGCATAATGTGGAACTGAAAATAAGGCATATGCGATGGGGAATATATCATTCTTGCCAACATTATATTATTTTTGTATATACATGTGCTCTTCATAATTTTATTTTTCTAAAGAATGATCCAATTATTGATGTCAACCTTATGCTCAACTTGCAGATCAATACTTTATATCCTCTATATTGTTATCTCTAATTCTAATTTATGTAATCTCATAATAATAAAATCACATACAATATAGAAAATTAAATTTTTGAAGAATTTTCAGTTGGGTTAACAGAAGAGTTCGCACTACAAGAAAAAAACTCTTTAGCGACTTTCTTAGCGACATATTTTATGATTACGACTTTTAGGTGATGGGTCGCTGTAAACGAGTCGTAAATTTTTTGCGACTCGTGACATGTGTCGCTAAAAAGAGCGACCAGTATAACGACTTCATAAAATAAGTCGCTATAAATTTGCGACTTCAGTATTTCTTGTCGCCATTTGCATTGCTGTTTCAAAGAGATGTTGCCATCTAAGTCGCTTAACGCGACGCTATTTCTGTAAAAATCTCTATTTAAGTCGCTAATTAAGTTGCTATATAGCGACTTAATTAGCGACTTAAATAGAGACTTTTACAAAAATAGCGTCGCGTTAAGCGACTTAGATGGCAACATCTCTTTGAAACAGCGATGCAAATAGCGACAAGAAATACTGAAGTCGCAAATTTATAGCGACTTATTTTATGAAGTCGTTATACTAGTCGCTCTTTTTAGCGACAAATGTCACGAGTCGCAAAAAATATGTGACTCTTTTACAGCGACCCATCACCTAAAGTCGCAATCATAAAATACGTCGCTAAAGAGCTTTTTTCTTGTAGTGTCGATTTGCCACAAGGAAAAATGTAGTCACCTCAATGAACAAGTTAAAGTCAAAATTATAAAAATTTGGTCAAACTAATCTAAATTTCATCTTGCAAAAATATGTATAAAAACATATATGCGTCAATTTTGTAAAACATAACTAAATGAAGGGGTACTTTGTTAAATTTACAATAAATTATATGGATTTAGTAAACTTATCGGTTGCCATGTTTTTTTTAATAACTTTATAAATTTAATAAATAATCCATATATTTTATACCCTTATAATTTATTTAAAAAAAAAACCATATACTCCTTATATTATTGTTATCTATAAATTTTAAACTAAAAATACGAGTTACCGTGATATTTAAATAAGATTATATGTATACGAACGACTTAAGTTTTTCCTCTTTATGTGATATGGTTTTCTAGAAAAGTGTTATTCTCCACGTTCAATACCGAATCATGTCAGCCTTCTTCATAAGTCTAACTCATGCGTACATGGTTTAAAAAATAAATACAACTAAAGTTATTATTAACATAACTATAAATATAAAAATGACAACACTGCACCATGGGTTATTGTGAGATGAAATAAATACACTAGATTCTAAATATCACAACAACACATGTGGTTCCTCTTTAAAGTCTAAATAAGAATTTCCGAAAAATTAATTTTTCAGGTGTCATTGCGTGGTATTAAACATACATTTTGTACAAAACATGATATTAATAGGTAAATTTAAATAATATCAATCTAAATATTTATTAAAAAAAGTCAAAACCTTTGTCTAACAAAAATCTAAGCAATATATATATATATATATATATATATATATATATATATATATATATATATATATATATATATATATATATATATATATAGGGTGGAGTTATTCTAAAAAGGGCCTTATAATAAAAAGTGTAGGAAGGATTGTGGGAGTGACATGTGTCACCCCCTTACCACATCATATGACACGTGTCACCCCCCCCTCCCCCGCCGAAAAAAATTCTTTTCCCGCCAAAAAAATTTTTTTTTGCCGCCAAAATTTTTTAGTGCATCACAGTTATAAAATTACTGCATCACGGTTATAAAGTTACTGCATCACGTTTACTGCATCACAATTATGATTTTACTGCATCACGGTTACTGCATTCATGGTTTTAATGTTACTGCATCATGGTTATAAAGTTACTGCATCATGGTTATAAAGAAACTGAATTATCATAAGTTTTATGCATCATATATGTATGTAACTGCATCACAATTAAAATACGATTCTTTTTTAAGTTTTGGTGCATCTTTATTATAAGTTACTGCATCATAGTTAATAGTTTAGTGCATCAGCTATGTTGTAGTAACTTATAACCTTAATGCACTAAAATTTAAAACTGTGATGCAGTAACTTTTATAATTGTGATGCAGTAACTTTATAACTGTGATGCACTAAAAATTTTTGGCGGGAAAAAAAAAAAAATTGCCCCAAAAAAAAATTTTTTTTTGCGGGGGGGGGGGGGGGGGGGGGGGGGGGGGGGTGGTGACATGTGTCATATGATGTGGCATAGGGGTGACACATGTCGCCCTCACAATCCTTCCTACACTTTTTATTATAAGACCCTTTTTATTTTAACCCATATATATATATATATATATATATATATATATATATATAAATGTTTAGATTGATATTATTTAAATTTAACTATTAATACCATATTTTGTACAAAATGTATGTTTAAAACCACGCAATGACACCTGAAAAGTTAATTTTTCGGAAGTCCTTATTTAGACTTTAGAGAGGAACTACATGTGTTGTTGCGATATTTAGAATCTAGTGTATTTATTTCATCTCACAATAACCCATGGTGCAGTGCTGCCATTTTGATATTTATAGTTATGTTAATAATAACTTTAGTTGTATTTATTTTTTAAACCATGTAATAATTTTTACATAACCGCATGTGCACCTGTATTATAACTATAAGTATGAAAGATATTACATAATGTATAGATAAATTTATTTAACAACTTCGTGTATGCACAAGACATGCTTTAACATGCCATGATAAATTTTAATTATTAGCACAATTATAGGATTAAAATTAGATAATATATACTTAGATGCACAATTAATATAAAATTTATATGCATTTTGACTTATGTAAAAACACATTGTTTAATATTTATGTTTAAGTCTCGTGCGTGCACGGGTATATAACCATTAATTATTATTATTATTATTATTATTATTATTATTATTATTATCATCATCATCATCATCATCATCATCATAGATTTTAAACTAACTTACTCCTTTTCTGGTCTTCTCACCACATTTAATTATTTGAAGTATATAGTTTCATAATTTTCTTTTCGAACAGCGATTTTTATTAAAATAGCGAGTCGCTAGAAAATAGGAACAAGATTTACAATTTGGAACAAACATTAAGTGGATCAATTGTCCAGTCAAGCCAACAAGATTGAAAATTCCTACTTCTAAGAGTTATCCACTAATGAGAAGAAGCTTGATATCATCGCCTATTGTGTCATTCCTCGGAGGCTTTATGTCAAAGTATAACCTGTTCCTAAAGTGCCATATGGACGAAAGAGTAGTTTGAACGATTGCATCAAAGTATGGAGCAGTTTTGGAAGGAAAACTGTTGGAATCAGCCCATGAAATCAAAGATTGAAGATCTTTTGGGTAGTGATCAACAATATATAATACTAGTAATACGTAAAAATAATATTTGATGTAAATATATGCTTTAATTATCTATAATAAGCTTCGGTAGCAGTAAACCTAATTGCCACTCGTGTCGGAGATGTCTTCTTAAGTACGTAGGACTTACCTTATTATGTTCCCTGTTTGTGTTGTATCTGTGATAGTATGTGCGTTTATTGAGTTATGATAGAGTTTATCCAATATATAACGAGTAAGAAAGAACTGACATAGTAGCAATATCACTTGCAACTTATTTATTAATGACAGTTGCTAAACCACAAAGCAAGAAATAGTTTCAACTCGCCAAGTTGGTCATGTATAAATAGTTTTTCGTTGTTCAAATGAAGATAAAGATCTTTGACAAATATAACAGTGATTTTATGATTTTTAACATATAAATGAGGTCAGGTAACAAATTTTGACAAAGTTTAGAGTCATTTAGATAAAAAATGCATGTTTTTTTTTTTAACGGCAATTTTATTAAGAGATTCTAGCAAGACGCTAGAGAAAAGAGAAATAACAAGTTACAATAAGCTATTACAAGCCATTCTTGGATTTTGAATCAAATCAATCCGTAACGGAGTTGATTTATATATTAAGCCTATGTCTAATCTAAAAATAAGAGTGAACCTTGCTTTCTTCTTTTAAGATGTCTTTTCGAAGAGGCTTAAAATCAAAACAGTATTGATTTTATACCGCCAAATAACCCAATCATATTTTTAACCTTTTACTGAGATTAGACAAGGTTTGCCGTTCAAAAAAAAGTTCATTGGTAAAATATTTGAGTATGCAAATTTTGGGTTATATACTAACCTGACCAACCGGGTAAAATCAGATCATTTAATTTGGTAAAATCGGATCATTTAATTTGGAAAATTTAGGAGAAAAATCCGGTCGGTGATTCATTTTGATTGCATGCTAGCCCCACATATATATTTTTCTTGGGAGGTCCATAAAATTTTATCAGTCGCTAAGGTTGATCAAGCCTCTGAAGACCAAATACCTGTGGAGACCAAATACCTGTTCCACATACATATCTTCAGGAAACTTTATTATTATTATTATTATTATTATTATTATTATTTATTATAAACCATCACTTTTATTATTATTATTATTATTATTATTATTATTATTATAAACCATCACTTTTATTAACAATAAAAAGGAATTTACAAGAAATTGGTGGGGAGCCGAGAAACCAACTGGGCCCCCACACCTCTAGCAATAGCGAAACCAATCCTATTAAAAATATGAACGGCAGCCCGCGCTCCAATGTCTTGAGTCGTAGAGAAACGTCGAATACGCTTTAGAAGAGTTACTGCATCTTTCTCAAGTTCTCCAAAAGAGGAGAAAGAGAAGGGAGGAACCCATATCCGATATCCACACATTTGGCCTCATACTTGACACGTTTACGTTGTGCAGCTTCAATAACCGCACGTTTACGTTATTATTATTATTATTATTATTATTATTATTATTATTATTATTATTATTACGTATGATCATGTTTCCCGACCCTATCGAAAGTTTTACAATTGATTACTACTAGTATTTCTTAACTAATTGTATACTGATGATTCTAAACCAAAGACCAAAACCTTGCCAAATAAATGACTGACAATATATACCATCATTAACCGTGTAATGTGATTTGCACCGTACCTTGATTACTATGAAAATAAAAACTCCCAGTCTAACTTAATTTCTCATACCTTCCACAAAAATGAAATCTTCCAACTAAGTTTTGAATTTGGTTCACAATTCTTGGTTGGGTCCCAAATTAAAATAAACACTATTCACTTTTGAGATGGATGGAAAGGTTTCAATTTGATCAAGCCTTAAATCAAAATTATACTACATTTTCTTTCATTATGAAATCAGTAGGCAGTTCTCCAAATTTCGATTCAAAAATGATATACATATACTCAAAGTTTCATCGAGTTAGTCTGAAAGCAAACTTAAATCCGATGTCGAAACACTAATCCTTAAGGATTTACAAAAACTTTCAACCAAGTAACTGAAAAACGTAAAGTCTAGATTTCATGTAGTAAATGAAACATGGACAGAGTGGGAAATGACAGAAGAGTTAAATGCAATCTACTAGGCGTGTTATTGCATTCTAAAAATCAAGAACAAGTCACATGATCCCCCATGCCTATGACAAAACTACATTTAAAGAGGCCCAATCACAATTCTAAACCACAAGTTCACTTCAAAAACATATATAGAAACCCAAATAACCTATTCAAGAATTGTCATTTCTAACATTTGGGTTTCTTGGCTTCAAAATGCACACATAGGTTTGGAATGTTTCTTGTGCCTAAGCCCTAAGCCTATGTTCGCCTTGGTAGTAGGGTTGAAAGGTCACGTAAATATACTCATGGGAATAACTAACATATATGAACAATTGGTTTTGTTAATTTGCCAATGTCTAATGTATCAATTAATTGAAAGTTATGGTGTTAGTAAGCATCGTGATTACTAGCTAGCATTTATTGATAATTGACTTATGATCAGCTTATCAAATTAAGCTTATGAGCTTAATTAAGTTATTAGTTCAAGTCGATAAGCATAAGAGCTAATAAAACTTAAACTTTTGGGTTTTTAGTTTTTCAATAAGCTTATAAGTGAATCAAATAACCTTACACAAACACCCCTCAAATGGGTTAGTCATAAGTATGACTAGCTAGGTCACACCAACATTATATTCTCCACTTTTTCAGAACTGTAAATAAATGTTGTTTTAATTACAACTACACAACCTATTATTACGAGTTTACTGATTATTTCTTATGAAAAAGGTGAATTTAATTTGAACTATCTATAATTCGTTTGATGTGTTTGACTCGTTATATTTAAAGTTAATTTTAGTTATGCATTCTTCATACAATGTTGGGTTAGAGACTTGTAACTTATTAGGTGCAATTGTCCATTTAGATTAGTCACTCAAACTCACTAATTACATGCTCAAATCAAGCCCATTACCAAGATCCATCAACAAACATTTGATAGAAGCCCGACTTAAATCCCAGGCCATGCAGGGCCTGGTAAAACCTACAAGCCAATCTGAGGACAAAGGTACTATTGCTCCAGAACTATCACTAACGGTTAAAATGCACATATGACACTATACAATAGGAATGCACGACAAACATTATTTTGTACGAGCCAAGGAGTCCACAACACATGTCCTCCTTTTGTCTTGAAATAATCGTTATAATTTCCTAATTCTGAATTTTTGTTGTTCAAATAACAGAAGTTAATTTTTTTGTACTATATACGGGTGTAATCGAGCCGAGTCGAGTCGAGTATTGACATGCTCGAGCTCGGCTCGTTTAAAATCGAGTCGAATCGAGTATTTTTCGAGTCGATCTCGAGTTGTCTCGGCTCGATTACACCCATATATATATATATATATATATATATATATATATATATATATATATATATATATATATATATATATATATATATATATATATATATATATGTATGTATATGTATATATATGTATATATATATGTATATATATATATACATATATATACATACATATATATATATACATATATATATATATATATATATATATATATATATATATATATATATATATATATATATTGGGGTGTAAATGTGTAATCGAGTCGAGTCGAGTAGCTCGCGAGTTGTCTCGGCTCATTTAAAATCGAGTTGAATCGAGTATTTTTCGAGTCGATCTCGAGTTGCTCGCGAGTTGTCTCGGCTCGTTTACACCCCTAATACTATATAATCTATTATCTCCTTCACGCAAACTGTGATATATATCAACTTATATCTATACGAGTAATTAGAGTACGTACACATGACAAATTATGAACGTTAAGTTGCCTACTTTTAATAAGTGATAACAGTTGCATAAACAAGAATTATGAGGTCATGCGTTAAGTCTTTCTTTAACGGCGAATTTCACCAAAGTCTAGCAAAAAACTAGAACAATGAACAACATGCTCGTAGAGAAGATATTGGATCAAAGATTGTCTATATTTTTAGTATTTTATACGATGTAAAACCTTATTTTACATAATGGTGACCAAAAAAACTTTGACCACTGAAGCACTTATCTTGTTCATAGGTAACTTAGCATGCATGAAATTAACTTAATTCAGACTCATCTATACTATATTTTATAGGTATTAAAATCGATTCATGATTAATTATGGGAACATGAAACCCATTTTAGTTTTAATATTCTAATATTGGTCAACATCTCGTTTGATTTGTTTGTTATGTATTTAAATTTATTTGGTCAAACCAAACATATTTGTTATAGAATATATAAAACTTGTTTTGTAGGGATCTTTAAATTATTTGTGATGATGAGCAAGTAATGATCATCAAGAAATAAGAATATGTAGGTTAGTTATTTAATTATGATAATTATTAAGGTGCGCATGATAGTTTGGTGATGCAATGGATAAAATACTCGATCAACCAACTTTTGCAGGGTATTAAAGGCCCAAAAGCTGTAAAAACCAAATCAAAAGTGCTTGAGACTCAAAGCCTAGCGTCCACAATGAGTTTCGAAGTTGGAGGTACAAAAGATCAATGGCTAAAATCAACAACGGTGAGCTCGGGTTTGGTAGTCTAAAAGCCTATAACCTTGCTTTTCTCGCTAATGGTGGTGGAGAGTTCGGGTTGATAGGGACTCTCTTTGGGCATCTGTGATCAATGATATCCATGGGAATATTGGAGGTACAAAAGATCTAATTTATACACTTAAATTTAAAGGAGTATGGTCTAGCATAGCAAAAGTAGGACAAGAAGCAAATGATCTAGGCATAGCATACTCTTAATCTCAATTTTTTAGAGGCAAGTGGGAAACGGTGAGTCTAAAACTTTTTGGGAGGATTGTTGGCTTCGCTCTACTTGCGTTGTTCATATGTTCCCGAGATTATTTGAGTTGGAAACGAACGACTATCTTAAAGAGAGGTGTTCAGTTTCGAATGGTGTGATGGAGTGGAAATGCTTGGAGAAGACAAATTCAAAGTGGAAGAGGGCAAGAAGAATTATCTGATTTGTAGAGCATCGCAGGGAATACTTATTTGACTAATGACGATAGTGATGGTTGAAGGTGGTCCATGAAATCATCAGGTATTTACTATGTCAAATCTCTTCGAGCAGCTATTGATGAAAATATTCTCCCTACATCTTCGGAAATAAAATGGTCTTCTCTTGTTCCTAAAAAAGTGTGTGTATTCATATGGGGAGTTAAGAAGGATAGACTTCCTACCCGTCTAAATTTTATAAAAGAAACATAGACGTAGACTCCTTGCTTTGCCCATTTTGTGAGATTTATAACACTCATTGATTGCACGTGCTCGAGTCAAAATTTTGTAGGAAAAAATATTCTTATAGTGGAATTTTCAGTTGCCCGTCGATATTAATATTCAGGTTCATCTAAGTCTCGTTAATGAAATGAATAACGACAAAGGGAAGATGTTTCACCCATTTCAGATCAAATGCTTCGAAGCATTTATTTTTACTGTTGCTTGGGTTATTTGGAATGCAAGAAATCGTAAAATATTTTCAGGCATCGAAGATACCACAAAATGGTGTTTTCGGGAGGTTCAAAGACACTCAACATATTGGATATCAAGTCGTCGTAAAGTGAACCTAAATTGTACTAGTAGGTTGCGATTTTGTTTATCTCTTGCGTCTTTAGGAGCTCTATGTTAAATGGTGCTTATTTATCTTTTTAGTTGCATCGATATAGCTTTTCGCTAAAGGATTTTTTTGTTCAAGAATTATTTACCGGTTAAAAGAAGTTAATAAATAAATAAAATTCCGAATATATATATATATATATATATATATATATATATATATATATATATATATATATATATATATATATATATAGAGAGAGAGAGAGAGAGAGAGAGAGAGAGAGAGGATCTCATCGATTATTCATCGTGGCATAGCAAATGCATTTCTTTTAGTGTTGGAAGAAATCCAACAACCCGAATATCAAAACACGGAATCTAGAGTTTCCACGTCAAGTACCAAGCTGCAACACCAACGTAAAACCAGCGTTTGGCAAACGAACAAAGAAGAAAAAGGAACTAAAAAGATATCGACAAGAATATACACACGTTATTACCCTTGAAGACACCTTTATTAAAACCAATAAAGCTTACAATTCAAGAAAGAAGAGTGTTACAAGCTAGCATCCCCCTCCCTTCTATTTATAAAGATGAAGGGGTAGAAACCATGCTTGATTCGGTCTAGGAAACTCCCAACCAACCCTACATAAACCTAAGCTTGCCTTACAGTCCAAGCTAACTAATCCTAGTTCTAGTTTACTCCTAATTAATATTACAATATACACTTAAGTTCCTAATCTATATTTAAGTTCACTACTAATTTCCTGTAATTTCCTTATTAGGAGTACGTGTTGGGATCATACTTTTGTATTTTAGTCAAGTCTCGGTCATTACCTTTTGTAATAGGTTGCTTAGTTATTTATTTCACTATATGTATGTTACTAGACTAAGTAATCAAGTCCATGGGCCTTGAAAGCCCACGCTTAAGTAGAATGAGGGAGGAAGGGAATGTTGCCCTACTCCTCCCTTATAAATACTAAACTTATGTAAACATTATTCTTGTTGGTTATTTGAATACATTAAGGAAACTCTTGCTATTACTTTTCTCTCATTTCTTATAATCAACCATCTCTCATTCTCATCTCATTTTCTCATACTTGTGTTTACAAAATGGTGACCTAACAAGTGGTATCATTCGCCTAACAGAGATTGAAGTGTGTTTCTTGGTGTTAACGTGGAATTTATGGTGTATTTCATCATCTTTTTTGCTTTTTTCTTTGTTTCTTACACTCAAATCTTGAAGGTTGGATAAGTTTTAAGGTTAATATAGTGTTTAGAAGCTTAGATATTGCATAAAGTTTTGATCTTTTAAGGTTTTTCTACTTATTCTTCTATTTTATTGAGTTTTGTAGCTTCTTTGATTTTAGAAAACTTGTTTTTGGTAGCAAAATCTTTCATATTTAGTGTTTTCTAAGTGTTGGTGAAGTTATTTGATCAAAAGTACCTTATTTCTAAGCATTTTTCTTCAAAAATTTGAGATTTTTCAAGTTTCTGACCTCCTTACGCGTAAGTTTCGTGAACAGTATGATTCAAAAGCTGTCTACAGTACTTTTTGTCTCTTCTACGCATAAGTTTTGGTCAAAACCCCTTTCTTACGCGTAAAACTGGTCAAAACCCTGTTTCTACGCTTAACTTGGTCTTCTACGCCTAAATCCTACGCGTAAGTCTATTTCCTACGCCTAAGTCCAACGCTGAAGTTACATCCTACGCAGAAGTTGCCATTTTCTACGCAGAAGTTCAATCTTACGCATAAGAGTTAATCTTACACGTAAGTTGCCAGAATCTACGCTTAAGTTTCATCAAAGGTCTTCTCCTTGTGTTACGGTGACTCAGTACTTCCCTAGCTTGGATAAGTTAGTGGAATACTTCGACTTCGGATATCTTTCAAGCTTGGATAAGTTTGAAAGATTTGTTTGGTTGTTCAACCTTACGCATAAGTCTAAACTTACGCATAAGCCAAAGCTTACGCGTAAAGAGGAAACTTACGCATAAACTCATTGTTTACGCATAAACTACTCTTTACGCATAACCTAAAGTTTACGCGTAAGATTATTGTTACGCGTAAGATTTCAACTTACCCCAGGGATTTTGAACTTAACCAAAGGAACGTGCATTTCAATCTTCTACAAAGATCCATTACTACACAAGTGTTCAAAGATGTCTCATCCTCCACATTACTACTTCTCTAATCCTCAGCAACAACATCAGCAGTATCAGCAACAACAATACCATCAGCAACAATCATATCAACAACCTTCACAATCACACTTTCATCAACAACCGTTTAATCCACAACCACAATATCTCATGATGCAACAACATCAAATCATTCCTCAATAACAACCATATCAAATGTCACAACAAAACAATCAGTTTTCCTCCAAACAACCTCACTGGTTTGATAGAATGTGTGAAGTTATTACAACTCAACAATCCAGACATGAGGCAGGATCACTTGAAACACCTCCAATGCTAACACCTGGGAACTATGTTCAATGGTCAAGTAGATTCTTACGATTTCTTGAACTAAAGAAACCTCATGGGAAATTCTTGAAACAAGTGATACTTGAAGGACCATTTGAGTGGCCAACAAGAATTGAAATTGGTGATCCAACTGCTGATCCTCCACGTCCTCCTGGAGATAGACCTCTTCCAGAATCTCAACTCACATAAGAACAGAAATTACATCGTGAAGCTGATGAATATGCAATGGCTTATATACTTCAAGGTATACCTAATCCAATTTATCGAAGTGTTGATGCTCAGAAAACAGCCAAAGCTATGTGGGAACATGTTCATCTCCTTATGGAAGGCACTCAATTGAGCAAAGATGATATGGAATCCAAACTCTACATGGAATACACAGACATCACAATTGAACCCGGAGAGTCACTTGAATCCTACTATCATCGTTTCACAAATGTGGTCAATGATCTGGAACGTCACAAAATCACAGTACCAAGGATAGCAGTGAACTCCAAATTCGTTGGTAGTCTTGGCCCGGATTGGCATAAATATGTGACATTTGTTCGACAAACCAAAAATCTTCATGATGCACCATATGGTTTGTTGTATGATTTTCTGAAACACCATGAACCTGAAGTGGAAAAAGATAGAGCTCTTCGAGGAGGATACTCACCATCACCAACACCAAATTCTTTGGCACTCGTAGCTCAATCTCCCTATGCTCCACCACCTATGTCAAATCATGCATATGTTCAAGAGCAAAACTACTTCAGTTATCCACAATCTTCTACCTCAAACCAAATGGTCCCTTATGATCATCTCAACAAAATACTTCTACTCAACTTGTTCCATTAAACAACAATGATGCAGTGTATTACTCCAACTCCAATAAAGATGACGATGATGACTTTAATACGTTGAATCAGGGACTTGCTTTTATTGCTCGTGCTTTCAGCAAATTCTCCAACAAAACAAACAACCGTCAACGTTCATCTTCCAACACAAGGAATCAAGCTGTTGTCAATGATGGAATAGTGGAAATTCAGAATCGTAACTATGGTCGATCTGGCTTAGGAAGTTCTTCAGGAAATTTTGGGAATGGTCAGAAGTTTAATAACAATGGAGGGTTCAGGAACAACTCAGGATCTTCTCAGCAAAGGTCTGAACCAGTTGCAACTAGGAACTCCAACTCAGGGAATGCAGTGTGGTGCTATAATTGTAATGAACAAGGTCATATAGCGACAGCATGTCCCAAACCGAGAACTCGGGGTAGTAAGTTTCACAAGCAGGCATTACTCATGGCTTTTCAAGATGAAAAAGATGGACATTTCCCTGAACAGGATAACAACTTCATGGCAAATGTGAACAATGATGATGACATGGAAGATCTGGAAGCCAATGCAGCTATGATGCTTATGGCCAACATGCAGGAACTTCAGTTTAATGATTCAGGTCCAGTGTATGACACTGACGGCTTGTCTCAGGTACATGACCAAAAAGCATGCCTAATACATGAAATAGCCTCACCTTCTGCTTCTGAATCAGATATGGCGCAAGTTGTTCTATCTAACTCATCTTCATCTTCTCAAACAGATGAACAAATAAGCACAGTTGTCATGTTTGATAATGACACAGTTGTTTCATTTGATGATCCTATTGAGAATGATAAACATGATCATATAGAACAACATGAACCATCATTTGATCCAGACCCTGACCTCATAATGTTATCTAAACAACTGAATGCTCAACAATTGCAAATCATTAAATGCAACGAGATAAACAAAGCTTTAAAAGAAACAAATGCGTCACTTTCAAGAGATATTGAGTGTTATAAAATTCAACTTTCAAATCAAGAAGACAAGATTAAACATGCAAAAAGTTTTGAAAAAGCTTTTCAAGATTCTTACAACAAAGAGCAAGATCTTCAACACAAAATGCAAGATTTAATTGAGTCAAATGGGAAGTTGATTTCTAAACTCGAAAGTGAGAAGTGTGAACTGAAAATGCAAGTTGAACGTCTTCAAACAGTACTTTCAAAAACAGAAACAGAATTGTCAAGTTGTAAAAAGGATTTTTGTGAACATAAAATACGAAAAAGGAAGTATATAGATAACTTACTCGGTGAGATTGTTGATCTTGAAAAACAACTCAAAGAATTCTGTAATATTGTTTACAAACACGGGAACTCTGTCACAACAATTTAGAAATTTACTCTAAAACCGAGATCCGATAAAGGATTTGCACTTGGCGATTTCAAATCAATGTTTCTTCACACGGCATTCAAAGAAATTCCTAAAATTTACAGTATAGACCATTTTCTTGATAATACGATTGTGCGTGCTGTTGTCTTTGATACTGAGGAAGAAGAAGAACTTGAAGACGAGAGTCGATCAAAAATGAGTTATGTTCAATATTGGACACCATATGATTATTCAAAAGCTCCTCACATTTCTAAATCTTTTGTTCCTCAAAAGGAATTACCTGAGAAATCATGGTATGTCACTGAGTCATATGTTTCATCCTCTAATGCGGCCCCTGTCCAAACTGTAGCACAAATAAATGGTCCTTTACCATCATCTGGTGAACTTACACCTTTACCGAAAAATTGTCGTGTCTTAAATTATTACAAAACTTTTATGGAAGACATCGAAATTTTGGAGGAAACAATTGAACGTAATTCTGAAATAAAAATTGAAACTTTTCAATTCGCTTACGAGCGAGAAAAGAGAGACATTTTTCAAAAAGTAATGTTGCCAATTGTCAAACACCTCCGTCTCTGTGCTACACGTTGGGAACAGGAACTTCAAAACGAGGTCAAAACTATGATAAACGTTTTCAACTCAACTGAAAATGAGATTTTGGTTCAAAAGCAAAGAAATAGAGTTTTAAAAAATGATGCTGATCGACTCTTGGAACAAATTCTCAATGCTGATATTTATTCTGTTATCATGAATGATCTCTATAAATCTGGTACTTCTATGCTTGTGGATGACCTTTGTGTTGATAATAACTTGTTGAATGTGGAAATCGAGACACTTAAACATGAAAATGACAAGCTGAGAATACAAAATGATGATGTGACAAAACAATTTTCAAAAAAAAATTGTCTTCTCAAACAAAGGCTTGAATGGTGTCAAGCTCAAAGTATTGATATGGAATTGAAATTTCAAAGTCAAAATAATTTCAACTCTTGTCAGCTTTGCAAAAACACCGAGTCTTTAAAAAGTCTATGTCTCAAATACGAGAAAGAAATTGCGAATTTAAAAATTGAAAACGCCGAATGGCAACAAAACCGCGATGACATCAAATATTGCAATGGTTTACTTGAGTCTGAAATTCAGGATAAAAATCACATCATCATTGATTTGAAAGAGAAAATTAAGCTACTTCAAAAAGGAAAGTTTGTTGACACCACAGTGATAGCACCAGGATTGTATCAATTAGACAAAATTGCTAAAGAAAATTTTGTTCAAAACACTAATGTTGATAACTCCATTTCCACAGGACTAGTCTCCACTAGTAGCGTTAGCAGACCCAAGCGAAAAAGTAACAAGAAGAATAGGTTCTGGCAACGTAAAAGAGGACAACTAGAAGCTCAAGAAGTAGAAGATCAACTTAGGAATTTGAATAAAACTCATGTTGCATCAGATTTAGATTCTAATCTGGCAAATTGTAATCAAAATCTAAATGTAACGAATGATGAACCTTTGAATGTTTTGAATATTAATGCATCTTGTGTGTTTTGTCGTAAAAGCGTATCATCTGGTGTTCATACAAAATGTATTGCTAACTCTCTTCTTAATCGACATAAGAAACGTAGGACAAACATTCCTTCTAGGCCCACTACTGCCTCTAAGTCTATATTAGGAAAGCCGCCGTCTACGGCTTCTAATGCAGCTGAAGTTACCCCCATAAGTGCAGAGAACAAATTTAGGAACAAGCCCATTACTAGTGAATTCACCAAAAAGAAAGCAAGAACTAGTTGGAATTGGCAACGTTGGTTACAATTTAAACCAGACTTTAAATGGATTCCTAAATTGTTGAATACCTGTGCTTCTAACCAACAGGAACCCGCACTTTCTTTGGGTTCCACCCTTACTTCTGTTCCATCCGTGTCGTCTTCTTGTGATGCAGGTGGTACAGATTGTTCTCTGGATTGTTGATAGCGGATGCACCCGACATATGACAGGCAATCTCAAATTGTTACACAACTTTGTCTCAAAGTTCATAGGTACTGTCAGATTCTGGAATGATCATTACGCTTTAATCATGGGATATGGTGACTATGTCAGTGGGAACATTGAAATCAGTCGCGTTTATTATGTGGAAGGCCTTGGACACAACCTTTTCTCTGTTGGACAATTTTGTGATGGGGATCTAGAAGTTGCATTTCGTGAGAAAACTTGTTACGTTCGTGACTTACAAGGAAACGATCTTATGTCTGGCTCACGTGGTTCTAATCTTTATACAATCTCAATGTCAGATATGATTGCTACATCCCCGATATGTCTTCCCTCCAAAGCAGAATCGACTAAATCTTGGTTATGGCACAAATGTCTTTCGCACTTGAATTTCAAAACTATGACTGACCTTGCTCGTCTCAAACTTGTTGAAGGATTTCCAAGATTCTGATTTACCAAAGATCACTTATGTTCAGCCTGTGAACAAGGAAAAAGTACTCGTGCTCATTTTCCTTTGAAACCTGAGCACAGTACGAATCATGTTTTACAATTGCTTCATATAGATTTGTGTGGACCGATGCATGTTCAAAGTATCAACGGTAAACGCTACATTCTTGTAATTGTGGATGATTACTCCAGATGGACTTGCATTTATTTTTTACGAAGTAAAGATCAGGCTCCTTCAATGATCATCACCTTTCTCACTAAAATTCAAGTTTAGTTACGCAACACGGTACGAATAGTCAGAACTGACAATGGAACTGAATTTAAGAATCAGACACTTCGGTCATATTTTGAGAAAGTGGGAATTGAACATCAAACATCTATTCCTAGAAGCCCAGAACAGAATGGAGTTGTTGAAAGACGCAACAGGACGTTAGTGGAAGCTGCTAGAACTATGTTGATTAATGCTCAATTACCAGATTACTTGTGGGCGGAAGATATTTCAACCGCATGTTATACCCAAAACCGTTGCATGATCACAAAACGCCATCGCAAAACACCTTATCAAATTGTTCACATAAGAAAACCGAACATCGATTACTTTCATGTATTTGGAGCACTTTGTTATCCGAAAAATGATCGTGATGATTTAGGTAAACTTAAAGCAAAGGCTGACATCGGAGTGTTCGTTGGATACTATGAAAATTCTAAAGGTTTTCGGATATGGAATCGTCGAACAAGAGAAATTCAAGAAACCATTCACGCTAATTTTGATGAACTCACACAAATGGCTTCTGAGCAACACAGCTTAGGACCCGAATTCAACCGTCTTAACTCTCCGGACTCTTCGGCTGAACCATTGCCACTCACCGCAAAGAATTGGAAACCTTGTTTGCTCCACTGTTTGATGATACAATTGAATACCGTTCTATTGAGGTCTCACCTAATTCCGCTGCTCAACCTGATAATATTCTAGTACCTGAATCACCTCAACAAACAACAACAACTGTTGAGAAAGACGGTCCTCCAATTGCATCACCATTTATAGTAGAACAAACTGTTTCTAACTCCCGACAATCAGCTGAAGATCCTACACCACAATCAGTTCCACAACCCGCAGAGCATGATCCTGATGCGTTCTTTAACCCGTTTGCACCGGCTCCTACCTTTCCTGATATAGTTGAGTCGTCTACACGCAATTTGGATCCTGCTAACATGCGAGATACTTATCAACTACACCCTTCGACACACAAATGGACTCGAGACCATCCACTAGTTCATATTATTGGCCATCCAGATGCACCTGTAATGACAAGACAACGACTTCACACTGATGGAGAAACTTGTATCTATGCACTCACAGTTTGTCATGAAGAACCTAAGAACATCAAAGAAGCAATGACTTATGACAACTGGATTGAATCTATGCAAGAGGAATTTCAGCAGTTCATACGATTAGAAGTCTGGGAATTAGTTGAAAGACCTGACGGAGTCTTTGTCATCGGGTTAAAATGGATTTGGAAAAATAAGCTAGATGCAGAAGGCACTATCATACGTAACAAATCACACCTGGTTGCGAAAGGATACTCCCAACTAGAAGGACTTGACTTTGCAGAATCCTTTGCTCCAGTGGCTAGACATGAAGTTGTTCGGATCTTTTTGGCCTATGCTGCACACAGGAACATGATTGTTTACCAAATGGATGTGAAAACAACATTTCTTAATGGAGAACTCCGTGAAGAAGTTTATGTAAGCCAACCAGATGGCTTCGTTGATCCTGAACGTCCTAACCACGTTTACCGACTCAAAAAGGCACTCTACAGACTTAAGCAAGCCCCACGAGCGTGGTATGACAAACTGTCCACTTTCTTGCTGGCCAATAAATTTTCTAAAGGTTCGGTGGATCCAACACTATTTACAAAAACCTACAGGGAGGACTTACTTGTTGTTCAAATATATGTCGATGACATTATTTTTGCTTCAACAAAAAGAAGTTACTCTAATGATTTGCAAAATTAATGAAAGATAATTTTGAAATGTCCATGATGGGTGAACTTTCATTCTTTCTAGGACTACAAGTTCATCAATCACCCCGTGGAATTTTTATAAATCAGTCCAAATATGCGCTAGAAATTTTAAAGAAACAAGGAATGATGACTTGTGATACTTATAATACACCAATGGGCTATACCACAAAACTAGATGCTGACTTACATGGGACACCTGTTGACCCTACCAAATACCGCAGTATGATTGGGTCACTCATGTATCTCACAGCTAGTAGATCTGATATAGTATTTGCTGTCTACATGTGTTCTCGCTATCAGTCCAAACCAACTGAAAAACACCTCAGTGAGGTTAAAAGAATCCTTCGATACATAAAGGGAACCATTAACTTGAGAATCTGGTATCCGAAGGATTCTGGTTTTGAACTAATTGCTTTTTCAAATGCTGACCATGCAGGATGTTTAGACATACGCAAAAGTACATCTGGTGGATTACAGTTTCTCGGAGATAAACTTGTGTCATGGCAATCAAAGAAGCAGGACTGCACATCACTGTCGTCAACAGAATCTGAATATGTAGCTATGTCTGCTTGTTGTGCTCAAGTCATCTGGATGAGATCACAACTTAAGGATTATGGCTACCTGTTCAACAAGATTCCAATCTACTGTGATTCCAAGAGTGCAATTGCTATTTCTTGCAACACAGTTCATCACTGCAAATCCAAACACATTGATCTCCGTTATCACTTCATCAAAGAGCATGTTGAAAAGGGTACCGTTGAACTATATTTTGTTGGGACTGAGTACCAATTGGCGGACTGACTTACCAAATCTTTAGCACCATCAAGGTTTGCTAGTCTAGTTCACCAAATTGGTATGCGATGTTTGACTCCAGATTATCTGGAAAAGTTTTTAAAACACAATTGATCGTCAAACATCAAAACTATCTTTGTAAATATCTTTCCAAAAACAAAATACAAAAATATAAAACCAAACAAAAAACACAAAAAGATTTTTGTACTTTTCAAAAAAAAATGCAATTTACCAAAAATATTACGCTTTATCTTAAGTGATGCTTCAAAAGGATTTTCGGGATACTCACCTTGACCGTAATAATAAAATTAAGTTTTTTATTAAGATTTCGGTCTAAGGTCGAGGGGGAGTAAAATTCCACAAGTTGTTCTTGTCATGGCTTGGTGTAGTTAACGATAGTTAGATAAGAAAGTTAATTGGGTACTAGGTATGATAGTAGTATAAGGTTGAGGGGCCATAATTGTCAAAAATTGATACTAAGTTTAACCTTGGTCAATACCTAAAATTGACCCCTCATTTACTACACCTGCAAAAATTACTTACACACATTTACTATCCACACCAACCCAATCTACGGTTCATAATCAATCTGCTAATCCAATCACTAATCTTCTAATATGTAAGTGACATAATGTTTTGATTATGATTCTAAACATTGGTTTTTAATTTCATTACAATCCAACGGTTAAATCTCTCCAAATCTATAATATTCGATTTAGGGTTATGCGTAAAATTGGAGTTAGAGATTAGGATTGTTAGGATGTGTTTTTATTGATGGGTTTTGATCCTTGGATGATAATAAACATGATACTAAACTCCAATCATACCCAGATTCATTAATTGTTTAAAATCAAATTTAGGGTTCTTCGTATGATTTGGATGTTTTCGTGTAACAATGTTTTGATACAATTAATTGGTTAGGATATTGTTAGAAAGTGTTTAGGATTATGTTATTGTGGTTTAATTGCTTCAGAAACAAGTATTGTTCATGAATCATGGATTTAGGGTTCGAACTCACTAGCAGCTTTGATCTTTTGATTCCATGGATAATAGTTGTTATAATTTGGTCCACATGACCCTTAGCATATGAGAAACTCTTCCCCTATGTCAATTTTAACCCAGAATCATGTTTTGATTAGTTGTGATTTGATGTTCATGCGTTACTACGCATAAGTTTGGTAGTGTGCATGTTTACGCGTAAAATTGTGTGTATTAAGTGTGTTGGTATAAACATTGATCAGTGGTTATGTTTAAACTCTTTCAGGAATCAAAAGAGACAAATTTTCAAAAGGTGAAATTCGTTAAAGACAAGTCTACGCATAAGTGATGAGGCGAAAAATGATCCGTTTTTAGGGGGTCATTTAAGCCCGAATCCGACTTTATTTGATCAAATATTGCCCTAAATCGTTCCTTTTGTGATTTTAGGTGTTTGGAGAGTGAATTCTGGAAAAGAAGCTATTTTGGACGTTTTTGGAGCATAAAAGTGAAGAAAACGGCTAAGTACCTAATTTCCATGCTGAAAATACAAGGTGACGGCGTCAAGACCATCAGCTTGACGGCGTCAGACATGAAGAATTAAACTCCGAAGGTGGTGACGGCGTCAGAAGGACTCGTGACGGCGTCAAAGTGGCAAAATTAATATACCGTGGGTGGTGACGGCGTCACATAGGCCGTCATAAGTGGATCTAGGCCGTCCGAGGAAGTATATGGCGGCGAGGTGACGGCGTCAGAATTAACTCTTGACGCCGTCAGACTGTTTTTCCTATATATAGTTTTCTAGTTTTTTCATTAAAAAAGAGAGAAGTTTTGGTGAAACCCTAAAGATGATTTTGGTGCCTCTTTTACAGGTTTTTCAAGGGTTCCAAACCCTTGAGACCTTGCATTGTAATTGAGATAAGTGTACTTTCAATTCAATCAATATGTCTATGTGTTGGTTGTTTATCTCTTGTTCTTGTCTCAATTCTACTATGCTAGGCTAGATCTCTCTTGTGTTTGCTTAGATCTAATGAAACATAGATGTTGATTATGTGTTGATTACTTGTCTATTCTTGTTTTGAATGAATGATTTATATGTTAGGCTTAAGAAAACTGGCAGATCTCCAAATGGTAACATGCTTGAACGTCTTAAGAAACATGAACCGAGGTGTACTAGGTCTTTATTGGTTGTATTTAATGCATGAGCCACTGTTTACAATCCCTATAGTTGTGCTGGGTCATGGTGTAGGAGGAGATAAGAGCTCATAGAGTTGGGGAGTTATGTATGCCACCCCACGAATGGTATTAAGGAATACAATCCGTCATTCATACAAGTGTAACATGTAAAAGATATCTAGGGAGTAGTGAAGTCTAAGTAAACACAATTTCTCCAACCACTGCTCACAACCTTAGTATAATTTAGTTTAATTTCATTTTTATTATTTTATTTTGATTGCATCTTAGCTTTGGGTTAGTTGAATAGCAACTAATTCCGCCCACTCCTTCAAAACCCGAGATTTTACTTGCTTTCATAAAAATATAAAAATACAAAAATAATCATCTCTCACCTCTAGAACTATTAATTAGGTTTTCTAATCCTAGCGACACTATTCCTAAGCTGAACGACCAATCCCCCGGTACTTGTCACTATACTATACTACAACAATCAGGTACACTGCCTGGTGGGGGTTGTAAGCTTTTCGAGATCCCTCGAGAGGTAAAGCAAGGTGCGATTCCCACGCATCAAGTTTTTGGCGCCGCAGCCTGGGGAATAGTTATTGTCTAGGTTAGGATTTCTTTTTATTAGGTCTACTTGCTAGATTCCTTTCTAGTAAGATTTTTATTTTTATTTTTAGGTCTTCTTTAGTCTATCTTATTTCTTTGTGTTCTTTGTTCGTAAACAATTTCGATGGATAACAATAACATTGATCGCTCGATTCCTGTTATTCGTGTTTTTCGTCGTAGGATTTTCCAAATGCCCGTCCCACTTCCTTTAGCAGAAAATGAGAACCCACCTAACCTGTCACCCAACCACCACTTTGGCAATAATTCTGAGTTAGAAGAGTCTGATCATGATGATGACCATAGGGCTAGTCCTTTTTACTATTCAGACTCCGATGAGGATCTTGATGATGGTGATGTGATTAATGAGGATAGAATGGAAGAAGAAGTAAACCCTCTTAGGTATGTTGACCCTAGAACTAGGATTGAGTGTGATAGTTCATTTAACATGCAATTCCCTTGTAAGATTGGATTTAAGAGCTTTAACGCCTATCTCAACTCATCTCTTCCCATGAACATAATCTCACGTAATGAATACAATAAAATCATGGTAGATGAGTTAGAATACAAAGGAGAAAACATTGTGGCTAGGGCAATACCATTACATGTGTTTGTAGGAAGTTTGGTTTATCTTGTTGAATTCATGGTTATGGAGAATCTAGGAGAATTTATAGATGATAAATTGACCCAAGTTGTGTTTGGAAGATCTTTCAAACGGTTGACCAACCTCGATGAAAAACTCATAGAAGGGTTAATTACATTCTCGGATGGGGATGAAGAATTTGTCTATCAAATGCCCCGCACACACCCTAGGTTCAAGGATTTCTCCATGGAAAAGTGTAGTAGGTATCCGCCTATGGAAATGCTAAGTGAGAATGATAAGAGGAAAGGACTTAAGTACACGTATGAAAAGAATAAAAGATATTATCGCGGGTGCTTAGAGTTAGGGGACGAATACAAGAAAGATGAGGCGACTATTAGATGGCTCACACTTGGTTACGTGAGCATAAGCGATACACGTTAACCCATGACTTTGAGTCTAGCTACAAGACTCGTAAATAAAGAAAAGCGCTTCTTGGGAGGCAACCCATGTTTTGTGTGATTTTTATTTGTTTGATTGTTATTTGCTTCCGTATGCATGTTTTATTTTTATTGTTGGTTGATCATGTCTCTCTACTAAAATGTGAAATACTTTATTATGTTGTTTAGCCTAGTCTTAACTTCAACCTAAAGGTATTTTTGCAAAAGATAAGTGTAAGGGGAAACCCCAAATATGTTTTTAAGAAACAAACCGATCATGATTCTCCACAATATTTAATGAACATGTATATTCGTATTTGTTAGAGTCAAATGCTTGTATTGAGTCATAATGAAGTTTTGCAGGATTTTCCAGGAAGTAGGACAAAGTTTTTCCAGAAATTTTCCGGAAACTTAACATAAGAATTTCTGTAGGTCCATTCTGACGGCGTCAGGGTATTGCTCTTGACGGCGTCAGGAGTCAAAAAAATCTGGAAATTTTACCGGTTTTGTTTTTCTAACGGAGTCTTATGGTTTTTGTGAATTATTAAGTTTTATAATCTCCAGGAAATCTGCAAACTTCATTCCACAAGCATTATATCTTACTTTGTTTTCTAGGATTTAGTAACTTATATAGGATGCCGCCGATTTTACGCGAGGTTGCCTTGTCTACTTTTGTCAGGATTTACAGGTTATTTGTGACAAGAAGATGATTTATATTCTGGAAGGGAAGCTTTGATTGTTCGTTTTCTTGGAAGAAGATTTAACCTGGACAACTAAAATCCATACCGAGCGAATCAGGGGAGTATTTGATTTCATTCTCTTTACTTCTTAACTTTTACATTCTTTACTTGAACATTGGGGACAATGTTCATCTTAAGTGTAAGGGGAGGGTAAAAAGATGATACCTTACATATGCACTTTCGCTTGAGTTTGTTTTGTTTGATAGTAGATGAGTAATAAAACTATGAGAAATACTTGTTAGTGTAATTTTAGCGCCAAATTTAAAATTTTTTTACAACATTTAGGAGTGAAACTTTAGCCATAGCAAGCGTCTCATGGATAGGAGGTTGTATGACTAGCACATAACCGTATATTCAGAAAAATTTTCCACCCAAAAATGCGAGGTTCGCCTTTAGATTTGATAGGAAAAGCATTTATTGTTGGTGCTTTTGAGTGTACCGGTAGCATTTAGATTCTAGAACTTGCGTTAGTGATGCATCCCGAGACCGCTAGTGAGACTACATTCGTGTAGTAGGATTTACTACATGATAAGAGGCATTAGGATCACCATTGTGTTAAACCCGTATTATAATTACTTGACCATTTAAGTCATATTACTTGGCTAGTTAAGTCAACTAATTTTTCCCACACCCTTAGCGTTGTACTCATTTTTAGTACACGATACCCCTAGTACACCCCTCCGAGCCTATCTTTTCGTTTCTAACTTTAAGCATTTTACTTAAAGGAAGAATTTGTTACACCCCACTTAAATGTACAACCAAATCGCCTTAGCCTTCCGTGTATGCGCTCATTTTTAGTGCATTATTGTTATTTGTTAAACCCTAAGTTAACTTTCTAATTGATTACATGGTTGCTAAGTCGAGTCATATCCTTGTACATATTGTTTTGGGACGATTAGGACTCATGGGTAAGTACTTATTTTATGGAGTAATGGGGAAGAACATCACTTATTACCCCCATATGTACGTTAATCTTAAAAGTGCTCCAAGTGTTTTGATTTTCTTAATTCGAGTCATTAGATTAGTTAATTGTAAAGTATGCAAAGATTCAAGTGTAAGGGGAATGCTTATACCCCTATGATGTATTATTTTGGATGGTAGGGTAAGAGTGTATGAAAAAAAAAAAAAAAAAAATAGAAAAAGAAAAAAGAAAAAAAACATACGGACTACCATCCCGTTTTTATTCTATGTTTATTTTATGTTTTTGTTATTTTTCATTTATTAGCTTCAGTCGAGTCTAGTCTTGGCTTAGCAACGCCATATTGTACATGTAATTAACTAAGATTGTTAACTCGCCACCAGTAAAACTTCCTTTATCCAACAAAACCGTGTAATTCATATCCCTACACCTAACGTTATAACCCTTTAAAAGACCTCTTTGATAGTTTATCCTAGGTGCTTACGCCATGTGGTAGAAGTTTGATCCTTTCCCAAGCCTATGGTAATCTATTTTGCTATGACAGGTAGTGAGAGATATCTTCCATTTCCATAATGTTATATTACTTTATTACACCCGAGAGATGTGAGTATCTAAACACTATTTGTGAGGTGCTTGTGTATGACCTCCGTGCTTGTCTATTGGTCTTTAGTGGAACGATTATTTGTTGTAATTACTTTTATATTAGTGTTAAATGACCCCTAACTTGTCTTTTGAGTAGAATAAAAGCTCATTTGCTTGAGGACAAGCAAATCTCAAGTGTAAGGGTATATGATGAGGCGAAAAATGATCCGTTTTTAGGGGGTCATTTAAGCCCGAATCCGACTTTATTTGATCAAATATTGCCCTAAATCGTTCCTTTTGTGATTTTAGGTGTTTGGAGAGTGAATTCTGGAAAAGAAGCTATTTTGGACGTTTTTGGAGCATAAAAGTGAAGAAAACGGCTAAGTACCTAATTTCCATGCTGAAAATACAAGGTGACGGCGTCAAGACCATCAGCTTGACGGCGTCAGACATGAAGAATTAAACTCCGAAGGTGGTGACGGCGTCAGAAGGATTCGTGACGGCGTCAAAGTGGCAAAATTAATATACCGTGGGTGGTGACGGCGTCACATAGGCCGTCATAAGTGGATCTAGGCCGTCCAAGGAAGTATATGGCGGCGAGGTGACGGCGTCAGAATTAACTCTTGACGCCGTCAGACTGTTTTTCCTATATATAGTTTTCTAGTTTTTTCATTAAAAAAGAGAGAAGTTTTGGTGAAACCCTAAAGACGATTTTGGTGCCTCTTTTACAGGTTTTTCAAGGGTTCCAAACCCTTGAGACCTTGCATTGTAATTGAGATAAGTGTACTTTCAATTCAATCAATATGTCTATGTGTTGGTTGTTTATCTCTTGTTCTTGTCTCAATTCTACTATGCTATGCTAGATCTCTCTTGTGTTTGCTTAGATCTAATGAAACCTAGATGTTGATTATGTGTTGATTACTTGTCTATTCTTGTTTTGAATGAATGATTTATATGTTAGGCTTAAGAAAACTGGCAGATCTCCAAATGGTAACATGCTTGAACGTCTTAAGAAACATGAACCGAGGCGTACTAGGTCTTTATTGGTTGTATTTAATGCATGAGCCACTGTTTACAATCCCTATAGTTGTGCTGGGTCATGGTGTAGGAGGAGATAAGAGCTCATAGAGTTGGGGAGTTATGTATGCCACCCCACGAATGGTATTAAGGAATACAATCCGTCATTCATACAAGTGTAACAAGTAATTAACATGTAAAAGATATCTAGGGAGTAGTGAAGTCTAAGTAAACACAATTTCTCCAACCACTGCTCAAAACCTTAGTATAATTTAGTTTAATTTCATTTTTATTATTTTATTTTGATTGCATCTTAGCTTTGGGTTAGTTGAATAGCAACTAATTCCGCCCACTCCTTCAAAACCCGAGATTTTACTTGCTTTCATAAAAATATAAAAATACAAAAATAATCATCTCTCACCTCTAGAACTATTAATTAGGTTTTCTAATCCTAGCGACACTATTCCTAAGCTGAACGATCAATCCCCCGGTACTTGTCACTATACTATACTACAACGATCAGGTACACTGCCTGGTGGGGGTTGTAAGCTTCTCGAGATCCCTCGAGAGGTAAAGCAAGGTGCGATTCCCATGCATCAATAAGATACTCATCTTACGCGTAAGATTGAATCTTACGCGTAAGATTCGACATTTTTGAAAAACATTGTCTTGGATAAGACAATGTTTACGCATAAGTTCATTTCTTACGCATAAGTTATAAACTTACGCATAAGACAGAACTTACGCATAAGTTATATCTTACGCATAAGGTTAATCCTTTGCATAAGCTCATATCTTACGCCTAAGATTTTATCCTACGCATAAGATTGAGCCTACGCATAAGATTCACCTTACGCGTAACATATAATGTTATGCGTAGATTTTGCTCTTACGCCTAAGTTCATTTCTTACGCACAAGTAATATTATGCGTAGGATTTCCAACTTACGCGTAACATTGTCAAAATTCATGAAATTGTCTAAGTGTTGTAAAATTTCTAAAGTGTAAACTCTTGTAATAGTTAACTCATGTTGTGTTTAGATTGTTATAAGTTTCTATCAAGTGTTAACTTCTAAAAACACAAGTTTGTCATATAACAAAAGTTTTCACACACAACACCCACTGATCAATTCAAAAAATGTGCACAATCATGTAATTGAATGTCTGAGCTAACAAAGTAAATCATTGCTATGTTTGTGTTTGTTGATGATTAATTCAGATGGCAGAACACAATGACATTCCATATGGACCAGAACCTGAACCAAAACTCTCATGGGAAGAAACCTTTCCCGAAGATTACACCAGAAAGATAGGCAAGAACAACCTAAGAATCAACTTCAACAAAATCACATGCAATGAATCGTCATGCATTGTAGCAGTGGATGCTCTCCTCTATCACCCTAACAAAATTCTGTTCACCAAGTCAGCATCAGTAGCCTGCTTCTACATACACCAATTCTGGCACACACTTCAGCTAGACCTTGGGGAAGAATCCTTCACTTGCATGCTTCACAACAGACAAGTTACTGTGGACATAGATACACTTAGGAATGTTCTTGGGTTACCCGAACTTGGTCCAGATGAAGAATATGATCAAGTACCTAACGAGGAAGAGCTGATAGAGTGGTTACGGGATATTGGCTATGATGAATCAGAAGAAGTAGTGACAAGACACTCTAGGGTCAACATCAGATTTCTTCCACAACCATGGAGAACCCTGTACATTCTGATTGCTAAATCCTTATCTGGCAGAGACACTGGCCATGAACACCCCAAGCTCCAACACCTCAAACTTTTCTGGGCCGTGGCAAACGTCAAGAAGGTGGATTATGCCAGCATTATCTGGGAAGACCTTGTGTGGCACATACAACACAAGACCACCAACATTCCATTTGTACATTTCACCAAATTACTCATCGAAAGCTTCCTTCGTGAGAATGACGATATTCCACAGAGACTTGATGACGAAGCCAAGCATACTTTCAGAAATGAAGACACTCTCAAACAAATCAAGAGACTCGACACCAGCACACGCAAGCAAGGAAAGAAATTTCCCGATTGTTTCTTGAATAATAAAGTGAAGCTTTGCAAGAATTACAAGTACTATGAACAAGCACTTAAGGAAGACAAAGTTGGGTTCCTAGACGAAGTAATTCTACCTTCGTGCATGCAGAAGAAAGGGAAGAAAGGTAGCAAGTCTGGGAGCTCTGGTAGTTCTACCAAGTCTAAACAAAAGAGGGGTACTCTCAAGTTAAGACTTCCTGTCAAGAAACCTGAGTCCATTCCTGAACCTACACAACCACCTTCTCCAAAACCATCTGACTCAGAAACCGAATCCGACGAAGGTCCAGTTTACAGGGAAGCCTATGCTAATATCAACGAGAATGTTAATCTTGAAGATATTGATGATAAAGACTTGACGTTCGAAGATTGGGAGAAAAACATTAATGAATTTGCTGATAATGCTGAATACCCAGCAGATCTCAATCAAAGACCGTTCACTGAAGCAGAGACAAAATTGGAAGAAGAAAGGATCTGGAAAGAGAAGCTGAAGGAACCAATGAATGCTGAACAAGAGTCTGCTCACTCAAACTTAGGTCTTTCAGTAGAAGAAGAAAATGAAAGAACTTTTAAGATGGGTCTCCTCCACAGCAAGATAGATGCATTCCAAGCTGATCAACCTCCACATCCATTGTTTTCTCAAACTACCGAAGCTGGCGGATCTAGTAGCATTCCTGATTCTACTACAGGAACCAATACTGATTTGGTCGTCTACGACAATCCTTCAGTATCACCCACAGACGTAGAAATGTTAAATGCTTCAGCAACAGGAGATGAGGAAGAGGAAGATCACATGGATACTGATGCTCCATATCTGTTGACTATGGAAGAAATGGAGCTCAGAGAAAGAGCTCAAGAAGCAGAGTTAAAGAAAAAGCAAGAAGCTGAAGAGGCTAGGCTTGAGGAGCTAGCACAAGCCAAATTGGAAGAAACAATCCGTATGGAGGAAAGCAGAAAGGCTGAAGAGGCAGATAAGCTGGCAGAAGAAAAGTTAAGAAGAGAAGAAGAAGCCAAGCTTGCAGAAGATCTGAGGCTTAAGGCAGAAGCAGCCAAATTAGAAGAAGAACAAAAGTTTAAGGCCGAAGCTGACAGACTGGCTGAAGAACAAAGATTGCAAGAGGAAGCAGCCAAAGTTACAAATGTTGATCAACCCGAACCACAAAGAGGAGATGACAAAGACGTAACCACCAACATTGAATCTTCACAATCATCACCTCCAGCATCCGAATCTACCCATGACGAATCAATCAAGAAACCCGCAAGTACCAAAGCCTCTGCTGCATCCAAGTTGATAAAGAAAGCGTTCAGAAGAGTTCATGATAAGAAGAAAAACAAATTGGAAGATCAGGTTGCATCACTAGTAAGCCAAGTTGCTGAACTGACGAAGCTTAATACGAATGTCCAGGAGCTGCAAGAAAAGGTTGACACCTTCTTATCTGTTGATCCCAGTTGAGCTAATACGATCTTATATAGAAGTTAACTTAAACAAATACTTAAGCTTAAATGCGGAATATAAAAGATTAACTTAAGAAGATTAAGAATTCTCTTTCAACACTTCAATATTATTAATACGAGCACTCAACAATGCTAGGGTTTTACAACCTTGAAGTGAATAATAATACGTACATAATCTAACCCTAGGATCCTCCTTTTATAGGCCAAGGAGTCCTACTAGGTTTACAATACCTTTCTCTACAAGATAAGAATAATCTAAATAGATAAACTATACAAAGAATCTATTCCATAATTATCCCATCGTATACAATGTTAATCCCTTCAGCAGTAGTTTCACCAAGCAGCAGATTGTCTTCAGCAGCAGAGTCATTAATACCAGCAGCAGTTTCATTGTAACAGCAGTATTACTCAGCAGCAGAGTTACATAGCAGCAGTGTCACTTGGTCAAAACCCAACAATCCTCCCCTAAACTTAATATTTATTTCTAAATATTTAAGTTTCTTTAAAGCTCAATTCATCACTTGGAGGATGCTTCCAAACACTTCAACTCTTTTGAATTCAGTTGATCAAATATCTTCTTATACTTTGACAGCAAATTGAATGCTTGATCATCAGAATCATAATCTTTCTGCAGCTTAAGTGTTTTATCACCATTAACCATCTGATTGACAATATTCCAGTATCTTACCACTGGATAATCTACTTCAGCTAGCATATACAAAGTAGTTGGTCCAAGTTCTAGTACATGAACTCCAGAATCTTGAAAGAGTCTCCATTTTCTTACTTTGTATTCTACTATCTCTGTCCATTCAGAATCATCCATTGAAGGTTCAAACATAAGTTTAAGAGCTCTCCACATAACATTATCAGAAGCAGTTAAGATATGATCAATTTGATCTACCTCATACTTTTTACCATCAAATTTCTTAGCCCCAAACTTTGCCTTGTATAACTTCCACAAATCTTCAACATCCTCTCTATCAAAGTAATGTAACATTTGTTGAAATCTGAGAAATCTGTGAGACTTACCATCAGATCTCTGAACATCATGAAATACTCCAATGTTAGCATCATAACCTGTAGTTACTTTGATGATAGGATATTTAACTCCTAATGGTTTGGCATCAACCACTTCAGGATCTTCCATCTTGCCAACCACAGTGTAACCCTTCAATTGTTCTTTTTGATGCTCAGAAGGAATATGATCAAGACCATATTTAAACTCATATCCTTCAGGCATAGAACTACTTCCTTCTCCAATCTTTCTCTTCTTCTTTGCAACTGACTTATGAATAACACCTTTTCTTTTATCACCCTGCACAGAAGAAGTAATCTTTGCTACATCACTTTCAAGCTTTTCAACAACATTAGCTTCTTGTATTTGCTCTGCTTCAACTATCTTTTCAGGCACCAACTTCTTGTTCATCTGAGCAATTTGTTCCAAGTCCTCAGCACATCCCATAGTATAAAAAGTATCTGTTCTCTTCTTTGTTTGTTGATACATATCAAAAACTTCTTTGTCAGAATAAGCTTTCAACTGCACCAATGTCCATCCACCCATATTCTTTAGATACCTTTCATATTCTTTCCTTTGCTGTTTAACTGTTGGACCTTTGAATACTTTAACTTTTCTTCTAGCAGCAGCATTCTCTTTTCTCTTATTAGAAGCAAAGTTACTATACCAAGATTGCACATTAAAATTTAGAACTTCATTTTCTTCAATCTTGATCAGCTTGTTTAATTCAATATCAGCAGCAATTCTGATCTTTTCATCATCCCATTCATCATACATCCTTAAACCTTCAGCCTCTTTCTCAGCCAGCTGCTGATCTTCCAAATTAAACACCTCTTGTGCTTTAATAGCAGCAGCTTCATCATGCTCAACTTGCAATGGCTTAGGCCAAGAATCAAAAGGTACATCAGTAAAATCAATCCCTTTATACATCCACCTCTGAACATCAACTTGCTTGCCTTTACCCTTATCTGTAGAAGATGATGTGATTGTCTTCTTTTGAGTAGCAGCAGGTTCTCTTATTGTTATTCCTTTTTGAGGTTTTCTTGTTGCTGAAGTTATGTTAGTTGTTGTGATAGGTTGTGATGATGATTGAGTTGGTAACTGAGGTGTATGTGAGTCAGCAGTAGTCTTCTTACTTAGCAAAACCATTGCCTCTGCAGCAGCATTATCCATAGATCCAGCAGCAGAGTCTTGTACTTCAGCAGTATTCACTATTCCACTAGCAGCAGAACCATCAAAAGTCTTAGCAGCAGAATTATGAATAGCAGTAGAGTCAGCAGCAGCATTTTCCACTGAATCTTCCAAAGTCTTTAACACATTACCCATCAACCCTGTTGCCTTCACTAGTTGCTCAGACTCCAAAGTTTTAAGAGTATCTACCACCTTTTCTTGTACAGCAACCACCTTTTCCATAACAACTTCATTCCCAGACTTATCAGCAACTACAAAGTCTTCATCAATCACTGGAACCTCCCCTGAAACTATTCCAGCATCCATATCTTGAACATTATCAACTTTTTCAAGATTTACCTCCCCTGAATCCATGACAATCTCTTTCCTCCCCTGTTTGGAAGCATCCTCTTCCAAATGAGTAGATGGTTCAGAAGAACTTACAACCTGATTAGTCCCCACTTTCTTCAATCTTTTCAAGGAGGTTGAAGATCTTGATTTCTTGAAGCTCTTAATCTGATTTCGCATTTTGATGATGACCTTGGCTTGACCAGCAACAACATCAGATAGATTAAGAACCTTATCTTCCAAAGACTCACATTTCAACCCCAAAGCGGTACAAGTAGCCGTCAATTCTTGTATAAGTTGCATTGTAGTCTCATCACTTCGACCTGTATTACCTGGTCCGAGAGGTGAATCACTGACATTGTCATCATGTACAAGTGGATCCGTCAATTCATGAGTCACTGGCCTGTCCTCATCACTTCGACCTGTGTTACCTGGTCCGAGAGGTGAATCTGGGGACAAAAACTCAGTATCAAACCTGGTTTGATCATCTGAGCCCCCTATATTTTCCATTTGACTAGGGTTACCATCCTGAGAAACAGACTCATAAGAATCCTTTTCTCTAGATGTTGCCTTGGTTTGGGTCTTAATGATGTTATCACTATCCTGCTCTGCTGCTAAGCTAGAAGCAGTAGTGACAGCCCTTGCCAACATGTCCTCTCCATCACCTAGGACAGCCTCATCTGGTACAGCCATACTAACACTATCCTGAGGTAGATTAGTGTTCTTTTTGGTTTTCCTACGTGTATATTGTTTTGTAGGTTGTGTAGCAGATGTAGTAACATTGGGTGTGTGATGGGAATCAGTTGGATTTCCTGATCCTTCACCCTGGTTGTTGTGCACAATTTGTTCCATGAAAGATGTAAGATTTGTATGTGCACCAGAAAAACCTTTGCCATGCTTAATCAAAAAGGTAAAAGTCCTTGAAGCCAATTTTGGAGCATCATATTCAGAAACATGGGTTCTTGTTTTGGAAATTTGTTTTTCAATAAAGATTTGAAGAAATCTTGGATATAACAAATAAGAACCATCTTCAACACCTTTAAACAACCCAGCCAATATCATTTTTGAAAAATTAAATGGTTGACCTTTGCACAGACATATCATTGCAGAAGCAATGGTAGTACTGAACTCATGCCACCCAGATGTTTTAGGACTCAAACAATGAAGGAATAGATGTACCAAAAACTTGTATTGAGGACAGAGAAGAGCTTTTTGAAATTTTAAATTGTTATGTTTCCCCTCATATCCCAATTCTTTTAAACCAGCAAAAATAGCATCATTTGCAAAACACGTGGTCTCTGTCTCATCATCTAAGAGAAGAAATTCCCTTATTGATGATTCAGTTACACGAACCTTTTGCCCATCTACAAAAGTACTGACATGTTTTTCCCCATTCATAGTTTTGATTTTGGCAGTAAACCAAAACTGTTTAATGTAGGAAACATATATAGTAGGGTTCACAGTGAGTGCATACCTAAGAGAAGTAGCATTCAAAAATTTTACCATGTCTGTGAAACCTTCAGGAACTAATTCTTCATTCAAAACAACCACACTGTTGTGTTGCTCAACCCAGGTACGTGTAAGCTCCATGAATTAGGTTTTAGAGAATTTGGGGATTTGTGATTATTGGAATGATTAGGTGTAAGGGTTTGTGATAACTTCAATTGAGAACATATAAAAACCAATTATGAAAATCAATTAGGTTTTAAACGGATGGATGAAAGTTACACATAACACCCTCTTACTTACAACCATAGCAGCAGAACCGTATCATTCACAACTAGCAGCAGAGTGATAGAACTAGCAGCAGAGTGAACTGGAGCCAGCAGCAGAGTTGACTATAGACCTTGGTCAACTATACATAACAATTAATGCACATATCACTCCGTAATCCCTATAAAACCGGCGAGATCTTTTCCCCAAATTATGCAATCAAACCCTAATCTCTTTCAAAAACGCCACAATCACAATCAATACTATCCATCTTTACAATCAATTCACCAAACAATGAAATCAACACCCGAAATTATCAATATCTCATCCGATTCATCATCCGAAGATGAGAGCCCATTTGAAACCTATGTACCGCCATTCCGTCCTCCTCATGGTGGTTGTAGAACCAAAGAGCAAGCAAAGAAGAGAAAACATGATCTTCCGGTGTTCAAAGATCTTCTCAATTTGAATCAAACTCCTAGCACATCCAAGGGTAAAGCTGTAATGACCCCACAATCTCCATCATCTTCAGAGTCTTCAGAAGATACAGCTTGGATCCCTGTTAGGCAATCATCCCCAAAAGAGCTTGTATCCCCTTTCATCTACACATCATCAGATGAAGATGAGGAAGAACCACCAACCAATCCACCTGCCACTCCTGAGAGGCCACAATCTTCAAGGCCAAGGCCACAATCATCAAGGTCGAGGCCACAACCATCACCTGGTCTTTCTCTTGGACCATCAAGACAAAACCCTCCTCTCCCAAAGGATAGAGAGGTTGTGCTTGGGCTTCCATGCCCTAGGAAGATGTAGGTTTAGGTGTTAGGTTATGATATCAGCTTTTGTATTTTGTCTTTTGATGTTGAATCTTTGTACTTTTCTGGAATGAATGAATGAACTTTCTTGTTTTAATTCTTGCAAATCACCATTCATATGCCTGCAAAATGTTAGACCAAACACCACAAAGCAAACAACCAACATATGTACTAGCAGTAGAGTTAGAAAGTCAATGAGCAGCATAGTACATTATATCTCAAGCATATACACATTAACAAGCAGCAGAATAACAAGCAGCACATGCATTACAAACTTTAACAAAAATAAAGAGATAAGTTTTTCAAAGATTAATCATACCAATGTTTGCAATTAAAAATTGAAACCTCCCCACATCAAACTGTTTAGTGAGAAGATCAGCAACATTGTTATCAGTATGAATTTTAACAATTTGAATTAACTTCTTTTCATAGCAATCCCTTATAAAGTGATGCCTTATCTCAATATGTTTTGTTTTAGAATGAAACACTGGATTTTTAATTATGCAAAGTGTGGTGTTGTTATCAATATGGATTTTAGTATTCATGAAATTGTACCCATAATCCAATAATTGATTCTGCATCCATAAGACCTGTCCACAGCAACTTGAAGCAGCCACATACTCAGCTTCTGTAGTTGAATTAGCCACCACTGTTTGCTTCTTGCATTGCCATGACACCAACCTGCTTCCAAGGAACTGACAACCCCCTGTTGTAGACTTTCTATCCAAAGAAGCTCCAGCATAATCACTATCTGAGTAGGATACCAAATCAAATGGTGAATCCTTAGGATACCAAAGGCCCAATTTTGGTTGATACCTCAGATATCTAAAAATTCTTTTCACTGCATTGAGATGTGATTCCTTGGGACACACTTGAAATCTTGCACAAGCACACACTGCAAACATAATATCAGGCCTTGATGCTGTAAGATACATCAATGATCCAATCATAGACATGTACAAGTGTATATCCACTTCCTTTCCATGTTCATCCTTCAGCAATGGCTTATCTTTTTCCATGGTAGTCTTGGCAGGCTTAGCATCTTCAAAGCCAAACTTCTTCAAAATATCATTGACATACTTATCCTGACTGATAAAGATGCCATTCTCTTTCTGTGTAACTTGCAGACCTAAGAAGAAGGTGAGTTCTCCCATTGAACTCATAGCAAACTTGTCCTTCATAAGCTTCTCAAAACTAACACACATAGCTTTGTTTGTAGACCCAAAGATGATGTCATCAACATAAATTTGAACCAGCAAAATATCAGCTTTTTGTCTTTTGAGAAACAAGGTTTTATCAATCTTACCCCTGCTGAACCCAGACTCTAGCAAGTAGGTTGACAAGGTGTCATACCAAGCTCTAGGAGCTTGATGTAGACCATACATTGCTTTATTAACCTTGTAGACTTTGTCAGGATGATCAGGGTCTTCAAATCCTGGTGGTTGAGACACATAAACTTCCTCAGTAATGGTCCCATACAGAAAAGCACTTTTCACATCCATTTGATACACTACAAAGTCTTTGTATGAAGCATAAGCCAAGAATATTCTAATAGCCTCTATTCTTGCCACTGGTGCAAATACTTCATCATAATCAAGCCCTTCTTGTTGTGTGTATCCCTGTGCTACTAACCTTGCCTTATTTCTTATGACAATTCCTCTCTCATCTCTTTTGCATCTGAAAACCCATTTTGTGCCAATCACTCTTTTACCATTTGGCAGTTCAACCAAAGTCCACACTTCTTGCAGCTTGAATTGTAAAAGCTCATCTTGCATTGCTTCTACCCAACTTGCTTCTTGTAAGGCTTTGTAAGTGTTTTTGGGTTCAATTTGAGAGAGAAAACATGCAAACAGGCAATTTTGAAGATCTTTATGACTATTTCTTTGATGCAGAGATCTGGCAAAGAAACTTTGATGTTGAAGATCTTTCAAGGCTTTAGTCATCTGCCTAGTTTGAATGGATGATTGTGGATCACTTAAGATTTGATCTTTGGGATGATCCTTGTGTATTCTTGTGGTGGTTGTAGGACTAACAGGAATATGGAGTTCCAAGTTAGTATAATCAGCAGCAGCTCCAAATAACTGACCATCAAGAGCATCATTGTTTGTGTCATAATAGATATTTTCCAGATCAGGCATATTTGGATCATCAGGATAGATAGTATCATCAATAGATCTACCCTGAGTGTCCAAATTAGGAGACAAGAAAGTAGCAGTAGAGTTAGTAAGCTTTGCAGCAGTGTGTGTTGGAGCAGTAGTTGCATCTTTTGGCTTAGCAGTAGAGTCTTCTGAGTCAGCAGTAGAGTCTTCTGATCTTATTTGAGAAATATCACCAACTACTTTGAGAGCTTCATTTACTTCTTTTTCTGCTGCAACAGGTATTTCAATACCTTCTTCAGTTTCCATAGGTTTTTCTTGAGAAACAACATCATCTGAAGGGCTTTGTTCTTTCTGAAAGGGTAAAAGAGTTGGACCAATCTTCAATTTCTCAATCACAACAAACTCTTCCTGTGGTTTATCAACATTGGCAATTACAGGAACATAATTCATTGTTTTGGCAAGAATATCAACATCAAATAGCCATTCTGGTCCTTTCCCTGCAGAATTAAATGTGTTCTCACTAAACTTGATATGCAGATTCTCCTCTACATGTTTGGTTCTCTTATTATAAACCCTGAAGGCTTTACTATTTACAGAGTAACCAACCAAATTACCTTCATCAGCTTTTTCATCAAACTTGCCTAGCTGATCCTTTGTATTTAAAATGGTAACAGGACATCCAAATGGTTTGAGAAAATCAATCATTGGCTTCTTTCCATGAAATAGCTCATATGGAGTCTTGTTATGAGGCTTGACTACCTTACTTCTGTTCTGCACAAAGCATGCAGTGTTCACAGCTTCAGCCCAAAAAGGTACAGGTAGTTTTGAATCAGATAACATAGTTCTTGCAGCCTCAATAAGTGTCCTGTTTCTTCTTTCAGCTACACCATTCTGTTGTGGAGTTCTTGCTACACTGTACTATCTAAGTATTCCTTTTCCCACACAGAATTGATTCATCTCACTATTCTTGAACTCAGTACCATTGTCACATCTGATGATCTTCACCTTGTGATTGTGCAGGTTTTCAACTCTTGTTATGAAAGCTTTGAGTATTCCTGGAGTTTCATCTTTGGTGGCTAGAAAGAACACCCAAGTAAACCTGCTAAAGTCATCAGTGACAACAAGACAATATGACTTCTTATTCAAACTTTTTACAAATACAGGCCCAAATAGATCCATGTGTAGCAAGTGTAATGGCTCAGTATTTGTGTTTACTGTCTTGGACTTGAAAGAAACTCTGTGTTGTTTACCCTTTTGACATGCAACACAAGTTTCACTGTTCTCAAAAGTCTTTGTAGGCATGCCTCTCACAAGATTGCCTTTCACCAATTTGTTCATAGTCTTGTAGTTCAGATGTCCCAGTCTTCTATGCCATAATTTGGACTCATCAATAGTTGCCTTTGCAATTAGACAAGTCAAAGCCCTCTTAGGAATAATATTCTTAATATGGTCACTGTATATATTTTCCTTTCTAGGGACCTTCAGTAACACAGATTTGTCATCTGGTAATTGAAAATCAGGAGAAAGAATCATACACTCAGTGTCTGTAAAAAGAACAAAATTCTTTTTGTCACACATTTGTGAGACACTAAAAAGGTTAAACTTAAGTCCTTTCACAAGAAACACCCTCTCAAAGTCCAAATTACCAGTCCTTAGAGTTCCAATACCAACAATCTTTCCACCTTTTGGATCATTCCCAAAAGCTACATAACCACCATCAAAAACCTCAAGATCTTCAAGTTGAGATTCATCCCCAGTCATGTGTCCAGAGCATCCACTGTCAACAATAACCATATCCTTAAGCTCATCCAGTAGATTGACCTGCACATGAAAAATAGAGAAATCAGTTTCTCTTGATGACCCAAGCCATTACTGACTTGGATCTGCCCTGTGCATCAGTATAATCAAATTTCTTCAAATCACTTGATGCACTACTATTCTTGGAAACAGAGTTTGAAACATTTGTTTTTGGTTTCCAAGTCCAGCAAGCTGAGGCCTTAACAGCATAATAGTGATTACCAACAACTGTATTTGGAAGATGTTTTGGCTTAGAAGTAGAAAATTTTGAACTAGCAGCAGATTGCTTACTAGCAGTAGAGCCATTTGAAGAACTAGTTGTTGATTTGAAAACACCATTTGATTTAGCAGCATAAATAGATCTAGTAGCACCAGATCTCAACAAAACAGCTCTTGGAACCATGTTTCTATTAGGATGTGGATGAGTTTGTTTAGTTACATATTTGTGATTCACCCTAGTGTATTGATTCCAAACAGGCTTTTGGTGTTCAGGACATCTAACAATCAAGTGGTCAAAGCTACCACACTTATAACAAGCCTTCTTTTGTAATTGAAACTGATCACCTAATCTTTTTGAAACTAGGTTATTAAAGTTTCTTTGGTTACCCCTAGGCTTATTATTGAACCTTTTCATCTGTTCTCTAGGTACCTCATTGTACTCTACCAGTTTTCTAGAGAAGTTATTTCCTAACACAGGTTTAACAAACTTTACCTGTTCAACCTTAGGCTTAACCTGAGTAGGAATTTCTTCCTTTTTAAAACTTTGTTTTGGTTTAACCTGTTCCTCTTCACTATCACTATCACTATACCGTTCCTCAATAATTGGAGCTTCAGGAAATTTTCTATCCTCAACCTTAGGTGTTTCAATTTTACTTGTGCTACATTCACCTACAGGTTTTTCAATATTTAGCTCACTAATGAAGGATAGTTCTTTTCCTGGTGGAGCAAAAGCACTTTTGGCTGGAGGAGCCACTTCATTATATCCAATTCCACTGCCTTTTCTCATCAAGGTGCTCTCTATAGACTTATTAACCATATCAGAAGCAAATTGTTGTTTTTGTACTCTTACTACATGTTTTTCTTTTTCAGCAAGAGCTTCCTCTTTTTCTTTTTCTGCTTCTACCAACTTATTTTTAAGAACTTCTACTTCACTGTTTTTCTTAAAAATTTCTATATCTCTTAGATTAAGTTGATCTACATATTCTTTTTCACACTCTTTGAGATATTCTAACCTCCTCTCAACATTTTGAATACCTACTTTGTAACCTAAGTTATCAAGTTTTAGGTGTTCAACTTCTCTATTTAAACTCTCATTCCTAGCCTTAAGAACTTCAATAGTGTCAGAACAATATTTAAAAGAACAATCAGATGATTCAGAGTCATTAGATACCTCAGAGTCAGATCCTGATGATGAACCATATGCCATAAGTGCAAAGTTATGCACTTTGGGTTGAACAGCAGCAACCAAAGAGAAATTTGGTTCTTCTTCAGCCATATCACTCCAGTCATATTCTCCCAGCCCATCACATGCTACCATTGCAGACTTTGATTCTTCAGTCTTCTTTGGAACTTCAGCATTCTTCTTTGGAGATCTACACTCTCTAGCAAAGTGTCCCTTTCTGTTGCAATTGTAGCATTCAATCTTAGACTTGTCAAACCCTGGACTTTCCTTAGCCTTGTATTTAACTTCCCTTCCAGTCTTTTTCCAGAACTTTCTTGCCCTTAAAGTCAACATTGCCATTTGCCATTTGAGATCAATTTCTTCAAGATCATCTGGATCAATATGATCCAAATCTTGATTTATGACATGTGATCTTATGGTAGTAGTAAGCTCAGCCAAGAATGCACATAAAGCAACATCACTGGTAGAAATCTTGTCATTTGAACTAGCAGCAGATCCAGATCCATCAGCAGTAGATACTCCATAAGCAGTAGAGTGAGTATCTTGTGTCTCTTTGGATTTTGAAGACACAAAAGCAAGATTTTGTGTACTAGAAGATGAAGTAGAAGAAGTAGCCAATTCAGATTCATACACCCTTAAATTGTTGTAGAGGCTCTCCAACTTCATTGTCTCAAAGTCAGGCTTATTTCTCCACACCACTGTATGCATGCTCCATTCAGGTGCAAGACTTCTTAGAAACTTGAGATTCACATCTTCCTGTGGAACAACATACCAACAAGCTTTAGATGACTAACTAGTTGATTTAGCCTGTTGTATGTGCCAATTATCTTTTCTCCAGGTTCAGAAGTAAAGTTTTCAAACTGATGCTTCAACATATTCTTTCTGGACTTCTTAGTAGCATCATTCCCTCCAAACCTGAATTCCACAGCATCCATCAATGCTTTTCCTGTTTCACAATCATCAAAGTCCATTTGAAATTCATTAGGTATTCCCATTAAGAGAATACTATGAGCCTTGATTTCCAGCTTCCTAGTTGCATTAGCTTCAGCAGACTTGATTGGTATCTCCTTACCATCAGCACTCTTTTCTGGTTCAGAATCACCATTAACAATCACATTCCACATGTTGAAGTCGATCATGCGAATGTATTGTCTGATCCTCCTCTTCCATAGCTCATACTCAGAAGGATTGAGCATAGGTACCCTTGAAGCAGTCACCATGTGAGTTTCATCACCCATCTTAAGCAAACGATTTGGAACAGCAAACTTTAAAGAAACAAAATCTTCTTGATTATAACTTCTAGATCACAAGCTCTGATACCACTTGTTGATCCCAGTTGAGCTAATACGATCTTATATAGAAGTTAACTTAAACAAATACTTAAGCTTAAATGCGGAATATAAAAGCTTAACTTAAGAAGATTAAGAATTCTCTTTCAACACTTCAATATTATTAATACGAGCACTCAACAATGCTAGGGTTTTACAACCTTGAAGTGAATAATAATACGTACATAATCTAACCCTAGGATCCTCCTTTTATAGGCCAAGGAGTCCTACTAGGTTTACAATACCTTTCTCTACAAGATAAGAATAATCTAAATAGATAAACTATACAAAGAATCTATTCCATAATTATCCCATCGTATACAATGTTAATCCCTTCAGCAGTAGTTTCACCAAGCAGCAGATTGTCTTCAGCAGCAGAGTCATTAATACCAGCAGCAGTTTCATTGTAACAGCAGTATTACTCAGCAGCAGAGTTACATAGCAGCAGTGTCACTTGGTCAAAACCCAACATTATCTAAGGATGTGCAAGAAAACTTGGAAGCCACTTTAGCTGCTCAAGCACATCAGTATATGGAACAACACTTAGTGGCTGAGTTGAAAGAATTGCTGGCACCTATGAGAGATGAACTCACCAAGTTTGCAGAACAAGCAGTCAAGAAAGTGATCAGATCTACCTCGTTTACTCTTCGAGCTGACAAATCAACTTTACCACAACCGGGGTTATCTATGGATGAATTAGAAACACAGCTCTTAGATAAATTGGCAAGTAAGTTCACGTTGTCACCTGAAGAAGCTAAAGTCCTGGAAGCTTTGAAAGCCAAAATGACTAAAGAGACCTGCAGCACTGAGGCCGATAAACTGAAATGTCCAAGAGATGATGAAGATCAGGATCCTAACTCTCAGGCAAAGAAACAAAAGCAAGCCGAAGGACCCTCATCTCAACCAAAAGAACCGGTCATTCCTCCAACTACAACAACATCTACACAACAACCTAAGGCATCTGGTTCCGGTCCCAAAGCACATGACCATTTTAAATATACAGGCGGAGACGAGATTCCTCATACGGATGAAGTACCAGAACCGTCATCTACAAAGAAGAAAGAAAGGAAACGAAAACATCATCAGCACAAACCGGACACCTCGTCAAAAGGCTCAGAACCTAAGAAACCAAAACCCGTTCTCAAATGGCTAGACGAAGACGAAACTGCCGATTACTCCTGGTTTGACAAGATGATCAATTCGCAACCACCACTTGCAGACAATCAAGAACCTCTCGATGGTCGAACAGTGGAATACGCTCAGTTGATTCAACAGAAGTTTCAGATGAAAAAGATGAACAAGAAAGAACTACGAAGAATCAAGAATGATGCGTTCAATCTTCTGAAAGATCGGTCTGCTAACTCCATCAAACTTGAGTACCATCTAGAAAATATTGCTCGAGCTATGTCAAGCAATATTGACTGGATCAATCCTGAATCTTATGTCAATCCGGTCACAAGGAAATCCGCACCATACATAACTGACTGGTCCAAACCACTGCCTATGATTGGGAAGCCTAAGGAACCAAAGATCCCTTACAAGTTCTTCTTCAACAACGACTTGGAATTTCTATAACACGGAAGCAAGATTGAGAAGAAGTACGCCACATCACTTACCTTCCTCCCTGCAGCTAGATACCTCAACAATGCCATCGAAGAAGAAGCCTCTACCTTATTCATCGATAAAGTTGTTGACTATGACCGGAACGCACTCTACGACATACATCATTGGCCAGATAACCGGGCACAGCATTATCGAAGCAGCAGACTCAATCAGACGATGGGTAATGTGATAAGTGAGTTGAAGATTGTCTCGATTCAGTTCATTTCGACGGTCACTCACTTTGGGTACCCCTTCCTCAGCAAACTAATACTCAAAAGACTTGATGAAAAAGAGTATGAGATTTCCGAGTCAGACTTTCCACGACTACTCCTAAACGACATAGAAGATATGTACCTGCTCAAAGTTCAAGGAAAGCTTTGCAACTTACCTAAACCAATGCAGCTTGCCTTTATCACTGCTCTCCTAATCTTCATCAGACAAATTGTCATCAGAGAAAAAGTAGAAGATCTTCAACTAGGAGTGGAAAGTTATCAGAAGAAGCTGAATCTCACCAAACCTAATATGTTCGACATCCCCAACCTTCAACATCTATCTCAATACTCCTTGATCAGGCATCCGGCATTTGGGTTCACATACCGCAGTGTAAACGGTCGTAACTGCTTCATGGCCTATGAAGAAATCCATAAGTTCTGTGATGAAACCATGAAGTTCGTCAGAGATGGAATCAAAAGCAGATTAGATGACATAGCACTGGGTAAATCCAAAAGGTGGAATACCAATGAGGCCAGGGACGCTCGCAGATTCATTACAAGGATTGAGAACCGGTTGAAGCGCAGGGATCAGTTTCGGAGATTGGAAAGCTATGTTGGAGGCAGACCTGGATTTCCGGTGTTGACATTTCAGAGACCTGAATGGTAGCAAAGTTGTAAGAACTTGATTTGATTTGTCATATTACTATACTTCATAATGGTTTGTGCACACATTACAGTGTACAACCCGAACTTGTAAAGAAAGGACCCTGAGGTACGCATCAGTGCCTCAATCCTAATATAAGGAGCGAAGGCTTCTTACTTTTGAGTAGAATTAATCAAATGTTTATGAATTTTCATTATTATGCTCAAAAGGACAAGTATTTCACCTCAATAAGACCTAATCACTTGTTGAGGGGGAGCACTTGTCAAAAACAAAATACTTTGTTCTAAATAAAAAGTTCTTGGTGAATCTCCGCATAAGACTCAAAAAGGCATATTTTAATATAAAAGATGGTCAAAAACATCATGTCATATGCTATTTTTGAGGGGGAGAAAATGAAAAAGTGATTAAAATATGAGTAGCCAAAAGGCTAAAAGTTGTATCATGTGCGAGCTAGACTCAGAAATGACCCAGGAATTGACGAGACAATAAAAGTTTGTAATATCAAAAAGACTTATCCTCGACGGGTAATAACATCAAGTTAGTTACTAGAGCTAGTTGTCACCTAAAAGCTGACAATGTATCTCTTTAACTAACCACGTAAGCATGTCTCGAAAAGAATTTGTCTTAGTAGAAATGTACCGTCTCGAGAAACTTTCTGTGGACTTGACCAGGCCGGGTAATAATTTCAAGCTAGTTTAACTAGTGATGTAAGCGTGTCTCGAATCGGTCTTGTTCACAGAAAGTGGATCAATTCAAAATGCTTGCTCCTCCCGCATGTGCAAATTTATTAAATACTTATGAGCACATGTGAAGGGGGAGCCCTTCAAAAGTGTACACAAAACTCTCAAAGTGTTAACCAAAATATTTGATTATCACGAACACTTTGAGAGATTTTTCAACAAAAAGGTTTCTTGGCTACTGTCGGAGTTATAAGGTGATTAAGATAGGAAAAATCATCCTATGATCCGCCAGAGCCGGAGGGATCTACCCAAGGACATCTCCCATAGTTAGAATTAGAAGTCCTTAGGTATGATACGAAAAAAAAGGAGAAAAGAATGAAAGGGAAAGAAGGAGTTGAAGAATTAAAAAGAAAAGTAAAGAAAAGGGTGAAAAGAAATAGCCCTCCATATGTTCAACCTTAGGGCAGACACCGGGTTCAATACGTATACTACTGGTTGTTGCAAAAGACAACACCGGTATTGAAGATAAAGTCGTCATGGACCCAGTGACGCAATGCACTAAACCTTCTTAACCACTCAAGTTCTCTTAAAAGAGCTTATTTCATTCTCACGGGGAACCAGTGTAATCTATCAACTTATCTCTTAGAGATGGTTGATATTGAAGCAGGAGACCCCTCCCTAGTCTCCGCATAGGAAACCTAAGTGTGCACTTATAGAGTCTAGAACCTTGAGATACATCAAAGATCTCTTAGGAACACTTAGTACTTCTGCAACTGGTGTTCTACATCAATGAACACCATTTGTAAATTATCGAGTCCTTCGCAGATCTTAGCAATCTGCCGAGAACGTTTATGAGAGGATTACAAATGTATTTCTCAATGATTGAACGGAAACTCCTGCCAGGGTCAACATCAAGCAGCCCTGACAGCAGGTCACTTCGGTAACCCCACAAGGGTTACGCTTAGTGTTTGCGGTGGTTCCATAGCGGTCTACAGTCGTGGAGTGATCCCCAGCGACTCACCCAGTCATTGAGCTACTTAGTAGGTCTCGTAAGCTCCTTCGGGAGTATCTGATATGGGAACGGGCTGGATAAGGATTAGAAGGAGTCTTCACAATATGCTGTTGATGAGCTCTAATTCCTTATCTGTAAGTACCGGGTATTTATTGCTAACTGTTTACTTGCAGGTACCTCACATCCATGATGGTAGATTCCAACATGCTCATACATACATCTTGAAGCAAATAATAGCTCCCCCAAAGATCTTAGCACCACAAAGTTCAAAGAAAGATTCTACGCCAATAAGAAGAATCTACAAAGTACAAAGACCAAAGATCTTAGAGTATGAAAAGGAACTTCGTGCACGTGAAAGTATAAGTCCAAAGATGTATGAGTATGTTGGAATGGCAGACAACCACCACAGACGCAGGAGTGACGAATGGCAGACTACTTCATTACACAATCACTACATCATCACCAAAGAACAAAGACATAGAGCAAAGTGCATTTATTATACAACAATTTTAAAGACGTCTAAAGTTTTACATGTCACAAGTCAACGACAAAGATGAAGACGTCAAGCAACCGTGATGACCGACCCTTAGGGGGAGATTGTTGGGATCATACTTTTGTATTTTAGTCAAGTCTCGGTCATTACCTTTTGTAATAGGTTGCTTAGTTATTTATTTCACTATATGTATGTTACTAGGCTTAAGTAATCAAGTCCATGGGCCTTGAAAGCCCACGCTTAAGTAGAATGAGGGAGGAAGGGAATGTTGCCCTACTCCCCCCTTATAAATACTAAGCTTATGTAAACATTATTCTTGTTGGTTATTTGAATACATTAAAGAAACTCTTGCTATTACTTTTCTCTCATTTCTTATAATCAACCATCTCTCATTCTCATCTCATTTTCTCATACTTGTGTTTACAAAATGGTGACCTAACAGTAAGACTTAAAAATAACCGATACTCAACATCTTTTTCTGGTGTTGGAACCTCGAATTGGGGACCACCTTATCGACCAAGCATTTTACTTTAGTAATTTTCCAAGAGGGGCAATTACATATATACCCACCAAAACTTGCATATTTGCATTTATACCTAAAAATGTTTAACTTGCATTGTATATCATGCATTGAAAACTTGTGTTTTGGGGAAATATGCAAATATGTAAGTTTTAGTGGTATATATCCAATTTCCTCTTTCCAAAATTAGATATTATAGGCTCCTTCACATTCTTCTTTTCAGTAGCATTACTCTGTGTACCCTCTTGACCAGTTACTCCAGTTACCATAATGTCTGCCCCGTCTTTATAACAAGGTGTACCTTTTCCTGCTCCTTTTCCAAGTAGTCCGTGTATGTGTTTTCTTCAAGTTACTTGTCCTCCATCTGTCTTTGAGCCACTGCAAAATCATCGTTACTAACCTAAAAAACCTAATCTTCAAGATTCCCTTTGGCTCCCTACAGTTCCACCTCAAACCAAAAACATTCATCAACATGTACTCCATGGACTCCTGTTTTGTGGACCCAACTTATATATGACCAAGTTGCTTGGATCCAACTTGCTTTGAACCTCCATGCTTTTGTACACAAAAACTCAGAACTTTTGCTTCAAGAGTATACACACAGTTCTTTCTCTTGATCCTAGTCATCATAACCCGACAACCTTTGATCACCTTGACTCTACCTATCTGCATCTTCATAGTATAACCATCTTTTTCAAGATTACCAAATGAAATCAAACTTTTAAACTTGAAACATACCTGGCATCTTCGAGTATAAATCTTGATCCATAATGAAACTGTATCTTCAATTTTTATGTCCCTCTGATAATGTGGGTCCTGTTATCACCTAACTGAATTGAACCACCATCAAAATCCTTAAGGTCATACAAGAAATCCTTCCTATGTGTCATATGATAAGACCCACATAAATCCATTACCAATTCAGTCATCTCATCATTCCTGACAACCACCAAGGCTTCTCTAAAGTAGGCGTTACCCTAATTATCATAAGAATCTAAACTATGATTATGCTTACCCTTCTTGACGAACCCATTTGACTTCTTCATTGGATAGTCTTTTTTCAGATGACCCTTTTAATGACATATGAAGCACTTGAGTTTACCAGTTCCACTCCTTGACTTAAACTATGAAATTTCACCTGCATGAGCTTTACATGAATGATCTGATCTTCCCTTTACATATAACCCATCACTAGTTTCTTTTTTTGTGCCTTCAGTTCTTTCTTCAACTCCCTTGAATTCAAAGTCACCAGAACATCTTCCATTGTCAGGATTCCCTCCCATACAACCATGTTTACACAAACTAATGACACCAACAAGGATGTGGATGCTGGCCGCACAATGGAAGTTAATGAGGATGAGTCGATTAAGACTGGTACTACATCACAAGAACCGCTTGTGAGTGATTCAATAGGAACAAAGGAAGTTGGTTCTACTCCTATAGTTGAGAAAATTGGTAAGCTCGAAAAGCTACTTATTGATGGGAAAACTACTCTTGTGGATGATGATGGTCTTCCTATTCCGTCTACCTATTCCACTAAGAGGGCTAACCCATTTTCAAAGGTGGGTGAGGTTGTAGTTTCTGATAGTGATGATGATGAGGTTCTTAACACGTTCGACGAATCATCAAATCTTTTTGGTGGTGGTCATGAGTGTGAAGATGAGTTTGATGACTATGATGAATATTCGAAGCAAATTTATGATCTTCCAGGGAATTTGGATGCTCTTAATGCCATTTATGGCTTTAATCTCCAAGGTCGTAGGAAGTAGTTTATATTTTTGTCAGAGTCTCTTAATATCATGTGGTTAGTGGTTTTGTTTCTTGTTTAGAAAATAGGAAGTATCTTGTTATGTAAGCTTTTCGCCTATGTAACGGGCTGAGATATGGGATTCACCCATCTCCATTGTACTTAAATGCTTTTTGGAGTAATATATTTATCGGGTCGTTGACCTTTTACCCAAAAAAAGTTTTCATAAGACGATGGCAACAACGTAAGTAACATAAGTGTCTGATCCTCATCCTCAATCTCGATACAATTCACTCACTTAATTTCTCTCATTTTGTCCAATTATGATTATGACTCTTAGTCACTCATAATAATGCATCATCACAAAACCAAAACCAAAGTCACCATTTCCGGCCATACCATCGAACGACCTCCATCATCGAAAATCACAGTGGCTTAAGGAATCCGGCTAACGAAAACACATTTTTTGCAACCACAAAAGACGTAGTGTTTGTGTTCAATATCTATTAATGGGTTTTATCGTTTTTCAATTTAAAATAGATTGCTTTTGACTTTAAGGATTTGATTTGAGTTTGAATATTTGAAAAGTGGCTTTTGATTTTTATGTGTTTTTGAGGCTTTGCTTAATTTTAGGTTTTGGAGGAGGCTTGAATGTATATAAGGAAGGCCGAATTCTGGGTTTTCAAAATATAGATCAAGTATCTATGGTACTTGAAACTTAAACCAACGGATTATTAAGGATGAGATCCATACCTTATATTACTCAAACTCGTTATATATATCATTAATCTATCTGTCATAGATTCATATATTTCTTGTGTAATTCCAATAAATTACGTAGAATAATAAATCTTAATTATTATATGAGTATGATTCTCAATCTTGCATATCTTGTAAAGTAAAACTTAATGACCTAGTGATCGTTCAAGCATTTGTTTGAGGTTAATGTGGTGTTTCAGCCACATTTTATTGTACTTAGCCTTTCTGTGATTAATATATTTTACCAGGGCAATCCTTTACTCAAAAACTTAATGTACTTAAAATTAAATTGCTTCATTTTATTTGTCAAATAAGTTCAAATTCTCTTTGAAGTTATCCTAGAATCTCCAAGAGTAATTAAATGGCCATAATGCACATATTTTGATACTAAATTTCGAATGCAATTACTTCATTTAATATCGTTTTCCCTCACTTAGATATTGAAGATATCGACAACTCACTTGTCATATATCTCGTTACATATCATTAAATCTTTTCCCTTTTTAATCATACATTTAAATTTGGAAAGTATTTAACCATTTACGTTACTATCCATTTGTCCTTTAATGCTCAAGGCCCAATCTTAAAGTTAAAGGAATATTGAATCATACAATTGATACATATATCATAAAGGTTATACACATTATCCATATTATTAGATATTAAAAATGTCAATTTTACTCACTTTAATAGTGGAAGGACTAAAACTATTAAGTTAAGATTGTTATTACTTAATGAGACTATAAATAGAAGGAGTTAGTTTATTTTTTTCATTAAAAATGTATGTCCATTCGATTGTACCGATATCAATTGAATCAAAGACCAGTTTCACCATTTTTTCTTTTCTAAAAGGCAAAGAGAAAAAAAAAAAAAAAAAAAAAAAATGCCAAAGCAACAAACAAAAGACAGCTCTAAGCAAAAGCCAAAAGGAAAGAGAAAATACAACCAAACATCACCACTACACTAAGATAAACACCCAAGCACCAACTCCAAGCTAATCCGGAACTACATACTATAAATTAGCCACTTCTCCAGGAGCTCTAATCCAATGACACCAAATAAAGCGACATTTAGAGGCACGGTTTGAAGTCCACAACAGAGATATTCTTTGGATCGCCAGGAATATGTCCTCTTGTTGAGCCGAAGATACCTCTTCATCTGACCAAGTGTGTAATATTTTATTCCTCCACTTCCACACATACCAAATTAGAGACAAGCAAACAACGTGAAATAGCTTCAATGTCCACTTATCTTTGATGAAATTAAAGTTTCCTTTAAGAATGTCACTAAAAGAGAACCGAGAAGGGACTTTCCACCAGCTTCAAAATTTCAACCACACTACTTTAACTTGAGGACATAAAAAGAAACAATGATCACGAGATTCATCAGATAACCCGCAAAATAAACATACCGACGTAGGAAGATTGATAGCACGTTGGCATAAGTTCAACCGGGTTGGAAGACGATCTAGAGCAACACGCCAAGCACACACGTTTACCTTACGAGGTACCCATGAGTTCCAATTGAAAGGTGGAGCAAAAACATCATTAGCATTCAACCTTAAATGAATAGCACGACACAAAGAGGCAATTGAAAACTTTCGAGAAGCGGTCAAGGTCCACTCTCATCTATCATTTTGAGATTCATCAAGAGTAAGCCCATTTAAGTCAGTCACTAGCTTTGTAAGATCTCCATTAGCTCGTCCACAGGTTGCCTAGTCCAAGCCCACTTACCTTGCCATACACCTTCTTCTAAAAACCATATGTATGCCACAAGACAATTTTTATATCTTTCTAAAGCAAAAAGACGAGGGAAACAATCTTTTAACGGCCCCAAATTGTTTAACCAGTTATCCATCCAGAATACACATAAGCATATTTTACACACATTAATTGCTAATCATTTGATCCAACTAACATTACATATATAAATTGATAAAACTTCATAACATAATTTTAAACTTAATAACCCTGAATATACACAAACACGTGAAATCACCTTTAAATTAACAAAAATATGAATAAACTTCAATAACATCAAAACAAACATAACATATATAATTAATTGAAAAAAAAATAAATCAAAATTGAGTTAAAATTTCTCCAAAAATAGCCGGTTTTTGAAGTTTTCAGTTGTTTTTTCCCATTTAATTCGTCGTTCTTATTGCTTAACTGATTGCATGTGATCAAATTCAGGATAAAACTAGGGTTTGGTGGTTGGGTGTTTGTGTGTGTTGTGTGTTAAAGTGTGTGTTAGTGATCTGTATATAATAAATTAGAGTTGTTAACAGAGGTTATTGAATGAGAGGGATAAGTGGAGTGAGTTAGTGAGAATGTGTCACGCACGTGATATAATCGGGGGTGCGAAATAACTATTATGCCCCTCTGTTAATATATTATTAAATAAGTTTAGTTTTTAGTGAAAACAATTCATTTAATTTTAGCCATCGAATGAAGGAGATTGAAAAGTGAGTATCTTTATCATTTGATTTTCGGAAAAATAATGATCTTTAATGAACCAAACTGATATGAGAGATATGAGATGCAGTATGACAAAAGGTTTCGAAATTACGTATTATAATATGAGTTAGTACATTGGGACAATGTTAAAATAAAAAAAGGAAAAAAAAAAGAAAAAAAAAAGCCAAAAATTTGTGCATTAAACAAATGAGTTAGTAATCAAAAGACTTGTGGTCTAGTGGGTGGGGCTTAACTTGTTAAGCGAGCCACAAGTGGGAGTAGTACCGGGTGGGTGACCACCCGGGAAGTCCTCACTTGTGGTCACTTATAGACCATATTGTTCCGGAGATATATTGCAATGATGGATTTGAACCCTTGAGCCACATGTTGCTGGGGTTCGAATCTTGAGCATGGCCCGGTTTTCATCCGGCTGTTTCTCTAGCAAGGTAAACTTGTGTGGAGGCAGTACGGTTTCCGGGGGAAACCCGTTACCACCTGAGATCAGTGTGGACCCGGTTAAGACAATATAATCTGGCGGGGTGGCGATGGAGCCTTCGCTGTCCGCGAAGGTGGTCATTTCTAAGTTGAAATTCACCTTTCAAAAAAAAAAAAAAAAAAAAAGTTAGTACATCATATTTTATCAATATAAAATGTTTGACTTTCATTGTCAATATGTAATTAAACACCATTCTTGGATATACACAAAATTAAGGGTTGACTTTTGATCTAACCTCGATGGCTAGCCAAAAGACTACATACTAAGGGGTGCTTGGTGTAGGGTCATATGCATAATCAATAGCAAAGGTAATGAATGATGGTGCTTGATGTAGGGTAATGTAATGACCCATTATGACACCCCCAAAATTTACAACGCAGCGGAATACCAATTTGGGTGTCACTTCATAATTCATAAAAACAAGTTACATAAAACGACCTCAAAAGATACGTTTAATAAAATGTCACATTCGATTTGATAAATCAGAGTACAAAGGTCCCAACAATTTATATTTAAAACTTAAGTTACAAGAGTTCAAAAATGACTCATTTGCATATTTAAAGAAAATAATTATCGAATGTGAAGAAAACAAGTCCTTCAATGTTTGATATCCACGCGACTCCGATTGCTCCCAATGCTCAGCTAGCAAAATAATACCTGAGAAAATACATGCTAAAAAGTCAACATAAAGTTGAGTGAATTCATAGAGTTTAATAAGTAATAAGTTGAATACAAGCATTATTTATCGGGCGACAAGTATTGCAATTACATGTCGGTTTATTTGATTATAGTATTGAGTTCATGTAACCGAACCTTAACGTAATTTAATAATGCCCCGGAAAGGTAAAATTTGCCATTTACCACAATTCTAACTATTATGTGTCCGTATCCCGAACAAGCCCGCCAAGCCTAATATGCATATCCATAATACTAGCGTTTACTACTCGAGTAATTAACGGTTCATGAGGGGACTTAATTGGCAAAAAGCATTCAATATCTATAATCATATGATCGGGTCCAGCATACCAAAAACTACTTGTATTCAGTTTGTAAAAACTAGCATGTATCCCCCTCACGAGGTTTATAAAACATTTAAGTAAGTAAAGGCGAGGCTATGAACTCACCGAGAGCAAAGGAAGTAATGAACAAGCAAGTGACAGAATAGCCGCAAAAGCTCTACGATGAACCTAAATAATATACGTTGTCTTAGTTTATGAAAATAGATATCGATGTACTTTTGGTAATATACAGATTATGATCTTACTTAAGCTTGGTACAATATTCCTAGATACATCACAGGGTTTTAGTTAATTACTTACAATTTATTCAAAAATGTACCCTTGCATTTATATAAGTATGAAACTTACATTTGACCCCAAGTTCAATTATGATGTAAAAGTTCAAATTAATTCTAAGGTTCAAATTTAGTCCATGGGTCAAGTTTTTTGTCAAAAAGGTTCTTTTTAGGCCTCAGGGTTCAAAATATATTAGAGGGTTCAAAATGTTTTAAAGGTCCAACATTATAAAGTGTAAAACACTTTATACTCATTTTATACCTAGTGCTGTTAGAAATTTAAATAACTTGTCTATGTTTAGGAAATCACTATTTGCAAACCGTAAGTCCACAAGTCTCGCTCTTTATATCCCCAGAAAGGTCTACTTCTGTACTAACGAGATTTGTGGGTCCCACTTGGCCAAAAATTACACAACCTTAGTAAAACAGTCCATTTACCCAAACAATCAATCCATTCAGCTTTCAAATTTTCAACGGTCTCACGAAAAGTGCGATATCTAGAGTTTTACTAACCCGATTTGTTCCCCGTTTTCGGCCACGTTTAAGTTAAGATGTCCTCTAAAACTTTTATTCTTTGAGTAACAGAGGGTTATTCACAAAAAAAATGACTTTTGCCCGTTTCAAATCTGTTACTCAGAACTGGACATGTTTTACAAAAATGTTTCTAGTTTAATCATCGTAATGAGTTATTTAATGAAATACCCGTCAAAACGACCACAAGACATAGACCTACAACCCCATATTTTTAGTTTAGTCTCAATGTTTACTGATTAAATCAGTTTATTCTGTTTTTACCCCTGAATCAGATTCACAGTTGCATGTCTAGTCCTTTAGTGTTTTTATTGTGATCCAACCTATGTACCAAGCCTAACCAAGCATAATAACTTATACCATACTCATTTACATCAATATATAATAAATTTACAGAGGTGAAAATAAAAATAAAATGAAAAGCTAGTGAGGAGTTTCCTTACAAAAGTGATGAACAAGAAAGATTACAACAACAAGAATACTAGACCTAGTTTAACCCATAACTCTTGCACCCTTTTCTTTCAATCTTTTACCCAAGACTTATGCCCTTGATTTACCCTTGAAAATATCTTGAAATTACAGCCCCTAAACCATCTTGATCAACACTTGAAACAACTTCCCAAAGAAACCAAGAAGATGAGATTTTTGATGATGTTTTAAGTGGAATAAACCATGAACAAGACTAGGGATTCAAGACCTAAAATCTATGATCAATAATTTAGTGAAAATTTAGATGAAATTGGTGATTGAAATCTGTTTTGGGTCGTTCATATCAAGAAAAATGGATGAGAGAGTTTATTTTGATGGTTTTGCATGTTACAAATGAAAACATTGGTTCAATGTAGATGGTTTTGATGGTTTTAGGAACAAGTGGAGTACACATGGAGTTACCAAGCCCTTTTGGTGTCTTAGTGCTCAAAAACCTGAAATCTCTATAGGTGAGTGGGGTTTATTAGGTTTAATTTGAGTATTGAGTGTTATAGATGTAGTTTTGATCCCCGGTAGTTAAAACGTGGAGTTTTTAAGACGCGCAATGTAAAACCGGGGTAGTAATAATTTATAAAACTTTCAAATATATTACAACTTGTTTTCACAATGTATTTTAGTAATGTAGATGAGTGGTAAATCCTTTGGAGGGTTTAAACATTGTTAAAACCGAAACCGTGAGTTAAAAACGCGTTTGGTGAAACCGGTTCTTGATAAAAGTGATTTAAACTATAAAAATGAAACGATAAGTATAAAACTCACTTGTAATCATGAAAATAGGTTAAAATGCATAAAATATATAAAATCATCATAGTCTAGGGTTGGTTCACGTTGTTAAAATCATAAAACGTAAATTTAAATCGCGTAAAACGTAAAAGGTGCAAGATTTATGTAAAATTAGAAAAAGTTAATTATGACTTTTTAAAATAGGATTGTAAGGAAACAATAGTGCATAGAAAGTTTAGAGTAGACATAGTATAGTCGTGGTTGAATGAATTGAACGTGTCATGACGTACGCGGATAACTTCCGATGAAGTTAATAAAAAAAATAGTTAAATAATAAAAATACTAAAATTAGTTACATGAAATTTTACGAAATGTCACACCCATTACCCAGTAGTGGGTAATGTGGCATTACCTAATAAATTAGGGGAAAAAGGAATGCATTGCTTTGCATTCTCTTTGCATTTCTTTTGCATTCCCCACCATTTGAACCAAGCGGACCCTAAAATTAGAAGCAGTTTTATACTGTGATACTTTATTCTTGCATCTGTTAGCTAGGGTTGACATTTTGTTTTCCGAAACACATATAACATGAGCCACAATAAATATAGTTCAAAGTCAATTTTGTGATTATAATGTTTCTCAATTATTATTTACCGGCTATATTGGCGTTTCTCATGTGCACTTTTAATACCTATTAATGCATCATTTTTTTTTAATATTTATTTTATTTTATTTATACATGTATAATTTTTTTTGTCACACTCATTAGCTTAACTACCATATGAGGACCTTATTCATGTGCAACGTGCAAGTTCATTTTGGAACATTGGATAGATTAAAAAAAAAAAAAAAAAAAAAAAAAAAAAAAAAAAAAAAAAAATGCAAAAATAGAAAAGCTGTACCAAACAAGAACACCACCTCACCCATTTAAATAGCAAGCTGATCACCCAAACGGCTCCAATTTAAATTTTGAAGTTTTCTTGAGGCACCGATTCAAAATCCAAAGCTGAGACAAGATCTGCACCTTAGCAATTAAAATATCTTCATGGCGAATTGAAGAGAAAATCTTACGGTCGGGTCTGTGTAAAATCCGATTACGCTACTTCCATATTACCCAAAACGCCATCAGAGAGACTCCATGAAACACCTTGCCAACAATGGGGGTAAAAGACCTCCTAGTGAAATCCCACAAAAAAAAAAAAAAAAACCGGGAGTTGGCGACGTGTCATTTATTGCCCACCAAAGAATCTAGCATAGTAGCATCTAATTTAAATAGTTGTTAGATAAAATGGTTGCTAATATATATTAAGTCGTTTCTCGTTATGATTTTTAAGCTCTTGTGACCAAAGAAGCTAGCCAAACTTTATTTGTTAAACTGTTAAGTTATTATGTGATAGTTGATCATTACGATTAAATGTGTATGTATATATGTTATGTGTTTAGGTTACCAAGGCACGCAAGCTTGAATTTCAAAAGTGAGTAACACATTAGCATAGCATGCTTTGTAAGGGTAATTAAGCTAGGGATGTTGCTAGTTAAATCATGTTCATGAAAGAATGTAAAGGATGTTTTTAGTGCATCATTAGAATTATAGGAACTCCCATTATAGCATAGTGCTCATATGAGATTGGATTAGACATCTCTCGTATGAACCATGTCAAAAAGAATAGCATAGTAGGCGCATATAAACCAGATATGTCGCTTTATAACATCGTAGGCTCATAAGATGATCCTATGTAGTGTTGAAACCCGAAAATGCATTCACGCATGAGGGTAAATGTCGCACTTGAGTACTCGCCACCTATAGAAGGGAATTCCTATAGATATTAGCTAGTCTGATTAGATATCAGAAAGCTAGTAGCAAAACCGATTAGATATATGTCAATTAGAAGAAGTTTTAGTAGTTATATGATTGTATTAGCGAATTCTTAGTATCAGGAAGAGATTGAAGAATGTATTTATAGTTTACGTTATTAGTAGATTTCATTTTACTAAATAAGTCTTTATAATGTATGGTTGTATGTTTATGCTTTTTCTGTAGGTAAATAATGAACGAGGATTGCAGATAGTAGAGGGAGTATTTTGGGGAAACAGTAATGCTTGTGTACTAGGTTGAACAAGCATTTTTTACACTCTCTCTTGATGATCAATTTAGAACGCACCTAAAAAGCTTTGCCATAGTAAAAATCTTGGGAAACTAGTGTTCATAGGTTTGAATAGAACTTATTTTATATGGGTCAAAATGTGTGTTTGGATAAATTTTTAGTACCTTATAACTTCTTGTGTCATGTACATACGTCAAAGATGCTTAAACGTTATCTTAACATGTTATAAAATGCTGGGTTAAGTTGGTGTCTAAATAAAGGGTTTTCCAACAACAAAAAAAAAAAAAAAAAAAAAAAAAAAGTTGAATATAGAAAATCGGTTTTGGAAAAATATGAAAGATACGACATACGCCCTTTTGGGGTTGGGCAAAAGGTCTTCTGCTAGAAATTTCATTTTAACAAAATGAGTTTTTGAGCATAAGGCCTTCTGGGTTTGAGCATAAGTCCTTCTGCTTTAAAATTACATTACTATATATATAATTTCAGGGAAGTAAACGACCACACCTATGTCGTTTTGATCCCCGCTTTTTTTGGCACAGCCCATTACCATTGTCCAGCCCAAATTGTTAGCCCGTTTCTTTTTCTTTATTTTATCGATTTGATGATGCCACCGCTTGATTCTGCACCTATCTTCTTCGTGGAATCTCACCGCCTCTCTCTCTCTGTGTATATCACACTTGCCCGTATTAAAATTAATTTCTGGTTATTCATTTATTTACATAACCAAACAAAACCCTTTAATTTCTTGGATTAATTTTGGTTTTTGCTTTTTATTTCCGATTTTGTGAAGAAAAAAATATATTTTCTGATGATCAAAGAGGTGAAGAGAAGGAGCTTGATAAGTTGTGACCAAATACAAATCAGCTGCTGAGATTGTTAACAGTATAATTCTTTTATCCTTTTTTTATAAATTAATTTTTTATATATTATATGTGATTTTATTGTATATTTGTTGTTGATTATGTGGGTGTTAGGGTGAGCTTATTTGAAATTGGAAAAAGCTCAAAAGCCCACTTTTTTCCGCCTTATGAGCTTATCTTTTTGGCTATAAGCTTAAGTTGATAAGATAATAAAGTCGAGAAAAGTGAGCTTTTGAGCTTACATGCAACAAAAAAACACAAAACAACAATCCTATTGAGTCTTGACAGATAGGGCACATCAGTTCGGTTGAGTGGGAAGGTGGGGGGGGGGGGGGGGGGGGGGGAGGTTTGGTTACTGTGCGGTTGTGGAAAGGAAGCAGTGTCACAGTGGTGACTATGGATACTTTGTGACTATTTTTCATGTCACCTCTTGAACTCTATAATTAATTGTTGGTGACTATGGTCACTGTCGTGGTGCCATCTCTTATTTGTGTCATCAGGACTTTTATGTTTTCTCATCTTTGCAGGCATAAATGAACCAAAGCAAAATGTATGCAGTGCTTCGCGCGGGCCCAAACATTTCACGTGCCCATAATCGTTGTGTAATGCCTTCGGCCATAGGTAAGTGAACCTTCAATTTCACTAACCATTCAACCAATTAATGTGTCATCAGTATGTAGTTGTATTTTTCCTCTTACCATTTGCTAATTTGGAAATTGTTGTTGTCATTTTAGATGCAACGTCGAATGTGGAACCGGGCCCAGCACATTACATGCGGTTGCTCACCCAAGGTAATCTAATTGCCTGCTTCAATTCCCGTTTATTCAAATTCCGGAATACAATATACTAACTTTCTGATTGTTGTTGCTTTTTTAGGTACGCTTACACAAACAGAAGCAGTTTTGAGCACTTTACATGAAAATGATTGGTGTGCACGTTCAGTCACTCGAAGTGGTTCGATAGTTAATTTTCGGTAACATTTATTGAACGTTGCAAAATAAGAGGCCATAGTACATGGTAGGTAATTGTCTGTATTTGGTTACATAATTAAGGATTCGGAACATGTTATGAGCTTATGATAACATGTTGCAGTTACACTTACTCACTACTACACTCTTTAAAATAGCGCCAACTGCCTTGGAATACCTTATATTAACTTAACAATTCATGCTATGATTGTAGGTGCGCATGGCCAAAAAATGGCAAGTTGTTCTAGCTCACATCAGAACAATGGAAGACTGACATGAAACCAGTAAGTAGCATTCGCGGATTAAAAGAATTGGTTTTTTAGAGGATCAATATATATATATTTTTTTTATTAGAAAATTAGTAGCTCAAATACTACGATCGTACCAACATTGAAGTAGTTCTGTTGCCAGTTTCTCTCAGGCCACCGCTGCCACTCTATCAAGAAAGTAAGTACAAGTCAGGTTCAGTTGATCACCAACTTTTTTGTTACATACATAGTTAGACTTTTGACCATCTCACCCATTTTATCCATATACCTCTTCCCTCTATTATATGCATTACTTAAATTGTTAACATATAAAACAGTGATACCCAATGTTCCAAAGACTCCAAACTCTTTCTTTGCTTTATAAAAGGTTTCTATATATTGATAGATTTGGGATCGGATACAAAAGTAAATAGTCGTGATAAGCATGATGAATTTTGCACGACTGACATGTTAAATTTATCTACCAGGTTTTTACAAAATCTGTAAACAAGATGATGTTTAGGATAATAAGCACTTTCATTGTCTATGGACTACACCACTTTTGACTGATAAGATTTAACATCATTAGAGGGTGTTTGGGAATGTCTTTTTTTTAAACTGCTATAAGCAGTTTTGTGTGTTTGGATGCAGGATCATCTTGCGCTTATTTGCCTATATGGTTTTTTTTTTTTTTTTTTTTTTTTTTCTTTCTAAAATTAGTTTTTTCCGGTATAAGTATTACCATAGCTTATTTAATATATGTGTTAGACTATATAAGTACATACCGATTGCTGCTATTATACATGTGAACATCCATCGTTATGCATACATATTAGGTATCCTGTAACCTTAGTCTGTTGTTTATATACATCAACTATTGAAAATATAGTAGTTGCTGTCGTAGACGGTCTTCTTGGATGGGTTTACACGTGAACCATTTTTGGCGGACCTCAATACAGTGCTTGATTATGATGAAAACCAAATGAAATGATCCGATGTACCATAACTTTTGGGGTTTTGCTGAGGGCTAGGTACGTGGGTAAAAACTGACAATGCACATAAAAATTTCCACAAGGCTCGGGGACTGAAGTGCGCCTGCTTAACGTAGTCGTTGAAGATGCTGCTGACATTTCACTTCTGACAACAGTCTATTCATGCTGACATTTCACTTCTGACAACAGTCTATTCCATGCTATCCCGGTACTATTCTCTTACCCGTATGTTAAACTTTTAGATGTTGTACAATTTTTAAGTAAAGGAGCATCTTACAGAAAGTGATTACCGTAAGCTCATAAACCCATTGAATATCCGTATACAAACAGGTCGCTATTTTTTTCCAATTGCCCTGAACTTAATTTAAAGGGTGGCTGCGATTGGTTCTTCTTATTGATTATGCTTTTAAATAAGCCCTTTTAAACTGCTTAGGAAATACTGCCTGTTTTTTGCTTATTTGGTGTAGTCCAGCTGAACGGAAAGGAGATACTGCTGTAAGTTGTGTTGTTGATCGGAGTAAGGTGTTTGTTTTTGTTGTTCATTAAGGGATATTCGAAGACTTACGGTGTTCAAAAACAAAATTACCAAACATTAACAGTATAAAAGATTTACCATTGATACCCCTTAATGAGCAACTTACATACCATAAGCTATGCTTTTTAAGGTATTTGGTTTTTTGCTTATTTGGTGTAGTCCAGCTCGAGGAAAAAAAATACTTATGGGATTGTTTGAAATACCAATCGTTACTTTATTTGAATAATGTTTTTTTTTAATCTGATTTGTTGGTATTTGGTTATGGATGCAGGTTGATTCTTGGAAACGCGTGCGAAACATGGTGTTGGAAATGGTGAATTAAGCTTTTCATGCAACGTTGGTGAGTTCCCAGTTTTCAATCATAATATGACCTTTAGCGGTGTTTGGGATTGCTTATTAGTTATGCTTGAGGTTATTCCATTTTGATATACGGGATGAGCAGGGTTAAGGATGTTTAGGGTTGCTTATCAATCATGCTTATGCTTATGCTTATTGTGTTTTCATACAGGTGTGCTGTTACGAAAATATCTGGGAACACATATCCAATGTGCTTATATGGGGAAGAATATAGAAACAACATTGTTTATTCTAGCGCAGTTGAGGAAAACAATGACACCACGGGTATAAATTCTCCAGGAACCAACGCATGGGACGGTAAAAATAACAGGAACAACTCAGTTACATACATTCACCATCCGCTTGAAAGTTATGAAGGTCAGAAAATGACAAAAACAGGAACAAATTATTCTACAGGAAGAAAAAGGTCAACAATAAAGTCACAAGGATGTTTGGCACAAGATTGAAAGAAAAAGTTTGTTATTAGAAGGTGCGTTGGATGTTGATTCTTCAAAAGGACATATGAAATCGGGTGACTCAAGTGGTGACTCTGAGGGTGGAGAGTCATTAGGAAGACCAAATACCCGGTGTGTACGGAATTAATTTTTATAATTTCTTGATTCTACGTTTCCAATTTATAATCAACATGTGGTGCGGCACATAGGATCATCGGTCAACGGTAAATCCCCTTTACTACATTTCTATACTTTTTAAAAAAGCCTAAGAAGATAGTATCACATGATATATTTCGTTTTCGTTCATTTTCTTTGTTGAAAATAGGATTGGTACCCATGATTCACGTATGTTAAACATATTGTTTAAAAAAGTTAGTTGTGCTTAAGTAACAAATATAGGAGTAATTTACAGCAATACGATCTATAAGCTGATATTCATGTGCAAAATTTTTTACTGTTCTGCATGTTTTAAGGTCCGCTAGTTATGATTGTGTTACAACAATGAGTATAAGTTCAGGATGTTTCTAAGCCTCTGGTACATGGGCTGCAAATTTAGGGCTGTAGTATGGCCTGTTTCATGTCACTGTGGTATAGATGTTGTGTGTCAATGTGCTAGGATAGTTGTCGAGTTTGTGGCAGGTTGAATTTGGTCTCCTCTTTGATAGGTCTTTTGCCTTTGTTACCCGTTCAAGAAAAATGTGTCTAACGTGACACACAGTTACTATTTTGTACTTATTATTGTTAGATTTGATATCAATGTTCTAAATTTATTCAAATATGATCAGAATAAATGTTAATCTGTATCTCAGCTGCTCAGCATTCACTGTATGTTTCATCAGTAGCATTAGCAACAACAGACAAAAGCCACTTTAGATTATATAAAAAAGGGGCAGACTAGGAATAGTTAAAGCATTAACAAGAGGATTAGAAATGGTGATTGAAGCAACACCCTTTACACCAAAACACTTCAACATTACAGCTACACTGACATTGGTAAAAGTTACGATTGCGTGTACAGGTTGGTGGACCTTATTGGCAGGTCACATACGAAGAAAACGCTCAAGAACAGATAGCTTTGTCCATGTCGAAACGAAGTACTTGGTTCAAATGACATTAATGTGGTGCCTTATAATAAATTGTAACTTTATATGTCATGGCTTTTGACATTTTCCTTTTCATGTTTTAAACTTCACAAGTTACAACGTGTGGATGCAATGTTGCTGTTGCTGAGAAGTGTACTATTAAGACAAGTGTTAGGTGTTGCTATATATAATATTACATATGAGGATTTAGTTGATAGTGTAATACATGCAAGTTTTACGCATTTGTGACAAGAAAAAACATACGTACGTTAAAGCTTTTTTCTAAAACGCAAACTCTAAATGTGCAATAAAAGACTGCCACCCATTTAAACGCATAATCGGCGCCCCGCCGCAACGCGGCGGCCTGCAGCCGACCTCGTTTTTACAGAATGTGAGTACCATATACCATTCGCCCTTCTGGACCAGGGCATAAGGGCTTATGAGATGTAACATGTTTTAGAAAAATAAAAATTTAATTTTTGGTTTTTCATCCAAGCCCAATGAACGTTAAGACCAGACTGTTCAAATAACTCCCGATTCATATAAGGTTGTGTCTCATGATTCCCATGCCCATAGTGACTGAGATGGGCCCTGGATAGTTAAAAGATGTCCAAACAGAAGCAGCAACAAGATTAGGAGCAGGGCTGGGAAAGTGGGAAGGCAAGGGTCTTGATTATTTCACTCACACGGCAACATTTATTTGATTCTATTCGATAAAGCCAAGAATGAAGAGCACATTGGCACCTTACCCATCTATTTATCGGTCATATAGCTAGTGGATTCTCCATTGCCAATCTTAAGCTTGAATAAAGATTAAATATCGATCCGATATTCATTTAAATCTCCCTTAAGCATTGCAATTTGTACCAAGGCCCAAATTTTCTCTTTACGGAGGAGTTGTTATGAAGAGCAATGTGAGACATATGGATAGAATGAATAATCTTGCACAAATTAGGAAAACATTCGGTTGAGAATATTCATCATCGTTTAGGAAGCATGCCTAGGTTGCTTATCTTTAAACAACCAACATTTAAACCATCTAGATCAAAAAGAGCAACGGAACTTATTCCAAGCAATCTTATTATTATTCGACGATCGTCCCTAAAAGAAATTAATTATAATGCTTTCTAGAAACTTTATGACCAAAGTTAGGAGTTTTAAACTCCAGAAATAATAAGCATGTATTTTTGTGAGGGTAAGGGCACCAAAAGAGAGGGGTCTGACTTTTTATTAAGAGAGGCTATTGAGGAAGCGAGCGAATAATGGGGACCAATCAGCACCTATTGAAATATTGGCGCCATTCGAGAGACCTAAGTAAGTGCAAGAGAGGTGAGATGGTTGATATCCAACGGATGAAGCGAGAGAGGTAACATCACTATCATAACACCTATGCCAAAGTGTCTTTGAGCCCAGAAGCAACGTTCCAAAAAATATTTGGGGAAACGACATATTTAATTTGTTCGTTGTGAAACTCTAATCAGTTACAACATGTAATTCAAAGTACCCATGTTACCACCTATAAAATCAAGAACACTATGTTGTGATCGATGACGACAATCCACATTTCTCATGCCTTCATTCAATTATAAATATAGATAAAAAAGGGTTTCTTTGGATATATAGAATCTTTGTAAATCTTTCTTAAGGCCTCAAATATTTTGCATATGCAAGATTCTTCGATCATTTATACATTGTTTTATATGAAGGAATTGGGAATGAATAGAATCTTAATATATCTTGGATTTCATGTTTACTGGTTTATTCCGTCAAAGGATCCCATGTTGCCATGTGACCTTACTAATGATATGGAACTTTGAGACGTGACGTGGTGGCCTATTCTATAAGTCAATTATACTTCTTTTACCCGCAATTAAAAAAAAAAAAAAAAAAACAAACAACAACAACTTGAAATACAAAGAATAAGAAATAATTATAACGGCACATTTGAGATACATCAATTTAGAGGCATATCTGGTCTTTTAGATGCATCACAATATGTTTTCTAGCACAAAATTACATGCATATGCATATATTAGATACATTTCAAAATTACATGCATAAGTTAGATAAATTGAATATATTTTATGAGCTATGTACGTCAAATGTGTTGCTAATACCACTTTGCATAATTTTCACTTCAAAATCATTTTTGAAAGTAATTGAGATGCATCTAAATGAACATAGATCAAGTTAGGTCATCTCAAATATGTGTTTATGATTATTTCACATTCTTCTCATTTTAAGTTTTTTCTCACTAGCTCCCTACCCCTCTTTTGCATACTAACATCCTGATCATTATCGTTATCTTTAAACTACTCTACCCTCTTTTACATGATTGATTAATTGAAACACCTTATCTCTTCAATATATGAGGTCTTCTTCAATAAAAAAGGCTTAAAAAACTGATAAAAAAACAACTAGGGCTTGTATCCCTAAAGCTCCATACTCATTAATTAATACAATGCGAAAATATATATTGAAAATAGGTTGTGACGGCGTCACATTTTGGTTGTGACGACGTCACCTCGCCATCGATCTTAAGGTTATTTTCCACCGACTTAAGTGTGACGTTGTCGGGTCTTCATTGTGAAGGTGTCACTTGAAGCTTGTGACACCGTCCCACATAGCGTCTCAACCCACTGATCGTTGCTAACTTCTTCAAAATTGCACTTTCCGGGCACATTCGCTGACCACGTCACAGATGCTGGTCAGTAGCCTGAATTTGTCTTTTTCTTCGGTTCTTTATCTAATTGATCCCGAAACACCTACGTATCTAGCATTTGCATTCTCATTCCCAGATACCTAAAACTCAAAAATAAAGCATTTAGGCAATATATGATCCAAATTGTACTAATTACAAGGTTAAATGACCATTAAAAAGCGTATAAAATTACACCTCCTCATACGCCATCCTTAGCGATCTCCCTATCAAATTCAGTAAATGTCACCCTACACTTTTTTATCACAAATATTTCCTAATTTAAGTACGTTAAAGCATAAGTTATCTTGTTCAACATTAGTAATAGTAAGAGATTCGTGATGGATGATACCTTTTCCGATGACTTTACCCTAATTTGGCTACTTGCTATATGGCTTTTTTACTTTAATTTCATGTTACCAGAAACATGACTCGTTGAATCCTGCTAATTTTAGACAATCGGTTACAGTTTAAGTGATCCATCAATGTTGTTATACTGAATTCAGTTCATGATGTATGGCTATATATATGTAAGCACATGTTTCGTCATGTTTCATAATAGAAAACGTAAATGTTCCTAAACAATTATTAGTCTTAACTCGTACATTAAGTTAAAAGTTATTGTTAGCACCATTCAAGAAAGATCATGGCTTCACATTACGTTCGGTATTTCTAAGCGTCTTTAAGAAATTAAAAGGTTAATGACAGTAATAAATATATATGTGGTATGCTCATCAAGCTTACTAAAAATAGATTATTTTGGTTGAATTTGTAAATCATGACTTGTTTAATAGTGGTCGGTTGTGAATATGTAGGTAGGTTTCTTGGTTCAAGCTAGTGCCCACACAATCACATAGACATTCATATGCGTAATCCTAACGATGTTCCAAGTTCTGTGTAAGCAGGGAAACAAGGTTGTGACAGCTTTATGGAATTTCAAGAGATTGAGAATTGATTAATCAGGTTAATTAGTTCTTTGAGGTGTGATAATTTTTTAATTCTAACTTTCCTTCTTTAATAATACGATTCATTGTCACGCAAACTCACACCCCTTAAAAGTTTCAAAACGAAAAATATGGCTTTTAATATTGATGTTGTTAATTAGTAGCCTCGTTCAAACCGAAAACTCTTGTTTCTATTCATATGATTATAGTTTATTAGGCCATCTGCAATCATAATTTTCAAAAATTCTTCAAATTTAAAGAAAAAGATAGCATCTTTCATTTACATTCATTCTTGAAAAAAATTATCTTCTTCAAACACATACTCCAAACTCATTATTTAAAACATTTATCTACTACAATGATTTATTTTTACCGGCCAATAACATAATTTGTGCACATAACTTTAAATATAATACTACATTATTATAAGTTCCGAGGATGAATAGTGATCCTCCAAATATAAAGAATATTACGCAGCTTCAAAATTTTCTTCAAATATAAAGTATGGTTGCAAATAAGTTTTTTGTTCTATTCTCCAAATATGAAGCAAAACCTCATTTAGAGATCATGATTGGAGATTGATGAACCATAATTTAGCGGAAATAACTAGTTCACTAATGTAGGCAATAATTCGTCTTCTAAACTTTGGTTTGGTAGATTTAAGGAATTGAACATGCTAAGAAAATACACCGTTTGTCTTACCGTGAGAGGGGGCTACAACGATCGACATCAGTCGTAAGAATAAGTATTCGTTTATGGAGAGATAAATGAAAGTAAGAGCAATATATGAGAGTTTATGTATGTGACGGAACCAAGCCCTTAATGACCAAATGTGTGGTATTTGTAGGCAAGGCTCCCTGTCGTTACATCCGATCATGCCATGGATGGTGATCCCCTCTATATCTAGTGGATAATAGCATGTTTCTGTCAGGACAAAGACGTTTAGGCATCGATATCCTTGTCTCTTTGGTTGGCTTCCCCCATCCTCGGGATTTGTGCCACAGCATGCTCCTTAAGTTGTACCCTTTTATGGTAAAGCTTGGTCAACATACTTTTCCCTTGAGATATTCACTACATGTTTAAGCGGGTCACGTGATTAGTGACTTGGATTCCACTTGAACCGCTTAGGTTTGGAGGACGGAGTGTTGGATTCCTCTAACCATGTTCAACATCAGGGGACAAAACATATTGAGATAGATATTCATTTTGTTCGTGATTTGGTTGCTATGGACATGTTCGAGTGCTTTATGTGTGTTCTCGTTATCAGTATGCTGGCATGTTCACCAAAGGCCTTCCGACTTCATTATTTGATGAGTTTCGTTCCAATTTGAGTGTTTGTTTTCCTCCCGCTCAAGCTACAAGAGACTGTTAGCGAATACTTATTTTTAGACCTGTGTATTATGCTTAGCCCATGTGATTATATTTATATTGTATTAGACACGTTATATTAATCGATCAATACATTTTACACTCAAACAAATTCTTATTAATGAAAAAGACTACTTACGAAAACTTTGGGTGACAATAATCGAGTTTATATACATTCAAACTCAGCATGTGACTATAGAGGTCGACTAGGTTACCCGATCCTGTAGGTAAGTTGTATTTATTGTATCTTATGATGCAAGTGTGAATATTCCATGTCTGCTTTGACCATAGTTGCTTATATGCTTATTTGACTTTAAGCTTATTTAACATATTATATCCTGAGACACTTCATAAAATGAACAGAAACTCATTTATCCGAGTGATGAGAAGCTGTTTTATGTTATTATGTACAGTCATTTAATGGATCGATCCTAATATATTATATCCTAAGACACTTCACAAAAAAGGTATAATGGAACACTCAAATTGGAACGAAACTCATCAAAGTGATGAGAAGCTGTTTTATGTTATTATGTACAGTCATGACTGTATAAATGAGAAGCTGTTACATGATCGATCCTAATTATATATTATATCCTGAGACACTTCACAAAAAGGGTATAATAGAAATTTTATTCATGATGAGAAGCTGTTTTAATATCGATCATGTAAAGCCAGAAATTGTTTATATTCTTATGTAAATCAATCTTTGATTAGTTTTATAATGAATGAGTAAGCTATGACAAAATAAGGCCATGACTGTACATATAAACATTATAGTTTTTACTTGGCTAAATATGACGACAAAGTTTGAATTAGGTAGATGTGGAATTAACGCTAAAATTAATGGTTTAGCATATGATTTAAGGTGACTTTTGAAAAAAAAAAAAAAAAAATGTATTAATTGCCTTCACCACCGTGATCACATGCAACCAAACCCCATGATCCTACATACCCCAACCATTGATCATCTCAGCCCAACCCCCACCCTATATATACCTCTTCATTCACTATCTCGTTTCATTCAAAACACAATACAACAATCATCTATTTCACGGTCCTAAAACCTAAAAGAACAAAATCTTTCCCCAACTTCACACAAACACAAAATTGCTTTTATAGCATACATAAGCACTTGCCCGACATATTCATTTGTTTGTCTTGCATAAAGATAAAGTTAGCAACGATGTTTAGCTTTTCAGAGCCAAATAACTATTTTGGTCGTCGATGTGTGTGGGTTAACGGGCCGGTCATTGTAGGGGCGGGCCCTTCAGGGCTAGCCATCTCAGCTTGTCTAAGGGAGCAAGGTATTCCTTTTGTAGTCATCGAAAGATCTGACTGCATTGCTTCCCTTTGGCAAAAGCGCACCTATGATCGCCTTAAACTCCACCTCCCGAAAAAATTCTGCCAACTTCCCAAGGTACCCTTCCCCGAAGAGTACCCCGAATACCCAACAAAGAAACAATTTATTGCTTACCTCGAGAACTATGCACAAAAATTTGACATCAAGCCACAATTCAATGAGTGTGTTCAGTCAGCTAAATTTGATGAGGCCTGCAAGCTTTGGCGAGTAAAGACTGTCTCTACAGCTGGATCAGTCCGCTCAGAGACGGAGTATATATGCCAGATGCTTGTCGTGGCCACAGGCGAAAATGCTGAAGGGGTAATCCCAGAAATTGAAGGCCTAAAAGAGTTCTCCGGTGAAGTAATCCATGCAAAAGACTACAAAACCGGCGTGAAATATGCTGGAAAAAATGTTTTGGTTGTCGGGTGTGGAAATTCTGGTATGGAAGTCTCCTTAGACCTTGCTAACCACAATGCAAATCCGTCAATGGTCATTCGAAGCTCGGTAAGTATTCAACTTTTATCAGCCCTAATAAACAAAAAACATTATTTCAAGAAAACCAATACCAATTACAATCAAGAGCCTAATTCATGTTTTTACATTTATAGGTTCATGTTTTACCAAGAGAAATGCTCGGGAAATCTACGTTTGATTTAGCCATGAAGCTCATGGCATGGCTACCTCTATGCATAGTAGACAGAATTCTACTGATCATTGCATGGTTCACACTCGGTAACATTGAAATTTATGGTATCAAACGACCATCTTTAGGTCCATTAAGGCTCAAAAACCATTATGGCAAAACCCCCGTTCTTGACATTGGAGCATTAGACAAAATAAAATCAGGAGAAATCACTGTCGTACCAGGGATCAAAAGATTCTCGGGAAAAACAGTCGAATTAGTCAATAATGACTTCTTAAACGTCGATTCAGTCATTTTAGCAACCGGTTATTTTAGCAATGTCCCACTTTGGCTACATGTGAGTATAAATATTCAATATCTTTGCTCACTTCATATAAAATATAAACTAATTCAAATTGTCTAATTATTTTAACTTTTTGATCAACAGGAAAAAGAATTCTTTGCTGAAAATGGATTCCCAAAAACACCATTTCCAAATGGTTGGAAGGGAAAAGGAGGATTATATGCATCTGGTTTTACAAGAAGAGGGTTGGTTGGTGTTTCAGCTGATGCAGTAAAAATATCAAAAGACATTGGAAAAGCATGGAAAAAGGAATTAAATCAAAAAAAGCAAAAAGTTTCAACACACAGAAGATGCATTTCAACTTTCTAAATTTAGAAAGATTTGTATTTTATTTTCTCTTTTCATATTTAATATTCTTTGTCAAAAAATATATGTATAATTATAGCACATAGAAGACCGACCGAAACAACCCTTACATAAGTTTTTGGAAAATGTTAGGGTGTTTTGCATGCTAGGCATTAAGGCTTTTTATTATTTTTTTCACTTTTCTTTTTTATATGTTGTATACACTAAATTTATTAAAGGAATGGTTAAATTAAAGTGAAATTGTGTCCTTCCTTTGTTTGTACTATTTCCAAAGTATTTGTTTGAATCACGATCTGATCATATCATTCTATCGGGTTCATTTAAAAAAAATACTCAATCTACGTAATTTATATAAACTATTTGTTGTGCCTTTGCGTTTTAGTTCATACGTACTGAGTTTATGTTTTGAATTCCTGGTGTGTGCTTTGATAAAACCTTCAAGAAAAGTTGCTGACGATATCTGATATCAAGACTTTCTCATTTTTTTGGGATTTCACTTAGAAATAGAATTTAGTATCCAAACTGAAATGTATGGATCATGGATCCAAAACTGCATGCGATAATCCTCTGACTCTGTCATCCTCTACTTAAGCCACTTGTTTCAGTCCTTCTAATATAATGATGATGTTAAAAATATATATATACATTACACTCAAAAAACTTTTAAGGATTGGTTTGGCCTATTCAATTTGGCTACAATTAAAGGCCCATGGATAAATTTATAATAATTAATTTTGTCATTGCACTTTAGGAAAAAAAAAATGGCACCCTAGCTCGAATTTCGTTTTCCGAACCTCAAAGAAAGATTATTGTGTGTATTTTTAGAAGTTAAAACTTCAAGATTAAAACGTGAAAACCAAAAAATTAAAGAATTTATATAGCTAATACATATATAACTGTGTGTATAATGTGGAACTGAAAATAAGGCATATGCCATGGGGGAATATATCATTTTTGCCAACATTATGTTTGTATATACATGTGCTCTTCATAATTTAATTGTTTTTATGTAATGATCCATTTATTGATGTCAAACTTACGTTCAACTTGCTGATCAATATTTTATATCCCTATTTTTATTCTCTCTTATTTTATTGATAATAATTATATTAAATGTTATACCCCTTTCTGGTCTTCTCACTGCATATGTGCCTATATGTACACAAGGAGACATCTATTCATGTGGCATTAATTATGTGCAGTAGTACAACATACATTATGCTTATAATAGTATTAGCAAATTAATACTACTTTACATAAGTAATTAGTAGGAGTAAGCCCAATAGACACTCGTGTCGGAGATGTTGTCTTCTAAAGCACTACACTTATCGTTCATGTGAGATATATTTCAAGCATTGTGTTCCCTGTTTGTGTTGTATGTGTGCAGATGTGGAATTTGTTGAGTAAAGATAGCTGAAATTGTTCCAATATACAATGAGTAAGAAAGAATCGCCATAACAATTTGACTTGCTACTTAAATATTACGGATAGTTGCCGCAAAAGAAAATAAGTAAAATTTAAATTGTCAACATCGTGATGTATAAAAAAATATTTATTTGAACAAGAAAAGTTAATGCTCTTGATGAATACTAGCTGGGCACCCGGCGTTGCGGCAACGGGTATTATGTAACTAAAAAATTTCAGCTAAAAACTTTTAGTTCTATATTTACAATACAATAAATTACAAATGACGACAATTTTAGTTTTGAATAAATTTTAAACAATAATAAGTTAACTCAAATAAAAACTGTAGACTACTCACGTGATGTTATGTTGTGGCAATACAAAGGAGGTAGCTGGTATATTATGAAGGTATAAGATTAAAGTAGCTAACAATGGCTCGCAGTCACAGGTTATTTTTAAATAAAAATATCATATCAGATTTTAAAAATACACTATGTTAAAAAAAATTAATTCTCTGAAAATATGCTATCTTTGTCCCTAAATAAATGTTCAGTTTGACTTTTCAGAGTCAAACTGGTTCAACTTTGACCTTAATTATTTTTGTAAGTGTTATATAATATTTGATACAAAATATATGAATAGATTGGGTTTTAAATGTATTATAATTTTTTATCATGTATTATATAATACAAAAAAAAATTATTTAAAGTCAAATTTGAACCAGTTTAACTCTGAAAAGTCAAACTAGACATTTATTTAGGGACGAAAGGAGTACCTTATAAGTTTTTTACACTTATTTGAATTATTAATAATATTTATTTTATGTATCCCACATAGGTAAAAGATACAAATAAAAGAATATTTAAAAAAATAAAAATGAAAAATAACTCTAAATGTTCAAGAAATCATGTATGATAACATTGAAGGGTGTAATTATTATTATTATTATTATTATTATTATTATTATTATTATTATTATTATTATTATATGTATAAAATAATATAATTAGCACTTTTGCACATTTGCATCCTTTGCTATGAAAAAATATTCCAGCTTTTATAAAACACGGTTTTTAGTTTTTACAGTAAGTTTTATCAAAAGAATAATTCTAAAAGATGTATACGTCGGTTCTTGATGCACTATTACAATTTGGTAATATTTTCCGAACATCGTAATTTAGTATGCAATTTTGAAACTTTATTGATTTAAGAATATATTTTTATATTGAAAATCATATTACATTTTGTGTTGTATCAGTTTGTATAATAAGCTTGCTAGCTTGTATTTTTCATTTAAGAGCTGGTTTAATAATGTAATTATTTAGACGTTGATTGGTCATTTTTTTTTTATATGTTTTGGTGTATTATTTGCTTGTACATAGTGGTTTGTGATTTGTAATTGCCTAAAATTTATTTATAGAATATTAAAAAGTTTAAGAGCGAAAAGTCTAAAATGCTCTATGTGTAGTATAGGTAAGAGTGAACTTTTAACAAATAAGTAAATGTGTTGAAGTAGAAAGTTTAAGAAACCCAGAAAGATAAATTTAGTTAAATTTTTTGTTAGCATTTGATGAGGCGATCATTTTTTATTTTTTTTTTCTTTCGATAAAAAGGTTGTTACACCCCGATAAATATATTACTTCAAAAAATAGTTAAGTACATAGGATATATTTTTGCAACAAGGTTATCCTTATAAACATATCTCCTATATAAGTCAGTTAGGTCAAACATGGTTAGCAATTCTTAACCCTTGATTAAAGTTAAGACATTTTGTGGGAGAATATTTACAAAACCAATGTCTATTTCATGGTTTGAGATGGTAATACCATCATTTGTCAACTCATTTATTAAGATTTTGTATCAGGTATAGGTTTGAGTGAGGCTTTCACCATCTTTGGTTTTGAAAGTATTATACTTAATTTTCAGGTCTATGATCTTGTTTTCCTTGATATCATTGGGACCTTCAAATGAAATAGGTCAATCCATACTTTCTTGGTTGTAGGAAAACCAATCACTGATTTCATTATATCATCTAATAGACATGATATAATCATTTGGCCACCCTCCTCTTATCATTTCACCATTGGGCCTCGAGTTTTTCTAGGCTTTATGTGGTCTTAGGCTTATATGAACCCTCCTCTAAACACTTGATGAGATAAGATTTCATGTCAACAAGATAGCACAACATTCGTTTCTTCCATTTGGTACTTACCACGCTCTAGCTTAAGGGTAGCAGATGAATAACTAAATCCTTTAGGATGTATCAGCTGGGGTACATCATCAAGCACGATGGATGTTTGATTTTAAAAACTTTTTAACAATTTATGAAAAAGTTTTACAAATCAAACTGCTTTGATACTACTTATTGTTCCCTATTACTTGGTTACAATACTATTGACAATGAACTAACCAAGTAACATGCCTAATAATATAAGTTTACACTTGATCGATAACAATTTAAATATGGGTAAGATAAACACAAGATATTTTTCAACGTTTAAATTCTTATTAAATGTATATCAAAGAATTTATACTAGATTGTTTGCGAAATAACAATCTATATTGAATGACAATGTGTGGTAATCTCCTCACTAAACTTAAACGCAAATCTATGTTAGTGTTTGAGTAAAAACAATGTAAACCAACTAATTTACTTATCAGGGACTTAGTTCTATTTCGAAGAGTAAAATGAGCTCTTGAAAGTGTTAATAACTTTTAATACAATAGATACATTCTATTCCTTTAAAACATCATACTTATATGTTATTGAAATCCATGGGTAAAAGTCATGTGTCAAGTGTTCATTATTGTAGTATTATCCTTCTATTTCTAGGACTAGTAGAACCTTACTTTTGAGAATTAAATGACTTGACATCCTACCAAAATATCTAAGTCTCATAATGTCTTCACTGTTGAGAAGACCTTCATGGATTTAGTGAATTATTCTCATCACTCACCGACTTCATCATCATCTTCTTTGTTCTTGTCTTCATTCTCTGAGTTCTGCGTCAGGTTGTGTCGAGTCTTTATTAGACTCTGAAGAATATCTTGAAGATGACGTCCTGAAAGTTTTCTTACATTCAGGGACTCATTTTGTACTTATGTTATTTTTCATTCAAATTCTATACAATTGATCAATGGGCACAGAATTGGTCCAACAAAAACATGATTTAATCTTTGTTACTTGATGATGTTGTGATAAAATAATAAAGAGGAAGTTGGTTGTATGAATACCTAAACTAAATCATGGAAGTTTATGATTATTTTCGCACCCATTAATTGTTTATTATCATTGTGTAATCAATAAGATACTTCACCGAAATTCGATTCACGCCAAAGACCTAATCGTATCCTATCACTTGTCTGAAGGCAGACTTAAACCCCCATGTCGAAACAAAAAGTTTAATTGTTATATAAAAGCTTCCAACTGAATAACCGAACACGATAAAGTCCAAGTGACACATGTAGTAAATGAGAACTGGACAAAATGGAAAATGATAGAAGAGTTAAATGCAACCCGTTATGTGTGTTATTGCATTCTCTTTACTTCAAAATCAAGAACAAGCCACATGACCCCCATGCCTTTAACAAAACTGAGGTCCAATCACAATTTTAGACCACAACTTCAGTTCAAAAACTTAGAAACACACGTAGAATATTATAGAATACACTACTACAAAAACAGCCTTTTAGACCGGTTCCGAAAGCCTTTTAGACCGGTTACCCAACCCGTTTAAATGAGGGGAAGTCTAAAAGATAGAACCACATATAGACCGGTGCTGCAACCGGTCTAAAAGAGAATAAAATAGACAGGTTACAAACTACATATAGACCGGTGTTTCAACCGGTCTAAAGAGGATTAAATAGACCGGTTTTTGTTATAATAACTGGTCTATATATGGAAAATTAAAAACAAAAAATACAACAATCCCAGACAGCCCCATTTATAAGCAGCTCTAATAAGCAAGCCAAACAACCCTCATTGAAAGCACTTTTCTAACTGAGAATGCTTATAAAGAGGGTTGTATGAGATCACTTATCGAACTTACATATAACACGGGGGTGTTCGGGATTGCTTATTAGACAACGAAACACGATGATCTAGAAAAATAAATAAGGAACCAAATAGATAATAAAATTCAGAAACTCGTATCTCAAAACTAAACAAACTGGTACAAAAGACATAAGCAATTAACATATGAATTCTAATGACCTTAAGCACATGAGCTTTAAACTTTTGTCATGAACTAAATAAGACTTCTAATGACCTTGAACACTTGAGCTTCAATCATTTGTGACCTGCAAATGACGCAAAACAGTTACTAATCAACAAGTCAATTGTTGCCATTTCTGACATTTGTTTTCTTGGCTTCAAAATACACACATAGGTTTGGCACTTTGGCATGTTTGCTTTGCCTATGTCTTTACTCTAAGTTTGTTCTTGGTAGTAAATAATTTTATTGTAACTAATAATGTTTTATGTTTAGTGTCGTGATTATAAACTGTATACGTTGCTAAATTGCCAGGTTGGAAAATGGATAAACAATATGCATACATTATTAAATGGGTTGGTCACTAATATGATGTTATATATACAGTCTTTTTCATGAATAAAGTGAATATTAACAACATAACACTTAAACTATCTATTATAGCATTTGAGATGTTTAATTATTGCTACAATGGGCCTTGCATCTCTTAGATGAAACATGAGTAAAAGTTTGGGGCCTTTAAACCCAATATTGTATGAGATGGAAAGCCCATTGGAATATAGTAAATCTAAAGTCTGGGCCATTCAAGTCGGCTATTGGTGAGCATTTTGAAATTATGGTACTATAAAAGTATAAAACTCTAGACAAGTTAATGTAACACATTTAAGTTAACGTGTTGTAATCAGTCATGTTCGCGTGTTAAATATTCCCTCGACTTATTAATTTCAAGATTCACTGAAGGATTACCAAGAGAACCGGTGTTGGCAGTTTTAGATAGTTTCATTTTTGGTTGGATGGGTTGAAACCCGAGGAACACCAGTATGAGCATTACCTACAACGAGAGTCTTAGTTAGTTGAGTAGTGTTCTTACTCCTTTTACAAAGGGAATAAATCCTCTGTAACGCCCGAAGATCCTTTGGAATTTACTTAAGGCCACTAATTAATGGCAATAGTAGAATCGGATATGGAATCAAAGAGCCTCCAACATCTTTCCCAATGACTAAAACGATACATGGTGAATTAGACCATTATTCACAACCTACTTCTAATGTGTGTCAATTGCACATTTTAGAAGGCCCTGTTAAAGTTGTGCACCAAAAGTGTCAGATTTAGCTAAGGGAAACCTGTCACGCTCTGAAAGTCAGAAGTTGCCCAAATATATCCTTAAATCCATACAACCTATTAAGCTATTTATTTATAAACGTAAGTTATTACCGAGCATCATTCTAATGATATGTTTGCACTTCTAATCACACTTGACAGTTGACACAGTAACACTTTGTAGAAAACATAGTACGTGGTACAAAATTTTCTTCAGGTCACCCTAACCGAACTAATCTTGACTTGCACAAAAAAAAAAGTTACCTATTTGGACATGTTACTTAATTCGCTTGACACGTTAATTTTGCCACCAGCTTCAGTTAGTCTTCGTCTTTTAAAGATTGACATATCATACAAATTTAATTTAACATTAGATGAGCCTAAAAGATAGACTAAAACCACAACAAGAACTTTAAACCTCTTCGATCTCATCCAAACCGTAGTTGTTAGTTGACACATTCGCATAGTTTTGCTTGTTGAACCGAACTACAACTGGATAACGACTGTTTGGATCCTGCATGTCACATTACATGGTAGAAATATTAGCATCTCGAACTTAGATAGATACTGAAGATATGGCACATATTAGCTTTACCTGATCAACACTCACAACCGATCCAACGCTGTTACACCAATACGACTCCTTTCTAAGTATTATAACCTGTTTGCAATATTTAAGATTAATAACATTTTAACAACATACAGACGAGGTTAAAAATACATTTGTCATTTGTTCCTTTTAATTCATTATCAGTTAACATACAGTTTAATTAAAGTAACAAACATACATACATGATCTCTATTGGCATATTTCAAAAATGATTATTTGATAGTGTTTGTGCATAGGGCCAAATAATCAATGACAGATAGTCAATTAGCGAGTAGTTGCCGCAAAACTGACTGTAATTAATTCTTCTTCATGGATTAGTAGATTACATAACAATATTGATTATATTCCGGCCGCTACAACGCAAGTGCAAATAAAACATAATTTGTGGTCCTTTTTCAGTACATACCTTTGCTCCCCTCTTGGGCCCAACCGGTGGCGTCTTGGGCTTATCTTCCTCTATCGATATGGCACCGGCAGCCGGTAAGCCCACGGCGTCTTCAGCAGCCTTCACAACCAATCTTAAACTCCTAACTTTTTTCAACTGAAACATAACCATCGTAGACTTGATTGTGTGTGTTTCGAGTGTTGCAACATTGGATTTCACCACAAATCCAGAAACCAAATATGGAATTGTGCACAATGCCATTGCAATCTAGTTTATAAGGGTCAGATTCTGAAAATTGTTAGGGATGATAAAAACTAACAGAAATTCAAATTTGGAGGGATATGATTAGCGACTCAATCACTAAAGTGTCGCCACGTGTTCATAAAAATGATTGGTTTTGATAATGTGGGCCTAAATTCTCTCTTCAAATACAGTTAGTTTATTGGGCTGTACATCTTTGATCACTCAATTTACTATCTATATGGTTTTAAATACAACCAATTGGGCTATTTGTATTTTGTATTACTCATGCATGCATATTGGATATATTTGTTTTATGTTTCACTTACACATCAAGCATGTTTAGTTGTTTTTTACTGTTAAATGCACATAAACTTTAATCCTAATTGTAATATGCATATATGAGATCCACATGTTAAAGAATAAGAACATACATACACATAAATTTTATGTCAATATATGACATTTTTAATTCATTTTAGAGCATACTCAAGTGATAGTTAGGATTTTTCGTCATTATATCTATACTATTATATAATGCATGGATAAACCAAGCTTAACTCCTAACCAAAAATTAAGATAAGGAGCTCCAATCACGAGGTGACATGTGTCATTTCTCAACTAACTCCAAGTCTAACTCCTAACCAAAAATTAAGATAAGGAGCTCTAATAATAAGGTGACATGTGTCACTTCCCAACTTAAAATTCAACTTTATTTTCAAATTGAAATATCTTTTTATCTATTTATTTTTTTTGTTATCTAATTTCACCATATTTTCTAAAATTTTGTGCTCTTTATTTCAACATCCATTTTGATATATTTTTACAAGTTTTTAGTTTTGTAGATTTTTAGTGAGTTTTTTATTCAAAATTTTACAACTTTAACCTTTATTTCAATCAATACAATCTTGATTCATTAAAATCATATACTTTTGGGTGAGTGTTTGACGGGAAAGAGATTGCGAGGATCTTTTTATATACGGTAATAATGATGTCACGAGAAAGCTACGGAAAACCCAAACAAACACATATACGTTCGGAGTGTTATGAAACGAATTCACTAAGCGGGTATGGAATTGCGGGGAGAGTTGGGCTAGCAATTCATTTACTAACCATATTACTATATTTTTTGTCGCAGTTGTGCGCGGGTATCCGACTAGTATGACAGAAAGGGGGAAAGAGACAAAAAAATGGCAGGGTATTAAATCATTTAATTACTTTACTTTCTTTGCGCAAAAAAATATTTCATATTAATATAATTTTATTTATATCTATAAATGTAAAGAAATAAAATTTAGGGTAGTTTATGTAAATTGTTTGATACTTTAAGAGTTTGTTTTGAATTTTATTCTTGGAAAAACCATATAATAAACTTCAACATTTTTTTTATAAAATCGTACGTTAGTCAAACGTATTGCAATATTACATTCATTTTATTCGCAATTTAAAGATCTTTTTATCAGCATATTTATTGTAAGGAAATTGCTAAATATTTGTTTAACATTTGATAAATAAAGTCTGTTATATAAAAAATCGTAAATAACAGTGCGGCTTACAATACCCAAGTGTATATAAATATAAATGTTAATATAAATATACTTATAAAATAATAAATATAAATGTTCTAGGTTGGTTTGAGTGAACAGAGTTGATTTATTGAAGGAAGTGGTGGCTGAGGACCTCAATAAATTCAGATGACCCAACAATGGATGGTGATGTCGAATTGAATGGCTGGTTTGTCCTTTGCTAGCAACGATGGAACCGTTGCTAAGTGAAAAAACAAAATTATGATTTCTGACAAACCTTTACGTCAAAAATCAAAACAATATGACAGACGTCAAGTCCTGTCTTCGCATGTTAACGGTAGTAATAGAAGAAAACTCATGTCTCACTTATACGTTATAAATAAGATATATACGGAGTGCTTTTCTTAAGACTTTAGAGTGCACGGTGCACATCCACAACAACACATCATTTGGTTTTTTCATCCTCAATGGTGTCGTCATTTTGCACCATCAAAGTCATTCTTTCGTCGTTGAGTTCCTTGCATGGCAATTCATGAGTGCCGTTGGATTTTATTTTTATTTTTATTTTTTATTTTTTATTTTTTGAGTGAGTAGAGTATTTTCGGTGGTGTATTATGAGACCCACTTGCGCCTATAACATTTACAGCGGAGAAGGATGTTTCAAACAACCCAATAACAGTTATTGAGTGCTTCCCACACCTAGCTCTCTTAGATAAATTTAACAAATATGTTAGTAAGAATGTAATGGAGACCACGTTAGTACAGCGAAAGTGATCTATGGGTTAAATGTCTTGACGTTTTACTATGGTATGTACAAGCTTAAACCCCCCACTAGATTGTTGAATAATGTAAACCCCGTCGATTATAATGTTTATTGAGGCATAATATATATAGGTTACATAATCTATCTATACTACTATATAATGTATTTTGGACTATTCTATAATTAGAAAGATTTAAAAATTTAGACTTTTAATTACTAATTATGGAAACAACCACCCCTAACAATCACCCCCAACAATTTATAACCACTTCAACAACCACCCCAAACAATTTATAACCACCTCAACAACCACCCCCAATAATTTATAACCACCTCAACAACCACCCCAACAACCACTTTCCACCACCCCACCTCCCTCCTCTTCACCCCAACAATTCGCCCCCGTATCGCGCGGGCACCTTTCTAGTAAACCTTAATAGACCTAAACCCATAGACGGGCTCGGGCCTTATAATCTATTACCTAATACTCCCCCGCAATTCGAGCGAGAAAATCGCAAAAGCTCGAATTAGAGTGTAAACTAAAAAAGAAATATTAACGCAATAAAAACATAATTTTTAATGAAGAAATCCGTAGCAAGTTAAAGCAATTCTTCAAACAGGAGCAAAAGTAAATAACATATTTGTTGATGAAGAATCCGACAGCAGCAAGCGGAGACAAATCTTCATCTGCATCAGCAACAAAAGAAAAGAAACAAAAATAAAAGCAAAACATAGACATATATAAATGGTGGCAGCTAGGGTTTGACGGGGTGACATAAAGGAGGCGGCTCAACTTAGCCACCTAGATCTGAGGATCAGACCCGCTCCGATACCATGTTGAATAATGTAAACCCCGCCGGTTATAATGTTTATTAAGGCATAATATATATAGGTTACATAACCTATAAACCTTAATGGACCCAAACCCACAGACGGACTCGGACCTTATAATCTATTACCTAATATAGATAACATCTTGAGTAATGGTGACAATCGATGTGTGTTTGGATTGATCTGTTCGGGTTCGCGGATTGGCGTTTTGGTATAACTTCTACCCAAACATGGCATGTTTATTTATCGTATCAAGAAACTCAACCCTAACCCAGACATAGCATAGCACGTGTAACATGTTTGTGACCCGTTTAACAAGTTTAAATAAATTAGGTCAAGCGATGAAGAATGTTGGTAATTCAGCAGTTTAAGTTCAAAACTAATGTAAGATATAAAGAACTAGTATAAATAATATCCGAGTTGTGATCGTAATTTAATGTCATATTATGTACATAACCAAAGACGTTTAAATCCAAATTCAACATATAATTCGAGTAACATACTTTATTTTTGGAGGCTTATATACTTAAACGGGTTCACATGTTGACTTGTTTAATATTTACTCAACCCAAAAATGACTCGTTTAAACGGGTCAGACGGGTTGACATGTCTTTTTTTACCAAAACCTGTTTAACTTCGTGTTAGATTCATTTCGGTTATTGTGTCGTGTCGAGAATTGTCACCCCTAATCTTAAAATTTGGGTGGTTAAGAAAAGTGTTTAAGATCGGGCGTAATAAGGGACTAAAGACAGAGTCTTCCCCCAATAAAGACATGTCTTGCTTATTACAATCCCTCCAAAGTACCCGTCTTGGATTGTAAAAAACAAAGACTCGTTCATGCAGACGACCGAGTCATGTGAAGTTTTTGCGTATGCGTGTTTATTATATGCTTTTTGTGAAGTATATTTGTGTTTAAGTGAGGCACGTTTTGGTGATAAAGTTGGTTGTCTTATTATACTAAGTTGGTGGTGAAGTTTGTTGTAAAGAAGGCTGATGTGGCGCTGAGGTAATGTTGTTTAATGCGGTATTGAAGTTTCGTAATTACATCTAGCCTAAACAATCGAGCGATACCTAGTTAGGCCGCATACATGTGCCAAGAGTAACCTAAATAGATCGTGAAATACCTTATCCGTTTATCCTTAGAAAATATAGGATGGAGTAGACTAGGTTTATTTGGTTTCTCAACATTTTTTTTAATCAGTACATATTTATCTAGGTGCGACCTTATGTTGCATTTGCCAATATCAGCATCTCATGTTCAAGTGAAAGGAAAAATGATAAATATAAGAATATATAAATGCATGGTTACTTTGCTTGCCAATAGAGAAGTCTCGGAAGGGTGTGCAATAGGTGCCGTCGCAAAGGACCTCCACTTAAAGGGGACACATTTTTATTAGTTTTGCATATAAATACGTATAATATTTAACATATATGAGTCGTATAATTCAAGTTTATATACAATTTATCTTTAGTTTACAAGTGTAATAAGGTCTCTTTGTTGTTATTGCCTATGGCTACCGAAAACCACGAAATGGCCCTGCTCGCCATTCATATAAATATATTGAAGAATATAGAAATGTATGGTGACGTCGCTCGCCAATCCAACCCTATGACATTTTCCGATTCTCGGTCTTTCTAGGACATGTTTCTAATCAGTATTTGATATGTCCTAAGACTTAACTATCATACAAACCAAATCGAACAAATTGTATTAGCATTGTTATATGTACTTCAGAACATATGAGACTTGAACCCTTATTCTGGTACCTTAACTAATAACGAGACTTCAACACTTAATCTAGTACTTTGCCCCATTCATAAAACAATATCAAAGCTTTATTACATGAGAAATAAGTTTTATAGTTTGGTTCGATCTGATCCTAGAATTCCATATGTTTGGCAAATAGTTGATCGAAGGTTCATTCAAGTTTTACTTTATTTGTTATGTTGGCTTGGGGAAAATTTTCAAATTGCGGGGCACATTTGGTTTAAAAACATGCATTTTTAAGGGCATTTAGCCTTTAAACTCGTACATATTTGATCAATTATTACCCTAAATCGTTTCTTTTTTAGTAGGTACTTAGGAAGCAAATGTTGGAAAAAGGACGCTTTTTTGGCTAATTTGGACAAGAAAACGACCAAGTCACGAAAACGTCACAGAAAAGGGGATGTGACGGCGTCAGAACTGCCAAGTGACGCCGCCACTTGAAGAATCAAGTTTTCATATCAGTTATAAAATTTCCAAGTGAAGGCGATGGTGACGACCTAGAGCAAAAGGTGTCACTACCAAGAAAACAGTGCATGACGGCATCACAACCTACAAGGTGACGTTGTCACAACGGCGACAGTTTGAAGGACGAAACCCTAATGACGACGAGCTGCGGCGTCACACCTATAAAGTAACACTGTCACGATTGTAAACCTGTATATAGTTTTCGTACGATTTTCATTATGGGTGACACGTATTGGTAGGATATTGGCCAGACTTTGGTGCACAAATTTTTTTAGCTTTTGTAAGGGTTTTTAACCCTCTTGACTCCATGTTTTAATTGAAAATAAGTTATTCTTTAATCATTCAATATGTTTATGTGTTGTTTGATTATTTGTTTATCGTCTCTTTCATTTAACATGCTAGGCTAGATCTATTAGTGTTTGCTTAGGATTAAATGAAACTTAGTTATTGATTATTGATTTTCGTCTCTTGTTTAATTAGTTGTTATCGCGTTAGGAGTTGGCTTTATCTTAGTATATTAGCTTGAATGTCCGACTAAACGCTTCACTATAGTGTAATAGTTGTTATTTTCGTTGTATTTATTACATGAATTGCGGTTGGGGACATTAAGAGTCTTAACGAGTCCTATAATTCCAAACGTTGCGGAACTATGGATGCTGATCTTGGGATTCTTAACGAGATCAGTACATTCATAGAGTTAGGGAAAGTGGCACCACCCTATGACCAATAACAATGAATACAACGCGCTAATTAAAACAAGGACGTGACAATTCGACTAATTAATAAGAGATAACTATGGAGTAATAAGATTCTAAGTAAACTCCTTTACTTATCATATGAGTCCACCACTTTACTTTTATGCATAAGTAGTTTAATTTAGTTTTATTTAGTTTAATTAGTAGTTAAAAACCAAACTCTTCTAACCCCGAGATTTTAATTACTTTTCTTTAAAATATAAAAATACAAAAAGAATCATCTCTCACCTTTAGACTTAATTCATCATACACTTCGACCTTCACAACATTATTCCCCTAGAGAACGATCAATACTCCGTGTCATACCTATACTGCACTACAACGGTTAGGTACATTGCCTAAGAAGAGTATAAAACTTAGTGGTTTTGCAAAATTCCGTATTAACATGCAATTATGTAAAGTATTTGGAGGCCATATTGCCATACATTCTTTATGATATCCAATGTCCATGCCTTTTATCTACATCTTTTAATCCATTCATTTTTCTACGTACGTATAGTATATGATTAAATAAATATGTTAATCTATCCTATAAGTTCAAAGTGGCTAGGTTATTTGGATACGTACATTGTTGTACTTTTAATTGCATAAGTCTTGTTAGTATAATAAACAAAAGCTAAAGGGCTGAAATTATTAGTTTAGTTAGATAATAACCGAATAGCGGTTAATGGTAGTTATAGCGATTAAGTTAGTTATTAGTTGGTAGTTACAAAATTCGGTTATAAACCGAATAGTCACGATGGTTCATGGAACATGTTAGAACTCTATAAATAGGAGTCGAATGTATCATTTAGAAGTGTGTCAAATAAAATGTAATCAGATTATGTTGTTAGTAAATAATGAATCAACTTTTGTCAATCTTGTGCCTATTGATTGTACCAAGACCTGTGTGTGCAACGATTCTACATTGGCATCAAAGCCAAAGGTTTCAAAACCTGGGAAAAACCAATCAAGAGCGAAGGGTTCCAAGATTGCAAGAATTGATTCACTTCTGATCAAGAAGATCAAAAGACTTAGAAGGGAAAAGACACCATGGAGAACACGTTGGGAACGGAAGAGACTCGGTGACAAATGGAAGACCATTGCAAGTTTACAAGGCCTCATATATGATGAAGAGGAAGTAATAATAGATTGCTATAAGAAGTTCATAGACATGACTCAAGTTTACTATGAGACTGCAAGGTACCTTGGCAAGAGAAGCCCAAGAAAGAGATGGTTTAGAGCAGTAGGCCTGTGATTGTAAAAGAACCAGAGGGCAAGAACCAAGAAGATGCAGGAAGAAAGGAGTCACAAAATGAAGACATGGACAGAAAGACACAGTTTGGAGTCAGGACTAGAAGGCAATGTGAAAGAAAGAAAAAAACAATTCGTTCTTTTTTTTGGAAAAGAACACCGAGAAGACTTCAAAGGATTTTGAGGAAAGGGACTTGGAATTCGAGACAAAAGAAACAACAAAAACATTTGATTGTTTTGGAAGAAAACCGTGAAGAACAAGGAGAAGAGTTCAAGAGAAGGTTTGTGGAATAGGAACTTAAGTCGACACAAAAGAAAGGATACCGACGTAAGAACAAGCGTAGTAATACAGAAAGAAGAAAAAGGAACTCGTTTGGTTTGTTGAGACAGAAACAATTCGACACAAAGAAAACGAAACCGAGGGTTTGCTTTACGAATTGACTTGGAAACAAGAAACAAACAACAAGGCAACAACAACAATACATTGGTCAATATCACAAAGAAAAGCGACAAATTGTTGGGTTTTGGTGATTACTAACGCGGAGAAGAGCATGAAGACTCGAAGAACAAGACTTAAACAATTAGCGGGGAAATGTTGTACTTTTAATTGCATAAGTCTTGTTAGTATAATAAACAAAAGCCAAAGGGCTGAAATTATTAGTTTAGTTAGATAATAACCGAATAGCGATTAATGGTAGTTATAGCGGTTAATGGTAGTTATTAGTTGGTAGTTACAGAATTCGGTTATAAACCAAATAGTCACGATGGTTCATGGAACTGGTTAGAACTCTATAAATAGGAGTCGAATGTATCATTTAGAAGTGTGTCAAATACAATGTAATCAGATTATGTTGTTAGTAAATAATGAATCAATCTTGTGCTTGTTGATTGTACCAAGACCTGTGTGTGCAACGATTGTACATACATGTCAAAACTAAACCTTAGTCAATGTTTCGAGGTAACGGCTCCAAGAGAGAATATTGTGAAGTTTTGGATGGTCGTTGCCCCACCAGTTCTTTACCATGACCGATAAATCTTTTGCATATGTACAATCAACTAATAAATGTTGTGCGGTTTCATGATTACCATCATATAAGGAGCATCTATGCTAGTTGAGGTCTATACACTACCAGAAAGATTTCATCGTGTTGAGATACAATCCAATGTAAGACACAATACATGAATATTAACCTTGATCAGTAGGCATTTGCTATAGCGAAACGTTTCCAGTTGAGGCCTAATGGCACGTATGAGGAGCCATTACTCACTTTTCGTAAGAAAATGGAGTTTAAGTCAATGTTCGTCTTTGTGAGTGACTTCTATAGATTTATAAGAGGCGATCAAGGGCTTTCGGAGTGCTGATATGACGTAGAATTAGTCCTAAGGCACCATTCGGACCAGTATAGAGAAAATTACATCACGCCATAACAAGTTGTGATCCATTTTAAACTGTCACGCCATTTTGTCAACGTAGCGAGCTTTGAGGAATTAAGGCTATCAATTCCTAAATACTCGTTGCAAGATGAATAACACACTTTGTATCATGTTTTCTAAGGGCATCCACTATGATGAATCTCTAAAAAGGTTTATACAATTAATACATCATCAATTTATAAACTTTTTCATATTATAAACATATTTCTACTATGGATAAACCTATTAATAAAGCTTTTCATATCATAAAACACAACCAACATTTTCAAAAAGAAAATAAAAAAGAAATTAAAAAATAGTTTAGAACTCTCAAAGATCTTAGACCTTTTCATTCCACATAGGATTGAAATGGTTTCTCACTATGGATCACAAATTTATAAACCTCTTCAAAATGTTTTAGACCTATTTAAAAACTACCGCAATTGATTCTCTAAGTTACCACGTATCTTTTTCAAGCCAACAACGCTCTAAGAAGTTGTGCTCAAGTTTCTCAACATAATCTATGACATGAGCTAGAGATTTAAAAAAGAAAATTGTTAGATTTAAAATTATCAACTTGTAAAATTTATATTGTACGGGACTAGATACATCAATTAGTCAAACTCTCACTCTTAATATATACCCGTAATACTTTATAAAGTATTTGAGATTTCCTATAAAAGGAAGTTATAACTTTTTAAGCCAGTACATCTTCTTTTTATAGCATAATGTCAAAACTTGTAACATTAAATATATTGTAACCTCAAAAACCAATACATCAATTCAACACATATAATTAATGTTGTATTTAAAATACCCATTCACTCAAAATTATAACTAATATAGCACATGGTACAAATCAATTTAAGTGTTTAACACAACAACAAAACAATCTAAGTAAAACATTCACTAAAGGTTATGGTACAAACATTTACAACACAAGTCGTAATTAGTTACATATTTTTTCATAGGACAAACTCAATTAAATGCATTCTTCAAAGCCTTTAAAATTTTTAAACACCAAACATAATTTCATATATTTTTAGAGCTTCTACTAAACATGATGGATGGTCAAACCATTTACATACAATGCTAAAAGGAACCTAAGTACCTATACAAAAAATAAAGGCTTGCGTATATTTGCGAATGTCAAAACATTGACCAACAATAAAAAAGATAATACAAAACTAATTAGAGAAGCTAATATGCTCTACTAAAGTATATCATAAAAAAATAATAAATAAATAAAAAATAAGCAGAAGCTCGATGAAATTCATTATCTATAACATTTTATAATCCAACCGGACCATGCGATGTCGTTTCATTTAAAAAAAATGTTTAATTTGCAAGTATAACATCATATGGATATGAAAAATAATAATATGGACTGCCGTTTTCGTATCTTCATTGTATCGTGATGTATAAGTACTCTGACATTTTTAATATGTAATAGTGTGCGATAAATTTATTTCCTAAACTTCTCGCCATGCGTAAAAGTATTCTCACAAAAAAATGTAATCAAAAAATATAACTCGCCAAAAATTTTGATTACAGAGTACCCGCCGCCACAACGCGTAGATACCTGGCTAGTAATTTATAAATATAAGATGGTTAGTTGATCTTAGTAGTAACTCTTCATAGTCATCAAATCAATAAAAAAAAGTTTATTCATTAAATTATCTGTCAATCGCACACATACATTAATCTCCACTCATTCGATCCGAGCACGTTCTAACATAGTGGTCTCAGAGCTAAGAGATTATTTGATTAGTGTGTTGTTCATCATTTCATGTTTCGTACGTATGCCTTAAATAACGACCATAAAAATTCAACTTTTGAGTTTATTTAATCCAATTAGATGGTGTTTTTTATGAGGAAGCTTATTGTAGATGATTAGATGGTGTTAGACTGTGATTAGATTGAGTTTTGAGATGAACTAGTACTAATTATTAAACCAACATTTATATTAGGGCTGGATTTTGTTTTATATTTGTAAATGAAAGCTAAACAGCTTGAGAGCTCGAGTCGAGCTATTAAAAGCCTGAACTCAATGTTTTGATCTCAAACAAACTCGACTCGTTTACAGTAGCCCTACCTAATAAATGTCTCGTCACAAAGTTGTACAGTGACCCCACAATTTTGTTACCAAGGACAAGTGTGTATGATTAAAATTAAGGCTAATGGCTTGATAATGTATCATAGTTGTCATGATTTTATTCTATATGTATCGAACAATTTTTGCTATTTTATGTACTAAACTTAATTTTTTTTATTATATATATTTTATTATTATTATTATTATTATTATTATTATTATTTTGTATTTTTGGTGTATTTTATAACTATTTTGCCTTTCATTTTATAAACCCTAGAGGGGTAAAATGGTCATAAAATACATAAAAAATATCAAAAATGCAAGTTTAAAACATATAAAAGCAAAAAAATAAAAAAATAAAAATAAAATAAAAATAAAAAATCGATACATATAGAAGAAAACCATGACAACTATTATACATTTAATGGCTATTAGCCCTTAAAATTAATGAGACACCTGCAACGACAAAAGTGACGATATTTTTTGTCACTGTAACATGTGGTGACCACGTCTATGTTGTTACTGACAAACTGGTTTGGTCACTATTAGCCTTTTTCTTGTAGTGGCGCAATCTGTATTTTCTCCTCTTTATTACTGTACCTTGATAATTTAAAATATATATATATATATATATATATATATATATATATATATATATATATATATATATATATATATATATATATTACTCGCCTTATACGCATACTGTAATATATATATGGGAGCATGTGACGTTGAGGGTATCTTGGCATCTTGCCTCTTTGATGACAACAAGGAGTGAAACCCGCCGCGTTGCGGCGGGGACATCTAAACCTGTTTGATAAACTTGTGTGTGCATTTACTGCAGTTGCAAGCAGCGTCAAAGATACAAAACCGGATAGACACATTGCTAGAAGCATGGTTATAAAACATTGCAAGCGTTTAGCCTAACAGGTTCAGACTTGCAATTTAGAGGCTGGACCAGCATATCTATCCTAAAGGACTGCAAATAGATTTGCAATCTATCTGGGGCTACTATGCATGCTAGATGGATGTTACTTACGGTACATTAGGCTACTACTACTACTTAAGGTTTTGTTACAGACCCATAGTAACAGACTTGTTGCGGTCTGCTAATCATACTTTGGTTTCTTGCTCAGTTGTCTCTTGTGAAATGGGATGCGGAGGTGTTGTTAGAAAGCTGCTCGCTGGAATATGTTGATGAGCCTCTCTTGTCTGTGACATATTAGATGTAGCATCCGTTCTCATTTGGCACTCGGCGTGGTGTGTAGCCGCGGCTGCAAACAGTCTTATATCAGGATAAAGGAAAGAAATTATTGCAAAAGAAATTGACCAAAAACTGGTTAGAAATACAATGAAGGTTAATACCTGGCCTATCAGTGGGTGGTGACCGATTTGTATAACCATGTCCGTTACTTTCTTGCAAAACATGAGATTGCAATATCGTTGGATTGGATGTACCCTGTACCATCTCAGAGGATTCTCTACGACGTGATACACCTACAAAAGACAAAGAATAACATGGGTACGGAAACGAAATGAAGGACAGAAAAGGCAAAAGTAATTGAAATTGTTTGCAAACAGTTTTTGGATAACGTTATCAGAAACATATCTAATTTCTGATGTTACATAAATGCACAACAAACAACTTTTTGCTTGAGGTTGCAATCATATCATGCGCACGTCGAAAAGCATATAAAGCAGCCATTACAGCTAAAACAGGAAAAAAGGCATGTAGTTTACCTATGCGAGATAAGGATAGCAAAGGTTCTGGTCCTTCACATGCATACGAACGATTATCCTGTAACTGGCTCGTGCCTAATGTTATTAGAAAGCATCCAAGTCAGTATTGAGCAAACGACTGTTATCTACTAACTTTGAAAATTTATAAACATTATTAGCACCTACCTGCCTGCATTTCTGGAAGCCTTCTTTTTCGGCTCGCATATACCGGCCTGGTTGTAGATATCCCTTCCAACCTAGCGTCACACGACATAGTTTCAGATTGGGAGCACAATGCCTGCCTGAAAATCCGATACGATTGGTGTATAACCTATAGAGAAAAAATGTGAAAGAAACACATAACTTACAGCAGTTTCGAAGAAAACAAAACATAGGTATAACAGGCAATGACATTTTGCAAACCTCTGGGTACCGAAGTCTAGACACCACCATCTCCCATCGCACCTCCCACATTGTAGTTGACCGAATTATCAGGTAACGGAGGTGGATATTTAGTCACCTAATTTCAGCACATAAGTAACAGAAAGCGTATCACAGTATGATCAAACCACGAAAACCGGTATGATCAAACCACGAAAACCGGATTGATTATGTAACAATCGACACCTGAAGGTCGTCATTATGTTCGTGAGAGGCAATAATATGACGACATTGTGCAATTTCTGACTGTATATGATCAACAGTAGCTGCATACAAAACAACACATCCACCTATGAATGTCCAATAAGATAAATGATTGACTAAAAGGAATAGTAAACCTGTCGACGAACACTTACATGGATATGCAAAGTGTTGACGCAGTTCAGTCGTCATCCTTTTACTCGGCTATTACGATAACAGTTTAGATCCTAATATTTCATGTACATAGTAGAGGTTCACATTACATATTTAGTATCAGGAAGTGGCGTGTTGTATCTTAAATGAATGGAGTACCCGTAGGTAGGCGATCAAATACAGGCATGTTTGTTGCAGCAGCCTTTGCATCAGCCAGTTGTGTGTCCACCGGATGTGCCGTAACTGGTCGTACTCAGAACATACCCTGTGTTTCTGATACATCTGCAACACATGTAAGTTAACAGTTGTAATTAGATGATAATAAATAACATAATAACTTGGAAAAAGGTTATTGTAGATGGAATACTTGTTCGTCAAACATGTGGTCCAGACTCATTTGTGACATTTGCATGTGAAATTCTAGTTTGGATGAGACGCAAGTGCCTCAATTTGCAGCGACATACTATCCGTTTCTGGTATACATACAATGAAGGACAGATTACATGTTTATTGTCAGCAACTATTGTATTGAAAACCTAGTTGATAGTATACATGTGGGTCGACTATGTCTGGCAGGCGATTCGGTGCATAAATTACACTGAGATGGCTCAAACTTTTTATTAAGCGACGGCCAAGAACCATTTTATAGATACCCAAAATAGCGTCGCTGCAGAGTATGCAATTATTTGTTTGTCAGAAACTCGTACAGATATAATATGGAATAACATGATACTAAATGGAACCGCTCATATAAAATGGCGTACTCAAAACTAACAACCAACATGGCTACATTTAAAGTATTATGGTGTTTAATACCTTACATGAGTTACATTGTAGCTACCTGCACAGGACAACAATCTTTAGGTCACTTCTTACGACCAACACCTGCACTAAGGAATATATATCTGTTAAGGGGGTTTTAGATAGGTATTCATATTGAATTATCAGATGCGATAACCAATTATAAAGTGCTAGAAAGCAATAATTAGGTGTGCTTATGAGCAGACCCGACCACCCATTAAAAACACCCAAAACCCCATAATACGACACCCAAAGACCCTATAAAAACTACAAATGTTCCCTGGAGGCGTGGTTCCGTTTGCTAGTTTCAACTACGTGGACTATCTTTTGACCCCCCACCCTAGAACAGATTGTCTACAACTTAAAAACCCCATCGTTAACTATGCACCAAAGCCTCATGAATGTGAATAGACAAACTTACTTAAACCCGAACAAAATACGACAACACCTGTTCTTAAAATCCAAGAATACTCGAAAGTGAAAAATGAGAATTCAATTAGGGTTAGTAAACTTACATAACTAATTTGATTTAGCGGCTAAACACTTGAACTGCTGTTGCTCACTTTAGTTTTCGATTCACCTCACCCTGCAAACAAAAAGTATCAAAAAAATCAGGTGTATATCACTTTACCAGTTAATTGTAATATTTGGACATTGTTTTGTAGGATGTATGATACCTGAAAGCCGGGTTATTCTCATAGTCACACCTACTCTACAATGATTGTTCTAGCACAAACTCGTATTCAGGAATAGTTTATACCTAAAACATAAACAAAATAACGAAGCCAAAAAACAAAAACAATCTCGCAGGAACTAAAGTCGTAACATATAAATAACGTTTGTGTAGCTGCTATTAATTTGTGGTTCATTTACAACGAAATGTGTCTTACGAAGAACATATAAAGTGAGTAACAATAACTAAACGTAAACTACGCACCATACCATCCCTTTCAGTAAACTTTATTACAGAGTTGTGTCTGTTTTAAACTTTATAACGGATGATTAACTGTATATGTTTAGGACAACAATCACAAAGGAAAAAAATGAGAAACTTGATATTGGAGATGTATAGATAAACAAACCCATAAACAATAATCTGTTGTACTGATGAGTGTGTAAATACTCATCATTTTTACCATTTCTGAGCTGCCAAAACATCCAAAAACACTCAATAATGAATCAAAATAGTGAAAATATCCCAGGAAAGTGTTTTACATGTTTTAAATGCAAAATAATCAAAAACAGATGAAAAACGCACAAAGTTTGCATAATTGGCAGTTTCATTCCCTCATCTTTCAAAAGTTGTCAAATCTAGTCCCTGGTTGTTCCAAAAACTTGAAAAAGTCACCATAGGTCCTTTTAAATCATAAAGTTACATAATTAGTCCCTTGGTGCAAAGTTTCACAAAATTTCAAGTTTAGTCCCTGAAGTTTGGAAAATTGTCAAAAATGGTCCCTGGGATATTAAAACTTTGAGAAAAATCAATTTTGGTCCTTGTGCTACTAATCTTTTGCAAGAATGGTCCTTGGTGTGAAGTTTGGTAAAATTACATGTTTGGTCCCTGGAGTTTACAAAGTTGGCAGATTTAGTCCCTAGGGTGTTCAAAAGTAAAAAAATGAAACCATGGTCCTTATACTATTCACCATTGGCAAGAAAAACCCTTGTGACTAATTTTGAAGATTTACAAAATCCAACCCCCAAGTTTCAGGAAATAACATTTTTGGTCCTTGTTAATTATTACTACAAATCAAATGGACCAAAAATAAAAATAAAAATCAATCCAAACACTACCTGGTCCAACAAACACCCCCAAGCCCATTTAAAACTAGCCCACCCCCACGTTTAATAAAACCGGGTCAACCCCTGGTTTGACCTTTCTTCCCCCCCAAAACCACCCAAACTCACAGACCAATACCACCTGGTTTCCCTTCCCCCCCCCCTTGCACCACTTGAGCCTACACCACACCCTTATCCTCTCCCCTCACACTTCCCCAAACACCTATCACTTCCACCCCCCTAGGGTCTGTCACAGTACAAATTGCAAGAAAAGTCTTTTCCCGCCAAAAAGTGGAGAGAGAGCAAAGGTGATCTAAAAGATAATCAAGTTGGTGGGATATGATCAGTGGGTCCCACACACCTCAGAAAGCCTATAAAGAGGAAGAAAGAAGCAGAAGTGGGGGGGCAATTAGTGTAGCTTAGTTTTAGTTTTAGGTCGTTTTAATGTGATCTCATTTTCCAAATGTAAACTTTAGTTAAAAAGCTCTGTAATCATCTTTTCAATGTAATACCAAGTTAATTTCAGTTTAAATCCAAGTTATTAGTGCAATTTCAGTTTTTATTAATTTTCATGAAAATTTAAGTTCAGACTTAAAATTGTTGGAACCTGTTTGTTTATGGTGAATTAAGTTCCATCCAGTTTGCTCATCATCTTTAAAAAGTTTGAGTGTCTTTTAATTCAGCTTTACTTAACTCCAAGAAAATCAAAGAAAAAAAATAAAAAGAAAATCAGAAAAGAAGAAGAAGGGAGCAAGAAGAAAGATCAATTTTGGATGGATATTGGTTTAGAGGTTTGTGGGAACCTATAGGTTTGGTTCATGATCATGGTTCTTGGTCTTGTGCTTTGATTCACTTGTAAGCCTATTTTTATCATTTTAGCATGTTACTATATATTAGCTTATATGATGTTCATTTGTGTTCCTAAGTGCTTAATCAGTATAATGAAGTGATTTAATATCATTAGGATCCTATTTGTTCATGTAATGTTTCGTTGTCCAAAATTTTAGATCCCCACTGTCAAATTTTAGTACAATTCAAGATCTTTAGTTGTTGTAGTTATAATCAGTGTGCTTGCGCTTAAATAGGTTAGTTACATCTTATTTCATCATTTTGTTCAAGTCCCATGGTCTAAATCTTTCATTTGCTTTGAAAAGCTAAAACAGATTTGGTATAAGGGGTTGTTTGGATCAGTAGTGTTCTCCCTTGTGTAGTAAGATATTGTTGTTGTTCTTTGTTTGAGAATGCTTCTGTATGTTTTATTAGTTCATGTCAACATTAAAATCTAGGCTTGTGTTGATAAAAAGTCAAAAAGACCCTTAGTTAGATCATCAGTGTTAACTGTGTGGGGTTTTGAACCCATAAACTTTCATTTTAGCCTACAAATTGGATATGTAGCTTAATTCAGGTCACTCATAGCTTATTATAATCATTTCAATCAATAAATCTAGTGCAAATCTCAGATAAGTCAAACTTAGGAGTTCTTATGAAAAAGTCAAAAGTGTATGCTCTCAGAAAATCCAAATCTCCCACGAATTTTTATGATTTTTCTGTTTAAGATGAGAGGTTGAAATTTCTTGGGTGTATTTTCTACCAGCTGAACTTGAGTGTCCTTGCTTTTTTATATTTTTGCAATTTTAGTTGTGGGCCCCACAACCCTCCAAAGAGGGCTGCAGGGCAAGCAACTGCTCTGTGCAGCAGTTACCTAGTCCACAACCACCACTTGGTGGTGGTTTTGTGGCCACCACAGTGGTCCCCACACCTAGCTTTTAGGTTCTCCCAACCACCCTCCTATCAGGTTTCCTAGTTTGACCCTTGCTTTGACCCCAAAACTTGTGGACCCCACTTGAATAACCCACTCAACTCTGTCCCATTCTGAGTTGCAATTGGCTTTGTGATGTGCTTATCTTGAGCTTAAGTGCTTATTCTGTAGTCACTTTTGGATTTTTCTTGCTTAAACATGATACAACTACTTAAGTGAACCAGTTTTAACCTTTGTGGGCCCCACATTTTCTAATTTGAGCTTATTTGCCTTGTTGGTCAACTAAAGTCAAACTGTGTCCTTTTTAAGCTTATTCAGTGCTTATTTTTCATTTACAAAAAAGTTGTTTCATTAAAAGTAGTTGTTTTTAGGTATAAATCAAGTTTGTAAAAGAAAATTCAAAAAAATCAAGTTTTAAAATAAGTGATAGTTTCTATTTAATCCAATTTAATTTTAATTTTCATTTTTAAATTTTTATTAAGTACTTGTCAATTTTATATTTTTATTAAATACCTTATATAGTAAATTAATTTTAATAAATTTTTCAAATTTTTATTTTTTCATTTAGTATTAGTTAGATTTAATTTTAGTTTTCTTAATTATTAATTAATATTAAGTAATAAATCTCATATTTAGTTTTTATAAAGTAAACCTTAGTTTTTATAATTTTCCTAGTTCTAATATAGTATAATAGACTTTTAGAAAATATATTTTCAAATTTTACTGTTCATTTTATATTTTTCTTATTTTAATTGTTTAAATTAGTATTAAGTTAATTAAAAGGTAAATAATTAGTAGTTTAATCTTAAAACATAATTTTTAGAGTTTCTATAATTTTGTAGGATTCCAGTGATGGTTAAGTAATTTTATAAATCTTATCTTAATTTTCTAAGTTAATTTAGTATTAATATTAATTAAAAGTAGTTTAATTAGGTTAATTAAGTTAAATAGTTTTCAATTTATAAAAAACCTATAAAAAGACAAAAACATTTATTTTTATTTTTTATACTTTCTTCAAGTTCTAATTTAAGTTTAGAAATTATTTTTTCAAATTTTTAGTTTAATTTGTATTAGTTATAATTATTAGTTAATTTAAATTAGATTTTAATTTAGTTTTTAAATAGTTTTATTAATTAAATAATATTCAAATAGTATTTTAATCATTTTCATAATTTCATTTTCATTTTTAATTTTAATTTTTAAAAAGTGTCAAAAGCACCCCCTGTAGTTTGTTAAATACCAAAATCCTACTTTTTCAGTCCGATTGCGTAAAATCTGAATTGTGAATACGTGCATATAATTGTATATCTGATTTTTGTGAATATTATATCTGTGTACAAATACCAAAATAACAGTAGCAATATCAACTCCACATCATCTGGCTACTGTCCTCAGTGCCACTTTCTCATAAACGATTTTAAACGACACCATTTCAATCTCGCTGGGACTTTAACGACCCGGGAAAACACTATACTATCACCGGAGTATTGATTCTAGGCTGTCTTTGACTTGTTGACCTTGGTCAATATTATCTGACGGTTTAGACCCAATCAAAATTTGGCGCTGCTGCCGGGGAGGTTGTTGCGTGTTTTAAAAAATCGTTTTAAGTTTAGTGGTTTTCAAAACCCTCCCTGTACAAATTTCACACAAATTTGTAAAAAGTTTTTTGTAAAAACATAATCATATCAAAAACGTTCATTAACACTTTTCCTGAAGTGTTAAAAACACCAAAAAAAATTAAAAACAACAAAACTAACTGTGAAGTTAAATTACTTCGTGTTCTTTAAGATTACAACCTGAAACAGTTGGTTTAAGGTAAGTTCTGACATTAAATTGCGAACTGAAGAGGAAACCTATTTACTTCCTCCCGCCAGTCTGCGAGTAATCTTAAAGGGACGATTTCGGTTAACGAATCAGTTCCAAAAGTATTTCCCAAGTTTTCTGCACACACACCCATAAGCCTAAAGCAGTTTTTCAAATTTATTAACAAACCCATAATAAGTTCCCAAACTTGAGATTAAAACTTGCCTTTATATCCCTGTGAGTGGTGTACCTTTTTCAAAGAAGCCATTCACTTGTGATAATTGGTTTAAGTTCTCTGTGGTTTTGCCTCAATTTTGTTTTGAAAAATTGTTTTTGATGCATGTGCACTAAACATGTTTCTCGAAAATACCAAAAATATTCATCTTTACCCTCTCACATCTTTGATTCTTCATCCCTTTACCCTCTATCTTTTTGATTCTCACTTCTTTCACTTGTCCCATAATTGATTCTAATGGCATCTCTCGATGACGATTTCTTTGAACAAAGGGCCTATGAGAGCAACATTGAAAAACTTATGGCCTTGTCAAAGATATCGAGATGTCGTGTTGATTATGATGGACCATCGATTCCTATTCCCTCTCCAATGAGGGAAATGGAACGAGAAACCGGGGTGACAAAGGACCCTGTACTTTCCTCTGAATATGAAAGTGCTAAATACGTCCAACCTTCGGTTTTCCAAAAATCTAAGCTCACAATTGCTCCCAACCTTTCACGATACACTGTTATACACAAAAACCAAGAGCTTAGAGCTGTGACTGAAAATAACGGCTTACCTAATCTTCACATTCAAAAACCCGAGACCATAACGGAAGTGGTGGATATTGCTAGCTCTAAGAGCACACCACTTGTCCCACCTCCGGCTTTTGTTCCTTGTGTAGGTTGTGGTGAGCCACTTTTCGGTTTTCCATGTCGTTGGTGTACATGTGTACAATGTGGTAACGATATTCGAGACGGGAGTTGTTTGTTTTGTGGGTCGAGTAATTCATTTGCTTATGATCCTAAACAAAACTCATTCAACAACTCCTCAAATTTTTCCGACTACCCATCACATTCATACGAGCAAGAATCATATTATCCAAATCTCAATAATGCTTCGTATCAAAATACACCAAGCCAGACTCAACAGTTTTACTGTTGTGAGTATTGTGGTGGCCCTCACTACAGCTCTGATTGTCAAATTAGGGATCAGTTTGTCTATGAACAGGTTCCTTGTAACAATCATGAATTTGGTTTTAACCAACCCTCACAATACACAAACCCTCAACCACCGCCTCAGGACGAGTTAGCTAGAGCTGAATTGATTACTAAAATAATTATGAATCAAACTCAATTCAACAAGACCATTCAAGATAGTATAAACTGTCTTAAGGATTTGATTCTTAGAAAACAAAAGCCTCCTGTTAACTCATTTTATTTTGAGGATGAAAGTGATGAGGATGAGCCATTTCAAGAGGTAAAACCTAAGAAAACTTCAGATATCTTGCCAATGGGGGACAAGGAAGTCAAAAGCAATCCTCTTGAGGAGATTGATAACCTTGTTCCAATCCCAAAGGTATCTGAGAAACCTCTTGAAACTGCTTCAGTAGAAATACAGGGAGAAAAGATTATGATTGAATCTCTAGCAGTAGAAATCATGGAACTTGTAGAAACCATGACTGCTAGTCCTTCTCAACTCCCTCAGTCTGCTGTTATCACACCCGAAGTTCACACTCACTCTCTAATCATGGGGGATGAGCATCTTAGCACTGTTCCTAATAAGGAATCGGACGAATTAATAAAGTCTAGTGCTGAGATCCTTGTCCCAATCCCAAGAGAGTCACAGGGAACTTTTGATCATGTGTGTGATATACCTTCTCACCCTAAAAATCCAAAAGATCATTTTGAGACTTTCTCCGATTTTAATGATGATTGTACATCTTATGGAGAAGTTGAGTATGAGGAGGCACCATTGCCTCATTCGGATGTTGACCCTCGTATTGAGGAGTTCACAAACGAACTTACTCACATCAATCCAATTCCATTGGGAAATGATGATGGTCTCCTTGATCTTGAAGCCGATGTGGGAGAAACTGAAAATCTTTTAAACTCTAATCCCAACATCGAGCTTAGTACTTCACATGCTGATGAAAATTCTTTATCTTCTGGAGACATCAGTCATGTGGAAGGATTGCCTTCTGAGCTAGTTAACTTAGAAGAAGAGAATGATGAGATTGACACTGAAATCAAAGATGAAGCACTTCGTGCAACATTATTAAAAGTCAATCTCCTCATTTCTAAAATCGAGGCTTTCAAAGAGAAACCTATTTCATCTCCTATCCCCATAAAGGATAGTGACATTCTCTCCGATGACCCTATACGGGAATTTGAAGCTTTTACTTTTGATCCTATGGGAGAGAAGATTAGTGGCAGTACCACTTCTCATTCTCATAATTCTCTCCCCGATTATGAATCATTCACCTTCGATGAGTTCTCCTGTGAACTCACGCACATCAATCCAGAATATGATTCATTCACATTTGATGAGTTCTCCTGCGAACTCACTCATATCATGACTCCTCCGGAGTATGATGACCCGGGGGGAGATGCACTCAATCATGAGAATTTGCAAATTCCCACCCACCCTCCCGGGATGTTTACGATCTTACCCTTTGAAATCCAAACTCAGGCTAATGAGCCTGCTCTCGAAGAAGAAGATCTTATCATGATTTTCATCATGGTTTTCTTCCTTTTCTTCACCTACAGGGTGACTTCTCCTGTTCTTCACTCCTTCGGGAGCGAGGACACTATATTTGATCCCGGCATTTTCATGTATCATTATCTTGAGCCGGGATTATGTCTCATCGGTGTGGAACTTTTACGTGCTTCAAATGTTTATCCAAACATCTTGAATGAAAGTCCGATGGAGATTATTCCTTCCACATCATGCTTCCCCAAGGACTAGTGAATTCGGGGTCGAGTCAAGCTAGCGACTCGGTAAACAAAAACAGTAGCATGCTTATAGGGTTTTCACCCTAAGTGTGGGGGAGTCCCCCATGCTATGATTACAAAAGTGAAAAACAAAATTGTGTTTCCACGTTTAACTTGTAATGTTGCCCTTTTACGTTCCAAGAGTCGGCATAATAGCCGGGACTTTGAATATTTTGGACAATATTCATGCTAAGTGTGGGGAGGTATTCGCTATTCTAGCGAATTTTATCACATTTTACTATCTTATACCCCCGTTTTTGTCCAAAAATTTTCAAAAATTTTTCACTAAAGTTCAAAATTTTTTGTCGTAATCGGTCCGCCAAAGTCTTAATGACAAATGGATTGGCTAGTCCAGGAGCAAACGGCTCTTGGTAAAGACATCTCAAACCCGTTGACGGCTGGCAATTTGCCAAAAATTGTATGGTTCCTCAGCTCCCCCGCATCCTCATAAGCAAATGAGTTGACTAGCCCACAAGATTATGGCTTGTGGTAAAGGCCGTGGAAAATCCATAATTGGTAATTAGCTCACCAAGATGTTGACTTAGTCCATCAAGATGCTGGCTAGTCCAGAAGCAAACGGCTTTTGGTAAAGACTAATCAAATCCGTTGACAGCTGGTGGTTTGCTCAAAATCACACGGTTATCAGGTGTGCCACAGTTCTTACACCTGGCTACTCCAGAAGTGATGGCTTTTGGTAAAGAGATTCTCAAATCCATCAGGTTTTTCTCAAAAGATTGCTAGGGACTAGCAATGTTTTAGTGTGGGGGATTGATGAGTGTGTAAATACTCATCATTTTTACCATTTCTGAGCTGCTAAAACATCCAAAAACACTCAATAATGAATCAAAATAGTGAAAATATCCCAGGAAAGTGTTTTACATATTTTAAATGCAAAATAATCAAAAACATATGAAAAACGCACAAAGTTTGCATAATTGGCAGTTTCAGTCCCTCATCTTTCAAAAGTTGTCAAATCTAGTCCCTGGTTGTTCCAAAAACTTGAAAAAGTCACCAAAGGTCCTTTTAAATCATAAAGTTACATAATTAGTCCCTTGGTGCAAAATTTCACAAAATTTCAAGTTTAGTCCCTGAAGTTTGGAAAATTGTCAAAAATGGTCCCTGGGATATTAAAACTTTGAGAAAAATCAATTTTGGTCCTTATGCTACTAATCTTTTGCAAGAATGGTCCTTGGTGTGAAGTTTGGTAAAATTACATGTTTGGTCCCTGGAGTTTACAAAGTTGGCAGATTTAGTCCCTAGGGTGTTCAAAAGTAAAAAAAATGAAACTATGGTCCTTATACTATTCACCATTGGCAAGAAAAACCCTTGTGACTACTTTTGAAGATTTACAAAATCCAACCCCCAAGTTTCAGGAAATTACATTTTTGGTCCTTGTTAATTATTACTGCAAATCAAATGGACCAAAAATAAAAATAAAAATCAATCCAAACACTACCTGGTCCAACAAACACCCCCAAGCCCATTTAAAACTAGCCCACCCCCACGTTTAATAAAACCGGGTCAACCCCTGGTTTGACCTTTCTTCCCCCCCAAAACCACCCAAACTCACAGACCAATACCACCTGGTTTCCCTTCCCCCCCCCCTTGCACCACTTGAGCCTGCACCACACCCTTATCCTCTCCCCTTACACTTCCCCAAACACCTATCACTTCCACCCCCCCCCCTAGGGTCTGTCACAGTACAAATTGCAAGAAAAGTCTTTTCCCGCCAAAAAGTGAAGAGAGGGCAAAGGAGATCTAAAAGATAATCAAGTTGGTGGGATATGATCAGTGGGTCCCACACACCTCAGAAAGCCTATAAAGAGGAAGAAAGAAGCAGAAGTGGGGGGGGGGGGCGATTAGTGTAGCTTAGTTTTAGTTTTAGGTCGTTTTAATGTGATCTCATTTTCTAAATGTAAACTTTAGTTAAAAAGCTCTGTAATCATCTTTTCAATGTAATACCAAGTTAATTTCAGTTTAAATCCAAGTTATTAGTGCAATTTCAGTTTTTATTAATTTTCATGAAAATTTAAGTTCAGACTTAAAATTGTTGGAACCTGTTTGTTTATGGTAAATTAAGTTCCATCCAGTTTGCTCATCATCTTTAAAAAGTTTGAGTGTCTTTTAATTCAGCTTTACTTAAATCCAAGAAAATCAAAGAAAAAAAATAAAAAGAAAATCAGAAAAGAAGAAGAAGGGAGCAAGAAGAAATCAATTTTGGATGGATATTGGTTTAGAGGTTTGTGGGAACCTATAGGTTTGGTTCATGATCATGGTTCTTGGTCTTGTGCTTTGATTCACTTGTAAGCCTATTTTTATCATTTTAGCATGTTACTGTATATTAGCTTATATGATGTTCATTTGTGTTCCTAAGTGCTTAATCAGTATAATGAAGTGATTTAATATCATTAGGATCCTATTTGTTCATGTAATGTTTTGTTGTCCAAAATTTTAGATCCCCACTGTCAAATTATAGTACAATTCAAGATCTTTAGTTGTTGTAGTTATAATCAGTGTGCTTGTGCTTAAATAGGTTAGTTACATCTTATTTCATCATTTTGTTCAAGTCCCATGGTCTAAATCTTTCATTTGCTTTGAAAAGCTAAAACAAATTTGGTATAAGGGGTTGTTTGGATCAGTAGTGTTCTCCCTTGTGTAGTAAGATATTTTTGTTGTTCTTTGTTTGAGAATGCTTCTGTATGTTCTATTAGTTCATGTCAACATTAAAATCTAGGCTTGTGTTGATAAAAAATCAAAAAGACCCTTAGTTAGATCATCAGTGTTAACTGTGTGGGGTTTTGAACCCATAAACTTTCATTTTAGCCTACAAATTGGATATGTAGCTTAATTCAGGTCACTCATAGCTTATTACAATCATTTCAATCAATAAATCTAGTGCAAATCTCAGATAAGTCAAACTTAGGAGTTCTTATGAAAAAGTCAAAAGTGTATGCTCTCAGAAAATCCAAATCTCCCACGAATTTTTATGATTTTTCTGTTTAAGATGAGAGGTTGAAATTTCTTGGGTGTATTTTCTACCAGCTGAACTTGAGTGTCCTTGCTTTTTTATATTTTTGCAATTTTAGTTGTGGGCCCCACAACCCTCCAAAGAGGGCTGCAGGGCAAGCAACTGCTCTGTGCAGCAGTTACCTAGTCCACAACCACCACTTGGTGGTGGTTTTGTGGCCACCACAGTGGTCCCCACACCTAGCTTTTAGGTTCTCCCAACCCCCCTCCTATCAGGTTTCCTAGTTTGACCCTTGCTTTGACCCCAAGACTTGTGGACCCCACTTGAATAAGCCACTCAACTCTGTCCCATTCTGAGTTGCAATTGGCTTTGTGATGTGCTTATTTTGAGCTTAAGTGCTTATTCTGTAGTCACTTTTGGATTTTTCTTGCTTAAACATGATACAACTACTTAAGTGAACCAGTTTTAACCTTTGTGGGCCCCACATTTTCTAATTTGAGCTTATTTGCCTTGTTGGTCAACTAAAGTCAAACTGTGTCCTTTTTTAGCTTATTCAGTGCTTATTTTTCATTTACAAAAAAGTTGTTTTCATTAAAAGTAGTTGTTTTTAGGTATAAATCAAGTTTGTAAAAGAAAATTCAAAAAAATCAAGTTTTAAAATAAGTGATAGTTTCTATTTAATCCAATTTAATTTTAATTTTCATTTTTAAATTTTTTTAAGTACTTGTCAATTTTATATTTTTATTAAATACCTTATATAGTAAAGTAATTTTAATAAATTTTTCAGATTTTTATTTTGTCATTTAGTATTAAATAGATTTAATTTTAGTTTTCTTAATTATTAATTAATATTAAGTAATAAATCTCATATTTAGTTTTTATAAAGTAAAACTTAGTTTTTATAATTTTCCTAGTTCTAATATAGTATAATAGACTTTTAGAAAATATATTTTCAAATTCTACTGTTTATTTTATATTTTTCTTATTTTAATTGTTTAAATCAGTATTAAGTTAATTAAATGGTAAATAATTAGTAGTTTAATCTTAAAACATAATTTTTAGAGTTTCTATAATTTTGTAGGATTCCATTGATGGTTAAGTAATTTTATAAATCTTATCTTAATTTTCTAAGTTAATTTAGTATTAATATTAATTAAAAGTAGTTTAATTAGTTTAATTAAGTTAAATAGTTTTCAATTTATAAAAAACCTATAAAAAGACAAAAACATTTATTTTTATTTTTATACTTTCTTCAAGTTCTAATTTAAGTTTAGAAATTATTTTTGCAAATTTTTAGTTTAATTTGTGTTAGTTATAATTATTAGTTAATTTAAATTAGATTTTAATTTAGTTTTTAAATAGTTTTATTAATTAAATAATATTTAAATAGTATTTTAATCATTTTCATAATTTCATTATCATTTTTAATTTTAAGTTTTAAAAAGTGTCAAAAGCACCCCCTGTAGTTTGTTAAATACCAAAATCCCACTTTTTCAGTCCGATTGCGTAAAATCTGAATTGTGAATACGTGCATATAATTGTATATCTGATTTTTGTGAATATTATATCTGTGTACAAATACCAAAATAACAGTAGCAATATCAACTCCACATCATCTGGCTACTGTCCTCAGTGCCACTTTCTCATAAACGATTTTAAACGACACCATTTCAATCTCGCTGGGACTTTAACGACCCGGGAAAACACTATACTATCACCGGAGTATTGATTCTAGGCTGTCTTTGACTTGTTGACCTTGGTCAATATTATCTGACGGTTTAGACCCAATCAAAATTTGGCGCCGCTGCCGGGGAGATTGTTGCGTGTTTTAAAAAATCGTTTTAAGTTTAGTGGTTTTCAAAACCCTCCCTATACAAATTTCACACAAATTTGTAAAAAGTTTTTTGTAAAAACATAATCATATCAAAAACGTTCATTAACACTTTTCCTGAAGTTTTGATGAAAAAAATTGTGAAAAACACTTTTGCGCATTAATATTTTGTACATCGACATTTTGTGCATCTAAAATTTATTTTTACATCAAACTTTTCTTTATATATGTACCCAAAATTTTATTTTATACCAAAATATAACAAGTTAAAACTTTTGTGCATCAAAATAGTAACACCCCCAATTCATGGTTGCAGCGGAATTCGAACTGGGTGTTACTCGATGGCACAATAGTCACAATAATAGAAAACGAACTCCAATTGAGTCGTTTTAAAAGATTTATCATTCAAATTATATAAATATCAGAGATTACAAAATGAGGTCCCAAATGGTTCCATGTTTACAATTTACATGAAATGAGTTTTGAATGATAATAAAATTTATAGCCCTCTTGAGTATTCGTGCCCTTCCGTGCCATCCTTGATCGTCATGAACCTGAAATACATGCTTGAGAGGTCAACACAAAGGTTGAGTGATATTCATAGAGTTTGTTTAATGTTTGAACACAATAATCGTAGTGTTTGTAGTTAAATCGTTTGAACACAATAATCGTAGTGTGAGCTATAAACTCACACCAATGTTTGGAAACAAAACAGGTAGGCTACGTTATTATACGCCCATGAAATGTATTATACACTAAGCTTATGACACCAAAACGTTAACGTGTACCAATATCGATCGGCAGATTTATCCCGGTAGGTACTTTGCCGTCATACCTAATGTCTCAAATATTAATGCATTTGTTTGAACTTAGTCAAAACAAATGGGATTCGTCAATCCCAATAGGCCTATTCACAATATTCGCGCTCACTTGCAAGTAACCCTCGCAAGTGATTAAATGGTTCATAATAAGGGATCTTAGTTTGGCAAGTATGTTACTTAGTGATAATAAAACATAGTCGAATAGCATACAATAGAAAGCATTGTGTTCGAGTAGAAAAATAATAGCATGTATTCCCCCCAAGGGTTTGTAAAACATTGAAGTAATGTAAAGTGGGGCTATGAACTCACCTTGAGTTGGATGATGTATAATGAGAATGATGGATATGCCGTAAGAACTTCTACGAGCAACCTAGAATAATCGTTGCAACTTAGGTTTGGAATAATGTCTAAGGAAACATAAACACGCCAATATATATATATCTTGCATCTAGTCCATGATGTGGTATGATGTATAATGTAAGTCGTTGAAAGAAAAGATTCATGAAACATGTATGTTTTGTATATCGTTTACTACCGTTCGGGCCGACATAATTCAGAAGTCATGTTAGTAAGCGTTCGAGGAGCCAGGACACTTTAACTCGTAAATCCACAACTCAACTCGACGGCTTACATAATGAACTCCTCACATGAGGCTCCCTACTATTGTAGTAGTTGATGAAATATATAGATATAAGTTTTGATCCGAAAAGTTACATGTCCGATACTTGAATAAACTTAGGAAAGTTTATTTGTACATGAAGATTGTTATTAGGGGCAGTTTCATAAGTCTTGTATGACCATTTTCTCTTTGTAATATCTCATGGTTCCTTTAGATGAAGTAGATCCAAATTGTATGTTCAAGTTATCGCCAACTTCTCTAGTTCATGTATTTACCTTGGTAAGCTGGTATGGTCATTTCGTCATGGCCTAGCCATGACCTTTGGTCATTGTTCCAAGGTCATGAGACACAACCTTGGCTCTAGCCATGGTGGTGGTCTTGATTATAGGTCGTAAGACCTCTTGTTCCTTTCAAAGTATAACCATAATCTAGTGACTTTCGCCTAAAAATGGGCTGTTTAAGAATTTGAAGAATTTATCACTCGGAAAGCGTTTTCAGGGCTCGAGCTTCTTTGTTCCTGAACGAAAACGTCGTTCCGGACAACTTTTGTGTTTTAACTTTTTGATGAATCGGAGCAGAAGTGGGACTTTCAAAACCCAAATTTGATCAGAATGCTATTTAGGCAGTTTTGCCGGAAATCTTTGGTAACTTCAAATGGGCGTAACTTTTGACTCGTATACTCGTTTTGGGTGGTTCAAATTGCTATGGTTTCCTTGTTAAGTCCTCTACTGTAATATGTAATGATCAAATATCATATTTTTACCATTTTGATCAGGTCTTACCAAGAAAGTCACTAGTTTGCTTGTTATAGTAACTTGTCTCATCAATCATGTACAATAACTTGTTTTACTCACTTTTATACATCATGGACATGAATACAAGACATACTATAGCACAAATAATATGTAAATAACATGAATATGATTATTTAACAAGAATCATGTTAGGGTTTGGCTTACAACTTTTGGCTTTCAAAGATGAAAGGAAGTTAACATGTAAGGAAATGGACTTTGATAGACTTGCTTCAACCCTTTTCACCTCATGCAATCTTTCTACCCTTGGTATTCTTGAAAGAGATGTAATGAAAGTTGAGGTGAATTGAGTGGATTTAAACTCAAGAGAAATCACCAAAGTTCATGAGGTTATGGAAGTGTTTTGATAACCTAAGATCAACTAGGGTTTCCACCTTGAAGAAGCACTTGAATCTTGCTAGAAATTTAGAAGGAAATCAAGCAAAGATAAGAGTGTTTGTGTGTGTGATATCCATGGCAAAAGGGGAGGGGGAGGGGCTTTATATAGCCTTGAGGAGGTTACTAATGTTGACTAGTCCAACCTTGGAGAGCAAGGTGAACACTTGTAATGATCCTAGATCACAAAGCATGAGATTAAGCCACACAAGGGGTGACTCCCCCCCCCCTAAGTCGGTTCACATGGATAAGGAGGGGATGAGTTGGCTTGTGATGATATTATCCAAGTATTGGATGAGTTTTGACTCCGGGAAATGCCAATCGTAAATGATTAAGCCTCAAAACGTAAAACCGGGTGTCGTAAAATTATGGAACTTGAAAGTATTGATAAACATATCCATATGTTCCATAATAAAATATAAAATGAGTGGTAGGTTCCATTTGGGTGGTAAAACCCTGCTAAAAACTGGAAACACGGTCTAAAACGCGTAATACGTAAAACGTACGAATATTGCGTAAAATTGAGAAAAGTAAAATGTTACTTTTCTAATGTGATAAAAATGATTTAAAATGACTTATAATGTCTAGACTGGGCTCAGTCTAGTGTCGGTTGGTATTAAATATCTTTTAGACATCAAACCGTAAGCCTAAAAATCACGAAATGACTTATAACATCAAGGGATGATTTTTGGTCAATGGAGGAGGGAAAAAATATGTTGACTTTTTCTAATAAGTTGAAAACTCAAATCGTCTTAGAAACGCGTTTTGTGGTCTAACGGTTAATCGCCCATACGGTTAAGCGTGCTCATGCGAGAGTAGTACAGGCTTGGGTGACCTGCTGGGAAAAGTAATTAACCTGAAAATGCGAATTGTTACAGTCTCTACCCCTTACGGGGAACTTCGTCCCGAAGTTCTTTGTGTGTCATATGTTGGAGTGGTGTTGATAAAGATGTGTGGTTACTTATGAGGACCAAAGTCTGGAATTACTAGTGATGTAGTTTGATTTGTCTCAGAATATGGTGTGTCAATAGAGATTGATAACATGGTTGAATATCAGTAGAGATCCATATAATAGTCGAATATCAAAGAAAATTGATATAGCAGTCGAATATTAATAGGAATTGATATAGTAGTTGAATATCAAATAGAACTTGATATAGTTATCAAGTATCAATAGCAATTGATATAAGAATCGAATCATGGAATAAACGTTGAACATGTGGTTGGACCAAGACCTGTTTGAATTGTACGGCTGCCCATGCATATGGCTACATGGCTTCGCAATGAGTTTGGTACGACTGCGCATGCGTATAGTTACATGGCCCCGTAATGAGTTTGGTACGACTGCACATGCATATGGCCTCGCAATGAGTTTGTTTGTTATTGCACTATCATTATGAAAACCAAAATGTAAACCTCGTACTAATGGAAATTGGGATAGTCGTTGCAATCATAGCCTAGTAGGTAATCTATTGTTGTATCTAGTGTTTATTGACTTCATACTTATGTTATTTCGGATATAATTAAGCCCACTTGTTTATAATTCTTTATTTACATAGAGAGGCATCCCAAACAATGTAACTAAAGGAATATAAACGTATGGTTCGATGATTTACAATTTCTTTATTTAAATGAAAAGGCATCCCAATCCATTCAAATAAGGACATTATAAATCATCCTACTCAAGAATTCCTGACACAACATTCATACTTAGCCGGTGAGTTACAAGGTAGTGTATTACGAGATGATACTGGTGTTCCAAAAGTACAAGATAAATATTCAATCTTGTAAAGCTGACGAGGGTGCTTGTGGTGTAACTAAGGATGATTTGAGCTTTAAAAGTGCATCAAGATCTGTTAATGAGCTTGTGTTTGTAACGGTTGTGAAGATAATGATGTGATATGTTGATGAACAAAAGTGTGTAGTGTATGCTTAACATTAATACTCTTAGGTATAGATGTTGAGTTTGCTTTAAAAATCTTAAGAGATTTTAAAGGTTTATGATAGAATGGTATCCTTAGGACCTAAACAGGATAGTACTTCTACAGGATGAAGAGAATAATTGATGACTATCCCAGATAGTAGTTCGGATTATCTCATAAATGAAAACTTTCAAGAATGAAGTTAGGTAGTACAAATAAAGTGTTAAGATTTCGCTGAGTGGTAAGGCACTATCGTGTCTCTAGATTGTTTTAATGTATTCTGGTGGTTTATCGTGTTCATGTAGGAAATCAATCTAAACATAACCCTAGTACAACTATTCTCAGTATTTGAAAATTCTAAGTCGAATATAGTTAGTCAGACTATATTCCACTGTCCCTAGGTTAAATATAGGTGACTAGTCTATATTTAGCCAAGGTTCGATAAAATTTTCAAATACCTAAACTAGGTATACTTTTGATATGTCCGTTGCTTTCGGGAAACTGTCTACTAAACAAAGGCGATGTCAAACCCTTAAGTTGCAAGTCCCGTCCATACAAGACTTGTAACGTATGTTTTCATATTCCATTGCATAGAAGGTAGTAAGGGTAGATACGTATGGAAAGGAAGTTTTAAGTAGTTCTAAAATAGAACATACTTGGCCAGGATCACGAACTTTTAATAATGAAGGTTTCATAAGAAAACTTTGATGAATGTAAAGAAAGTTCAGCTTTTGTCGATGATGGATTAGTTTGTCCTTTAGAAATCTCATATTTCTTGTTTTGAAATCGATAGATTGTGACGGGTTTTTGATATCATAAGAAATGATATTGATGATGTGATGGAATAATTCTAGAGACCATTTGCACAAAACACAATGTCTCGGAAGTAGGTTAGACCATTGTGCAATTCACAATGTCTGGGAAGTAGGTTAGGTCATTGTGTGACTCAAAACATTTGAGAAATGATTAAGACCATTGTATCATACAATGTCTTGGAAAATGAATGAGACCATTGTATCTCACAATGTCTTGGAAAATGAATGAGGCCATTGTATCTCACAATGTCTTGAAAAATGAATGAGACTATTGAATCATACAATGTCTTGGAAAATGAATGAGACCATTGTATCTCACAATGTCTTGAAAAATGAATGAGACCATTGTATCTAACAATGTCTTGGAAAATGAATGAGACCATTGCAATCAGTTACAATGTCTTGGACATATAATGTTGGAGTAGGAACATGATTGGGAGAGTGTGGCTGTGCCGAAATGCCTTAGAATAGGCATACACAGATATGTTTAGTCCATTGTTTAGATAAATGATTGAAAATAAACCGAGTTTATATATCAATATACTTATATGTGTTCATGTAGCATAAAATGCCTGGTGTGTATATATCAATATACTTATATGTGTTCATGTAGCATAAAATGCTTAGTGTGTATATATCAATATACTTATATGTGTTCATGTAGCATAAAATGCTTAGTGTGTATATATCAATATACTTATATGTGTTCATGTAGCATAAAATGCTTACGGGGAAATGCTCAATTATGTTTAGGGTACATATATTAATATGCAATTTTGTTTGTGTAGCATAAAATATCTACGGGGAAATGCTCAAAAGGGGTATATATATGAATATACTAATATGTTTGTGTAGCATAACATGCTTACTAAGTCCATAATCGTCTGGAGGATGGAAGACACGGAGAGCGGAAGGCTATAAAAATGGTTTTGCTTGTAGTTGTAGTTATAGTTTAGGTCTCAATTAGACCCGTTTCTCTATAACCATGGCTCTGGTACCAATCTGTAACACCCCCAATTCATGGTTGCAGCGGAATTCGAACTGGGTGTTACTCGACGGCACAATAGTCACAATAATAGAAAACGAACTCCAATTGAGTCGTTTTAAAAGATTTATCATTCAAATTATATAAATATCAGAGATTACAAAATGAGGTCCCAAATGGTTCCATGTTTACAATTTACATGAAATGAGTTTTGAATGATAATAAAATTTATAGCCCTCTTGAGTATTCGTGCCCTTCCGTGCCATCCTTGATCGTCATGAACCTGAAATACATGCTTGAGAGGTCAACACAAAGGTTGAGTGATATTCATAGAGTTTGTTTAATGTTTGAACACAATAATCGTAGTGTTTGTAGTTAAATCGTTTGAACACAATAATCGTAGTGTGAGCTATAAACTCACACCAATGTTTGGAAACAAAACAGGTAGGCTACGTTATTATACGCCCATGAAATGTATTATACACTAAGCTTATGACACCAAAACGTTAACGTGTACCAATATCGATCGGCAGATTTATCCCGGTAGGTACTTTGCCGTCATACCTAATGTCTCAAATATTAATGCATTTGTTTGAACTTAGTCAAAACAAATGGGATTCGTCAATCCCAATAGGCCTATTCACAATATTCGCGCTCACTTGCAAGTAACCCTCGCAAGTGATTAAATGGTTCATAATAAGGGATCTTGGTTTGGCAAGTATGTTACTTAGTGATAATAAAACATAGTCGAATAGCATACAATAGAAAGCATTGTGTTCGAGTAGAAAAATAATAGCATGTATTCCCCCCAAGGGTTTGTAAAACATTGAAGTAATGTAAAGTGGGGCTATGAACTCACCTTGAGTTGGATGATGTATAATGAGAATGATGGATATGCCATAAGAACTTCTACGAGCAACCTAGAATAATCGTTGCAACTTAGGTTTGGAATAATGTCTAAGGAAACATAAACACGCCAATATATATATATATCTTGCATCTAGTCCGTGATGTGGTATGATGTATAATGTAAGTCGTTGAAAGAAAAGATTCATGAAACATGTATGTTTTGTTTATCGTTTACTACCGTTCGGGCCGACATAATTCAGAAGTCATGTTAGTAAGCGTTCGAGGAGCCAGGACACTTTAACTCGTAAATCCACAACTCAACTCGACGGCTTACATAATGAACTCCTCACATGAGGCTCCCTACTATTGTAGTAGTTGATGAAATATATAGATATAAGTTTTGATCCGAAAAGTTACATGTCCGATACTTGAATAAACTTAGGAAAGTTTATTTGTACATGAAGATTGTTATTAGGGGTAGTTTCATAAGTCTTGTATGACCATTTTCTCTTTGTAATATCTCATGGTTCCTTTAGATGAAGTAGATCCAAATTGTATGTTCAAGTTATCGCCAACTTCTCTAGTTCATGTATTTACCTTGGTAAGCTTGTATGGTCATTTCGTCATGGCCTAGCCATGACCTTTGGTCATTGTTCCAAGGTCATGAGACACAACCTTGGCTCTAGCCATGGTGGTGGTCTTGATTATAGGTCGTAAGACCTCTTGTTCCTTTCAAAGTATAACCATAATCTAGTGACTTTCGCCTAAAAATGGGCTGTTTAAGAATTTGAAGAATTTATCACTCGGAACGCGTTTTCAGGGCTCGAGCTTCTTTGTTCCTGAACGAAAACGTCGTTCCGGACAACTTTTGTGTTTTAACTTTTTGATGAATCGGAGCAGAAGTGGGACTTTCAAAACCCAAATTTGATCAGAATGCTATTTAGGCAGTTTTGCCGGAAATCTTTGGTAACTTCAAATGGGCGTAACTTTTGACTCGTATACTCGTTTTGGGTGGTTCAAATTGCTATGGTTTCCTTGTTAAGTCCTCTACTGTAATATGTAATGATCAAATATCATATTTTTACCATTTTGATCAGGTCTTACCAAGAAAGTCACTAGTTTGCTTGTTATAGTAACTTGTCTTATCAATCATGTACAATAACTTGTTTTACTCACTTTTATACATCATGGACATGAATACAAGACATAATATAGCACAAATAATATGTAAATAACATGAATATGATTATTTAACAAGAATCATGTTAGGGTTTGGCTTACAACTTTTGGCTTTCAAAGATGAAAGGAAGTTAACATGTAAGGAAATGGACTTTGTTAGACTTGCTTCAACCCTTTTCACCTCATGCAATCTTTCTACCCTTGGTATTCTTGAAAGAGATGTAATGAAAGTTGAGGTGAATTGAGTGGATTTAAACTCAAGAGAAATCACCAAAGTTCATGAGGTTATGGAAGTGTTTTGATAACCTAAGATCAACTAGGGTTTCCACCTTGAAGAAGCACTTGAATCTTGCTAGAAATTTAGAAGGAAATCAAGCAAAGATAAGAGTGTTTGTGTGTGTGATATCCACGGCAAAAGGGGAGGGGGAGGGGCTTTATATAGCCTTGAGGAGGTTACTAATGTTGACTAGTCCAACCTTGGAGAGCAAGGTGAACACTTGTAATGATCCTAGATCACAAAGCATGAGATTAAGCCACACAAGGGGTGACTCCCCCCCCCCCCCCCTAAGTCGGTTCACATGGATAAGGAGGGGATGAGTTGGCTTGTGATGATATTATCCAAGTATTGGATGAGTTTTGACTCCGGGAAATGCCAATCGTAAATGATTAAGCCTCAAAACGTAAAACCGGGTGTCGTAAAATTATGGAACTTGAAAGTATTGATAAACATATCCATATGTTCCATAATAAAATATAAAATGAGTGGTAGGTTCCATTTGGGTGGTAAAACCCTGCTAAAAACTGGAAACACGGTCTAAAACGCGTAATACGTAAAACGTACGAATATTGCGTAAAATTGAGAAAAGTAAAATGTTACTTTTCTAATGTGATAAAAATGATTTAAAATGACTTATAATGTCTAGACTGGGCTCAGTCTAGTGTCGGTTGGTATTAAATATCTTTTAGACATCAAACCGTAAGCCTAGAAATCACGAAATGATGTATAACATCAAGGGATGATTTTTGGTCAATGGAGGAGGGAAAAAATATGTTGACTTTTTCTAATAAGTTGAAAACTCAAATCGTCTTAGAAACGCGTTTTGTGGTCTAACGGTTAATCGCCCATACGGTTAAGCGTGCTCATGCGAGAGTAGTACAGGCTTGGGTGACCTGCTGGGAAAAGTAATTAACCTGAAAATGCAAATTGTTACAAAAATTTTATTTTTTGCATTAAAAATGTTTAAAAGCTAAAAATTAAATAAACTTTTTTCACAACTTTTTTTTCACCAACATCCTTAGTCTAGCTTTGAGAAAATTTCAGAATTTTTCTAAAAGTTTTTATGTTTCTAAAGTCTTTTTACACTTATCACGTATATTTGTCATTTTGTTTGATATGTCCCTTCTCTTTAACTATATGTAATAATAAAATTATCTATTAAATTTTTATGGTAAAACTAGACTACTATATAGAACTTGCAAGCCGCTTATGATATTTATAAAAATTTGGTAGATGTACGTGCCACCTCAACGATCGAATCATTTGGTAATTATTTGTACATGATCGAAGCTAACACTAGTCTTTTTCTTGTGAACACGTAATTCTCAGTATTGTCGATATGACAATGAAACATCAGTTGGTAACCAATTTATAAGTACTACGTATAAAATAAGTAAAATGATACAAATCAATGATTGGTGATAAATTGATAATATATAAGATAAAAGATGACCATATGTAATGTTCCTACACTGCACCACCACTCATTCGGTAATTGAGTCAGGACCCATGAAATTTTCATAGAAAAAAACCACCCATAAAATGATAAAATTGTGGCCCTCAAGTGTTAAAGTGTTATGCTCATTCTTTATGATTTTTTTTTATTTTATTTTATTTTATTTTATTTTATTTTATTTTTTAACATTATTTGCTTAGATATTATGATGCCCTTTGAACCTCGAATGAGGTACATAAAAGGGGCCGATGCATTGTCTCCCATCTCCATCGTATTTGAATATGTATGTCATTAATGAAATTGGTATGACTTGATTGAATGAAGATGAATATTGCATTTGCCTCGGATAATCTTGTTGTGTATATTAAGGATGAGCAAATCGAATAAAACAATACTCTAACTTATACAAAATTTCAATTTAAGGTGTTGCAATTTTAGACAATTAACAAGTCAATTTTAGACGATTAACAAGTGAGCATGTCACCTTCTTCTTCAAACTGATTTTTCGACAACCTGTTTTTCTAACGACCCATTTTTCCAGCGAACTATTTTTCTGGCACAAAATCTTTTCAGCAAAGACCTTTTTCCAATGACCCCTATATTCCAAACCTGGTCTTAGGATTTTAGGATCTTACGATTTTACGATACTACAAAGCAAAAACGATATGGCCGGGATCCAACGTAAGATCTTAGCAAGCTTAAAATTTTATAAGATCTCGATTTTGACTATAGGATCTTAAGATCTAATCTCATCCGATTGTACTTTTCTCGTACCACAAACTAAAATATACAAAGTTATGGATTATGTTTTATAGAATTTAAAAAATAACATATTAATCTTCTAAAAACTTTCATATTCATAATTTAAAACAACATTTCCATGAAAAATTCATATACTTTGAGAAAAGTTCAAATGCTTACTTTTATTTTTGTACTTACCAATGCTTACCAAAGGACAAATCCCCACCATTCATTTAGTTTGATCTAATGGTGGAGATTAACCTAAAATTTAATATGTAAACCTAAGTCTATTTATTTATTTTTTTTATTTTATTTTTTTGTCTTTGTCTTTTATCTTTCTTATTTATTCACATTTTTTGACTTTTTTTAGTTCACGTTTTATTATTTTTTATATTTTTTTTTTCGATTCATGTTTTTTTTAAGATTCACGTTTTTTTTTGCTTTACTTTCATACGTTTTCGTCTGTTTTCATATGTTTTATCCGTTTTCATACGTTTTCGTCCGTCTTCTTACGTTTTTGATCGTTTACGTTCGTTTCATACATTTTCGCCTGTTTTCTTACGTTTTCGTTCATTTTTATACGTTTTCATCCGTTTTCTTACGTTTTTGTTCGTTTTCATACGTTTTCGTCCGTTTCAGACGTGTTTTTATTCTTTCATACGTTTTCGTTTCTTTTCATACGTTTTCTCCCGTTTTCTTTCGCTTTTGTCCATTTTTCATATGTTCTCGTCTATTTTCAGACGTGTTTTTAAGCTTTCATACCTTTTTATCCGTTTACATAAGTATTGATCCGTTTCTTATGTTTGCGTCCGTTTTCTTACATTTTCTTCCATTTTCATATGTTTCTGAATATCATAAGTGATATTCAGAATATCACAAGTGATATTCAGAATATCACAAGTGATATTCAGTTATATTCAGAATATCACTTGTGATTTTCTAAATATCACTTTTGATATTGTGAATATCACTTGTGATTTTTTGAATATCTATCACCTGTGATATTCTGAATATCACTTGTGATTTTCATGTTACAAAACATCCGTTGAAAATCACTTGTGATATTCAGAAAATCACTTGTGATATTCTGAATATCACAGAATATCAATTGTGATATTCAGAATATCATTTGTGATATTCAGAATATCACTGTGATATTTGGAATATCACTTGTGATATTCTGAATATCACTTAGAAACGTATAAAAATATTTGAAAATGATCAAAAACATTTAAAAATGAACGAAAACGGATGAAAACGTAAGAAAATGGACAAATATGTGTGAAAACCGATGAAAGCGTATGAAAGCATAAAAACACGTATGCAAATGGGCGAAAATGTATGAAGAATGAACAAAAACGAAAGAAATCGGATGAAAACGGACGAAAATGTTTGAAAACGTAAAAAATGAACGAAAACGTATGAAAATTCTGCTTTGGGGCCACCCCTTACTCTACCATTATTATAGGGGTATGGGGTTCGAGACAAAGAAAGATCAAGGCAGCATATCAGCTTTTTCTTTATACTATGAAAACGGACGAAAGCGTAAGAAAACAGACGAAAACATATGAAAACGTAAAAACACGTCTAAAAATGGACGAAAACGTATGAAAATGGACGAAAATGAAAAAAAAAAACGGACGAAAACATATGAAAACGAAAACATAAGAAAACGGGCGAAAACGTAGAAAACCGACGAAACGAACGTAAACGTAAGAAAACAGACGAAAACGTATGAAAATAGATGTAAACTGGCGAAAACGTAAGAAAATGAACGAAAACGTGTGAAAACGGACGAAACGTATGAAAATAGACGAAAACGAATGAAAGCGAAGAAAAAATGTGAAAAAAAAAAGTCTATTTCTGTTTATTTATTGAATCTTAGGTTAATCTTTACCATTAGGTCAAACTAGATAGATTGTGGAAATTTGTACCTTGGTAAGCACCAAAATAATACTCCGTAGTATCTAAAATAAAGCGTCTCCATATAGTTTTATACTAATGATATATAATAATTTGTAGATTTAAATAACGTTAGATAGACTATAAAAAAAAGATATTATAGTATGATCTTTATCCGATATTACCATTTCGATCTTGCAAAAACCAAAACAATTTTAAGTAAGATCAAAATCTTAAAAACATTGATAATTGGACTTTTTTAATTTTGAGAGTTTTAAGCAAGAGCAAAGAAAAATCATTTTTTCTTTAAATGTAATAGAGATAATTAACTATAGTTTCACTATATGGTACTTCTAATCTACATTTTTTGTCACACAAGTCTAAGGAAAGCTTACTACACGAAACGCCGCTCCAAAGATATCATTTGTGTTGAAAAAGTGCGTAAGGAAGCAAACATGTTGTGTTGAGAAAATCAATACACAGAGAAACATCAATTTACGAATTAATGCCATCACAATCATTTTTCGTCTTTTTCCTTCCCCACTATTCTTCATGTCTCATTGCTATTTATTTCCATTTCTATATTTAGTTCAAAGTTTAAATAAATAGCAATGAGTTGTCATAGACTCATGGTATTGAATTCCATCATCATCCATTGAAACCAACCCACGCATTTTTCTTCGAATTAAATCAAGCTGTAATAAATAGGATATGTCATTGTAATATGCCAACTCGCATATCCGGAATACGAGATATGCAAATATGCAATACACAACTTTGCTTAGTTGGTCATTTTCTACGTCCGTCACTAATATAGACCCGACATAAAGTTGGTTCAACTAATGTGATAGGACAATGGTAGTCACTATGTTTGTGACATCATTTTTGTCACTAAAAGTAAGAAAATAATTGCATACACATCGTTATGTGGGTTTAATAAGATGACATAAAAAAGGTAGTTCTAGTATACATCGAGCATATCTGGTTCATGTCAACATAGATCATAATGTTAAACTACTCGTGAACATATCAGATTTCTATTATTTTCAAGTCTGAACACAATGTGATGGCTCAAGAAAGATTCGAGCTCTAATAGCTTATTTTTCATAACTTCGTGAAAACATTCACCATCCAACGTTTGAATAATACAAGAGTTAAGACAATATATGATAATGATGTATATCGATCTAACCATTTTAACAACCGCTTAATGCTCCTTCATCTTGACATTCTACCCTCTTGTTTACAGTTTAATTATTACAAAAAGAAAAAGTATGAAAAAGAAATGCCTGGGACATATGTAGCAAAACCAGGTCCTAGTTCGGCCTAGTTGATTTCTCTGATCAGTCGACATAGATGAGGGTTATAATCCTTCTCCTAATCGACTTCCTAGCCAAGTTTACTTGACTTTAACTTCAAGCAATGTATACTCTAAGTTTTTCTAGTTACAGTATTTTACGGTTAACTAAGTTTTACCTAACCCTCAACATTTCAGAAACTATATGTATTATTAGGAGGGTACCCGCGCGTTGAAGCGGCGGGTATTCTGAAATAATTTTTTTTTTATGAATAATGTATTTTAGTTTATTATGTTTTTTTGACAATAAATTTACGCATATATGAAGAATTTCGTTTAGCCCGTGCCCGTTTCGGGCTCGAACCCGTTGGCCCGTGCCTGTTCGGGCTCGAGCCCGTTTGGTCCGCGCCCTTTCGGGCTCAAGCCCATTTGGCCCGTTGCCCGTTCGGGCTTGAATATTTGTATAATGTGCTTTATTATTTGTAGTTGTGAAATTTAATGCAGGAATTGTGTTTAATTTGGTTGTACAATATGCTTGATAATTTGTATTTCTTATGTAAGGGGTGCTTTAATAACTGTATTAATTATATTTATTGACCAATTAAATAATTGACTACATTCGATAGCATTAATATGGTATTTTGTTGTACACTATGCTTCTTGTCTTGTTCATCTGAAAATTATATGCATTAAAGTGTTGTACACTATGTTTCTTTTCTTGTAAGTAGTAGTCATTATAGTCATTAATAACATTGACCACTTCAATAGCATTAATGTTGTAAGTCTATAAATTACATCATGCTTATTTTGTTGCACATTATGCTTATTTTGTTGTAAATCTGAAAATTGGTTGCATCTATTGTACATTGTGCTTAAATGGTTGTAATTTTTGGTGAAATGGTGTTTTTAATAGCATTAATGTTGTTTGATAGAATTTTGGTCTTAAAATGACACCACGCTTTATTTTGTTGTACAATATGCTTACTTTGTTGTAATTCTGAAATTGAGTGCATTAAAGTATTGTAAAGTATGCTTAATTTCTTGTAAGTCTTAAAATTTTGAAGAGAGAGTCATTCATGCTTTATATGTAGTATAGATGATATAGATGTCTTAAAATTTTCAACAAAACCTAATTCTCCTTGCATTTCAAAATTATTATCCTGATATATATATATATATATATATATATATATATATATATATATATATATATATATATATATATATATATATATATACTTTAAGCGAAAATTGGGACCAATAAGATTTCATGTCTGATTTTTTTTCAAAGACTTTTGATTGGTTGAGAAAATATACATATAGGACAATCATTTTAGAACACCTTATAATTAATAAAAAGGAAGACAATAATTTTAAAATGGAAAGAGTAATACAAGTACAACTTTTGTTGTGTCAAATTTTGTTTAGAATTTCTTTAAGTGAAGAGAATGTTATCCATCACCTTAAATATTTAAATCTTTTGGTAGTAATTGCTTTTCAATTGAAATGTCATTTTACTAAGAAACTCGTTACACATTATGCCTCGAAAGGTAAACATTTTCGTTTGGCGTTTAGTCTTAGATAGACTCCCTCACCGTGTAAATCTCTTGTCTCGTGGTCTGGAAATCCTGTCGATTGTTTGCCCGGTTTGCAACACAGGTGTTGAGTCTTTCGATCATATCTTTTATGCATGTGAAACAGCTGCTAATGTTTGGCGTCAAGTTTGAATTTGGTGTGATGTTGGTTTACCGCGTTTATGCTCTAATATAGATTGACTGTCTGGCTAGATAACTGGCACGTCTCTAACGACAGAAAAGATAAATTATTTGTTGTTATTGCTACTTCCCTTTGGTTTTTTTTGGCATTATCAAAATAATGTTACATTTAACTCTCAAATCATGAGGCATAGTGACATTATCGATAATATCCAAATAGCTTCTTTATCATGGTTAAAGTTTAAAGGTGTTAAAAACTGTAATTTGTCTGATTGGATTAATTCTCCTTTATAATTGTCTCTAGCTTCTTGCTAAAGCTTTGTTTCTCATATATTTTGCAGTTAAAAAAAATGTATAACCTTTTGTACGTAACAAGAGAAGGGGATGTCATATATTGCTTATGCCGTAAAATTTTACTTCCTCAGTCTTAGATAAACGTTTGTTTTGTTAGTGACACAATTTATAAACATTTCATTGTTAACCAAACAAATGTCACTACAAGAAAAACTACTTTGTCAACCGACTAAACAAATGTCACTACAAAATAAACTACTTTTGTACGCTAAAGGGTCATCCAAAGACCAAACTTCTGATAACAGCCTTTTAGTCATGACTGGTTAGAGACCGACATGTTGTTGCTAAAGCTTTTAGCGACGACTTTTAACATTTTTAGCGACAAAACGCGTGTCGACAGCTGTTTCTAGTAGTGGATGTCTATATATCTATTTATTGGTATTTGCTAACCGCCATATAAAAATAGAAATCTTACAACCCGTTTAAAGCAACTTGTATACGTAGTTGTATACATTTCACACTCAAAAGGTCAATACAAAAATAATATATAAATAATAAGAAAAAGAATTAAAGACACCTTATCATCTTGGTTCGACTTGAGCTACATACTGACATTCAAATCAAACTCATACCCAAAACTCTCTCTGAATCATTAATCATCTATAAATAAATTACCTCACAATTCATGTTCAAATTAATAGAGGTTTGCTACACTCCAAGAACAACATCAACATATTTGCATCATTTAATTGAGCTATATTGAAATTTTCAGTTTATATGCTATTTTGAGTGGTGATATATGATGAATCATATTGTTCCGGAATTCGAAACCGAGGAAGATTGCTTGATTCCGGATATGCATAAGAAATCAACAATGTAAAGTGCTTTCAAAGTTAGGTGATTATATTTTTATTAGTGATCCAACAATATTTTTTTCATCTTGTAGGGGAGGAGATGAAGATATCATGGAGTTACTATGGCATAATGGTCAAGTTGTTATGCAAAGCCAAAACCAAAGATCTAGTGTGAATAAGAAGCCAGAAGCAAGGTCAGAAACAAGGCTTGTGGTCCGGTCTATAGAACAACAACAGACCGGACCATCAGAGTTGTTCATGCAAGAGGACGAGATGTCTTCTTGGCTTCATTACCCCGTAGAATATCCTGCTAACGAAAATTCGTTAGAAGGATATTTGTACAACAATGATCTTTTGTTTCCAACACCACCACCAAATCCAGTTACTACAACGCCTATGGCGCCTACTACTTTACCGCCGCCTCCTCCTTCGGTTGTGATCCCTTCTCCTCGTCCACCAGTTGCGCCAATACGGCGCAACCATGTGGACATACAACCTAGACAACAACCGAAGTATCCTAACTTTTTGCATTTTTCTAGGCCTAATAAAGCCAAAACTCTAGAGTCAGGTCCTTCTGCGCCAGTGACAGAAGCACCAGAATCTATAGCTTCACGTGTGTCAGAGAAACAACCGCCTACTTCTGTAGGCGGTGAGAGCGTTAGTGGTGTAGGTTTAGTAGGTACGTCATCTATGGGTAGGGAACTAGAGACATGTGATACGAGCATGATGTCATCGCCAGATGGGTCAGGAGCAAGTGGAAGTATCGAGCCATCGACTCAAATGCCACCGCCTTCGACTAATGACCGTAAGCGCAAGGGTCGCGACACCGAAGACACCGAATGTCATAGTGAGGTACGCAAAATTTTTCTAAATCTAGCTAGATGTGCTTATGAACATGCATATATATACGTTTAGTCTTATTATCGCATATAGGTTAATTACCAATTAAGTACTTAAGCACACATGACTTACCACTTTTAGCAGCCATTAAATTCTTACGTTCCTAGAGGGTTGTACCATTGATTTTCGAATTTTATTGTCGTGACTCGATTTTTTAAATTTTGTAACAGTGAATATGTGTTGGAAAAAGAAGAAAATCGAGACAAATAAGGGAAATATTGAGTTAGATTTAGTTTGTCCATAAATATCGCGTATTTAAAGCTTCTTGTATGTGTCGTTTAGTAGTAGTGCTTGAATGAGGGCCTTTTACACTCACTTCTAGACAAATTCTAAATGATACAAGCATCTTCTTGTGCCAAAGACTATGCATGTACATGTATACTTGTATTTTACTATTATATACTCATTATATATCTTTGACGAAACTGTATTAACGAATTTGTTAACTAAATTACTATAAACGTATTGTGATAATAAAGAAGATAAAGGCCAAACATCTTCAAGGTTCCATATATAGCAAATCATGAAGATATGCCACCTTTATTCAAGAGAATTTATATCTATCATCACTTTTTATGTGATGTTGTTTGATACTATAAGTCTATAAGTTAAAATATGTGTCGCCAAATGTCCCAAAAAATCTTGAAAGGGATGATTCTATGGTCTGTTTTTGAAGCTTGAATTTAACGTTAGGAATGAATGTTCATTACAATACAGATTATTTTTTAGGTAGAGTTATGTATTCGATGGATATAAGTATAACTTGGGTGGGTCGAGTAATGCGAAGCACAAGCATGTCACTAAGGATGGTACTAGGGTGTGTTTTAGGTGACACTTGTGGATTTTACGAAGTAGTGCTTATTTTTTATTAAACAAAAAAAAATAAGTAAATAAACCATGAGTTTTTTCTTTTCTAAATGCCCATGATCATGAAAATTTTTGTTCCTGACATTGTATTTTTTTTCTTAAATGTATTTTGTCAAATTTTATCCTAATCCTGTACTTGCAAGTCACCCTACTGACTATGCACTCATACGGAGGTTAGTCACCTTACCGGCTTTGCCCCTAGTATAATGTTACAGAAACTTCTACAACATACATGTCAAACAAAAACTATCACACTTTCACGTTCTCTATGGCCAAATTTGCAAGTTCCAATGCATACGATATTTCTTTGTGAGATTTGCCACATCACACTTGTTCTGAAGGTCATATATATATATACTCATATATAGGCCAGCTTGGCACGTGTAGTTGCATACGTACGGACAAACAAGCTAGTTAACTTGATAAGTTTTGTGTACACTGAATAACAAGTCTTAAAACAAACAAACAAAAATCTGTTATAGAAAAGTAGTGGTCATGAGTTAGGACACAGGAAAAAGGTTGAGCTACTCGTGGTTTCAGAAAATGTCTAGTGGCCCCAAGTGGTGTGGGTATTTTGTGTCTTTTTCCAACCTACTTTCTATTTTCTAACTAGGAACACATATGAGGATGGTCAAGAATATGGTAACTTCGGTTGGGCAACATACATCTTAGTGACTCGCCTTTTTCGGATAACAAGAACGAGAAAGACCTCATTCGTTTATATATCTATTTTATGACTAGGGTGTAAAATAGTCGAGATGAGTACAAGCCTAATTAGTTTGGCTAAACTTGAGCTAGACTCGAGAAATTGAAGAAAGTAAGATAGAAGTTTAAGTTGGTTTGCACTTGTACATATTTGACCAATATCTTAAGAGTGATTTAAGTTGTAGAGTAGTTACTTCACAAACATACTTAATCTTTTCGTACTAATGCAAGCCTTTTTAAGATAGCATTCTAATGCTTCATAGTTCATACATACAAATTTTGACACTGATCAATCAAATTGCTTTTGTGAGTGAGTTTACTATGTAACACTGATCAATCTATGTGAGCAATGTTGAAACATCATTAGTTGTCACAAGAAAACATGAAGAAAAAGGCATATGATTGAATGAGGGACACACATTTACTTGTAACTAAAGGCATCATCATCAATCGCGGAACCAAAAAAGCATGGATAATGCTAGCAGAACTTATGGAGCTTTTAGTGGCCAAAAGGATGAGCTTTTAGTGGCCAAAAGGATGATTAGATCGTACTGATTTAATTAGAAAAAGTCATTAGAGGATCTACTTTAAATATAATGATTGGTTAGTTAATAAAGTATTTCTTAAAGTTTTAAAGAGTCATTATAGGTTGATTACGTGGATAACCGAATAGGAGGGAGAAGAGCATTATTAAGTTTTAACGCAAATTTTTTTGTACGATTAGCGAAAATTTGGTGTTTTTCAAATTCTTGTGACCTTCTCAAACATTATATGTTTGTCTTTGTTGCTTAATACGGAGTATATAACATGATGGTTAGTTATTAGTTCGGAATTCTTGATTTGTATATTTCATGTGAAGGACGTTGAGTGTGAGTATCCTGATGCCAAGAAACAATCTCATGCATCAACTTCTACGAAGAGGTCGCGTGCTGCAGAAGTCCACAATCTCTCGGAGAGGGTTTGTATTTTACTTCATTTGTGGTAATACTCTTTTGGGTGGTCACTAATATGTTGCAACTCTAAAATTGTTTAGAGACGTCGAGATAGGATTAATGAAAAGATGAAGGCCTTGCAAGAACTAATACCTCGCTGCAACAAGGTCCTTAGTATAAACATTCTTTTTAAGTTGCAAATGAAATTATGAGTTCGTGGTTAGTAACGCTTAAACGTTTTCTCAATTCTTATAATTTATTTATTTGTAGTCCGACAAAGCTTCAATGTTGGATGAGGCAATTGAGTACTTGAAGTCGCTTCAAATGCAAGTTCAGGTATATAAACCTTAAATCTCCGAATGTTTCTTTATACCTACTAACTGTGACGCCTCAAGCAATAAACTAACCAAATAACCTTTGAATCAACTTAGTGAGCGAAACTCATATCGGAGTATATTGTAGTTGCAAATGCAAGTTGCACAATCAGTTTCTTAATGTTTGACATACATATAGAGTATTATTTTCATTATTGGATTATAAAGTAGGGGTCAAATAATCGATCTTTGGTTGTGATTGTACGATTATTAAAAGCGTCAAATAATCATTTTCGACTAAATGAGTTTCACACAAATGACAACAATACGGTATATCTTAAGAGTAAAAAGTAACTTATTTGCCTATTATTTGACATAACAGGATATTTGGATGACGTTTTTTTATCTAATTTCACGTACCACTTCTAATCTTTTCTATAGAAAACGCCATTTTATCTATAAATTCATAAATATATATAGGGCTAATCGTTTTGATGTGAGACGGTTTGATACATTAGTGTTATTCAAATCAACTCTATATATACCGGAGTTTTTAGAAATGACATTTATGATCGATTTTTGCAGATGATGTCCATGGGATGCGGCATGGTTCCTATGATGTTCCCACAACAATATGTTTCACCAATGGCAATGGGGATGGGAATGGGTATGGGTATGGGCATGGACATGGGAATGAATCGACCCATGGTTCCATATCCTGCCATTCTTCCAGGCCCATCAATGCCCAATCCAGCTGCATCTGCTGCAGCAGCCGCTGCTCAGCTTGGTCAACGGTTTCCTGTTCCAGGATTCAACATGTCACCCGTTGCTGTTTCGGGTCAAGCGGCTAATATGTCAGCTCCAATGATGAGTTCATTTACACTACAAAATCAAAATCAACCACGAGTTCCCAATTTTGCAGATCCATATCAACAGTACCTTGGCCTCCATCAGACACAATTACCGCTTCAACAGGCATGTTTATCTCTTACTAACTCTAAAGATACCCTAAAAACATACATGATTAGATATGAATTCATTTTACAGAATAAAAGCCACATTCATATCATTACTAACCATTGAATCTGCCTTTGCTATCACGTATGATTTTCTTGGTCTACCACCTGGTTAGTATATATCAAAATCGGTGCATTCAGGTTATATGCAATCTCTAAAGAATCAAATGACTGAAATTTAGAAACTTAGTAAAAAAAAATGTTAGACCTCCTAGATTGCTTTATTCATTAAGATTTAACTAACCCTTTGATAGTATAGCTTTGTAATTGCAACTAATTCATTAGTTGATTATAAAGTTTCTAAAAAAAAGACATGAAAGTTTTGGCAAGTCAACCCATCAAGAGTTATTTTCACTTGCAAAATAGTTATTGTATTACTTTTTACCATCAAACCTCAATAGTTGCGGTTTCATTGCAGAACCAAGGAGGCATTCCCCCAACTGCAACTAAACCGGGCAGTAGCAAAGATGCTACTAACCCTGGTCATCACCAAAATGGTAAGCCGAGGTCCTTGTATTTCCGTGCATATTTATAAGCATACCGAGGATAACCATATAAGCAATTATCTTTGTGCATTTTCAGGTTGATTAGCAGGAGATTGTTCACGAAACAGGCTTATTAGCCGACCAAATTTTGTAGCGTAAAGGGATTTGAGGATTTAAAGGTTGTCAAGTCAACTACCCGCTGGCTTCATGTGTAACGTGTAATTGTATAAAGATGATATAGCGTTATGTAGTTTTATTAGTTCTTCCTATAATGTTTACCGTTACAAGATATGTATCGCTAATTCAATTCCCAACAATCTTATAGTAGAATTCGTGACTTATACGCTACGAATTTTTGGGCAGTGTATAGAGTAGTAGAAAACAATCATTCATGATGGAATTAGGTTTGGTTTTACTTCCTATTCCTTTGATTTTTTTTTTTTTTTCCCTTCTCAACCTTTTAGCATTTTACTGTATTATAGTTGATATTGATGGGTACAAACTTTTGGGAACCAAAATCTGAAGTAATCTATAACATGTTTTGTGAACATGTAGTTGTTGCAATTATTGTCTATGTTCTTCTTGGTTGGGTCAAAGGCTCCACTTGATTGTGGAATCTTTTTGGTGCAACTTTCATGACAATGATGATATATTATCATGTGCTCCACTTTTTTTAGAAGTTATTACAAGACTTGAGAACTGTCAATTATCTCTTTTAGTTGTCCCACTTATAAAATACCAAATTAGTTCTGTTGTTCATTTTACCATTTTTGTTCCCATTCAGTTTCAGTGGTTTTTCTTGATCTTCATCTGTAATCTTATACCCGACTCTAATCGATTTGCAAACAATCATTCTCTCAAGTTTACTATTAGTGATATTACGTAGCTAAGACAATACCTCGATAATCTAGCATATTTTCACAACGATCACCTCGTGATTTATTTACTTCTTGCTTTACCACAACACCCTTTTGGTTGTTAACATCTCTTTCTACTTGGTCCACTACTTTTTGTTATTCTCTTCTATTTGATCTAAATGATGGTAGCCAAAAACTTGAAATTCTGGACCAGAGAAGACTATTCCTAAGATATATTGTCCTCTAAGATTGCAGGAAAAGTTGAAATAAAGAATATGATAAGCATTATTGGTGGAGATCAGATTCGAAAAACCAGGACACATCAATGGCATATCCAAGTCCACACCCAAAAATTGTATTTTTAAGTGAAATACAGAGTAAAGAATATACTGTAAAGTGTAAACTGTCGCTGCAAAGCATACATAATACTTCAACTACAGTATATATCATATAGGAAGGTTAAAAACCAGGGTCCGAAACGAAATATTATATCCACTTACATTTTGTCATGCAATGTTTATGGTGCGTTTAGTTGGGGGGAAACACCCTTATTTTCCACAAAATGTTTTGTGGAAAACAAGGAAAACAGAGATCGCGTTCAAATCAACGTTTTCCAACTAAATGTTTTGCAAAACACAAAATCTCCTATTTCCTAACTTAACAAGGAAAATTACAAAACAAATTTTAGTTGTTTTCCTTGTTTTCCTTTGTAACCCACAACCTCCCTCCCCTTCTTCAAAATAAAAAATACAAGCATCAACTAAATGCATTTTCTATATTTTCAAGTATTTTGTGGAGATAAATTTCCCTTCCAAATTTTTACAGAACTAGAGATAGAAAACAAGAGAATTTTTTCTCCAACTAAACGCACCCTTAGATTTTTGTAAACGGCCACTATCATGTCTAGACTTCTATCTATGTGCTCTTTCAGGGGATATAGCATTACTTGTAAGGATATCAGCATGTGATATGGGTAAAATGAACATGTAAGTACACGATGTAATTGCAATTTTTCTACCCATAGACAGAATAACAATACAGTTAGACTACTCCCAGAACATGGGAGCAACAAACACTTACAGTAGCAAAACAAAGTGTCCAAACTGACTGTAAATGAAATCCACATATAAAAAGAATTTTCACATATAGAGCCCTTCAGGTACGCCTTCCTTCTTCTTGAACATAACCTTATCTTTCGCCTTTTTGAAATCTGGATGTGTCACCTGAAAATGAAAGTAAAATGTTTATTACTGTGTTTCAAGAACAGGGATGACATGGCAATTGAGATTGAAAACTAAGATTTGTTTCACAGATAAATGAAATGCAGTTTCCATGCCCACTAAGATTGCAATTTTAGAAATAAAGGTGGCAATTTTGACCTATTTACTTATATAGAAGTTGGTTTTGGTTATGGTTTATCTTCAACGGTTTAAAAAGTCGCATGAATTACTACAAACATGATACAACCTTCTAAACTGTTTTATTTGAATGTCAGTGAGATAGTTGGCTTTTCTAGTCATAAAGAGTTTTCAAAATGCGCAACAAAGCTCTTGTGAGTCAACCTGAACCAGCCAGTTTCAACCCCCACTGATCAATACCCCCATCCCATCTCAGCCTGCACGGCTGAACCCGTTCTCCTACCCAACCGGTCCATCTTGCAAGCTCTAACTATATGTATTCAGATAAACTTGTTTGACTATTTAATCAAATGACTAACAATAGACGCCAAAATCAAGAAACTTTATGGACCAATACAAAATTTGTAGTTACGAGTAACGTTGCGCTTCTGTGGGATTGAAGGCTAATTATTTAAGTACTGGTTATCTCAAAGTATTAATTGATGTTTGTTTGGAAGATTCCTAATTAGATTCTTGTGTTTCAACATAAAATATATAGATACGTGATCAATCTGTTCCAGTATGTCGGGGAAGAAACTTACAGAAATATGAAGCGAAGGCAATAACTCTTTACAATTATAGAGTACATAAAATAACTAACCTTCATTCGGCGTTCTCTTAAAGCAAGCAATCCAGCCTCAGTACAAATAGCCTTGATATCAGCCCCTGAGAATTCGTCTTTGGTCATAACGAACTCTTCCAAGTTGACATCATCAGCTAGGGTCATTCTTGATGTATGTATCTGAAACAATAGATGAGTTAAGCAAGAATACTACCACACACACACCGAGTATATACATACATGGTTAGCAAATTACTGATTCAACATAACATGAAGTTACATAGTGATCGACTTTCTAAGCATCCGTTAATGGTTTTAACAAACAAGCGGACAGTTCTTAAATTTATAACAGAGATGAACGAAGAAATGTCACTTTAAACATCCCTAATACTCAGCCAAAAGCACTGGCAGCATCAATGCTGACGCAGATGATCCACAATGGAAAACGAGATTATGTCAATCATATTGCAAGATAAACAGTAAACATAAATTTTAAATGTGCTGAATTTCCCTACTGTTTAGTGGCATTTTCATTAGCTATTTTAGTGACATTAATTCAAACCACTTGTTGTTAGATGAGTTACTTCAATCACAGAACTGTTATTCAACTCTATAAAATTAGACTAAAACGGAGCTGTCATATATCAATATCATGACACCGTACCTGGAATATACGCCTCCTTGTTTTGATGTCAGGAAGTGGGAACTCTATCTTCCTATCTATACGACCAGGTCGAAGCAATGCTGGATCAAGACTTTCGATTTTATTAGTTGCTAGTATCACTTTAACATCACCTCTTGAATCAAAACCATCCAATTGATTCAACAGTTCCAACATTGTCCTCTGAATTTCACGTTCACCACCAGAGTGGGCATCATACCTGCATATAATATCCTAGTTAGGCCTCTTTCACATAACAAATCTTCTAAGACATAACTAGCCATTATCATACCTCTTTGTACCCACAGCGTCAATTTCATCAATGAAGACAATAGATGGTGAGAGATCATCGGCAACTCTGAATAGTTCCCTGACCAACTTAGGACCATCACCAAGATACTTCTGAATCAACTCACTCCCAACAACACGTAAGAATGTTGCTGATGTGGAATTTGCCACTGCCTGGATAACAAACAAAAGGTTCAAATACAAAAGATGCCTCTGCTTTTTCTAATAGGAAGGAATGTATGAGATCTTGAGTATTGCTAGAAGCTCAGCTTCATTAAAGATCATTCATATATTCACAAAGTAAGGCATTCACAAATTAAAATTTTTATTATACCACCAAGAAACGTTTAAAATGCGCACCTTTGCTAGCAATGTCTTGCCAGTTCCAGGCTCTCCATACAGTATGACTCCCTTTGGAGGCTTGATACCTATGTCTTCGTATAATTCAGGGTGTGTCAAAGGGAGCTCTACTGCCTCCTTGATTTCTTGTATTTGGGCATCTAGTCCACCGATATCAGCATAAGATTCCAAAGGAGCCTTCTCGACCTTCATCACAGACACCATGGGGTCGACGTCGTCTTGAAGAAGCCCAACGACAGAAAGAACCTAAGGATGTTAAAAGAATATAATAATCAGCACATTTATATAGCTAAAACTAGTAAACTACAATTGGGTTTAAAGCTCGATGAGATGTGTAAACCTTAACAATCCGGGAAGCATAATCGAGTTCACAATAAAACAAGAAACTGTAATGAACAAATCACAAGTTCCTAAAGCTCAGTATTCTAGTTGCAAGTATGGGAAGTATACTGTGAGGAAAGGAGACGGGGTTAAATTTTTCAAGGATAATCATACATGAAAACCACAAACGTATCAAAACTAGAAGATTAATGGAATGTCAGTATACCGTAGACACTAAGCCATGGATGAATAAATCCAAAAAATAACAGATCAAATAAGATTCAAAAAGCTTCTAAGCAAGCTAAACATGCTAAATCTTATCACCAACTCCAACTCTCCAAGCCCCTCAGCATAAAGTTGTCACACTCAACTAAAAAGCAATAACACAATCATGGTCTCGTAGAGCACATCAGAAAAACCTTATACCTATGAAAGATAAAACTTGATAGTAGAAATTGAACCAACATACCAACAGCAAAATCACATTCCTTCAGGTATTAGTATTACTGTTTAGTTAAGCCAGTTATAGAGATCCTGGATAAAAATTAATAACTGTGTCATCGTTCACTAAGACTGCAATGGTGAATAGTCTTCCAAAAACAAAACCATATAACCTCTGCCTATAAGAAGCTCCCACTATCTAAATACTGAAAATATACATATCTAGAATTCTTAAAAAATAAAAAATAAAAAATAAAAATAAATAAATAAAATAAAATAAAATAAAAAAATCAGGGCAGTTAAAGAATACATATACTAGTAACTTCTACAAAATGAAGACTATGCAACTTTGGAATGAGTACAAAAGTTCCATTATAAAGTTTCAAACTACGCTTATGGCTAAGCTTCTATTGAAACCTGAGCTGGTGTTTGGCTAAGCTTATGGCTATAGCAAAAAGCCAACTCTAATAAGCTTTGCATATTCCCCTTTTTTGCTATGTAAGGGAGTGGTTGGTTTAGCTTATTAGTAGAGCTTATTCTTATTGGACATGAGAAAACTAATAAGCTCAAATAAAGCTATAAGCTCAATTTGATAAAGCTCATACGCCATTAATAATTAACTTATGGAATTCTCCACGCCTCAATAAAACCCATCCAAGTAAACTAATCCAAACACCATAAGCACCTCAAGGGAAGGGGCGAACTACAAGATCAAACCTCGGCCAAAACTCGGTTAGAAGTATTTGAACAATTACGTTAATGTTTCTAAACATATTTCAATAGTCCTACGAAAAATTCTATTGCCAATCATAATGCCACGCATATAATGTCTATAAAACACTAACTTATGACATCCTACAACAACACAAAAAACAAGAATTATACCTTATTATGCATCAAAATGGCGCACCCGGGCTCCAACTGATCCTTATCAACAAAGCTCAAAATGCCCACATAATACTCGGGCCCAACGGAACTCGACACAATGGCATGATTCTCATCAATCATCTCCTCCAAATTCCCCACACTCATTGGACTCCCTCTCAAATCATCAACTTTACTCCTGTCCTCCTCACTCTTCTCCTCTTGCGGCTTCAACCGCTCTTGGTTCGCTACGAATTCCTCCTCCATTAACAAATAGTCTTTGATCCTTTCTAATTTTAGTAACCTGAGTTTGCATTTTGTGTGGGGGGTTATTGTGGGCAGGCGTGAAGATGTCTCGGCTCCACGTTGCTTTCGCTGCTTTCGCCCGACCCGAGAGGGCGGAGGAGGGGGGTCGAATTTCTTGTCCTTTTTTTCGTCCGGTTTTTGGTTTGGGTTTTGGTTTTGGCCTTGCCTAGACATGCCTCCTGGTGTTCCTTGTCCCATGGTTGGTTTAGGATGGTGAGGATGTTTGTGTGTGTGTTTTTAGTGTGTGTTTAGGTGTTTTTGTGTGGGTTTGAGGATCTCTGTTAGGAATGTTGGGGTTTTGAAGATGGAGTGTTGTCTTTCTGTTCAAGAAAGAATAAGATGATTTATTTGGGTCGGGTCGGGTTGGTTTGGTTATTGGGCCAAGTTGCTATTAGATGATTGAGGATTAATGGGCCAGTTTTTTTTTTTTTTTTTTTTTTTTTTTTTTTTTTTTTTTTACTTACCATATTTTGTTAAATTTTATTTTTGATTTCTTTGGCCGCCGACTGATTTACGAGGTTTGTGTCCACCGTCACACGGACATGAACCGGGTATTGGCTTGGCACACAAGGGTTGTAATTTGTATGCACTAAGTAGAAATTTAATTTGAGATCCTCATACGTTAAAGACAGTATATGAAAGACAATGTTCACACGGTTCGCTTATAAAAGTGTGTCATTTTGAAAAACATGGTTATTTTCTTATAATATATGTTTTATAAATCCGGGTGAGCTTTGCATTTGTAGGTTGCCTCAAAGTTGATGTTTGTGGGTTTTCAATTCAATTCTCTAGTGAGAACCCTAAGTCCTAAGTCTCTAACACTAAACTACACATTTGAAGTTAGAATACAAGTAGTAGTCGAGAAGATTCGAGTCTGTGTCGAGCTTCAGCTTGAGCGTGACTTGATAAAAATGCATTCAAGTCTAAGACTTTCGAGTTTGGATTGTTAGGAGTATTAAATCATATTAATAATGACTTATGCTTTCAAATTTGATACTCGATTCTGGTTGAATGTTAATGTAATTATATAAATATGCACCAAAGTGAAAAGCATAACATATGAAAATGGTGTAGCTTGATTAGACTTGCGAGCTAACTAGCCGAGTATGTTGATATTCGAACTCGACGTGACTAAAAGTTGAGTCAATTTTGATTATTTTATGGTTAATCATTCTCGAGCAGCTTAGACTAGTGGTAATGGTGACCCAAGAGATCAATATCTCCATTGTCATATCAGCTTTCTCTCTTCAAGACTACTTTCGACCAACTTAGTGTAACAAAGAAACTGAAGACACCACCAAAAACATACTCAAAAAATAATTAAATAAATCCACACACACAAAAACACTCGTCACTTCTTCCTTTCATGTCGTTCGCATATGCGACCGATTCATTCATTTCTCCCTCCTGCGATGCATCTGATGGTGGACTGTATCCCGGGGTGGGACTCGTTCGACTTTATACCATTACATCTAGCCTTATGAATTAGTTAACTCAGTTACACCTTACAAGTGATCGGTTCAGTTTTTTACAATTGTTTAATACAGTATATGCATTAGCTAAGGCATGGAAATGAGAAGTGTGACAAGTGTGTGCTAAACAAGTACCTAGGCCCAAAGCCCCAAACTCGTATTTCAAAAGATTGGACTTTACTCCTTTGGTATTGTAGAATGTAGTTCTTTGTTTTCTAATGTTTGGATGCCCTTAGCTTAATCGTATTTTAGCTCGAATACTATTGTGACTTAAATACGCGCAACTGATCAAGAACGATAAGTATCATGTTTTTAATTTATCTTTCAGAAACTAAAATAGATTTAACTATTAGATATAATAATCGTTTTCCGAATAATTTATTTAATTTCCATCAAACTTGACTTTAACTTTTTTTTACAACTATCATGATTGCCAATTGTGAGCAGAAAAGTTAGAATACATGCAGAAAAGCTAGCCCAATAATCAAGACATGTAATCTTAACCACTCGCTATCGTAACTGATTTGCACACATTTGATCTTAATCATAAATCATCTCACTGCAATTCATGCATTAAATAGTTGTATCGTATTTATATCATGTTTTGTTTGTACATCAAAAACAAAATGTGCAAATCGTTTCTCTTTGATATAGAGTACCTGCATTGCATGCATCCATCCATCCATCCATGCTTCAAGCTTGCATGTATGCACAAAATCACAAATGTAGTTGCGAAGTTAAATGCGAGAAAGTAAACTGATTCGTGGCATCAACAAAAGAGACACAAGAAGTTTTAGAAAACCATTTGCATATTTGTATTACTTTTCTAAGGAAAAATGGTACATTAATAATTTGAATTCAAATTTTGCATGCTGATTTAGAAGTATCATCATTTTACTTTTGAGAACATTTCAACATTATATATGGTTCAATTTGGAAACAACTTTATAACAAAATGAAGTAAATAATAAATAGTAATGTTACAAGATCAGCATGCTTTGTGAAACTAATGATGATATTATGCTACCATCATTTCATAATCTCCATCCAAATGGCCACCAACCCAACATCTTTTACATGCCTTCTTTTTTTCTTTATCGATATCATCATTTGTATTTCTGATTCCTTTTCCTTCCATTTTCATCATTTGTATAAATTAGTGTGCTATTTTTATTTATTTATTTATTTATTTTTTTGAAAGGCTAGTGTGCTATTTTTATATGCCCCCCTCTAACAAAATATAGTGCACGATCGAGATTTCTAGCTTTTTCACAAGGGACCAAGACAACAACAAACGAGTGAGTGGATGTGCAAGTGAAATTTACTTGAGAAACCATGACAAAGTTTACAAAAGTTACTTTTTGGTGTTTTAGCCGGTGTGGTTCTGAATTCATGATATTAATTAGTTATACTTTGACACAAGCTAACAAGCTAATGCAAGTAGAATACTGAAAAAGAAAAAGAAAATAAAAGAAAAAACTAATACAACAAATGATCTTTAGTCGTAAATTAAGAGCACCCGGTGCCAGGCCACCGTTGGCATTCGCCGTCCGACGTGGAAGCCCCAACGGCGAGCCGAAGCTCGCCGCTACACCAAAAATGCCTCGCCGTTGCTCTTTGTTGGAGACTTCTTCGTGGCCACGGCGAACAAGATTTCTGACAAAAAGTGGGTATACGTTGGGTTTGCAGAAATGTTTAACGGATATATGACCGTTTGGTTTGCAGAATATGCAACGGTTGTGTTTGTTTGTATTTTTTTTTCTCCCTTCACTCTTTTACATAAACACTATAAATACTAAACCCATTTTCACTTCTTTTCACTACATTTCAACAAACTAAACTAAAAATTTCTATACCTCTTCTCCAAATTAAAACAAAAATGTCTCAACACCCGAACGAAGGGGGCTATTTCATAAACCTCCTAACGTCAAACCAACGTCAATACGGGGGAGCTTCAAACTCTTCTACTCCCTCGTCTCAAAGTCCAAACCCTTCACCGCCATACGGTTCGCAACCATTAAATTCGAATGAAATTTACCGTAACCAACAATATGCGTTTCAACAAGGATTCGCAAGTCAACAACAATTCAATTCGTCACCACAATTTTATAACCCGAATCAACCATCCACGTTTCCTCCATCACAACCATCACAACCATCTCAAGGTACGTTTAAAGTACCTAAGGCACGATCACCGGCCAAAGGTAGAGGGAAAAAAAACCAAATCCCAAAGAGGAAAAAACGTCGTAAATTTGGGCGCGGACGATGACGATGACTTGGAAGAAGCTGGTCATACGCGTGCGCGAAAGTTGTGGTCCAAACAAGAAGAAACGATTCTTTCGGAAGCGTGGATAGAAATTTCCCAAGACCAAGAGCTGGGAAATGACAAAGAGAATGAATTCTTTTGGAATGAAATTCATGCACTTTTCAACGAGAGGATTACTGAAGACCCTCGAACCAAAAACATGCTATCCGGTAAATGGTCGAGGCTCAATGCCGACTGCCAAAAAATCCACGCTATTTATAAACATTTAGAGCGTCGCAGTGGTGAAAATGAGCATGATCATATCGAGAATGCCAAAACGAACTTCGCACAACGTTTTGGACAGAGGGGTTTCACTTTGGTTCACGTTTGGGAGATCCTGAAACGCTACCCGAAATGGGATGCTGAAGAACCTCTAGACATTACATGTCTTGAGGATATATTCGGGCCAGACAAACGACCTCGTCCCGAAAGAAACAACAAACGAGCCGGAAAGAAACAAAAGTCGACGGAAACGTCGAGTGCGGCGAGCTCCGGTGGGAGTCAAATGAGTACTTTTTCGGGACAATTATCCGAAAAGTATAATCAAGCAAAAGACGCTCAAACGGATTGTTACGAGGTACGGAGGAAGAGGGAGGAAAAGGCGTTCAAGAAAGAAGATGCGGCGTTGGAGTGGCAGGATATGCAGATGCTAATGCTCGATCCAAACACGGTTACAGACCCGGTTAGAGCCGAAATAATTCGCAAGAGACAAGCAAGAATAACTCAAAAATACCAAAGTATCGACCGCGAAGATGACGAATAAAATGTTTAACTTTCATATTAGTATCGTATGTTTTTTTTCGTATTGTATGCGTTTTTTTTTTCCGTATTGTATGTGTCTTTTTTTTCTCGTATCGTATTTTTTTTCCGGTATTGTAACTTTCTGATTTAATGAAATAAAATTAGTATGTTGTGTTATTTTTAAGTAATTGTGGAATGAATTTAATTAATTTAATGAAATGAATAAAAAAATAAATGTGTAAGATGTGAGACCCTAATGGGGAAGCTGATGTTTGCTGTTTGGTGAGGAGGGAGTTTATTGTGAAGACTTGAAGTTGAGGTGTTGGGTGATATGACAGGAGTGGAACCCGAATAGAGAGAAGAGGCTTACCATCTACACCTTGTGCTCTAAGAAACCTTGTAGCAAACTTTTAAAAAAGTAAATATTTTATTTCATTTTGGTTTTGCCGATGCATTCAAGATCTTTTTAGTAGTAACTTTTTGAAAAGTAAATATTTAATCTCATTTTGGTAATCGACTATGCTTAAAACTTTCTTATTCCGTATGGGGTTGATGTTCAATGTTATTAACAATGAGAAATTAGGCTACCGTGTGTTGCGGTGAAGCCAATTTAAATCTGATATTTAATTATTTATTGATAACTCTCAAATATGATATGTTTTTATACGCTTTATCTATGGTTTTTGTCCATGATTTTGGTTGTTTTTATGAACTTTAGGTACTTAATCGTATAAAATATTGTTTTCAGATTCACAACGACCAAGTGAAAGAAAATGATAGAAAAACGTTAAGAAATGAAGAAAAATATAGGAATATGCATGCATGGATATTCTCCTAACAAATGTTATCTCGGAAGCCTTTTACGAAGATGCAAGCAATAAAAAGATGAACCATAAGGCTACAAGATGAAGAAAAGATTAAAGATAATGTGACACAAGAATAACGGTTAAGTTGGATTATCGGCAATTCATTAAATCGAAGAAAAGCTGAAAAATTCCTCACAGCCGTCGGCCGCCCATGTCAGCCGCTGGCTATGACTAGCCGCGGCTATGCTCCTTAAGTCGCCGGCTATGACGAGCCGTGGTTGTGCTCTCCCAGCCGCCGGCTAAGCCTCACAGACAGATGAAAAGCTACATTTATTGACTTTAACTCCCCCACACTTATCATTAGGGGTGAGCAAACAAAACCGAAAAAACCGAAACCGAACCAAAAACCGGAAAAACCGACCGAAACTAAAAACCGATGGTTCGGTTTTTAATTTTTCAAAAACCGAAATATACGGTTCGGTTTCGGTTTTCGTCCAAAAACCAAACCGTAAAAACCGAACCGAACCGATTTTATTATATACAAATATATAATTAGTATAATATAAATAAATAGCTAAATAAATCAAGTTTATAAGTTTATTTTCATTTTGTAGGTAGATATATAGTATATTTATCTTAACTTTTATATTTATATGCGTGTTTGTCGTGTCGTGTTTTTACTTGAGAATATATATCAATAAATATATAACGATGATCATACTATTTATTTGTATTTTTATTTACATTTGTTATGTGTGTAATTATAGAATTATAGAATAAACATTATTATGCTTACATTGACAAAAAATAAATAAATAAATAAATAAATAATAAATAAATACAAGTTTATTGGTATAAATTTGTCATGCCCAAATATAAACGGTTAGAAACCGTAAAAACCGAAAAACCGAACCGAAACCGACGAAAAACCAAAAAAACCGAACCACCAAAAACCGAACGGTTTCGGTTTCGGGTTATATAAAAACCGAACATTTTGGTTCGATTTCGGTTTTAACCAAAAACCGACCCAAACCGAACCGTGCACACCCCTACTTATCATGGTCGATCATTTCTAGCCATTTACTGAATTCGGACGTTTTTACCTTGCCGATTAAGCGTTTTCAACTATAAATTAGGGCCTTTGGGGTTACCATTGATAGAAGTGAATTACCTTACACCCTAAGGCCAATTCTCTTCACTTTTTCTACTCCCAAAAGACTAAAAATTATGCCATTTCCAGAAACATTGCACTAGTACCTTGGAAAAAGTATTGGGCATAAATTCCGGTAGTGTCGGAAGCATTCGGTTGATTAAAGGGTTGAGGGATGCTCTAAACCCTTGTTCTTATTTATTGTAATTCTTACAATAGGTAATCTTTTGTTACTTTGCAAAATTATTTCATTTCATTTCATGTTGGAACTTGGTTTTTAACTAAAATTGATTCGGAGTTGTTGTGTACTTGTGTATACTTGTTTGGAACGATGTAACTATTGATTTGGAGTGTTTGGCGTTTTAAGCAATGTAGAATTATGATTTTACTTATGAGTTTGTTTAAATTGAAACGTGTCTTATTTATCTTGTTGACAAATCATAACGGGATTTATAGGTCGATAGGATTTCTTGTCAAAATTTGTTAAAAAATAATAGTGCACAAATAAGTTTGGTATTTCATAATTGACAACTATGAATATACAAAACGGACTCGTAACGGATTAATCAAGAGCATAGGTCGAAAGGGCTCTTAGGAACGAATTGTTACAAATCATTTCTCTCTGCGTAATGACTTGGTTTTAGTAACATTCATAGGTTGAAAGGGTTCGTTAATCTAAAACCATTATATGTGCAATTTCATGATATGACTAATTGAGTTGAAGTTGTATGCTTTCGATTTTGTGTGACATTGCTTTGTGTATGTCCAAACTTTCATGCACTCCATTGAATTAGAGAAAAGTTTCAAACAAGCGTTTTTATAATTTGATTGCTTTTTGTTGAATTCCATTTCCTGAACAACTTTTATACTAGTAGTATTTTGGCTTGTGACATCCATTTTAACTCACCACAAAATATAATTCCCTTGGACGATCCCGACTTACCACAACAACCTTACTACGAAAAGGACAGGTATGCTTGCCCATACGTGCTTGCTTTTTAATTAAATGGTTCGGTTAAAACTCATGCGATAAGTGCATCAAGTTTTTGGCGTCGCTACCGGAGAATTACTACTTATTTTGGTTAGTTTCCTGTGATTTCAGTGGCCAAAAAGTTTTTTTTTTATACAAAAATTTGAAATTCAAAAAAAATGTAGACTTTTCGTTGAATGCCTTCGGCCGCCAGCTGTGAACATCAGGTTAGTCCCATGTTACCTTTAGTCGTGGCTGTGGTGCCCTAGCCGCTGGATGTGCCCTTTTGCCTGATCTCAATCGGGTTGTGGTCCTCATAAGTAATAAGAAAAAAGAAAAGAAAAAAAATTGCTAGTTTAATTATTGTACTTTGATACGCATTATTATATTTTCTTAAATATCTTTTGTATTGTCTTTCTAATCTTGGTTAAACTAGCCTTAATCAATTATTGTGTTATTGTTGTTTTGTTTGGTGTTTCTTTTTAGCTAGATTAATGATGTGCTGGATTGTGGCCTACATAAAAGTTTTACTTCTCAAGTGATCTTAAGAAGCTTACAATCCCCACCAGACAGTGTACCTGACCGATGTTGTATAGTGAAGTGACAAGTACCGGGGGATTGATCGTTCTCCATAAGGAATAGTGTTCGCTAGGATTGAAATTAATCTAACTAGGTCTAGAGGTGAGGGATGATTCTTTTTGTATTTTTGTATTTTATGAAAGCAAGTAAAAATATCTCGGTTTTTGGAAGAGTGGCGGAATTAGTTGCTACTAACCCAATTAACTACTAATGTAATAAAAATAAAATGAGAAAACTTATATATGGAGAAAACGTGTTTACTTAGACTTCATTACTCCCTGGTTATCTTTTATTGATTGATAAGCTTGTTACAACTGCGTGGGTGACGGGTTGCATTCCTTAATACCATTTGTGGGGCCGTGTATGATCTTCCCCAACTCTACAAGCTTCTATCTCTTCCTATGGCGACACGTTAAGTATCCTAACCATGGACCCCTTAATAGTCACTTATGCATTAAATACAACAATTAAAATCGTAGTACACATCCGATTCATGTTTCTTAAGACGTTCAAGCATGTTACCATATAGGAGATTAGCCAGTTTTCTTAAGCATAACATCAATTATCATTCACCCAAAAACAACTAATAACAAACAATTAATCAATAATCAATAACTAGGTTTCATTATATCTAAGCAAACACAAATAAACCTAGCCTAGCATGTTAAAAGAAAGACAAGCGTAAGATATAATCAAACAACACATAGACATATTGAATGATTGATGGATTACTTATCTTTAATTGAACATGGAAGAAACAAGGGTATGAAACTCTTAAAAAGTTCTGAAATTCGTACTAGGGTTTGTGTGTGTATTCCACCAAAAAGTTCCTCTGTTAATGAATGAAAATCGAAAACTATATATAGATTTACATGGGTGACGGTGTCACCTTTTGATGGTTTACGCTGTCATCTCGCCGCGGCTAGGGTTTCTTGTCGCCCAATCCAACTTCTTGACGCCGTCTCTCTTTATTACTTTTGGGCGTCAAGCTTTAGTGTGATACGTGATGGCCTACTCTTGGTAGAACGTGACGTCGTCACGTGTTAAGTCTTGATTTCTCTTCTAGTGTGTCAAGTGTAAATGTAATATCCACTTCTTGTCACAAAACCTGACGACGTTCCCTTGAACTTCCTGACGCCGTCAAGTGCAAATTCCAGCATGGATTCTTGACTTTGTCATTTTCTTCACTTTTTGCTCCAAAAACGTCCAAAATGCTTCCTTTTTCAGAATTTCTTCAAAAGTACCTAAAATGACAAAAGAAACGATTTAAGATAATAATTGATCATATTATCACGACTTATGGCTTAAATGACCCCTTAAAAGCGTAACAAATTTCGCCTTATCAAATACCCTTGCACTTGAGATTTGCTTGTCCTCAAGCAAATGAGCTTTTATTCTAATCAAAATACAAGCTATGGGTCATTTAACATTAATATAAAAGTAATTACAACACATGATCGTTCCACCTTAATCAAAACAAGCACGAAGTTTATATACTAGCACCTCACAAATAGTGTTTGGATACTCTCATCTCTCGGGTGTTATAAACATAAATATAACTAATGGAAATGGAAAAATATCACTCACTACTTGTCATAGCAAATAGATTATCATAGGCTTGGGAAAGGATCAAAAACCTCCACCACTTGGCGTAAGTACCTAGGAAAACTATCAATGAGGTCTTTTTCAAGGGTTATAACGTTAGGTGTAGGGATATGAAAAACACGGTTTGTTAGATAAAGGGATATTTTACTTGTGGCAAGTTAATTGTCTTAGTTAATTACATATATAATGCGGCGTTGCTAAGCCAAGACTCGACTCAGCTTAGGCTAATAATAAAATAACATAAACTCAAATAAAAATAAAAGGAAACGAGATGGTAGTCCGTATGTTTTTTTTTTTTTTTTTTCTTTTTCTATTTTTTTTCGTTTTTCTTGATTTTTTTTTGATTTTTTTTCTGCGTACACTCTTGCCCTACCATCCAAAATAATATATAAATGGGGCTCGGTTCTCCCCTTACACTTGATCTTTTACATACTTTAGATGTAACTAATCTAATTACTCGAATTAATATAATCAAAACACTTGGAGTACTTTAAAACATTTGCATACATATGGGGGTAATAATTGATGTTCTTCCCCATTACTCCATAACAATAGTACTTTACCCATGAGTCCCAATCGTCCAAAAATAATATGTACAAGATATGACTCGACTTAGCAACTATGTAATCAATTAGACAATTAACAAATGGTTTAAACAAATGTTGTAATAATAAGACACTAAAGATGAGTGCATACAAGAAAGGCTAAGGCGATTTGGGTGTACATTTGGGGGTGGATTGTAAACAAATTCTTCCTTCAAGTAAAATGCTTAAAGTTAGAAACGAAAAAGATAGGCTCTGAGGGGTGCACTAGGGGTATCGTGTACTAAAAATGAGTACATCGCAAAGGTGTGGGAAAATTACTTGACCAATAAAGTCAATGTAATTATAAAAAGAAACAGGCTTAAAAACATGGGTTATCCTATGCCTCGTATCATGTAGTAATTCCAACTACACGAATGTAGTCTCACATGTGGTCCCGGAATGAATCACTAATGCAAGTTCTAGAATCTAAATGCTACCGGTACACTCATAAGCACTAAGGGTTTTCCTAACAAATCTAGGGGTGAACCTTACATATTTGGGGTGGAAATTTTTTTGAGTGGTACGGTTTTTTTTTTTTTTTTTGTGCTAGTCATATAACTCCTATCAATGAGACACTCATTAAGACTAAAGTTTCACTCCTACATGTCGCAAAAATAATTAAATTTGGTGCTAAAATTACCTTAACAAGTGTTTCTCTCAGTTTGACGCTCGTCGGATCATTTCTGCAAAAATCACGAAGCCGTGTCCGAGATTTACATTCAGGTTTAAACGTCCTTCCGGCATCCCGATATGTCCATAAAACAATATAAACAATAAAAATATGATTTTCTTTCATTTTACGACAATTCTAAAAGTTTTGGAATTTTACGTTTTCCAGTTCAGCGTTTTACGCGAATTACGCGTTTTTAACCCGCGTTTCCAGTTTTAACAGCGTTTAAGCAACCCGATAGAACTTACCATTCATTTTATATTTTATTATGGAGTATTTTGACAAGTTTAGTCATTCTTTCAAGTTTCATATTTTTACGATGCCCGAATTTACGTTTCGCGGTTTAAAACTTTACATTTTGCGAATAACGGAACCAAAACCGACCCCGTGAACCAGATAACACCAAGCTTGCTACATACTCATCTAATTTCTTTACATGTGCAGCCCCACCTTGTCTTCCACTTGACTAATTAATTACCAAAATACCATTGGATGAGATATTTCCTACATAAACATCAATAACACATTTATATTCATTCCTAATAATCAAAAAGTGAAGTTTTTCTCTTCTTCTTCCTCCCTACATCAAAACCCACGACCAAACCATGAAAACAAGATCAATCCATTATTTTTCAAAGTATAAAGCATCAAAGTTGTTCATTTCATCATCCTAATCAAGAATCATAACACAAAAACACAAGTAATACAAGGTTTCTCATCATCTCACCACCTATTATTTCAAAGTGAGTATTCAAATTTATTTTTATGTTTTCATCTAATTAACACATGTATCTTATAGTATTCATGCTTAATTTCATGCACAAACTAGTTATACCACTATATTTTTGTATACTTTTTGAACATACAAACCCTAGATTGTGATTTAGGTGTTCCCTTGTTAAATTAACTTGATTACTAGTCATTAGGAACCCATGGAACCCTAAGAAGGTGTATGGAAGGTTTAGTATAGATTTGTGGAGTTTGCAAGAGTTTTGGTTGATGTAGAAACTACTTTTGAACCTTGGAAATGGATTTGTAACAAGTAAATATACATTCTGTCCCATTTTGGTAAATTCTGGAAAATCAGTGAATACAAAGTAAACTTTGGCAAAATTTTTAGAAAATACTTTCAAAAACGAATCCGTAGGCGAAAGAACGGATTAAAAAGAGTTTATAACGAAGGAGATATGAATTTTTCAATATTAACGACGAAAACTATTTTCTTGAAAAATACATGCTGATGGACGTTTTTCGTCGGACAAAAAGAGGCTTTAGACGTAACCCGGAGGAGCCAAACTTTCCAAAATATATTACTACATACTAAGACGTAACCGTGGATATAAAGAACAAGTAAAACGGGCTTATAACGACAAAGATATTCACGTTTCAATATCGGCAAAAATCCTCTATAATTGGCAGCTTTTAGAAATAATAATAACACTACGTACTAAATTCTAGATTTTCTAGAAATATTAACCAAGTACCCAATTTCATAACTAATGAAGTATTAGTTATTACAAGTATATTTTCATCACTACAAGGCGTTATTTCAATGATTTCAAACCGAGGATTTCAACACAAACATTGGTACATACGATATATATATATAAGTATATATATATTGCAACTAGCTTTATTTTTCTAATAGCCATATTTTTCCTAAGTCTTGGAAATGTATATTTTTGATAACAACAAGTATTTTTCAAAGAGTGGAGTGGTATAGGAAACATGTGCATGGACATTCATAACATCATTTCATGATCTAAAGTAGATCGTTCATCATTCATATTAGGTTGCGGTTAGAGATCGAACCTCATTTCTGTGTATACACTTTTGTCATCGTAGCTGTTGCATCAGGTGAGTCATAGCCCCTACTCTTTCTATACTTGTTTTAACTTTTTGGGGGAGATACATGCTCAACTACTTGCTTACTTGTACAGATACTCGAAACATTTATACTTGATTTCATTTACACTTGATAACACTTATACATGATTGCATTATACTTGATTTCATGCATACATGATTGATACATGCACACATACTTACTTGATACTTGAAATGTTTAAAATTTTATACTTTGGGAAATGGCACCCAGTAATCATACATACATGATTGTGAAACTTCCAGTGGCTCCAGATTAAGTTGCTGGATGACCATTGAGACTGCCAGTGGCTCCAGATTAAGTTGCTGGATGACCATTGAGACATACATACAAACGTGAGGTCTTCGGAGATGAAGTGTAGACTCACGACTAATTGCTTACTGTTGTGATGAACTTATACATGTTTTACTCATATTATATATGTTAGCAGTGGGTTGTAAACACACAGGTTACAAGTCTCTTATGGCGGGACTTGGAACTGAGTGGATTTACGATGCCTTTGCTGGGACAACTTCATCCATATGCATTACATTCTTTTTCACAAGACTCTATGAACTCACCAACCATTGTGTTGACACTTTAGCATGTATTTTCAGGTTATAACCAATGGCACGCTACAGGAGGTTTTGGCAGGGCATGGCATGGTCATAGAAGACTCTGATTATTTATTTGGGGACCGTTTTAAACTATTTTTAAGGGCCTACTTCCGCATTACTTTTAACAATGTAAATTCAACATTTTGATTTAACTATTTTATTCAAAATGATTCAAGTGCAAACCACTTTTGAACTTGTGTCGAGATACCAATTGAGTTACACCCCAGCTACATGTATGCTTCCGCTGGACCCGATTTTGGGGGTGTGACAGATCTTCTTGTCCAATATAACCTGTTAATTAGCTGAGAAAACAAACAAGAAAACCTATCATAAAATCGGCGGTAAATCTACATAAAATTAAATCCTAGAAAGAAAGTAAGGATATAATGCTTGTGGAATGAATGTTTGCAGATTCCTGGAGTTTATAAAATACAGATTTTACGAAACTTTACAATTCCGGCAGAAAAACAAAACATGCAAAATTTCCAGAAAATTATACCTTACGTCGTCAGGTGATGCTTGACTCATAATTAATCTGACATAATTCTTTTATTTTGTTTCCGGAAAATTTCTAGAAAAACCTATGTTCTAATTCCTGGAATCCTGCAAAACACTCATTATGACTCGATACAAACATTTGACTCAAACAAATACTAATATACATGTTTATATCTTATTGTTATCATTCATGTTCAATCCGTTCTTAAAAACAAATTTGGATTTCTCTTACACTTATCTTTTGCAAAATACCTTTATATGTAATCAAGACGAAGTTAAAAACAAAATAAAGCATTTTCACAAAATGTTTGATACCTGAACAATAAGCAATAAAAACAAAACAAACATACGGAAGCAAATAAACAAACAAACAAACAAATAAAGTTTGGGTTGCCTCCCAAGAAGCACTTTTCTTTATTAACGAGACTTATAACTAGACTCAAAGTCATGCCCTAGTTTTCATATTGAACTTATGCGCTAACTCAAAACTCTTAATTCATCCTTCATCACGTTTGTATTCAGGGCCTAAATTCATGCAACCTGAATAATATGTTTGCTTCCTCTCGTGGTAAATATCATTATCAATTTCGTCATCCTTAATCTCACAGGGTTGAATCACATCAACTGGTAAATTTTCGATGTCCTTTAATTCTTCCCTCATGTGAGGCATCATGAAAGTGATCTTTTCTAATTCATCATTAAAATGAACTATTCCCTCATCATGATGACAACTCATCTTAGTTGTCTCAACGAAAGGTTGCCCTAGAACAATTTCACCTAAATAAGGGTTTATAATACCTCTAACATCTTCAAGGATTACAAAGTCACATTGGTAAGTGAAGTTTCCTATAAAGATGTGTACCCCTTCTATTTTCCTAACAAAATTACAAAGTCGACTAGGGTTATAAGGGTCATTTCTAGGGTTCAACCTTTCGTTCACAATCCAGTTGTAGTAGAGCCTAGACATAATATTCATGGGTGCTTTTAATTGAATGTATGTATGCTCTCTAAACATATAACCAACCATGCAAGGGATTTTGATGTTCCTATAGTTATGCTTCTTAACCCATGGTTTCTTCCAATATTTCAAGGGGCAAGGGTGTTTCAAGAGAAATCTATGGTAACTTAATTACTCAGGTAAAAGGGGCGGATTCACGTTTTCCATAATGGCAAACGGAACAATCAATGAACTTAATTTATAAACAAAGGCACAAAGAAAAAGATAGACTAAAGAAAACCTATAAAATAAAAATAAAAAATTTCACTAGAAAGGAGTCTAGTGAGTAGACCTAATAAAATTAAATTTCAACCTAAACAATAACTATTCCCTGGCAGGCTGGCAGCGGCGCCAAAAACTTTGATGTGCTGGATTGTGGTCTACACAAAAGTTTTACTTCTCAAGGGATCTTGAGAAGCTTACAATCCCTATCAGGCAGTGTACCTGACCGATGTAGTTTAGCGAAGTGGCAAGTACCGGGGGATTGATCGTTCTCCACAGGGAATAGTGTTCGCTAGGATTGAAATTAATCTAATTAGGTCTAGAGGTGATAGATGATTCTTTTTGTATTTTTGTATTTTATGAAAGCAAATAAAAATATCTCAGTTTTTGGAAGAGTTGCGGAATTAGTTGCTAGTCAACTAACCCAATTAACTACTAATGCAATAAAAATAAAAATGACAAGAAAATAAAATGATAAAAATTATATATGGCGAAAACGTGTTTACTTAGACTTCATTACTCCCTAGTTATCTTTTATTGATTGATAAGCTTGTTACAATTGCATGGGTAACGGGTTGCATTCCTTAATACCATTCGTGGGGCCGTGTATGATCTTCCCCAACTCTACAAGCTTCTATCTCTTCCTATGGCGACACGTTAAGTATCCTAACCATGGCCTCCTTAATTGTCACTTATGCATTAAATATAACCTTTAAAATCATAGTACACATCCGATTCATGTTTCTTAAGAGGTGCAAGCATGTTACCATATAGGAGATTAGACAGTTTTCTTAAGCCTAACATCGATTATCATTCACCCAACAACAACTAATAACAAACCATAAATCAATAATCAATAACTAGGTTTCATCATATCTAAGCAAACACAAATAAACCTAGCTTAGCCTTTTAAAAGAAAGACAAGCGTAAGATATAATCAAACAAAAGATAGACATATTGAATGATTGATGGATTACTTATCTTTAATTGAACATGGAAGAAACAAGGGTATGAAACCCTTAAAAAGTTCTGAAATCCGTACTAGGGTTTGTGTGTGTGTTCCACCAAAAAGTTCCTCTGTTAATGAATGAAAAATCGAAAACTATATATAGATTTACATGGGTGATGGCGTCACCTTTTGATGGTTGACACCGTCATCTCGCCGCGGCTAGGGTTTCTTGTCGCCGAATCCAACTTCTTGACGCCGTCTCTCTTTATTACTTCTGGGCTGTCACGCTTTAGCGTGATACGTGGCGGCCTACTCTTGGTAGAACGTGACGCCGTCACGTGTTAAGTCCTGATTTCTCTTCTGGCGCGTCAAGTGTAAATGTAATATCCACATCTTGTCACAAAATCTGACGCCGTCTCCTTGAACTTCGTGACGTCGTCAAGTGCAAATTCCAGCATGGATTCTTGACTTTGTCGTTTTCTTCACTTTTTGCTCCCAAAACGTCCAAAATGCTTCATTTTCCAGAATTCTCTTCAAAAGTACCTAAAATGACAAAAGAAATTATTTAAGGTAATAATTGATCATATTATCACGACTTAGGGCTTAAATGACCCCTTAAAAGCGTAACAAATTTCGCCTCATCAATTAATATGGATACCTTAATTGAAGTATCGAGTTATTTGAAATATTTGGAGAATCCAAAGTATGGGCCAGTTGCACCATCGTTTTTTGAAATTGAAGATGACATGGAAAGGGCCTTAGCCATGGAATCCTAATTCAACCCATTCAAAGACATTATTGTCATCAAAAAGCTCATTGATTTCTTTGGTTATTTACCAATTCAAATCAAGAATACTGAGTGGAATTGGAAGACTCTATTAGTTTTCGCAAAATTGATGGTGATGGCAATTGGCATGCAAAGTTTGAGATTGTGAGCCAAAGTGGTAGAAAGTTTACAAGGGGATTCAAGACAAAAGCTACACAAGAAAGCTTTCCGGAAAATTTTCAGTCGGAAGACATCATCATGTTTGTAGAACCGTAGAGGGGGGTGAATACGGTTTCTTATGCTTCTAAGATGTTTAAAAACTTTAAGCCTCAAAGAAACCAAGTGGTTGTGTAATCAATCCAAACAACCACAAACACAAACAAAGTATATAAAGTGAGTAAAAAGAGACACCACGATATATACTGGTTCAGGATGGGGTGTTTATACCATCCGTACATCCAGTTGCGAATCCGCGACTCCGATACTATTCACTAGTATAATCCTTTCGGTGGACTACAAACCGTTACAATTCACTCCACCGATATTCACCAATATCGATGCTCACAAAGAAGCAGTTACTCACCAACGGTATTTCGCCCTTGGAAACCACCCAAAAGAATCTCACGATTCGACTTTACCTAAGGATCACAAAGATCTCTACCAAGACTTCCACCCGGAAGTATCAAACCCCAACTAGATCCCCAATGATCTAGGCTTGGTCACCAAGATATAAGACTTCCCTTACAAATAATTGAATGAATGAATGAATGTTTGTTCAATCAAGTCCTAACCTAACCTAGAGACTCGATTGTGGTAGAAAGGGTAAAGATAAGAAGACCCTCGACATAATCACAAGAGTGGATTAGGTTCTTGTGATTCTTCCCTTGCAAAGATATGTGTTCTTCCAAAGATGTTAGTGTGAAAATCAAGAACACAAGATTATAGATAGAGAGATTGAGAGATTTGAGAGTGTTTAGAGAGAAAGAATCTAGAGAGAAAGAATAATGGCAAGGGGTGAGGAATACAAGAGGCAAGATATGGTATTTATAGGCAAAGACCCAACTTGGGAATATTTTACCGAGGCCAGCGCGTCACCCACGCGTTGACGCGTGGGAGGCACGCCAGACACCCAGGAAAAATATTCCCAAGGCTTTGGGTGTTTGGCATTATAAATGTCTTACCTTGCTAAACCCCCAATTGTACTTCACACTAAACCTTAACATTAATCATTCTAAGGTTTACCAACTCAAATAGCCAATTTGGAAAATCAATTGTGAAGTGTTTAAAGAGAAACCAAATTACCAAGGGTTTAAAGTGTAGATAGGGTAATTTGGAAGGGGTAGAAGTGTATCTCCTCACATGGCATAGAAAAGAGAGAATGAATATGCCAAAGAATATTCCAATGCTTGGAGGGAAGAATGTGATGGAGGGTTGAGATGAAATGGTTTGAATTGGATGGCTAGGATCAAAGGGAGCCTCCCTTGGTTTTCAAACAATTTGGCATGTGGAGAAATGTGGATGGATGAGATGATCTCATTAGAGATGGATGGCTAAGATCACACTTGCCTAGGTTAGGGTTAATAAAGGATATTTCAAGGAATATGCTTTGCTTGGGGGGAAAGGAGAAATAGAGGGTTGAGATGGTTTCATTTGAAATGGATGGATGAGATCAAAGGCATGTGGTGGTTTAGATAGAAGAGATTGGATGGATGGTTGAGATGAGTTTAGTTTGAATTCAATGGTTGAGATCAATCCCATGTGGTGATATAGAGATGAGGGGTTGGATGGATGGTTGTGATGTGTTGTAATTTGAAATCAATGGCTAGGATGAGAGGAGCCATATTAGGGTTTCCAATAATTGTCATGTGTTGAAAATGAAGGGTTGGGATGTGTTGTAAGGGATTGGATGGTTGAGATGTAGTGTGTAAGGGAATATGTAAGGGTGTAAGAGATTGTGTAAGAGAATATTTGATTTGGATATGATTGGTTTTGTCTTATGCATAAATGAGATTAAGAGAGCATTAAGACATAATCTAATTGTCATTAAGAAGAAAATATTTAGACAATAAGATTATAAGTTGAGAAAATCATAGGTTACTTATAAGTTCAAGTAACACAACGTCGAGAATCCATAGTTTTATATCTCGTGAATTCTCATGACTCGAAGTTCTCAACTAATACCTTGGTTCAAACAAGTTAAGTGCTTTGCCTTGATGTAAAGCATAACCCAAGTGGGAAAGGATGCGTTTACGCAAAGTGACCTTTGACTTAGTTTGACCAATAAGGGAGTAAACCCGTTACGTAATTAAAGAGGACGTAAGCACGGGATATGAGCATATGGATGCTTCAACACGATGTTACGTGAAATATATAAGCTCCCTAAGTTTAGAAAAGCCTTGGCTAGAGGCGATAGCTAGAAAACATGAGTTGCCGTTTTCCCGTAAATGGGTGTATGAAAAATGGGTTTTCTCAAATCTCAAAACTCGTTTCAAGTGTTCTCAATTAAGCACATAACATATTCATACATGTTTTGAAAGATCAACATTTGTCGGGTAAGGGGAAAGCCGACTTTCAAAATTCGCCCGGAACCATACAGACTCCTGGCGCGTCACCCGCGCGTTGACGCGCGGGCAGCGTGCCAGGAGCAGACATTGGCTCCGGAGATTTTGAGATAACGTTTGTTATTTTATGTGTTTCGATGGTTTATTTGTCATCATTAAAACATAAAGAGATCTTGATCATGTTGCCTCAACAATCTCTCCCTTTTTGATGATGACAAACAAAAACCGAAAGCAAATAAAATTACTAAACTTAGCGAAGACAAAGTGCGCCTTTGGTGTAGCTTGCGTCTTGACCTTTGCCTTGTAATTTGGTGAAGCCTTTAACATTACTTGAATGGTCTTCACGCATCTTTCTTTCTTTATCCCCCTTTTGTCGAATCAAAAAGGCAGGACTTCCATTTGAAATGGGAAAGTAGCTTGTTTCCGTGCTCCTCCTTGAAGATTGCTCCCCCTAGATCGTTGCTCCCCCTTGTTTCAAGGCGGGGATCCATGGGTCAAGAACCTCACCTTTTGCGGTGGCCTAGCTACTCATGAAAATACCACAACATGCAACAAACGAGAAAATCCTCACATGTGGAAGTTCCAAAATGGGTTAGGTTACCATTTGGAGACTTGCAACATGGGTTAATACACAATAATAATATGGTTATATGTGTACATGTTTGTTCAATTTAATTAGATTTTGTGAAGATTATTCCTTTATGACTTTTATAGTCCAAATGATGAGCACGAGCAATACTATATATATGCATATATACATTCATACAAGCACAATTTGAACACAAACTTTTATTTCATAGGACAACACCATGGCACATCCAAGCAATCATGAAATCAACACATAACACATCCTAGTGCTCCTAGGGAACAACTACAACAACATATGACAAAGGCTTAGAGGTCAAGAGAGTCCATTGTGAAGGGATCCTCCATTGGAGTCACATCATCAACTTCAATCATTCTTGATTGATCATCCGGGTGTTTGCTCTTGATGTGATCGAAGATGTGTGACAAAAGTCTTGCAAAGGGAAGGGGCTCATTGTTGAAGTCCAATGCTTCCATTCTTTTTGCTATAAAATAAGCAAAATTAAAGGGAGTATCGGTCATGATACAATATAGCATGTACCCAACAATGATGGGCAACTTCTCTTGAGCTTCAACTTCAACAAACACATTCTTCAACAAGTCCTCCGCCCATGGCATTAACTTGAAAAGAAGTTGAGACTTGTTCCAATTTCAAATGGGACCCCCTCACAATGGTAGTTGGGACTAAGAATGGTGTTTTGAATGAAGACGCCATGAATTGGAGGCTCTAGAGCATAAGTGCTCGGATGATAGTGCTTCATTTTCATGAAATCTGTGGTCTTAGTGGATCTTGTATAGAACAAGTTCCCCTTAGAGCATACATTCAAAACCCTTCCTAACTTCTTTAGTCGCCAAGCATACTCATGACCGTACATCTTAAAATTTAGAGTAAGAGAGGGTTGGTCTAGATACAACCTAGCATAAAACTCTTGAAGATGTCTAGGATAGATTTCTATGGGTAGATCACGGATTAAGGAAAAGGCATTGGCTTGGATGAATGGTTTTTTAATATCGGTGGCACACATGAAGTTTTTGTCGCAATCTCGTCCTTCACTAAATTCTCGGTACTCAAAAAGTTCGTACACATTAGTATGGTTTGATTCATCAACACGTTTCATGAAGAATTTAGTTGCCATTTTTGAAAAGAGAATAATTGTATTTAAGAAGAAGGAAGGTTGGGATGAGAATATGTGATACAAAGATACTCCTTTTATAGCCAATTAGTATGAATTAGGTAAGTTTTAAGGAGGATCAATAGTCAAAAGGAAAATCATCCAAAGTACTAAGAATCTTAGTACAAGATGAGTTGAAAGAAAGTGGTGTATGGGAAAGACAATTATTCTTGTATGATATGAGTGATTAGAGTTGAGTTAGTTATGAGTTAGGTTGGATTTAAATGCCCATGTTAGATCCTATGGTAATTGCATGCATTCTTTACAAAAGACATACATGAATTCATAGTTGATGAGTGAAGATCAAGTGGTATCAAATCTTTTGAAAGAGACTTTATCAAACACCATTTTGAACCTACAACCACCCAATACATGAACTAAGTGCAAGTATTTCATGTAGAATATTCAATGAGTGTAGTTATATGTGTTATGAATATAAAGTGCATCTTCATTTAAGGTACACAAGCTAGGTCCAATGAACCATCACACATTATATAGAGAGACATTACATAATACATGATATCTCCTGTTCATAGTTCGTTGTGTAGTGTGTCGACATAAATAATCCTTATGTGTTACTTGCATTAACAACATAAGTTCCTAAGATCTCGGATGAGGAACTTAGCTTATCTTGTCTATTCATTGGATATTTTAGTTAGTAATGCAATAACATACAGAATTCGATTCATAGGAATTCTTCTTCAACTATGTAAATAGTTTGTATGTTTGCATAAAATCCTTCATTTCTCTTCTTTCCTAAACACAAAGCATGTCATATTCACATAATGGTGAACAAGAAGAATTAGATACAAGATCTTATACACAAGTGTGAGTTGTGTTTCGAAATCTTATCTAATCTTGCAAACTTGACATAGTCAAAATTTTCAAGATGAATCAAGATAATTTGTGTCAAGTTTTCTTGTTCAAACACATAGTATAGACATGTAGAATCTTAAATATTATCAATCATAATTTGAATAATGAGTTGATACATATATTTCCTCTTGGAAGATAATTGTATGTTTGATCTTCCTTCCATGCCTCCACATAAGCTCTAAGAGCACTTTAAAGATTGTTCTCCTAAGATGCATGTTTTAGCATCAAAACCTATCCCAAAGCAATTTGGACTTTTGAAAAATGTCATGCCAAAATTTAGACTTGTTTGTTTTGTAACCTAAGTGTCCTTATATTCAAGTCACCAATGACTTGTTGTATAGGATGACCCCTCGCTTCTCTCAATTCCTTAGGATTGCCTTCATCCGAATCATTAACTTGTAGTATTGGCGACCTTTCTTGATCTTGAACTAAAGGTTCGTTGATCACATCATCTTCTATCGAAGGAGATGATTTAGGCTCGAGCATGCTCTCATCAAAGGTCACATTGAGAGATTCCTCAATCCTCATTGTTTCCTTGTTAAGCACTATGTATGCTTTACTAGTTTGAGAGTATCCTAGGAACACACCTTCATATGACTTTGGGTCGAATATGGTGAGATATTCTTTGGTGTTAAGTATAAATACTTTGCAACCAAATATTCTAAAATACTCTAGGGATGGTTTTCTATTCCTAAGTATTTCATAAGGTGTTTTATTAATTACCTTTCTTATGTATATTATATTAAAGATATGACAAGCGGTATTTAGGGCATGACACCAAAAATTTTGTGGAATGGATTGCTCGTCAAGCATTGCACGACTCATGTTTCTTAACTTACGATGTGTTCTTTTAACAATCTCATGCGATTGAGAAGTGAACGGGCCCGATAAGTTAAGAGATATTCCATGTTGTTCACAAAAGGTTCCAAATTGCATTTTATCAAATTCGCTACTATGATTTGTTTTAATTGAAACAATTGAACAATCAAGTAGGTTTTCAAGTTTCTTTCTCAAAATGTTGAATTTATTTAAAACTCCATCCTTGTTTTCTAAGAATAATATCCAAGTGTAATTTGAATAATCATCTATGATCATTAAAGGGTAGAAGTCACCTTCATAACTTTGGATCGGAGATAGACCATACAAATTCACATGAATCAATTCTAAAACCTTACTAGTTGACACTACCTTTTTATTCCTATTATTGATTTGACCTTGACTCCCTAGAAATGTAACACAATAATGCCTTTCAAAACTTAACAATGATAAATTGCTTACTAGCCAAACGGCTAGACCTAACTTCCTAAGTCGAGGCGTTGGGTTATTTACCATATGGTAAATTGCTTACTAGCTTGTCGACAAGACCTATTAACCTAAGCCGAAGCATTGGGTTATTTACCATGTTCGAAAAGCATATCATGTTACAGATTATCTAAGATTAACAAGTATAAAAATTGTTTTGCCTATGACCTTTAGCTAATATATTACCGTTTTTACTAATAGTGCAATCTACATTGGTAAACATAATACTAAAATCCTCACTGAGATTACTTGTACTACAAAACTTAGAATTTAAATTGCTACCATGCTCATCATTGGTAAATCCTACAAAGTCATAAAGAGTGTTATTATGGATGTTTACGCAAGAAGTTTGAGGAAAGTATGGTTTAGCGAAAGAGTTTAATGATGAACCATTTTTACTCAGACATCTGGCGCGTTGACGCGTCAGTCAGCGTGTCAGAGTCAGTAACTTTTGGTTTGCAACCTTCTTTTATAAAAACAATAGATTTGTCTTGACTTGTAGATGTATTTTTATCCTTTTCAGAAAAACCAAGACCTCCCTTGTCATGAAAGGGTTTTTGCTCTTGTAACATTTTGTTTAAGTCAATACTACTTTTCTCAAATTTAAGTAGTATCAATTTATGTTCAAGTTTATTAATCTCTTTATTGAGCTCATGTTTATTTGTTGCATGAGTTTTAATATCTCTTAATATGTGTTCATTAAGTTTGATTAGTTCTTCATTTTCTTTTTGCAATCTATGAATATCTAAAATATTATTTGAAGGAGAAGAGTTAGATAATACCTCAAGGGCTTCAAGTGAGACAAGTGATATCACAATGCGGGTGATTTTCTTCCTCACCAACACACCGAGTTACACCAACGAGTGCAATCTCTTGATTTCTACAATCATCTTGTTCATCATAACGTCTAGGTTTCATTGTTGACGTAATGACTCCTTTTTCTTCTATAACTTCGTCTTTAGGAACAAGTGAATCGATCTCTTCATTGGTGATGGCTCTAATATTATCTAGAAATTCTTCATAAGTATGAAGACCATCAATTATCTTTTCAAAAGATAATTGTCCCAAACTTCTTGTTTCTACAATCTTTGCTTCTTCAAGTTGCTAATTTTTGGATGTAGCATTAACAAATTTTTCAATATGGTTTTTGCTACAATAACTTGGATCTAATGAGTTCAAGCTTGTAGTGATAGCATTGAATCTCATTAGACTAATATTAATAGTTTCATCATTTGAGATAGAGAACTCTTCATATTGTTGAATGAGAGAGTCTATCTTGTTGGCCTTGACTTATGTAGTATCATGATGAACAAGAAGAAATAAGTCTCAAATCTCCTTTTCCGTCTTGCACATGCACACCCTCTCAAGCTCCTCTTGAGGTAGGGCATCATATATCATCATTTTGGTTTGAACATTTTTTTCGGCCATCTTCGTTTCCTTATCATCAAAATCACCATTTTGGAAAATGTACCACAAGTCATAATCCTTGGACCTAACATAAGTCTCAAATAGGATTTTCCAAAAATGGAATCCTTCGTATTCAAACAAAGGTGGTCTTTCCATAGAACGCCCCTCTCTATAGTTCTCTTGAGCCATGGATCAATACTCTACTTTACCAAAAACCTCAGTTAGGATTTTAGATTTTTGGAAAAGAAGTTTTTGACTTAAAACGACTTCTCGGGAAGGCTTTAACGCTCAAAAACTTGCGTATACCGTTCTGATTCCAATTGTAGAACCGTATATGGGGGGGGGGGGGGGTGAATACGGTTTCTTAGGCTTCTAATATGTTTAAAAACTTTAAGCCTCAAAGAAACCAAGTGGTTGTGTAATTAATCCAAACAACCACAAACACAAACAAAGAATATAAAGCGAGTAAAGAGAGACACCACGATATATACTGGTTCGGGATGGGGGTTTATACCATCCGTACATCTAGTTGCGAATCCGCGAATCCGATACTATTCACTAGTATAATCCTTTCGGTGGACTACAAACCGTTACAATTCACTCCACCGATATTCACCAATATCGATACTCACAAAGAAGGAGTTACTCACCAACGGTATTTCGCCCTCGGAAACCACCCGAAAGAATCTCACGATTCGACTTTACCTAAGGATCACAAAGATCTCTACCAAGACTTCCACCCAGAAGTATCAAACCCCAACTAGATCCCCAATGATCTAGGCTTAGTCACCAAGACACAAGACTTCCCTTACAAACAATTGAATGAATGAATGAATGTTTGTTCAATCAAGTCCTAACCTAACCTAGAGACTCGATTGTAGTAGAAAGGGTAAAGATAAGAAGACCCTCGACACAATCACAAGAGTGGATTAGGTTCTTGTGATTCTTCCCTTGCAAATATATGTGTTCTTCCAAAGATGTTAGTGTGAAAATCAAGAACACAAGATTAGAGATAGAGAGATTGAGAGATTTGAGAGTGTTTAGAGAGAAAGAATCTAGAGAGAAAGAATAATGGCAAGGGGTGAGGAATACAAGAGGCAAGGTATGGTATTTATAGGCAAAGACCCAACTTGGGAATATTTTACCGAGGCCAGCGCGTCACCCACGCGTTGACGCGTGGGAGGCGCGCCAGACACCCAGGAAAATATTCCCAAGGCTTTGGGTGTTTGCCATTATAAATGTCTTACCTTGCTAAACCCCCAATTGTACTTCACACTAAACCTTAACATTAATCATTCTAAGGTTTACCAACTCAAATAGCCAATTTGGAAAATCATTTGTGAAGTGTTTAAAGAGAAACCAAATTACCAAGGGTTTAAAGTGTAGATAGGGTAATTTGGAAGGGGTAGAAGCGTATCTCCTCACATGGCATAGAAAAGAGAGAAATAATATGCCAAGGAATATTTCAATGCTTGGAGGGGAAGAATGTGATGGAGGGTTGAGATGAAATGGTTTGAATTAGATGGCTAGGATCAAAGGGAGCCTCCCTTGGTTTTCAAAAAATTTGGCATGTGGAGAAATGTGGATGGATGAGATGATCTCATTAGATATGGATGGATAAAATCACACTTGCCTGGGTTAGGGTTAAGAAAGGATATTCCAAGGAATATGCTTTGCTTGGGGGGAAAGGAGAAATGGAGGGTTGAGATGGTTTCATTTGAAATGGATGGATGAGATCAAAGGCATGTGGTGGTAAAGATAGAAGAGATTGGATGGATGGTTGAGATGAGTTTAGTTTGAATTCAATGGTTGAGATCAATCCCATGTGGTGATATAGCGATGAGGGGTTGGATGGATGGTTGTGATGTGTTGTAATTTGAAATCAATGGCTAGGATGAGAGGAGCTATATTAGGGTTTCCAACAATTGGCATGTGTTGAAAATGAAGGGTTGGGATGTGCTGTAAGGGATTGGATGGTTGAGATGTAGGGTGTAAGGGAATATGTAAGGGTGTAAGAGATTGTGTAAGAGAATATTTGATTTGGATATGATTGGATATGATTGGTTATGATTGGTTTTGTCTTATGCATAAATGAGATTAAGAGAGGATTAAGACATAATCTAATTGTCATTAAGAATAAAAGATTTAGACAATTAAGATTATAAGTTGAGAAAATCATAGGTTACTTATAAGTTCAAGTAACACAACGTCGAGAATCCATAGTTTTATATCTCATGACTTCCCACGACTCGACGTTCTCAACTAATACCTTGGTTCAAACAGGTTAAGTGCTTTGTCTTGATGTAAAGCATAACCCAAGTGGGAAAGGATGCGTTTACGCAAAGTGACCTTTGACTTAGTTTGACCAATAAGGGAGTAAACCCGTTACGTAATTAGAGAGGACGTAAGCATGGGATATGAGCATATGGATGCTTCAACACGATGTTACGAAATATATAAGCTCCCTAAGTTTAGAAAAGCCTTGGCTAGAGGCGATAGCTAGAAAACATGAGTTGGCGTTTTCCCGTAAATGGGTGTATGAAAAATTGGATTTCTCAAATATCAAAACTCGTTTCGAGTGTTCTCAATTAAGCACATAACATATTCATACATGTTTTGAAAGATCCACATTTGTTGGGTAAGGGGAAAGCCGACTTTCAAAATTCGCCCGGAACCATATAGACTCATGGCGCGTCACCCGCGCGTTGACGCGCGGGCAGCGTGCTAGGAGCAGACATTGGCTCCGACGATTTTGAGCTAACTTTTGTTATTTTATGTGTTTCGATGGTTTATTTGTCATCATTAAAATATAAAGAGATCTTGATCATGTTGCCTCAACAATGTTTGCCAACTTCTTTTATTAGGAAGCTTGGGAATCACGGAGTAATGGAATATATGCACATTTTCATGTCCTCATTTATCATCTACTTTATTGCTTATTATCTTATGCATTAGACTATCTTTACCATTTGAAGTTTCGTTTATTTTTCGGTTAATTTTTGATTGCATAATATGAACTCTTTATTTAAAGGTTCATTTGATTATTTAGTATGGTTTGATTTTGTTTTTTGTTAAGTAATATGGATTTAATGATTGTGATAGTGTCATTCATTTGTGTAATTTCTAATTCATTTGTGTAATTTCTATGGGTTGTGGTTCTAAACCTTCACGAAACCATTTTTCATACTTAAAATTCTCGAGACTTGACGCCCGAACTTATTGACTAGCCAAATAACTCTAGACTAGAGGTTTAAGGGAAAAATGTAACTAGCACGCGGCTAAAAGCCTTTGCCGGCTGCTAAGCCCCATTACCTACAAAAAAACCCAAAAATCATAAACACACAGAACTCACACACTCACATCCAAACACAAAATTATTTTTGGGTGATAAATCTCGTTTGTAATCACTTGGTATTGATTCAATGGCTCCTAAAAATTTAATTAACACCCTCAACTTCATTGTTTAGATGCTTACTTAGGTTTTATCCTGGAGGATGAACGCGCATTGGGTGGTGTTATAAAACTATCGATTGATTGTGTTTGTCTTTAAGCGGTTATGGTGACTGATTTAGTACTTTCCTGATATAAAAGTGTGTTTGGCCCACCCACTTTCATTGATATAAGTTGTGACATGATACTATGATTATTTTGAGATAAGGTTGCTCGACCTTCTTCCGTATGTGTAATATTAACCATGCTGACGAGACCAGAAATAACAAAAAAAGTTGGTGTGGTGGTTGTTGATTTTGTTAATTTGACATGTTTGTGTTAGAGAGTTTTTGCTACGATAATAGGATGGGATGTTAGTTTTCGTTCTTGTTTGTGACAAAAAAATGGTTAAATTTTTAGGTTTTCCGACATTGAAAAATGGAAGTTTTCTGATGAAAAATTTTGTTTGTTTTGTAACGAAAATAATGAACCTTTTGAGCTTTCAGGTGTCAGAAAAGATGAAACCAATGGCTTTGTTTTACGTCATGGGTCAAACGGATGACCCCATGTTTATGTATGGTACGCAAATCAAGGATTTAGGTAAATCAATAGTGTGAGATGATGATGTATGTTCGGTTTCTCGCGTTCGGTAAGGACTCCAAGATAAGAGTGTTATTTTGAGCGGGGGTAACACTCATATACGATAAGGGTTTAGTGTGTGTGAAAAAATGGAGAAGATAGCTTGGTCTTTTTTACCAAATGCACCAATATTTATAGGGATGCATTTGGGGTTGTGTGTGACACGTGAATGTGATCCAGCGGTTGTAGATGATCCAACTGACCAAGAGTATACACGTGATGGACATCCTATGGAGGAGACAAGAATGACACGTGGCGTGACATCATTGGCTCAAGTGGTTATTGAGATCTTTGACAAGATCTGCATGTACTAGCGAAATACCCGTGACATTACCTCTGCATCAATGATGTAGCTACATGTGGCATTAGCATAAAACGACTTTTGGGGATAAGTTTCCATGCCTTCTCTTGCCCTAGAGTTAGTTTTCCAGGCAAAAGTCGCTTGTTATTCGGCCAATGTTTGCCTAGGAAATTGATCAGGTGATGTTTATTGGGCTTTTAGCCTTGTAGGTTGTTTACGGCTGTATAGGCTTTAGCTATTTGGGTTGAAACTACTATACGCTATCAATTATGTTATGGTTTAGAGGGTTTATGTAAATGTTGTATAACACCAGGGGGTCTTTTGAAAATATTTCTAATGAATAGTGTTTTAACATCGTTATATTTTTGTCAATTGTATATATTGGTAATGGTAATATAATTTTATTAAACTACTTTGAACTTTAATCATTTGACACATTCTATCACACAAAATGTCATTACACTTGACTCATTCGAGAAAAAGGAGTATGCGTGTCAAAACTAGCTGATTAAAAATTCAAACTTTCTTTAAACTTTAAATTTAAAGAGCTTAAGCTTATAGCTTTTAGAAGTATTAAAAAAAATAATTAAAAAAAATAAAAACATTTCATATGATAATGTGCAAAACAAATTTAAAGCTAGCTAAGTGTAAGTAGAGTAACTAAAAGCGCAAACTTTCCTTAAAAGTAAATTTGAAAGAGTTTTAGCTTGTGGTTTCTAAACGCATTAAAAAACTTTTATAAGAGTGCTTGGTATGGGTGTTAATGGGCACGCCATTGGGTATGTATTAGTGCCAATGGCTAACGAATAACATGTTGTATTGCACCGGCCACAAAGCCAAACGTGTTATTCGTGTGTTACTATGCAATTGGTAGTGCCTTTTTCTTTTTTTCTTTTTTTTTGGTGAGTGAGTGGGTATATTTAGTGGGGTATTTTATGAGACCTACATGTACCAATAAAATGCCATTTTTTTAGTTAATTTCATAAATCGTCCCTATGGTTTGTCGGGTTTAACGGAATTGGTCCCTCACAAAAAAAATTAACGGGTTTGGTCCCTGTGGTTTTGACCCGTATCGGGTTTGGTCCCTTGACCAATATTTACGTTAGTTTGTGTCACACCCCCAAAATCGGGTCCAGCGGAAGCATACATGTAGCTGGGGTGTAACTCAATTGGTATTACAACACATGTTCAAAAATGGTTTGCACTTGAATCATTTTGAATAAAATAGTTAAATCAAAATGTTGAATTTACATTGTTAAAAGTAATGCGGAAGTAGGCCCTTAAAATAGTTTAAAACGGTCCCCAAATGAATAATCAGAGTCTTCTATGACCATGCCATGCCCTGCCAAAACCTCCTGTAGCGTGCCATTACTTAATACCTGAAAATACATGCTAAAGTGTCAACACAATGGTTGGTGAGTTCATAGAGTCTTGTGAAAAAGAATGTAATGCATTGAAATGAAGATTTCCCAGCAAAGGCATCGTAAATCCACTCAGTTCCAAGTCCCGCTATAAGAGACTTGTAACCTGTGTGTTTACAACCCACTGCCAAATGTAATATGTTTGATACAAAAGCATTGTAATTCAATAGTAATAGTGGTGGAAAAGTATCGTAATTCCATAAGTAATTTTCGTATGTACAATAGCCATGGCGATGTCGCCACAAAATGAATCTGACCATAAGCAAAACGCATAAAATGAATATTGATTGCACTAAGTTCAAGGCACCGAAAAGGTTTTCTAGCTATCTGTAGGAGGTTACGCTCCCAAGTAATTGTAGGTAAATCCATACCCAATGCAGGTAAATCCATACCCGTTGAAATTGTAGGTAATCAAACATACCCAATGCAGGTAAATCTATACCCGTTGAAATTGTAGGTAATCAAACATACCCAATGCAGGTAAATCTATACCCGTTGAAATTGTAGGTAATCAAACATACCCAATGCAGGTAAATCTATACCCGTTGAAATTGTAGCTACCGGTCCTTAACTTAGGCAATCTTAGGAAATCGGTAAATAGTTTAACTTTATGCACTCATGTCCATGAGTAAATAGCAAGTGAATTGTTTTGTACTCGGATAATCAAACAAGTATTTAGATAAAGCTGAAATTGTTTGAGTAATCAACCATGTAAAGCAAGTAATGCGTTTAAGTAAAACGAGCATGTATTCTCCCCCAAAGAGTTTGCAAAACAATTTAAAAGAGTAGGGGCTATGACTCACCTGAAGCTGATGTTACCATGAACATGTAATGAGCTGAAAAACAAGGCGCGCACACTAGCCGCAACCTAATGTGAATGATGAACGATCTACTTTAGATCATGAAATGATGTTATGAATGTCCATGCACATGTTTCTATACCACTCTACTCTTTGGAAAAACACTTGTGTTATCAAAAATATATAATCCAAGAATTTGGAAAATATTGCTATTAGAAAATATAAATAGCTAGTTATAATATATATATACTTATATATATATAACGTAAGTTTCCATGTTAGCGTTGAAATACTCGGGTTGTAATCCTTGAAATGATGAAAACATACTCATAATAACTAATACTACGTTAGTTATAAAGCTCGGTACTTGATATTACTTCTAGCTCAAAAATGTACTTCGTAGTTTTTGCGCCAAATTTAATAAAAGCTGTCAAATATAAAAGGGTTTTAGCCGATATTCAAACGTGATTATCTTTGTCGTTACTTGTCCGTTTTACTTGTTCTTTATATCCACGGTTACGTCTTAGTATGTAGTAATATATTTTGGAAAGCTCGGCTCCTCCGGGTTACGTCTAAAGCCTCTTTTTGACCGACGAAAAACGTCCAACAGCAACTATTTTCAGAAAAATACTTTTCGTCTACAATCTTGCAAAAATCATAACTTCTTCGTTATTAACTCTTTTTAATCCGTTCTTTCGCCAACGGATTCGTTTTTGAAAGTATTTTCTAAAAATTTTGCCAAAGTTCCCTTGGTGTTTACTGATTTTCCAGATTTTTACAAAACGGGACAGCATGTCTAAAATAGGTTCCAAATCAAGTTTCCAAGGTTAAAAACTAATTTCTACCATCACCAAACCTCTTGTAATCACCACATGGCTAATCTAATCTTACCATACACCTTCTTAGGGTGCCATGGACTCCTAACCAAGTTATTAGAGCAAGGGGATTCATAACTAAAAAGTTAGGGTTTGTATGTTTCTTTTTAGCCAAAATAAAGTGTGGTATAGTTACTTGTACATGGTTTTTAGCATGATACTTATGTAATACATGTAAAAATAGGATGATCCATGAAAAAATAAAGATGAAAACTTACTTGATAAAATGAGATGATTATAGGATGATTATGCTTGATGTTCTTGTGTTTTTGTTGCTTGATTCTTGATTAGGATTGTAAAATGAACAAGTTTAGTGTTTTACTTTATGGAAAATGATCACTTGATCATGGAGATCAATTATGGGTCGTGGGTTTGGAGAAAAAATGGAAGAGATGAGCAAGTTTTGATCTTAGCCAAAATATTGTGAATTATGATTATGTAATTTGGTAAAGTTATGTTGTAAAAGGTTTATTAGTAAAATATAGTTAAGTTAATGCTAGGGGTTAAAAAGGGTGTTCTTGGGCTGGTTTTTCAAGGGTAGGAGGGGGGGGGGGGGGGGGTTAGGGTACTTGGGATTTAATTAGAAAACCTTGTAAGAATTTGCACTAGTTTGTGTTTTTAGTTACGATCGGGTACCGGTTTTATTAGAAATAAATGTTCACGAAGTTTACCAGGATGAAATAAAGTTATAATAATGTTAAAAACATATTAAAAATATGTTGGGTACATTTACTGAGTGATCGGGTGATTATTGTTTAGTTTTCACGAAAACCGTCGTTATATTCATACGCGTACGTTATAAATAAAATAAATTTCCAAAATACTGGGTAACTGAATGTTATAACTTTTATGATGTTAAAATGGATATAAAAATATGTCGGGACCATCGTGGGAATGTTTAGATATATTCGTCGTGTATAAACCGGGTGTTAACGTTTACTATAAATACTTATACGTAAAAACGTTAAATGTACTGAATGTAATAATTTGAAAATCCTGAGAGTGGTATAACATGAAAATGCTGTTATGATGATATGCAGACTATCTCCAGTCCGTATGCAGTGTTCTTAACACTAATGAAATGAATTCGCACCTAAACCAATTCGGTTACGCGAATTTGAATACCCGTAAACTAAATTTACGATGAAATGAGTAATGCAAGTGAATAGTGAAAACTTTTCCGGAAATGAATAGTGTTCAGTGAATAGTAAATTTCCCAAAAGTTTCTCAGAATATCAAACTGACCTCGAAAATGATGAATAGTAAAACGATGAATAGTGTTTTGATGAATAGTGTTTGATGAATAGTGTTTTTCCAAAGTTCGGGAAATGACCTGAAATGACCTGAAATGGTGAGTTGTGACAGTCTTCCCCTCTAAAAGGAACTTCGTCCCGAAGTTCAGTTTATGTTGGTTTCTGAAAACATATTGGTGAAAAGGTGATGATATTCTAGAATTCCAGCGAACTCCAACGATAGGAATTCGACTCTGCTTCTACTGTTTGACCACACGGTCCATGATTTCTACTTGTTCTCCTGCAAGGTTTATGTTTGACTATGGGTTGGATTCTTTTCCAAATGGGATTATGAGTAACTAATCTGAAAAGCTGATAATACGTGGTTGTGTAATCCTGTTGCTGTTGTTCTCTAACAAGGCTCAAGTCTGACGACCACTAGGCCTACTCTGTTTGAAATATTACATGGTCCAGTGTATATCTCGGGTTTAACTTTCCAAGTTTTCTGAATGGTATCATGCCTTTCCTAGGCAGAACTTTCTGTATAACTCTGCTTACCAACTTGTAGTTTTAATGGTTTACCAAAGATCGATGTTTAAAATTTCCTAACAATTCAATAGTTTTGTAAAGATTAATCAAAAGGAATTTGCTTGTCAAAATAAGTGCCTCAGAAAAGTATTTCTTACAAGATATATGTTTTGCGTAACTGTAGTTTGGAGAAAAATCCATTTGAAAGTGAAAGTATTAAGAGGATACAATAGTCAGGTATGTATGTCTGCACAAAGGCATAGGTGTCTAACATGTTTGGATAAAGTCTATTGGTGAGGACATGTTCAATCTATAGTCTCGGTTAAGAGGTTGGATTTATCTCTATGGTGTGGCTTAGTGAGCACTCGTATCGAAAATAATCCTGTAATTCTGTCAAGCCAATACTTTCTAGATGATGGAATTTTGGTGACCAGGCCAATAATAGTGGTTCGAATAGTTTGGTGATATCTTGAAATTTCTGTTGAGTTTTGAATGGTCTTAATGTACCGAGAGATTCTCCTTATAGATGGTATGGAAAGTCTTTCCTAGGGAGGTCATTGATAATATCCACTTAACAATATTGGTGGTAGTGAGGGATGAGTGGCATATGAATCCATAAAGTGTCAGCTAATTCTATATATATATGGGGATGGGGAAAGGAAATAATAATGATGGTGAGAAGGGAAGAGACTGTGACAACTGCGACAAAATGATATTGTAATAAAAGAAAATACCGTGATGTAAGTGTATCATGCATAGACGTGAATGTTCATGAAATGAAATGATCAATTGACATGCTTCCAAGCGGCGGTTCACGAGGTGATGAAAAGTATGAATGTTCTGACAACGAGGGTATACTCACACATGCATGAAACATTTGGAAAATGAGTAAAGGATTCAATCCAGACAGAATTTTATTATAACCATTCTCAGTGTTGCAAAATTCATTTCTGAGCCAGACATAGGTGGTCAGCCTATATCTCACTATCCCGGGTTGAATATAGATGACCAGTCTATATTCCACCGAGGTTCCATGAATTTTGAAATACTCAGCTCAGTCATACTAAGACTATGTCCTTCACAAATACCAAGACATTCTGAAAGACTAAGGCAGGTGACCAAACTCGAGGTCAATGATGAAACTATGCAAGGAAAAACATAACGTGGTGACATATATGATACGTGAACATGCTTATATGAAAGACAATTATAGTAAACAACTATAATAAATGAATATAATATATCAGATAATGAGACACAAATCTCATCACCTATGTCAGCAACTAACCACAAATGAGGCTTCAGCTTGGCAGGCAGGCATGTGACGGTCATAAGGTTAAGTTTTCTTGAAAGTAGCTATAGTCTAGGTTTTAAAAACACTTAGTTCGCTATAGCCAAAGCTCTGATGCCAATCTGTCACACCCCCAAAATCGGGTCCAGCGGAAGCATACATGTAGCTGGGGTGTAACTCAATTGGTATTACAACACATGTTCAAAAATGGTTTGCACTTGAATCATTTTGAATAAAATAGTTAAATCAAAATGTTGAATTTACATTGTTAAAAGTAATGCGGAAGTAGGCCCTTAAAATAGTTTAAAACGGTCCCCAAATGAATAATCAGAGTCTTCTATGACCATGTCATGCCCTGCCAAAACCTCCTGTAGCGTGCCATTACTTAATACCTGAAAATACATGCTAAAGTGTCAACACAATGGTTGGTGAGTTCATAGAGTCTTGTGAAAAAGAATGTAATGCATTGAAATGAAGATTTCCCAGCAAAGGCATCGTAAATCCACTCAGTTCCAAGTCCCGCCATAAGAGACTTGTAACCTGTGTGTTTACAACCCACTGCCAAATGTAATATGTTTGATACAAAAGCATTGTAATTCAATAGTAATAGTGGTGGAAAAGTATCGTAATTCCATAAGTAATTTTCGTATGTACAATAGCCATGGCGATGTCGCCACAAAATGAATCTGACCATAAGCAAAACGCATAAAATGAATATTGATTGCACTAAGTTCAAGGCACCGAAAAGGTTTTCTAGCTATCTGTAGGAGGTTACGCTCCCAAGTAATTGTAGGTAAATCCATACCCAATGCAGGTAAATCCATACCCGTTGAAATTGTAGGTAATCAAACATACCCAATGCAGGTAAATCTATACCCGTTGAAATTGTAGGTAATCAAACATACCCAATGCAGGTAAATCTATACCCGTTGAAATTGTAGGTAATCAAACATACCCAATGCAGGTAAATCTATACCCGTTGAAATTGTAGCTACCGGTCCTTAACTTAGGCAATCTTAGGAAATCGGTAAATAGTTTAACTTTATGCACTCATGTCCATGAGTAAATAGCAAGTGAATTGTTTTGTACTCGGATAATCAAACAAGTATTTAGATAAAGCTGAAATTGTTTGAGTAATCAACCATGTAAAGCAAGTAATGCGTTTAAGTAAAACGAGCATGTATTCTCCCCCAAAGAGTTTGCAAAACAATTTAAAAGAGTAGGGGCTATGACTCACCTGAAGCTGATGTTACCATGAACATGTAATGAGCTGAAAAACAAGGCGCGCACACTAGCCGCAACCTAATGTGAATGATGAACGATCTACTTTAGATCATGAAATGATGTTATGAATGTCCATGCACATGTTTCTATACCACTCTACTCTTTGGAAAAACACTTGTGTTATCAAAAATATATAATCCAAGAATTTGGAAAATATTGCTATTAGAAAATATAAATAGCTAGTTATAATATATATATACTTATATATATATAACGTAAGTTTCCATGTTAGCGTTGAAATACTCGGGTTGTAATCCTTGAAATGATGAAAACATACTCATAATAACTAATACTACGTTAGTTATAAAGCTCGGTACTTGATATTACTTCTAGCTCAAAAATGTACTTCGTAGTTTTTGCGCCAAATTTAATAAAAGCTGTCAAATATAAAAGGGTTTTAGCCGATATTCAAACGTGATTATCTTTGTCGTTACTTGTCCGTTTTACTTGTTCTTTATATCCACGGTTACGTCTTAGTATGTAGTAATATATTTTGGAAAGCTCGGCTCCTCCGGGTTACGTCTAAAGCCTCTTTTTGACCGACGAAAAACGTCCAACAGCAACTATTTTCAGAAAAATACTTTTCGTCTACAATCTTGCAAAAATCATAACTTCTTCGTTATTAACTCTTTTTAATCCGTTCTTTCGCCAACGGATTCGTTTTTGAAAGTATTTTCTAAAAATTTTGCCAAAGTTCCCTTGGTGTTTACTGATTTTCCAGATTTTTACAAAACGGGACAGCATGTCTAAAATAGGTTCCAAATCAAGTTTCCAAGGTTAAAAACTAATTTCTACCATCACCAAACCTCTTGTAATCACCACATGGCTAATCTAATCTTACCATACACCTTCTTAGGGTGCCATGGACTCCTAACCAAGTTATTAGAGCAAGGGGATTCATAACTAAAAAGTTAGGGTTTGTATGTTTCTTTTTAGCCAAAATAAAGTGTGGTATAGTTACTTGTACATGGTTTTTAGCATGATACTTATGTAATACATGTAAAAATAGGATGATCCATGAAAAAATAAAGATGAAAACTTACTTGATAAAATGAGATGATTATAGGATGATTATGCTTGATGTTCTTGTGTTTTTGTTGCTTGATTCTTGATTAGGCTTGTAAAATGAACAAGTTTAGTGTTTTACTTTATGGAAAATGATCACTTGATCATGGAGATCAATTATGGGTCGTGGGTTTGGAGAAAAAATGGAAGAGATGAGCAAGTTTTGATCTTAGCCAAAATATTGTGAATTATGATTATGTAATTTGGTAAAGTTATGTTGTAAAAGGTTTATTAGTAAAATATAGTTAAGTTAATGCTAGGGGTTAAAAAGGGTGTTCTTGGGCTGGTTTTTCAAGGGTAGGAGGGGGGGGGGTTAGGGTACTTGGGATTTAATTAGAAAACCTTGTAAGAATTTGCACTAGTTTGTGTTTTTAGTTACGATCGGGTACCGGTTTTATTAGAAATAAATGTTCACGAAGTTTACCGGGATGAAATAAAGTTATAATAATGTTAAAAACATATTAAAAATATGTTGGGTACATTTACTGAGTGATCGGGTGATTATTGTTTAGTTTTCACGAAAACCGTCGTTATATTCATACGCGTACGTTATAAATAAAATAAATTTCCAAAATACTGGGTAACTGAATGTTATAACTTTTATGATGTTAAAATGGATATAAAAATATGTCGGGACCATCGTGGGAATGTTTAGATATATTCGTCGTGTATAAACCGGGTGTTAACGTTTACTATAAATACTTATACGTAAAAACGTTAAATGTACTGAATGTAATAATTTGAAAATCCTGAGAGTGGTATAACATGAAAATGCTGTTATGATGATATGCAGACTATCTCCAGTCCGTATGCAGTGTTCTTAACACTAATGAAATGAATTCGCACCTAAACCAATTCGGTTACGCGAATTTGAATACCCGTAAACTGAATTTACGATGAAATGAGTAATGCAAGTGAATAGTGAAAACTTTTCCGGAAATGAATAGTGTTCGGTGAATAGTAAATTTCCCAAAAGTTTCTCAGAATATCAAACTGACCTCGAAAATGATGAATAGTAAAACGATGAATAGTGTTTTGATGAATAGTGTTTGATGAATAGTGTTTTTCCAAAGTTCGGGAAATGACCTGAAATGACCTGAAATGGTGAGTTGTGACAGTTTGACCGTTAAACTAAGAGGAAATGACATATATACTCTTAACGTAATTGGTCAATGTGGTTTGTGGGATATAACGAATTTAGTCCCTGTGGTTTTTCTTCTTTTTTTTTCCAAATTTTTTTTGTCCGAATTATTTTAATTTTTTTTTACAAAAGTTTTAAAATTTTTGGGCAGATTTTTATTTTAAATTTATAAAAAAATTTGAATACTTTTGACGGAATTTTATTATAAAATTTTTTGACAAAAAAATTTCTACTAGATTTTTATTAGATTTCTTGGCATGTTTTTTTTACAAGTTTTTTTTTTAAAAAAAATTATAAAAAATTTTGATTGAATTTTTTCAAAATGTGGAAAATATTCAAAAATTTGCAAATTATATAAATGTCAATTTTTTGTCAAAAAAAATTAAAAAGTATTCAAAAAGTTCCAAAAAATAAAATAAAAAAATGTCAAAAATTTTTAAAAATATTATGACAGTTTTTTTAACAAATTTTTTAAAATTAAAATATTTAAAAAAAAATTGTCATAATTTTTTAAAAAAAAAAAAAACTGACAATTTTTTTTTCAAAACATTTAGCCAGATTTTTTTTTATATATATTTTTGACAAAAAAAATCATTGACATAATTTTTAAACTTTTTTTTAATATTTTTCGCAAATTATATGTGTCTATATTTTTGTCATATATTTTTTTAATTTTTTTTGACAAAAAAAAGTTGACATCTATATAAAAAAATTTAAAAGTTTTTTTTAACATTTTTCGTAAAATAGAAAAAATTCTGTCAAAATTTTTATAAAATAAAAAGAAAATCTTGTAAAAATAAAAAAAAAATAAAAATAATTAACACAAGGACTAAATCCGTTATATCCAACAAACCATAGGGACCATTTATGAAACACATTTAAGGGTATTTATATCATTTCTGTCCCACTTGACGGTCAACAGACGAAGTTAGTGGTCAAGGGACCAAACCCGATACGGGTCAAAACCACAGGGACCAAACCCATTAAAAATTCTTGCGAGAGACCAATTCCGTTAAACCCGACAAACCATAGGGATGATTTATGAAATTAACTCTTTTTTTTAAGAGGGTATTTTAATTGTTAGTATGTTATTGGGAGGCTGATGAGGTGGCACTGAGTTGACAGAAAAATAACGTACTATCCGTTCTCCCTGCACCTTGCACTCTAAGTCAGTGTGCAAAAACAAACTTACTTTACAAAACTATGTAATTTTAACAGCTTAAACTTTCACAAACTGCAATTGACTTTCCCAGCCACATCCTAGTCTAGTTTGTGTGTGTAATTCAACATTTTAAAGTTTTTTTTAGAATTAGTTCAAAATGACTAATGCAAACAAATATAAGCATTGAATGTTAAAGAGGTGTAAACGAACCAAGTCTCTTATGAACTACTCGAGATCGGTTTGTTAAAAAGTTGAAATGAGGCTAGCTTAAATGAGCTCAAACCCTAGCCTAGTTTGAAGCTCTTCAAATGAATAAGTAAGCTTAAGCTTAATACGCAAAGTCGATTAGGCTCGCGAACATAAACAACTATCAACCCTTTGCGTATACATGTACCTTAGTTTAAATTGTTTTCTCTAATCAAACATACTCAAACCAAACAAACAAGTTCGAACTTAGTGTGATAACAAAACAAGCTCAAGTTCAGCTATATTTTGTTTAGACCATTTATATAAGGGAAGCGATTTGCACACTCCCAAGATTTATTGGCACACTCTATTCAATGCATTAGATAGTTGTACTTTATGTATATCCTGCTTTAACAGCTTGTACAGTTGAGTGTGCCAATAACTTTTAGGAGTGTGCCAATCACTTCTCTTTATATAAACTAGTCTAGTCGAGCTCATATAGTATTACATGAGTCGAGTTTGAATTAAAAAACGTAAGACTCGAAATAAACTGTGTTCGAGCATTTAAGGCATCTGCAATGATAAAACTGTTGAAAATGTTTATAAGTATGTCATGTCCTAATAAACCATTAAGTTATAAAGCTTTTTTTCGTCTTATAAAATTATTTCATTATACATAAAGTTACTAAAACTTTATAATCAGCTCACACAACTTAAGGGCTCGTTTGATTTGTAGACGGGTTTAGGATTAGGAAGTGATTTGCACACTCCCAGAATTTATTGGCACACTCTATTCAATGCATTAGATAGTTGTACTTTATGTATATCCTGCTTTAACAGCTTGTACAGTTGAATGTGCCAATAACTTTTAGGAGTGTGCCTATCACTTCTTTTTATATAAACTAGTCTAGTTGAGCTTATATAGTATTACATGAGTCGAGCTTGAATTAAAAAACATAAGACTCGAAATAAATTGTGTTTGAGCATTTAAGGTATTCGCAATGATAAAACTGTTGAAAATGTTTATAAGTATGTCATGTCCCAATAAACCATTAAGTTATAAAGCTTTTTTTCGTTTTATAAAATTATTTCATTATACATAAAGTTACTAAAACTTTATACTCAGCTCACACAACTTAAGGGCTCGTTTGATTTGTAGATGGGTTTAAGATTAGGATGTACTCCGTAGTAGATTTGGATTTATAATATTAGGATTTGGTTTTGTATTAAATGAGGAGAGAGAACCAATGGAGCATTAGTCCAATGGTTGGAGCACTTGTGCTTGAGTCAATAGACCCAAGTTTAAGTCCCATCCTTGGCATTTGCTTCATATAGGTACCCATCACCGCAAAACCTATGGGCACACTGGAGAGACTTTGTGGAATAAGAGCTCAGGGGTCCGAGTCTTGGCTCGTGCTCACTCCAGTTGATGCCCCACTAGGCCAGGAGAATTGCCGGAGCTATTCCTTGTGTGGTGGATAATGTCTGGTGCCAAAAGGCACCCAGGGTCAGGGTGTTCCCGCCAATCTACACCTTTTTTGTGAAAATGAAGAGATGGAAAAATATAATTAAATTATATATTAATATGTTATAAAAAGGTGTAATTTATAAATTTAAAAATATGACTCCGGATTATTGTAAAAATAAAAGATAAAACCAAATATGAATGTTGATATATAAGACGAGCAAAATAGCCCGCGTGACGCAGCCGTGCTTTTTTTTTTTTTGACATTATGTTTTTATGGATTTTTAATTTTTTTTTTTTTTTAATTTTTACATGTTATATTTGGTTAAAGCTATTTAAGTTTAATTACCGTAAACCATTTTTCCAGTAATAATATTTGTAAGTGAATGACGATATGCTTTTTTTTTTTTTTTTTTTTTTTTACATTATGTTTTTATGGCTTTTTTAAATTTTATTTTTTATTTTTACATGTTATATTTGTTTAAATTTATTTAAGTTTAATTATCATAAACAATTTTTCCATTAATAGTATTTATAACTGTATAATGATATAAATTTTATTGATTACGGTCTTTTTTATTTGACATTACATGTTTTCTCATATAATTTATACAATTGTGTCTTTTTTTTTCTTTCTTTCTTTCTTTTTTTTTTTTTAAAGTTTTTGTCATGGTATTATCTATTTTTTAAATACCACTTTGTTGTGTAATGTGTGTTTATCATAAGCTGAAGGGTTGAATGTGTTGTTTAACAGTTTCATGTATGAAAGCTATTTGATGTTTCTGCATCGGAAAATAAACCATCTCTGCAAATTAATTGATCAGTTAATTTCTGTAATCATGATTCAAGACTATTGGTATGAATCTCGATACACGATTACCTATTCATCTATTTTATCCTTTATATACCTAATTTTTCACCCAAATAATTTATTCGTGCCCTAATAATCTAATCAATGGCGGCTGATGATCAAACCCCTCTTCTCAGTGAACTAAAAACTGTTTCTGGGTCTAAAGAATTGCACAGAGCTTTCAAATTTATGTATGCTCGTGAGCACGTGGAAGATGAAGCTTTCATAAGGTTTCTTGGAGAAAGACGCGATGAACTACAACACACAATCCAACAAAAAACACTCGATTGGCAGAGTTATGGTCTTTGAATCATGACGAGGAAGAGTCTGCTGGTGATGTATATGACTGTGAGCATAGTGCTCTGGTAAGGCTGCGTGGGAGGTTGGAGGTGGTGGTTGGTCTGTTGGTTGAGCTTCGTCAAGGTCTTAAGGAGAAGGAGGAGCACATCTCCATCCTTGAAGTTTATGATTAAGCTGCTGTTGAAGGTTGTCTTTTGTGTTATCTTTTGGTAGTATTTTGATGTTTTAGCTTATGATTGGTCCTTGTTTGATCAGTGTAATGGATAATTATTAATGAAAATATAATGGTCATGTTTATGGTAATGGTCATTGTTTATTATGCAGTGCATTATCCAAAATATGTGACATGTTAATGTAACCATTGAGTAAAACCAATAATAAGTGATAGAAGAAACATTTGCACCAAATACATGTTTGATTAGTTGCTGATAGTTAAGCAAGATGCACGATACGATGTATTCGTGCACAGGTTTAGCTGAGTCACAGATACATATTTACACACTTCATAGTTTTTAGGATGCACATAAGTGCTTTGCATCTAAGTAGCAAAAGGTGGAAGTGAGTGGTGCTAGTACGGTAAGTTGCTAGGAGTTAATTTACATATTAGGTAGTTTTTTTAATGCAGCTAGCAAGCCTGCACCTAAGTAGCAAAAGATGGTGACCATGTGCATCCTAGTTCTTTTTTTTCTTGCTTTCCGACGGTTCTTCTGTGAAGATGCAGTGCTTCACTGTTTTTTGACCCACATTAGATTCCATATCTGTCTTTGATCTAGTTTGCATTGTGATTGGTGTTGACTGTGGTGGAGTTGCTTCTGTATGAAAAATTGAAATCTGTTTTAGCAAATAGAGAGTATCGTTTTGTTGATTACCGAAAGTGTCTCACCTTGTTTGGCTTGTGTTGTTGCTAGAGTATGTTGCAGCTGTTTCGTTGTCTTTTTGAACCACCTCTGTTTCCACTTTTTCTTGAACAGTTTCGATTTTAGGCAAACCTATGGTGCCTGTAAAAGTAAACGCGTAAGTAAGCCTGTATTCTAATTGAAAGTCATGACAGTTGTTTAGTTGTAGTTAAAAAATTCAGGACTTTTTAAATAGTCATCCTTGGGTGCTGCCTCAGTAGTAGCATGAACCTTGAGGTCCGGGGTTGGTGCGGGTAAAGCTTTTGGCAAGGAGGCTGACCCTGCATCATGAAAGTTAAGGGTGCAATTGTCATAGGTAATAGAAATGATAATTGTTATGCGAAGCTAGAGGTTTAGTTGTTTACTTGACGGGTTTGACTCAATTTCTTTTGGCTTATCTGTTATGCCAAATACTTCATCCATGACAAATTAAATAACTCCTGGATTGGTTGTTGGGTTGTAATGGAACTGAAACATGTGGTTTGTCCCAACAATTGCTTCTATCTCAGCAGGAAAGTGACCTCGTTCAAGATCTTTGTTTGATGCAACCAATTCTCCACATTCGACCCCAATAAAGTCGTCTGGTTTAGGGGTGAAGAATATGAATGTTGCCGAGCCAGTGCCATCTGCCATGGTGGATCTGAAATTGTAGCTGCAGAAACATAATAATTAGACAGGGAAGCATAGGTTGCTCAACATTTGTATGGCATAGTTGCTTACTGGTAGTTAGGGGCTGGTATTACTCCGTGAGTCTTGCACTGGTAGTTTCCATCGATGGCTTTGTTAATACAAACACGGCATGAGGTATAGTACCATCCTCTGTTTGTGTTTAGTTTGGTAATTGTTGCTTGGGAAGTAAAGCGCACCCCCTGGTAAAATATAGAAAAACGACGTGTTAAGTAATGTTTTTCTGTCAATAGATTTTACAGTATAGATATACATGAGTAACTGTTACTTATGCTATAGCTTTCTGGTCTGTGCTTGAAAAGTTGCTAGAATGGGATACGGTTTTTTTGCTGTTCTTGTTCAGCGTCTTTTAACCGGTATCTAGTGACACATAGTGGTTGTTTTTCCTCGTAAAGTTTCCTGTATCTGTTAGGTGTTCCTTTTGTTTAGGAAAAGAAAAGCGGATATAAATTTGATGGACTATATATATATATAAAAATAAAAAAAAAAAAAAAAAAAAGTGATGCTTACGCTGCTTTGTATTGCTCAAGGTCAGGGATGTTAGGGTTTATGTAGTAGTATGTTGCAGGGGTGGATGAAAGCTAGATCTCTGCAATTAAAACAAAGCTCATGGTAAGCTATTCAAGATATTTATGCATATATAGGAGATATTTTTACCTCTTTTTTGGTACTTGTAGACCCGGCAGGAGGTTACAGATATTATGATGGGTCTTTCAAGCTGTTCAATTTCTTCTTTTTCAAACTTGTCAGCCAAGGCATCCCACAAAGTCAATTCGATAGAGATTCGACTGTTTTCAAAAGTAGCTTAGGCTTATTATGCAAAGGCGAGTACTTTTCGTATTATTTGTTTTGAAGAACTTACTTGAGATTTTGTATTTCAACTTTTCTGATCCTTGATTGATTTGTCGTAGGACTCCCGATATCCCCGGCATCGCCTGATGTAATGTAACATCCAATACAATCTGCACCATTTGAGGGTACGTGGATTTATGTTTTTTGTTTTATAGTATTATAGTAAATAAGAGTAGGAGAACGCGTTAGGCAGTACCTGTAAGCATTGGGTAGTCCTTTATGCCCTTGTCGCGTGGATCCCATAGTTTTGTAGGTAATTGGTTGTAGGAGGTGAAATGGAAGTAGTGGTTTGGGAATGATTCTGCTGATATGGAATCGATTCTGGTTGCCCTGGTAAAGGAAAGAGATGTTGTATTTAGAAGTGTTCGTTGCCATTTGCTGGTTGGAGTACATTGAAACTCAGAGATTCGAAATGCTTGTCCAGGGATGAGAATAGGTCTGAAGTGGTGAATATCATCCGCGTCCATGTTAGCTTGGATCGCGTCGCCCTGTTTATATTAAAAGTAAGTTTCATAAGGTAAATGCAACAACATGAATATTTGATTAGTTCTTTTACTTACATGGCGGTCCAATAAGATTGCACGGTATCCTGTTTCAGTTGTGTCCGGAGGATTCCGGCTTGCCCATACACGGTAGACCTTTAGCTCTAGCACTTTTCCTGTGTCCCCTTGTTTGAGATCTCGAATAGAGTTTAGTTCCCTAAGTACTAATGTCATTCTGCAATAAAGGAATGTAACAAAAAGTGTTAAGTGACAGAGCTATTAGGGAAGGAAAATAAAGTTAGATAAGCACCGTGTACCTTATCGGTGATAAATACTGAATACAATGCAACAGAAAGGAAAAAGTTAAGAAAACTTAAAACGTCATCTACAATAAATATACTTAGCTGTACATTTTGCAACTTTTTTATGTTTCTAAACTTATGGTACCATTATTGTGCTAAGGAAATCTTTGTAAACTATATTCTTATTGACACCTGGAGGGTAGGAATCATGTTTTTTTATAAGAATTTTCAGACCGTTTGGGGTTGTTGCCCGCGATAATGCAACATAAAGTTGCCCGTGCGCAAAAACAAGTTCTGGAAGATAAACGCCTATTTTATTTAGAGATTGTCCTTGACTTTTGTTTATTGTCGTCGCGTAGCACAGCTTTACTGGGAATTGTTTCCTTTTGAAGACGAAAGGCATATCTTCATTTGTTATCTTTAGAGGTATCCTCGGGATGAAAACCTTGTCACCAATTTTGTTTCTTGTAATAATCTCAGCCTGTATTAAATTTGCAAACAGTTGTGTGACTATCATTCTTGTTCCATTGCAGAGGCCCCCCCAAGGTTCAGGTTTCGCAACATCATAATTGGGCTGCCGATTTTAAGCTCAAGTTTGTTTGGTGGTAGGCCTGGAAATGTTAAAGTGCTAAGAAACTCTGGTGGATACAGTAGCTCGTTTGCGGCGCCACCTGCTGCTTTTGGAATGGCCTCGTCTGAACTTATGTAAGTTGTTGTTTCACCCTCCACTGATGAAAGAACCGTTGTATTAATTAGATCGGCTGTTTCATCCTTAGGACAGACGATTACCTTTTGTTGTAATATTTCTGCGTTTGGTGAGTCTAATGTCGCTTTGTCATAAATAAAATCGATAAGTGTAGCTAAACCATCACTGTCGTCTTCAATTAGATAATCTTGTGGAATTGTCACCCATTTTTCATTTTGCGGGTCTTCTTCCTCACATTCACCTATGTTACCGTCTCCAATGTCCAATAACCATGAGGCGAATTTCTCTGTCTTTATTTTCTCAGCCTCATTAAGCTGTGTTTGTAACAATCTCATGGTTTGTTGAAGCTTGAAAACCTTAAAATGTTCCCATAGATAGGAAGCAGTTATTGATGCTGCCACAATGTCTCCTTTTCTGCCTTTCTTTTTAACTGGCAATGTTTGCCTGAAATCACCTCCCAGCATTACTGACTTACCACCAAAGAACGCATCCGATTTTGTCAGAACATCTCTAAGTGTTCTGTCCAGTGTTTCAAAGCATTTCCGGTCATTCATTGGAGCTTCATCCCAAACAACCAAATTAGTTTCTGAAAGGAGTTTAGCAAGCAGCGTATTTTTTTTAACATGACACATCGACTCATCTGTCAAGTCAAGTGGCAATTTGAACCTTGAATGTGCTGTTGTGCCACGTGGAAGTAACAAAGAAGCGATTCCAGATGAAGCGACTGCGAGAACTATCCTCCCTTTTGAACGGAGCTTGTTAATTATTGTTTTCCGTAGGAATGTTTTACCCGTCCCTCCATGACCGTAAACGAAGACCAATTGTTGTTCATCTATGTGAGACGATTCTACAATATGTTTGTAGATGTGCAGTTGCTGTGCATTTAGTTTTGTCACAGCAGTTTCAACCTCGGCTCCCAGTTCTTCGCGGTTGTAGTTCCTTTCTTCCATGAGTAGCCGGTTGTGCAGATCATCTAGCAGGTGTTGTGGAGGAAGTTGCAGGCCAAAGTCTGTGAATGATTTTGAACACCCATTAAGTATGATCTCTAACTCGTACAAAACGTACCCTTTCAATTCTGGATTGTTGATGTGGAGATTTTGAATATGGGTCATACCAGCAGCTCTTATTGGAATTTCGTCAGCCATCAGTGACCAGTGCTTTTCCCAAAGGCGAACTGTGTTTGCAACTTCAAAATAAAGCAGGATCTGAGCAAATAGTGTGCGTAGCTCGCTTGCGGTAGCCGAGATAGCCGCCTCTTGCAAAGCTGTGTCCCATTCTTTGTGGTCTTGCAGTAATCCCATTGCTTGGCAGGCTGCTCTATGAGTAGGGAAGATTATATTATTAACTTTTCGAAGCTCCTCAAATGATTTGCATCCTTTTTGGTGACACAACAACATTCTTAGGTAGAAGAGCTCCCCCGATGCTGGGTGCACATATGCGAGTCTTCCAACTGAATACCTTGTTTTCTGTTTCCTAGGCGTCCAGATCTTTGTAGCGTCGTTCCACACGAAATACTTAGGGAAGTCTAAATACGTTAGGTGTCGTCCTTCTTGGTATAAACTGTTGCATGTAAACCATTCGGTAAGTGTTGTCAATGTTCGCCCTTGATCATTGACAACATGGCCCAAAGGCTCTCTGTCCCGGAAACTTATCCGTTGCATACCTTTAAGATGTACTGCAAGGATTTGGACGGCTGGTTCCCGGTGATGTATCAGGAAACTCAGAATCCTCCAGCATGCCTCGTGTGGACAGATAAACCGGTCATCTATGAAGTTCTTAATCTCGTCAACCTGAATTGGTGGAGCATTAGCTGATGTTGATGGGTGGCCAATGGGCCTTGTTATTCGGGCCGCAATTCTATCTGTCCCTTTTGATATGTATTTGAATAAGTACTTGATGAGCATGCTCCAGCCACAATATTCCACGTTTATGTGTGCATGGAACATTAGGCAGAGGACCCTATTGTATGGGACCACATACGTGTTATCTAGCTTGACCCTGTTCCTTGTTGCATAACGTCGATTTTTTCTTCTTCGGTAATGTACATGGCCATACTTGTCAAAGAACGTCTTTTCTTCATTTTTTTTAGGAAATTTTTTTTGCACGAACCTCCTTTCATGCATGGCGCTCCCGGATTAGTTGCTCCACATGGTCCATGCAACATCATTTCGGTCACAACTTTGTACCCTTCTGGATCTGTTTCCCGGTCAGGTAGCTCCGCACATATGAATTTGTCAACATCCTTGGGTGACTGTATTTTGTGACCTGACTTTAGCCAAAGCAGGGTGTGACAGTGTGGAAGGCCACGCTTCTGAAATTCTATCGTGTATAGAACTGCATTGGTAATGAAATGTAAAGAAAACGCAGGTTAGTCATACATACATACATACATACATAACAGTAATTTTTTTTTCTTTTTTCATTATTTTATCTACGACTGCCTTGTAGGTTTTATTTAACAATGCAACATGCAACAAAGACATACCTCCGGAAGCAGGTCCAAATATGCTCCCCTCTTTTAAAGCTTCTACAAAATCATGGACCTTTTGCTCAAATACACGGTCCACAATGTCTGCTCTATCAGCCGGTGAAAGGTCTGGATGAGAACACATATACCTTTGAATTTCTGGCCATTTCACGTTGCACGTAAACGTGATGAAAATTTTAGGATTGCCAAGAACTCGACAAATAGCAAGAGCATCGAGATAATGGTTGTACATGTATTGGGGCCCGCCAGTGAAACTTGAAGGAAGAATTATTCTCTTCCCTATGTCTGATCCTGAACGATCTCCTCTTGAAATAGCATCGTAGATACCGGACAAATACTCATTTCTTATATCATTTTGCTTTGCTCTCACAAAATCAAGCCGTTCTTGCTCAAGAGCACAATAAACCGACACAACGCATTGCTGAAACAACCTGCCACCCCTGAAGAGAAGCCCGTGCAAATGAGGCCTTTCATGTATCTGGTACGTGTAGTAGGTCTTCATAGTCATTTTAGGTTTCTCTCCATCTGGCCTACGCGTTTCCAATGTTAATTTTGTAGTGTACCCTGGCTGACCATACACAAAGAGGAGCGGGAATTGTAATGCCATGTAGGTAGAATGAAGCTTGTTAATCCGCTGTGGCCGTTCACCTCTCTTTTGTATTATGATATCGTAGTCTGTATTCGTTTCAGGCCACTTCCAAAGACAATACCACCCAGGACGTCCGTTGATGGCAGATCATATTGGCGAGCTTCATCTACATTATAAAGTCGAACAGTGAAATCAGGTACGGCATTTTCATTGCATATGTCTCTCGTTGTCCTGAACAATGCCACCAATTCATTATGAGTATCCAAAATTTGTATCAGGTGTTTAACAATCTCAGGTTTCAAAGACCTTAAAGTAGTTTGGCTGAAGTGGTGCAATCTATTTGCCACCTCATTACCGGTGTCATATATGTACAGCTGCAAGAATTTTGGACGTGCATTATCTGGTGGACACAGCGCTCCTATTTGGTGACGTATCTCCCCTGAAACTTTGAACACATATGGGCCCCTCCCATTATTAATTGTGTCATCTATCTGTGCACCAAATGAGGTCAAACTGAACATTTTGTTATACGCTCTAATGTTTTCCATAAAGTGCCTGTCCTTGAATAACTGTTTTATAGAATCTGGTGGGTCCCTTTCTTGCTGAAGACGCATTTTCCCCTCTCCACAACACCGGCTATAACGTATCCTTGAATGTGTGCTGCTCGTTAGCCGTTCGGCAAACCAAAAAACCGCCCCGCACCAGTGACACTTCCAATCAGCATCACCAATATCAATATACGTAGGGGACACACCTGCAACAGACGACATAAACATGGCTACATCAAACGATTGCAGTATAAGTGGTGTCAATTATAATAGAGTAAACATGCTACGTGATTGAATTTACCTTCACCACTAATAGTACTTGCAGATGCATGATTAGAATGGCGCCTTCGTGACCTTTGTTGTGGCGTACGTGGAGCCGTTTGAAAGCTCATACCTCGGTTTTCCCCTGTAAGTTTATGACAAAAGGTAAATTTGGTACGATCTAAAACCGGTAAACCACTAAACCTAACAATTTAAGTTTCATTAAACTTCTAATACTCACCTGTATAAGATGATGGACCCGCTATATTGTTAACAACTGCAGGGCTTGCCACGTCATTTTGCACCATAAAGGTGGACATCTCAGTATCTGAAAAATAATCCAGGTTAAGTTCATTCCTGTAAGTTGCTAATTTTGTTAATGACATCACAACAAACACGTGAATAGAACCTGTTTCGTTTTCTTGTTGATTTTCTGAATGGAATAGTCGCTCACTGAATGGCAGAGGCGCACGCGAATAATGCATCGGTTGAGCAGCAGCAAGTTGCGGCATTGGTACATGGGATCCTACGTCCAAAGATGCATCATCGCTATAAAGGTAACACATTTCATTCGCATAATGTGAATTTCCTTCTTTGCTGCCAACACCCGTTTCTCGCTGCTCTGTATGTGCACCTACAATGACAATCCATGCGTAAATTAGCTGGTAAATATAATAGGCGCCATTAGTTTTAAGTAAACACAACTGACCTTTCCTTCTTTTGGCCTGTAACATTAGCCCCTGCGTAGGCATACTCGCCTTCCTCTTGCACACCTGACCCTCTGAGATTAATGAATGCATTGCTCTTTGTGATTGATGACTCTCGGAACCATAATATTCGCTATTAGGTGGAATGGGACCCCTCGATTGAAATAGCGTATTCTCATAGGTTTGAAACCCATGCACCGGGTTGTCACATAGGGAACCTGCTTTGGAAAAAAATAGTTTAACCAACATAAGCATGCGACAATGTATAATCAAAACCATCATAAGGACTAATATTACCTAGAGTATAAGGAACTGCATCTTCAACAGAACGTAACGCCGAAGATGTCATTGTTTCCTTCACAAACATCCTGTCACAGCCGTTGTTGTTCACCACACGGCGTGAAGACCCGCACGGGTGTTGTTGACTTAATGCACACTGGTTGTGTCCAAAAAGACTCTTCTCACCAGAGTGTGACACATGCTGCACCTCATCCTCAGCATATCCACACTTATTTAAATCATAAACATCCCCAAACGGTCCATTCAAATTTACATGTGGTGAATGCATGTCCGAAACATGCAAGGTTTTTTTCTTTGCAGCACCCCTCACCAAAGGCTCAATATTGGATGATTGTTTTCTTTTAGGCATCACTCTCACACTTTTTATTTTGCTACCACAACTAATGCTACTTTTCTAGTTCTAGCTACTTTCTGATTTGTATCTAGTTCTTTTGTTGGGTTTTTGTGACTTGCTTTAAACTTTTTTCAGGACATGGACTTTGCAGCAAACAAAGAATGCACAACAGCATAGACAAAACACATCAGACCACACCCACATGCACCCTGAATGATCCTACATGCATACATGAAAAGGAAAAACAGACAAATAAGCCAAAAAACATACCTGCCAGCCGTCCACTGATGATAATGCAGCCTGCTACTTTGATCAACAAATATTTTTTTTCCTGCACAAACATGCAGTGGTGCAATCTTCTTCTTGTTGAGGGTTTTTTTTTTTTTTTTTTTTTTTTTTTTTTTTTTTTTAATAACAAAGATACAATGTATGTATGTATTAGTACATCCTACAAACAGGTTGATTGGCCTTCCAAACATTGATAAAACCACTGTTATGGACACTTGTTTGCTTAAAAATCAGTTGTACATTGTATTAGGTCAAGAGCCCTCGTGGGTTTTAAAATTGAGGCACGTTTGGTGGATTAGAAAAGAGTTAGTCATGCTAATACGTGAACAGGGAATCCTCCCATGTTTGGCAGCCAATGGGCTGCTGCCAAGCCCACCATTAGGCACTGTTGGGTCAATAACCATGGTATAATCAAACCTCTCAACCAATAGGAGCAAGATTTAAGGGAACTAAGCAAGTTTAGGAAAAGTTATTTGTGTAATATCAAAATTCCCTATTATATTATAGTATAATGAGCCCATATTGAATGGTAATATAACAAAAAGATGGTATGGTAGATTGGATTAACACATGGACAAAAAATTGAGACTCATCCTCAATTGTGAGACTCACACAAATATACCAAACAACATTTTTTGACATCAATACCAAATTCTAACCTTACCACCTCCAATCAAACGCACCCTAAATACATTTAACTATGAAAAGGTTTAAATTTTAAAACTTTTTCATTTCACATAAAACAAAACCTTACTATGAATGAAATAAAAAAACAAAAAGCTTTAAAGCTTTTCTTGAAAATCTTTTTTTGAACGCTCTTAGCTCATAAAACCCCAAAAATTAGACATTAATTGCACAGATTTAAATAAGCAACATGGGTTTTAACATGTAGCTTGAGAGTGAGGTGACCGGGCCCGATTAGTACTACATGTCTACATGAAATCATTAGTGGGACCAATCAGTATGTATGCATAAGTCAACGAATACCTGATGACCGGGCCCTTTTTTTTGTTGCGACCTGTTCATAGGTAACGTTTTCATTTGGAACTTTGGTTAAATCCAATGTTTTGAAACCCGGGTTTGGGATCGACCCGGCCGAGTTACCGGGTCACCGGGTCAACCCGGGTCAACCCGGTTAGACCCGGTTTTACGCATATTTTCAAAAATCGATTTTACGCACAAATATGAGTGAATAAACACCATAAGAAAGTCATATCAAACAAAAATAGCATCTTAATAATGACAAATAAATAAAAGAGTCAAAATTAAATTTTTTTTTAAAAAAAAAAAAAAAAAAAAAAAGACAAAATCCAAACCCGGCCGGGTTTCAAAACCCGGGTCAACCCGGGTCACTCGAAACCCGGCGGGTCACACCGGTTGACCCGGTTTTAGAAACCCGGGTCAAAACAACCCGTTTTTTGACCGGGTTCCGGTCCGACCGGTTCGACCGGCCGGGTCGACCCGGGTTTCAAAACGTTGGTTAAATCTGTAATTGAGACCTAAAACTTTTATAATCAACATATATTTTAGGCCTTAAAGTTTGCACGCAAATCAAAATCATTTAAGTTAACAAAATTCATCTCACATATAAATTAAAAAAAAAAAAAAAAAAAAAAAAAAAAACTTTACAATTTATAACGTAGCGTTTAGTGTGCATAAATCGAAGTTGGAATGGAATAAATTATTACAATAAAATGAAAAATTGTTGTTTGGTTTGAATTTTGTAATAGAATTGTTTATTCATTGGTTCATTCCATTACGTTTATGAAAACTCATTTCATTACATAGCCACCCTCTAGCTTTTTCTCATTCCATTACGGCGTGGAATCACATTTTTTCATATTTTATTTATTTAATTTTTTTTTCAACGTCTATTGCATTGTACCAAACAACATACGTAAATGTTATATTGCATTCTAACATATCAACCAAATAAGTCAATGGAACATGAGTGACTCATTCAATTATTATGTTCATTCCATTACATCATCTATTACATTCTATTATCAGTGCATTACATCTAACCAAACAGATATTAGGCCTTATTATTAAGTTTGTGATTGTCGCATAGGACTTCCAAGATATTAGGCCTTATTATTAAGTTTGTGATTGTCGCATAGGACTTCCAAAATATGAATAACTGCTTTGATTGGGATTTACTAGATTCTTTGTGACCCAATAGTTAAGGGAAACAAAAAGAAAGGATATCTTGTTATGCCACTTTTTGTAGGCATGCCTCATGTTTACCTTTTAATGCCATGGTCTACAATGACACAATAACACATCATTCATATATATTCCTTTTTCAAACATTAATATATCTTGTTAGATTGATATTTTATCTAGTCGTTGAAAACAACCGCTACTGGCTTTTCATATTAGGAAAAAGTATATAAATAGACTTGTGAGAGAATGTTGCATTTTGAATAGCATGATTGCGTTCATATTTTACGCAACTAGCCAGGAAAACGAAGTTTGTATTTATAAAAAAACAACAAAGATGCATAGGTCTAAAAATGAACGTATATATGGTTCACACATTTGGGGGTGGTTAGGGAATGGTCGGAGACGGTCCAGGATTAATCCGATAAGACTGCGTAAAACTGAGTCAAAAAGACTCGCCCTCCCCTTGATAATCTGAATAGAAAAAACCATATCCGTTTTACAATTTTAAAAAGTACAATTATTACAATGTTTATTAACGGAATGTTATTTGAGATTTGCTAGTCGGTGATCACCCGACACTTTTTAATTGTACGTAAATGTATTTAATGTGTAATTAGTACAGTTTAAACTTTTCTTTTTCAATGAAAAAAATTAGTCTAATAAACTTATAATTTAATATAATTAAATATAATTTTCAAAACTTTTCATTTTAAAAATTAGTCCCATTACATTTTATATCACTTTAAAACCTTTTCTAACTTTTTAAAATATGAAATTTGTATATTTGTTTTAGTACAACCGAAATCATAAAGTATATAGACAAAGTGGACTAACTAGTTACTCTCTCCGTCTCATAATAATAGTTCATATTTTTTTTTTTATAAATTTTTTAAAAAGATTGTTTACTTTCTATTTTAAGTAAAAAAAGTAAAAAAGAATTTAATGAAATAACATTTTATTTGAGTGTTTGAAAATTATAACGGTCTCATTTTTATTAAAATTTGTAATTTTTGTCTGTTGACAATAATTTTGAAACAAATGGAGCACTATTGATTTTCTGAACATTAAACGGCTACTAGGATCATGGTTAATGTATTTTAATCACAAGACACGAAAAAACAAAACCATAAATAAACATATGATTTCATTAAACAATCAACCCACTTTTCAGGTTAATTTTGCACCGTAAGATCTTCATCCAACGGTGGAGCATGAAAGGAACAAAAAATAATGGTTAATGTTTTGAAATAGGTTAAAGTGGGAACAAAATTACTACCAGTCAACACTCTCTTCAGCTTTCCCTACAATAAATTCACACATTCCCGTACATACACTCCTTCGAAAAGCTAAAAGCTAAAATAGAATGGAAATAATACAGTAATATTCTTTTTCTTTTGTCTACCCAAAAGAGGCTAGTTTAAAGTTTATCTTTGCTTTACTTTCACATAAGTAAAAGAATTTATTTCTAAAAAAATACACAAAAACATAGTTCGTTCGTCTCAAATTGCTACTTTAGTTTGTTTAAAATTGGTATCCATTTCCTAATAGTGTCCGAGTAACTTGGTATTTGGTCGCATAAATTTATCTTTATTACATATAATGGAAAAATGGTCAGCAATTGAAATGTTGAGTTTTCAAGAAATGTTGAGTTTTCAATAATGGTTAATGAGAGAGAAAAGTGAAATGTAATTAATATTCTTATTAAAACACCTCATTACTTAAAAGTACAATGATTTATTCACATTGTACAACCAATTAAAATAGATCTACCAAATTAAATACAACCAATTAAAACACAAACCGGGTTGACCCGGTTTAATTTGACTCATTTCCGACCCAACCTAGCAAGTTGACCCAGTTTAAATCGACCCATTTTTCGACCGGAACAGTTCAACAGGTTGAACCACCCGGGTTTCAAAACATTATTCATTATTTAAAAGTACAATGATTTATTTACATTGTACGACCAATTAAAACCAAATCTATCAAATTAAATACAACAAAATAAAACACAAACCAGGTTTACTCGGGACTCTTCAAACCCGGCGGGTTGACCCAATGTAATTTGACCCGTTTTCGACCCAACCTAGCAAGTTGATCAGGTTTAAATCGACTCATTTTTCACCCGGAACGGTTCAACCGGTTGAACCACCCGGGTCGAACCGGGTTTCAAAACATTATCCATTACTTAAAAGTACAATGATTTATTTACATTGTACAATCAATTAAAAACAAATATAGCAAATTAAATACAACCAAATAAAACATAAATCGGGTTGACCCGGGACTTTTCAAACGCGGCGGGTTGACCCAGTTTAATTTGACCCGTTTTCGACCCAACCTAGCAAGTTGACAAGGTTTAAATCGACTCATTTTTCACCCGGAACGGTTCAACCGGTTGAACCACCCGGGTCGAACCGGATTTCAAAACATTATGTTTAATACTCAAATATTCAAACTTTTATTATTTTTCGTTTATAACCTATAAATTTTTTTATCAATAAACTATCTACCGTTATAAAAAATCTCGTTGCTATGCACGAATACTCGTTTAGTTGTTTCTAAAATAGAAAAATTTGTTTCGTAAGAGTCACTTCATGCATTGTGGGTGAAAATTTTACTTGATGGGCCGATGAATCATTCTCAATATTATTTTTCACATACTAATTTCGTCTTAAATTAAAAGTAAACTTTCAAACTGCAGATAAAGAATGAGCCGATAACAATGTGAACTATTAAAAAGCATTGACTTTTTTAAAGAAAATTTACCGAAATGGACAAGTCGACTTACGGTTTGTCACTTTTTAGATCAGAAATAATTTTAATTCGAAAATAGACTGTGCTATCAGGCAACTTGTATAATGGGATACTTGTCGAATTTATAAGCCGAATATTTAGCATGTACCCAGACACTTGTCGAATTTTAGAAGCCGACACTTAGCATGTTGTACAAGTCGCCCGATCGCTTGATCTATTTTCGCATTAAAATTATTTCTAGTCTAAAAAGTGACAAGCCGTAAAACAACTTCTCTATTTTGGTATATTTCTTTTTATTTTTAAACATTTTAATCATCAAACTTTTATAGCAAACACTTATTTTTAAACAAATTAAGAAAGAAACATAAACATTCGATTCTATAATAGATATTACACTTGTCGACAAAAAGTATTAGTAAGTCAACACGGTCGATTATCAACATTTTATAGAGTTATACAACAAGGGCGGATCAGGAGGGTATTCGGAGGTGCACGAGTTTTTTTGTGTAATGTAAAACTATGTCAGATATAAAAATTTCTTGAGATAAACATTGTCTCTATTTTTGAGTTATGACTTATGATACTTTTCATAAAATGAATTTCATGACTTCTGCTTTACTACAAAAGAGTTACTATCTCCGTATCAAAATTATAGTATATATTTTCTTTTTGAAATTACTTTTTAGTTTTACAAATAAAAATGAAATTTTATGATGGCATATTTTATTTGTGTAGTTAAAAAATGTAATAGTCTTTTATTAAACTTTATATTTTTTTTTTCAGATAATAATTTCGAGACGGAGAGAATTATATATTTATACTTAATTCTCATACATGTACAAGCCACTATTTTGCCACAACTTTTACAATTTACCTCACACTTGCAAGTCACACCAAACAATTAATACATTCACAAAACAAAATGGAAAAAAACACAAACATTAATACCAGTCAAAACACTTTTCTTAACAACAAGACACTCCACTTCACTTCCACCTCCACTTCCAAATAACCCTCCCCTCCCCTCTCTCTCTTTCCCAAACTCCCAACACAAATGGCAGTTTCAGTTTCAGTTTCAGTTTCACACATTCTCACCTTAACAACCATCATCATATTCCTCCTCATCACAAACACCATCTCAAAAACACCACCATCACAAGACATAACAACTCTTTTAACAAAAATCAAACCAACTCTCCAAGGAACCACACCAAACCAAATCCTAAACTCATGGAACATCACAACTCCTATATGCCAATGGCAAGGCTTAAAATGGTCTATAGCCACAACACCATTATCATGTTCACCATCTTCTTTAGACTATAATAACATCTCACTTGCATTTGAACCATCTTTACACCTTGTGTCTATACAGCTTCCATCTGCTAATCTTTCAGGCCAGCTTCCACCTGAGATAAGTCAGCTTGCTTCCTTGCAGAATCTTTATTTGTCTGTTAATGGTATCACTGGTTCTATACCCTTTGAGCTAGGATATAGTTCTTCATTGAAAGATATTGATTTGGGTCATAATGGGTTAAGTGGGTCAGTTCCAGGGTCTATTTGGAACTTATGTGGTAATGAAATGGTTGGGTTGAGGTTAAATGGTAATTTGTTATCAGGGTTAGTGCCTGAGCCTGGGTTGCATAATGTTAGCTGTGAGAAGTTTTTGTATCTAGACTTGAGTGGTAATAATTTTTCGGGTTCTTTTCCGGAGTTTGTGATAGGGTTTAAAGGGATTAAGGAGATTGATTTAAGTAGTAATAAGTTTTTTGGTGAGATTCCTAGTGGGTTGAGTGGGTTAAATTTGGAGAAATTGAATTTGAGTTATAATAATTTCTCGGGTGTTTTGCCGAGTTTTGGTGGGTTGAAATTTGGGGTTGAGTCATTTGAAGGAAATGATGCTAGTTTATGTGGTGAGCCGTTGAAGGCGTGTAGAGGGATGTCACATGGTGGTAATGGTTTAAGTTCTGGTGCTATTGCTGGTATTGTGATTGGTTTGATGGCGGGGATAGTGGTTTCTGCTTCGTTGTTAATTGGCTATTCACAAGGGAAAAGGAAGAAGAATTTGGATTTGGAAGACGAGGAGTTTGATGAAGGTGAAGAGGATGAAAATGGTGGCGGTGTTGGTGAAGGGAAGTTGATTTTGTTTCAAGGTGGTGAGCATTTGACATTGGAAGATGTATTGAATGCAACGGGCCAAGTTATGGAAAAGACTAGTTATGGGACTATTTATAAGGCGAAATTGGCGGATGGGGGGACCATTGCTTTAAGGTTGTTGAGGGAAGGTAGTTGTAAAGATGGTAGTTTGTGTATGCCGGTGATTAAGCAATTGGGGAGGATTAGACATGAGAGTTTGATTCCGTTGAGAGCGTTTTATCAAGGGAAGAGAGGGGAGAAGTTGCTGATTTATGATTATCTTCCTAATAGAACTCTACATGAGCTCCTACATGGTAAATTATCTAATCACTTATTTACTTTGCAATTTTTCGCTTAATCATGATATAATAACTGTGTTACGTGTTATATTCAGTGCTATACCATTTAGATTGATAATTATAAAAAATTACACATGATATACCTTTGCAAGATGGGAGGGTTAGATATGCTGGATCACGAGTCAAAACAAGTTTAGATTGTCTTATTTTATTGCGTGACCAAACAGTTACAAAAAACAATGTTATTACAGTATTAATCTAATTTTTTGACTAAAACGACTGGGCGGTTGTGTGCAGTAAATATTGATTCCCAACTTGTATGACCCTTTTTTCTTTAGCCAAATGTTTGAATTCCTCATATTAGAGTTTTGAAACCTTTTGAGATAAAACCCCATCCAAATCGACCAATTCATTAGCAATGGGGTCGATGTTGCTAACTTTACAACTGTATTACATTAACTAATGTGTTGTATTAATGCATGTTTAGTTTTAGTTAAATGTGCATGAAATTATTTGCTACCTTCTATAACGTGATTATGTGTGTTGGATAATAGTTGCTCAAACAATGCATGATTTGAATATGTTACTATCAATAATGTGCTTTACTGTATGTATTAGGTGATAGTTGCTTAAAAGTTAAAACATACTTGATATGGCTGTATCACGCTCCATAATGTGCATTAAGATATGTATATCGAGTGATTGTAGTTGCGTATTTGTTCAGTGATTGCCTATAATCATTTTTCTTGCTAATCGGTTCCTGTTATTGTTTAGTTACTAAATAATGCTTGATATAACTATATCCGTAAACACTGTTTCTGATTATCTTACTCGTAGTTCATTGTAAACAAACCAGTGTATATGTATAGGATTTAGGCAAATTTTTCTTGGATTTAATTTACACAATAAAGTGAAAGTAGGATGGTTAAAAATCCTTATCTCTCTGCATTTTATCAAATGGTGTGTGATAGGACTTGCTAGTAGGATAGAAAAACGGAAAACCTATTTTTGTCTAAATGTTGAAATTTCACATTTGAGCGACTGCTACTGACTATTTATCCGGATATTCCATGCCTATTTTGTTCTTTCTAAATGTTAAAAATCCTTATCTCTCTGCATTTTATCAAATGGTGTGTGATAGGACTTGCTAGTAGGATAGAAAAACGGAAAACCTATTTTTGTCTAAATGTTGAAATTTCACATTTGAGCGACTGCTACTGACTATTTATCCGGATATTCCATGCCTATTTTGTTCTTTCTTATTGAGGTAAATTGTCGATGGTCAGTTGCTCATGGTAGTGTTTCCATACGCAGTTAAAGGAATCATGTATGACAAATTGTTTTGGTGGCAATAGGGGCTGGTTGGGTGATGGACTGATGGGCCAAAATAGGTTTAACGGGTCACTTGGAAGTGCAGGTCAACACATGCAGAGTTGGGTTGACCTACATTTTCTTTAAATTTACAAAATTGATAAACAATTTTTTCATTTTCTTTAAATTTACAAAATTGATAAACAATTTTTTTTCATAATAATTTGATTTTTTTTACATGAAACAATACATTTGCAGGCATTTCCATTACACTTCAGACTTTTGACCCAGTTAACCCATTTGACACATTTCCTGTATAGCTATTCTCTTGTTACCCTAACTTACCCGTGATCAATAAAATGCAACATTGCAACCCCACTGACCTGCATCCATATAAAGGGCACTGCTATAGTGCTATCATATTTTATTATAGTGGGTGTATGCTGCTAGTCATTTATATAAACCGATTTACAATGCACCTGACTGATTAATAACCCGTGGTTCCTTTTTTTCCCCAGAGAATCAGCCCGGGAAGCCCGTTTTGAACTGGGCCAGGCGTCACAAGATCGCATTAGCTATAGCCAAAGGTCTAGCACACCTACATTCAACTATCGATACACCAATTACTCATGGCAACATAAGATCAAAAAACATCCTCGTCGACGATTTCTTTGTTGCCCGCCTCACAGATTTCGGGCTCTACAAGCTCATGATTCCAGCAGTAGCCGACGAAATCATCGCATCAGCAAAAGCCGACGGCTACAAAGCTCCCGAACTTCAAAAAATGAAAAGTTGCAATTCAAGAACAGACGTGTACGCTTTTGGGATATTGTTGTTAGAAATTTTATTAGGAAAAAAGCCTGGGAAGAACGGGGTTCGGGATGGGTTTGTTGATTTACCAGCAGTCGTTAAGGTGGCGGTTTTGGAAGAAACCACAATGGAGGTATTTGATGTTGAAGTTTTAAAAGGTATCAGGAGCCCAATGGAAGATGGGTTGGTTCATGCGCTGAAGTTGGCTATGGGTTGCTGTGCACCAGTTGCATCGGTTAGACCAACGATGGAAGAAGTGGTTAAGCAGTTAGAGGAAAATAGACCAAGAAACAGGTCAGCTTTGTATAGCCCAGCTGAAACAAGAAGCGGAATGGATACACCTTTTTGATTCTGAGTCATGAAACCAGTTTTTATGCAAATTGTAATGATAAGGTTACATATTATTAAGGATGATTTTTCGGGTATTTGTGCAACAAGATTTCAGTTTTACTAGATAATTTTAGTTTGTGCTAGATGTATGCATTTAATATTTATCAAGACTCTAAAAGGGTTTTTTTCTGTTCCTGGTGTACAATTACAGTAGCCTTTTTACTAGATAGTTTTCATGACGACATGGTTAGTTTCTTGAATTTTATACCAAGTATGTATATACCTTAGAAATACATTGTTAAGAATGTTGCCTTTACAAAGTTCCGATTATGGGTATGTTTGGTGCACAATGTTTCAGAGTGTTTTTGACCACCTAGCATTTAGCGTTTGAAATATAAAGCTTGCTTGGCAAGAAGTGTGTGTAGCTTTTTAGATTTCTTTTATAATGCTAGTATTAGAAATGCTACTTAAAGAAGCCTTGATATATAAATGCTACTTGCTACCGCTGCATATTACTGCTTCCTGCAACCGCTTCCCGTTATTATTTACTGTTACCACTAGTTTTATCAACATAACCTAATTCATATTGGTCAGATTTTGTGAAAGTGAGAAGAACAGATAATTTGTTTTTTATGGTTTTGTCCTAGCATTTTGACTTTATGGTATCCTGTCTTCCAATAAACTTTAATCACAGACACATTCACTTATTGATGTATGAATCAGTACTTGCATGTAGCCATGTAGGGTTGTCGACAGGTCGGGTTCGATCCATATCCGATCCGACCTGCCCCATTTGTATGATCCAATGGGTAAAAAAGCTCGATCCATCGACCCAGTGGGGCGCCCCATTCAGGTGGATCACTACTTGTGTTGGCCCATTAAAAATTGAACATAAAAAAGTTGAAGTTTCTTTGTTTATTTTCTTATTTGGTTGACTCTTTTCCTTGCTGAATCTTTTATCCATTTGAGCTTGTATTTTGATCCAAGTGGCTATACAATTATTTAAAACAGTTTATTCACTCACAAATATTTGTACCCTCAGATGTGTGTATTAGCAGTACCGGCCAAGCGCGAAGAAATATGTTCTACAGCTTGCATCTTGGATGTTGCTGCTGAACAATTCTGCAATTGTATTAATTTTCACTTCAATAAAACAGAAAAGGAGCTCTGATACAAAAGCATACCTGCAAACATTAATCTATTTATCTTAAGTACCAAGGTTCAACTTGTTCGACTTAAAATCAAACAATCCAATTTTGAGCACCTTTACACTTGAGTCACTAAACACTCTCTTAGAAGTTACAGCAATCTTTTGTTGGTAACGATGACAAAATCGTTACAGTGAGAAAAATAATCATAATTTCTCAGCAGGTTCGAGTTTCCTAATGAACAAGTTGGAAGGTTTTCAAACTGTGCAATACTGCAATCTCTCTATACCTTTGTTGTTTCCTATTGATTCCACAATACATAACATTATTGAGCAACAAAAACTGAAGAAGATAAATGCTAACATATTCAAAAATCCCATCTCATTATGCACCATTATATATAACCATGAAAGTACCAAACTTAGAAACACGAAAAATAAATATGAACTCTAGAAATAACTCGCTGATAGCACCCAAAGACGCATTTGTTTCCTCAGCTTCCCATTGACTTGAGCTCATCCAATCTCGACTTTACTTGATCTTGCATCAACTCTAATCGCTTCAAATAAACCTCCAACTCCAATATATGTTGCTTCCTCCACTTGTCATCACTCATATCCCCAATCCCAAAACTCATCGCCCCGCCACCAAACATATCCAACCCCATCCCTCCTAATCCCGACCCTAACCCTCTTGAACCCCCATTCGCCGAACTATTAGCCAATTCCTTAAACAACGGCAACAAACAACTCTTCACCATCTCTTCAACCACGTTAGCATTCACATTACGGCTCCCACCACCCTCATTCCCCACACCCGTCCCCATCCCTAAACCGTGACCAAACTGTTGCAGCGGCTGAACATACCCCTCCTCGATTTTAACACCACTCGACCTAGACCTCTTACGCGACCTTTTCTTCTCCATATCACCAATTTCATTCCCATTTCCATTTCCATTCAAATTATGATTTTGAACCTCATCATCATTACTCCAAATCTTACACGAGATATCGAAAGCCGCCTGATCATGCGGGCTCTTAAAAACGTACTCCTTACCCGAAGAGAGTTTACTAACAACATTTCGATACTTTTTCTTCAACCGTCTCAGTTTCTCAACTAACTGATTCTTATTAAACTCTAACTGCAGCTTCCCTTTTATCTCATCATAAAACGCCGTCGTATCATGATGATGATGACTTGATGACGTCATCATGCCACGTGTCGTTATGTGATCATAATAGCCTTGTAACAGCTCAATCTCATCTTCATCTCTCCATAGCTTTTGAAACAACCGCCGTGAGTCAATTGTTGACGGTGTGACGGCGGTGGTGGTGACGGTTGGAGTTCCGGCGACGGCGATGGTGACTGATGTTGAGTCGTCGTCGTCGTTGATGAGGTCGATGTCTTCGTCTTCGTCGTCGTTGAGGAATTGGTCGGGGTTGTCGTTGTCGTTATCGGAAGCCATGGTGGTGGTTGTACGGTGGTTGGTGGTTAGGGTTAGTGTGTTGGTGGAGAGGAGTGTTTAGGCCCATTAAAGCAGGCCCATATTGAGGATCTTTGAAAATTGAAACTTTCAAACCATAATTTTGGTAAAAAGTTATTGGCACTTTGTTAGTTAGTTTGTTTGGTGTATACTACTTTTAAGCGATAACTGTAATTATAAAATGTAAAATATAAAACAAAATTATAATAATTTAAAAAAGTAATGTTAAAACTAATGGTATGTTTAGTAAAAGTAACTGTTGCTGGAACTGATGCTCGAGATGATACTGGTGCTGGAGATTATAAATAGAGATTATTTTTATAAGCTACATGAAGTAACATTTTGTTTTAAGAAATTATGGAAGATTATTTTTTTTATAATCTCTTATAAGTTATGTCTGCCAAACAAAGATTATTTTTTAAGTAGCTTATTTTTTGAAAAAATAAGCATAATCTCTCAACAATCTTTTGTGCCAAATATAGCCTAAGACCATTTTGGTCTTCACAAGTAGTGTTTAAAACAAAATGTAAAAGCTATTGTCAAACAAACTTGCTATCCTAGAAGGTAAAATTCAAAGAATAAAAATTAAAAAGTTCTCAACTTCTCACTAGCGATGTGTTTAGGGATGAGTTTTTGGACGACAAGAACAACATTGAACTTTAGCGGAATAGAATAGAAGAAACTCTATTCAAAGATAAAGTGATTGATTTTTGAAAAATCTTTGAAAAAAGCGTTTGTAGGTAGATATGTGCGCAAATATGTAGTGTATATGTGTCTGCGACGTTCTTTATTGACTTTTTTAACGTTTATAATATAATGCTTGCTTGACGAGTGTTTAGCTTTTAGATTTTTATTTAAACACTAAGTAAATTAATATTGAAATTATCTTACTTTTATTGTTACAACTAAAATTATATTACAAAAGAAAATTTATAAAACAAACAGCTAACACTGACACAATTAATAAAAACTTTTGTATAAAACAAACAGCTAGCGCTTACGGTGACTAATTGCTTTTGCCAAACGTAACCGTAGACGCATGGCCATAGACACCTATTTGCCAAACACAAAACAACTTGTTTGCTTGACTTTACCAAAAAAAAAAAAGTTATGATGTAGAACCAAACCAAAACAAATACGCCTAATTTATTAACCAGATCTCTCACACCCAACCCTAACCAGTCACCATGCCTTCCGACGACGAAGACCACAACGACGGCGACCACTTTCCCGACGGCGACAACAACGGCGACCAGTTCCTCAACGACGACGACGACGACACAGATCTAATCGAAGAAGATGACGACATCAATCTCAACGACGACGAAGACGAAGAAGAAGAAGACGTTAACCTAATCAACGACGACGAAGAAGAAGACGACTCCGTCGAAGTCACCGTCGCCGTCGCCGGAACTCCAGCCGTTGCCCCACCGGTAACAACAACAACTACCGTCACCGTTACGCCGTCGACAACCGCCGTTGACTCACGGCGGTTGTTTCAGAGGCTATGGACTGATGAAGATGAGATTGAGCTGTTGCAAGGCTATTATGATTACATAACGACACGTGGATTGATGACGTCATCGAGTCATCATCATCATGATACGACGGCGTTTTATGACGAGATAAAAGGGAAGCTGCAGTTGGAATTTAATAAGAATCAGTTAGTTGAGAAGCTGAGACGGTTGAAGAAAAAGTACCGAAATGTTGTTAGTAAACTCGCTTCGGGTAAGGAGTACGTTTTTAAGAGCCCGCATGATCAGGCGACTTTCGAAATCGCGTGTAAGATATGGAAGGATGCGGTTAATAATAATAATAATAGTAATACGCCTGTTGTGGCGGTTAATGGAATTGATGAGGATGAAAACGTTGCGTTTAATTTGAATGAGAATAATAATGGGGATGTGCATAATTTGGAGAAGAAAAGGCCGCGAAAGAGGTCGAGGTCGGGTGGTGTTAAAATTGAGGAGGGGTATGTTCAGCCGCAGCAACAGTTTGGTCACGGTAATTTAGGGACGGGGATGGGGATGGGGATGGGGATGGGGAGTGAAGGTGGTGGGAGTCGTAATGTGAATGCTAATGTGGTTGAAGAGACGGTGAAGAGTTGTTTGTTGCCGTTGTTTAAGGAATTGGTTAATAGTTCGGCGAATGGGGGTTCAAGAGGGTTAGGGTCGGGATTAGGAGGGATGGGGTTGGATATGTTTGGTGGCGGGGCGATGAGTTTTGGGATTGGGGATATGAGTGATGACAAGTGGAGGAAGCAACATGTATTGGAGTTGGAGGTTTATTTGAAGCGATTAGAGTTGATGCAAGATCAAGTAAAGTCGAGATTGGATGAGCTGAAGTCAATGGGAAGTTGATGAAAAGATTGCATCTTCGGGTGCTATCAGTGAGTGATTTCTAGAGTTCATATTTATTTTTCGTGTTTGCGATAGTTGCATGGTTATATATAATGGTGCATAACGAGGCTGGTTATTTGGATATGTTTAGTGGTTATTTCCTATCATATTATGTTTGGTGTTAAATAATGTTGGTGTAAATGATTAGCCTTTCATTTCTCATGTTATGGAAATAATGAGAAACAACAAATTATAGAGAGATTGAATACAATTTTAGAAAACTTTCCAGAGTGTTCATTCAAAAACTCTAACCCATTGAGACATTACTAGAAATGAAAAAATGGATCTGTTGAAATTATGAATATATTTTTTTCGCTTAAACGATTCTGTGGCAGTTAACAGCAAAAGATCTGTTGTAATGTAAAAAAGAGTATACAGCTGACTCAAATTGTAAAGGCTCTTAACCTTGGTATTTGGTATTTCAGTCAAACAAGTTGAGTGGTATGTTGATTTAACCTTAGTACTCAATATAATTCGATTATCTTAATATCTTTACAGACATGCTTTTGCATTAGAACCGCTGTTTGGTCTATTTAAGTGAACAATGAGATTAAACAGTCACTGCACAGACTTTCGGTTCAAGCTGTAGAACATATTATTTAGATGAATGTGCTTGTAATTAAAGTTTTATGACACTAGATATCGTAAAATCAAAGTGCTAAGACTAAACTATGAAAAAAACAAAGAATTTTTAGTTGTCACTTTCCCAAAGTTTCCAACATCAATCTACACTGACATAGCACTATCAGTAATTGATAAACATGATCGCATTATTCTTCAAAATTTGAACATTTTTCCTCGGACACTCTTTCTAACTACATTTTGTCCAGAAACGCCACCATATATGTTATTTCCTCATACCCCCCTCAGGGGGTGTTTTGGATTGCTTTTTAGTACTTCTTACTTCTTATCTGCTTATTGCTTGTTGAAATAAGCAATCTGGAATAAGCAAGCTAAGCTGCTGATTCAAAACGATTTATTTCACTAACAAATAGCCAGATGCACAGTATGGAAAAATCACCGGAAACACCATCAAAACTGCTTATTTGTTGTATCAAAACACAATAATCTGTGTTATAAGCAATTTCAACACCCCTTATTTTAAGTAATCGGAAAAGTGAAACCTCAAAACTTGCTAAAATTGGAAAAGAAAAAAAACAAAGAACTAGTAAAGCTCTGTTTTCCCTTTTTTGCTGTCTACAACCTTAAAATCAGCCATCACATCATCTTTTCTATCTAGGAAACCTATATCCATCTATAAATGGAGTGAAAGATCTAGCTTTTGACTATCTTTATCCTTCACAAACATATGTTCAGGTGAATTCTCATTCCCAATTAGGCTCCTCTCACAATTCAACCATCTTTGATGGTCATCTTCTTGGTCATGCTGATTATAAGGATTCTGATTCATGTAGTTAGCTCTGTAGTACATAAGATGATCGAAATGACCCGCTGTATCGGATCCAATACCAAACTGTTGGCCTTGAAACTGACACAAGTTAGCTGCATGAGCAGTAATATAAAGAGATGGATTAAGAATCCCAATCTGATGATTTGTAGGAGCAAACAACATTTGAGGTTGCGGAAGCAAAGAATTAGAATAATTGCACTGAATATTAGCTGCCCTTTTAGCTTTTCTTGCTGCTGTTCTTTCTTTCTTGTGAGCATTTTGATGACCTCCCAGTGCCTGAGAACTATAGAACTTTCTAGAACAAAATTGACATGGGAACGACTTTGTGGTTTTATGCTCTTCACCATGAATAACATTTTCGCCTTCCATTTTTTATTGCCTGCTAAACCACAAAAATAGAAAATTTTAGAAAAGAAATATGGGTTATGTAGATTTCACTATTTTAAGCAAAACACATGATATAGATTGAATGAAAGAGTTGCTATTTATAATAAAAGAAGTTAAAAGTGTAAGACCTTAAAGATAGAAAAGTGTGAAATGTGTTATCAGCAGAGAGTGGCAGAGGAAATGAACAGAGTTAAAGATGGGTAGAAGATGAAGAAAAAAGAGTTCAGAAACTAGTCACTGTGATTGGAAAATGTGAAGGTGAATTGTTAATGTGGTATGTCTGTAGTCAGTCTTGTTGATACATTGCATTTATATTTATATACACAAACACACACATGGAGTAGAGAGAGGGGGTGTATTGTATGGGCTTGGAACAGAAGAGATAAGAGAGTGATAGGTGAATAAGTGTGCACCAATACGTTTCTGCATGCTACTGCAAAGTTAAATAATACAATGTAATTTTCAATTGTTTAGTTATTGCAAGAAAAAGATATAGTTTTTCCACTGTCCGTAACTATACTATTCATATCAGTAAAACAGACATGGCACGCCACTGGGGATATAAAAGAAGACCAGTGGCACTTCTGTTCTACATGTTGTAAAAAGCTGAAAGCATGTAGCAATAACAAACATTTGGAAGTTACATTTTTGTACTATATAACAGAGTTAAGATCAAATTAGTCTTTTAATGTGAGAAGCCGCTAGAATATACTGGTTCATTAAATATTTAATGTTAATTTATACTACGTGTTTTTTTATATAAGAAAGAGACAGAGAGAGGTGTTAAGAATGGAAGAAGATTGGGAAATGGAATCTAATGTCGTATTTCTTTATTCATTTAAAAGTTTCTGACAGTTTATGGGGTTACATGGGGCACTTGAGTTTTCTTTTGCAGGCATTTTTACACTTCATGCTCTCTCACTTGTGTTGTCTGCAATATCTCTATTAGTTATCAAATAATCAAAAACAAAATTGGACACAATCTTAAAGCTTGCCCCCCTTCATGCAAATCCTTTAAAAAATCCATTAAATTAGTTGACATTAATCTTTAATAAATAAACGTCAATCTCTGATGGTAAAAGATTTGCTTTGGTTTAAGTAGAAAGAAAGAGGCCTAATCCTACTACCTGAAGCTAAAACTTGAACAGCAGCAGCTCATTCAATGAAATTTAAGTTTCATATTTATCTTTGGGCATTTCTTAACCATCACAATTTATATGCATTGCATGTGTCACTATTATTATTCAACTTTCCATCCATAAAACTGAATCCAATTTAAAGTACCAACTTTACTGGTTTCAGATCTTTTAAAAAGACTTATCTCATTTGAAGTAATATGCAACTCATACAATATAAATTATAAGTTAGGAACATTGCTTATCTAGTCTGTCCCATAACCTATTTGACATATACAATCAAATTACTGTCTCCAAAGCATATTAAAGTACCATGGTTCTTGCTTAATAGACAAAAAAGGTCAGCAAGTTGAACAACTACTTGCCTTTGTTTGGTATGGTCTGAGAAAGAAAGGAAGTATGTCTAGGTCAGACTTTGGTATGGTCTGAGAAAGAAAGTATGTCAAGGTCAGACTTAAGGGACCTTCTGTTTAAAGATTTCAACTTGCTCAATCCTTTCCATATTCCTGGGTCTTTTAAAGTTTCGTAGTAAAAATGACTATCATTATTCTACTGCAATACATAAAACACATTATAAGCCAGAGAGGCTAAAAATGTAGTGGCGTCAAGTGTGTGACTCCATATGTTGTGGTATTAAGTCTCGTTATAGAGGTGTCCGAGTATTTGCTATTAAAAGAACATCAAAATGAGACATTCAGAGTTGAGACTATACTATGTCTAGTTCATTACAAATTCGCCTTTGAATGTTTTAAATATAAGTCACATTATTGATAGGTTTATAGATTTTTTTAATTTTACCATTTTAAAGTCCTTTTAGATACTCCTTTGGTTACCACGGTTACAAAACCTTTGGAGTCTTCTAGTTTACAAAGTCAAGTTTACGCAAACCGCCCATTTTACATAAACTAACCTCTTGGTGAACCTCTTAATAATATTTAGGATTTCACATAACAGATATCCTCCCTTCTGAAATGAAACATGGGTTATGTTTCTATGGGTGGTTCGGGTTGCGCTTGGAAAACAGAGTCTACCTATGCAAAATGGCTACCTATTCAAATTTGCGGTTTTATGTTCACCCTTTTCTAGTGGTTTGCCAAGTATGATTACTTATAATCAGATATGCCTTGTTCCAAAACACAAGAAGATGACAGTGTGAGGGTAGATATTTAATTCTGTAGAAAGCTAACTTTGTTGTTAGTTGCAAAGTAGTTTAATACTATGTTAAAAGTATGGAAGGAGATAGGGGGAAGAAAAAAGTTGTACTGCAGAATCTGACACATATATCTCCACACCATTGTGTGTAATGCAACTGGTTCCACAACTTTCATGAAATCTATTGGCTATCTCCCCTGTTCTGCCGCCCCTCATATCCTCTTCTCATGCAACTGTCTCCTAACTTTTTTTACTTATTATTTTAATAATAAGATGATAACTTATTGTAGTCACCAAAGGGCATTAGGCCTAGGATATTTGAGTGAGATTAATGTCTCCAACCAAGTGAGTGTAGGTTCAAGTTCTGTTAAAGGACAAATCTGCGGTTTATGTGAGTGTATGAGAATGTATATTTTCGGTGTGCATAAGTTACTTTCTAAAGGAGCATATGGTAATCTTTAAACTAACGATAAAAGAGAAGTTGCTAGCGAGGTACAAAATTTTTGGCATGTGCTTAGAGAGAGATTTCACATTTTTGGAAGCACTTATGACATTTTAGAACAATCCCTATATTGGTTATTAGAGAAACGACATAGATATCTAATTCGTGTGCCTAAATGTCCTAATTCACTTAAAGACCGACATATGGTCTTATAGCGATCTTTTCAACCATGATAATCATCTATACAGATAAATATTGTATAATGATAACACAAAGTATCAAAACAGAAAGAATTGCAAATTTGATACTCATCTCAAGTTGCCAAAATGCAAATATGAAGCTAGTGGTACAGCTCAAGTTTCAGATAGCCTAAATGGGAGAAATGAGAACAACCTTGTGCCAAATGTTTTGCGTTTTAAAACCAAAACACAATAATGTGGAAGAACGCCTTTAGTGAACAGTTCACGCCTGTATTCCGAAAAAGAGAACTTGCTTGGTTCAAAATAGATAGCGGTCCTCGTGAATTAGATATGGGGTATCGATACCACGACATGGAGAAGTTGAGATAGCAAGGATCACGGCATTTTGATCCTCACTTCGCAACCTCAATCTTAATCACATAAGTATGTTGTTCATGATATATAGTGGTCCTATGTCTCTTAGTAGCCTGACAAGATAAAATTGAACATTACCTACATTCTTTCAATTAAAACTATACACGTGGTTGTTGCAATATAGGAAAAAACAAGGAAATATTGTACATTGTATGTGTTCAAGTGATTGATATTTTGTGATTTTAATATAATATTTCGGCAGGTGACGCCGAAATACATATAGATGGAACTTTTGTGATTTTAGGCTGACGGAAGTGGCCGTGACTCCGCCAGGTGACGCCTTAAGTCACGCGCCACAAACCAAAATGCAAAACACATGTCATGGTCAATTTGTATTTCTTTGTCTGTGGTGACCGGCTCACCATAGTGAGGTGCAAAAACTTGGGCCCTATTTTCAAAAATTAATTGTTACATTTTATTAAAAAATAATAAAATAAAATAAAATATACATTACCCATTTTTTAACTATAAATACCACAAAACTTCACTCATTTATACACATCTTATATATTCTTACTCAAACAATATATATTTCATTCCTCATTATCCAAATGAATTCCAACACGTTTTTGTTGACATACTCAGAAGAAGAACAATAAATCCTTAGTCGGAACGTGAATTTTATTGGAAGAGCGATGTCGTTTATTAGAAATATACGAAGAGCAAATCGACCAACGAGAAACCCCGTATATCGAGATCGTTATGGTGCTCATAACCGTTTAGTCGCCGCCTATTTTAGTGAGAGCTCGATGTACAATGCACGTACATTCCGGAAGAAGTTCTGAATGAGTCGATCTCTTTTCAACTGGATAGTTCGAGAGGTAACTATTCATTGTCCATTCTTTAGTGATAATATTGACTGTACCGGAAGAGAAGGCATTTTCTCGTTGATGAAGTGCACTGCTGCAATTCGTCAATTGGTGTACGACACGGTTCCTGATGCTTTGGACGAATATTTGCAAATAAGTGAGAAAACTTCTCGTCTATCTCTTGATTATTTTTGTAATTCTGTCATGGAAATTTTTGGACCAGAGTATTTGAGGAAACCCACTATGATTGATGTTGTTAAGCTTTATCAGCATCACGAAGAGGTACACGGGTTATCGGGGATGTTAGGAAGCCTTGATGTACAGAATGGGAGTGGTTTGGTTGTCCGAACGCACTTAAAGGGCAATATGTTAGACGTGATCATGGTTCGAATCCATTCATTTTGTTGGAAGTTGTTGCGTCACAAGACTTATGAATATGGCATGCTTTCTTTGGTGTTTCCGGGTCCAACAACGACATCAGCGTTCAACAGAAATCCCCTTTATTTAACGATCTGAAACAAGAAAAAGCACCAGAGATTCCGTTTGTGACTAACAGCATAACATACCTATGGGGATATTATCTTGTTGATGAGATATATCCGAAATTGGCGACACTCGTTAAGACGATTCTAGAGCCATCTGATGATGACCATAAGCGAATAAGGTATAAGAGAATGCAGGGATCGGCAAGGAAATATGTCGAACGAGCGTTTGATGTTCTGAAGAAGAAATAAGCTATAGGGGTGAGCAAAATAGCCCGAGTCCCGACAACCGACCCGATCCTGACATAAACCGATAGTCCCGAAACCGAATAATAGCTTCTCGAGTCGGGATGGATTTTTAGCATTTTCGGGATTCGGGACAGGTCAGGACGGGCCAAAACGACAAAATACAAGCAAAAACCGATTACTTTCGGGACGGGTCGGGACGGGACGGGCCGGGCCAAAAAACCGACTACTTTCGTGTCAGTATTCGGTTTACGATTTAGATGACTTTCGGGATCGGGATTAGTCGGGACGGGTCAGGTCGGGTCGGGATCCGGCCCGATGCTCAGCTCTAATGAGCTATACTAGCCAATCTCGCACGACGGATGAAAAAAGAAAGAATAATGAATATGATGTATACATGCATCATATTACATAATATGGTTCGAAAAGAAAAAAAATGTGACGTCTCCCAAATGGTTCCCGGAAAAAGCACATCAATCAGACGACCTCATACGATCCGATGAACAAGTGCGACAAGTTAGGTGGTACATTAGATCGTCACAAGCGCATCAAAACCTTCGTGCCGATTTTGTCGAACACTTGTCTTGTAATGTTTAATTTTAGTTTACATTTTTTTATTTATCTATGTATTGTTTTTAATTTCGTACGTTTATGTTGTTAATTTATGTAATATTTTTATTTTTGAATAAATATTTTTAATTTCATACGTTTATGTTTTTTATTTCGTAGGTTACATTCACATTTACATTTTTAGTTTAAATATAAAGTATTAATTAAATTAAAAATGGGTATGAAAGATGAGAGGAGGGTTGCCAAAACAGGTAGATAGTGAGAGGGAGTGAGGGAAAAAAAAGCTGACGTGGATAGTGAGGGCATGGTGACCACTCCTTTTAGTCTTTCAGTTATGAATTGTTTGTGAGTAAAGTACCATTGATGTAGACTTTGGAACAACCTTATACACAATTAAAATAAAATTCGATTATGCGTGTTTTCTTTTGTGTTTTTATGGTTCTTCCAAACATGACTAACCGCGGCCAAGTCTAACAATGTAACTAATTAAACAATCATAACTGATTTTCACTTGCGGTTTCATGGCAGTCTTCTAACACTTAAATAGTTGAAAGTTCAAGTCTCATTTCAAGTCCCGACCAGTCGAAAATTGTACTATTAGAGTGTGTGTTGCTCATATGTGTTTCTCAGGGCACATTTGGTAGAAAGAATTTTAAAAGATTAGAAATGAAGAAGAAAATAGAATTCAGAAAAATGGAATTGAATGAAAAATTCATTGAATTCCACTGTTTGGTAGCACTAGAAAATTGAAATAAAAATAATTTATTTTTATTTTACTTTGAAAAACGTAATTTGTTTACATGAAATTTTATTAACAAAGTACATACTTTAATAAAATTTTAGTAAAAAAAAAAAAAGAAAAGAAAAAAGAAAAAGAAAAAGAAAAAGAAAAAGAAAAAAGAAACCTCATTACTCCAAATTCTCCACTAAAATGTGAGGCTAACCAAATTACACCACCCTTAAACCCTTTTTCTCTTTGTTTCTCTACCAATGTCTTTTCAATTCTCCACTTTTTTATTTATCTGGAATTTAAATATTTAATCCACTTCCATTTCTCATATCTATTCTCCACCAATTTAGGTAGTAGGAAAAAGGGGCAATTTTTTAATTTTTTGTTTTTGTTTTTTAAACGACAATTTTTTCACATACCTGCACAACCCATATCACACTATCTCACAAATATCTCCAACGAGACTTGAAGGCCGCTGACATATTACTAGGCACTTAAAACAGAAAACTACATAAATATATACAGGGATAAAGGATTGTCTTTGCTTGAAACAGAATATAAGCTTAGAATGATGTCATTTAAAGTTTAACAATTATATCAAACTCAACAGATGTAGAATCAAACCAAATATAGCTAATTTGGTAAGATCCTGGTTTGGTTCTTCAGTTTTCAGTTTGTAACGAACTTTGCACCGCTAAGCGTAATCATCCAAGTTTTATTTAAATACAGAAATTCAAAATACTGATATTGGTAACAAGACGTATGCACTATATAAATTACAAATCAAGAAAACATAAATCTAAGAACAAATGTTCTTCCAATTAGAAAACAAATATCTATATTCTATATATAAACACATGAAAACGAATAAACAAACATCCCTGAGGTGGTTGCAGGGGCAGGGAAGGCATCGAGTATTATCAACAGCGGGAATGTTGAGAAGTTTCCGATGATTGCATAATTACAGCCTTTCATCAGAGGTCCCGACGGGCTATACATGATAGCAACTTAAGATGCCCAAACTTACTAGCTTGTAACCGGAGAACAACCAAAACAACCAGAAATAGAGAATGAAGATGAATGTTTGGGTGGACGTGCACTCATCTGTTTTTTTGGAGCTTTTGAGGGTTTAGTTGGAGGCTTTGTCTCGGGATTTTGTATTGGAAGATGTTTTAAGAAGGCTCTGACTGCCCCTTCCACCCCATCCTCGTTTTCCATTGCCTTTGCGAGTTCCACTGCTTGCTCCTTCACCTGCAAGATTTCGGGATGTTCCAAATTTAAAATTTATATTCCTAGATTAATCGTTCTGTTGAGAATTCGAGAATCCTAGTAACATTATATCAATAGAGGTGGCAATTCTAACCAATTTACTTTTGAATAGGTTAACTTGGATTTTGCTTTCTCTCTAATTGGTCAAATAAGTACAACAATTTTTTAGCTAAATGTAAGACATTATGGGATACAACCTCCGAAACTGCTTTAATTAAAAATTAAGTTATTATTGAAAAGGCAATGCATAAGAAGATGACCAACTTATTCAAAAATTTGATTTTAGGTAACCAATCTTCTGTACCTCAAAACCTTCTAAAATATTTGATTCAAATAATGAAACTTCAAGAGTTCTATTTTTTTATGCATATACCCCTCACTGTAATAACATATTTTGTAGTTATAATGAGCACCCCAACTATTTTTATAACGATTAGAAAATTTTGCACAAAAAGTACTTCCAGACCACCAAATGTTTACCTAACCCGGTCAACCGTCCCACTTTGCCATATCTGCCACAGGATCTTTTTTACAGTATCTATTACGATAAATGTAGATGTCACTTTAATCTCGTAGAACGTATAATAATCTTATAAGTTTGAGGATAAACGTAGTCATTTGAAACCTATAAACAAAACATATACTCATTCTGGGAGGGGGTACGTAAAAATAATACAAGGGGTTATTTACCTTAGGATTTAGCATGAATTTAATTGCATCAACCAGCTTGTTAAGTGTAAACTGGTCAACTGGTATTGGTATCGGCCCTACGCCTCTGCTATGAACTCGGTCTCCCCAAAAGGGTTGGTCACCGAAGAACGGTACGATTGTGGTTGGGCACTAAATTGAACAGAAGTGAACATACTTCAGATAAGGACAATCAAAACAGAATTGTGAATATGAGAACTTGTTAAAGATTATTACCGCAGCTTTAAGACCAGCAGCTGTAGTCCCGGCACCCCCATGGTGCACCTGATGCACCATAAATGTAAGTAACACGTTACTCAAAATTTAGAAAAAAAAGAGCGTAGTAAAAGAAATGAAACTGATTATAAAGACTCACCACAGCTGCACATTGTAAGAAAAGCCAGTCATGCGGGCAGTTGTCCAAGGAGAATACAAAATCCTTAGGCTCTGCCACTGGAAAGACAAAGTTTAACTACATTAGTTTTGATTTTACACATGCAAAAGGGAAAATTACCTAAATAGGGAAACCAACTTTGGTCAAATTTCTGTTTAACCAACTCTTTTTACTCACGACAAAACCAAATCAACGTTTTATAATAAACTTTCCGGTTAACTGGTTTCTAGAAACAATTCAATATGGTCTATGGTCAAAGTTACTGAGACATGCCACATATCATTTGAGCATTTCAAACGGGCCAGGTTACTGTAGATCAAAATATTCAGGAAGGTCAGCTTGAATAGAAAGTTTGGAAGCTTTGATGGTCTCTTTGGCCTAAAATAAAATTTTGACCAATGTTGTTTACCTTTTAATGCCATTAGCCCAATGCAAAATGAGAGCATATATATATATATGACATAAATTTCATAAACATTAAATAAGAACAGGTAAACCGAAGAGATAAAGTTGTGAAAAACATACATAGTAAAAAATGCAACCATAGTATCATAACTAAAGGAATTAAGGAACCGCATACTTACAGTTACCAAGACCACCCCATCCTTTTTGAATGATGCCTCTTTGTCCAGTCATTTCTAGAGCTTTGACAATTGTCTGTGTCATTTTCTCAGGCTCTTGAACAGGCTGAAAATGAATAACACAAACTGTTTAACAGCGCTACATTGAACAAAACAAAGTATATTTTTGGAAGGAGTGAACAGGTAAGATACACCCGACTAGGTTCCCAAGTGCACAACGTATTCAACTGTGGCATGTAGTGTTGGAAAACTGAACGGTTGGGTAACGGGTCAAAGCAAGTAACTTGTGCTACTGATTGATTGGGCTGACCAGAACACTTTGTCCAAAATATCATACAGTAATAAATTAGCATGCCAGATTTTGCTAAAAAATTATTGTTTCAGAAGTAATCTAATTATTTACTGATTTTATTGTTTTAGTAGTTATCGAATTATTTGAATATACTTAGGATCTTTTTTTATCTATTCACTAGTAAATAGATCGAGATTTCCACCTCTAGTGGTATATCATCGCATGGAGTTTTCTTTTTATAAGGTTAGATAGGGGGCACTATATTTACTTATATAGAAATTTGATCTGGAGCAAAGAAAAATAAATGTTTTCTGGTAAATATGTTTTCATTTTCATATGCTAGAAGAATCTGCTAACCCAACTTAGTTATATGCTAACCCAACTTAGTTATATACATACTTGTATGGTTTTCAATTTATCTACGTTTATACTTTGAAGCCCTAGGGTTAAACAATAAGCGCACAGTGAATATGTTTAGATAACTTTTGACCATTCTTGCCAAACTCGTTGGAAACTGCAACACGTTAGATTACTTTGTTGGCACGTCACTATGCCTCTTTTTATAAAGATTATAACTAGCATAAAAGAAAAGAATTTTGTGATACAGGTATCATATTCGACAAGAAAAAACTTACAAGGCTACCAAATCCAATGTAGATAGGCTTTGGACCAGCTTTAAGCCAGCGTACAAGGTCTTCAGGAGGTTGGTAGTTCGAAGCAAGATCAAGGAAACAGAATCCAACCACATCAATCTTAGGTCCCCAGTCTGCATTGTAATCAGAGTTAATCCAGCTCATAAAATCAGGTCTTGAGTACTTAAGGAGTTAAGGTTGAGAATTAAGCTTTATTAACATTATGTAATGACTCATAAGTTAAATCTTATAGTTTGTCAAATGATCAACCAAGTGGTCTTTTCTCCAAACCATGTATCGTGCAGGTTGGGTAATATGTCTATATGGTTTTGGGAAAAAAAAAGGGGCAGCTTCGATTCTTTGGTCAAAATAGTGAGGTTGGCCAGTTTGGCCGACACAGCAACACTTTTTGATCCACATATTTTTTTTTTTATTTTTTTATTTAATGTAATAAATATACGATAACAGAACCATATCATCAAAAAAACTAAATATAATTTTCATTTATTTAACACGATTTAGATCATTGCAATAACCTTTTGGTTTAGGAACAAGATGAGGACTCCAAATGTATCCATGTGGAATATCAGCCTCAAAGCCTTGAGAACCACTTAGATACGTGACTGGCCGCAACTTCAACTTTTTCTTTCGAACATCGTTTATCATGTCTCGAATTCCAAGCCAAATCAAAGAGTCAACTATTTGATAAGACAGCTGCAACAACACATAAAAACACAACTTAACTACGGAGTATGTTACATTAACAGAAAAGATATCATAAATTTAGAAAACCAATGAACTTACTCTATATCCAGCTGGTGACTTCACACGGGATAGAGGATGCGGAAACTCGCTAGTAGGCCTGATATGCAAAACAAGTCACTTGTAAATTGAAATAAATATAAGGAAATCCTATCTACTTTAATAGCTAGAGGTCGCAGTTTTGACCCATATACATATAAATGGGCTGATTTGAGTTGTATGTTATCTTCGATGGGGTACAAAAACTAGTTGTGTGGGTCGAGTAGGTCAAAACGAGTTGGGAGTCATCTAAAATGTATTCAAATCCATAAAACTGTCAAAATTGCTTTATTACAAAAATATCTGTCATTGTAAATATAGTCTTGTGATCAGATTTAAGAAACTAACTATTACAAGATTACCCGTTTAACCCGGACCCATTATTGCCCGACCATCCAGCCAGTCCATTTTGCCAGAGCTAGAAATAACTTAATGGGGAAAATAGACGAATAGCCAATCTAAGGTAATTTATAACTGATTGTTGATTCAACAGTTTTCTAACAAGATCCGTTAACAGCATTTGAGTTACTGACATCAAGTTACACAAAACAGAAAATCTTATATCAGACAAAAACTTACGTCCAAGGCATTGTAAAGAATATATGAATAGGTATTTTCAGTGCCTCTGCAACATGTGTGTGTCCTGAAACACAATGAACCCAATTAATATGTAAATACAGGTCATCGTTAAACAGTGAAAACAGTGATAGACATGACATCAGCTGACCAATCATAGTGCTTAAGTGATTAATCAAGTAAGGTAGTCACCATATGCTGGGGGATTGGCTATCATCGCGTCGGCTTTAAAAGGGATACCAGTATCAAGATCAGGCTCTTTGCATGCCGCAAGTAGTGAAAAGATAATATCTTTCATTTGACTTCTCTGAACAGGAATTTCTGAAGGACCAGAAGGCAAGAATCCTTTGTTCTTAACCATATCTGCGTAACAATAAAATATAAAAACTGACATAAGCATGGCTAATGTTATAGAATAGCAATTTACTTATCTTTTTATCAAATTTTCCACATTGTTCATTTCATCCAAAATGAAGACAACTAAACATTTCCCTACGTTAAGGGACTAGTATGGTAGGATAAATTTTACAATGACCAATGTGGATTACCGATATTAGTATGTAAATTCGTCAAGTTACTGTAAAAACGACGCAAGAGGAACGTACATTCAGCAAGAACTTTTGGATCTCCACCTAGTGGATAGAACTCCAATCCAGCAGTCAAGACGAATTCCTTGAAATTTGAATGGGTTGCTAGTCTAACACGATGACCATAATCCTGAAATAAATTCATTTGTGGAACATCATTCAACGTCCATTACTGGCTAAAACTTAATTTTCACAAGAAAAACGAAGTTCTTAACCCAGAATATGGGTCATTATTAACTCCTTTGTGAAATCATAATGCAGTCCATATGTTTCACATTTGTTAAAATTCATAACAAAAGATGGTATATAGCAATAGCTTACCTGCAAACGCTTGGCTATTGCAACGAATGGTTGCACATCACCACGAGTTCCAACAATAAGTATTACTACTTGCAATGGACGATGATACCGAGGTTCCAAGCATTCGGTGTTATCTTCACCGCATGCATCGTAAACTTTCCCACTTTCAGCTCCTAAAGCACACAGTTCAGCATGTCCAGGTACCTCAAATTCTACTGTGCCGTTTTCTCTAACCGTAGCAATTTTGTTCAACATTTGAAGCTGCAATACTTAAAAATGTTCATCACAAATCACAAACAAGCGTGGACAATCAAACCGCCAAAGTAAACATATTCATTCATAAAATAGTACATGCATATATCAACAGATTCTATGAACATTAGGAAAAGGTACTCTTGTTTAGTTTAGTGCTACTGGGTGTTGCTCCATTCCCTCCTCTGATTTGCAGTTCGTTCTATACCTTATAGTTTTTAGGAAATCATGGGGAGAATGTTGTTAATACTTTAGTTAGGTGTGGTTTGTTTCTAGGAAAACATTAATACATGCACATACATATGATTAGCATATTATATAAGTATAAAAAAGTGAGAAGAAATTGAAAAGTCGAAACAAGAGTTACCTTCTGGTTTGCAGATAGTGTTTCATTAAGAAATTGAGGTGTTGGTTCAGCAAGCATATTACTACGCTTAGGTCTTTCTGTTTTTGATTTTTCCAGTCTAAACGGATCATTGACAGACGACTGTCTCTTTTCAGAACTTCCTAATATAAAACTCGAAAGTTCTGATTGCAATTTACGCAATGCAGGTTTACTCTTGCCATCGGACCCTGCCACAGGAAACAAAATCAATTATATAACAACCTTATGGAAGAGCAACGATAATTTTTCAGTTATAGACAATCTAAGTGTTGGTATCATTGGTAAAAGATAATCAAAAGAAATAAACGAGAACAACATATAGACAACTATTTTCACAGATGCTATTGCATTATCAAGACTCATTAGTTCCGGTAACAAATGAATGTACTAGTGACCACTTAACAAACCAATTAACGGTCGCGATTGCAGTGTTCCTTCTGTTTTTTCCGACTGTACACAGGAAATCCTTTTGTCAAATAATTGTGTCCAGTTCAAATGATTATTGAACAATCTGAACTTTGGAGTGCCTTGAAACAGAAATGATAGGCAAATCGACATGAATCCTGTTAGTGGTTCACGAAAAATGGCTCCACACAATGGTTTTGCTATTAGTTTTTAATGTTTTGCATGTATTATCATACTCTAACAATTTAAGGATTCGTGTTTAGTTGTCAAGCACTTAAACTACATCGAAAACTCTCTTTTCATTCTCATGATTCTCATTGTAAGCATTTAGTTCTAGTATTCATTGTTTATACAATTGTCCAACTTAGCTCTGACCAAGTGTTTTTATCAGAACTTCTACAACCAAGTCGTGGACATTATTAACAGATCAATTAAATCACTATTACTAGCTGAACTTCATCGAAAACTTTCTACTCATATCCTAAAATTACTGTCCATCCAATCCTCACGACATTCACAAACAGAAGAATAGCTAACTTAAAAAGGTACTATCACCAACTAAAATCACAACAACCTTGTCACAATAGTTTTCGCATTTGTATCACATATTTACATTTATGCTCTAACAAATCAATGAAGTCACATTTAAACCTTTCTTCTGTTTTCCTACAATTACTGTCCTTCCAATCCTAACGACATTCACCAACATAACATAAACAAGTCTCCATGTAAGCCCAGACACTATTAGGCCACTAAGTCAGTCTAAACATTTCCTTCCACATATTGTCGTCTGGGTGGGCCGCTGCATATGAGGGTGTGCAATCGGAAGTGGGGCCTCAAAATTTTGCAATCAATATATATTTTTGTTCCTCAAAAAGTCTTGCACACCAACTGAAAACATAAAATCAATACTATCGAATTAAAGATATAGTTAAAGTCTTGCTTAAATTCTACACAAAAATGTGACAATTTTTTTAAGTAACAACTTATTGCCGTCATTTTTAACTGATTAAAAAAAAAAAAAAAAAAAAAAAAAAAAAAAAAAAAAATTCTAGCTGTATAAATTTTCCACAGGGCCTAGCTCTTAAAGCTCAGAAACGGCCCGCCCTGCCAGTTATCAACGTCTTCAACAAATACGAGTAACTAAAAGCTGCATATTTAATGTCATTAGAAACCTAAGCAGCTTCCACAGTGGTTATCCAGGTTTGAGATATTACATTCACACTCTAAAATCATTAAAGATTAAACGAATCATCACACAATAAAAAACAACAACCAGGGGCGGACTTATGTAGTAGATTTGGGGTGGCGGTGCCTCATGGCTAGCCGAAAAAGATACGTTTTTTTTTTTTTTTTTTTTTTTTTTTTTTTTGACATTTTTTCGAAAGTGACCCTCAACCAAAATTCAAATTGCCTCCACCTATATACTAAAATCCAACATTCAACACTTTCAAACCTTATAAATCATTCATCTCCAAGTAACAATACTCGCTTTATCATTTAGATCCTACATTTTTTCCGCATTTTGTTGCTATTGTAAAATAAATAAATAAATAAATAAAAATAAATAAAATAAAATAAATTTGCCTCACATACCTTATTTTCCTGAGTCTACCAATGACAACATCAACAACAACAATAGCAAACAGGAATGGAACCAGGGCTCAGAATACACACTCTTGTATTTTTTCGGCGTAGTGCTAAATATTTTAACAAACCTCCATTTTTCGTATATTAACTGTTGTTTAGTTTTTGTTAAATATATGTAGTTGGTGTCATGAATTTCACACAAAAAAATAAACTAAAAGTATACAAATAAAAACCAAAAATATACTCCTATAGCAACCAACCTGAATAAGTAGCACCACCATTAGTAACGGCATCTTTACTACTTCCAACTACTTCTTTTTCAACCTTTACAGTAGTAACTTCTTTCTCGGTAACTTGTTCTTTTTCATCCTCAACAATAACTTCTTTCTCGGTAACTTCTTCTTTTCCATCCTTAACAATAGTAACTTCTTTCTCGGTAACTTGTTCTTTTTCATCATTAACAATAGTAACTTCTTTCTCAATATCTTTATCAGTAATTTCTTTATCAACGTCAACAGTTACTTCATTTGAGCTCGTTAAATTATCTTGAGCTTGATCTACCTTCGGAACATGTTCCAACGATTGCTCCTCCATGAGCCACAAGGGTTTTGCTATGGATCTGTGGATTTTTTTTAATGACTGTTATTGGGTGTCCGGTCAATGAAGCTCCGGTTAATATGCGTAAAGAAAAGAGAGAGAGACAGTAACGGTCAACTTTGAGCGCCAAGTTGGATGGATTGGTCGTTATAAGTGTCTCATTATGTATTCTTTCCTTTTTAACAAAATATATATTCCATAATAATTCAAACAAAATATATACTACTCCTACTTTCTATGACAACCTTTTAAAAGATACACCCGACGTTTGACCAGATTAGTATAAGAGACAATAATTTTTTTATTTTTTTATTTTTATTTATTTTTTATTTTTTATAAATATTGTGATAGGGTGTTTACAGGGCATTTCGGTTCGGCTAGTTGAAATAAACTATCCATCGTGAGACTGTTAATTCATTTTACTACCCAAAGGTGAATCGTGCTAGGCGGGTAACTGGATATACATGTTATCCGCGGTTCAGGTCACGATTAACCATTTAAAATGTTAAATCGACTTTAAGCGTATGAACAATAATATTATCGAGTGTCATTTTAGTAAAGTTGTATTACATTAAATAAAGGGATTTGGCCATACAATAACAACATACTTTCCAAAGTGTTCCATTCTAGTACGTGTATTTTTTTTTTGTCTCACTCAATGTAGCGAACTTTCAACTTTTGTACCAATCTACCCCATGAAACTTGTATTACCGGCTAACCTCAAATTTTTCACCAAAAACACTGTCACGTAGGATTTCCACTAAATCCTTATTATAATAAACTAGACGAGTACCCGTGCATAGCAACGGGATTTTATAGCGACAGATAGTTTATTGATAAAAAAAAGTTTATAGGTTATAAACTAAAAATAATAAAAGTTTGAAGATTTGGGAATTAAACATAATGTTTTGAAACCCGGTTCGACCCAGGTGGTTCAAACGGTTGAACCGTTTCGGTTGAAAAATGGGTTGATTTAAACCGGGTCAACTTGCTAGGTTGGGTCGAAAACGGGTCAAATTAAACCGGGTTTGAAGCGTCCCAGGTCAACCCGGTTTGTGTTTTAATGGGTTGTATTTAATTTGGTAGATATGTTTTTTAATTGGTTGTACAATGTGAATAAATCATTGTACTTTGAAGTAATGGGGTATTTTAATAAGAGTATTAATTACATTATTTTTCTCTCTCATATGGCCAAGTGTTGAAAACTCAACTTTTCACTTTGACTGTTTTTCCTTTATAAGTAGTATAGATACTTCCCCCAATTATTTATTCCCCCTCTAAACCCTAAATCAATTAATAGCTACAATGTCTTCCTCCTCCAATCGAAGTTATCGCCCACCACCACCAACACATTGTGAACATGAACAACCAGTTATTAGACAGACTTCGCGGACAATTGATTTTCCTTTAAGGCGTTTTCTTGGATGCGTTGAGTATTATAATGTAAGTTATTTGTACATTGCGTAAAATTGAAAGTAATAAGTGTTGATATTAGTGATGTGTGTTGTTTGTACCATATAGGGTTCAAAATGTAAGACATTTTACTGGCTAGAACCTGAGTTGCCTAATGACTATTACAAACAAGAGGTTTTTAAGTTGATTCAAAAGGAAAAACGTTTGGAAGAAGACAAGTACTCATTCAATGGAAAAATAAGAGATTTGGAAAGGGAGATTGACTTTCAAAAATCAACTATGAAGAAGGAAATGTTTCTGCTGCAATTGGAGTTGAAAAAAAGCAAGTCTAGTGTGGTTTTTTTTAAGAAAATTGTTGTTGTTTTGTGTTTGGTTATTGCCGTTATGTTGTTGTCAAAAATGTGAAATGAAATGCTTGTTATGTAGGTTTGATGTAATGACCTTTTATGTAATGAAATGTTTGTTATGGGATATATGTGTGGCTACATTTACAGTTGTAGATGTCTTTTGTTTGTGTGATGCAAATTGCTGAGATAGTAATGGGTAAAAACAGAATAAGTCAACAAGTAAAAGTCAATGGGTTAAGACCTAAATGTGTCTAACAACCAACCATTAATGGCATTTACTTTGAAAACCTAATTGCCCATATTTATACAACCACATTATACAGTCAAACAATAATCTAGGTCACACAATTCCAAAACAATGAGCTCTACTAATCAATCAGGTATCTTTCTAACTCATCATCTTAAAAATTTTGTGGTCCATTCTCTGAATAATAAGTGGTCCTTTTACTGATAATGAGTATTATTTTGTTGCAGAAGTGATAACCATTTCAAGCTTTAACTCATCACCTATGTCAAGCTCTGAAGATGACTTAAGCTCAAAATCAACTTGGGCTGATTACTTTCCACCTAATGTTCAATCCAAAGGAATAACAAAGTCAGAAGCCAAAAAGTCAAAAGGCAAGAAGTCAAAAGGCAAAAATGTTGAACCAGTTCAACAAGTTCCTGGTAAAAGGATACAAGTGTTAGGTCTTGCTAATAATATTACTTGGGATGCAATAAAAAAGAAGACATTTGGAGTCAAAAAACCATCAGGATAATGGTTATAACCCAATGAAAATATATGTGTCTCAATCTTTTGGAAGTTTATGTATTTTGTATTGTCCTTATCTATCAATGAATATGGACCTAAATGTTTCCTTATCTATCAATGATAATGGTTAATTTGGTGCAGTTGCATCATTTATGCAATGCATTATTGCTATAAAGTGAATACACAGTCAGAATTGCACTCACAAATGAATTATTGATCTAAAGGCACTAAAATAGGACCATAATAACCTTGGATTCATTACTAACATTAAAAGAAAATTTGTGGACATACTGTCACACAATCCAAGATAATGTTTACTACTACCAGTCCACATTGTTCACTGGAATTACCCCTACCAACACATTGTTTAGTACACATACAAGACCCAATGTTTGACTACTTAAACATAAAGACAACATACACATAAACATCAATCTTCTGCAAGCACCTCATCAACATCCCATGCTTTCTCAGCAGTTGAACCTGAACCATCTGCTGGAAACTTGAATGGTTTTCCCTTTTTTGCAATCCTTTCTGACTTTGCCCTTCTTTTCAAAGTGGCAGTCTTTAAAGTCCCAACTGCAATCCTTTCTTGAACTTCTTGTGCAATGGTTTTCTTTGTATTACTTTGTTGAGTAGGAATGGCATCATAGTCCTCAATAGTGTCTTCTGTCACTGATTGCTCCATTTGTACCTGCATAGTAAATACATAATGTATAAACATTCCTGGTCAACAAAGTAAATATAAAGAAAAAAAAAAGCAAAAATTATACCAGTAATTGGACAAAACTAGATGACCCTCCACCACTAGCATCAGAAGTTGCACCCACACCAGATGGCCCTCCACCACCAGATGACCCTCCACCACTAGCACCATAACTAGCACCCACACCAGATGGCCCTCCACCACTAGCACCATCACTTGCAGCCACACCAGATGGCCCTGCACCACTAGCAACATCACTTTGACCACTATCCTTTGGGAAGACAAATGCAGAATCAGCCTTCTTTCTACCAGGTTTTCTTTTTTCCTTTATTGGTTTTGGTTGTGGATCTTTTTTACATGTTTTTTTTGTTATGACCCTTTTCCCAACAATTTGAACATGTCATATGTCTACCAGACCTGTTTACTTCATTATCTCTTTCAGTGACATGTTTGATTCTTAGTTTTCTAGGCCTACCTGGCATCTTTCTAAGGACTGGTGGTAATGGTGGTTCTTCTGTAGTTGTAGGCCACATTGAAGAACCACCCACTGGCCTAATAAAATGACTATATGAATGTTGCCACATCCTTTTTGAATACCAAGGACTAACACCTAAAGCTGGTTCTTTTTTGATGAAACCATAAGCAACAACTATGTGTACACATGGAATTCCACTTAATGTATACCAATTGCAAGTACATGTTCTAGCCTCTATGTTCACCCCAAAAGACTCATCTCCCTTCCTAACTTCAAACAAATTATCACCACAGGGATTTACTGACCAAAATCTCATCTTATGCTTCAAACGCTCAAGTTCTTTTCTTACAGATGGTGTAATAGTGTCTTCTAGGTTATTAGCTAACTTATGCATACTATACAGTCTTTGCATCAGATAAACCCTAATTTCCTCTAACATGGTAATTATAGGCTTACCTCTAGGTATCACTATAGCACTATGTTAAGCTTCAGAAATACTGTTTTCATAAGCTGCACAACCTCTGTCCATCTTGAAGAAAGCCCTACACCATGTGTTTGGGTTCCTATCAACCAACCATTGCTTTGCTTCTGGACCAATGTTTCCAATTAGATTCATCTTGTTGTAAAAAACATGTTATATGATTGTTGAAGATGCACCCCAAAATAGGCTCTTGAAATGGAGACCATTCCACTTCTTGAAGTTGGCATATATGTGCCTAGCACATTGCCTATGTTCTGCATGTGGCAACATTCTCCTAACAGACTCCATCAATCCCTATTGCATATAAAACATGTGTTGGTTAAACTGCAAATGAGTATGTTATATTGTAATATAAAGGTTAAATAAAGTTACCTTGTGACCATCTGAAATGATACTCAAATATAAACCCTGATGTAGTTGTAGATCCTCACATAAACAAGCCAAAAACCATTCCCAATTGTCAGTATTTTCAATGTTTACTACAGCTCAAGCTATAGGAAACATTTGATTGTTTGCGTCTCTTCCCATGGTTGTCAAAAGCTCACCTCTGCAAGTACCTTTGAGAAAACACCCATCAAGACCAATGACCTTCCTACACCCATCAGTCCATCCATCTTTCATAGCCTTGAAGCAAACATAAAACATCTTAAAGTAGGTCTTACCATTGTCTTTCTCCTCCACATGAATATAACATGAAGAACCAGGATTAGTGTTCAATAGTTGTTGCCTGTAATACCATAACCTAATGTAATGCTCAATCAGCCCACCTTCATGATCAAACAAGGCCCTTTGTTTTGCCCTTTTACACTGGCCAACACTCACATTGATGAGATATTTCTTCTTAGTTAGTTCTTTAAGTGCCCTATAGCTAATTGTGGGATCCTGGATCACTTTAAAAGCAAACTGCTTGGCAAGCCATTTAAAGGTTACCAAAGCTCCCAAATCAAAGTTTCTACAACATGTATGTTCTGGGATCAATGTTTTGATCTGAAAAGAACTGCCATCTTGCACCCATGATGCCCAAAGCCTAAATGAACAGCCATCCTTCTTAGCCTTCTTCTTTTTTGTCTTTGTCTCAGCAGCTTTACCTTTGCCCTTTTTAGATGGTGATGCACCATGCACAACTATCTGTTTACCTTTTTTACATGGTGATCTTATAATAACAGCTTTACATTTGCTTTTCTTAGAAGGTGTTCCTATCTGCACACCCTCATCTTTCCCTTTCCTAGTTTTCTAGTCTCCACTTCTACCCTCGTCAATATTCCTTCCACATAGAACCATCAAAGTTCTGTAATCATTTCTTTTGTACCACAACTGATATCCATTAGCCACCCCATAATTGGTTAAACATTCTTTGAGTTGTTCTGGGTGTTCAAACCTTAAACTCAATGTAGGTTGCATCTGATTCCATGGAACACTAGGGTCATGTTCTGGATAAATTACCCTGGGTTTAACTTTATACTTTGCATCCACATTCTCCTCATCACTATCTATATCCTTAGGAGTAGCTTGAGTAAATTCAGTAGGATCAGGATTCTCAATATGGTCATTAATAAAGTTGCCATTTCACAACTTATTAAGAAATGGGTCTGAAATAGTCCTATTTGGTATCTCTACATCTTCTTCTCCAACTGCATCATCATGGCCATATCCTTTAATATCTTCCATCTCACCTATCTCATCATCATCTGAAACCTCATCAGGACCTATCTCATTTTGTAACCAATGGCTTAAATCATATCCATGATGTTCCACGTACAAATCTATTTCCTTTTTATTCTTAAAACCTAAGGCAACAAACTCTGATAGGTCATTATCATCCTTAATCTCCTTTAAACCATTACTTAGCTCTCTACCAGGAATAAGAAAGTAAATATCTTTAACGGGGAACTGACATGCTCCTGATATCAACTTCAACAAACGAATGAGTGTCATATCAATGAAATCAATGTCGGGTATTTTCAATACATCACCTTCCTTATACATGAGAGGCGAGGGAGTGAAGGTACCATCATGATGGAAATTTAATGTTAAACGCATTACATTAAGTGTTAATTCATGGATTAGAACATTTGATTGATATGATAAAATTAGGGTTATGGTTTGAAAGAATTGGGGGAAATTTTGAGCGGGGTAATTGTGGAGTGTGTGGGGTGTGTGGGAATTATTATACGTTTTTTTATTAAAAATATATGCCACTTATACCACTAACCACTTGTCAAACTTTTTACCCGGTTGCCAATCACCTTATGGGTAGATTGGTACAAAAGTTGAAAGTTTCGCTACATTGAGTGGGACAAAAAAAAAGTACACGTACTAGAATGGAACACTTTGGAAAGTATGTTGCTATTGTACGGCCAAATCCCTTAAATAAATTAAAATCATATTAAAGTTATTCCGTTACAATAATTGCATTTAAATAGATATACATAAGATATTAACAAAAAAATATTTATTCAACGTTTATATGTTACGATGACATTAATAAATTTTCACACATAGATATTTAGTATATTTTTACATTAGGAGCAAAAAGGTCGTAGTATTACAATAATATAATCAATACCTGTACAATTAATTGGATATTTAGTCAAAAACCTTTATGTATATTATACATGATTCCGTTTGATTAACCGCAGATATTTAAAATAAAAACCGAAATTGAACCATGATAAGCGGGTTTTTTCGATTTCGGTTTCTTCGGTTTCAGGTTTTTTTAGCGGTTCAGCTCGGTTTTTCGGTTTCTGAGGTTTCTTGAACAACCCTAGTGATAATTCATAAATTGATTTGTTATGTCTAAGATGTATTTATGAAATTATATTAAATTTTTAATATTTATATAATTATAATACTCATACACGTACGAGTTTTTACAATTTGTTTATGTGTTAATAGCGATTAATGTGTGTCTAATAGCACATAATGACCATTTAAAAAATATGTGTCGTTGTTATATGTACAATCTCGTATATTTATTTTTATCTCACAGTAACTCTTAAGGTCGTGACTTCATTTTGATACTTATGTTCCAGTTAATAATAATTTGATATATTTAATTTTTAAACACTTGAGCGAGTTAAACTTATAAAGAGAAATAATATGAGTCGGTATTGAATGCGAATAGTTAAAAAGAATACTTTTCGAATATCCTTACTTAATTTCATAAAGAGAAATAACATTAGTTGTTCATAAATGTATAATCTCGTGTATTCGTTTACATGTCACAATAACTCGTGTTTTCTTTTTTATATTCATAAGTATATGCAAATACATTAATTTAATATATACTGGTAATAATATTTCTAAATAACAACTTATATGCTATATTTTTTTATAAAATATAAAGTATATGAGGTATAAAGTTAGAGAGTATTTATTAAATTTATAAAGTTATTAAAAAATATGAAAATCGTGTATACTTAATCTCATATACTCCCTCCGTCTCAAATTTATTGTCCACTATTGACTTTTTTAGTATTTCTTCTTCAAGTTTGACCTTAAATATTTTTGTGAATGTTATATAATATTTGATGCAAAATATATAAATAGATTGGGTTTTAAGTGTACTTTTCAATGGTATAATTTTTCATCAATTATTATATAACAAAAAATATATATTTATGGTCAAAGTTGAACTAGTTTTACTTTGAAAATTCAAAATGGACAGTAAATTTGGGACGGATGGAGCAATATATTTAAGGTTAAGTACGACTAAACTAATTATCTTTTTTTTTTTTTTCTTTTTTTCTTTCTTTTTTCACAAAACTGACACGTGCGTTTATATCTAGGTATTTTGTTGGATGTAATTTATATGAATTTGACAAAATTAAAGCTAATTTTTACTTTTATTGACCAAATTGAAGCCACAAAGACAAATGATGCACTCGCATTGGTTCAACTAAAATTTTATTGACCAAATCCAATCCAACTAAAATTTTCATTTTTTTTTTTATTTTTTTTTCACTTTTCGAAATCTCTTTTTATATAAGAGATTGTTGACCACTATTTGTTCATATTTGTTCTTGGATTATTCTAAATTAATCATCCAATATTCTAAAAGCAAACAGTTTAATCAAGGTTTTCAATATTTGTTTAAAATTATTATTATTCTTGTTGATACAAAAGTTTGGTTTACCTTGTTTAGACTTTGCTCTCGTATCAATTAGAACTTTAGTGCTTGTGAAACCTGCGCACTAAGAAAGCAAACAACACCGTTAGGCTTATCGTGGGATTGTCTCCCACGATTAGACTCCGGCGTGAGAGTAAGTAATCGATTTTAGGGTTTAGTTGAAGAGTTAGAGATTGTATCAATCGTACCTTTTCAATGAGAATATATGACTCTATATATAGGACGCAGAAACCATATAGGTATCTTGCTCCTTACTCTTTGCACTCGTGGTGCTTATCCGAGGTAAGGATATATATTCCGTGAATAGAAGATCCTTATCCCTTTATTATGCGTTTTGGTTGGGCTTTGGGCTTCGTGAGCCCAAGCCGTTGGTATTAATGGCCCAAGTCATTTGTTATGATAGCCCACTCGTGGTGGGTTTGGGCTTAGTAATGTCTATAATTTGGGCTTGTGGCCCAACTATAGGCTATACGTCATCATGTCCCCCCAGTCTAGTGTGCGCGGCTCGTAGCCGCGGATACTAGACTAAAGGAACTAGCGGCAAGCGTGGCGGGAAGAAATTAAATACTTCCCGCCCAAATGATAGGAACAATGTACCAAGTCCCAAATATCACAAAGTGTGTCTCGAAAAACGGGGAGGCTATCCACGTGTGCCTCGAGAGAAGGGGAAAAGTGCTTGTACCTTTCACCTCCCAGCCACACGTTTGTGAGTGGGATCCCATTTAGGGTTTCTTGGCTTCATATATAAATCACCGCCCCTTTTCACTATGATGCACACAGTCAAACGTATTTTTACCATTTGCAAAGCTTCTTCTCCTTCAATCTTCTGTTTTCCTTAGGTAACTGCGCGTACGCAATATTTTAGCAAACCTTATTTATAAAATGGTTGCTCAGTTACACGATTTCCGCTCTAAGTTGGATGAGGATGACGTACGTCAGTTTTCTTCTGACTTCTTCATTCCTCTCGACATCCATCCTGAAGCACCAGACGTGGATGCGTGTATTGCTGATTTTCCCGATGGGAAGATCGGTTTGTATACACGCTTTTTTAATTACGCGAATTATCGGGTACCCATCTCTGTCTTCTTGAGCAACGTGCTCAATTATTACCAACTCCATATCTCCCAGCTGCACTGTATAGGTGCGGCTAAGATATCAAATTTTGAGATCAATTGTCGGTTATTGGCTATCAATCCGACAGTTGACCTATTCCGTGCGTTTTACCACACAACGTGGTCGCATGGATGGGTTTCTTTTGCCAAACGCGCAGGGCGCCTTCAATGCTATGAAGAGAAGGTAGATTCCTTACGGCATTGGAGAGAGTACTTCTTTTGGGTAGACGATGTTGTATTTCCGTCACGCTTTGAGTTCTATACTCAAAGGTCGTTGCCGAGGGATGAGCGTCCTATCCCTGGTTCTTACAGCGCCGCGGATGCGGACATAATTGATGCTAACCGCATTTCCATTAACTCCTATCCTGAGGAGTTCTTGGTGCATATGGGGCTGAGCCAAAATTATTTTGATGGTGCGAACGAGGTTCCAACCTTCCTTGATGAGAACAACCAGGGTGGGTGCTCATCCTTTTACTGCATCTATAATGTAAGTATTTTGCTTTTTATCCTTTGAATAACTAACTTTGTTCTTTGTTATTTGTCTTTTGTATGTCGCAGAAATGGATTTGTTCGCTGTCGTGAAGCTGAAAGAACCCAAGCGCGTGACGGTGGGGGTGCGTCCCCTGAGGGAGGGTGAGCAACCCATATTGCAGGCCACGGCGGGGCACCTGACTGCGTTTGCGGCTGTTGAGCGTCAGGATTCTCCCCCTGCAGCTCTGCTTGTCGCGCCAGTGCAGGTTGTCCCTCCTTCCGAGGAGAAGTCACCCGTGGAGGAAGTGACGCATGTGGAGTCGTCCAATAGCGTGGAGATTGTGGAGGTTCGGAGGGAGAAGCGCAAGGAAGCGTCTTCTGGTGGTTATGTTGGTACCTCCAAAAGGAGGCGTCGCCTGATTGGGGAGGATGAGTCAGATGCACCAGATGAGATGTCTGCTACTAGCGCACAGAAGAATCAGGCCGAATCTCCACCACTTGTGTAAGTATTTACGACTATAACTTTCTTTTATTTGCCGCATCCGCATACTAATTACATCTTCTTTATTCCATAGGGACCATGCTGCAGAGGGTGATGCGGCTTTTGTTGATCATGCCGCATCGCCTAAGACTGTTGGTGTGGAGGAGCCTCTGAAGGCAGCAGCGCAGATGTCTGTGCAGGAGTTGGTGGAGGAGCTTGCTGGTGTTGCTGTTCGCCAGGCTGAGTTGGTCACTCAGCTAAAGGTGCGGACCATTGTTGAGGGAGGTAGCATTGCTAAGAGGGATGAGCAGATTGCGCAGCTCAAAGCGCAGTTGGCTGAGGCTCAGGCAGAAGTGTTAGCTGCCGATGAGCGTGCCAAGAAGGCGACTGAGGAGAAGCTTGTGGTTATGGCTGAGCTGCAGCGCGAACGTGGGGAGTCGCAGCAATATAAGGCTGACCTTGCCTGGTGGGTAAAATACCTGGAAGAGAGGAAGAACGAACTATGCGGTCAGCTTGCTCATTTTGGCAAGAAGGTAGAGGATTCTGTGGAGGCGCAGGAAGAGAAGCTGCGCAGGCTCATCATAGAGTATGATGAGGAGCTGTATCCTCATCTGATGTCCACTATTGCGGAGCGCAGGTACTTGTTGTACATTTCCCTTTAATTCTTTTATCTTTTATGTTTCTTTTCTAATGCCTTTGTCGTTGTTTTCGCAGGTGGTTGATCAGCCATGGCTTGCGCCTGGCTGCCATGGGCACATTGGAGTCCCCAGAGGTTGTGAGTGCCTTTGGGAAGGTGGTCGAGTGTGTCGTTGCTCGTGGCAAGGCGCAGGCTGTGGAGGAGTTGGCTGAGGCGCAACTACTGGAGATTTCTCCATCTGAGGTTCCTGAATATAATGTTGATGCCTACGATGAGCTTGTGCAGGCGGTGGAAAAGATGAGGCTCTTTGAGCTTCCACACATTGCACAGCTGGAGCGCGACCAAGATTATCCCATCCGAGTGATTATGCAGGGATTAACTCTTGGGAGGCATATAGCCGAGAATGCAGAGCCCGAAGATGATTTCTTCTTAAATCCTGATGAGTCCCAACTGCAGGTTCCAGTCGCGCGACCGCGTGCCATCCTGAACCCCTTCGCTCTTGAGACGGAGGTGTCCTTGAAGGAAGTTTTGGAGCGTCATGCAGAGAGGGCGGCCAAGAAGAAAGGTCTTAAGGGGAAGGCCACTCTCTGCGGCGTGGGTGCTGCACATCTTCCCAGGTCGGATGGTGTTGCAGTCAGTGTGGCGACCGTGTCACCAAAAGATGCGCTCTTGTTGAGGAAACTTCAAGAAGCGGGGAGCTCAGCTGTGCCAGAGCCTTCCCCCGAGCGCGTCCATAGTGTGTAGATATGTATAACTCGTAGTTATAGCTTTGTAAAAACTCGTAGTTTTTAGTAAATAAAATTATTGAACTCTTTTGTGCACATATGTTGTTTTTTGTACTTAGATTTTTTCCTTGTCTTTATTTCGTGAAAGACTTATCTAGAGTAACAAACGTGCAAATAATATCTTGTATTTGAGCCCAGAATTTGTGTATTAAGTCCGTAACTTATAAAACGTTTGCGGTCCGTAACCTTAACAAAATGTGCGAGTAGCGTACTACGTTTACCATTTTTGGTAACCAAGTGTCTTGGTTTATTGGTTCGTTTTCAACTTGTTGTTGCGCATTTAGTGTGAGATGCGTACTAAAGTCATAAGCTTGTATGAAGTTAATGTACAAATTTAGGAGTCAATTGTTTTGAATCCATGTGGTGGAGTGCAGCGTATTGCGAATTCCACTATGTAGGAGTCAATTTTCTTGAGTCCATGTTTTGTTAAACGCGCACTGTGTGCTATAAAGTGCATCCATCGTGGGGTGTACTTATTAACTTACTCCAACGTCTTGATAGTAAGGTGTTTAACAAGGATACGTGACCCGATGTTGATGGGTTTGCAACCCTCTTACTCAACGAGTACTTTAGTAGGTTTACTCATCCTGTCTGCCCTCGTGTGGTCTTAATATGTGCATGCACGCCATGTAGGCAATAATATAAACAGAATTGAAACATAAATGAATAATGTAAGCAATAATGTTTAACTGTGTTGTGGAGTTAGCTAGAAACCACAACGTTTTATTAATTTTTTGCAAGTGCAAAAAAGACAATTTCCTAAGAAAGAAAAAAAAAAGTAAATACACCAACATTTATTGAGCGCTTACTAAAGTGCAAAGGTGTCAGTGTGTGGGCCGTGGCCTGAAGGTATCATCTCTTGAGATTGCGAATGTTCCAGGTGCGCGGTAGCTCATGGCCTTTCATGTCGCGCACTCTGTACGCACCATCGCCTAATGCCTCTGTGACCTCGTAAGGCCTTTCCTACTTGGGTCCGAGCTTGCCCGTGTCTTCTGCGTGGCTGGCATCGTTGGCGCGGTATACAAAGTCCCCTGGTTTGAAAGAAGTGTTTATGACTCTTGCATTATAATACTTCTTCATCTTTGATTTAGCTTTTGCTTCGCGAATAGCCGCCCTTTCGCGTCGTTCTTCCAACAGATCTAAGTCAATACGCCGTTCATCATCGTTTGTTGCGACGTTAACTTCCGATGTATGGATCGTTGGCATTCCAATTTCTGCTGGTATAACAGCTTCTGTCCCGTAGACAAGAGAAAAAGGTGTATCGCCGTTGCTGACTTTGATTTCTGTGCGGTGGGCCCACAAAACATGCGATAATTCGTCCACCCATCTTCCTTTATGTCTGTCCAAGCGCGCCTTAATTCCTTCACCCAGTCTACGATTCGCGCGTTCTACTAATCCATTTGTTTGTGGATGTCTAACTGACGCGAAGTGCTGTGTGATGTTTAACTGCGCGCACCAATCTTTGAATGGGTTATCACAGAATTGTTTTCCGTTGTCCAAAATAATTTCTCCAGGTAGGCCAAAGCGGCATACAATGTTATCCCAAACGAATCGTTTGACCTGGTTGCCTGTGATACTTGCCACTGCTTTTGCCTCGATCCATTTGGTGAAGTAGTCAATGGCGACAATGAGGAACTTGAGTCCTCCTGCCGCGACTGGAAAGGGTCTAGCAATATCAATTCCCCATTTGTGGAATGGCCATGGTGAGGTGATGGGTGTTAGCTCATGTTGTGGTCGACGCGGAATGGGTCTATGGACTTGGTAGTCGTTGCATCTTCTAATCATGTCTCGCGCGTCGCGGTGCATGGTAGGCCAATAGTACCCGGATCGCAAAGCACGCGCTAAAACAGACCGTGGTCCTGAGTGCATGCTGCAAGATCCAGCGTGGATTTCCCGGAGTACGTAATCTGCCTGAAGAGGTCCGACGCACCTGAGCCATGGTTGTAGGAATGAACACCGATATAAGATACCATCTCGAAGTTCGAACCTCTGCGTCGTGCGCCGTATCCGTCCAGCGTCATTTTGTTCCTGGGGGAGTGTTCCCTTACTGATAAAATCCATGATGGGTGTCATCCATGTGGGATTTTCTTCCTCTATCACTGTGGACACTTCCATCTCAGAGATGGATTTGTTCTTCAAGATTTCCACCAATACCTGTTTTGACAGGTGTGCAAAACTTGTGGATGTTATTTTACTTAGCGCATCTGCTTTTTTGTTTTCTCCTCGTGGGATTTATTTGATGGAAAACTTGTCAAAATTCTTGATCTAGGATTTGGCTTTATCGAGGTATTGGATCATGTGTTCTTCTTGAGCCACATACTCGCCTAACAAGTGGTTAGCTACTAATCGTGAATCCACATTAGCTTCTAGGTTGCGTACACCCATTTGATATGCTATGCGTAGTCCAGCCAGCAATGCTTCATATTCTGCCTCATTGTTTGTGGCTATGAATTCAAAGCGTAGTGCGTAAGTGTGCTCTGTTCTATCTGGACTGGTAAGGATAAGGCCTGCGCCTAATCCTTCTGCGCACGAGGATCCATCTGTAAATAGAACCCATGGTTCTTGTAATGGTACTTCAACCTTTGGTGATGGAGTATCAGCATCTGGCTTTTCGATAATGAAATCAGCCAATATCTGTCCTTTGATCGCGGTGCGCGGCCTATAGGAGATATTATGTTCGCTCAATAAAACACTCCACTTTTGAAGCCGCGCTGATGCATCAGGCTTAGAGATAACCTTCTTGATGGATTGGTCCGTTATTACAGCTATCAGATGCGCTTGGAAGTACCTGCGCAGCCTTTTAGCTGTGAATACTAGAGCTAGGACCAGTTTCTCCATAGCGGTGTAGTTAGTCTCTGTCTTCTTGAGGGCTTTGCTTACGAAGTATATAGGTGTTTGAACAGAGTTTCTGTCTGTCAGTAGTACCGCGCTGACTGCTCCATGGGTCGCTGAGAGATACATGATCAATTCTTCCCCTTGTCGGGGTGCGACAAGCTTTGGTAGCTCTGCTAGGTTTTGTTTCAGCTGCTGGAAGGCTTCTTCCGCTTCTGGAGTCCATCGAAAATCTCCCTTCTTTGTGCACTTCGTGAGTGTTTTAAAGAGAGGAAGTGATTTGTCCGCTGATTTGGACAAGAATCGGTTCAGCCCGGCTAATTTGCCGTTTAGTGACTGGACTTCTTTTAATGTGCGCGGTGAAGGTAGTTCGATGACCGCTCTTGTTTTTTCTGGACAAGGTTTAATACCATCGGGTTCTATTAGGTATCCAAGAAACATGCCTTCTGTTGCTCCAAAAGTGCACTTCTTGGGATTCAACTTCATGTTTATTCTTCCCAATGTCTTAAACGTCTCCTCTATGTCACGCACCAATTCTTCTTCGGTATGGCTTTTTATGACCAGGTCATCAACATAAACCTCCAAATTGCGGCCCACTTGCTTCTCGAATGCGTTATCCACTAACCGTTGGTACGTGGCTCCTGCATTTTTTAAGCCAAAGGGCATCTTTGTGTAGCAATACACTCCTTGACTCGTATGGAAGGCTGTTTTTTCTTCATCCTCCTTGGCCATTTGAATTTGATGGTATCCTTTGTATGCGTCTAGAAAGCATTTGAAAGGATATCCGCACAAGGATTCTACTTTCCAATCGATTTCTGGTAACGGATAGCAGTCTTGTGGACATGCTTTGTTGAGATCGGTGAAGTCCACGCATATTCTCCAGCTACCATCGCTTTTCTTTACCATGACTGGGTTGGAAAGCCAATCGTGGTAATAAACTTCTCGCATGATCCCTGCGTCCACAAGCTTGTGTACTTCCTCTAGGATAGCTTTTGCACGTTCTTGTGCCTGGCCGCGTTTTTTCTGCCGTATTGGAGGGTATCCTTGTCGGATTTTTAGCTTGTGTTCCGTGATCCCTCTTGGCACTCCGGTCATGTGTTTGGGTTCCCATGCGAAGATGTTTAGGTTCTTTTGCAAGAATGCGCACACAACTGCTCTGCCCTTGTCGGATAGTGATCCCCCAATTGATATCTCTTGGTCAGGATAATCTGGGTGGATTGCAACTTTTAGGTTTGTTACCTTGGTTGTGTGCTGTTCCGGAACACGCGGGACTTCATATGTCACAATGTTGCATTCTCGTGGAGATGCGGTAGTGTTGTAGAGGGTAACGATTCCTCCTTCCACTGGGAACTTAAGCATCCCATGTGCTGTGGATGGAACTGCGCGCATGGCTGATATCCCTGGTCTCCCGATGATGCCATTGTACGACGAGGGGGACCTGATTACCTTGAAGTTCATCCAGGCTGTTGTGGAATGGTATTCATTACCGATTACCACAAGTATGCGTAATTGTCCCATAGGCCAAATCTTTTCGCCTGTGAATCCAGTTAGCGACGTTGTGGCCGGAATTAGCTGGTTTCGTATCTCAGGCTTTAGCCTTTTGAAGCAGTGTTCGTACATGATGTCCGCAGACGCTCCTCCATCGACATACATGCGGTGGATCTCGTGACCTCCCGCCTGTATCTCGATGGTGATTGGTTCTATTACTGCGTTGTCCGTAGTGAGAGTGAGGAAAGAGATATGGTTTCCCTTGGAAAATCTTTGGCTGACTTTTTGTTTCGTATTTCGTTGCCATGATTGTATCATGTATATCGTATCAGCCTTATTTTTTGGTATCTCCTTTTTGGCCCCATTCTTTTGCCTATCTTTCCTCTCTTTGATGTTTTTAACGAGGTGGTTCATCTTCCCTTCTCTTACTAATTTGTCAATTAGCTGACGTAATTGAACGCACTCGTTAGTAGTATGACCCTTCTGTCCATGATATTCGCAGTATCCTCCTCCGATGCGCTTTTCTTCTGGGGTGATCATGGGTGGAGGTTTTGGGAAATTTGCTCCCTCTGTCGCGAATATTTCCTTAGGGGTTTTTGTGAGTAGGACGTACTTGTCGTTATCCCTTCCACTGCCCTGGTTGCGGTAATTCCTGTTGCGGTTGCCACTTTGGTCATTGGATTGTCTCCTTGACTGTTCTTGTGGTTTAAAAGTTGAGTAACCTTTTTTACTGTCTGCCGCTGCCGCTTCCCCTTGGATGAAGGATCTGGTGCGCTTTGTTAGCTCATCAAAGCTTTTGGGTACTTTATCATTTAGCTTCCGTATCAGCTCTGGGTTATTGATCCCGTTCATGAACCCTGAGATCTTTAGTACCTTGGGGCATGCCTTGACTTGCATGCATTCATCCTAGAAGCGCTCCATGTAGGCGCTTGTGGATTCCCCTTGGCGCTGTTTTACTCTGGCTAGTTCCACAGGGTTCTTTGCGCACTTCTTTCGTTGCGTGAAATTAAGGCGGAATGCTTTCCGCAGCTCTTCAAACCCATTTATGCTTCGTCGTGGAAGCTTGCTGAACCATGTTCGCGCATTCCCCACTAAAGTAGAGTTGAACATATGGCACCACACAGGTTGTGGCCAGTTTTCGATAGCAGCCGCTGACTCGAAAATTTTTAGGTGATCATCAGGATCACCCGTGCCATCATAGGTTTTAACATTGGTGGGCATGCGCCTTTTCTTGTCATCTGAGAAATCGCTTATGCGTCTCGTGAACGCATCGACCTTTTGGCGACGCCAAGGAAGGGAAATATCCTCGTCCTCATCGTACCGGCGTCGGTTCTTAGATTTCCAATGTCCCGTCTCTCTATCCTCGTTGTCCGAGGAACTGCTTGAGGGGGAGTTGTTTTTCCTGTGGCGCTTGCGCCGTTTTTCCTCGGAGTCCGAATCTGAAGGGCTTGTACTTGGGGAATAGTGTTTCCCCAGTCTATCTTGGATTCTTCTGCTTCCTGACCTTGAGGTGCTTACGCTTGGTGAGCGTTGTTGTCCAAGTCTATCTTGTATCCTGCGGCTACCAAGCCTAGCATGGACACTGGTGTGCCTCGCATTGTCTTCGTAGTCCTCCGAGTATTGAGAGTTAGATGCTGTTCCAAGTCTATCATGGACGTTGGTGCGCCTCTCACTGTTTCAGCGCTCATGGTGGCGCGGTGGAGATTTTTCTTGGTTAAAGTTTAGCCGATTTTGCAGGTTGCGGCTTGACCTTTTCCTTGCCTCCTCTTGCATGAGACTAGTTAAAGTCTCATAATGTTAGGACACGAAATCGTTTAATGTTACCTCAGGTGCATCCTCTTCTACTGCGAGGATGTCCGTCTCCGCATGAGTTTCCCTCTCTCTATTAGGTGCTCCTGGTGGCACAGTGTTGTCCACTATGGATGCCACCTGGTGGGGAGTGGTAAAGAGAGTGCGCTGAATGTCCTCAGCGCTTGAGACTACGGTAGTAGTTCGGGTTGTTCCCAAGGGCAATTCTACCGCGGTAGGGATTGGAGTTACATTCGACTCACGAGTCGGCCTAGGAGTCGAATCTTGATGCTTCTTTCTATGTGAATCATCACGTGCTTTCTCCGGCTGCAGGGTCCGCTGGCCTGAGTTCTTGTTTTTCGGCATTCTGGTTTTGAGTTCTTAGTGTATGGTCCCACGGATGGCGCCAGTTGTTGATACAAAAGTTGGGTTTACCTTGTTTAGACTTTGCTTTCGTACCAATTAGAACTTTAGTGCTTGTGAAACCTGCGCACTAAGAAAGCAAACAACACCGTTAGGCTTATCGTGGGATTGTCTCCCACGATTAGACTCCGGCGTGAGAGTAAGTAATCAATTTTAGGGTTTAGTTGAAGAGTTAAAGATTGTGTCAATCGTACCTTTTCAATGAGAATATATGACTCTATATATAGGACGCAGAAACCGTGTAGGTATCTTGCTCCTTACTCTTCGCACTCGTGGTGCTTATCCGGGGTAAGGATATCTATTCCGTGAATAGAAGATCCTTATCCCTTTATTATGCGTTTTGGTTGGGCTTTGGGCTTCGTGAGCCCAAGCCGTTGGTATTAATGGCCCAAGTCATTTGTCATGATAGCCCACCCGTGATGGGTTTGGGCTTAGTAATGTCTATAATTTGGGCTCGTGGCCCAACTATAGGCTATACGTCATCAATTATAAAATCTAAATGGAATATTACTGTAGTTAATTAATTAATAGTAGTAAAATTGTTATTTTACAAAACGGTAACACACACACACACACACACACACACACACATATATATATATATATATATATATATATATATATATATATATATATCACAATATATATATAATAAATTTATCTCATAATGTCTTAAATATGACGTGAACTCACAACTATTTAGTTAGAAAACATATCACACAACAAGGGATATCATTGGAACATAAGCCCAACCGTTTTTATTTTATTTTTCATGACGGGCATAATTTGAGAATTCAGAGGATTGATAATTTAAGGACGGCAAAAAAACCCGTACTCGACACTAACCCGATCCCCAAACCCGCTTTGACCGGGGTTGGCAAAAAAACCCGTACCCGGCGAATAAAGGGGCAAAGTTGACTCGACCAGATGGTAGAGCTTGTTTAAGAATCGAGATAGGCACTATGAAAGAAAGAACTTCGCATTTGATACATATTGGTTATAAGTAGGGGTGCCATCGAGTCTTGTTCGGGTTGAACCATTCAGGTTCTTATAACCTTTACCCAAACACGACCCGTTTATTAATCGTATTAATAACTCAACCGCACGTGCATAACACATGTAACTTGTTTTTGACCTGTTTAAGCAAATAAGTCAAGCGGCAAGGAAGGTTGGTTGTTTATCGATTAGACTAGTTTTTTTTTTTTTTTTTTTTTTTTTTTTTTTTTTTTTTTTTTAATTCCTAATCGTAACTCATTATCATATTAAGTACGTAACAAAAGATATTTAAATCCAAATCCAACATAAATTATATATTTTATTTTTTTAAGCTTATATACTTAAATGAGTTTACGGGTTGACCAATTTAAAACTTACTTAACCTAAACACGACATGTTTATTAAACTGGTTAGTCGAGTTGACCTATTTTTGACGCAAGCATATTAATCCTCATCCCAAACATGTTTAACTACATGTCGATTATCGTATCGTGCGGAGAATTGCCTCCCCTAGTTATAAGAGTAAAATAGCGCACTAACCAAGGAGGTAATGGATGATTAATCAAACTCACTATGATATGTAAGTAGTAAACAATAAATAACATAAGAAAATTGTTGTGCCTCAGTTACGCGGGTAGACAAGCTACGATTGTGATTCAAGGCCGGTTGTGATGAGGTAATGAGGCAACTACAATTTCGAGCGCGGTTGTTATGCGGATTTGTGATTGGCGATGAAAACCCTAAAGCAAAAACGATTTCTCAAATTGTTCAAGTGTTGTATAAAAGATATAGCAATTTTGTAAGCAATCTTAAACACACTAAATGGAAAAGGAGTTAATTGTACGCCATAAAATCTACATTGCACACAATAACAAGACACTCGATTATTTCCATAATTGTACCCTAGGCTTGTAAGAAATGTGGTCCAAATCATCGAATCAAAAAACTGAACCGCAACTGAGTAAAGACTAGGCTCGAACCAAATATCGTTGGTTCTTAATAAGTAAGTTTTTTGGTTCTTAATTCGGTTTCATATTGGTGCTGTCGCATAAGGCCCTCATTTAAAAGGGGTCACATTTTTATTAGTTATGCATATAAATACATATAATATTAAACATATATGAGTCATATAATTCAAATTTATATACAATTTTTCTTTAGTTTACAAGTGTAATAGTGCCTATTTGTTGTTATTGACTAAGGCCACCGAAAACTACGAGACAGCCCTGGTTAAGCACGAGTTAATTAAAGCATATATTTTACTTATTATTCTTTGAATGAAACGAGTCCGGCCAATATACTAGGCTTAATTCATCTGATAGTGTTTGAAAGGCTTAGAAGTGGTTTACGTTTAAATATCATCATGTAGACATTTAATTTGCGATGGTAGTTTGAACAAGGATCCTTTACCTGTTTATATAAAAATAAAGTTTTAAAAAAATAATAGGAACAAATTATTGCAAAGAAAAATATGTTTGAATAGATGCAGATCCCTTTTGCCTATCTCAGCTTCTTGAAAACGGCTAGAATCTTATTCGTTTACAACATGTCCAGCGCAACAATGACATTTTTTTTTTTTTTTTTTTTTTTTTTTTTTTTTTTTTTGAATTGAAAGAATTAAACCTGTAATATTAATATAAAAGGTTTTACATCAAGGTAGTAGGTAAGCGGGCAACAAGCTGCGCCGCTACCCCTTTCTGAATAGCAAACCCTATTCTACTGAAAACATAATCGTGACCACTCGGGGCCGATATATTACTGCGAACAACCTTACGAACCCGATCCAAGAAACGCACAGCTTGAGGGGCTAAGGAACCAAAAGTGTCAAATGCAAAAGGAACAAACACGTGTTGATTCTCGGAGCATGCTTTATCATGTTTGTCCACTTTCTTCATCTCAGCCTTCAAAACCGCTTGCCCAGCCGTAAACCCATTACCCCGAAGATCCACAAGAGGGGACACACCAGTGAGGTCCACACAAGCATGTTTCCCCCCTGCCCATCCAAAAACCAAAACATCAGCGGGCCGCAGGGTGGACCTCCCCTCAGTAGGGTCCGTAAGGAAATTTACTGGAGCTTCCTTTTTTGCCGAAATCCCCGCCCTCCGAAGGACATCAAACAACACATCCCGCACCAAGTCGTGACGGTACTTAAACCCCGGGAGCTCTTTACAGTGCACCGCATGTTCCCCAAACTTGTCCAAGGCGACCTTATGACACACAGGGCAAGGCTCGTCCACTGGGAACAACGGGATCATTAGACGATATTTAAGGATCGCCTGATATTCGATCGGAGACATGTGCTGCCCTAGCCCCTCAATGGGGATGACGGTAAGGAAATCCTGTGTGTGCGGTTGCTGCAGACATTCCATAACAGCCTTCTGTCGCTGGGACAAACCAAAGTCCATTCCCAAATTCTGGGAGATTTTACAGTAGAGGGCACTCGCCAAAGACTCCTGAGGTTTTGGGGGGGCGGTGTCCTTACTAGTGAAACCGCCGAAATCAAAATCTGGGAGGGACGCTTGCAAACGCCCCAATGCCTGCCCATAATCAGGGTCAAGGCTAAAAACTCCGCTGTTACGCAAGATATGATCCTGCAACTCCCATGATTGAGCCCTGGAAACAACAAAAGCATGTGAAGAGACATCTTTCGCTGAAAGAAGCCCCAACCCACCATATCGAAAAGGAAGGGAGGCAACCCTCCATTGGAGATCACCAAAAAAGGGCCCCCCCACAAGCAACAATATCTTCAACAGCACACCTTAACCCATTGTCAAACACACCCACAGCCTCATCAGAAAAACAAGGTTGGCAAGTGCGTAACCCAAACAACAGCTTAGCAACTCCCATACAAGACCGTAGAAGGAGAAGTTCACTTTGAGGGTCCTCCAGCAGAGGAAGGCACCTCATAAGTTCCACTGCACGCGAGGCCCTTTTAACCGCCAGGGCGCTAATAAAATCCTCATCCCTGCTGACAGCCCCACCAAGAAGTTTCACCCCTTTTTGCGGCCTCCCGATCTCCACGGGAAAAAGACCTTGTTGCCCCTTTAAACCATTACAGGAAGGCCAGAAAACCTCGGTTTTCTGGATGTTAAGCTTAAGCCCTAAGATAGGGCCCTCCGTCTGAATAATATTTAAAGCTTTAGCAACCTTAGCTGCGTTACCAATTAAGGTGCCATCATCAAGGTACCAAGCCTGAAAAGGGAGAGAACAACATCCCTGGACCCGCTGAACAAGGGGGTGTAAGGCTAAAGCAAAAAGAAGAGGACCCAAGGGGTCCCCTTGTTGAACCCCGGTAGTAGCCCCGAGGCAAACATCCCCGACGTATAACCTGGCAGGTTGAGCGTAGAGGAATTGAACCCATGGGGCAATCGAAGGGCACCGCAGACTAACCTCCCGTAAAAGAGCCGTTCTATCCACAAGGTTGAATGCGTTAGAAAAATCCACCGTAAGCATAGCCATAGCCCCGTCTGAGTGGAAAGAATTAAGGTACCTGTTTGCACTGTGGAGCACAGCCTCTGCCCCATTTGGGATCCCCACCCCGAACTGGAAATCCTCGAGATATGCAGCCATTTTTTTCTTGACTTTATGCATAGCTACTTTGGAGACCAGCCTCCTCCAAATAGCACCTACAGCGATTGGCCTAATCCCATTATCAGGCTTGAGCAGGGGAGTCAGGGGAGCCGAGGCAACGAACTCGGCGAGGACTTTGGGACAGTTTCCCCCCAACCACAGGTTTACAACATCCGTAATGGCCGAGGCAAGCCCTGAAGCAGTCGCAGAACCTTCTCCACACATGGCGTCAAGAAGGTGCTGGGCCCGAAGGCCATCTCTCCCACAAGAAGTTCCTTTCGGGAAAGATTGGATGTGCCGCAACACACAGTCTTTATCAACCACTAATGCAGGCTCGGAAAGCAAGACTGACGGTAAAACCGGTGGAGGCAAGTATGGGTGTTTATCCTTTAAAGCGTTTAAAGTAGAGTCATTCAGAGGTGCAACACTTGACGAACACAACACTTTTACAGCCGCGGTGAAATGCCCGTCTGCAACCTTCCGCAAACACTGCCTAACATTGGAGCTCATAGCTGAATCCCCATCCCGAGCCTCTTTCCCAGAACTCGACTCCACCCTAGGGGAATCCAAAAGGGAAGAAACAAGCTCACTGAAACCAGAACCATCTTTCCAACTAGCAAGGGCTTGGTTGATGCTGCTAGATTGGAGGGACTTGCGATTCCCCGACCTACGTTCCTGGCGACAAGAAGGTCTAACAACCCGAAGCGTGCAACGAGGTAAAAGGAGAAGCTTGACCCACGCATCTACAGAACCTGGAGCCGCAACAACCCTACGCAATGTCGAGGACAACACCTGCGCGAAAGCCAAACGACAATTGGGGGGGATACTCTTGACCGTTTTAATAGGCAAATTTTGCAATTTATAATTGTCAGGTGATTTATTATTTTAAACATGTGGTTAATTATATATAGAAAACCAATAAATTGATGTCTATCGTGAGTCGTGACACGTCAAAATGTGTTTTTGAGTAAAAGGTAGATAACTTTTATGTCTTGAGCTATTAATATATAGTAGTTACGTATCAATATAATCTTTTGACTTTAAGCTTTAATTTATAGATTAGTAATGTTTCTGTTACGCTTAACATCAGATACCTAATTACATGATAGTATGATTTTTATCATAGTGCTCAAATTTCTTTATTAGTACTATAATCTTTGCATTATTGCATGACAGATCATTAATACAATCCTAGCTTTCCATAAAAATCAACCTTGCTTATTCATGATAAATTTTACTTATAGTGGATGTCACTTTCAAAATATTACTAAAAAATAAAAATGAATCAAGATTTGAATACGTATTTGTGAGATGGTGTAATCCTTGACCTTGGTCATTAGGCGGTGACAGTGGTGACCAAGGACGACTACGTCGCATAAGCTTTCTCTCTTCGGCGATCTGACGACGATCAAGTTATCACAATGGCGACCAAGTTATTATTATTTTATACGTTATGAATATATGCAGTTAATTTTGCTTGTGCTTGTAAACTCGGTCGTTCACACGAACCTTCTCTTCATTTTGTCCTCCGCAAACCGAGCAAGACCAACCCACCACATTGGGCCGACCAACTCATGACCAACCACGACCAAGCATGAGGACCTAGGAAGCACGGACACACCTAAAAACTCGGAGTGGCAGTGTCGGACACGTGTCGGACACGGACACGGACACGGCTCGGACACGGATCGGACACGTGTCCGACACGCATGTGCCGTGTCCCACGTGCGATTTGATATGGACTCGTTTTTGGACACGGATAGGACTCGTTTTTGGACACGGATGGGTCAACACAGGACACGGATTATCTTTTTTTTTTTTACTTGTAGAAAAAAAATTATCATAAAGATATACATCTTCTCTCTCCTCGTGACCCAAGACCAAATTTCACAGATCCCTCTTTCTCTCTTTTCAATCTATGTCTTCATCATCTCTCTAATTGAGATATATATCAGGTATTTAATTCTAATCTCTTTTCTCTAATTTGAATCTCCTTGTCTCTTCAATCTTCACATCTCTCTAATTGAGGAATTAGGGTTTCGAATTTTGATTTAGGAATTAGGGATTTTGATTGAGGAATGATTGAATGAAGTATTGAGGGTCTATGATTGAATATGAAATTCAGGACCAGTAGTGAGGTCGACTATCTTTTTTTTGAGTTTATGAATATAATGTTTGAATGTGAAAATGGTTTTATGAATTCTAATGAAAAAACAAGATTATCCATATTATGTTAGGAGTCCTAACTTAGGAGCAGACATCTTATTTTTAATTAACAGCATATGTTCCATACTTCCATTATTTTTTATTTAACTGTTGAGCGTTGAATCTTTATTGATTGATAGTTGTTTTGTTTCATTAGATTGTAAAGTGTAAACACTAAACAATGAGCACCGAATCCGCCGAGGAAGATTGTAATAATAGTCGGCCTCCTCTTTGGAAGTTTGTTACTGTGGAAGGGAAGATTAGTGGAGGAGGAAATGTTCGGTTTACGTGTAACTATTGCAGTAAATCATTTACGGGTTCTTATTTTCGTTTAAAAAGTTATTTACTAAAGATTGGTGGAACCGGAATTGCGAAATGTTTTAAGGTATCTTCTAATGACTTGGTTAACATGCAAAGAGAACAATGAGAGTTTGAAACGAGGGCGGCTAAAGTCTTACGTAAACAAGTACCACTTCCAACATCTAATAGTCGAACTAATTCTTTTTCGTCATCAGCTTCTACGGGACCTTCAATGGGAACTCGCCTTCAAGGTAATGATAATCTCCCATTAAAAAGAAAGAAGATAACAGGTGACTCCCCTCTTGAGATGGCTTTCAATGTACAAGCTCGACAAGATTTAGATTATGAGATTGCAAGAATGTTCTATTCATCGGGTTTGGCATTTTCTCTTACCAAAAATCCATGCTACATTCGCTCATACACTAGAGCCGCAAATAGCAAACATCTTTTTGGTTATGTTCTCTAGGTTATAATGCTTTGAGAACCTCACTTTTAGCAAAGGAAAGACGACACATTGAAGGGTTGCTTGAACCTCTTAAGACGGCTTGGAAGGAAAAAGGTGTGAGCATTGTTAGTGATGGGTGGACAGATGCTCAAAGAAGGCCATTGATTAATTTTATGGCGGCTAGTGAAGGTGGCCCAATGTTCTTATCAGTGCTCAATTGTGAGGGTGAATACAAAGATAAGTACTTCATTTGCAACTTACTTAAAGAAGTTATTTTATCAGTTGGCCCTCAAAATGTAGTTCAAGTGATTACAGACAATGCACCCGTGTGTAGGAGTGCAGGGTTGTTAATTGAAAACCAATTTCCTCATAATTTTTGGACTCCGTGTGTGGTGCATACATTGAATCTTGCTTTAAAAAATATTTGTGCCACAAAGAATACACAAGCCAATGCAGAAACTTATGAAGAGTGTAGTTGGATTACAGAGGTTATTGGAGATGTAATGTCTATTAAGAACTTCATTGTGAATCATTCCATGCGATTGTCAATGTTTAATGCTAATTCATAGTTGAAGTTACTTTCGGTTGCAGAGACTCGTTTTGATTCTAGCATTATCATGCTTAAAAGATTTAAGCTCATCAAGCAAGGGCTTTTGAATATGGTAGTTAGCCCAAATTGGGCAAACTACAGGGAGGATGATGTTCAAAAAGCATCTTTTGTCAAGGAGAAGATTTTGAATGATCTGTGGTGGGATAATATTGATTACATTATTGCGTTCACAGAGCCTATATATGAGATGTTAAGGAAGGCGGATACCGATAAACCATGTCTTCACTTGGTGTATGACTGGTGGGATTCTATCATAGAGAATTTGAAAGTGGTTATCTATCGCCATGAAGGAAAGAAAGAAGAAGAAGTTTCTCCCATTTACTCTATTGTGCACAATATACTAGTGGATCGTTGGGCTAAAAGCAGCACACCTCTTCATTGTTTGGCTCACTCTTTGAATCCTAGGTATTATAGTGAGGAATGGCTTAAAGAGTCTCCTAATCGGCTTCCCCCACATAGGGATAGAGAGATTTCTGATGAAAGGCTAAAGTGTTTTAAGAAATATTTTCCTTCTGAAGTTGAGCGTAAAGTAATCACCACTGAGTTTGCCAAATTCTCGGGAGCTGTGAGAGAGTTTGCATGTACTGATTCGATTAGTAATCGCGGAGATTTGGATCCCGATTTGTGGTGGATCACATATGGATCTTCAACACCAATGCTTCAAGATTTAGCATTAAAATTACTTGGGCAACCTTGTTCATCTTCATGTTGTGAGAGAAATTGGAGTACATATTCTTTCATAAACTCTTTGCTTAGGAACAAGCTAGGAAGCACAGACACACCTAAAAACTCGGAGTGGCAGTGTCGGACACGTGTCAGACACGGACACGGCTCGGACACGTGTTCGACACGCATGTGCCGTGTCCCACGTGTGATTTGATATGGACTCGTTTTTGTACACGGGGAGGACACGGATAGGACTTGTTTTTGGACACGGATGGGTCAACACAGGACACGGATTATCTTTCCTTTTTTTTTACTTGTAGAAAAAAATTACCATAAAGATATACATCTTCTCTCTCCTCATGACCCAAGACCAAATTTCACAGATCCCTCTTTCTCTCTCTTCGATCTATGTCTTCATCATCTCTCTAATTGAGATATATATCATGTATTTAATTCTAATCTCTTTTTTCTAATTTGAATCTCTTTCTCTCTTCAATCTTCACATCTCTCTAATTGAGGAATTAGGGTTTCAAATTTTGATTTAGGAATTAGGGTTTCGAATTTTGATTTAGGAATTAGGGATTTTGATTGAGGAATGATTGAATGAAGTATTGAGGGTCTATGATTGAATATGAAATTCAGGACCAGTAGTGAGGTCGACTATCTTTTTTTTGAGTTTATGAATATAATGGTTGAATGTGAAAATGGTTTTATGAATTCTAATGAAAAAACAAGATTATCCATATTATGTTAGGAGTCCTAACTTAGGAGCAGACATTTTTTTTAATTAACAGCATATGTTCCATACTTCCATTATTTTTTATTTAACTGTTGAGTGTTGAATCTTTATTGATTGATAGTTGTTTTGTTTCATTAGATTGTAAAGTGTAAACACTAAACAATGAGCACCGAATCCGCCGAGGAAGATTGTAATAATAGTCGGCCTCCTCTTTAGAAGTTTGTTACTATGGAAGGGAAGATTAGTAGAGGAGGAAATGTTCGGTTTACGTGTAACTATTGTAGTAAATCATTTACGGGTTCTTATTTTCGTGTAAAAAGTCATTTACTAAAGATTGGCGGTATCGGAATTGCGAAATGTTTTAAGGTATCTTTTAATGACTTGGTTAATATGCAAAGAGAACAAGGAGAGTTTGAAACGAGGGTGGCTAAAGTCTTACCTAAACAAGTACCACTTCCAACATCTAATAGTCGAACTAATTCTTTTTCGTCATCAGCTTCTACGGGACCTTCAATGGGAACTCGCCTTCAAGGTAATGATAATCTCCCATTAAAAAGAAAGAAGGTAACAGGTGACTCCCCTCTTGAGATGGCTTTCAATGTACAAGCTCGACAAGATTTAGATTCTGAGATTGCAAGAATCCATACTACATTCGCTCATACACTAGAGCCGCAAATAGCAAACATCTTTTTGGTTATGTTCCTCCAGGTTATAATGCTTTGAGAACCTCACTTTTAGCAAAGGAAAGACGACACATTGAAGGGTTGCTTGAACCTCTTAAGACGGCTTGGAAGGAAAAAGGTGTGAGCATTGTTAGTGATGGGTGGACAGATGCTCAAAGAAGGCCATTGATTAATTTTATGGCGGCTAGTGAAGGTGGCCCAATGTTCTTATTAGTGGTCAATTGTGAGGGTGAATACAAAGATAAGTACCTCATTTGCAACTTACTTAAAGAAGTTATTTTATCAGTTGGCCCTCAAAATGTAGTTCAAGTGATTACAGACAATGCACCCGTGTGTAGGAGTGCGGGGTTGTTAATTGAAAACCAGTTTCCTCATATTTTTTGGACTCCGTGTGTGGTGCATACATTGAATCTTGCGTTGAAAAATATTTGTGCCGCAAAGAATACACAAGCCAATGCAGAAACTTATGAAGAGTGTAGTTGGATTACAGAGGTTATTGGAGATGTAATGTCTATTAAGAACTTCATTGTGAATCATTCCATGCGATTGTCAATGTTTAATGCTAATTCACATTTGAAGTTATTTTCGGATGCAGAGACTCGTTTTGCTTCTAGCATTATCATGCTTAAAAGATTTAAGCTCATCAAGCAAGGGCTTTTGAATATGGTAGTTAGCCCAAATTGGGCAAACTACAGGGAGGATGATGTTCAAAAAGCATCTTTTGTCAAGGAGAAGATTTTGAACGATTTGTGGTGGGATAATATTGATTACATTATTGCGTTCACAGAGCCTATATACGAGATGTTAAGGAAGGCGGATACCGATAAACCATGTCTTCACTTGGTGTATGATTGGTGGGATTCTATGATAGAGAATGTGAAAGTGGTTATCTATCGCCATGAAGGAAAGAAAGAAGAAGAAGTTTCTCCCTTTTACTCTATTGTGCACAATGTACTAGTGGATCGTTGAGCTAAAAGCAATACACCTCTTCATTGTTTGGCTCACTCTTTGAATCCTAGGTATTATAGTGAGGAATGGCTTAAAGAGTCTCCTAATCGGCTTCCCCCACATAGGGATAGAGAGATTTCTGATGAAAGGCTAAAGTGTTTTAAGAAATATTTTCCTTCTGAAGTTGAGCGTAAAGTAATCGCCACTGAGTTTGCCAAATTCTCAGGAGCTGTGAGAGAGTTTGCATGTACTGATTCGATTAGTAATCGCGGAGATTTGGATCCCGATTTGTGGTGGATCACATATGGATCTTCAACACCAATGCTTCAAAATTTAGCATTTAAATTACTTGGGCAACCTTGTTCATCTTCATGTTGTGAGAGAAATTGGAGTACATATTCTTTCATAAACTCTTTGCTTAGGAACAAGATTACACCCCAAAGAGGCGAAGACTTAGTTTTTGTGCATTCAAATCTTCGTCTTCTATCAAGGCAATCTCCCGAATACACAAAAGGTGAGAGTAGCATGTGGGATTTGGGAGGTGGCGGGTTTGACTCTTTAGATGATGTTTGGATACTTGGAATGGCCGACCTTTCTCTTGATGAGCCGGAAATGGAAGCCATGTTATTCACAGCCGATGATACAATTGATGTTGATAATGAAGATCTCGCTAGCTAGTTGGCTATGAAACCATATTTTTAATATTTTGCTTTGTTATGACTTATGACTTATGAATTAACACTTTACAATTAATGTACTCTTAAATTTCTCTATGAAACATGGTACTTCATTTGATTTTAATGTTTTATATATATATATATATATATATATATATATATATATATATATATATATATATATATATATATATATATATATATATATATATAAATTCCCGTGTCCATGCCGTGTCGTGTCCTATATTTTTTGATTTTGCCGTATCGGTGTGTCCGTGTCCGTGTCCGTGCAACCTAGATGAGGACCGAACCACACTTTGGGCAGCCTTAATGCAATTCAGCACAAGTCGCTAATTATTGTTTAATTCCAAAATTATTTTCCATGCACAACTTATTTTAATCATATATCGAATAAAGTATTAATCCATTTGGTAGTAAGAATAATTCTATATTAGTGGCAGAGAGTGGGTGACAGACAGCAGCCTTTGCTTGTTTTGACATTTTCTAACTTCATGCTAAACGAATAAAAAGGAAAAAATATGTTATCTTATTAATACGTAACGTTGGTGATTAAAAAGAAAACGTTAAGCAATCTATTATACACGAAAATACGTATGGCGTGCATAATTTGATCCAGGTCCAAGTTGAAGAATAGAACTCATCCGAGATGTATATTAGACCACGTGTAGATATGTGTTAGACAAGTGTGAGATGTATGTCTGAAGTTACAAATCAAAAAGGAAATGAATTTCAAACCGGATTATGGCAATGTTTGGCGCAGAGTTTATAAGGGCACATACGCGGGTTTGAGCTTTAAAAATGAGTTTATAAACTAAGCTTTATTTGTCGTACAAGTTCACATAAGCTTTTATAAGCCATATGTGTCTAAAAGCCCAACCAATTGAAACAGGCCAAATTACTTAGATACTTTTCCAAATATAGTGGATAATTACGCAAAAGCTAAAGTATATCTGAATTCAATTTGATGTATTTTTGTGCGATTTCACAATAATAAGCTTCAACTGCGACTAATTCGTCAAGCAACTTTACAAAAATATAAGCTTCAGTGATATAATCTCCGGCTGCAACTGCATCCTCTCCTCTAATTCTAGCACAAGCTCCGGTCCATTTCATTAAACATTCCCTATACTTGGTTCAGTCCACAATTAGGCGTGAAAAATATGTGTTGTCATATTGGGCCTTGGGCTTAATCAACTGTAATCGTGATGATGAAGGGTTTGAACTTTTGATAGCTCGGTTATCTATCCAAAATCCAAACTGACTATTGGACCGTTCAAAATTAAAGGCCCAGACTATAAGTTCGGTTTAATTAGGCCATGGCCATATGGGCCCTAAACAGTACCCATTTATATTTGATTTCGAAAGCCATTTTATTATTAGTTCATAGTTGTGTTTGGAAAAACACTCTTTATAAACATAGCCCTCTCCTTTTGTAAGATGTTTGAATTGTTCATTTTCTTTTCTTGTGTTTATGCATAAAAATAATTATATATGTTGCCCAGAAATAAGTGTTTATTGATAGTTTGATACTAATATTCATATTTGTTTGTTTATTTAGTAAAAAATGCATTAATATTTGTAAAAATAATAATAGATTTCTTCAATCGAGTTGTGTTATAAAAGATTTTAGTTCAAACACCCCGGAATAAATTCTAATTATTATTATTATTATTTTTTTGAACGGCGGGAATAAATTTTAATTTAATATCAAATGAAAATTACGAAATAAGTGACCATGCTAACGAAAATTTGCATTTCTGCTTAATAAGTTGCTCATGACATGAAAAGTATAAATAAACAATAATTAAAAAAGTTAATGATAGTAATGATATCCTACAAGAATCCAAATATCTCCGAGAAACTACACAAAGGGAACGAAAAAAAAAAAAAAAAAAAAAAAAAAAAAAAAAAAAAAAAAAAAAAAAAACTGCAATCTAAACAAGACAAACTTATATGTAAAGTTGGGGTGTCGAAAATAACCGAGAAATCAAAAGAATTGAGGAACTTTACCGGTACCGACTAGGAACCAAACCGTATATTAGAACCATGATACGATTCTTGCTTCTTGAAATTCTAAATTTTTAGTTTTCGAGATGATTTGGGTCGGAACCATTTGGTTCAAGTACTTTCCCGAAAAGAACCAACTCTTTTGAAAATATGAGTTTTATAGAGTTTGTTTGCGACATTGTGTACATGGAGGCTTTTAAGAAAATAGAAAGAAATTAAAAAACTACCCTTTACTAAGCCGTAACAAAAGTCTAAAACTTAAAAATCCAAAATAAATCAAAACCCAAACCTTTAATCTATTCCAAACACCACCAAACTATCAATTTTACAATTACTTATATCATTCAAAAATTTAAATATCATCATCGATATCATTCGTTAATATGAAAGTAAGCTGTTTTCTATATGTATATTATTTTTTATTGTGATCATAATTGATTAGATACCATGTTACAATAAATGTGGATGAAAGTGAAGATCCTTTGAGTGATAATGTTAGTACAAGAATAAGGCTCAAAGTGAAGATTAGTTTAGGTTAACTCCAAGCTGGGCTAATCTTGGACTAATGAATGCGATCTGCTTTGATTCTGCTAAGAAAAAGGCAACACCGTTAGCCTCACCGCGGAAGGGGGACCTCCGCGGTCAACCTCGGGTGTGAGAATAAGTATGGGTAGAGAGAGAAAGTGTGCTAAGTAGAAAAGGGAGAAGTGTGTGTTACCCTGAGGGAGGCGAAGTGCTCCCTATTTATACTTAGAGACCTCTTGTCGAGTTGCCTGGCGTATTGCGTCATGATTGCGACGCTTTTGGGCGGGAAACCCTGAAGTCAACTCCCCCTCTTGGCATCTTGCTAGTGATGGTAATGCTTTTGAGTGGGACCTGCAAGGTTTCCCTGCATAGGTTCTGCCGAGGTCAGTCATTGAAGTGCTGATGAGATTCTTTGCCCTTTTTGGCTTAATTGTGGTCCATCCTTTGCTAAGAGCATTTTAGACCTAGTTTCGTACCGCGAGCATATTTATTCACGCCTTTATCCAGATCGGGAGTCCGAGTCCGCTTTTAGGTAATGGGTTCCGCGTTTTAGTGTTTACTCCGGACCTTGTGGGTCCGGATATGCTATACGTCATCAAGTCCCCCCAGTCTAGTATACTTATCGTGCTGCGGTATAGTGTGCTAGACTTATTTGTTTTTAGTCTGCGGGTTCCGCAAAACATGTTTATGCGCCACGTGTCCTTATTTGGTATACAGCTGTCCTTGGTAGGTATGGTGGATCGTGTCCGTCCGTATTCTGACTGACGCGACCCCTCGATATCTTGACCGTTGATCTGTTTGACTTCATCACAACCGTCCGTTTGGTTTGATCATAGCCGTTCGTGTTAAATTGATTACACGTGTCGCAAATCCCTGCCCTGGCTTGTGGTTATAAGTACTCCCTTACTGTTTTTCTTTGGACCTTTTTACTGTGTTTTTACCAGAGTGTGTAGGCGTCTTCTTCCATCATTTGAATTTCCACCATCATTTAGGTCTTCCAGGTTAGATTCTTATCCCCCTCATTACTCATTCCTTAGTGAAACATGGTAGAGACCATAGATACCGTCACATGCAAGCTTTCTGCAAAGGATTTGCGATCCTTATGCGAGAGGTATCATATAAATGACAACCTAGGTGTGGAGCTTCCTAGGGGATACGATCTTATCACAGACAATCCTCCAGGGAAGATAGGCATATATACCCGCCTCTTTGATTTTACCAATTATCGTATCCCCTTATCTAGGTTCATTTTGAGTGTGCTAGAGTATTTTAGGGTGCACATTTCCCAACTTTCCTGTTTAGGTGTCGCTAGGATTGATCATTTTGAAATTCTCTGTCGCGCCCATGGTGGTGTGCCTACCGTTCAACTATTCCGAAAATTTTATTGTAATGGGATTAACCATGGGTGGTTGACTATCGAGAAACGTCGTGGGGGAAAGGGTATGGTTGTCCCTGTGTGCTATTCGGATGGAGGTTTAGATTCCTTAAAGAACTGGAGGGACCGTTTCTTCTGGGTGGATTCCTCCGTTTTCCCTATATCCGTGCCATGGCACACATCTGTCTCGGTGGAGAAGGATCCTCCTCCATCGGACGAAGGGATAGACATGGATTTGCTGGAGGCTCTGAATACTCACCGGGCCAAATTTCAAAGGTATCCTGAGACTTTCTTGTGCGTCGTAGGCTTGAGTCAAATTTATGATGACCGGGAGTCGCGTCCTTCCTTTAGTGATGCGAGTGGTCGGGGTAGGTATCTTAGATCTATGATATATTTCCTTGCTATGTTGTTTCCTTATATTTTCTAACTATTTCTCCTTTGTTTTTTATTTGCTGCAGACATGTCGTTGCTTGATATCGTGAAGTCCACTGATCCCTTCCGGATAAAGGTTGGGGAACGCACTCTTGCCGAGGGTGAGAAACCGTTGTTGGAGGAGACTTCTGGCCGGGTTGTTGGGCCTTCTGCGGCTACCATTACGTTGGTAAGCTGCACGATTGAAGATGAACTTAAAGATGCCAAGGCGTCTGGGAAGCCGGGAAAAAAACGAGTTAGTCACACCATTCCATGGCCTGGGAAGAAAAACCCTAAACCCGGTGTAAGCCCTCCCCGTCTTTGGGGGTGGAAGGAAGGTAGGGGTCCTGGTAATACCACCAGTGTGGATATTGGTGATTCTGAGGCTGTTGATGTTTCGAAAAATGCTGTTGACGAGAATGTGGCGGAAAAGGCTGTTGAGGTAGATATGATGGAACAGGGTGTTGATGATAATGTGATGGAGCAGGCTGTTGATGATAATGTTACGGAGCAGGTTGTTGGTGGGTCTGGGGTTAATTCTGGAAACGCTCTGGCTGATGCTGGTGTTACCCCTGCCTTTGAGCCAGAGGATAGATCTGACTCTGTTCATGACTCAAGTACTGATCTTGTCACGAAGAAAAGGAGAAAAAACACCTTTTTATCTTCCGAGTTTGTTGATCCTCTTCATCCGGACACTTCTTCTGAGGCATACGCAGATGAGCCTGTTGGTCCCTCCGCTGCCCCTGATGAGGAGGGTCATGATGAGAATTTGTCTCCTGGATTTTATGATTCTCAGACTGTGGATACGGATAAGGGAGATGATATCTATAGTCTGAAGTGGGTAGTTCCGAACAAGTTCAAGATGGATGATCCGTGGTTGTGCCGGAGTTTTGTTGATAACGTTGCTAGTCCTGGTTATTGGGCTGAGCTGAGGAACACTTCCAACCACGACTTTCTGGAGAAGTATAACACTATCGTTGCTCAGCAGGTGTGTATGAATTCTGAGATCCAGCTTCGTTTTGAGTATGAGATAGAAAAACGGGAGAAGCTTGAGAGACGGGTTCAACGTCGGGATGATGAGATTATTCGTTTGAGGGAGAGGTTACTTGAGATGGAAAAAGAGTCTGAAGAGGTCCAGAGACTGCGGAACCGTGTGTCTCAACTTGAGGGTGAAGCTGAGGTAAAGAATGGTAAGATTGCTGAGTTAGAGGTTCACAAGGCCGAGCTTGAGGGGACAGTGAATGGGTTGAAAGCCAGGGTAACCAAGTTGGATGAGCAAGTGGTTGGGTTGGTTAAGGTGCGTGATACTTTTCTTGATAGGATCAAATGTGAGGAGGTGATGTGGAGGGACCTGAACCAGATGTCCGAGGCTGAGCGGATGAGGGTAGGCCGGGAGTTGGCAAAGCAGAGTTCTCGGATCATGGCATTGGACCAGGAGATGGATCAAGATTTGTACCCGAACCTTCTCAAGGTGGCCGCTGCCAAGCGTTGGGTTATTGACCATGGTTTTAGGTTGGCATTCCTTAAGTTTAAAGAGTCCATGGAGTTCAGGGGTCCTGTTGCCAAGTGTCTGGGTTTGGCCATCGAGGAGGGGTTGAGGCAAGGGCTGGAGGTTGGAATTGTTCATGGGAAGGCTGGCCGCTCTTTATCTGATGTCGAGGCTTATGATCCTGATGCTAAGGCTAGATATATGGAATCTATGCATGAGCTGGACAATATCTACTTTTATTTGATCGATTCTCTTGAGGAATGTGTGGATTCCAGTTTGGAACACCTTATGGCCCGGCTTGTGTTAGAGAGTAATCCGAATGGTTCCGAGCAACCAACCCGGGAGCAGCTCCTCGTTCCTGCTTATTATGAGAAGGGAGGACCGCGGTCTTCCAATCCTTGAGAATGGATCATCCCACTGGAGAAAGCTATTGCGGATTCGAGATCGAGGGCGTATGCTCGGGCACGTGATGCTGTGTATGGTGGTTCCGTGGCTACCTTGGGGAACCCGGAGGCTGTGGAGTCGGTTCCTCCTTCAGGACCTACTCCTTCTTGCCCAGTCACTGGCCCTGTTGGGGATGACGCCTCCCAAAATGATATGTTTGACCCTACTATCCTTGGGGCCATTGATCCGCAGGAGTGTTCTTAAGTGCAGGGGGTATGCCTAGTTGCTGTTGTTGTGGCCGTTGTGAGTGGTATTTTGACTATACCTACTCAGCCTTTCTTTGTGAAGCTTTTTTATCTGTATTCGAGTACTTTGGAATGGTGTTCCGCGTAGGCGGCCTTTTGTTCAAACATTTATGTTTGTTAGTAGTTCTATCTATTGCTTGTAGTAAATTGCTTAGTGTAGTTTTAGGCTTTTAGAGCCATCATTTTACCGTACATGTTATTTCGGTGGTAGTTTTTCTTTGGTCATTGGGTTTGCAATACCACTTACATGCCTGAGTCAATTCTGAGGTTGCTCATCCTTATACTTGGCTTGCAATACCACTTACGTATTTTGATGTTTGGTATGGACTTAGCGTGTCCGCGCATGCATGCAGAATGACAAGTATAGTTATGCATCTAAAAAGCAAAATAAATAATAAAAAAACATTTTTCTTTCGTAAAATATGTGGAGGTGATCGGGTTTCATGTTTCATTCATTAAAGGAAAGATAATACATGAAAGACATAAGTAATAAACTGAAAATACGTTCTTTACTGCCGGGTTGTGACCGCGGCCAGTTACAATCCGACGATACGCCTGCAGTTTCATAGGTAGCACTTTTTCAAGTTCCTTATGTTCCAAGTCTGGGGGAGTATGTTTCCGTCCACTCCGCGGAGCTTGTATGCTCCCCTTCCAAGCGATTCCACCACTTCATATGGAACCTCCCATTTGGGTCCAAACTTTCCCGTGTTTTCTGCATGGCTGGCGTCGTTGTTTCGGTATACAAAATCTCCAGGCTTAAACATCGTGCCGCGGACCTTTGCATTGTAGTATTTCTCCATCCTGGCCTTGCTTTTGGCTTCCTCGATTGCTGCTACTTCACGCCTTTCTTCTACCAAGTCTAGGTTCAGGAGTAGCTGTTCATCATTCTCTATTGGGTCAAATAGGGCGCATCTCACAGATGGCATACCTATTTCTACGGGAATCACGGCCTCCGTCCCATAGGTTAGGGAGAACGGGGTGCTCTGTTGCTTGACTTGATCATCGTTCTGTGGGCCCATAGTACGTGTGGTACTTCTTCTAACCAAACTCTGTGGCCTTGTTCTATTCTAGCCTTTATTCCTTCCCCTAAACTTCTGTTGGCTCGCTCCACTAACCCGTTTGCTTGAGGGTGTTTTACCGATGCGAATCGCTGCTTTATGTGGGGCTACTCACACCAGTCTTTGAAGGGGTTGTCATGAAATTGTTTCCCATTGTCTGACATAATTTCCCCTAGTAACCCAAATCGGCACACGATGTTGTCCCACGCAAACGTTTTCACTTGGTTTCCTGTTATAGTAGCTACAGGTTTGGCTTCAACCCATTTGGTGAAATAGTCTATCCCCACAATCAAATATTTGACTTTTCCCGGACCTTCGAGAAACGGACCGCTAATGTCAAGACCCCATTTATAAAATGGCCAAGGGGATGTTATCGGAGTCATGCTCTGTTGGGGGTTCTTCAGGTTCGGCTGATGGACCTGGCAATCTTGGCATTTTCGGATTACTTCCCTCGCATCCCTATGCATACTGGTTCAATAATATTCAGATCGGAGAGCTTTGGCTACTATGGCCCGCGGACCTGAGTGCATGCTGCACGAACCCTCGTGGATTTCACGGATAACATAATTAGCTTGTGATGGTCCAACGCATCGGAGCTAGGGTTCTAGGAAGGATTTTCTGAACAACGCTCCTTCAATCACAGCGTACTGCCTGACCTTGATTTTTAGTTTCCGTGCTTTCTTTTGATCCGCTGGTAGCACCCCATCTTGCAGATACTCAAGGAGCGGGGTCATCCAAGTTTCCCTGTCTTCCTCCATGACCGACATGATTTCTTTTTCCTTGATCGATTTTTCCTTCAAGACTTTTACCAGCACTTGTTTGGTGAGATGCGCGAAGCTTGTAGACGCAATCTTGCTCAACGCATCTGCTTGCTTGTTTTGGCTTTGCGGGATCTGCTTTATGGAGAATGTCCTAAAGCCCTGTATCAACGCTTGCGCCTTTGTTAGGTATTGAATCATACTGTCATCTTTTGTCACATAAGATCCATTAATTTGGTTTGCTACTAGCCTTGAGTCTACATTTGCGGCTAAGTCTTTAACCCTCATTTGTTCGGCAATCCGTAATCCAGCGATCAGTGCTTCATACTCCGCCTCATTGTTGGACACCGAGAACTCAAACCGGAGAGCATATGTGAATTTCGTTCCCTGTGGATTGGTCAAGATTAGTCCGGCCCCGGATCCTTCCTGACACGCGGAACCGTCAGTATACAAGTTCCATGGTTCGTTGTACAGCTGGTTTTGGGGATCTGTTTCTGGGGCGGGGCTGCCTTTCTCCTCCGGAATTTCTACTATGAAATCGACTAGAACCTGGCCCCTGATGGCCGTCCTTGGCCTGTAGTTGATATCGTGTTCTCCCAGCTCAATGGCCCACTTGGCCAGCCTTCTAGTCTTTTCTGTTCTTGCTAGTATCTGCCTGATTGGTTGATCGGTTATGACCGCTACTGGGTGGGCTTGAAAATACCTCCTTAATCTTCTTGCTGCATGTACTAGTGCCAGAACCAATTTTTCTATTGAGTTGTAGTTCAACTCCGGACCCTTCAGTGCTCGGCTTACAAAGTATATCGGCTCCTGCCTCGCGTTTCTTTCGGCCAATAGAACTATGCTGATTGCTTCCGCGGACGCAGACAAGTACATGATCAGCTCTTCTTTGGGGTGTGAAGCTGTCTGGGTTGGGAGTTCCGTTATGTGCTTTTTTAGTTCTTTGAATGCTTGCTCTGCCTACGGTGTCCAATGGAAATCACTCTTTTTAATGCACTTTTTCAGGGTTTTGAAAAACGGGAATGATTTTTCCGATGATTTAGACAAGAATCGGTTGAGACTGGCTAATTTTCCGTTCAAGCTCTGGACTTCCTTCAAGGTTTTTGGGGAAGGTAATTTAGCTACGGCTTTCGAATTTTTCGGACAAGCTTGTATTCCCCTTCCGTTGATCATGTGGCCTAGAAACATCCCTTCCTCCGCCCCAAACGTGCACTTCTTTGGGTTTAACTTCATGTTAATTTTCCAGAGAGTTTGGAAAGTCTCTTCCATGTCTCTTAGTATGTCAGATTCCGAACGGCTTTTAATGACAAGGTCATCCACATAGACCTCCAGGTTTCTTCCGATTTGCTTCTCAAATGCCTTGTCCACCAATCGATGATAGGTAGCTCCGGCATTTTTCAGGCCGAAGGGCATTTTTATGTAGCAAAAAATACCTTGATCAGTGTGGAACGCCGTCTTTTCTTCATCTTCCTCGGCCATATGGATCTAGTGGTATCCCTTGTATGCATCTAGGAAACATTTGAAAGTATAACCGCAAAGGGATTCGATTTTTAAATCAATCTCCGGTAACGGATAGCAGTCCTTGGGACATGCTTTGTTCAGATATTTGAAGTCGACACACATTCGTCAACTTCCATCACTTTTTTTGACCAAAACCGGATTGGAGACCCAGTCATGGTAGTGCACTTCTTTCATGATGCCTGCTGTTGATATAAAAGTTGGGCGTTCCTGATTATGGGATCTTGCTCTCGTACCAATTCGCTTCTTAGTACTTGTTACCTGCGCACTAAGAAAATAAACAACACCGTTAGGCTTATCGAGGGATTGTTTCCCCCGATTAGACTCCGGCGTGAGAGTAAGTAATCGATTTAAGGTTCTCATTAAGAGTTAGGGTTTGTATATCGTACCTTTGAATGAGAGATGTCATTCCTTATATAGGGGCTGAAACCGCGTAGGTTTCTTGCTCCTTACTCTTCGCACTTGTGGTGCTTATCGGGGTAAGGATATCTATTCCATGAATAGATAATCCTTATCGCATACCCGGTTACTTTAGTTGGGCTTTGGGCTTCGTGAGCCCAAGCCGTTATTATTATTATTATGGCCCTTTAGTCGTTATGATAGCCCACTCGTGGTGGGTTTGGGCCGAGTAATATTTATCATTTGGGCTCGTGGCCCATATATAAACTATACGTCATCATGTCCCCCCAGTCTAGTGTGTGTGACTCATAGCCGCAGACGCTAGACTAACATTAACAGCGGTAAGCGTGGCGGGAGTTTTATTGAAATATTACCGCCCATTTTGAAAGTACAATGAACCTAGTCAATAATATCTCAAAAAGGATACCTCGAAAAATGGGGGTGGTATCCACGTAGCCCTCGTAAATCGGGAAAAAGTGCATGTGCCGGTTCGTTTCTAGCCACTCGTTTTTGTGAGTGGGATCCACGTGGGGGTAATCTAGGGTTTTCTTCCTCCCTATATAATAGTTACCGCCCCATTTTTTCGATTACACACAGTAAAACACACACTTCACCATTTTCTTTCTCTCAAAAGCTATCTTTTCGCAAATAAACATTTCTGTAGGTGTGTTATACTAGTAAATAGATGAAAATGGTTGCTCAATTAGGGGACTTTCGCTCTGCGATGACGGTTGACAATGTCACCGAGTTTGCGTCCGATTATTTTATTCCTTTGGACGTGCGTCCAGAGGCTCCAGACGTAGACGCGTGTATAGCTGATTTCCCCGAAGGGAAAATAGGTTTATACACGAAATTTTTTGAGTACGCGAATTATCGCGTGCCAATTTCTATCTTTCTGAGTGATTTGCTCAACCATTATCGCCTTCACATCTCGCAGCTGCACTGTATAGGTGCGGCTAAGGTGTCGAATTTTGAAGTAAACTGCTGTTTACTTGCGATAGAACCCACCATATCCCTCTTCCGCTCATTTTACCATACGACGTGGTCAAATGGGTGGGTATCTTTTGCGAAGCGCCCGGGGGCGCTTCAGTGTTACACTGAAAAAGTAGACTCCCTCAGACATTGGAGGGAGCATTTTTTCTGGGTTGATGATGTAGTCTTCCCATCGCCCTATGAGTTTTATACTCAAGATACTTTGCCAAGGGATGGGTGCCCCGCACCCGGTTCCTATAGGCTAGCTGATGCGCAGACTCTTGATGCCAACCGCCTAGCCATTAACCCTTATCCGGAGGAGTTTTTGGTGTATATGGGGTTGAGTCGCAATTATTTCGGCGCTGCTGACGAGGTGCCCACTTTCATAAGTGAGGATGGCCGGGGTGGGTGTTCGTCCCTTCTTCTTCAAGTTAGTAAGTTTTTTCATATGCGCACTTTTAATATCTAACCATTTTGTTTGTTGTTTTTGTTTATGTGCGCAGAGATTGATCTATTCGCCGTCGTCAAGCTGGATAGGCCGAAGCAAGTGACGATAGGGGTGCGACCTCTGAGGGAGGGTGAGCAGCCCCTGCTGGAGTAGACTGAGGGTCACGTGGCTGTGTTACCCGAGGTTGTCCCTGAGAACACGCCGCCGCTCCAGGTGGCGCCCGTTCAGAGCGTGCCGCCCGTTGTGGAGGTGGCGCAAGAGGAGGTGCGTGCTGAGTCCTCCGACAGCATTGAGATCCTTAAGCTCGAGGAGGCGCTGACGGGGGAGGTAGCGAGCAATGTCAAGCGCAAGGGAGAAGCTGGAACCAGTGGCCCCAAGAAGAGACGTCGCTACCTCATTGGGGATGCAGAGTCGTCTGCAGAGGAGGCATCCGCTTCTGGTGCGGATAAGAAGGTTGCGGAGGCTTCTCCCTTTCTGTAAGTGTCTGCATCCATATCTAATTGATTGTATATTACTTGTCGCGATACTAACTGCATTCTTTTATGTCTTGTAGGGATGATGCCGCGAAGAATGATGGAGTCTCCGTGGATGTGGTTTCCTCTCCGCAGAATGAAAACAAGGAGGGGAAAGCCAAGGTGGATGAGGGTGGAGAGGCGCTGCCGTTGATAGATGAGCTGGCTGTGACTGCTGTGCGCCAGGCTGAGTTGGTGGCTCAGTTGAGGGAGAAGTATGTTGGGGAGAGCAGCACTCTCGCCCAGAAGGATGAGGAGCTGGTGAAGCTTCGTGCGCAGTTAGCTGATGCGCAGGTAGAGTTGGAGGCCTCGCGGGTACATGCAGAGAAGCTTACTCATGAGAAGCTATCTGCGTTGGCTGAGGTGAAGGAGGCGCGTGGGGAGCTTCATCATTATAAGTTTGACTTGACTTGGGCTGTGCGTTTCTTAGATGAGAAGAAGGTGGAGCACTTCGCCAATATCACCAAGTTTAAGGAAGATATGATGAAGATTATCCAAGTGCAGGAGGACAAGCTGCGCGCCCTCAGCATCGAGTATGATGAGGAGTTATATCCTCACTTGATGTCGACCATTGCTGAACGCAGGTATTTCTTTTGTGCTTTTCTCTTTCGTAATACTTGTCGTTGCTATGCTTGTTACTAACACAACGTATCTTTGTTGATGTAGGTGGTTGATTAGCCACGGGCTGCGCCTGGAAATGATGGGTACTCTTGAGTCCCAAGAGGTATTAGAGGCCTTTGGGAAGGTTGTTCAATGCGCGGTAGTTCGTGGGAGATCGCAGGCTATGGAGGATCTCCATGAGGCCAAGCTGCTGAAGAAGGACTTGGCGGAAGTCCCTAGGTATAGTGCTACTGCGTATGATGAGTTGATGCAGGTTATGGCGGGGTTGAAGGTCCTTGAGTTACCGCATATTGGGAGGTTGGAGCGCGACCAAGACGACCCCATAGATGTGCTTATGGCGGGGTTGACATTGCAACGCCACCTTGGAGAGAATGGGGAAGGGCAATAAGATTACTATCTGAAGCCTGATGTGTCGCAGCTGCAGATCCCTGTGTTCGCACAACCTCGCGACATCCTCAAACCCTTCGCTCTTGAAAGGGAGATTCCCTTGAAAGAGGTTCTGGAGCGTCACGAGTAGAGGGCTGCTCGGAAGAAGGGCATCAAGGGTAAGGCAGTGATGTGTGGCATTGGTGCTGCGCACATCCCCAGGTCTGATGGTGTGCCCGTGAGTGTTCCCACTGTATCTCCCCATGATGCTTTGCTTCTTAGAAAGCTTCAGGAAGCGGGGAGTTCTTCTGCTCCGCAAGATAGTCCTGAGCATCGCCATAGTGTGTAGGCTTTTTGTATATTTATGTATCTTTCCTTGTAACTTTTGTGAATAAATGTTGAATAAGATACCTTTTCGTTGTTTAAGTTCGTGACTTAAAATATACTTGCATTGTTTGCAAAAATTATTTAACCAAGTGTTTTAAGTGCGTGACTTTAAGAGTTATACTTGCATTGTTTGTGAAGTTTTAGTATTTCACCAAGTGTTTTGACTCTTTATTTGCTAAGCTTGTACGGTGTACTTAGTATATGCGCACCCGTCATGGGATGTGCATGTGAAACTTACCTCGACGTCTCAAAAGTAAGGCGCTTAGCAAGGATGCGTGATCCAATGTTGATGGGTTTGCAACCCTCTTACTCAACGATTGAATTAGTAGGTTAACTCATCCTTTATGCCTTCGTGGGTCTTTAATTGGTGCATGCACGCCATGTAGGCAGTAAAAATATAAGATAACAATATTGACATATATTAGTATGTATGCAATAAAGTAAAATGCGCTATGGAGTTAGCTAGAAACCATAACATTTTATTGATACTTGTAAGTTTTTTGAAAAAATAAAAATACAATTCCTAAGAAAGAAAAGAAGAACAAACACTTATTGGGCACCTCGTAGGGCGCAAATGTGTCTGTGTAATGGCCGTAGCCTAGAAGTAGCATCTTTTTAGATTGCAGATGTTCCAAGTGCGCGCTAGGTCGTGACCTTCCATGTCGTGCAGTCTGTATGCGCCATTGCAAAGCGCATCTGTGACCTCGTAAGGTCCTTCCCATTTTGGTCCGAGCTTGCCTGTGTCTTCTGCGTGGCTCGCATCATTGGCACGGTAAACAAAGTCTCCCGGTCTGAATGAAGTGTGTTTGACCTTTGCATCATAATACTTCTTCATTTTTGCCTTAGCCTTTGCTTTGCGTATAGCTGCGCGTTCACGCCTTTCTTCCAGTAAATCTAAATCTATGCGCCGTTCCTCGTCGTTTGTTGTGACGTTGACCTCTGCTGTGCGTATAGTTGGCATTCCTATCTCAGCTGGTATGACGGCTTCTGTTCCATAGACTAGGGAGAATGGCGTGTCGCCAGTACTGGTTTTGATTGTTGTGCGATGCGCCCATAAGACATGAGAGAGCTCATCCACCCACCTTCCTTTATGTCTGTCGAGGCGTGCTTTTATTCCTTCGCCTAGGCTGCGGTTTGCGCGCTCAACTAGGGCATTTGTTTGTGGGTGTTTCACTGAAGCGAAGTGTTGCGTGATGTTCAATTGCGTGCACCAATCTTTGAATATGTTATCACAGAATTGTTTTCCGTTGTCTGATATGATCTCTCCTGGTAGTCCGAAGCGACAGACAATGTTGTCCCAGACAAAGCGTTGGATTTGGTTTCCCGTGATGCTCACCACTGCTTTCGCTTCAATCCACTTCGTAAAGTAGTCTATGGCTACGATGAGGAACTTGACTCCTCCTGCTGCTACGGGAAAGGGTCCTGCGATGTCAATGCCCCATTTATAAAATGGCCATGGTGAGGTAATAGGTGTTAGCTCTTGTTGTGGTCGGCGCGGAATTGGCCTATGTACTTGACAATTGCTGCATTTCTTTATCAGATTGCGTGCGTCGCGATGCATAGTTGGCCAATAATACCCTGACCTTAGAGCGCTTTCCACCACAGATCGTGGCCCTGAGTGCATACTACATGATCCCGCGTGGATTTCTCTGAGTACGTAGTCTGCTTGAAGAGGTCCAACACATCTGAGCCAGGGTTGTAAGAAAGAGCGTCGATAGAGTATGTTGTCTCGTAGTTCAAACCGTTGCGCTGTGCGCCGCACTCTTCGAGCGTCCTTATGATCTTGTGGTAAGATTCCCTTGCTGATGAATTCAATGATAGGCGTCATCCATATAGGATCTTGTTCTTCTATCACTGTGGATATCTCCATTTCCAAGATTGACTTGTTTTTTAGGGTTTCTACCAATACCTGTTTTGATAGGTGCGCAAATCTTGTGGATGCGATCTTGCTGAGTGCGTCCGCCTTCCGGTTATCTCCTCTAGGCACCTGTTTTATTGTGAACCTGTCAAAGTTTTTGATTAAGGATTTTGTCTTTTCCAGGTATTGGACCATGTGTTCATCCTTGGCTTCATATTCGCCTAGCACGTGGTTGGCGACTAGCCGCGAATCTACGTTTGCTTCCAGGTTGCGTACACCCATTTGGATTGCGATGCGTAGTCCGGCTAGCAAGGCTTCGTATTCTGCCTCATTGTTTGTGGCTGTGAATTCAAAGCGTAGCACATAGGTGAATTCCATACCTTCTGGATTTGTAAGAATAAGGCCTGCGCCTGATCCATCTACACATGAGGACCCATCTGTGAACAGAATCCAGGGTTCCTGTAGATATATTTTAGTTGCAGATGTCGGGCTGTCGCTATCTGGCTTCTCTATGATGAAATCGGCTAGTACTTGTCCTTTGATTGCAGTGCGCGGTCTGTATGAGATGTTATATTCACTTAACAGTACACTCCACTTCTGTAAGCGTCCTGATGCGTCAGGCTTAGAGATAACTTGTTTGATTGGCTGATCAGTGATTACAGCTATTGGGTGCGCTTGAAAGTATCTGCGCAACCTTTTGGCTGCGAATACTAGAGCTAAGACCAGCTTTTCCATAGCACTGTAGTTAGTCTCTGTTTTCTTCAGGGCTTTGCTTACAAAGTATATGGGTGTCTGGACGGAGTTCCTATCTGTCAATAGCACTGCGCTAACTGCTCCGTGAGTTGCTGATAAGTACATGATTAGTTCTTCTCCTGGTCGCGGTGCGACAAGTTTGGGAAGGGATGCCAGATGGTGTTTAAGTTGTTGGAAAGCTTCCTCCGCTTCTTTAGTCCAACGAAAGTCTCCCTTTTTGGTACACTTCGTGAGTGTTTTAAAGAGAGGAAGGGATTTGTCTGCTGACTTAGATAAGAAACGGTTTAGCCCTGTTAACTTTCCATTCAATGACTGGACTTCTTTGAGTGTGCGCGATGAGGGGAGATCAATAACAGCCTTTGTTTTTTCTGGACAAGGCTTGATTCCATCGGGTTCTATCAAGTATCCAAGGAACATGCCCTCGGTTGCGCCAAAGGTGCACTTCTTGGGATTTAACTTCATGTTTATTCGCCCCAATGTTCTGAATGTCTCCTCGATGTCGCGCACCAATTCATCCTCTGTGTGGCTTTTGATGACAAGGTCGTCAACGTAGACCTCCAAGTTGCGGCCTACTTGTTTTTCAAAAGCTGTGTCCACCAGTCGTTGGTATGTCGCGCCTGCGTTCTTCAGGCCAAAAGGCATTTTTGTGTAGCAGTACACTCCTTGACTGGTGTGGAAAGCTGTTTTTTCTTCATCTTCAACTGCCATCTGGATTTGATGATACCCTTTATATGCATCTAGGAAGCATTTGAAAGGGTATCCGCATAGGGATTCTACCTTCCAGTCTATCTCTGCAGTGGATAGCAGTCCTGTGGACATGCTTCGTTGAGATCCGTGAAGTCCACGCACATTCTCCAACTGCCATCGCTCTTCTTTACCATAACTGGGTTAGAAAGCCAGTCATGGTAGTATACTTCGCGCATGATGCCTGCGTCTACGAGCTTATGTACTTCTTCCAGAATAGCCTTTGCGCGATCTGGGGCCTGGCCGCGCTTCTTTTGTTGTATCGGAGGATATCCTTGTCGGATTTGTAGCTTATGCTTTGTGATAGAGCGGGGTACTCCAGTCATATTTTTTGGGTTCCCATGCAAAGATGTCTAGGTTCTTTTACAAGAGTGCGCATACGGCTGCTTTACCTTTGTCAGATAAAGATCCCCCAATCGAAACTTGTTGTTCCGGGTAATCGGGATGAATAGCGACTTTTAGATTTGGCGTTTTCTCTGTGCGCTATTCTGGAATAGTCTCTGCTTCTGTTGTTACCGTATTGCATTCTCTTGGTGGTACTGTTGTGTTATAGAGAGTGACAACTCCTCCTTTCACCGGAAACTTAAGCATTCCGTGCGCTGTGGATGGTACAGCGCGCATGGATGATATTCCCGGTCTCCCAATGATACCATTGTATGGTGAAGGGGATTTTATTACCATAAAGTTTATCGATGTTGCGGTTGAGTGTTGTTCATCTCCTACGACCACCAACAAGCGTAACTGCCCCATGGGCCACATCTTTTCTCCTGTGAATCCTGTTAATGACGTTGTTGCTGGTATCAATTGACTTTGGATTTCAGGTCGCAGTCTTTTAAAACAGTGCTCGTACAGGATATCTGCGGATGCTCCTCCGTCAATGTACATGCGGTGGATATCATGTCCTCCCATATGTATTTCAATAGTTAGAGGCTCCACGACTGCGTTGTCCGCAGCTAGAGTAGGGAAAGATATCTCTTTTTCTGGAGAGAATTTTTGGCTGACTTTTTGATTTATCTTGCGTTGCCATGATTGTATCATGTATATGGTATCAGCTTTTTCATTGGGGGGGCTCTTTTTTACCTCCGCCCCTTTGTTTGTCTTTCCCCTCTTTGATGTTTTTTACAAGGTGGTCCATTCTGCCTTCTCTTACTAATTTTTCAATTAGTTGTTTTAGCTGGACGCACTCATTAGTTGTATGGCCTTTTTGACCATGGTACTCGCAGTATCCGTTTCCTATGCGCTTTTCTTCTGCGGTGCGCATTGGTGGCGGTTTTGGGAAGTTTGCGCCCTTTGTTACAAATATTTCCCTTGGGGTTTTTGTAAGAGGGGTATATTTGTCATTGTCCCTTCCATTGCGGTAATTCCTGCTGCGGTTGTTATTCTGATCATTGGATTGTCTCCGAGGCTGCTCTTGCTGCCAATAGTTCGAATAACCCTTTTTACTATCCGCAGCGGCTTCCTCTCCTTGTATAAAGGATCTAGTGCGCTTTGTTAGCTCATCAAAAGTTTGTGGAACTTTGTCGTTTAGCTTTCGGATGAGTTCTGGGTTATTAATCCCATTCATGAACCCTGAAATTTTTAGGATTTCAGGACACGCTTTAACTTGTATGCACTCATCCTTGAAGCGTTCCATGAAAGCGCTGGTTGATTCTCCTTGGCGCTGTTTCACTCTTGCTAGCTCAACAGGGTTTTTAGCGCACTTCTTTCACTGGGTGAAGTTGAGACGGAATGCTTTCCGTAATTCCTCGAACCCACCGATGCTCCTACGTGGGAGTTTGTTAAACCATGTGCGCGCGTTCCCTACTAACGTAGAATTGAACACGTGGCACCACACTGGCTGTGGCCAGTTTTTGATGGTGGCGGCTGACTCGAAAATTTTTAGGTGATCATCCGGATCACCTGTTCCATCATATGTTTTTACGTTAGCAGGCATGCGCCTACGTTTGCGATCTGAGTAATCGCTGATGTGCCGTGTAAACGCGTCAACTTTTTGGCGACACCATGGGAGAGACATATCTTCGTTCTCTTCCTCTCGACGCCTCCCTCTTGACTTCCAGTGTCCTGTCTCTCTATCCTCGTTGTCGGAGGAGTCACTGGAAGAAGGGTAGTCTCTTCTTCGGCGCTTGCGCCGACTTCTTTCAGAGGAAGAGCTTGAGGGATCTCTGCTTGGGGATCTTCTTCTTCCCAATCTGTCTTGGATCCTCTTACTTCCAGGTTTGGAGGATCCTTGGCTTGGCGAATGTTGAGGTCCCAATTGGTCTTGTACCCCGCGACTGCCAAGTCTGGAGTGAACATTAGTGCGCCTTTCACTATCTTCTGAGTATTGTGACTCAGATGTCGTACCTAGCCTATCATGGATAGTGGTACGTTCTGTGCGTCTTCTTCGTGGGTGGCGCAGTGGTGATGGTTCGCGTTCAGGACCAAAATTCAATCGAGCTTGTAGGCTCGTGCTTGCCCTTTTCCTAGCTTCTTCCTGCATGAGGGCGGTCAAGGTTTCATAGTTTTGGGATACAAAGTTTCCCAAAGTGAGATTGGGTGCGTCCTCGGTTGTTGCAAGAGTGCCTGTCTCAGTATTCGGCACCCTATCTCGGTTAGGCGCATCTGGTGGTACAGTGTTGTTCACTGCGGGAATGGTTTGGTGAGGAGTGGTGAAAAGAGTGCGCTGAAGTTCCTCAGCGCTTGGGACCACTGGGATGATTTGGGTAGTCCTTACTGGTAGTTCTACCTCTGGAAGAGGTTGGGTTGTTCCCGCCTCTTGGTGGCCAGGTGCGCTGGTTGTCCCAGCAACCTGTCTAGAGGTCGGATCTTGTTGATTCCTCCTCTGATGGTCACGTTTTTCCGATTGTGGAGTCCGCTGGCTTGAATTCTTATTCTTTGTCATCCTAGTCTTTAGTTATTAGTAGGGTCCCACGGATGGCGCCACTTGTTGATACAAAAGTTGGGCGTTCCTGATTATGGGATCTTGCTCTCGTACCAATTCGCTTCTTAGTACTTGTTACCTGCGCACTAAGAAAATAAACAACACCGTTAGGCTTATCGAGGGATTGTTTCCCCCGATTAGACTCCGGCGTGAGAGTAAGTAATCGATTTAAGGTTCTCGTTAAAAGTTAGGGTTTGTATATCGTACCTTTGAATGAGAGATGTCATTCCTTATATAGGGGCTGAAACCGCGTAGGTTTCTTGCTCCTTACTCTTCGCACTCGTGGTGCTTATCGGGGTAAGGATATCTATTCCATGAATAGATAATCCTTATCGCATACCCGGTTAGTTTAGTTGGGCTTTGGGCTTCGTGAGCCCAAGTTGTTATTATTATTATGGCCCTTTAGTCGTTATGATAGCCCACTCGTGGTGGGTTTGGGCCGAGTAATATTTATCATTTGGGCTCGTGGCCCATATATAAACTATACGTCATCACCTGCTTCTACCAATTTTGCGACATCTTCATTGATCGCTCCGTTCCTTTCCGGGGCCTGACCTCTCTTCTTTTGTCTTACCAGGGGATAACCTTCCCGGATGTTCAGTCTATGTTCAGCTAGATGACGGGGAACTCCTGTCATATCAGAAGGCTGCCAGGCAAAGACATCGAGACTATTTCTTAGCAGTTCACACAAGTCTCTTTTTCCTTTGTCGCTTAATCCTCCCCCTATGGTGACCGTTTGGTCGGGGAAACCTGGGTGTATCGCCACTTTGATCCCCTCGGTGGCCGAGTTTTTCTGAGGTGTTTGTTGTGATGATGAGTCTGTGATCGTTTGGCACTCCACTGGTATCATCTTGTCACTGTGGAGAGTCACGATCCCTCCTTTTGTCGGGAACTTAAGCATGCCGTGGGCAGTGGAAGGAATGATTTTTAACAATCTTATGCCCGGCCTACCGATGATTTCGTTGTATTGGGACGGGATCTAACCACTACGAAATTCATCCAGGCGCTGGCTGAGTTCTCCTCGTCTCCCAACGTGACCTCCAGAAGTATCTGCCCTAAGGGCCAAGATAGTTCCCCGCTTAAACCGATGAGGGGAGAAGAGGCAGGGACCATTCTTTTCCTAACTTCCGGATTCAGGCGGTTAAAACAATGTTCATACAAAACCTCTGAGGCGCTGCCGGTATCGACGTACATTCTGTGAACTAAGTGGTTCCCGATCTCTGCCTTGATTACCTGCGGGTGGTCGTCCCAATCGTTGTCCTTTATTGGGGGAAACGATATTTCCATGTTTGGTCCTTCTTCCGGGATTGTTCTTTGTTTTACTGCCCGTTGCCAAGTGTGTACCATGAATATGGCTGCGACTTTTTCTTTTACCGTAATGTCCTTTTTTCCGCCTCTCCCGGGCCCGTTCTTCTGGGTGCCATTCTTGATTTCCTTCACGAGGTGGGCCAGCTGGCCGGATCTCACGGCATCCTCTATTTGTTTCTTTAGCTGGTAGCATTCGTCAGTCAGGTGCCCCTTTTCTCTATGGAAATCACAGTACTTGTCTTTGTTTCGAGATTCCATTGGGCTGGACATAGGCTGTGGAGCCGTGAACTTGACTGTCTCTGTTGCTAGGATTCCTTTATTGCCGCGGCCGGGCTTTGAACTCTGACCTTCTTCCAGCGTTCTGCTCGTTGCCTCCCTTAGTTCGCACTTCTTGGCCTTTCCATGAGGGTCGGTCATGTTTTTTCTTAGACTGGTTGGCTGCTGCTGTCTCGCCTCTGAGATAGGCAGTGGTTGCTTTCCACATCTCGTCTACGCTCTAAGGTATCTTATCTTTCAACCTCTTAATCAACCCCGGGTTGGTGATGCCGTGCATGAATCCCAAAATTCTCATGCATTCTGGTGCTCCCCTGACATGCATACTTTCTGCCTTGAGCCGGTCCATGAATGCCACGGTGGATTCCCCTTCCCTCTGCTTGATTTGGTGGATTTCGACAGGATCCTTGGCGTATTTTTTCTGTTGAAGGAAATACGACAAGAAACTCCTCCGTAGGTCCTCGAAGCTGTCTATGCTTTCTGGAGGAAGCTCGTCAAACCACATTCGGGCGTGGTCCATGAGCGTGGAATTGAACATATGGCACCAAACGGGCATGGCCCATCGTTCCACCTTGGCTGCGGTGCAGAAATTTTTCAAATGGTCTTCTGGATCCCCCGTCCCATCGTACGTCTTGACGTGGGTGGGCATTCTGGTCCGCTTTGGGAAATCGAAATTTCTGATTCGCTGTGTGAATGGATCGGCATCTCCTACATCATACGGTCGATGGAGGTCGTCCGTCTCTTCATAAACATCCTGCCTTTTTGGCCGGGACTTCCAGTGTCCACCGGCGCTGTCCTCACTTTCATCTGGGGTACACTCCCTTCGCTTACCGGGATCAGAGCAGGCCTTTCTTTCCCCACGCTCTTTTTCTTTTGGGAGGGACGCGTAACTCCGCGTTGGGCTTGGTGTTGTTCGCTTGCGTGGGGTCCCTCCTTCTAAATGTCGGTGTTCCCCCTGGCCCTGTCCGACCTTGACTCGGCGTTCTCTGTGAGTACGACCCTTTGACTCGAGTCGAGAAAAAACATCCGATTTCTTCTCCCCCAACCGTGATTTGGCATTTCTTCGCCCCTCCCCTAGCCGAGTAAAGACACTTGATTTGAGGCGGGGGGTGCCTCGTTCCCTCGTCTTCAGACCTTGCTTCTCTGCTGTCTAGTCTAGAAAAGACACTCCGGGAGTAAGAGTATTTGCTGGGACTAGCTTTTCTCTTCTTCTTTGACCTTTTTGCTCCCGAGGACTTGGATTCTGAATCCTGAGTTTGTCTCTGGGACCGTGAGTCTCCCTGTGCTTCTTCAAAGTCGAGGCGTGTTTTAACTTGCCTCAGCTTTTCTTCGTGGATTTTCTCGGCCATCAGAGGTAGCAACTGGTTGTAATACTTGTCACAGAATTCCCTTATTGCTTTTTCTGGGAGAGGGCTCGACGGCTGATCCCCTTCCCCTCGACTCTCTCCTTTTTCCCCAGTGTTCCGTACTGTGGAACGCTCCTGGTTCGGAGACGAGGTGTTTGCCTAATTGCTCATAGTAAAGTTACTTTGGAAACGCAGTTATGTAACGGCGTCCCACGAATGGCGCCACTTGTTAGTACAAGAATAAGGCTCAAAGTGAAGATTAGTTTAGGTTAACTCCAAGCTGGGCTAATCTTGGACTAATGAATGCGATCTGCTTTGATTCTGCTAAGAAAAAAGGCAACACCGTTAGCCTCACCGCGGAAGGGGGACCTCCGCGGTCGACCTCGGGTGTGAGAATAAATATGGGTAGAGAGAGAAAGTATGCTAAGTAGAAAAGGGAGAAGTGTGTGTTACCCTGAGGGAGGCGAAGTGCTCCCTATTTATACTTAGAGACCTCTTGTCGAGTTGCCTGGCGTATTGCGTCATGATTGCAACGCTTTTGGGCGGGAAACCCTGAAGTCAACTCCCCCTCTTGGCATCTTGCCAGTGATGGTAATGCTTTCGAGTGGGACATGCAAGGTTTCCCTGCATAGGTTCTGCCGAGGTCAGTCATTGAAGTGCTGACGAGATTCTTTGCCTTTTCTGGCTTAATTGTGGTCCATCCTTTGCTAAGAGCATTTCGGACCTAGTTTCGTACCTCGGGCATATGTATCCGCGCCTTTATCCGGATCGGTAGTCCGAGTCCGCTTTTAGGTAATGGGTTCCGCGTTTTAGTGTTTACTCCGGACCTTGTGGGTCCGGATATGCTATACGTCATCAATAAGGTAATAGAAGAAGCGGTACGAAGTTATGAAGGGAAACAAGTGATGAAACATTAAGTGTTTTTTGAAGGTTTGGAGCAAAATTGCGTGTTCTAAACATATATTTTGACATTTTGTGTTTTTGTTTATGTTACTTTAAACAATTAAAATTATTGGAAAGAGTTGCATTGAGGAAAATATTTTGTGTGTGTTTGTATTGTTATAACATATCCTTTATTAATGATCGACAATAAAGAAATGAATTTTTTAAACACTTTAGTACTAGTCAGACGAAAATTCTCATACCAAAACCGAACCTAAGAAGTTGGGACGGTTCTTGGTTCATTTTTTTTTTTTTTTCTTTTTTTTTTCTTATTTTAGGTTTTTGGTTCTTTTGACTTCGATTACGATTCGATCTGATTCTAGTACCATGGACACCCTATATAAGGCTAGATGTCAAGGAGTAGTTTTTTCACCTGACACCTCAGTGCCAACTCAACTTTCTCTCTCCTCCCACTTCTCTTCACCTCACTTCACCTTTTAGTGGGCAAGGTATGTCTCACTTGACCTTAACTCCCATTTTTTAATACTACCTCCGTCCCAAATTTATTGTCCACTATTGACTTTTTTAGTCTTTCTTCTTCAACTTTGACCTTAAATATTTTTGTGGTTATTATATAATATTTGATGCAAAATATATAAATAGATTGAGTTTTAAGTGTACTTTTCAATGGTATAATTTTTCATCAAGTATTATATAACAAAAAATATATATGTATGGTCAAAGTTGAACTAATTTGACTTTGAAAATTCAAAGTGGACAATAAATTTGAGACGGAGGGAGTACTTGTTATGAATTATAGAAACGTAAAAAGACGAAAATAAAAACACGAACATACGAAATTAAAACATTACATGAACTTCAAATATTAAAAATAGTACATAAACCGCGAATATTAAAATAATACATAAACTATGATTATTAAAGACGCAAACATACGAAAGTAAAACATTACATAAACTTTGGGTGTCGGGGGATTGCTTTGATAATTTCTTCGTTGGAGACGATTGATGTTTCGGGGAGTGTTGTCTTGAGACATTTAAACAAAAATTAAGTAAAGTTGATTGTGTTGATTTGAGATTGCGTTTAAAAAATAGTGATTTTGTGAGTATTCATAAAAGAAAAAAGTGGGGTGTTGTGAATTGTTTATTATTATTATTATTATTATTATTATTATTATTATTATTATTATTTTACTTGCAATGGATAGTAAACGTATATATTGTACAAATGAGGCATGTTTTTCCTTTCAAATATGCAAGGTGAATGTTTCTTGGGTTGTGTGCTCTGCGTGTGAGGTGAACGGCTAGGCAAGGAGGGTCACACGTATGGTGAAGGCTTCATCATGCCTTGCCAACCGGCCTAAAGTATCAAGCATTGAAATTTATAATAAGTATTAACTTTTCAATGTGAGACCGACTTGTAAAATTTCAATATTTTATGAACTTTAATAGTAGTATTATGTTATAGGAGAGAGATCATTTAAAGTTATTTATAACTTGATTGATCAAGTTGTAATTATTAACCATTGGATTAAATTTAATATCTCAAATAGTTTCATATTTTTTTGATTTGGGCTACCGAATATGATTCAATAGTTGATAATTGTGATAAATAACTTGAGAGGATCTCTTAGTGTTGTTATAATACGTGTTTCTTACAAATCCATCTACGTAATTTTTGTTGAAATTTTAAACTAGATTGGCTCTAACGAACTATTTTGCATAAAGTCTATTTAAGTCCACTATTTCGTATCAAACCCTTTCACGCTATATGTCCACACACACGTTATATTTAAGAAAATAAAAAAGTTATTTGAAGTGGACGGTGGTTTACATGCGTTCCATTATTAAGTCATTGACAATACATAGAAAATTGACTTTCATAGTCAACCTTGACCGAAGACTTTTCCTTTTGACTTCATTTTTCACTTAAACCATGACTGTTGGTGATGATTTCATACAAAGATTAAACAAATATATTTACGAAAGGTTAAATTACTATGATTTCTAATGGTCAGAAAATACTATT